>OZ030009.1:113562613-115962613 GCA_964023405.1 Apodemus agrarius | reverse complement strand
CACATAACCATGTATCTAGAGAAACTTTTAAAAGCTAGAAACCATATTACACCACTTCATTAACTTATAGTGAAGCTGACCTTTTTTTTATGCGGCAGTATTGCTAGATTCTTATTTCACAGTGTAATTATACCAAATCCTTTGTCTCAATGCCTAACTTGTGTACTACAAATAGAAAACCTGTCCTTGGCAAATTACATTTCTTCCATTATCAACCCCATTTCATTCTATATATTTCTTAAAGTAAATTATTTTTCTAGTAGTATTTGATGATCTTGATCAATTCCCCACAATAGAATCTAAGATCAAAAAGTCAGATACTTTGGCTCTTCTTCATTTTTTATCAAATTTTGCTATTTTTCTAGATTTAACTGAATAAGAAATGATTTCCCCAAATTGTAATGCCATCCTGGTGACAGTGTTACTGCTAATTAATGTTTCTCAGAAACAAAAATATGCAAGTATGATTCTTCAAGTCACTATAAATAGTCATTATGACCTTTTAAAATAGCATGTAAAAGCCAGGCAGTGGTGGCACATGCCTTTATTCCCAGCATTTGGGAGGCAGAGGCAGGCAGATTTCTGAGTTGGAGGCCAGCCTGGTCTACAGAGTGAGATCCAGGACAGGCAGGGATATACTGAGAAACCCTGTCTTGAAGAAAGAAAAAGAAAGGAAGGAAGGAAGGAAAAAAGGAAGCAAGGAAGGAAGGAAGGAAGGAAGGAAGGAAGGAAGGAAGGAAGGAAGGGACAGAGGGAGGGAAGGAGGGAGGGAGGGAGGAAGGAAGAAGAAAGAAAGAGAAAGAAAGAAAGAAAGAAAGAAAGAAAGAAAGAAAGAAAGAAACATGTAAAAAAACAGGTGTTTACAATTCACACTGCAACAAATTGCAAAGGTACAGATGGAGTATTTCAGCACCTTAATAATTATATAGATCTTCAATAAACAGCAGAGAAGACATAGTAAAATGTCACTTCATTGTGTCATTGTCATTGTGCCATCAAGAAGCCAAGCTACATAGTACATACTGACCAGGTGCTTTCTACACACATTATCTCAGGATGGAAGACTGAACCTGTGTAAATATTCACAAACATGCCACTAATTGTACAAAGTCATGCTTAGGACCTGATCTATACTGTCACACAAACTGAACAATGTACAAATTACTAACTTGATACAGAAATTTTACTAATGCATTTTATCAAGTATAAAAGCTCTAAAACATTATACTGTGGATGATCTAGATTTTCTCAAAGATAAAAAAGAGCTTTGCATATCTTATTTCCAAATATGATTGGCGATGTAATCAGCCACAATTTATATAAAAGGGGAAAAGGCAGCAAGGAAGGCAATCCCCAATATGTTGTTCACAGAACCTCATTATTTCCTAATGAAATGGAAAACAATATGCAGGGGTTCCTACTCTAAGCACTGTGCTTTAAATTGCTATATTGAACAGTTGTCCTGTGTAGAGTTTTTGCTTTGCTTTGTTTTGTTTTGCTTATTTGTTTTTCCTGAGGAGCACAGAAACTCTATTTTCCTTAGCATATAAATTTTTAGAATTATCAGAACTTTGCAACATATATATTCAAGGTGGTCTTCATTTTGATGAGATAATCAGCTTAAGGACAGAAGAGGGATGATGAAGATCAGAGGAATCTGAATGGTATAGCAAATGGTGCTTTATAATACTAGACTCCACTAGAGTCAGGCCATTTGTATGCCTGAGTTGAGAATCTTACTGTCATTTGGTAATTGATTTGACAGACAGCAAGTAAGTCTTCCAGATCATATGAAACATGCAGTGCTGATATCAGTGATCATTCAGAAGAATGATTGGGAAGTGTAAGTATTTATGGGTCTCTCATCATCAAACAGAGATAATAAGTAGTTGCTGTTTGTATTTTCTATCCAAGAATCCCTAGTTATTACTTTTGAGTTAATAGATGCTCAAAAACTCTGGGAACAATCAACTGAAAAACTTATGCAAGGGGTCAGCCTCCTCCATCTTCTATTCCAACTTCTTTTCAAATAACTCATTTAAAAGCCCACACTAGAAACAACAGGATTTATACTATTCATGGCAGCTAACTGCAAGATTTGGATAAATGTGATATTTATGTGCCTAGGTACTAAAGATCAGTTTTCTTTTAGAGACAATTGATTGGCATCCTTCTTTTTTGCTTTGTTGCAAATGATAAATTGATTTCTCAACCATATTTCACTGTGTTTTGAAAGTCTAAAGGGAGCATAAGCATATAACTTTATTTCAGAAAAGGGGGTCCTACAATACCCAGGTAGCAGAAATGTATGTTTTTGTAGTAATTCTGCTATAGTATCTAATATGCCCACACAACAATATTTTTATTAATCTTTCATCTGCATATCAGATAGCAGAGCAGATTTCCACTGCAATAAGGCATGTATTCTCTATTAGTTTCCCTGTATAAAAAGTAGGAAACAAATTTTTTAAGTAAAATGTAATTATGATAGTGTTTCATCAAACTGATGTGGCAAGAAAAAAATAAGTGAATTTTTTTCCTTCATGATGCCTATGGTCAACTTCTCTTGTATAGAAAGCCACAAGGAAGTCTACAATATATAGAAATTCAACTGTGATATTTTATTGTTGGTCTTTTCTGGGAAACCTGGAAAACTCAATTTTCCATTACAGAGGCTGTTTTTTAAACAAACCAAGCAAAATGAGGTCTTAGAGTTGCCCAAGTTTTGAAACGTAAAGCTCTACTGATTTTCTGTAAGGGTAAAATTTCAACCCAGTCCAGACATGTCAGAGTTATTGTTTAATACGTCCTTTCCTTGCTAGGAGTTGACAGTTATATTTTCTGTCTTTGGAGAACAATTTCATTTGGGTTTCTGTAACACTGTGTACACTCTAGTAAACAGACTAAAACTTTGCATATAGAGGTCAAGATTGAATACATATTTCTTGATTGCTACACTGATTTGTCTTTATCATTGCACTATAATTTTGAACATAGTCACTTAGAAATCCTCTTTTGGACAGAGAAGTCATCTGACTTAGGTGACTACTTAGAAGTCAATGAGTATGTGCTTGTTATAGAGCATACATGATAAATATGACAGCTCTTACATTCAACAATGTGAGCATGGTGCTAAGACAACATGTAGTCTAGTGTCAATCATTAAACTTTGCTGTTCTCAGTCATCAGTGGTCTCAGTTTTCTCCATTGTCAGAGAGGAAGGGAAGAACAAAAAGCTTCCATAATTATTAATGATCTGTTTTTAACACTAAGCAATTATTCTTCACAACATGGACCCAAGAATATGTTTTTTAGTAAATAAATCACTTTTAATCAGGTAAAATGAAAAATCTTCTGAACACTAGCTTCCAACTTTGACTTTTGCAAACCTCTCTTTCATATTCTTTGAATTCTAATTTCATGGCTGGAGTAGCTTTCTGGTATTAGAACAACAGATGCCCACATTCTGTGGTTGTTCTGTGAATTAAATTTAATATTTTTCTTAAAGTAGGATAAACTATTTTGATTACAGTAGAGCCCAAACAGATAACAGAGCTTTGAAATTTGTCTCTAAGGCTTTTGACCCATTAAATTCCTTGAGGAATAGAAAAAAAAAATAGCTTTCAAACACTCTTACGCCAACACAGAGATTTTATTATCATTAATATCCTTCTTTATAAAATAGCATAGTCTGGTGATGAGGTTAAAAATAAATCAATAAGCATGGTGCACTCGCTTTTCTTTTATAAAATAGAGTAGGCAAGTTGAGGTTTAAAAAGCATTTGGACCAAAATACTCAACAAAGGAGAGAGAGAACCTGTAGAGGCCATATTCGGTGGATAGTCACGGCCCCCAGTTGTGAGTTGTGGCCACTCACTCACCTCAAAAATATTGATCTAGAATTCCTCCTGTTAAAAGGAAATGCAGGGACAAAGAGTGGAGAAGAAACTGAAGGAAGGACATCCAGAGACTGCCCCACCTGGAGATCTATTACCAAACCCAGACCCTATTATTGATGCCAAGAGGTGCTTGCTGACAGGAGCCCAGAATAGCTGTCCCCTGAGAGATTCTGCTAGAGATGGATCAATACAAATGCAGATGCACACAGCCAAACATTGGACTAAGTGCAGGACCTCAATGGGGAAGTTAGGGCAAGGACTGAAGGAGCTGAAGGGGTTTGCAACCTCGTAGAAAGAACAACAATAGCAACCAGCCAGACCCCCAAAAGCTCTCAAGGACTAAACTACCAACCAGAGAGTACATAGGGGTGTTCCTAGCTTCAGCTGGACATGTAGCCTCATCTGGCATCACTGGGAAGGTAGTCCTTTGGTCCTGTGGGCCCCGGATAGGGGGATACTAGGCCACTGAGGAAGAAGTGGGTGGGTGAGTGGGGGAACACCCTCGTAAAGGCAGGGGGAGATAGGAAGGGATAGGCAATTTGTAGAGGGGAAACTGGGAATGGAGATAGCATTTGAAATGTAAATAAATAAAATAACCAATGATAAAAAATTTAAAAAAGCATTCGGACCAATGTCTTTAGTTAGTACTTGACATTCCTGATTAGCAGAAACTATCATCTTCAGAAAGAAAATGACCATCATATTGGAAGAGAATCATTCCATTTGGAATGCTTGCTAAAACACTAGTCAAGGAGTTCTGCTGCTACCAATTTTGGTTTTGATGCAGCCACTGATTTACTTCAGAATTACATTATGACCTTGTCTGGCTAAGCCTCCCTTTCCCCTACAGAAAATTGCAGGATGGGGGTTTAATACATTCAAGTGTGATTTCTAATTCAAGTTCTTTCAATTTATGAATCGTGGCATTTACTGAAAGCTCATAACTTGCAGTTAGTTTTAAACATTTGCATGCATAAGTAAAGACGTTTTAGCTCTTCTTTGCGATGCTCCGATGTTATAATGTTTACATTTATAGAATCACATGGAGCACATGCTAAGACTGAATTATATAACAAAGATTTGGTTTGAAGTTAATGTTCCCATGAAAATCGTCAACTTCTTAGAACCAATTACTAAAAATCAGAACACCCCAGTCTTCTGCTGAATCTTTTCCTCCTTACATCGCATGTTCAATGTTAATTCCTAACTCTCTGGGTTACTATATTTGGAGAAAGGACCTGTGAGACATAATAAACATTAAAGATAGGTAATTTAAAGGGGGAGCTGTTATTACAGCCAAAGTCATGAAGGACTGCAAGGAAATATTTTCTTCTGAATTTAAGAGGAGAGCTACACATCAGTTGTGACAGCATGCACAGGACCTGTACAAGCCTAAGCCAGAACAAATCTCAACCTGGAACGATGACCTGGGCACACAGTCCCACCACAAACCATGAACATATCAGTGACTGTTACATTCTGGGAGAACTAGAAGCAGTCTTTTCTAAGACTCTCACCCCTGGGAAGTTGACCTCTCTCCAGTGGAACATCCAAGAATATTTGGGCACAACTAATTGGCTCAGAAATTTTTCGTTTAAAAGACACAAAAAAGGTGAATAGAAAAGGGAGCCACTTGGAGTAGAGTTAGGGGTAATAACATAAAATGTGAGACACTTTCAAAGAAATAATAAATATGCATTTCATATATACATATGAAAGAGAGAGACAGAGACAGACAGAGAGAGACACACAGAGAGATTCACCATCATTTGAAGTGAAACTGATTCAGATGGAATTTTGATCTTGGGCTTCTAATACTGTTTTATTACTGTTAAGAAAATAATTTATTTGTAGCTCTCAGGAGGCAGAGATCATCAGATCTGAGTTTGAAGCCAGCTTTGTCTACAGAACAAGTTTTAAGATAGCCAAGGTTACAGAGAAAAACCCTATCTCGGGAAAAAGGGAAAGAAAGAAGAAAAGAAAGAAAGAAACATAAGGAAAGAAAAAAGAAAGAAAGAAAAAAGTGGACTTTGTGTTTAAATCACCAAATCTAAAATAGTTTTGTTTTGTTGAGCTGAGATGACTGATGACGCTCTGTTTAAACACTTCCAATTGAAAAATTACAAAGCTCCAGTCATGTGTGCTTTCATTATTGTTTTTACTGAATTTTATTATATCTTCTAAATCTCTTTGTATCTTTAACATGAATATAAGCAAGAAAAATACATATCCTACATCTTTCTTCCTTTATTCTTAATACTGGAAGAATAATTGTTTAAATTATTCTGCCTGCTGTTTCCTTTTCTCCTTCCTTTTTCTTTATTTCTTTATTTCATGTCCCATATGCATAATAATTTATACTACTGCATATTGTAATAGGAGACTCCAAACTTTGCTTTGAAATGATACTTGAATAAGATCCTTAACAGGCATGTTTTATAATAAAAAAAATGTGTATTTCATGGATAGCTCGGCTTTTATTATTTTAATTACTTTATTTTTAATTAAATAATATATTTCCCCTTTCTCTCTTCCTTCAACTCTCCCCACATCCCCCACACTTCTCATGTGTATCTACCTAATATTAAAGTGTTCCCATCTTTCAAATAACAAACACTGAAACATTAATGTGTGTGAGATATTCCCTTAAACAATTTATTTATTAGGCTGGTATTAATAAATTTAATATGACAAAATCAGGAGGAAGAAATCGGGAGTTCTGCAATTTGTACTACTCATGATGTAAGGGTTGGAGACACGTACCACCACATAGCAGTGCAAACTGCTGTGAATAATGCTATGGCGGCTAAGAACCCACAATATAATGTCTCTGTTAAGCACCCAAGACATTTTGTGAGGTCTTCTCAGAATTTATTAAAATTATAGTGATGTTTTCATCTGCTGTCTTAATCTCCTTTATATATTTCCCCTATATATATATGTGTGTGTGTGTGTGTGTGTGTGTGTGTGTGTGTTTTCTTCCCATTCATTAAAAGAAAAATTTCTTATGAACAGATATGACAAATGTTCAATATTTTATTATTTTAGCAATACCTGGTAGATGGTATCAAATTATTTTTATTCATTCTTTCATTTTGCAGGATTTAGGATGTAACTCAGAGCCTCATACACAGTTGGCAAACACTATATTATTGAGATACACCCCAATCTTATATAAAAATTATTTAATAAACTTATGCTAACTGAATCTACCTTAATATATTGCAGAGACCTGAAAATAATTTTTCCCTAGAATAAATGAAATTATAACATTTGAAATCATTTACTTCAGCAAAACCAGATGATGTAAGTCATTTGCCATCTTTACCTATTTTGTTTTTACATTTCAAGTAAATAAACAGTGCAATAATAATAAATAAACTACATCATTGGCTTTTATCTTTGAAATTCACACTATTCTTAGGATTAAGCAAAATTAATACTTATATTTAGAAATTTGAATTCTCTTCAAAAGAACTGAAAATTTTAATCACGTTGAAAATATTCAGCTAAGTCCTTGTTGTGTGACGATTGGGGAGATGTAACATACAAGTACTTACCCCACAGAGAATTCATGAATGATCAAAGTATAAATACCAGCAAAGGACTAATTTGATAAAACAATGAGTTATACTGGTGTTACCTACAGGAATATGGACGAGGAGTTACTTACAGAACAGAAAAGATGCAAAGGCACCTGCATCAGCAAAGTCTACTATAGCATGAGTGATGGGTAGCTAACAAAGATGGGACCTCAGCTCGCACTGAACAGCCTGTAGGTGGATCAGTAGAAGAGCTTCCTTTCCAGGTGCCTAAGTTTGTCTAATTGTCTTCCAAGCAGCTCAGCCAGTTGCTTCTTTCAGACAGTTTGTCAGGTCTAAGCCTTCTTGGCAGCTTTTGCAGCTTGGCTCTGCTCTTCTGAGAGGGACCCTCAGCTTTTATTACTGACTCTGGCAGGGAGGGTCCTAATGAATTTGGTCAACTTCATAACCTTCCCGAGACTCTTTTGAGTTGTTTACCTTCCTATGTAAGAAGCTTTCCTTCAGAGTGGCGTATTTGAACTTTGGAAGACACTTTTAAACAATAGTTCTAAAATAACAAAATTACTAGTTGCAGTAAAAGCCACCACTTTCACAATAAGCTACTTCTGACATTTCATTTATGGCTTTAAGACTAATCATCTAAACAGGAGTTATAGCTTTAGACAATTTAAGATTTAGTTATTTCATTAAAATGAGCTGTTATGTTTAGCCACGTTTCCATGGGTCTGAGAGGCAAACATGCTATTGAAGTAACTGTCAGGAAGCTTATTGCGCGTCTATTTTATTTGTATCCATGCGTGTGAGTGTCTATGTCTGCCTGTGATTGTAAGTATGTGTATGTGTATATGATGATGTATCTGGGTACCCTTGGAATGCTAAATCCCTTAGAGCTAGAGTGACTGGAAATCGTGAGCCTGGTATAGGTTCTGGGAACTCAACTTCATTTCTCTGTAAGTGCAGCGCCCACTTTTAACCTCCAAGCCACTCCCCAGGTCTTATTTGTGCTCTCTGAAAGTATTCTGATGTGTCCAACTAAGAGCAGATCAAGTAATGGTTGCTGAATTCATCTATTTTCTTTGTTTATAAACATTTATATAATCACTTTTATTTAATCTTAAGTAAAAGACATCATACTTTCAAGTTTACAATAAAGATCTTACTTATATAAATAGAAATTATATGAGAAATACACTATCTTAATAATATTTGTACACTCATTGAGATGTCCTAAATGCAATTAGGAAGAAATACACCAATAATAAAAATAGTTAAGAAACCCAAACAGGTCAAAATATAAATAAAATGTTACCTTGAAATCCGCAATATCAACTGATACATCTACAACACAACTCTACATCTAAAGAACAGGAAACAGCATAGAAAGCATGCAGAAGAAGTAAGGGCCACAAGAGCAGGACATTTGCTGCTAGATAGTTTCTCAAAGAAATGACAGAAATACTACACCCATAAAATATTAACCATATGATTATCTAAATAAGACCTTTATAGTGATTAAAAACAAAACAAATTGACATCATATTGTGGATGGGGGAAATTGCACAAGTTCTACTCAAAAATCTATCAGTATTTAATGATCCTTGAAAGAAGGAATATATATATATATATATATATATATATATATATATATATATAACACCAGAGCTAGATTGACTCAGTTGTGAGTGTGTGTGTGTGTGTGTGTGTGTGTGTATGAGTGTGTGTGTAGGTGTGAATTCATTATAGAAAAAAAAGTCATGAATTTGAGAGGTACTAAAAGGCATAGGAGAAAATGGAAATGTGGGAGAAAGGAGTGAAAATAATGCAGATGCATATGCATGCAATTCTCAAAACGTTTAAAAAATTAAAAAAGAATTTAAATACTTAATTCTTTATTTTACTCTTTGATTTTGATGTCTTTTCCTATTTGTTCTTTAGGTCTGTTCTGTCCATAAAATTAATAGGTTACCACAACATGCTACTGCAACATGTTATTGGTATAGTAATTAGATTTAGAACATGATTTAGGTAAACAAAGTATGGCCACTTCAAACTAATAGCACAGACAGCCTAGGTAAGTGGCGCACTTTTGACGTGATTTTTACCCCAGAAAAACTTGCTTATGAAAACTATAAATCACACCCTTTTCTCTCATGTTCTTTGAGGGGAAGTTGAGTTTTTCACAAACTTCATAAAAACCTGAAGACGATTAGCTTGTCAATGTAATGCTTTATCAAATATTTGTTTTTACTTTAACAGCTACTTTATGGCTATTGGGGAATAGGCAGGGGTGGGGGTGAGGAAGACGACTTATGGGACATATGGTAAGGGGAGAACTGGGAAAGGGGAAATTCTTTGGAATGTAAACAAAGAATATGGAAAAAATTTAAAAAATATGTTACTGTCCCAATTTCTGAGGTATAGAGGAAACTATGTATGAAAGAATATTCAACTCTTTGGGGGTGAAATATTCAGACTATGTGATCAGAAATCAGTTTTAAAGCTCAAGGGCCACATCTCATAGGCATTGAAGAGTGAAGAGGACTAAAGGTCACACTTAGTGGAAGTGTCCTCTTTTATGTAGCAGGTGCTCAGGAGGGTTCACCTATTCAGGATCTAATTAGGGCTTTCAAATGTCATAGAAGGCCTGTGGTTTCTAGTCCTGACTAAGGCACAAGGATGATGGAAACAGAATTACATGTTATAATATTTAGAATTATATATCACTTACATCAGTCCCAAGGCCCCTTTATCTCATGGACACACTACACTACTGATTTTAGAAGATCTTAGAGTGAAATGAAAGAATGATTTTCCTCTCTTGACAATGTGACTTGCAATTTCACAAGTTCTGCCAAATACATGTGATTTCTATTTGGAGTTTAATGCATACTATGTTTTTGATCTTCAAATAATTGTTCTACATATTGCAAATTTTACAGGAAATATGAATCAATCTCTTTATGCTCAGGGTGATTTTGATGTCTTTCAATTTTTTATATAATTTCCTCGTTGTTTATATGAACCAAAGATATATTTGTGCTGCTTGATGACCCCTTCAACATAAAAATTTCACCAAGTGCTAGCTTCCAACATCCCATGCCTATCTCTCCTCATGAGCTCTGTTGAAAGAATTCACATGAGACACACAATACAGTGTAGAAAATTGGAAGTTTATTGCAGAAGACAGATGTGGGAAAAGTACCAAGAGCCCCTGATCAGCATGCATTCCAGGGATTCTTTACAATACTTCTAATGTCTCTTGGTTAGACCTCTGTCCCCAGAGATATTTTGCTGCCAAGATACTTGACAGGACCATCAGAATTAGCTCTTATGGAAGGGTACAATGGCATGAATTTATCCTTTATTAGAAGTATATCATATAAATAATAATAGAATGATAATCAAGGCAGTTTATATGATTTGTCCAGAACAGACTCTGAAACTCTTTCTAATTATTTCACTAGTAACTGGTGTTTACCAATTCTATTTTATTTTGTGTGTTCTTGTTTAGGGTGAGTATTAGTTACTTGATCATGGTCTCATATAACCCAGGCCTTGAACTACAACTCAAATATGTAGTTAAGGATGGACATAAACTGCAGGTGCTCCTATCTCTGTCTCTAATGGACTTGGTATATAGGTGTATGCTGCCAAACCCAGCTTAGTTCCTTGTTTTGTTAGTTGCTGATACTATGGTGGTATACATTTTCAATGACCTTTTTAACTAGTTACCATCTAACAGAAGGAGTTAATTTTTAGAGTCCTTGCTGTGACAGAAGAGAATGTTTCATTTGTATTCTTTGGTGTGTGTGTGTGTGTGTGTGTGTGTGTGTGTGTGTGTGTTTGAATGCTGTCTTGATCTTATGACATGATCATGTCATTTATTGATGGGGATATGCTCGAATGTATACCAAAATGTGAATTGATTACTATATAATGACCACAGAATACACTTACAGTACCTACTGAAACATGACATATAGATGAGTTACTTAATATGAACATTATTCTGCTTTCCAAAAATACAGTCATTAGTGGTAAGGCTGCTAATGGCATAACCCAGAATCCTGATTTACAATGAACTTATATATAATAACAGTGAGAATTTCTAGCAACTGTATTAATCAGTAATAGTGGCTTATTATCCTATTTAAATGTATTTGTATTGCCTGACAATTTACTAAGTCTGTTGACATCAGAACCACCATAAACATGAGCAATGCTTCCTACTTTCATGTTCTGACAGTGATGGCAGCACATGGCAATAGGAGTTTTGAGCATCTCTGTAACTTTTTGGGAAGCTATCATACATATGTTCCATCACTGACTGAACCATTAAGTGGTTCATGACTATCACTTCTCTTTGTTTTATGAATTCCTTTTCGTTTTCCATGTTTTATGTGTATAGCATGGCATGACAGCTCCCATAGAAAAGCAGTGCTACAGTCAAGCAACCTCACATTACCCAACAAATCTTAACTCCTATAAGAGTTGTCCTTTATGTTTTTAATTAACTCTATGAGACATTCAACCCAACATTTTGCCTACTACAAGAAATGCAGGGATGGGAGATACAGCAGAATCTAAGGGAATGGCCAACCAATAACCAGCCCAATTTGAGACTCACACCATAGGCAAGCACCCATCCCTAAAACTGTTAATGATACTTCGTTATGCTTGCAGACAGGAGCATATTGTCATCTGAGAGGCTCCATACACAAGCTTTCTCTGAAAGTTTCAGAAACCCACCAAAAAACAGTGTATGGAGCTTCGAGACTCTTAAGGCAGAATAGGAGGAAGGATTTGGGGACCTAGTAGGGGATATGAGCACCACAGGAAGGCCAACAGCATCAATTAACCTTGACCCTACAGGCTGGATGTAAGTCTCCCTGCTTATATGTAGCAGCTTTGCAGTTTTGCCTTCATGTGGGCCCTGAGCAACTGGAATAAGGGGTTATCCCCTGAAACTGTTGCCTGTAATTGGGATATGCCCTATTAACTGGACTGCCATGTCTGGCCTCAGTTTGATAGGAAGTACCTAACCTCACAGAAACATGAAGTACATTCAGGGTGCAGGGTTATGCCCAGGACACTCTCACCCACTCAGAGGAAAAGAGGATAAGATGGGGAAAGATTCTCTGAGCAGTTGAGCAGGGAAGAAGCAGTGAGCAGGATATAAAGTGAATAAGTAAAAATATAAAATTATCAGGTCAATGTGTAGAGTGAACTGAGCAAGCTCCTATTCATATTCTGAAGCCCCAAAATCCATTTAACATACTGTCCTTATATAGAGGAGGTATCAGAAATTAAACTAAACAGAACAGATACTACAGCACATTCTGGGGAGTATGTGGAGAAAAAGGAACACTTCTCCATTGCTGATGGGATTGCAAACTGGAACAACCACTCTGGAAATCAATCTGGAGGTTACTCAGAAAATTGAAAATACATCTACCTGACAACCCAACAATATCACTTGTGTGCATATACCCAAAAGCTATCTGACCATATCAGATGGACGCATGCTCCATGTTGTTCATAGCAGCTTTATTTGTGATAGCCAGAAGCTGGAAAAAACCCAGATGCCCCACAAACGAAGAATGGATACAGAAATTTGGTTGTAGTTCATTTACACAATGGAATACTATCTAGCTATTCAGAACGAGGACATCCTGAGTTTGCAGGTAACTGGATGGAACTAGAATATATCATCCTGAGTGAGGTAACTCAGATCCAAAAGGACATGCATAGTGTGTACTTACTAATAAGTGGATATTAGCCAAAAAAGTACAGAATACCTATGGTACAACCCACAGAATTTAAGTTTAACAAGAAGAAAGGCCAAGTGAGGATGCTTCAATCCCACTTTGCAGGGAGAAGATAGCAATCATGGGAGGCAGAGGAAGGGAAGGAGGGAGACCTGGAAGGGAGAGGAGAGAGGATGGGGAAAAGGGGAACAGTATCAGTTATAGGGGTAGGGGGACAGAAGAGAAGCCCAGAAGTCCAGCAGAATGAATATACAGCCTTAGAAGGTAGGAGGGAGAGAGGCCTCTAGAAAGTACCAGAGACCTGGGAGGTGAGAGATTCTTAGGTCTCAATGGGAGTGAGCTTAGTTGAAATGCTCAAGAGTGAGAGTGAACTTGAAGAATCCACCTCTAGCACAGAGACAGGCCTCAAAAGGAGGGATGGGGTTACCAAACCACAGTCAAAATTTCTGACTAGAAGTGTTCTTGTTTAAAACAACTTCAGGGGTGAAAATGGAGAAGAGACTGAAGGAAAGGAGGCTCAGTGACAGGCCTAACTTCGGATCCACCTCATGGGAGGACACCAAGGCCTGACACTATTACTGATGCTATGGTGTGCTTATAGACAGGAGCCTAGCATGGCTATCTTCTGAGGGGTACAACCAGCAGCTAACTGAGAAAGAAGCAGATACATACTGAAATAGGGGACCCATATGTTTGATTCAGGGGAAGAATGGAAACAGAAGAAGAAGGAGGCCTTATAAGAAGACCAGCAGTCCCAAAGAACCCAGAACCCTGGGATCTTCCAGACCTGATCCACCAATCAGGCAGTATACATGTGCTGGTTGGAGCCCCCCCTTCCTTGGACACATATATACCAGAGGACAGTCTGGTCTGGCCTTAGTGGAAGAAGATGTACCTAGTTCTCAAAAGAGTTGAGGTCCTAGGGAGGGGGTAGCCTGGTGGTGAAGGAGCATCCTTTTGGAGACAGGAGGTGGAGGAATAGGATGAAAAACTGTGGGAGGTCAGAACAAGAGTGGGGGGAAAAGTAGTAACACCACAAGTGGCCCTATTTATTCATCAGTCCTATCTGCTAATAGGCAAATACTGTGTAAGCAGTGTAACAGTAAATGGTGTGCAGTGCATTCTGTTAGGATTCAACTGCAGACTCTAAAAAATGGCAGAAATGATCATACCAGTCTTCTGTATCCACATAGGAAGACTAGATGAATTCATCTTACATAACTACAAGTCCATGACCTTTCATCTGTTTCTCTATGCTCCCCAGAGTGCCCCTCCCCATCACCTCCATGACTAAAGGAGATACTACAATTTGCAACCCAAACAAATATGGCTAACGTTATAAAACATGAAATAAGTCAAAGAAATGCATTGGGTGATCTCAAATCTGAAACTGAAGTCACTGAGTTCTTGAAGAGGAAACAAGTATGGGAGAAGCAAAGGTGGAGTAAACAAGGAAGCTGTGTTAGCATCTGATAATTCAGGCATCACTCATTGCTGATGGTGCTGAAAGCCAAGAAGATGATTTGAAATAGTACCACAAGAATCTGTCTTATACACATGAATCCATTTTGTTTTCAAACTCATATCATTTGGATTTTTGAAACCAAAAGCATCATCATAATGCAGTGAAGTTCAACTTCTCAATCAATTTGCCTGTAAATTTGTTATATAATTTTTCATGTCTGAGTAATACTGTATACTCTAAATGTAACACATTTTCTTTATCCTTTCAACCATTGATGGACATCTAATCTGTTTCCTATTTCTCAATATGATGAATAAAAGTAGTAAGGAACACCATTTAGCAATGAAAATCTTTCTAAAAATATTAACGCCAACCCTCTTTCCCCCAGTCCTGTAGATCATTCAGAAGACAAAATTATTCACAGTGCTGTTAAATTTTTCCTGTCAGACAACTAAAATCTTTGTATGCCAGGTTCATCTGTTTCTACCATTTCCTGTTATATCTAGGTTTTCAGAAGATCTGTCACTATTCATTCAAATGTATTTAAGGACACATATTTTCAATTTTGTTGACTGCTGCTGAGATTTGGTGTGGAAGCAGTATATAATCTGCTCACATGTAGGAGAGACATTTTTCTTTTTCTCTTTTATTTCTTTTTTTAATCTTTCTGTTAATTACTTTAATACACTCAGCATTTTATTCCCTACCCCACCAACCCCTGTTCACCATCCAATTGTTTCACATCCCACACCTCCTCCCCTCCCTCTGTCTCGACAGGGATGTTCCTAACCCCACCCCATCTGACCTCTAAACTCCCTGAGGCCTACACTCTCTTGAGGGATAGGTGTATCATCTCTGAATCAACACAGATCTGGCAGTCCTCTATTGTATGTGTGATAGGGCCCTCAAATCAGCTGGTGTATGCTGCCTGGTTGGTGGTCTAGTGTTTGAGAGATCCAAGGGGTCCAGATTAATTGAGACTGCTGGTCCTCCTACATTGTCACCCTCAGCTTTATTCAGCCTTCCCCAATTCAACAGCAGGGGTCAGTTGCTTCTGTCTATTGGTTGGGTGCAAATATCTGCATCTGACTCTTTCAGCTGCTTGTTGGGTCTTCCAGAATGCTGTCATGCTAGGTCCCTTTTTGTGAGCTGTCCATAGTCTCAGTAATAGTGTCAGTCCTTGGGACCTCCCCTTGCCCACTTTGAGCCTGTCACTGGACCTTCTTTTCCTCAGCCTTCTCTCCATTCCCATCGCTGCAGTTCTTTCAGACAGGAACACTTATGGGTCAGAGTTGTGAATGTAGTATGTCCCCCATCTCCCTCATTTGAAGCCCTGTCTTCCTACTGGAGGTAGGCTCTAGAAGATACCTCTCCCTACTGTCAGACATTTCATCTAAAGTCCCTCCCTTTTAGTCCTGTGAGTCTCTCACCCAGGTCTCTGGTGCATTCTGGAGGGTCCCCCCAACCACCTATCTCCAGAGGTCACCTGTTTCTATTCTTTCTGCTGGCTGAGAAGCACCAAAACATGTTCAAAATCCTTAGTGATCAGAGAAATGCAAATCAAAATGACCCTGAGATTCCGCCTTACACCAATCAGAATGGCTAAGATCAAAACTTCAGCTGACAACGTATGTTGGGGAGGGTGTGGAAAAAGAGGAACACTCCTCCATTGTTGGTGGGATTACAAAATGGTACAATCTCTTTGGAAACCAATCTGGAGGATGCTCAGAAAATTGAAAATAGATCTCCCTGAAGACCTGACTCTACAACTCTTGGGAATATACCTAGAAGATGCCCAGAGCACATGCCACAGGGGCATGTGACCCTCTCTGTCCATAGCAGCTTATTTGTGATAGCCAGAAGCTGGAACCATTCTATATGTCCTAGGACAGAAGAATGGATACAGAAAATGCTTTATTTATACAATGGAATACTACTCAGATTTTTTTTAAAAGAAAAAACAAGAGGGCATCCTGAGTTTTGCAGGCAAATGGATAGAACTAGAAAATATCATCCTGAGTTAGGTAACTAAGAACCAAAAGATATGCATGGTATGTAATCACTATTAAGTGGATATTAGCCCCCTAAAAAGTACCAAATACCCAAGATACTGTCCAGAGAACTCAAAAAGATCAACAAGCTGAAGTGTCCAAGTGAGGACACATCATTCCCACTTGGATTAGAGAAGAAAACAATCACAAGTAGGGAGGGAGGGAAGGACTTGGGAGGGAAAGTGGATGGGGTGGGGGCAATGCAATGCGGGGAGAGGGGAACCTGATCTAACATTGGGAGGGAAAAGGACTGAAGCCCTGAGGGCCAGCACAAAGAATGGAAACAGTTTTCTAATAGAAGCTTCCTCCTGCGGTAGATGGGATCAAATTCAGGGACCCAGAGCCAGATAATGTATAGAGAATGAGAGAGCTTGGAACACTCAATTCTAAGTGTGAGATCTCTCGATCAATTTCCTCCCCTTGGGACTCAGAGAACTCTGCAGAGAAGGAAGTAGAAAGTATAAGAGCAAAAGGAACAACAAGAATAAAGGTCTTCTAAACATAGCATGATTGACACACACACACACAGAAACTCACAGAGATTGTGGCTGTTCACATTCAGCCTGCATGGGTCTGCAGCAGTTGTGTGTCCTGATACTGAAAGAAGTGGAAATAAGTCCCCAACCTCTACCCAAAAGCTATCTCAAATTCATAGCTAATGTGGATGGAATATTAGTTTTCTCCAAGGGATTCTCACTGGGAAAACAAAATAGTCATAAGGGCGGGTCCAATGCCCACCAACAGATGGCAGACCCAAAACAAACTTCCTGGTATCTTTAGATGTTTTTTTGAGTTACCATGTATCAAGACATTGCTTTTTCTTTAAACTTATAGGCCCTCTTCCTATTTATTCTGGCTTCTGGTTTTGTGCCTTTATGGGATTCCTGTGTATACCAATGCATATGTGTCTGTGTCTATATGTGTTTTTTTTTATATATATCTTTGTCTTTTGTTTGTTTTGTCCTATTCCATTTTTAATATTTGCTTAATTTTATTTTACTTTATTATTATTTCTTAGATGCCTCTCTATTTTCTAAGGAAAGAATGGGTGTGAATCCAGATGGGAGGGAGGTAAGGGTAAAGAACAAGGAAGTGTTTGGGGAGGGGAAACTGTAATCAGAAAATCAGGAAAATCATCTACTTTCAATTAAATTGAAATCGAAAGATTTCATAAGCATTCTGACATAGAAGGTCAGCTATCATAGTGTCATAGCCCTTGTAAGAATACCATAACAGGGCACTCTCAAATTTTCTCTTCCCCTTCTCTCCTCTCTTCGCTTCTCTTATATCTTCAACTAATCTTAATATGAAGCAAAGAATGACTATTGCTTTTGCTCCCTTCCTTTTCCAAGTACTGAGATCACAGGTAAGCCAGTGTGATGTTGTGAATAGAAATGGTCACCATAGATTCAGATGTTTAAATGGTTGATTCATAAGGAGTGCCACTATTTGGAGGTATGGCCTTGCTGTAGTAGGTGTGGACTTGTTGGAGGAAGTATGCCACTGTAGGCATGGGCTTTGAGGTCTCATATGTTCAAGCTAGGCCTAGTGTGGCATATACTTCTGCTGCCTGAAGATCAAAATGTAGAACTCTCATCTCCTTCTCTAGCACCATTTTTGCCTGCATGCCAACATGTTTCCCATCATGATGATAATGGACTAAACCTCTAAAACTATAAGATAGAACCTATTAATTTTTTGAAATAACAATGCCACGGTCATGGTGTCTCTTCAAAGCAACAGAAAGCCTAAGACATCCACCATGCCTGTTTCTCAGACTTTTCTATAACCTTATATCTTTTATCAACTAGAGGAGTTCCATTTATCGATGCTAGTGCCTTATGAAAAAGAGTCACAGAAGCAATAACGAAAAGGAGAATTATTAAGCCAAAAAATACCCCTTGGTTATTATGGTTATATAATTGCCTTCCCCCCCAAAAAAGCACATGTGTACAGTTCTAATTATGTTAAAACAATGTATTTTATGTGCCTTTATTCTGCTCATTTATTTGTGTACTTGTTTGCTTGCTTTTGGAGTACTAGATTTTAATCCAAATGACTTATGCATACTATAATGATCCTGTGCCACTGATCAAATATTTCAGTGTTAACATTCCCCCCCCCTTTTTGAGTCAGGGTCTCATTACGGTGCTCTGGCTGCCCTTGAACTCATTCTGAAGCCAAAGAAAACCTTGATCTGGTGATCATCCTTGATTCAGGCCCTGTTTCTACTCCCTCTACATCAGTCTACCTCCTGCTAGAAGAAATTGTAGGACTATAACATCATTCAGGACTCTGCTGTTCTTTATATACCCACAGATATGTGTATAGGAATGAAGTCTTTTTAAGTCCTGTACATACATACTGTATCATGTTGTTTGGTGTCTGTTTGGGAAGAAGCAGAGCCTGAAGTGAGAAGTTTTGGATGAAAAATAAAGGAGGCCAGGAGATAAAAAGAAGTAAGACAAAGGGACAAGATCCACAACACCAAGATACCAATAACATTCACATTGTAATATGTATTATATGTCTATTAAGATAGTAGTGACTGTAAGCTCTGGAAAATGAAAAGGGTTCATGGGGGGAAACTGAGGCTTTAAAGGGGTAGACACAGAAGGAAGTAATAAATCATATGAGTCATGAAAATGAAAATATGAAGAATTAGAGAGAGTGTTAATTAGAGAGGAGAGACAAGAAGATTGAGGAGAGGACAAACTGTGGGGAGGATCAACCCATATTCAAGATAGATGAAACACAATAGTAAAACATAATAATGGGAACAACAGTAAAACATTAAAGTAAAGGTACAATTTTAAATAAAAGCACCCTAAGTGATTGAATAATTCTATAGATTTTAATGTAGAAAAATCCCAATATCTGTGAGTGTCTATTTCAAGAGAAGTTGATTTGAGAGACCTCTGCAAACAGACCTTAACCATAGCTGGAGCAGACACACCAGAACTAAATGCTAAGATCCTGTGAAGTAGAAACTCTGGATGCTGGACACAGTTACTAGTTCAACAAATCCTTTTTGTAATTCCGATAGATGGTAAAATGTGGGAATCTCAGTTAGCCACAGCATAGACTCACGCTGACCTCAGGGTGAAGTTGCTCCCTTGACAGACAACCCAGATGTATTTGCTTCCTGAAGTTGTCATTGGCTGCAGGTTTCTGTTGGAAAGGAAGACACTGCTTTCCAGGAATATTTCTGTGAAATGGCTCACACAGACTGGACCAGGGAAGGATGCTGCTATGAAGGCAAGGTCTCTCCAAAGCACCAACTGAACCAGCATCTGTATAGAGAGAAGAGATTATTCACCCCCAAGATAAGATCCAGAAGTCTGGGGAAGTCTGGGATATTTTCAGGGAGATGAAGAGTAAAGCCTTCTCATTCCATCACTTCATCTTTCTCTCTCTGTCTCTGTCTCTGTCTCTGTCTCTGTCTCTGTCTCTGTCTCTGTCTCTCTCTCTCTCTCTCTCTCTCTCCCTCTCCCTCTGCCTCCCTCTCTCTCTCCCTCCCTTCTTCCCTCCCTGTTTGTTTCCCTCCCTCCCTCTCAGTATGGTGCATTGCAGACCAACAAAGGGAGAAAAGGAAATGAAGACTATGAGCCTTGCATAATAAATATTTATTGAGAATTACATGAATCCTATGAAAAAACATACCTAAATTTTAGTTATTAGAAGAACAAGTGTGAGAGAAAGCCACACTTTGGAACCTGATAGAGGCTCTCTCCAGGATTTAAGTGCTTTCCAGTGCCTTATGGGAATGGTTCCCATGTGTGGAGAAGTCCAAATGGATATGGATGTAGCACTGTGCCCCAGTCGGAATTACAAGGAAAGTGAAAGCCAAAGAAATCCAAGAGAATTACACCTGCAGATCATGCTCCCTTCACTTTTGCATTTCTTTCTATTCAGTCTTTATATCCTTAGTGTAACAATTTGCAAAGGAAGCTCAATGCTTAGATCCCAGGCCCCTTGTTCTGAGCCTACAGTTGTATAAACCTCAGTGTCTGTGTCTGTACTGGCTAGTTTTGTGTGTCAATTTGACAAGGGCTGGAGTTATCATAGGAAAAGGAGCTTCAGTTGGGGAAGTGCCTCCATGAGATCCAACTGTGGGGCATTTTCTCAATTAATGATCAAGTGGGGGAGGGGCCCTTGTGGGTGGTGCCATCTCTGGGCTGGTATTCTTGGGTTCTATAAGAGAGCAGGCTGAGCAAACCAGGGGAAGCAAGCCAGTAAGTAACATCCCTCCATGGCCTCTGCATCAGCTCCTGCTTCTGACCTGCTTGAGTTCCAGTCCTGACTTCCTTTGGTGATGAACAGCTGTGTGGAAGTGTAAGCTCAATAAACCCTTTCCTCCCCAATTTGCTTCTTGGTCATGATGTTTGTGCAGGAATAGAGACCCTGACTAAGACAAATTGGTACCAGCATAGTGGGGTATTCCTGTGACAACCTGACCATGTTTTGGGGAGGACTGTGGAAGGACTTTGGAACATTGGATTAGATGGTCCATTCAGTGTTGAGACCTCTATGAGATGTGTAGGAGCTTGGAAGATTATGTTGAGAACAGTGGAGAAGACGGAGGCCTGGCTTGTGAAGTTTCAGAGGGAAAATTAAAGACTCTTATCAGGGCCATGAAGATTCTGTGGTTTTGGTTAGCTGGGGCTGAAGAATCAGCTGTGAGTAACAAGATACCAAAACTATTAAAGTCAACCTTTGTGTTACTGGGACTATTGATGCTGGTTAGCTGGAGCTAAGAAATTAGCGGTGATTAAGAAGAAACCAGCATCACTGAGATGAAATCTTTTGGGAACTGTTTTCTGAGAGCACAGAGGGTGTGTTCCAGATAGCCAAGGTTGTGCCTCGTGCTGTAGCAGGACTTGGTACTGTGTAAGAGTCACCCAGGTAGTACTGCTTTTGAAGGCATGAAGGCATCATGATGAACAGCTGAGGCTTGGTACTGTGAGAGGCCATGGAAGGCCATTGGTGAAAGTGTACCCTCAGTTGTAATTGATGGCCCATGACTGAAGGGGTCATGTAAAAGAGTTGAGGCTTGGAGATGCCAGTACTATGTGATGACCACCAAGGACAGCAGCAGCAGTGGAGTACAGGCAGCTGGAGCCTAGAAGACAAGGTGTGTGCTACAATGGGAAGAGCTGGAGAAGTGACCCAAGCCCTTGGAGGAGCCCAGAAGATCGTGAGTTGGATCCCAGACATTGAACCATTGGAGTTTGAGTTTTGCTTTTTTGATTGTGACTGTGCCCTGATATTTTTCCCTCTTGAAAGAAGGTATTTTAACTTTTAATATGTAAAGACTGTGGGACTTTTTTACGTTATTTACATCTTAGGGATGAATTAGAAAGTAAGGGTTGAGGCTTAATAATGATATGTTGGTGTGTCAAGTTGACAAGGGGTCAATTGTACTGGCTAGTTTTGTGTGTCAACTTGACACAGGCTGGAGTTATCATAGGAAATGGAGCTTCAGTTGGGGAAGTGCCTCCATGAGATCCAGCTGTGGGGCATTTTCTCAATTAGTGATCGAGTGGGGGAGGGCCCCTTGTGGGTGGTACCATCTCTGGGCTGGTATTCTTGGGTTCTATAAGAGAGCAGGCTGAGCAAGTCAGGGGAAGCAAGCCAGTGAGTAACATCCCTCCATGGCCTCTGCATCAGCTCCTGCTTCTGACCTACTTGAGTTCCAGTCCTGACTTCCTTTGGTGATGAACAGCTGTGTGAAAGTGTAAGCTCAATAAACCCTTTCCTCCCCAACTTGCTTCTTGGTCATGATGTTTGTGCAGGAATAGAAACCCTGACTAAGACAGTGTCCTACTGAAACCAGGCTCCTAGGAAAGTATGTGTTTTCTCAGAACCATGTATTTTGCTCCTAGATGATTTTCTTAACTTTACTCTTTGACATTTTCTGATCTTGATTATATACCAAACTGTTTTGTTGTGTGCATTTTATTGTGCTTATATTCTCTCTAAGGTCTTTTACAGTGTGGGAAAACAATATATTCTCTAAATAAAAAAAAGAAATTTTTAAATTAAAAGATAAAAAATGCTGAATTGATTTCTTTGATTCTATTAGAAGTTTTATACTTATTTAAAACATTACTACACTGAGATTATATATGAATATAGATCAATTGTAAAATGTATAAATAAGAATCTGAAGGACAGTTCCTTGTATTCTCCACACACACACACACACACACACACACACACACACACACTGCATTACCGCTTATGTGAGTTTGACTTATATGAGTCTTTGGGACTCTTATTTCTGATTCTACTTATATTTTAACTCAACGGAATTTTCTTTTTTGGTTTATTATTGCTGCTATATAGACAATATTCTGGAAGTCTATTAGCCATATAGAATATAGTTGGGTTTTCATCCAATATTGGTATATTTTCAGTTGTATGGAGCTCAAGTGTATTAAAACATTATGATCTGAACTGTCCACAACGAGAATTGTAATCTTTTACAAATAGCAAGGGGGACTTTTGTCTAATGTTAAATGCTGTCAAAAGAGGGCTCTGGAAACACACTAGTGACAGTCCCAGCCCTACTGCTTCTTTTCAAGCCTAATAGGACAGAATTGATAAATGGATTCTCATGTTTAAGAGAATGATGCTAGAGGGTAATGCTGGTTTCAGACAATTGAAATGCAATGACTTGTCACAGATCATCAAAGGCCAGTAGTGTCACATTTGTTAGCATTGTGACTGCAGAGGCAAAGTTTTGCTGTGTTTCTCTGGTACACACACACACACACACACACACACACACACACACACACACACATCAATCTTTCTGTCTCTTCAAGGAAAATAAAGTCTGTTCTTTTTTTTAAACACAAGCTTGAAACTGGCTTTTTTTTCACAGTAAATTCCCAACTTCTTTATTGCAAAGAGCAAACAAAATAAGACTTTGTTCTGAAACAGAGTAAAAGAGAGGTCTTCCCTCCAGTGAAAATCACATCAACTCTAGAACAGATAAGGGAAGCATCTACCTTCCAAACTGATCAGGCTGTTCCAGGAAGGAGTACATGATGGCATGTTTCATTCTACATCGGGTGCAGTGTTTCCTATGTCATTTGAAGGTAGCTTGAAGGGAAGAAACATCAGCTGAACTTTTGTAAATTTATAAACAATGATACATGGTCATAGTTTTATTTACTATGTTAAAACATCATCTGTGTCCTTGTTAATTGACAGTTTTCCTTACAAGTTGATTGACAATCACTTGTTTTACAATTTTCATCCTTAATGAGTTAGTTTTAAATATGACTTTATTCATAGAAATTGAATATACTTTTGTAGCATGCTTGCAATGTGTTGTAGTTTAAATTGAAAATCTCCTCCTTTTTAGGCTCCCATGTTTTAATACTTGCTCTCTGGATGATTGGTCTGAGTTGAGGCTATGGAACATTTAGGAGATGAAGTTTTGCTGAAGGACTTCACTGGGGTTGGGTTTTGATTAGCATCATGTTTTTTTCCCTCTGCCTCCTATGAATGGAACAAAATGTGATCTTTAAGCTTTCTCTTCCTTGTCCAAGAAACCAGGACATCTAGCCCTCTGAAATCATATGACAAAATGAACTCTTTCTTAAATTGCATTTGGTCATCCTTTTTTTTTTTAAATCACATTGACGTAAAATAACTAATACACTATTTCATTTACTGAAAAACCTAATCTTCAGCTTTTTCCCAGCAATCTTTAGATGAGATTGATGCTTATAATAGTTTTTAAAACATTATCAGAATATGTATACATACATAAAATTAAATCTCATTAACCTATACACATTTATTTAAGTATTTTGAAAAACTTTCTTCACTGAAATAATATCTGTGCTATATATTAGAAAAACATATACAGTATTCATTTTCACTAGAAGCAAACACTATTTCTCCACAGAATATTTTAGTATACATAATGCATTTCAGTATATAAATATTAGAATCTAATCTCAAAATCATAGTCCTGTAACCCAATGGATGTTTTTATTCACTCTTAAAAACAAATCCAAGAGAAATGAGCCAGTATATCTGAATTTCATTTGAAACAGAGAGTGAGAAAAGAGGGATTAGGGATAGCGGCTCTTTAGGCCCTCTGCAATTGTTTTCGCAAAGCCACATCTACATAAATAAAACAGCAACAGCATAGGAATGAAGGCAAATGAAGAAGAAATGTCCAGGCCTTCAGGGGTAACCTAAACAAAAGGGACAAAGTAAAAATGAATGAACGAATAAGGAAATGAACAATGGGTTCATAGAGGTTATGCATAAAGCCCTAGCTTTAGAACAAAAATAGTACTTTCTGTGTTAACAACTATGGTTGTGAATAAATTGATACTGTATTCCTATCCAACAGAGCTGCTGGTGTCTTCTTTTTCTACTTGCTTCCAGAGAAGATTTTTCCTTGTTCCTAGAAGACATACTAATTGTTATGCTTCCTTCCTGGTTATAATGATCACTTTCATTACGTTAGTGCCAACAGGTTTTTCTCCCCATTGGGATCACCACTCCTTAGTAAATTCCCTTTCTTTGCCAATAACACTTCCGTCAAGATCACCATCACTCTATTTACACACAGAGCTTTGCATATGATCGTAGACTCCAGTGACAGCAAATGAAATACGGTACTGGTTCATCTTCATGGAATTTCTCATCATAGTCCTAATTCTGAAACAATTTGAAGACTTACAATACCTGATAGACCATTTCTTAGGAACTGGTTACTATCTCTCAGGATCAGAAATATCCTTTAAATTGGAGAGTGCTATGATTGGAGAGTCCTTCTATTACTAGAGCTACATTTATAAGGCTTGGTTCTGTGTCTGAAAACTCACCTGCCTTTGAAAAAATATCACAGAACCTATAACAAATAGCAAAATCAATTCATTTACATTATGAGCCCAGACCATGGGGAGAATCATTCTGTATGTCTTCTACATAGCAGAGTTACAACTTATTTCATTTATTTTAGTGCCTTGCATAGCTTGGATTGGAAGAAGAAAAACCCTCCTTCTTTACACATATGTAGTCTTTGTCCCGGGTATTAGAAACTCTTGCTTTAGGATCCCTTCAGGCAAATGAGAGGTGGTTGGGAAAAAAATTATTTCTGGAAAATGGATTCTCCTGCTTATCACTTTAAAATCCTAATGCTGAGGGAAGTTTACACTACCATGCCCATGGCTCATAGGACACCCACAGAAGTAGTTCTCTTACCAGGGGTCTGTGTCCAGGCTGGGTTTTTTTTCTGTCTTCTTATCCTGAGAATTGAAAGTTAAGAGCTCACCATTCACACAGATTTGCAAAAGAAGCCAAGACTCACAAAAGAAAGAGGGCTAAATGGCCTAGGCTGCAGTCTGGAAACTATTTTTATGGAGGTCTAAGGAAGGTACAGCTGATTACTAAGCAGTTTAGTTTAAGGTTTTCTTTTCTTTTAATTCATAGATTAGGTTACACAATCATTTCCTTACTCTGCGTTCCCTAGTCCATGATGGATGTGTTTTATCCTCATACATGTTTGATAATAGATAAGCAAAGATTTTAATAGATGATATTTCCTGACAGCTTCCTACAGGATACAGTTTGCCTTAACTTCGTATGAACCTAAGGGCTGTTCAGACTCAAATAGACTTTTATAATCCTCATGCCCTGATTCATTAGGTATACACTTGGATCAAAACTGTCTAAATGTGATGGTCATCAGAGTGAGGAAATGTATACCATTGTTCAAAGATGAGAGTAAATGTAGTTCACTGCAGGCTGGGATCCAGGTGATTGCAAGGTTGGGAGAAGGGTGAGAAGTGTATATATCTAATATCATCTTGGAAGTGTGTGTGTAAATTGGAAACCAAGCAGAAGACTCAAGCAATGTCTTCCCTGTGCCTGCTTCCATTAGCTCCTCTCATTTTCTCCTACACACATTACAATAAGGGTATTTTGGCTTTCTTTGCATAGAGCTATCTTCTCTAATTATTGCTCAAGATGTCACCTTGGTTTCCTTAGGTCATGAGAGAGAAACCAATAACAGGGTTCTATCCTGTGCAGAACGATGAGTTCACAGCATACAGTGGAAAGTCAATAGCTATCAAAAATGTAAGAAATGAGAATACTATTTGTAATGTAGAAGATTTTCTGCAATAACTGATTACTTCCATGTCCAGAAATAAATTTTAGCAGAGATTATTAAGATCCTGACACCAACAGAACTGATAATGCTGTATATGCCCTCTTGTAATGGTATTGAATTTTCAGGCAGAAAGTCATGACCAGTCAGAATAGTCACTGAAAGCAAAAACTACATGGAACAGAGTGGGGAAAGTCATGCAAACCAGTCACAACCATGTTATCAATTAAAAATATAAGGATTGCTCCTAATGATTTCTTATTTGAAGCAAATTGATATTTTTACAGAATTTGATTTTATTTTATTCCTGTGTTTTATGTACATGAGTGCTTTAACATTTATCTGCAGGTGCCAAGAAGGCCTTAGACCCATTATAGATGATTCTGAGCCACCATGTGGTTGCTGGGATTTGAACTCAGGAACTCTGAAGGAGAAAAGCAGTGCTCTTAATGCATAAGTCATCTCTCCATCCCCTGAAATATATAATGTTGAACAACTCCTTCATTTGTTTCTATTTGTTTTCCATCACATCTAATATGTTTTACAGATATATAATGGTACTTTGCTTTAGTAGTTACGTTACTGAAGATTAAAGAAATATGTGTAGTATAGCATGAAGAAAAGCAGACAATATCAATGTAATATCAACATAAAATGTATTCTTTGTGAACATTTCTCCGTGGTCACAAACTTAGAAGATGGGTTATTTGGTCTCACTCTTCAGGGGCTTCAGTCTACGGTCCAATTGCTCAGAGTGAGGGAGGGGGAGAACATGTGTGTATGTGTGTGTGTGTGTGTGTGTGTGTGTGTGTGAGAGAGAGAGAGAGAGAGAGAGAGAGAGAGAGAGACAGAGACAGAGACAGAGAGAGACAGAGAGAGAGACAGAGAGACAGAGAAACAGAGAGAGAAACAGAGAAACAGAAAATTTACCTTTTGAAGGGCCTCCATTTAGGCCTTTCACCAATAATTTATAAGTGTATCAACTCATGAATGATGGCAAAACCTCCATGGTACATACAATCATTTCTTAAGAATATTGCCACTGGGGGTGTCAGGTTCTAACATCTCAGCCTTTTGGAAGGACTTTTCAGATATCAATCATAACAAAATAAAGGAATTAATTCTTCCTTGAGGACTTATATTATATGCTGTATAAGAATGTTAACTGGAGTTACGATTTATTTTATTGGTTAGGAAATTAAATACAGGCAAACATAATTTGGATGTATGTAAATTAGTCAAAGATAAACTAAATTTTTGTGTGTGTACTGTTTCAAATGTGTTAAGGCAAAACATGCTATATGGTGCATATACGTTTATGGCTTTATTATAAGCTTTGGCAGAGGAAACTTTAGACAGATTTTAGATGTAAAAGAGGGGTATCAGACATTACAGACTGAAATATATTATAGCCCATCAGATAGTTGGGCTGACAATAATCACTATGAATCTACTCCATTTGGTCAGACCATGCTGAGAATTGACCAATTGCTGAACTGTCTCAATATCTAGTACCAAGAAGTATATTCTTAATGTGCTTCCTCAGCACATAGAGCTGCTGTGATAGGCATCTTGAGAGTAGAGAAGAGCTATGGAGTCAGGCTTTGTGAACCTTCACTAAGATAATAACTGCTGACTTAGCAAGTCCAGAATCCCTAGATGTGTCTGCAAAAATAGTGCATGCCTGCACATACATCATTTTCTGCTTATGAAAACTCATAATCCCAGGCTACTTAGTTGGCTAAAAATACCTTTAATTAAGAGATAGTGAGGAAGTAACCAGTTTACTTATTTTGACAGTTACATCCAAAAGAAATTTGTTTCTCTTGACAGTCTAAAATTTGAACATTGGATTAGAGCTCTTACTGGAGATGCAGTGACTTTTCTTGTGGATGAAGGTAGAACTGAGAAGATTGTATTTTGTCAGAAAAACACAATGGAAATTAGAGCCCAGGGTGATTCAGTTTCTCCCAGGATACCAATATCTGTGCATGAGAGCTCCTACCTAGGCCAGGGCATTGGAAAAGAATAATACTCTGAATACCTTCTGTGGGTTTGCTATATCATCTTTAAAGTCACTGTATGTAAAATCTGGCCAAGACTTTTTTTGTTTTTTCTACCTTTTGGACCCCTCTTTATATGTTTATGTACATACTTCAAAGTATATTCTGAAACAATATATAGCACAAAACAAATATTTATTGCTATAAAGTAAAATATAAAAATATTTATATATTTTATCCAAGAAGTATTTTGCCTTCTAGAAGAAGAAAGTCTAGGAGGAAGAAGGAAAATGGCAGGAGGGATACATAGTACAATTCTGCCACACATAGAATTAACCTCAGACATGACTCTTTCTAATGTTCTAGCTTTTGTACTTGTATTTCACCATTTCATCATTTGTTCCTGAACATTAAAGACTGGGCAAAAATTGCAACTCTTGCTTGATACCTGCACACAAAGAGAATATGTATAAAAATGTCCTTATATGCAATGAATTCCATAGATTTGAGATATATTAGAACTGAAAGAAACAGATATAACTATACCTTTTAAAAAACTAAGTTATATCCAATTAAATGTATTTCTTCCCACTAATATACAGTGCATACTCTAAAATCCTGTGCAATGAGATATTTATGTGAGGTAGGTATGACAGCTTTTACAATGGAACAGACACCTGGATAATTGTGACTAAATTCTCTTAATGACATGTCTGCTTTTCTTTTACTTTGCTAAGATTGGGAAGAAGGTCAATAAAATTAAGAATTTAAAGCTTAGTTCTGAAATTTGCATTAAGAAATTTTTTTTACTTTTAATAATTCTTTGTGAATTTCACATCATGAACCACAATCCCATTCATCTCTCTGTCCCTCCATATCTGCCATCTACCCTTGCAACACCCCCCAAAACAAAAAAAAAAGAAAAACCAATAAATAAAATAAAAACAAAACAAAATAATAACAACAACAGCAAAAATCTTCCTATGGATGCTGAGGTGTGTCAGAATGTATCACACAGTATACCCATTTGTCCAGAATTTATGTTAAAATGGTCTTGCAGTCAGTCATTGATCCAGTTTGAGGTCTCTGTCTTCTGTTACACTAACAATGCTGGATCTTCAATGGGAATCTTCTCCTATATCCTGTCATTGCCCTGGGTCATGGAGATCCTGCAGCTTTGGATCTGCAGAACTATTCCCTTTACATGCTCCACCAGATCACACATGGTGTAGATGTTGGTGTGGGTCAACTGAAAGCCCTGGGGATCTGGGCCTGGGGAGTAGCCGAATTAGTCAGCCTTTCAGCTCTCTCAGACACACTGCCAGGGCCAGCTATCCAGCACTAGTTCTTGCTTTCGTGCCCTCAGGGCTTGCTCACTCTCACCGCTGCCCCAGGGCCAGCTCTTCTGTGCTGCTCTGACTCTCCAAAGTGCTTGAGCAAGTGAGAAACAGGGTCAGCTCTCCAGCTCTCATGACCTTGGAGCCAGTTCTTTTGCTTGTCACTAGTGGCAAGGGGAGGGAGGAGGGCATCTCTGTGTCACTGACACCATGACAGGGCATATGAGGTGTGAGGGAAGCTCCCCCAAGTTCATTAGCCAGTAATTGGTGGAGCCAGCTTTGCACAGCCTTTGGATATCTTCATAGTCCCAGGAGGCAGCCCCAACCAGGGATGTTTGTAGAGCTTTTGGTCTTAATATGGGCCATGGACATTCATTGAAGCCCCTGCTGCTTCATAGCCAAGTACCCAGATGTGGCTCTCAGCAGCAGCACAGCTAGGGAACACACCACGGCCTCAGGTGGCAGTGCACGCTACTTACATCAAGCTGTTTCTCACTACCCTAGCACCATTAAGAACGTTTTATGCTATGCAAAAGAGAATATCTTCTCTAAGTTTAGTTTTCAATTTCTCCACCAACTTAGTAAGTCGTCCTAAGGCAGTCATTAGTTTTATAGTTTTAAAGAATTTATAGTATGGGCATAATGTCAGCAACTATGTGAAACAAATTGTTTAAATTTGTGGAATATTTTCAAACTGCACAGGAAGAAAATACCTAAAGCATTAGATTTTATACCCCCCAAATGAACCAACGTTGATATTTCTCCAGGCTAAAATAGATGTTACTAAGCTTAATTTTTTAAAATGTTGATTTTATTTTTAAATAGTTGTTTGTACATGTGCATGTATCTCTGTGTGCATTCATGTGTGTATGTGTGTATGTGCATATGTCTGTTGCATGCATGTGTGTCTTTGTGTGTGAATTTGTGTGTCTATGTATGTGCGTGCGTGCGTGCGCGTGCATGTGTGTGTGTGTGTGTATGTGTGTGTGAAAGAGTGTGTACCTGCTTAGAGTATAGAAGATGATTTTAGGCCTCCTAACACTAGAGTTACAGGTGGTTCTAAGCAGCCTTACATGGATTCAGGGAAGTATACTTGGATTGTTTGCCAAACATTCTTAACCACTGAACAATCTTTTCATCTGCTGAAATCAATCAATCTTTTCCCCTTCCTTCCTTCCTTCCTTCCTTCCTTCCTTCCTTCCTTCCTTCCTTCCTTCTCCTTCCTTCCTTCCTTCCTTCCTTCCTTCCTTCCTTCCTCCCTCCCTCCCTCCCTCCCTCCCTCCCTTCCTTCCTTCCTTCCTTCCTTCCTTCCTTCCTTCCTTCCCTCCTTCCTTGCTTCTTTCTTTTCTTTTCAAATGAAATATACTTCTAGGCATGACAGCATCATATTAACATAAACAGTGGTAGTATTAATTTTTATCTGCTTAAAAAACACTGCTTCCTGAAGGAATATATGCAAATTGATTATCTTATAGTTAAGAATAAGATTTATTCCTTAAGTCTTATAAAAAAGCATTTTATAATTCAACTTGAAATAAGAAAGGCAGTGCCCATTTAATCCTTGGTATATAGCTCTTGCTACATAGGAAGACAAGAGAAAAATATTGTTCTAAGCATAAAAGGAAAAATACATCTAACTTAGCACAAACTTTTGCTGTGTTCCTTTTTAATCTTTCCTTAAAAACCATTATTAGAAGAACTCTTACTTTGTTTTCACATTAAATCCTTTACAAAATGATGTGTGGGAGAACTCAGTACAAAGAAATTGCTTCTAGCTTCCATGAACAGTCTTATTGCTCTTTTGAAACGTAGCAGGTAATTGGAACCTTTAAAAAATACCCTCCATTTCCACTCCAGATTATAAAGCTGCCTTTAGATCCACAGCATCAATCTAGACCAATGGAACATGACCAGCATTGTACTTAAAACAAGACCATCTTCTGTTCTAGGGCATTCAATCTTAAGTATTGTACTTTTGTGAACTACTGTGACACATTGGCAAGCAATAGGACATTGACTTGTGTTATTTTCCACCCAGAAAGTACATATTTTCATATGCAACAATTATTTACAACATGGTATATTTCAATAATAAACTCATAGTTTACACTCTCATGTTGATATTATGACAAAATGAAATTCATAAGCATTGAAATTTGGGTTGTTTTGTTATGTGATCTTTCCTGACATATCTAGGAGATTCATCCTCATGGTAGATTTCCTGATTCTCAGGATGTTACATTTTTTTAACCCTATCCAGTGAAGCTCCCTAAACCTCTGGTTCATGAGTGTTACAGAGACAGCATCTGGGGCTGGACACAGCATGATCACATGTTCTCTGCAGTTTGATCAATTACAGTTTTCTATACTGGTCTCCATTTGTTGTAAAATGAAGTTTCTTTGATGTGGAATGAAAGCTACACTTATTTGTGGCTATAAGGATATATATGTACTTGTCAAACAAATAAATTAATAATTAGGGGTTACATAATCACTACAGTGCAACAGATCTTAAAGTGGCATGGAATATTTAAGCTGTTTTCCTTTGATAGTATGGTTCACAGTTCAGCTGTCAATAAAGACTCTGCAAAATAATTATAATTTGCCCAACTTAACAGTTACGAAAAATTTTCTTTTTCTTTTGTTTATTTTAATCTATTTACATTTCAATTTTATCCCCTTTCCCAGTTCACCTCTCACAGAAATCCCCTCTCTTATGCCCCGCCCCCTGCTTCTATGAGGGTGTTCCTCCATCCACCCACTCCCTCCTCCCCCCTCAATTACCCTACATTAGAGCATCTATCAAACCTTCACAGGACCAAGAACTTTTCCTCCCATGGATGTCTGTCAATGCTGTCCTCTGCTACATATGCAGCCAGAGCCATGTGTACTCCTAGGTTGGTGGCTTAGTTCCTGGGAGCTCTGTGGGTTCTGGTTAGTTGAAAAACTCAGGTAATAGTAGATGTTGGAGAGGATGTGGAGAAAGAGAAATACTCCTCAACTGCGGGTGAGATTGTAAATTGCTTCAACACTCTGGAAATAAGTTTGGAAGTTCTTCAGAAAATTGGATATAGTACTATCTGAGGACTCAGCTATGCCACTCCTGGGTATATACCCAGAAGATGCTCCAAAATTTATTAAGGACACATGCTTCACTATGTTCATAGAAGTCTTATTTATAATAGTCAGAAGCTGGAAAGAACCCGGATGCCCCTCAACAGAGGAATGGATAAAGCAAATGTAATACATTTATACAACAGAGTACTACTCAGCTATATAAAATTCTTAGGTAAATGAATGGAACTAGAAAACATTATCTTGAGTGAGGTAACCAAATCACAAAAGAACACACATAATATGCACTCACTGATAAGTGGATATTAGCTCAAAAGCTTGGAATACCCAAGATACAATTCACAGATCACATGAAGCTCAAGATGAAAGAAGACCTAATTGTGGGTGCTTCGGTCCTTCTTAGAAAGGGAAACAAATACTCACAGGAGCAAATATGGAGACAAAGTGCAGAGCAGAGACTGAAAGAAAGGCTGTCCAGAGACTTTCCCACCTGGGGATTCATCCCAGATACAGTCACCAAATTTTGACACTATTGTGAATGCTAAGAAAGCCTTGCTGAAAGGAGCCTGTGTCCTGAGAGACCCTGACAGAGCCTTACAGACAGAGTTTGATGCTTGCAGCCAACCATTGCACTGAGTGCAGGGTCCACAAGGGAAGAGTTAGAGAAAGGACTGAAGGAGCTGAAGGGGTTTGCAGCCCCATAGGAATGAAATTTTTAAAAAATCTGTCACTTAGATCATTTAAAGAGTGGTCAGTAAAGCCATTTCTGTGGTTGAACTTTTGTACTGATGGGATTAAATCATGTTGCCAAACTTCAATTTTAATATTTATTTGTTGAAGCTTCTAGTATAGGATATAGTTGTTGATAAAGTGTTTTACTCCACTTCAACCTCTCTTACTACCAGCTGACTCTGCAATCTTTTTTTTTATTGGATATATTCTATATTTACAATTCATTTCCATTTTTCTGGTTCCCCACCCCCAAAGGTCCCACATGCCCTTTTCCCTCCCCCTGCTCCCTCATCCACCCCTCCCACCTCACTGTTCTTGTACTCCCCCACAATGATGCTTTGGTCCATTCTAGCACCAGTGTCCACTCCTTTCTTCTTGTGAGACATCACTTGGTTGATTTATGTCTTTGGTGTTCCAAGCTTCTAGGCTAATATCCACTTATCAGTGACTGCATACCATCGGTATTCTTTTGGGACTGGGTCACCTCACTTAGTATGACGTTCTCCAGCTCCATCCATTTCTCTAAGAATTTCATGAATTCATTGTTTTTAATGGCTGAATAGTACTCCATTGTGTATATATACCACATTTTTTGTATCCATTCCTCTGTTGAGGGACATCTGGGTTCTTTCCACCTTCTGGCTATTATATATAAGGCTGCTATGAACATAGTGGAGCATGTATCCTTATTGCATGCTGGGGAATCTTCTGGGTATATTCCCAGGAGTGCAATCTTACAGGGAAGAAGAATGCTCCAAGGAAAAGTCAAAGCCTCCATATGTGGCAGTTTGTACCACAGAAGCAAGGATCACTGAAGAAAAGGTTTTATTGTTTGGAGAAATTAAATCAGTGATACAGAAGAAAAAATAATCTCCCTGCTTCTGTCCTCACCAAATACTTTGTAAATCTCACTTTCTATTAGTGTGGAGAAAGAAAACTTCCTTTTTGACCACAAGAAAGAAATGTTGATTTTTTTTAATGAACTCCTCCATTTTGATTAATTGGCATCTAATTTTAAAGATTTTTTAAATTCAGTACCTTTCTATGTGCCTGTGTATGGATTTACCACGTGTTTGTGGTACTAATGGACACCAGAGGAGGTAATCAGATAGTATGGAGCAGTTGCAAGCAGTAAGAGTGCTAAGAACTGAACTGTAATGGTCTACAAGAACAGCAGACACTCTTGACCTCCGAGCTATCTCTACATTCCCGAATGTGTCATACAAATAACATTTGTTAGTGAGTTTTTCAATATTAGTTACCCACAGGAACAAGAAAGACATTTGTGGGACTCAGAGATAAGTTGGCCTAGGGGTCTGTCTTTTTATTACTATTACTTTCTATAAGAGGCTGGATATTAAAAACATTATTTTTGTTCTTTTTGGCTTTTGATTTTACTAGTAACTAGTTCACTGCAGACCCTTCTGTACTAGGTTACAGTGCTTCATTGATTTATTAATATGTGTGGGTTACTCTAAATTATCTTGATGAGACAGTGACAGACTATTAAATTTTTTAGACATAAAAGGCAAAGCTTTCTAAATTGTGCGCAGTAGAAATAGCATATTGTTTTGATGATTGCAAGAAGAGCTTTTAGAATAGGCTTTACCAGACCATGAGCAGAGGAAGACTATGAAACCATTGTCAAGCTGAGGACATCAACCATCACGTAACTTATAGATCTGGGATCAAAACCCTAGCAGAATTTTCAACTTTTCTTTTTGAAAATTGCAAAACATGACAAAATCTCATAGAAATATTTACCATGCTCTAAAGTATATAATAAATATGACAGTCTGAGAACTGACCCTTAACAGAATTCCTGTGAATGGTGCTCCCTGCCAGGTGTGAGTTATAAAACTCACATAATGAAGGAAAACTCAATCAAGTCAGTGTATTAGGAAAGCTCTTGGCCTCAGTGCCAGAGGGATGATCTCTGATGCTGTGAATTTACCAAGCATCTTAGTAAGGCATTCTATGTCTTCTTCATCATTCATTTTTTTTGTCTGGATTATTTTGCTATCTAACTTACAATGTTTTTGAACACAAAGCTCTCTCAAAACTGTCTTTTCAGAACAGAAATGAGGGAAGTCCATTGTCATGGCATCTACTGGCTATTTTAAAGTTCCCTGTGACATGTTTAAAAAAATCAAGAAGAATTGATATGTCAAATCGTCTTTATCTTCAAGTGATTTTTTTCATTTTTACCTTCTATTTAATCAATCATTCTTTGATTTTTAAGAAAAGAACTACATGACATCGTTGTGGTTTGGTTTGGTTTGGTTTGGTTTTGCTTTTTTTTGTTTTGTTCCTCAATTCTGGATTGGAACAATGTTTACTTCCAAAACATAATAGTTTATTATTAAAGTATTTCACATCATGCTTTAATGATTTAATGTTTCCACATTGTATTTGATGGCCTCCCAAGGTAACTATATAGAGATTTTTTATGCAGTTTATCATTCTAAGAAGTATAGTAGGAGAATACAGAGGAAAACAAAATAGTGTGATATAACCATTTCACAAATAGTTGCTTTTCATTGTTGATTCCCTGTGAAAAATACAGATCTTTTCATGTAGACTTCATACGCCTACCCCTTTACTCCCTGTCGCCATCATTTTGATTTGGGATATGTTCTCATGTCTCTTAGCCTGAACTTGAATGTGCTGTATAGTAGAGGATGAGCTTAAATTTCATGATGCCTCTGCATTCCTAATCTCAATCCTGGGATTACTGTTATGGGTTACCCTCCCAGTGCATGAATTGAAACCTGGACTTCACTATTTCATTTACGTGGATAATGAATTCTTGTTCAGACTTTTGAGCCCTTTGGAGGCTCACTGTCACTGAATTTGTTTTCTTGAAGCCTTACTTTTTCCATTCCACTAACAAATCCAACTCCTCACAAGTCTTGCATTGGTGCTGCTTACCTAGGCGCTCTGTGTTGTCTACCTTTCTATTTGTTTTGTTATTCCATCTGGAGTAGTTTAGCTCCTTCTAAATATAATTTGCATGTCATTCCATAATATTCAGATGTATCAGAGAGTCTCATGTTTTCTTATACCAATTTGCCTGCGAAATTAGAGGCTAGCACAGAAGAAAACATCATGGTTTTTTTTTTCATACTGTAATTTTTATGTTATCAGGAAAGTTGTTTCTGGGAACACCATTTGGCCTCTGTTTTGTGTCTCATTGCTCCCAGCAAAGGAAACCAACTGCTTATAATGCTGTATGATGGGTGTTGCTTTCAAATATGCAGTTCATTGTTTAATCCAGCAGTTGTTTTGAATGTGTCTCCATACTTACTTAGTGAACTCCTTTGAATAAGGAAGCACACCACCTCATACTATATAAAGGAAGACAGCCACCCTTAGATTCCTGGTAAGGATGCTCCATCCTCTAGTGGCTCAGACATGGTTGCATGTCTTATCACTCACCCACTTACGCAGCGTCATGGCTCCTGTTACATTCCGTGAAGTAGCTGTGTCAGAATAGCCCTGACAGATGCTCCACGCTCAGACGGACAAGCTTCAGTTTCATCTGTGATCACTTATCACAGGGATCACACACTGCTTCTCCCTAGTTTGTCTTTGTTTCTTATCGGTTGTTATTCAAGTATTAATTATGTTATGTGACTTTTCCTGGAAGATATAAATTAGCAGACAGGGCACTAACAACTAGCACTAGTTGCTGAACATGACTTTAGCTACTGTGGAAAAAATAGTCTTTCGAGGCATTGATAACATATAGATATAGTATATTATCTTGTGAATAGGTAAATTTTAAATTTGGGAAAAATCATAGTGCTTTTTGCTCAACGTGTTGTAATCCTGAAAATTTGAAAATAAGCACATTATTTTCTGAATTGCTCAAAACATTGAGTAATACATTAACACTGGTGTGAAGAATGAAGTTTCTAGTAAAAATTATCCATCAAAGAACATTCTCACTTAGAAGAAGGATGCATTCAGATTCATTGTTTATATGTTCAGAGCTGAAATTTTCTCTTGATAAGCAATTCAATGGTAGTAAGAATACAGCAACTTTTCCTTTTGTTTCTTCTGTAAGAAACATTTCATGAAGGCTCCAGGTAAGTTCCCATGATGTACAATTCCATCATTGCCTTATGTCTTCACAGAGAACTTTTGAGTTTTTAAGCTGCTTACCCCTTTCCCAATAATTAAACTCATTAATGAATCTTCTATCTGTAGCATAGAATCTTATATCTGTTAAAGTTTTGGAAACTAATTCCACCCATTTGCATAAAGTTGTAGTTTTGTTCAACAAGGAGACAATGAATAATTAAAATTCCAGCCTTTTTCTAAATTCTGGCTTCTATTGTTTCAGTATAAATGTCTGTGATGTGGGTACAGAACAGTATACAGCATAGGAAGTTTATCAGTAATCAATATTTGTGAATAAAGGAAAAACAGATCTGTTAACAGTAGTGAGCAGAGATGGAATTAGTCATTTAGACCCTTAAAGGTCTTTTTAATCCTGTGAGGAGCTTTGACTTTGGGTGGATTAGTGTTTATCTGAGTAATCCCATGTCAAGACAACTAGACCCTGAAGAAGGTGAAGGTGAAGCCAGCTGTATCCTGCTGTTGGGTAACAATGTACTCTGTTGTGAACACGTGTGGTGCAGTATCATGTATACCACAGAGGCAGAAAACATCCACTAGAAAACATTGCTTTTATCTCTAGTACTTTGTTTAAAGCCACAAGAGAGACTAGACTCTACCTTAATGCTTAAAAACCTTAGCAGAAAAGTCATCTAAATATTTCCCCAACCACATGCTCTTTTCTTTAAAATGTGCAAAGATGACATTATACCAGATTGAAGAAAGCACCCTTTTGACAATCTGTTCAAAAAACATCTGCTTTCTTTCAGACGATGAAAAGAATTCTAAGTTAGGAAACACTGTGATTATAACAACACAGTCTCTTCTGGTATGCCTAGCCCTTCTGCCAGTCTGACCACTGTTCCCAGACACCATCTTTAAGGGTGATCATATGTTCTTCTCTTAAAGGTAGGTTACAAACATCATGGCTCAGGAGGGCTGTTGGTTCCATACCTCCTCTGGAAGTTTGCATAGTATCTTCTGGTTCCATGAAAGCAAGACTTCAAGGAGGAGACTTTCAGGTCATTTCCAGCTAAGGAGTTTATGGGCTCTATTTGTAAAGTGCATGCTGACTTCAACAATGGGGACTTACCTTCCACTTCTGTGGAACAATGGAGTTCAAAAGACAAAAGGCTCTGTTTTGACAGTCCTTATCTCTGACCAGTGACTCTAAGGGACTATCAAGATTGGTATTAGGGGTTTCTTCATTGGTTTTTGTTTTTGTTTTTGTTTTTGTTTTTGTTTTGTTTTGATTCTTGAAGGAACCACTATAATCCCAGATGAGAAATGTTCATTAAAAATGTTCATGTATGTTTATACATGGAATTTTGTGCATTATAGTATTTGGATTTTTAGGTAATTAGTTATTACCTAAATGATTCCTTGTGGCCTTTACAGACATGCTTGTTATATATTGTACACTCTTCTCTCTTTTTCTTTTTTTTCTTTTTTTAATTTAAAAAATTTTTATTGAATATCATACTCATTTAAATTGCCAATGGTAAAACCTTTACCAATATCCCCCCTCCTCTAAGACTCCCCCAACCCCTCCCCTTCCTCCTTCCCGCTGCCTCCACATATATGCCCTACACCCAACACACTCCCATCTCCCCCCACTTGGTTTCCCTTTGTTGGGGCCTCTGTTGAGCCTTTACCTGACCAAGGATCATTCCTCCCACTGATGCCCAACAAGGTCTTCCTCTGCCACATTTTTGACTGGAACCACGTGTGCCCCTTGGTTGATGGTTCAGTCCCTGGGAGTCTTGGGGTATCTGGGTAGCCGAAATCACTGTTCTTTCCATAGGGCTGTAAACCACTTCAGCTCCTCTGGACCATCCTTCAGCTCCTCCATTGGGTACATAGTACTACTTGTGTACCCAGCTATACCACTCCTGGGCATATATACCCACAAGATACTCCTACATGTAATAAGGACACATGCTCCACTATGTTCATAGCTGGCTTATTTGTAATAGCCAGAAGCTAGAAAGAACCTAGATGTCCCTCAACAGAGGAATGGATACAGAAACTGTGGAATATATACACAATGGAGTACTACTCAACTATTAAAAACAATGAATTCATAAAATTCTTAGGCAAATGGATGGAACTAGAAGGTGTCATCCTGAGCAAGGCAACCCAATCACAAAAGACCACACATCGTATGCACTCACTAATAAGCAGATATTAGCCCAAAGGCTCAAAATAAACAAGTTACAATTCACCTAGCACAGGAAGCTCAAGAAGAAGGAGAACTTAAGTGAGGGTGCTTTTGTTCCTCTAAGAAAGGGAACAGAATACTCACAGGAGCAATAAGGGATACAATGTGTGGAGCAGAGGCAACCCAGAGACTGCCCTACTTGGGGATTCATCCTATAAACAGTCATCAAACTCTGACACTACTATGGAAAGCAAGAAATGTATACCAAAAGGAGCATGCCATGGTGGTTTCTGGAGGGGCCCTGCTAGAGCCTTACACATATAGAGGCAGATGCTATCAACCCTCTTTCTCTGTATATACCTCTATTACATTTCCTAAGAAATTCTTCCTTTTTCCATTTCTTCTGTCAGGTCATGTGTATACTGTTATTGCCTTCCAAATGGAACAAACATGATATATTTAACATATACAAAATTAAGACTTTTTAAAGTTTTTCTGCTTTTACTTTGAATTAAGTATTTTGTACAGATCTTTCACCATTTTGGTTAGAGTAACACCAAGATATTTTACATTATTTGTGACTATTGTGAAGGATGTTGCTTCCCTAATTTCTCAGCCCACGTATCCTTTGAGTAGAGGAAAGCTACTGATTTGTTTGAGTAAATTTTATATACAGCCACTTTGCTAAGGTTGTTTATCAGGTTTAGGAGTTCTTTGGTGGATTTTTGGGGTCACTTATGTATACTACCATATTATCTGCAAATAGTGATATCTTGACTTCTTCCTTTTAATTTGAATCCCTTTGACTTCCTTTTGTTGTTTAATTGCTCTGGCTAGGATTTTGCATAGATTGGGAGAAAGTGGGCAGCATTGGCTAGTCCCTGATTTAATGGGATTGCTTCAAATTTCTCTCCACTTAGTTTAATGTTGGCTACTAGTTTGCTGTATATTGCTTTTACTATGTTTAGATATGGGCCTTGAATTCCTAATCTTTCCAAGACTTTTATTGTGAAAGAGAGTTGGAATTTCACCAAAGGCTTTTTCAGCATTTAATGTATTTTAGATGTGTTCTTTTTTTAATTTTCTATATTCGTTGTTTATATTCCAAATGATTTTCACTTTGCCACCCCCGCCCCCAGCCCATAAATCCTATAAGCCCTCTTTCCTCTGCCCATTCCCCAATCAACCCTCTCCCACTTCTCAGTCCTGGTAATCCCCTACAATGCTGCATTAAGCCTTTCCAAGACCAGGGCCCTCTCCTTCCTTCTTCTTGGGAATGATTTGATTTGATATGTGAGTTGTGTCTTGGATATTCAGAGCTTCTGGGCTAATATCCACTTATCAGTACTGCTTTTGTGAATGAGTTACCTCACTTAGGATGATGTTCTCCAGTTCCCTCCATTTGCCTAAGAATTTCATGAATTCATTGTTTTTAATTGCTGAGTAGTATTCCATTGTGTAAATATACCACATTTTCTGTATTCATTCCTCCATTGAGGGACATCTGGGTTCTTTACAGCTTCTAGCTATTATAAATAAGGCTGCTAGGAACATAGTGGAGCATGTATCCTTATTGCATGCTGAGGAGTCCTCTGGGTATATGTCCAAGAGTGGTATAGCAGGGTCATCCAGAAGTGTCATGTCAAGTTTTCTCAGGAATTGCCAGACTGATTTCCAGAGTGGTTGTACCAGCTTGCAATCCCACCAGCAGTGGAGGAGTGTTCCTCTTTCTCCCCATCCTCGCCAATATCTGCTGTCTCCTGAGTTTTTAATCTTAGCCATTCTGACTGGTGTGAGGAGAAATCTCAAGGTTGTTTTGATTTGCATTTCCTTAATGACTAATGATGCTGAACATTTTTAAGGTGCTTCTCAGCCATTCAAAGTTCTTCAGGTGAAAATTCTTTGTTTATCTCTGTACTTCATTTTTAATAGGGTTATTTGGCTCTTGGGAGTCTAATTTCTTGAGTTTTTGTATATATTGGATATTAGGCCACTTTCAGATGTAGGGTTGGTGAAGATCATTACCCAATTTGTTGGTTGCTGTTTTTTCCTTTTGACAGTGTCCTTTACCTTATAGAAACTTTGTAATTTTATGAGGTCCCATTTGTCAATTCTTGATCTTAGAGCATAAGCTATTGGTGTTCTGTTCAGGAACTTTTCCCCTGTGTCCATGTGCTCAATGCTCTTCCCCAGTTTCTTTTCTATTAGGTTCAGTGTGTCTGGCTTTATGTGGAGGTCCTTGATCCACTTGGAGTTGAGATAAGAATGGATCAATTTGCATTTTTCTGCATGCTGACCTCCAGTTGAGCCAGCACCATTTTCTGAAAATGCTATCTTTTTTTTCCACTGGATGGTTGTTTTTTCCTTGAGTTTGTTCATATAGTGGATTACTTTGATGGATTTCCATATATTGAACCATCCTTGTATCCCTCAGATGAAGCCTACTTGATCTAACGAATAATCATTTTGATGTTTTCTTGGATTTGGTTTGTGAGAATTTTATTGAGTGATTTTCCACAGATATTCATAAGGGAAATTGGACTAAAGTGACTTTGTACGGTTTAGATATCAGTGTAACTATGGTTTCATAGAGCAAATTAGGTAAGGTTTCTTCTGTTTCTATTTTGTGGAATGGTTCTGGTTCATAACTTTTGTGTGGATAAAGAGGAACACTTCTTCACTGCTGGTAAGATTGAAAACTTGTACAACCACTCTGGTAATCAGTCTGTCAGTTCTTCAGAAAACTGTATATAGTTCTACCTGAGGATTCCTATACTATTCCTAGTCAAATACCCAAAAGATGTTCCAACATATAACAAGAACACATGCTCCACTATGTTCTTAGCTGTTTTATTTATAAGAGCCTGGACCTGGAAAGAATCCAGATGTCCATCACCTGTGGAATGGATACAGAAAATGTGGTACATTTATACAATTGAATACTACTCAGTTATTATAAACAATGACTTCATGAAGTTCTCAGGCAAATCGATGAAACTAGACAATATCATTCTAAGTGAGGTAACCCAGCCACAAAAAAAACCACACATGGTATGTACTCACTGATAAGTGGATATTAGGCAAAAAGCTTGAAATACCCACAAAAAAGTCACAGACCTCTTGAAGAAGGAAGACAAAAGTATGGAAGCTTCAGTCCTACTTAGAAGAGGGAACAAAATAATCATGGGAGGAAGAGGGAAGGAGAGACCTGGGACGGAGAGGAGAGGGAGAAAAAAGGTGGGCAGGATCAGGTGTGCAAGGAGACTGGGGAGAATTACAGGGGGTCAGGATATTGAAAGGTAGCATGTAGCAGTGGGGATGGGAAACTTGGTGTAGCCACAAGAAAGTCCCAGATGCCAGGCATGCAAAAGGTTCCCAAAACTCAATGTTGATGACATTAACAACAAAAGGGAAACAAAGGGCAGAGAGATTCTGTAGAGATCATATCCAGTTATTAGACATGGCCCTTGGTTGAGGAATGGGGCCACCCACAAATCTGAAAAATATTCACCTAGAATTGCTTCTGTCTAAAGAAAATTCAGAGATGAAGAGTAGAGCAGAGCCTGAAAGAAAGGCCATGCAGAGACTGCTTCACCTAGAGTGCCCATCTCATCTGCAGACACCAAACCCAGACAACACTATTGCTGATGCCAAGAAGCACTTGCTGACTGACAGGAGCCTTGATATAGCTGTCCCCTGAGAGGTTCTGTCAGAGTCTGACAAATACAGATGTGTGTGCTTGCAGCCAACCTTTGGACTGAGCACAGGGTCCCCAATGGAGGAATTAGGGGAAGGACTGAGGAACTGAAGAGGTTTGCAACCTTATAGGAAGAGTAACAATATCATCCACCTAGAACCCCAGAGCTCCCAGGGACTAAACCAACAACCAAAAAGTGCACATGGTAGTACCCATGGCTCCTGCTACATATGTAGCAGAGGGTTGCCTTATCCGGCATTAATGGGAGGTGAGGCTTTTGGTCCTATGGAGGCTCAATAACCCACATAGGGGAATCCTAGGGCAGTGAGGGAATGGGTAGGTGGGTTGTGGAGAACCTTCAGAGAGGCACGGGGAGGGGATGGAAGAGGGGGCTCATGGATTGGAATCTGAGGTGATAACATTTTAATTATAAATAAATAAAATAACCAATAAAAAAGAAAATATAGTACAAAATAAAAATAATTGTTAATTTATTATTTTATGTGTGTAAATGTTCGTCTGCATGTATATTTATGTAGTCAATTCATATAGTGCCTATAGAGAACAGAGGGAATGTTCAATCCCATCGTACTAGAATTAAAATATTTGGGTACTGAAAATACAACTTGTATCTTCTGGCAGAGCAACAAAAACTCCTAACCACTGAGTCATCGCCCTATCTCTAACCAATGTCTTTCTTTTTTTATAGAAAAGCTCTTATTTGTCATACAATATGTTGTGATTATGGTTTTCATTCCTGCAACACCTCCTACTTCCTCCCCTCTCCCCAGCCACCCAACTCCATACTTGTCTTTCTCTCATTAGAATACAAACACAAATGTGAAAAATTTTAAGAATAAAATAAGATAAAACAGAACTCCATAAAGTTGAATAGAACAGACCAAAAGAAAGAAAGGGGGTAGAAGAAAAAGCTCAAGAAACACAGATGCAGAAACATACACTCTCACACAAAGAAATCCCACTAAATCACAAAATCAGGAACTATAACATATACACAAAGGACTTGTAAGGTTAAAAAAAAAAAAAAAGCCTGGTCTAAGCATTATGAGACAAATTACTTCCAAAATGCCACGGGCTATGTGGGTTTTTTTGTTGTTGTTGTTTGTTTGTTTGTTCTCTTTGTTTGTTTTTAAGCAATTTATGCCAAATGGAGATAGCTTCAGGGTTAGGGGTGGATATGGATGTCCACTTCCTGTCTCAGTGCTGGAACTCCAACTGACCAAAACTGTGCAAGCTCTTTGTATGTTGTCACAGTCTCTGTGAGTTCATACATACATATGTGTTTTGTAGTGTTTAGAAGGCCTGGTTTCCTTATTGTCCTCCATCCCTTTGGCTCTTGCAATCTTTCCACCTCCTATTCTTCATGGTTCCCTAAGCCCTGAGGGGACGAACATGATGGAGACATTCCATTTAGGACTGAGTGTCCAAGGTCTCCCCCACTTTGCACATTGTGTAGCTGTGAATGTGTTCTCATCTCCTGCAGGAGGAAGCTTCTCTGATGATAGCTGGGCATGGCCTTGATCAGTGAGTACAGCACAATGTCAGTAGGAGTCAGTTTATTGCCATTCCTTTATAAGAACAGTAACATTTGGTTTTCCCCTAGGTTCCTGACCTATCGAGTCTCAGATTTCTTGACTACCTGAGAAGTGTTGAGTATGAGTCCTTTTCAAGTGGACCTTAAATCTAACTAGATAATGATTTGTTCCTCTTTGTGTTACTATTGCACCAATCTATCTTATAAGTAGATCACCATTGTAGATTGAAGCATTTTTAGCAGAATTGGTATTTGTCTCATTTGATAGCATACAGAATACCTTCTAGGACCGTGAACAGTTACTAGTCAGTAAGGGGTGAAAGCTATTGGTTGGTCATGGCACGAATTTTCCAGCTTCAATGAGTTGTATGAGTATTATCTTCAGCAATAGGAACTTACCATCCATTTGTGGAGAGGAGAAAAAAGCCTTTGCAATAGTCTTTTGGGGGGTATTTTGATAAGGATCACATTAGTCAAGATCTCAATTAGATGCAACCTATTCCTGGGAACTGGTGGCTTCATTTACTGAAGGGAAATGATCAGCTGTGGTTCTGTCTCCCACGTTATTTGCTTATTCCATTTGGATTGCCTTCATGTTTGTATGTATTTTAGAATGCTTATATGTATTAGATTTTCATACCACCTACTATTTTTCTTTAGTTTTAGCTATCCCTCCTAGTATCTCTTTCCTTGTACCACTCTTTCTTCTTCCTACCTACTTGATTTTACTGTTACAGTCCTTCCTCACTTTCCTTCCACAGATATCTATGTCATTTCTCTTTTCAAATAAGATCCACTCACCCTGTAGTTCCTTATTCTATACCTAACTTCTGTAGTTACACAGGTTGTAGCCTGCTTATGGAAAATGTATCACCTAATATTCACTTGTACGTTAATACATCACATATTTTTGCAGTGGCTGTGTTATCTCACTCAGGGTGATTTTTAAGTTTTTTTTATTTGTAGCCTCATCCTTTTATCTATGACTTTCATGATTTTTATCTTTTTAATTGCCATTTAATATTCTACTATGTAACCATAACATGTTCTTTATTCATACACTGATTGGCATCTAGTCTGATTTTTATATTTAGCTACTATGAATTGAGTAAAATCAACATGGCTGAACAAGTTTATCTGTAGTAGATTAAAGAATGGATATAATTTCAAGGGTAGTGTTACCTGACCTTTAAGTAGATTAATTTCTAGGTTCTGGAAGACACTCCCACTTCTTTCCACAGTGGATATAAAGGTTTGAACCCTCAGCAGAGAATGGATGAGTGCTCCCCTAGTTCTACATCATCCTTAGCACATCTGTCGTTTTTGTTTATTTTTGTTGATGTTCTAGACATTCTGACATGTATGAGGTGAAATCTCAAAGTATATTTTATTTGCATTTTTCTAAGGATGTTGAACATTTGCTAAAGAGTTTCTCGGCCATCTGCTTTTCTTCTTGTGGCTTCTTTGTTTATTTTTTTAAATTGGGTTATTCTTTTTAAAAGTATCTATTCTCCTAAATTCTTTTTTTTTTGATTTTTTTTATTGTATATATTCTATATTTACAATTCATTTCCCTTTTTCTGGTTCCCCATCCCCAAAAGCCCCACATGTCCTTTTCCCTCCCCCTGCTCCCGCATCCACCCCCTCCCACTTTACTGTTCTTGTACTCTCCCACAATGATGTTTTGGTCCATTCTAGCACCAGTGTCCACTCCTTTCTTCTTGTGAGACATCACTTGATATGTGATTTGTGTCTTTGGTGTTCCAATCTTCTAGGCTAATATCCACTTATCAGTGACTGTATACCATGGGTATTCTTTTGAGACTGGGTCACCTCACTTAGTATGACATTCTCCAGCTCCATCCATTTCTCTAAGAATTTCATGAATTCATTGTTTCTAAATTCTTAATATATTGTCAATATTAGCCTTCTATTGTAGGTGCAGTTGATAAATATCTTTTCCTATTCAGTATCCTTGTGCTTTGCCTGCATGATGGCATTCTTTGAGTTACAGAAACTTTTCAGTTTCACAAAGTCTCCTTTATTAGCCATTCATCTTAGTGCCTGTACTCAGTTTTCTGCTCAGCATACCTTTTCTCTAACAATGAGTTGAGGACTTTTCCCCACTTTCTCCTCTTTTGGATTCAGTATGTGTGGCCTCATATTGAAGCTCAGAAAGAAAAAAACTTAGTATTTACTTATAGAAAGAGAAAGCAAAATGATTTTAAAGGTAGGTTATTTGAAAATTTATAATTTGATTTCCCTCTAGGGAGAGTTTTCTAGTTATTTGCAATTTAGGGTTTGTAATTGCAAATGCATAGATTGGATGGCATTTTGTAATACAGAATTTGTTGTGATTTTTAATCTATAATGAGTGAATAAAGCCTCAGTTTTCTCAGTTATATTCTAACATTTCCATCAGTACTATGTGACAAGCATTAAGTTAGGAGCTTGGGAAACACAAATAAATAAATCATGTTGATAACACATTATTAGCTGCTCATAGGGCTGTGATGTTTGAAATTAAAGTAGGCTTTTAGGATGCAAGAGAGTGTAAATCGTACCCCGGGGCTCTCCTGCTAAGAGACTTACAAGGAAAGAGTAGGGAAACCTCATTATCTGAAATCTCTGGGGTTGCTCTGATCTATGTACATATTTCCCATGTAGGTGATCAAACACAAAGGCCTGTTGCATATCTGTGTATTTTAAGGCTGGTCTTCTTAATACCCAAACTAGCATATAACCTGGTTAAACACAAGTGAATTATGGAGGGTTGGGATCCAAATCACTACCAGCACAAATTTCTCCTTGTTTCAGTATAGTTGTGTTCAGGATTCCTTGAAGGTGGTCCTCTTACAAATACATATATAAGTGCTAGTAATAGCAAATGAGTTCTACCATTTCTTGTACTTGATTATGAATTATGACTTTAGAAATATATTTATAGGTTTTGACTCATTGGTCTTGTTAAGTTTTCTATTCAAAGCTACCCACAAGTAGGAATAAAGGGAAAGAAAATCATTCATACAGTTCCTCGCAGATCAATAATTTCAAAGTTTGACTGATTAGTGTCCTCAAATGCTATCATCTTTGATTGCAGAACTTTGAAGAAAGGTGTAGGTGGTACAGGAGAAATGATTGCTCTCACTGTGAACTCCGATACATATATTTTTCCTTTCAGGTTACAGAAGGAAGGGCTGAAAATAAAATGTAGGTCAAGTGCTTTCATCCACTACAAATTTCCGAACAGCAATCATAGAGCCAGTGAATGACTGGTCCTGATTTTTAAAGGCAGAGAGAGAAGGTCAAAGGGTTAAGAGACTGAACAAGCATTCAAGTAATATTTTAAAGTAAAAGGCAGCACATATGTATTTGAACATTAAAAATATAGTGGATTAATATGCCTAATTTGCCTCTGGTTTATTAGATTCAGCTTTTTTTTTGCAACTGCTTCTCATTATTTTGTTAGTGTGGGAAAGGAGAGGAGGAGAAATTGAAACATATGTTCACAATGCATTGTGTTCAACGTGCTCTAATTCCTTAATTAACACACAACCCTTCATAAAATGGCTATTTACTAAACGGGTGGGTGTTTGAGAGGGTAGAACTGCTTTGTTCATTAGTATAATTATTATAAGATCATATCCAGTGTTTTGTTTGTACAGATCACATTAATTTGAAAAGATTTCATAACCATTAAGAGAACTATATGGTTGTTATTTAAATGAAGTTGAAAGAATAATATTTTAACTTGGACAGTATAAATTTAATTAATCTTATAATTAAATAGGTAATGAAGATTCCTATTGTATTTGAATTGGCTACTATGCATATACCATAGTAGCACAGTGCACATACTCCAAAATAACTGTTTACCAGAAGAAATGAATAGAAAATGTCATGTTATTAATTTGGGTATCTACTGATGTATGGAGGGGGACAAAATTCAGGGAATGAGTGAGGAGAAAGAAAAAGAGTGGGAAGGAATTGACTTTCTTTTTTGTTTTATTATTATTATTATTATTATTATTATTATTATTCAATATATTATTTATTTACATTTCAAGTGATTTTCCCTTTCCTGGATCCCCCCTCCCCTAAAGTCGCATAAGCCCTCTGCCCTCCCCCTGTTCCCCAATCCACCCCTTCCCACTTCCCTATCCTGGTATTCCCCTACACTGCTGCACTGAGCCTTTCCAGGACCAGGGGCCACTCCTTCCTTCTTCTTGGGCATCATTTGATATGGGAATTGTGTCTTGGGATTCCAAGCTTCTAGGCTAATATCCATTTATCAGTGAGTACATACCATTAGACCCCCAGAGAGCCAAATATACCCCTTAAAAATGGGGCACAGAGCTAAACAAAGAATTTTCACCTGAGGAATATCGAATGGCTGAGAGGCATGTAAAGCAATGTTCAACATCCTTAGTCATCAGGGAAATGCAAATCAAAACAACCCTGAGATTTCACCTCACACCAGTCAGAATGGCTAATATAAAAATCTCAGGAGTAAACATGTGCCGGTAAGGATGTGGAGAAAGAGGAACACTCCTCCACTGCTGGTGGGGCTGCAAACTGGTACAACCACTCTGGAAATCAGTCTGGTGGCTCCTCAGGAAACTGGGAATGATACTTACAGAGGACCCAGCTATACTACTCCTGGGCATATACCCAGAGGTCTCCCCAGCTTGTAGTAAGGATACATGCTCCACTATGTTCATAGCAGACCTATTTATAATAGCCAGAAGCGGGAAAGAATGCAGATGTCCCTTAATGGAGGAATGGATACAGAAAATGTGGTATATTTATACAATGGAATACTACTCAGCAATTAAAAACAATGAATTCATGAATTTCTTAGACAAATGGATGAAACTGGAGAACATCATCCTAAGTGAGGTAATCCAGTCTCAAAAGAAAATGACTTTAAAAGTGTGTTGACACTTTCCCTCTGTTCTCATTGAAACAGTGCCTGTGTCTCAGATATTGGCAATTTCAATATACTCAGGTTAAAAAAAAAGATAAAAGAAAGATGGTAAAAAAAGATAATAGAAAATCCAAGAAATAATTGATTTCCTCAGATCAGAGCATTCACAGCAATGTCTTCCAAATTGCTCACTGTACTTACACAAGTATCATGAGACAAACAAGCAAGTAAAAATAATTTTTTCCTTTTTTATATTGTTTTATTGGATACTTTCTTTACATTTCCAATATTATCCCCCTTTTCAGATTCCCACCCCCCAGAAATCCTCTATCCCATTCCCCCTCCACCTGCTTCTATGTTCCCCCCTTGCCTGCCCACTCCCATCACCTGGCCCTCACATTCCCCTAACATGGAACATCCAGCCTTCACATGGCCAAGGGCCTCTACTCCCACTGATTTCCAACAAGGCCATCCTCTGCTACATATGGAGTTGAAGCCATGGGTCCCTCCATGTGTATTCCTTGGTTGGTAGTTTCATCCCTGGGAGCTCTGGGGCTGTGGGTCTGGTTTGTTGATATTGTTCTTCCTATATAGTTGCAAACCTCTTCAGCTTCTTCAGTCCTTTCTCTAACTCCTCCACTGGGGACCCAGTGCTCAGTCCAATGGTTGGCTGAGAGCATCTACCTCTGTATTTGTGAGGCTCTGGCAGAACCTCTCAGGAGACAGCTATATCAAGCAGTTCCTGTGAACATGCACTTCCAGGCATCCACAATAGTGTCTGGGTTTGGTGACTGAATATGGGATGGATCCCCAGGTGGGACAGTCTGAATGGCCTTTTCTTCAGTCTCTGATCCACACTTTGTCTCCATATTTGCTCCTGTGAATATTTTGTTCCGCCTTCTACGAAGGACCAAGGACCTACACTTTGGTCTTCCTTCTTGAGCTTCATGTGCTCTGTGAATTGTATGTTGGATATTCGGAAATATTGGGCTAATATCCACTTATCAGTGAGTGCATAGCATGTGTGTTATTTTGTGATTGATTTACCTCACTTAGGATGATATTTTCTAGTTCCATCGATTTGCCGAAGAATTTCATAAATTCATTGTATTTAGTAGCTAGGTAGTACTCCATTGTGTAAATGTACCACATTTTCTGAATCCATTCCTCTGTTGAAAGATATCTGGGTTCTTTCCAGCTTAGTGCTATTATATTTAAGGCCACTATGAACATGTGTTATATGTTATATGTTGGAGAATCTTTTGCTTATATGTCCAGGAACGGTATAGTTGGGTCTTCACGAAATACTATGTTCAATTTTATGAGGAACAGCCAGACTGATTTTCAGAGTGGTTGTATCAACTTGCAATTCCTCTTTCTCCAGATCCTTGCCAGCATCTGCTGTCACCAGAGTTTTTGATCTTAGCCATTCTGACTGATCTGAGGTAGCCTCTCAGGTTTCTTTTGATTTGCATTTCTCCGATGACTAAGGATGTTGAATATTTCTTTAGGTGCTTATCTACATTTCAAATGTTAAATTTTAAATGCAAGTGCCTCCCAGGGTGTTTTGATGTTTAGTGAAATTTGAGATTGGTTTTCAGTCAGTATCTAAACTGTATCCACATTTATATACAAACACAAACATGTATTACTTCTGTAAAACTAGAAGGCAAGTGGAAGATATAGCTTAGTGTGGGGAACTGGAGTTGGAAAATATTTAAACATAAAAAAATGACTTTAAAAACCTGGGATACATTAAGTTATTTTGAATATAAATTTATGATTCCAACTTCTCTTTCCTCTCTTCTCCTTCCCTCCACTTCCTTCCTCTTCCCTCCTTTCTTTCCCTACCTTTCGATTCCCTTCCCTTCACCTGTACTCTATTTTCTTCCTTTCCCTTTATATACACTCCTTTCTCTTGCCTTTCATTCTTTCTTTTCTTTCTAACCAATTTCTTGTTTATACTCATAAATTATAGAGATAAAATACAGATTAATGATGAGGCTAGTTGGTGAAAATCCATTCATTATTTATTGTATATAAATTCTGAAGATTTTCTGACACTTTATACTAAAATTAATATATTGGAATATAAATGTTTACATTTAATCTGTGCCTATGAATTCTGTACATTTATGTTTGTCTTTCTTTCTTTGCTTCCTTCACCCTGTGTATTTGTGGAAGGCAGAGGTTGACATTGGCTGTTTTCAAAACTTCTTTGCATTTTTTATTAGTTAAATTTGTTCTCTGAAAATTTCATATATATATATATATGTATATATATGTTCATATATATACATATATATAATGTATATATAACATTCTCATTGCTCTCTTCATCATTTATCTCCCTCCTACCAGTGTCAAAATCCCTCATAGCTACATTTCCTTTCCTACATTCACGTCTTTTTGTTTGGTACTATATTTCACTGATTTAAGCAGAGCCATGGCTTGAATCTCTCCATTGAAGTACAATTGGTTAAAAAAAAATCTCATCACAATGATTTCCTCAGCCCTAAAATCCATTGGTAGCCAATAGTTCAACAGGGAAACATAAAGCCCTATGAGACATTCCCCAATCAATCCATCCTTAACACTTGACTGGAGAAGAGTTTTACAGGGTCACTGTTATCAAACACAAAGACGGTGCTCCCATGCTTGCAATGGCTGTGCCATGCCATTCTCCTGGCTCTTCTGATTCTTAAATTCTATATTCCCTGTGCCTCAGAGGAGATAGTATAAATGCTCTCTGCAGAGCTGAACAGCCAGACGTCACTTGTTACTAGTACCCTGGACATTTGTGAATCTCAGAATTTTTTTTTTTACCATTCATTGCAAAGAATAACTTCTTTGTCTAAGGCTGAGATGATCATATCTATATTAGATATATACATATGTATAAACAAGTATTTGGAAGGCAGTTTGGTGTCATGCCAACTTAGCCAAATAACAGTAGTGAATATGATCCAAACATTCTTTATGCACAATGACCTCCCCAGAAAAGCAATTTTATTGAGTTTATATTACTAGACATGGATTCCATTTTACTGAATGGGCATCACATAAGTTAATATAGCAACTGGTTACCCCAACAATAGCTCTGCTACTATTTTATTAGAGAGTATGTCTTGTGGGGTACATTGGCATTATCAGTTTTATGTTTCATGTCTGAATAAGTACATTGATTTCTTTTCTCCCCCAATAGCCTGGATAGCACTACCTGGGATTATAAAATTCTGGGATTATATGCATTATTGTCTTAGTTAGTATTTCTATTGCTGTGATGACATGCCATGACTGAAAACACCTCAGAGAAGAGATTATTTTATTTTGTATGTTCAAGAATGGTTCATCACTCAAGGAAGTAGTGGAGGGATATCAAGCAAAGCAGGAACCTGGAGGCAAGAACTGATAAAGAGCCCATAGGGAAATGCTGCTTGCTGACTTGCTCTTTATGAATTGCTAAGCCTGCTTTCTTACACTGCTCCTGATCACCAGCCCAGGTGGTGTACCACCCACAGTGAGATGGACAATCCTACTCCATCAATCATCCACCAAGAAAATATAAGACAGGCTTTGTTGCAGGCCAGTCCCATGGAGTTACTTTCTCAACTAAAGTTTTGTTTTCCATGATGACTCTAGCAATGTCAAGTTGGCACAAAGCCAACCAGCACAAGCATCTTCAGAAATGGGGTTCTAATGTCTATATGGTAGAAAACAAAAAGCAATGACAAATGCCATATTGTTTTGGGGACATCTGCTGCCAATCTGATTTTGTTTATTAAGGCATAGCTCCTGAGAGTGGAATTATTGAACCATGTGGGGAATCTTCCTATAATTTTCTTCCTAATTATATTTCTTAATGGATTACAGGGTATTAGATTTCCATATGGCTTTTTCATATACCCTTCATGTTGATGAACATTTGTTCCCTAGCTTTTTCTCACTTTGCTCATTGTCCACAATTATCATTGCCACTTAAAACTTTTTGAACACATTATCTCCTCTATATACTCTCATCCCACCTGTGTTCTATTAGCCTACTCCTTCTTCCCTCCCCTATCTTCCTCCTCCTCGTTATTCTCCTTTTGCAGAAAGTGTTTATTTTATATGACAGTTTATAGTCACCCCTTAAGGGAAGTCAAAGCATGTCCTAACAGGAGCTTGGGGCAGAACCTACTGGGAAACACTGCCTACTTGCTTGCTCATTTGAGAGAAAAAGAGCTAAGTAAAATACGTAAATATTAACTGGACTCAAATCTCCTCAATTCTATTTCCATATGCCTATGACATTACTGCCTCGAATATTTTCCCACAAGGTGATTCTTTCAATATTAAAGGTAAAGGCTAGATCTCACTTAATAAGCTGGAATGGGGGCTCTTATCTTACAATGCCTCTATTCCAGCCATCCATTAAGGGCAGAACAGAGTACTGGATTTTCCATGTATTAACAAGTTACTTTTGATTTTGAAACATTATTAGTTTTTTTTCATTTTTCAAATTATTTACCAATATTTATTTTTTTAAATTTATTTTTATTATTCTTTGTTTATATTCCAAAGGCTTTCCCCTTTGCCAGTTCCCCCCTCCCCATGTGTCCCATAAGTCCCCCATCCCCCATTTCTCTGTTCTGGTACTCTTCTACAAAACTGGATCCAGTCTTTTTGGGACCAGGGTCCTCTCCTTCCTTCTTCTTGGGAATCTTTTGATTTGCTAATTGTGCCTTCAGTATTCAGAGCTTCTGGGCTCATTAATATCCACTTATCAGTAATTGCATTTCATGTGTATTCTTTTGTGATTGGGTTAGCTCACTTAGAATGATATTTTCCAGATTCAACCATTTGCCTATAAATTGCATGAATTCATTTTTTTTAATTGCTGAGTAGTATTCCATTGTATAAATATACCACATTTTCTGTATCCATTCCTCCTTTGAGGAACATCTGGGCTCCTTCCAACTTCTGTCTATTACAAATAAGGCTGCTATGAACATAGTGGAGCATGTGTCTTTATTGCATGCAGGGGAATCCTCTGGGTATATGCCCAGGAGTGGTATGACAGGGTCCTCTGAAAGTGTCATGCCCAATTTTCTGAGGAACAACCAGAAGATTTCAAGAGCGGTTGTACCATCTTGCAAATCCCACCAACAGTGGAGGAGTGTTCCTCTTTCTCCACATCCTTGCCAGCATCTGTTGTCTCTTGAGTTTTTAATCTTAGCCATTCTAACTGGTGTGAGGTGGAATCTCAGGGTTGTTTCGATTTGCATTTCCCTGATGACTAATGATGTTGAACATCTCTTAAGCTGCTTCTCAGTCATCCGAATTTCTTCAGGTGAAAATTCTTTGTTTAGCTCTGTGCCCCATTTTAATAGGGTTATTTGGTGCTTTGGGGTCTAACATCTTTAGTTCTTTGTATATATTGGATATTAGCCCTCTGTCCGATATGGGGTTGGTGAAGACCTTTTCCCAATTTGTTGGTTGTTGTCCTTCTGACAGTGTCTTTTGCCTTACAGAAACTTTGTAATTTTGAGAGGTCCCATTTGTCAATTCTTGATCTTAGAGCATAAGCTATTGATGTTCTGTTCAGGAACTTTATCCCTGTGCCCATGTCCTCCAGGGTCTTCCCCAGTTTCTTTTCTATTAGTTTCAGTGTGTCTGGTTTTATGTGGAAGTCCTTGATCCACTTGGAGTTGATCTTATTACAAGGAGATAAGAGTGGGTCAATTCATATTCTTTTGCATGTAGACCTCCAGTTGAGCCAGCAACATTTGTTGAAAAGACTATCTGTTTTTGACTGGATGGTTGTAGGTTGTTTATCAAAGATCAACTGACCATATCTCTGTGGGTTCATTTCTGGGTCTTCAATTATATTCCATTGATCTACTTACCTGTCACTGTACCAATGCCATGAAGATTTTAACACAATTGCTCTGTAGTACTGCTTGAGGTCAGGGATATTGATTTCCCCAGAAGTTCTTTTATTGTTGAGAATACTTTTAGCTATCCTGGGTTTTTTGTTACTCTAGATGAAGTTGAGAATTGGTCTTTCTAGATCTATGAAGAATTGATTTGAGATTTTGATGGGGATTGCATTGAATCTGTAGATTGCTTTTGGCAAGATGGTCATTTTTACTATATTGATCCTGCCAATCCAAGAGCATGAAATATTTTTCCATTTTCTGAGGTCTTCTTTGATTTCTTTCTTCAAGGACTTGAAGTCCCTGTCACACAGATCTTTCACTTGTTTGATTAGAGTCATGCCAAAATACTTTATATTGTTTGTGGCTATTGTGAAGGGTGTTATTTCCCTAACTTCTTTCTCAGCCTGCTTGAACTTTGAGTACAGGAAGTCTACTGATTTGCTTGAGTTGATTTTATAACCAGCCACTTTGCTGAAGTTGTTTATCAGCTGTAGGAGTTCTCTGGTAGAGCTTTTTAGGTCGCTTACGTATACTATCATGACATCTGCAAATAATGAGTTTGATTTCTTCCTTTCCAATTTGTATCCTTTTGACTTCCTTAAGTTTTCTAAATGCTCTCACTAGAACTTCAAGTACTATATTGAAAAGATATGGAGCGAGAGGGCAACCTTGTCTAATCCACGATTTTAATGTGATTGCTTCAAGTTTATCTCCATTTAATTTGATGTTGGCTACTGGTTTGCTGTATATTGCTTTTACTATGTTTAGGTATGGGTCTTGATTTCCTGTTCTTTCCAAGACTTTTAGCATGAAAGGATGCTGAATTTTGTCAAATGCTTTTTCGGTATCTAATGAGATGACCATGTGTTTTTTTTTTTCTTTTAGTTTGTTTATGTAGTGGATTACATGGATTTCCATATATTGAACCATCCCTGCATCCCTGGGATGAAGCCTACTTGATCATGGTGAATGATTGTTTTGATGTGCTTTTGGATTTGGTTGGCAAGAATTTTATTTACTATTTTTGCATCGATATTCATTAGAGAAATTGGCCTGTAGTTCTCTTTCTTTGTTGGATCTTTGTGTGGTTTTGGTATCGGCTCAATTGTGCCTTCGGAGAATGAGTTGGGCAGTATTCCTTCTGTGCCTATTTTGTGGAATAGTTTGAAGAGTATTGGTGTTAGGTCTTCTTTGAAAGTCTGATAGAATTCTGCAATAAAACCATGTGGTCTTGTACTTTTTTTGGTTGAAAGACTTCTATAACCCCTTCTAGTTCTCTAGGGGTTATGGGAATGTTTAGCTAATCTAATTGATCCTGATTTAATTTTGGTATTTGGTATCTCTCTAGGAAATTGTCCATTTCCTCCAGATTCTCCAGTTGTGTTGAGTAAAGACTTTTGTAGTAGTATCTGATCATTTTTTGAATTGCCTCAGTTTCCATTGTTATATCCCCCTTTTCATTTCTAATTTTGTTAATTTAGATACTGTCTCTGTGCCCATTGGCTATTCTGGCTAAGGGTTTATCTATCTTGTTGATTTTCTCAAAGAACCATCTCCTCATTTTGTTGATTCTTCTATGGTTCTCTTTGTTTCTACTTGATTGATTTCAGCCCTTTATTGATTATTTCCTGTCTTCTACTGCTCCTGCTTGAATTAGCTTCTTTTTGTTCCATGGCTTTCAGGTGTGCTCTTAAGGTACTAGTGTATGCTCTTTCCAGTTTCTTTTTGGAGGCACTCAGGGCTATGTGTTTTCCTCTTAGCAGTCCTTTCATTGTGTCCCATAGATTTGGGTAAGTTGTACATTCATTTTCATTGAATTCTAAGAAATCGTTGCTTTCTTTCTTTATTTCTCCCTTGACCAACTTGTTATTGAGTACAGTATTGTTCAGTTTCCATGTGTATGTGGGCTTTCTGTTGTTTTTCTTGCTATTGAAGACCACTCGTACTCCATAGTGATCTGATAGGAGGCATGGGATTAGTTCAGTCTTCTTGTATTTGTTGAGGTCTGTCTTGTGACAAATTATATGATTGATTTTGCAGAAGGTACCATGCGATGCTGAGAAAAAGGTATTTTCCTTTGCTTTAGGATGAAATGATTTATATATATCAGTTAAATCCATTTGGTCCAAAGTTTCAATTAGTTTCACTGTGTCCCTGTTGAGTTTCTGCTTTCCAGGTTGGTCCATTGAGGAGAGTGGAATGTTGAAGTCACCCACAATTATTGTGCTAGGTGCAATGTGTGCTTTAAGCTTTAGTAAAGTTTCTTTTATGAATGAGGGTGCCCTTGCATTTGGAGCATAGATGTTCAGTATTGAGAGCTCTTCTTGGTGGATTTTCCCTTTGACCAGCAAGAAGTGACCTTCCATGTCTCTTTTGATGATTTTAGGTTGAAAGTCAATTTTATCTGATATTAGAATGGCTACTGTGGCTTGTTTCCTGAGAACATTTGCTTGTAAAATTGTCTTCCATCCTTTTACTCTAAGGTAGTGTTTGTCTTTGGCACTGAGATGTGATTCTTGTGTGCAGCAAAATGTAGGGTCCTATTTCCATATCCAGTCTGTTAGTCTATATCTTTTTATTGGGGAATTGAGTCCATTGATGTTAAGAGATATTGAGGAATAGTAATTAATACTTCCTGACATTTTTGAGGTTATTTTTTATATTTGAGTGGTTATCTTCTTTTGGGTTTGATGAGAGGAGGTTTTGATCTTGCTTCTTCTGGGATGTAGTTTCCCTCCTTTGTGTTGTTGGTTTCCTCCTATTATCCTTTGTAAGGCTGGGTTTGCGGAAAGATATCGTGCACATTTGGTTTTGTCATGGAATACCTTGGTTTCTCCATCTATGGCGATTGAGAGTTTTGCTGGGTATAGTAGTTTTAGCTGAAATTTTTGTTCTTTTAGAGACTGCATTGATATCATCCCAGGATCTTCTAGCTTTCATGGTTTCAGGTGAGAAGTCTGGTGTAATTCTGATAGGTCTTCCTTTATATGTTACTTGGCCTTTTTCTCTTACTGCTTTTAATATTCTTTCTTTGTTTAGTACATTTGGGTTTTTTTTGGGGGGGTGATTATTATGTGACAGGAGATATTTTTGTTCTTGTTCAGTCTGTTTGGAGTTCTGTAGGCTTCTTTAATATACATGGGCATCTCTCTCTTTAGATTGGGGAAATTTTCTTCCATAATTTTGTTGAAGATATTTGCTGGCCCTTTAAGTTGTAAATCTTCACTCTCATCTATACCTATAATCCTTAGGTTTGCTCTTCTCATTGTGTCCTGGATTTCCTGGATGTTTTGGGTTACAAGCTTTTTGCATTTTGCATTTTCCTTGACTGTTTATTCAATGGTTTCTATGGTATCTTTGGCATCTGAGATTCTTTCTTCTATCTCTTGTATTCTATTGTTGATATTTGCATCTCTGACCCCTGATTTATTCCCAAGGCTTTCTATCTCTAAAGTTGTCTCCCTTTGAGATATCTTAGTTGTTTCTACTTCTGTTTTTAGATCCTGGGTGTTTTTGCTCAGATCTTTAGCTTGCTTGTTTGGGTTTTTATGTAATCCTTTAAGAGATTTTTGTGTTTCTTGTTCTTGACTTCTGCTTGTTGACCCATGTTCTCCTGTATTTCTTTAAGTGATTTTTGCATTTCCTCCTTATTGGCTTCTATTTTTTGATCCATATTCTTTACATTTCTTTACATGATTTTTGTGTTTGCCTTGTAAGGGCTTCTAGCTTTTGGTCCACTTTCTCCTGTGTTTCTTTAAGAGATTTATCTATGTCCTTCTTGTGTTCGTCTAACAGCATCCTGACCAGTGAGTTTAGCTCTGAATCTTGTTTTTCTGGTATGTTGGGGTATCTGGGACTTACTGCTGTTGGAGAACTGGGTTTGGATGCTGCCATATTGCCTTGCTTTCTGTTAATATCATTCCTATGTTAGCCTTTTGCCATCTGGTTATCTCTGGCATTAGTTGTTCCTGTAGTCCCTAGCTGGTGCTTGAACCTCCTGTGGTCTCCTAAGGTTATTCCCCCACCACTGTATGATTGGGTTTCCCCTGGCACAGATTGTTGATGTGCTGCCCTCCTCTTGGGTGCTGTTGGACCCCTGGTGTATCTTGCCCCAATCAATGTTATACTCTGTTGTCTCTGTGGACCTGATGCTGCTTGTCTACTCTGTCAGGGAGTGAAAATGGTGGCTGGGAGAACCTCCAAGTGCTGACCACCCTGCCTGGCACAAGACCCAGGCCTGGCTGGGACACAGATGAACCACCCCTCTGCTCAGATCCTGTGTGCAGGTCACTGCCTCGCGGCCTGAGTCCCTGGAGATCTTAAACTCGGGATAACGTGGGTACCTGGGTCTGCTTGTCTAGTCCCAACAGCAGCAAAGATGGTGGCATTGGGGAGTGCAGGGTACCCCACAGGGCCAAGAACCCACGCCTGACTGGCCCACAGGAACTGCTGCTCTGCCTAGTTCCTGTGCATAGGTTGCTGCCTGGTGGCCTGCATCCCCAGAGATCTTAAACTTGGGAAATCTCAGGTGCCTGGGTCTGCTTGCCCAGTCCAAGCAGCAGCAAAGATGGCGGCGGCTATGGGGAGTGCAGGGTCTCCCATGGGGCACAAAACCCACTCCTGGCTGGAGCACAGGAACCTTAGCTCTGCCTAGTTCCTGTTTGCAGATCGCTGCCTGGCGCCTTGAGTCCCAAGAGATCTTAAACTCAGGATATTTAGGGTACCTGGTTCTGCTTGTGTGGTCCAAGCAGCAGCAAAGATGGTGGTGGCTGCGGAGGAGTGCAGGGTCCCCCACAGTGCACAGAACCCATGCCTGGCTGGGACACAGGAACCTTTGCTCTGCCTAGTTCCTGTTTGCAGATTGCAGATCACTGCTTGGTGGCCTGAGCTCCCAGATATCTTAAAATCGGATTATCACAGGTACCTGGTTCTGCTTGCTCATTCCCAGCAGCAGCAATGATGAGTGCAGGGTCTCCCACCTGGCACAGAACCCACGCCTGGCTGGGACACAGTACCCGCTGCTCTGCCTAGCTCCTGTTCGCAGATGGCTGTCTGGTGGCCTGAGTCCCCAGAGCTCTTAAACTTGGGATATTTCTGGTACCTGGTTCTGCTTGCTCAGTCCAAGAAGCTGCAAAGATGGCGATGGCTGCGGGGAGTGACATTATTAAGTTTTAACTGACGTTTTTACTCTATAAATCAACACAATCAACAAAACACAGGGTACCTCTCCATCATCTTTGATATTTTTGATGAAATTATATATTAATTTGTTTCATAACAAAGGTCTTACTGCCCTGTACTAATCAAAAATTTTTCTGAGGTGTTTGCTCATATTACTATGAAAAGTATTAAAAAAATAATATCTCAAATCTTGAGGTCAGCTTATTTGTTGAAATATTAAAAAGACATAATTGTTCTTGCATAGGAACCATTACCCAGCTATCGCTACAAACTAATTAATTTCTAATAATTTTCACAGTGGTTTAGTTTTTTGTGTGTGTGTGTGTAAATGATGATATCTCTAAACACAGTGCTATTTCCTCATCTCTTTTCTTTTTATTTTTACATGTTAATTTTATTATACTGGGAATAAAATAAGATAATAAGTAAAAGGAAAGGGAAAATAATGGTAATAGAAAAATCTCTTATTTAAATATACCCATCTAAATTGCCATCATATGTGTTATAAAGATTATTCTTAGGTTGCTCAAAATGGTATAAGAGGATAGATTATAATCATATTCATTTAGAGGTATGTCTCTGATAACTGCTTATGGTCACATATTTAAAACATAAAAACACAGGGAATGAAAAAGTTTTTATTTTCTGCTCTGATTGATGTGCATGAAGCAACAGACATTCAGTAAGTATTTACTAACCAGTACTTTTTTTTATTTGTTCATAGTTTGTCAAAGATATCGATTCAAACATGTATGTTAAAAACAATGAAATTAAACAAGTAACTGCAAGTAAAAGATTGTGAAACAGTTTTGTCCTGTTTTAGAGAACAAGGGATTACAGCTCACTCTAAATACTCCTGTAGGTGCAGTGGGGGTGAGTACACTGACGTTGTATACTATATGAATACAACATGTAGGTTAACATGTAGTATCTGGCCAGTGATTTATTTCCACCTTAATATTAAATTCTAAAACTAAATGTGTTAATGTGCCACAATAACTATGACTAAGACACTTCTATCCCTCTCCAGGGCCACCAATATGTCATCCTTTTCGGGAGGGATAATTTGGAATCAGTTTTAAAAATTACCACTGCAAAGCCACCAATTGACAAATATACTATTCTAAGAAAATTTTACTTAAAAACTTCATACCTATGTTCTCACTCATGAAAGTACTTGTTATATAATTGTGGCATCCTGAATTTACTTTCCAGAATGCACAAAACAATGCTTGATATTGCAGTCATTCTTGTAAATCCAGCACTGGCTGGCAAAGACAAACAAATCTAAGTTTTAGGTCAATCCCTTAGGAGGCTCGCCCTCTTTTTTGACACTCTAGGATCATGTGTTGGTTGTGTTCACTTTGCCTTCAGTTCTCTTTGTACTTTGCAGTCTTGCACTGGTTTTCCTCAACATTTCTCTCCTCTCTCAAGGGTGGAAGCCACCCTTGAATACCATATCACCTTGGGGCATCTAGTCATAGTAGGACTAAAGGCCTCCTCACACACTGAGGCCCAAACAGGCCATTTGCTTGCCCCTCCGACCCATAGCTTCCTATCACATTTCTATTAGTAATGGAAAGAAAATTCCTCTTCTCCTTGAATAATTCTGCTTTGCTCATTTGCACACATCACACTGAGGGCCAAGCCCTCCTTCACTCTGCTCCATGGGTCAGTTCAGACTTCCATAGAATCCTTCTTCTTCTTCTTCTTTTTTTTTTTTTTAATATTTTCTTGATGTTCATTTATTTTCTGGGAATAGCATTTGGGGTTATAAGATAGTTATTTCAAAAGAATAAAATGAATGGAAATTTTAATAAGAGAGACAACATACTAGCATCAATATGTTTCAAATAAACAATTTAAATGGCACAATTAAATTTTTGCTAAAAACAATATACATATAAAAGCTTTTAGTGCTAAAATTCTCATAAAGTTGGCATTTTTCATTTTTTATTTAAATTTTTATTTTCTATATCCTATGTTTACATTCCAAAGGCTTTCTCCTTTCCCAGTTCCCCCCCAACATACGTCTCATAATTCCTCTCCCCCCAACTATTCCCCAATCATCTGCGCCCCCCACGATTTCTCTGTTCTGGGTCTACAAAACTGGATCCAAACTTTTTTTTTAATTTTTAATTTTCTATATTCTATGTTTACATTCCAAAGGCTTTCCCCTTTCCCAGTTCCCCCCTCCCTATGTCCCATAATTCCTCTCCCCCCAACTATTCCCCAATCATTCCCCCTCCCCCCACAGTTTCTCTACAAAACTGGATCCAATCTTTACAGGCCCAGGGTTCTCTCCTTTCTTCTTCTTGGGAATCATTTGACTTGCTAATTGTGCCTTGAGTATTTAGGGCTTCTGGACTCATTAATATCCACTTATCAGTGATTGCATTTCATGTGTATTCTTTTGTGATTGGGTTAGCTCACTCAGGATGATATTTTCCAGGTCTAACCATTTACCTACAAATTGCATGAATTCATTATTTTTAATTGCTGAGTAGTATTCCATTGTATAAATGATCCAAACTTTTCACGCCCAGGGTCCTCTCCTTTCTTCTTCTTGGGAATCATTTGACTTGCCAATTGTGCCTTGAGTATTTAGGGCTTCTGGGCTCATTAATATCCACTTATCAGTGATTGCATTTCACGGGTATTCTTTTGTGATTGGGTTAACTCACTTAGGATGATATTTTCCAGATGTAACCATTTACCTACAAATTGCATGAATTCATTATTTTTAATTGCTGAGTAGTATTCCATTGTATAAATATACCACATTTTCTGTATCCATTCCTCCTTTGAGGGATATTTGGGCTCCTTTCAATTTCTGGCTATTATAAACAAGGCTGCTATAAACATAGTGGAGCATGTGTCTTTATTGTATGCAGGAGAATCCTCTGGGTATATGCCCAGGAGTGGTATGCCAGGGTCCTCTGGAAATGACATGCCCAATTTTCTGAGGAACCACCAAACTGATTTCCAGAGTGGTTTTACCATTTTGCAATCCCCCCAACAGTGGAGGAGTGTTCCTCTTTCTCGGCATGTCTCTGGGCTTTGCATCAGCAGTCGGCGGTAGCAGGTGACAGAATATGGGTGTATGGTAACTACTTTTTCCTTTTAGTTCTTAATATTTTTATTAGATTAATGATATGATTATTTCCTGATGTAGAAAGATTATTTTTCTTCATTCCTTAATTTATATTGGATTTTACTAAATATTTTCTTTCTAGTTATTTAAAATGACCCTACGACTTTTTCTCTTTTAAATCTTTAAATAGAATGAATTATGTTTGAAGATTTAAAAATATAAATCTGAAGGGAAAACTTTTATATACGTAACTATTTTTTATAATAACTCTCTTTTTATTAATTTTATTTTCATACAGTACAGACATTATCTCCTATTCCTCGTCTGCCCTCACACATTTTCTCATCCCATTCCTCCTCTACCTCATCTCCAAGAGTATGTCCCTATCCTCTTCTCCCTCCCTGCTCCCACCCCTACACACCTTCCCTCTACCTGGAACCTCAAGTCTCTCAAGGGTTAGGCACATTTTCTCTTACTAACCAGACCTGGAAATTCCTTGCTGCATATGTGTTGGGGCTTCAGACCAGCTAGTGTATGTTGACTGGTTGGTGACTTACTGTCTGAGATGTCTTAGGTCTTCTTATGGTTTTGCCCTCTCCCTCAACTTCTTCCAGCCTTTCCCAAATTCAACCAGAGGGCCGTGACTTGAGTCCCTTGGTTGGGTGTAAGTGTCTCCATCAGCTGCTCAATGGATGTAAGAATGTCAGTCAGCTAGCTGATGGTTGGTCTTCTCAGAGGACAGACATGCTTGGCTCCTGTCTGTAAGGACACCATAGCACCAGTAATATTGTCAGATCTTGGAGCCTCTGCTAGAGATAGATCCCAAGTTGGGCCAGTAAATGGACTTCCTTTCTCACTCTCTTCTCCATTTTTGTCCCTGCAGTTCTTTTAGATGTGAACAAAACTGGGTCAGGGTTTTTGATGTGGGATGGCAACCCCATCCCTTCACTTGTTGCCTGTATTGCTGCTGGAGGTGGATTCTGCAAGTTCTCTCTCCCCACTGTTGAACATGTAATCTATGGTCCTTCCCATTAGGTCCTGACAGTCCCTCATCTACTAAGTCTCTGGTACATTCTATAACCCCCCCCCCCAGAGATTGCTTATTTCCATTCATTCTGTTTGTTCTCTGGACTTTTCTCCTGGTCCCACCCACACACACCCCACTATTAGCTGATTATGTCCCTCTCTTTGCCTCCCCCTCCACACTGCCAACCATGTCCCTTTCTCTCTCTGCCTCCTGTGATTACTTTCTTCTCCCTAAAATGTGGGATTGAAACACTCTCACTTGGACGTTTTGGATTGTTAACCTTCTTGAATTCTGTGGATTGTATTCTAGGTATTCTGTACTTTTCTAGTTAATATCCACTTATTAGTGAGTACATACCATCCATGTCCTTTTGGGCCTAAGTTACCTCACATAAGATGATATTTTTCTAGTTCCATCCATTTACCTGCAAAACTAATGATGTTTTCCTTCTTAATAATGGAATAGTATTCAATTGTCTAAATGAACCACATTTTTTTTTTTGTATCCATTCTTCTGTTATGGGACATCTGGGTTGTTTCCAGCTTCTGGAATCTTAGATAAGTCTGTTATGAACAAAGTTGAGCACAAACCCCTGGAGTATGATGGGGCATCTTTGGGATACATGTCCAAAAGTGGCATAGCTGGGTCTTTAGGTAGATCTGTTTACAATTTTCTGAGGAACCTCCATATTGATTTCCAGAGTGGTTATACCAGTTTACAATCCCACTGGCAATGGAGAAGTGTTCCTCTTTCTCCAAATCTTTGGCAACATGCGCTGTCACCTGAGTTTTGGTCTTAACTATTCTGATTGGAGTACTGAGTCTCGGGGTTGTCTTGATTTGCATTTCCCTGATGACTAAAAATTTTAACATTTCTTTAAGTGCTTGTTGGATATTTGTGATTTCTCTGTTGTGAATTCTCTGTTTAGCACTATGCCACATATTTTGATTGATTTCTTTGGCTTTTTGGAGGTTGGCTTCTTGAGTTCTTTATATATTTTGGATTTTAACCCCCTATCTGCTGCAGGGATCGTGAAGATTATTTTCCCCAATCTGTAGTTTGCCAATTTGTCCTATTGATTCTGTCCTTTGCCTTACAGAATCTTTTCAGTTTCACAAAATTATCAATTCTTGATCTTAGAGCCTAAGCCATTGGAGTTCTGTTTAGGAAACACCCTTATCTCCATTCCAATGTGTTTGAGGCTCTTTCCCACTTTCTCTAATATTAGCTTCAGCTTTCCTATGAGTTCAAGGCTCTTTCCCACTTTCTCTAGTATTAGATTCAGTGAATCTGGTTTTATGTTGAGGTGCTTGATCCACTTGGACTTGAGCTTTGATCAACATGACAAATATGGATCTATTTTCTTTTTCTACATAGCAACTGCCAGTTAGATTATCACCATTTATTGAAGAGGCTTTCTCTTTCACATTGTATATTTTTGGTTTCTTTGTCAAAGGTCAAGTGATCATAATTGTATGGATTTATTTCTGGGTCTTCCATTCTATTCCACTGATGAACATGCCTGTTTCTGTATCAATACCATACAGTTTTTATTTCTATTGCTCTATTGTACAGCTTGAAGTAAGGGATGATGATTACTGAAGAAGTTCTTTTATTGTTAAGAACTGTTTTTGCTAACCTGGGTTTTTGCATTTCCATACGAAATTGAGAATTGTTTTTTCCATTTTTTTTTTTAAGAATTGTGTTAGAATTCTGATGGGGATTTCATTGAATCTGTAGATTACTTTTGGCAGTATAGCCATTTTTACTATGTTAATTCTGCCAATCAATGAGCATGAGAGAGCTCTCCATTTATGTGTGCTTCTTAGATTTCTTATTGAGAGGCTTGAAGTTCTTGTCATACAGATCTTTCACTTGCTTGATTATAGTTATCCCCAGATATTTTATGTTAATTGTGACTATTGTGAAGAATGTTATTTCCCTATTTTCTTTCTCAGCTTGTTCATCATTTGTATAGAGGAAGGCCATTAATCTTGTTAGATTTACTTTTATATTCAGCCATTTTGCTGAAGTTTTTATCAGCTGTAGATGTTCTCTGGTAGAAATTTCTGTGTTGCTTTTGCGTACTACCATATCATGTGCAAATAGTGATACCTTGGCCTCTTCTTTGCCAATTTGTATACCCTTGATCTCCTTTTATTGTCATATTGCTCTAGCTCAAACTTCAAGTACTAAATTGAATAGATAAGGGGAGAGTGCACAGCCTTGTCTGGTCCCTGATTTTAGTAAGATTGCTTCAAGTTTCTCTCCATTTAGTTTCATGTTGGCTATTGGTTTGCTGTATATTGCTTTATTATGTTTAGGTATGGGCCTTGAATTCCTGATCTCTCCAATACTTTTAACATGAAGGGGTGCTGTATTTTGTCAAATGCTTTTTCAACATCTAATGAGATGATTATGTATTTTTTAGTTTTTTTATATAATGGATTATTTAAATGTATTTTCATATATTGAATTAATTTTGCAATACTGAGATGAAACCTATCTGATAATGGTGAATGATGGTTTTGATATGATCTTGGATTTGGTTTGCTAGCATTTTATGAGTATTTTTGCATCAATATTCATAAGCAAATTTGGTCTGAAGTTTTCTTTCTTTGTTGAATCTGTGTGGTTTAGATATCAGAGTAATTATGGCTTCAAAGAATCAATTAGGTAATGGTCCTTCTGATTTTTTTAAATAGTTTGAGGAACGTTGGTATTAGCTCCTCTTTCAAGGTCTGGTAGAATTTCCCACTAAAGCCAATCTGGCCCTTGGTTTTTTTGATTAGGAGGTTTTTAATGACTTCTTCTATTTCCTTGGGGAATATTGGCCTGTTTAGATAGTTTACCTGCTCTTGACTTAACTTTGGTATATGGTTCCTGTCTAGAAAATCATCTATTTCCTTTAGATTTTCCAGTTTTGTTGAGTATAGGCTTTTGTAGTAGGATGAGATGATTTTTATATTTTCCTCCATTTCTGTTCTTATGGCTCCCTTTTCATTTCTGGTTTTGTTAATTGTCTCTGATGCCCTCTGGTTTTTTTTTTTTTTAATCTAAGGATTTATCTATCTTGTTGATTTTTTCAAAGAAACAGCTCTTTGTTTTATTCATTCTCTGAATAATTCTCTATTTCTAATTGGTTGATTTTAGCCCTGAGTTTTACTATTTCCTTCTATCTACTCTTCTCGGGTGTATTTGCTTCTTTTTGCTTTAGTGCTTTCAAGTGTGGTGTTAAGTTGCTAGTGTAGGATCTAATTTCTTTACCAGGGCAAGTAGTGCTCTTAGTACTGCTTTCACTGTCTCCCATAAGTTTGAGTATGCTGTATCATTATTTTCATTGATTTCCAGGAAGTCTTTAATTTTTTTTTATTTCTTCCCTGTAAGTTATTATTGAGTAGAAAGTTGTACAGTTTCCATGGATATGTGAGTTTTCTATTGTTTTTGTTGTTATTGAAGACTAGCCTCAGTCTGTGGTTATCTAAATGAATGCATGGGATTATTTCAATCTTCTTGTATCTATTAAGGCTTGATTATATGGTCAGGTTTTGAGAAGGAACCATGACGTGCTGAGAAGAAAGTACATTCTATTGTTTTAAGGTAAAAAGTTCTGTATATATGTGTTAAATTTATTTGGTTCATAACACAACCTGTATTAGTTTCACTGTGTCTCTGTTTAGTTTCTGTTTGAATAACTTGCCCATTGGTGAGAGTGTGGTGGTGAATTCTCCCACTGGTATTGTGTGGAGTTCAATGTGTGTTTGAACTTCAGTATGGTTTCTTTTATGAATGAGGTTGTTCTTGCACTTGGGACAATGATATTTAGTATTAAGACTTTCTCTTGGTAGATTTTTTTCTTTGACAACTTTAGGTTGAAAGTCTATTTTATTGGATATTAGAATGACAACTCCCATTTGTTCCTTGGACCATTTGCTTGGAAGAACTTATCCCCTTCCTTTCACTCTGAGGTGTCTGCCTTAGTCATTGAGGCGTGTTTTATGTATGCAGCAAAATGCTTGGTCCTGCTCCTGTATTGAGTCTCTTAACTTATATCTTTTTATTGGGGAATTAATTCTGTTAATATTGAGAGATACTAAAGAGAGATACTTGTTAGTTCCTAATATGTTGGGTTTTGTAGATGGCATTATGTGTATTCTCTCCTTTTGGTTTTGTTGAGTGTTGATTACTTTCATGTTTTTTCTTTGGTGCAGGTTTCTTGTATTGTCATTTTCCTTCTAGAATCCTCTGTAGGGCTGTGTTGGTAGATAGATTTTGTTTAAGTTTGGTTTTGACATGTAATATTTTGGTTTCTCCATCTATGTTTGAGAGTTTTGCTGGGTATAGTAGCCTGGGCTTGCATCTGGATCTAGGCTTTCTTGATTTTCAGAGTCTTTGCTGAGAACTCTGGAGTGATTATGACAGGTCAGCCTTTATAGGTTAGTTTGCCTTTTTCCTTTATGGCTTTTAATATTCTTTCCTGGTACTCTGTATTTAGTGTTTTCTTTATTAGGCAATGAGAGGATTTCCTTTTCTGGTCTTTTCACATGTGTTTGGTGTTTTACAGACTTCTTGTACCATTATGGCCAGCTCTTCTTTTGGGGTTGGGGAAGTTTTCTTCTATGATTTTGTTGAAGACATTTTTCTGGTCCTTTGAGTTGGGAATTTTACTCTCTTCTATTCCTATTATTCTTAGGTTTGGTCTTTTCATTGTATCCTAGATTTCCTGGATGTTTTAGGTTAAGAGATTTTTATATGTTTTGAATTTTCTTTGACCATTGTGTCAATATCTTCTAAGGTATTTTCTACACCTGATATTCTCTCTTCTATTTCTTGTTTTCTGTTGTTGATGCTTGCATCTGTAGCTCCTGACCTCTCTCCTAGGCTTTACATTTCCTGGGTTGCCTCCACTTGTGTTTTATTTATTGTTTCTACTTACAATTTTAGGTCTTGGATTGGTTTGTTCAGTTTCTTCACCTGTTTGATTATGTTTTCCATTATTTCATTAAGGGATATATTTGTTTCCTCTTTATGGGCTTCTACCTTTTTATCTGTGTTTTCCTGTATTTTTTTCATTGAGTTATTTATATCCCCCTTAAAGGGCACTATTATCTTCATGAAATAGGATTTTAGGTCAGCATCCTGGTTTTCAGGTGTGTTGGGGTATCCAGGACTTGCTGTGGTGGGTGAACTGGGTTTTGATGGTGTTAATGTATATTGGCTTCAGTAGCTTATGGTCTTATGCTTGTATCTCATCATCAGATTATCTCTGGTGTTAACTGGCCTGAAGGTTTCTATCTGGAACGTACCTCCTATGTCTATGGATTTCTGTGTTTCTCCTGGGAGACCTGTGTAAGTTGTAAAACTTCTGGGAGGTGTTCAGACTGTGGGTTTTTCAGAAATGCATGCTAAACAATGATCTGATGCCCTGGGTGCAGGTCTCCTGGGAGGTCATCAGACTGTGGGGTGGGTCTCTTGCCTTGGGTGCAGCAGATCTCCTGGGAGATCATCTGAATTTGGGGTCTTTATAAAGGCAGACAAGCTCCTGATCTGCCCAGGAGGAAGGTACATACTGGAAGGGGGTGGGGTGAGAGTTGAGGGGATAGGTCCTGCAACTGATGGGTTCCTTCCCATTCCCAGCTGCTATGGTTGTTTAAGATGGTCCCTTACCCTGGGAGCAGCATATCTCCTGAGAAACCTTTACTTTCTGAGGTCTTCAGAGTGGCAGACAAGCTGCTGATATGCCTAAAAGGAGGCACAAACTATATAGTTAATTTTTATATAACTTATAAAAATTGTGATAGTTTCCAACAAATAGTATAACTTTCAGTTCTTTCTTGCTGTAAAATATATCATGTTATATTTGCTACTTAGGGTTTTTTTTAAACTAACATTGTCAAATTTATGTATGTTTCATTTATGTATCTACATTTTATATATTCTATTGTTCATTTTTAGTATGTCATTGTATAAATATTTTTTTATATTTATTCTTCAAGTTATTAGAACTTAACTGTAAATTTAATCATAATGGTGATCCTAGGAATAAAAGTTGGGTAAACAAATGTGAAGGAAGAGCCTAGGAAGTCTCTCCCAACACAATGGAGAAAGAGTGTTCACATGAATGGGCATGGGGCAACCTCATTCTCCTGTGCCTGTGTTACACAAACCACAAATGCACACAAGAATACTTAATACAACTCTCTTTTCAAAAGGTGAAATAAGGAACATTCAACAAATGGAAGCAGATGGAGAGCTCTCTGCAAACACATAAGACCACCTTGAGGCAAACTGAGGATTTTTGAACTAAAAACTGTATGCATCTCAGAGGAACACACGTATGAACATATCTTAGACACACTTAAATATTATGAGAATATTTGAGAAGGTTAAATTTTGAGTTCACCAAAAATAATGCCAAATGAAAACCCCAGTATCTAGGGGGAAGAATATCAGTTTCTGAAGTGTAAATCAATAAGTTAAGCACCAAAAACAAAGATGCTAGGGAGGGAAAATGTGGAAAAATATAGAAAGTATATGGTCAGACAATTCACTTTGGAGGAGACATGGATAGAAAGTGCGTGTGAAGATGTTGGACCCCCCCATGTAGCTTCAAGCATAGCTCAAGACCACTGTCTTATACTTTTTTCATATTCTTATTTGAGGAAAAATATTCAGAGTTTGATCAAATGCAACATTGGAGTTCACAGTTTTTGCATTTACTATAAGCTCCATTGTAAGGTTATAGAATAATGAAACACTTTCTGTAAGTTTATATCTTATGACAGCAAAGATTTAGACTGTCAACTAAACATGTTAACTGATCTCTCAAAGCCAAAGGAAGCTTCTTATATTTTTAAATATTTTTAGGTATATGAATACACTGTAGCTGTCTTAGGACACACCAGAAAATGGTGTTAGATCCCATTACAGATGGGTATGAGCCACTATGTGGCTGGGAACTGAACTCAGTACCTCTGAAAGAGCAGTCAGTGCTCTCAACCAATGAGCTATCTCTCTGGCCCCTTTGTAGATTTTTTTTTAATATTTATTTTTGGAAGCTTATGTACAGCAGATGATATATATGTTGTAGCCACACTGTTCACGACACCAATGCTCTATAAAACCAACATTGTAAAAAAGTGGTTATCAACAGGAAAAGAGTCAAACACATTGCATTTTATTTATATAATATGATATCAAAACAAATAAAGATTACAGCAATAATGTATGAACTTTAATGACCCTTTAGGGAAAGATATTCTTTTTCTGTAGAGAGAAATAAAATCATATAGTGTGCATTGAAATGTAAGTTCAAAATCAGTGTCAGCTTATAGGCAGTGGTTTCTCCGGGTGTAGGGACGTTGGATACATGGAAAAGTAAATGTGGTATTTAATATTTCTCTATTTATTTATTTAATAAGAAACACATCCATGTTGATTTTCCAAGTTCCTCAGCTGTAATTACCTTCATCCCAGCTGTGTATGGGCTGACTTTTTACAGGTATGTGCTGCCATAGTTTTCCCTTCACCCATTTTGACTGGGGTGAGATAGAATCTCAAAGTAGTTCATTTCTGTTCCTTCTGTGGCTTAGGATGCTGAACAAATTTTCATTTACATATGGGCCATATATATTTTTTCCTTGGAGAACTGTCTGACCAGTTAATTTACTGATGGAATTTTTAATGAGAACTTTGAGGATAGATTTTATGAATCCTTTATATTGTCTTTTTATCAATGCCCTGTTAGATGTATAACTGGACATATTTCCTCCCATTCCGAAGGATGCCTGATTACTTTGCTCTTCCTTTTGTTATGTAGAAGGCTTTGAATTAAATTCAAAGTAATTTGTCAAGTCTGGGTTTTATTTCCTAAATGACTAGAATTCTTGTCAGAACACCCTTCTCTATACCTATATCATGACATATACCTATCAGTTTCAAAGCTCCATGATAGTATTAAGATCTTTGATCCATACTGAATCAATCAGAAAAGCTCAGCATTAAAAAAGTGCTGGCTACTCTCTCTCTCTCTCTCTCTCTCTCTCTCTCTCTCTCTCTCTCTCTCTCTCTCTCAGTTATTCGAGACAGAGTTTCTCTGTATAGCCCTGGCTGTCCTGGAACTTATTCTGTAGACCAGGCTGGCCTCGAACTCAGAAATCCGCCTGCTTCTTCCACCCAATTGCTACGATTAATGGCGTGTGCCACCACCACCTGGCTAAGTGTTGACTACTCTTGCCAAGCACCTGGGTTGATTTCCAGCACCTACATGTGCAGCTCACAACTATCTGTGACTTCAGGTCTAGGGAATCCAACACCTTTTCTAGCCTTCCTTAGTACTTCACACAAGTTTTACACATATATGCTGCCAGCCAAGTAATCCAAATCATAAGATAAATTTTTTTTTAAATTCCCCATATAGCTATATGTCTGGGGTTTGTTTTGAGATTTTACTATACAATCTACAACTTTTCAGATAGTGAGCCTTTGTTTTTTAGTTTGTGTGTGTATTTGTTTTTAGTTTGGGGGGGGTTTCTGTGGTTTTTCTTTTTATGGCGTTGGCAATGAATAACCACAGTTAGAAAGTACTGAATACAATTTTCAGAAATATTAACAAATAAGGTTCAAATCACACTTGATGTTTAGCAATGTGATAAAACTGAATTCTACAGCCGTGTTCTACCTAGGAAGTGAACGTTTGTTTTTTTTTTTTTTTTTGTTTTTGTTTTTTGTTTTTTGTTTTTTTTTTTTTTTGTTGTTGTTGTTCACAGTACTCAAAGTGCATGAGGTATTCATCTGCAAGTCGTCCAATGATCATGATCATGTCAGATTTCAGGTTGACTGGTCCAGCCTCACAGTATTTGCATTTATGCAGTCTTTGTGCAGCCTAAAACTATGTCACTTGGCTCTATGATTCACTGAATTGCATTTCATCATGTTAATACTGAATGTTCTGACATCATCCCAAGGGTAGTAGTGTAAAATGACATATATTGTGAGAGGGAGTATATTCACTGAAGAATCTTCACTGCATATTGTTATAGTTGGTCTATTTGATTATTCAAATAAATAATTTCCAATTTTCATGCTTAATTTAGAAATTAAACTGTGTCATTGGTATGTGTATATTTGATAAAAACAGTATGTCGTAGTACTAACCATGGTTTCACATACTTATCAGGGATCTTGTATCCTCTAATGTAATAGATGAATAGAATAGGTTAAAATTGCTCTAAAATATAGGGGGTCAGAGAAGAAGACTTTGAATTTGAAATTTCTATTTCTCTGAAAAGGACTGACTTTTTATTATTATATTGACATTCCTTCTTAAGAAATTTCACATAACAATTATTAAAGGACCTTTGATTCTGACAATTAATAGAAATACCAATTTTATTGCTCTGTCAAATTAAATGGCTCCTAGACATTCAGATTGTTTTTCTGTGCCTACATTTCTGACCACAGTTTCTGCTTGAGTATCAGTAAAGAATTCATTAGACTGGTAAAACCAGTTTTATATATAAATCTGTCAATTGGTTATTCAAGGATATGCAGGTTGCTTTTTCCATACTGTTTTCTTGATCTGTGATAGAAATAACACTTATGTGATAGGTTTTTGATAGGTTGTAATGAATTTATTATATTAAATGAAATAATATATATATAGAATGCCTAGCTCAGAGAAAGAGCTCAATCTCATAGTTAATAAAAACATATTTTGACATTATGCTTTAGAAAATATTTATATAACCATATTGTGTGCAACAAAATTTTGAACTTTGAATGTGGAAGTTTACTCTTTGACAAACTGAATTCAAGGTACTTCTTACATTGTAAACTAAAGTTGCTTTCTGTGGACTGATATATGCTTGAAAATCTATATAACAAACTAAAAAGGATTATCTGAGGGCAAGAAGAATGCTTTTCTTTTCTTTTCTTTTCTTTTCTTTTCTTTTCTTTTCTTTTCTTTTCTTTTCCTTTCTTTTCTTTTCTTTTCTTTTCTCTTCTCTTCTCTTCTTTTCTTTTCTTGAAGGCTTATACAACCCTAAGTGTATCTCTGTGAGCTTTTCAGTAACACTTTGCCTGTTCTGTCCAAGCACAGAAACAAGCAAATGTGTGAGCTTACTGTTGGGGACTCAGCTGTGACACTTCAAATATCCATTTAATAAGCTCTTTTTATTACCTCTTTGCATGGCTTCCCTGTGAAATTTTGAAATGACATCTGTATATTTTCCTTCTCCTTAGTTGAAAAACATAAGAATCAAAAAGTTATGCTAGACAATTGGAACATTCCCTGTGCAAATAAAATTCTTTGGGCCGGAGAGATGGCCCCACAGTTAAGAGTACATACTGCTCTTTCAGTGGATTGCTCTTGTCCTTCAGAGTCAGCACCTCACTACTGTCTACAGCTAGTGTATCCAAAGCCACTGACCTTCTGGGGCACGTGTGTGCCTATTAACACAATGGCATACATACATCCCCCACACACATATCCACACACATGTGCATACACACACACACACACACACACACACACACACACACACAATTAATAACAGTTAATCTTAAAAATGTTCATTTTAGTAGCTATCTTAGCTCTGCTTTGTTGGGGGCTAATGTGATGTCTAACTTGTTAAGAACACTCGCTGCACTGGCAGGGTTCTAGTAAACATGTTGTGGTTCACAATCATGCCTAACCCCAGTTCTACCTACTTCTCATCCTTGAAGGGCCCTGGGAGTGCATGAGGTTACTTTATACATACTCTAGCAAAATACTCATACACATAAAAAGTCAATAAATAAATATAAAAAAATTAGGAAATATTTTGGATCATAGACTTTAGTGACACGATACAATCAGAAATGTTCTTGAATTTCAGGTACACTTAAACCAATGTTCTAAACACAGATTGACTTATAGTTTTGCACATTTTAAATTAACAAACAAAGGGAATTCAAGTAATTACTAGATTTATCACAATAGGACATAACTGAGATCGCAGCAGTCTAGCCATAATTTGTCCATGTATGAAAGAAGTGATAGGCCATGGGAGTCATCATTATTCCTATTTCTAATATTTTTATGTATGTATATGTTTTATATAAAATAAAACATAAAGACAACAAAATAGTTTCCAATATACATCTTCTTATAAGTGAGAAGTCGTCATCTTACATGCTACAGTAAAGTTAGATATTACCAGAATGCAGAGAGCATGTCATACCACAGTAAACTAATAAATATATCAACTTGATTTGAAGTCTCAGGCAAGGAGGTTATTCATATAGCTCAACTTCCATGCTTTGGTGTATGAAATAATTCCCTGTGGGAAAATAATTGCTCTCCCTTTTGTATTTTAGAAGTAGCAAAAGCGAATACATTTTCAAGCTGTCATCCTCAAAGTATGTTATAGGCTACATTTTGAATCTTTATGATCTTCTTTTGGCCAATGGATCATGAATTTGTTAACGCTGAAAGAATATACTTATTAGATGCATTGTATAATGAGCATTTCTAGTTCTTATCTCCAATTTTGAATGTGTATTTAAATAGATCAATCCTGTTGGTAATTAAGACTAAGGAATCCTTTTCATGATTTAAGTCAAAATGTCTTTTGGAGATTTCAGCTATAAAATTTTCTTCCCAATGAACAAAAATAATCTCAAGGCCTGATTTTATCTTGTATTTGTGTCCTTCTGTACCTTGTTAGTCTCTGTTAACCATCCTTTAGGCAATAGTTTTAAAATGTTTCAAGATAGACATGTTGGGTCAGATAGTTTATCTGTTGTATAGAGGATGTATTATTTGCAATTTTTCTGGCATCTGTTAGTTAAATATCAGTCACCTCTTCCCTAGTTATAACAAAAATAACTCTTATCCACTGTCAAATGTTTCCTGAGATGATAAACTGCCTAAGCTTTTAAGCATTGGTCTCACTCTTAATTTCACTCCCAATTTTATATTTTCCTTAAGAAATGTAGCCAACATCAGAAACCTTTAAATCTTCTGTAATCACAGGATGGTAGGAAGTCTGATTATATACCTCGGATGCATGTGATTTGAGAAATGTATCCAACTGGACTGATTTTAGTTAAAATATATAATTTCATCATCAATGGTCAATATATTGAACTTTACTGTGAAACATATTGACAATTCTGCTTTGTGAAGTTCTTTGAAGTACAGGCAACTGAGAGCAGAAACATAGCTCATTGGTGACTGAGCTCAGATTTTTGAGAGATTGCACGCCATCCTCACGCCCAAGGAAAAAAATGGTGTTAGTCTTGTCCCAAGAATGTATACCACAAACCATAACTTGTAATCACTGGTGGATTAATCTTTCATGTTCTCTTTCATGACCTTTCTGCTTAGAGGAGAACTGGTAAGCCTTTAAATATTTAAAAGTTTTCCAGAGAAGGAAATAAAGACACAAATCACAACTATAAAACCCTTAGGCTGATTAAGTCAGAGCTGAGGAAGCATTTTATTTCCTCTCTGGAGTTCCAATATTTTTTCTATTAATTCTGCTTTCTTAGGCTTTCATGCCTAGAGGTTTAGATTCTATCAGTCCTGATTTACTAATCTGATGTCTCATTTTTCTGTCTTTTCTCCTTTACCACCTTAAAAGTTTTTGTAAGCCATCCCTGGAGCAGTCTCAAGCTCTTAAACTTCCTAACCACGATAGTGGAGAAGGTAAAGGTTGTCACACGTTGTGACACTGACCAACAACGTGACAGACATCAAGAGCATGCCTCAGTTTTGCCAGGAGACTCTGTGAGTAGGGTGATCTGCATTTACAAACCTCATAGGAAGGCATGGGGACAAAGGCAGAAAGCTGTCAGGAAGGGAGAACAAGTTCTGCCCAAGCCTATTGTCTACCAGCAACATACTTTTCTACCATGACTACAGCCTAGAAAAGAACAATAAACAGACCTCAGGAAAAAAATGAGTTTGGAATTGAGAAGCAATCTCTTGATAATTGACCCCAAAGATAGATAGAGACTTCTGGGAGGCAATCAAGAGACAGCACTCCACCTGTGTGGTAGTTACAGCAGAGTTCTTGCTAGAGCTACCATTTAACTGTGAAGTCAGTGTTTTGTGGATGCTCTCGTACACTTCACAAAATACAGAGTTCTAAGAAACCACCTAACTTGCCTTGTTCTTAAATGCTTTTTCTTTAAGATGGAGCTAGAAACATTTGCAAAGTGGTAGCCAGCCATCCTTGTGTTTTAGTACAATGGAGACTAGAGGTAAATACAGGATAACAGAAATATTTTAATGAAATGGGGACTATATATCACATAAGGAATTATCAAGTCTCCAAAAAATTTGACATCCAGGTTTTTTAAAATGCACTAATCAGTGTGCTCCAGAGAAACAGAAGCAATGCTACATAGTTTACTGATTATATCTCTTCCCAGACTTACATTTACAGCATATGTATATATTCATATACATACATACATACATCTCAAAGCTGGAGTCATGGAAAAGATGGTGGTAAGATTCCAATCCCCACTCAGGCCTGAGAACTGGACATGCCAATGAAGTAAGTACAGTCCTAAGGCAGATCAACCTTCCGGACTAAAATGGCAGATAGAGTGAATTTCTCCTTATTTCATAGGCTTAGTTTCATTCAAGCCTTTAAAGGATCAGATGGTGAAAATCTATGACTGAGAGTTATCTGCTTCATGAGTTCTATTCAAATCTGAATGTCTTGTAGATGCCTCTTAAAGAAAAATCAGAGGTACCATATATCCTGAACATCACAAAGCTTAGTGTGGTGGCATGTAACCATGGTCTCAGCATTGGAGAAGCAGAAGCAGGAGGATTACAATTTCACCCTTAGCTAATAGAGGCTATCCAAGGTGTGCATGAAACACTGCCTTTCAAAACCAAAACTAAAGTAAAATAAAATAAGGGAAAACAAACAAATAAATAAACATCTACCTGAAAATAAATACACTGTCCAAACTGTAAGTGGCATCTAAACTATCACACTGTAGTGATTGTGTATATGTAAAGGTCAGTTTGGAAGAGAGCTTCAAGAGGTTATTGTTATTCGCCTGATAATTCAGAAAAGACTACAATTAAATGTCCCCTACTGACTGGAAAATATATTTTTTCAAATTACAAGGTACTTAAAAGTGATCTAGTCCAAAGTTTTTTATTTGTAAATACGAAAACTCTGGTGCTAGAAATATTAATGTGTCTACTCATTCGTTCCAAAGTCAGAGTTGGAACCCACACACCCTGACATAATTCGTGTTCTCTCCGGAAGTCACCCGGGGATGGTAACAAAGCTGCGAAGACTGTGAAGACTGTGAGCAGAAGCTGCCGCTCCGCTCTAATTCCTCTCCACTCATTTAGTCTTTTCTGAGCAGGCCTGCAGCTGAGACTTATTGCAGACCAGTAGCCGCTGGCAGTGAGCGAGGAAGATGAGCCTACCGGAGTGGGATGAAAAATGAGAAGTATGATAAGATGTAATGAGGTGAGATAAAATCCTTGCTCAGTGCCCAAATAAACTGCCAGCGTTTGGGCTTTGCAGCATGTCGGGTGTGCTTAGACTCTGGCATGAGAAACAGCTCCTAAAGGAAGCTTGGTGTTGAAGCCATATCTAGAATAACCTCAGATAACATAAGCCTCAGTTAACGCACGGATGTCGCCACAGGCAGAGTTCAATATATTTAATATTGTTTAAAATCCCGGTTAAAGCAAACATTTGAAGCCAGGTTTAAATCCATCTTATATTTACTTATGTTTTTAATAATAAATTCCGAGTCACCTCTACAATTAAGCTTGTTAATGTACTCACATACAATAATTGATAAATTCTCATTGAAAATTGAGTTTGGGCAGACATGGATGGATAAAAGGAAAAAAAAATCCTTAAAATGATAACCACTGATTCCCTCTTAACTTTTGGCTGTACAGGAGCTGAAATCATTTGACATCTCCCATTACCTGTGGAATATAAAATGTGGCCCTTCTGCAGCTGCGTGGCAGTGATAAAGTGCAAACTAATGGTGATCGCCCGACGTCCTAACCCTGACGTACCTGGCCTTTTCAAAACAGGGAGGCTAATGTCTAACGAGTCATGTAAAAGTCAGAGGGAGTGAACCTTAAACAAATGCAACATAGCATCCTCTGCATTTCAGTTTCCCTGGAAATATCACCATGTTAAGTGCAGCGCTGATGCCAAGAGGCAACGATTGTACTTTTGAAATGTATATCAAGGTAACCATGAAACAACCATTGAAGAGAGCTGAATTTTGGGCAGACTTGACAGCCTCGACTCTTTCTGGCTTTGTGGGTTTGGGATTTTTATTTTTTGTTTCTTGTTTCTCTGGGGTTTTGTTTTGTTTTGTTTTGTTTTGTTTTGTTTTGTTTTGTTTTGTTTTGTTTGTTTACTTGTTTTGTAACCAACACACCATTTTTACTTTCAAGAAACTTGCCCTGAAATTAGAGTTGAGTAAGGAATGATCAAAACTAAATTAGCAACCTATTAAAATATATTTGTCTTTCATCATAGAAGCCTCTAGAAATTGGAAATTTATTTAATTATTACTAACTATGTGTGGCAATTTAACACTTAATAGATGTCCAACCAGTGTACACAAGTGTGCAAGGGGAATTTATATTTTCTCATTTTTTTTTCTCAGTGTATCCTTTCACCAAAACAAGTGACATGCAGATGAAGAATGCCCTCATCCAGTAATGGCTCCAGTAAGTGAGAAAATAAAGTCTAATATTTATTCTTGTCATACTGTTTGTTTCAATTCAAAAAAACAACTTTTGGTGGAAAAGAAAGAGAAATTCTATTAATCTCAATGTATACATATCAGGGCAAGAAAAAGGCACAATGGAAGAGTTTGGTACTGCTTTTGTGTTTGCTTGTTGTTTGTATGTTTTGTAATAGGGTCTCACTATGTAGCCCAAGATAGCCTCAGATTCACTGTGTGGCCCAGGATAGTCCCGAATCAACAGAAGTCCTTCTAGCTCTGCCTTTGGTACTACAGGCTTAGGCTGCTGTACAGAGTAAGTAATGCTTCTTCTGCATAGCAGAGGGGTGTTTCCAGGTACAATAGTGCTTGTGGATCATTAGATTGGATACTTTAGTAAACTTGGACATGCTGTGAGCTGTTCTGCACATTTTTTTCTAAAGGAGCCAGTGTAGAAGCTTTGGCAGGCAGTGCTCCACAAGGCATTCATTCCTAGAGCGCTCCTCAACGTGGAACCATGCATGCTGCCAAATCTCTTCTGTTAGTGTAACAACTCTTCTTCGATAGCTTAAGTCTTGACCTTCCAAAGCCTAGGCCAACCACATGAGATAGGAGGTGTCTCTCACCATCACTTCATTCAAGTCTTGTAATTTACCTACAGATTCTTAAACAATGCTTCATTTCTTCCTTTTTAAAACCATTTGTAAGCTTAGTATCTATTGTGTCTGGCTTTTTTTTTCATTAATGTATCTATATTATAGATACATTAATATTTTTGTCTCTTTTCTATTTACCTATTTGTGATGATTTTTTCAATTCTGATGCTATTGGACATTTGAGTAGTCTCCAGGATTTGACAATCTTGAATGGCTGCCTTGTAAACATTCTAGAATCTATAACAAATAAGTTTCTACTTGGAAGAAGGCAGGGTGCTGGGGTCCAATCTCTGACTCGTGACATATTAGATAAATACTCTATAAATAAGCTTTGGCCTCAACTCTCACAAATAAGGATTTCCATTTGCTATGGGAGTTAAAACTTCTGAACCAAATAGAAGGAACACATTGTAACTATTCCCAGGTTATGATACAGAGCATGCTGAACATTCTATCTCAATTTACAGTCCCTCCCATGGAGCCTGGGAATCTTGTAGCTCTATTTCTTCCTTAGTTAACTTTATCGAGCAACATTTGGCTGAGCACTCATTGGATGTTTGGCTTCCTCATGTGTGAAATGCTTCTTTTAATCACTTACCTGTTTTTATTGGTTTGTCTGTGTTTTTAAGGTGGCTCTTCATAGAAGGTCTGAATAAAAAGTTGTTCCCTAGTTGTACACATCACAAATAGCTTCTTCTTGTCTATGACTTGTCACTTTTTTAAAAGGTGTTTTTGAAAAAGACAAAATCAGAGCCATAATTTTAACATCACTGAATTTATGAATCTTTTTCTTTCTAGTCACTGCTCTTGGTGTTGTGTTTAAGAAATCCTTTACCACTAAGGACATTAATATATTCTTCCCCATTATCTTCTAAAAGCTTTATGGCTTTGCCTTTCACATTTAGGTTTTTAATCTACCTGGAATTGATTTTTTTTATATGGCATGAATGCTTTTACTATTATGCTATAATTTTTAAAAATCGAACATCCACAAGGTCACCATTATCATTTAGTTTATGCCTCCACAATTGAGAGGGTAGTAGCCAGCCACAAAGTCAGAGTGAGGCTGGGGGAAAAAAGAGTATTTTTCTTCTCTCTCTCTCTCTCTCTCTCTCTCTCTCTCTCTCTCTCTCTCTCTCTCAAAGAAACTGTAATTAAGTTCCCAGTGTGTGGCAGGATGCTTTACTTTCCTAACCTCTAAAGTTCTCATTTTATGCATCAATTGACCAATGATAGAATCTTTGGGAAGAATAATACTAAAAGTAAAACAAAAAGAAACAAACCAAAATAGAAAAAAAAAAACAAAAAGAAACTACATGAAGCATGTATAGAAACATTCATGCACACACACACACACACACACACACACACTTTGTCACTTAAATTTGCCCTATTTCTTGACAAGCAAAGGAAATAATGTGTTTCTCTTTCATCATTAGCTTAATATTTAAATAGTTTTATTCAAAAAATGCAGATAGTTGACAATTTCTTAAGATTTTCAATTCCTACTGAGCATGCACAACTGCCCCCTGCCCCCATCATCTGTATTACAGATTTTGGCTAAGTCCAGTAGAGTCAACGAGGTGGTCAATTCTCTCTGAATTCACACTATTCCTCAACCAAGTAGCTACGACCTTCATTTCTCCAACTCATAGCAGCTTTCTATCTGGTATGTTCAAGTTGTGAGTGAAAGATTTTATCAACTAAACAATTCTGAAACTAACTGATCAACAAGAATGAGTAATTGTAGGATTCAATGTGCAGTTTCAATTATCCAAAATCAAGCTATTAAAACAAAGCTTGGATGGAGAAAATGAAAACTTTAAAGTTTATTTTTCTAGAATATATCCACATAGTAAATGCAATAAATAATGTCACTATTGTTTGTAGTCTAGAAACAATTGTCTGATGAAATATTGAAAACTGCTTAAAAGAGGAGCAATAGGAATACAAGAATGTGAGAATGTGTTCTCCTTGCCTTACAGAAGCTTTGAAGTTTCATGAGATCCCATTTATCAAAAGCAATCTACAAACTCAATTCATTTACCATAAAAGTTCCAACACATTTTTTACAGACCTTGAAAGAACAATACTCAACTTCACATGAAAAACCAAAAATCCCAGGATAATTAAAACAGTTATGTAAATTAAAAGAACATCTGGTGATATCACCATCCCTGATTCAAACTGCTACAGAACAATAGTAATAAAAAATGCTTGGTATTGTCATAAAAACAAACAGGTTGGTCAGTGGAATCAAATTGAAAACAAAAACATAAATCCATATGTCTATGCACAACTTATTTGTGACAAAGAAGCTAGATATATACAGTGGAACCAAGAAAGCGTCTTCAACAAATAGTGCTGGACTAACTGCATGTTTGCATGCATGACAATACAAATAGATCCATAGCTGTCACTCTGCACAATACTGAAGTATAAATAGGTCAAAGACCTCAACATAAAAGCAGATACACTGAACCTGAAAGAAGAAAAATTGCAGAATGGCCTTGAATGCTTCGGCATATTAGTCAACTTCCTGAATAGAACACCAGTGGTTTATGTAAAAAGTTCAACAATTAATAAATGTGAACTTACGAAAGTAAAATATCTGTAAGGGAAAGGATTCTCTTAAATGGACAAAATATCAGTCTACAGAATGGGAAAAGACCTTCATCAGCTTCACATCTGACAAAGAGCTGGTATCCAAAATATATAAAGAACTCTTAAAACTAGTGATCAAGTCAAGTCATCCAACAAAAAATGGGGCATATTCCTCAGCAGAGGAATCTCTAATGGCTGAGAAGCACTTAAAGAAATATTCAATATCCTTAACCCAAAGGGAAATAATAATAATAATAATAATAATAATAATAACAACAACAACCACTGCACCTCTCAGAATAGCTAAGATTATAGACACAAGTGACATGTCATACTGTCAAGGATGTAAAGTAAGGGAAATATTCCTCTATTGCTGATAGAAGTTTAAATGTGTATAGAGATTTGGAAATCAATGTGGATTTTCCCCAGAAATTTGTAAATAAATCTACCTCAATACTCAGCTGTACCACTCCTGGTCTTATACTCAAAAGATGCTCCACTATATCCCAAAGGTCAGGTTTTCCACTATGTTCATAGCAACTTTATTTGTAATAGTGAGAAACTGAAAACAAGCCAGAGTTCCCCCATCAAAGAATGGGTACAGAAAATTTGGTACATTTATACGATGGAATACTATTTGGTTATTAAAAGCAAAGACATCATGAGTCTTGCAGGCAAGTAGATTGAACTAGAAAATATCATCCTGAGTGTGGTAACCTGAACCCAAAAGATTATACATGGTATGTACTCACTGATAAATGCATATTATCCAGAAAGTACAGAATACCCATGATATACCCCATAGACACAAAGAAGTTAAAGAAGAAGGAAGGCCCACACACGGATGTTTGAACTCCACTTAGAAGGAGAAACCATCATAGGAGGGAGAAGGAGGTAAGGAAATGCATGGGGGAGGTGTGAGGGGATTGGGAGGTGCAGATGCAGGGAGATAGGAAAGAAGCATAGAAGGCTAGGAAAGTAAATGGAAATCTGCAGCTGCCAAGGGTAGGGGTCAGAGTATCTGTAGGAAGTCCCAGAGAGCTGAGATAGGGAGGCCCAGGAATCAATCCTGGTGACCTTAACTGAGATGCTTAAGAGTGAGGGCATAGAACCTGAAGAGGTTCACTTCCTGTAGCCAGTACAGGGAGAAGGAAACCAAGTCACCCATAAAACTTTGGACACAATCTTACCCTGTCTAAAACAAATGCAGGGATAACACAGAGACTGAAGAAAAGGCCAAGTAATAAGCAGCCCAGCTCAAAACCCATCTCATGGATAAGCACCAATCCCTGACATTATTAATGATACTCTGTTGTGCTTGCAGACAACATAACTTCTCTGAGGGGCTTCACACAGCAGCATACTGAAAGAGATTCATATATCCACAGCCAAATACTAACTGAAGATCAGGGATACTTAGGGAAGAGATAGGGAAGAATTTGAAGACCTGAAATAGATGAAAACCCCAAGCAGAGAGGAAAAGAGTCAGCAAACCTCAACCCCTGAGACCTCTCAGAATCTGAGCCACCAATCACAGGGAATACATAGGGTGAAGAAAGCTCTGGGCACATATGTAGCAGTCAGTCAGCTCAGACTTCATGGCTGTCTTGTCTGGTCTTAAGTAAACTATCATATCATCTGCAAATAATGACAGTTTGACTTCTTCCTTTCCAATTTGTATCCCTATGGGACCTCATAAAATTACAAAGTTTTTGTAAGGCAAAGGACACTGTCAGAAGGACAAAACAGCAACCAACAAAGTGGGAAAAGATCTTCACCAACCCCACATCCGACAGAGGGCTAATATCCAATATATACAAAGAACTCAAAAGTTAGACCCCAAAGAACCAAATAACCCTATCAAAGAATGAGGTACAGAGCTAAACAAAGAATTTTCACCAGAAGAAATTTGGATGGCCGAGAAACACCTTAAGAGATGTTCAACATCATTAGTCATCAGGGAAATGCAAATCAAAACAACCCTGAGATTCCACCTCACACCAGTCAGAATGGCTAAGATTAAAAACTCAAGAGACAACAAGTGCTGGCAAGGATGTAGAGAAAGAGGAACACTCCTCCACTGTTGGTGGGATTGCAAAATGGTAAAAACGCTCTGGAAATCAGTTTGGCAGTTCCTCAGAAAATTGGGCATGTCACTTACAGAGCACCCTGGCATACCACTCCTGGGCATATACCGAGAAGATTTCCCTGCATACAATAAAGACACATGCTCCACTATGTTTATAGCAGCCTTGTTTATAATAGCCAGAAATTGGAAGGAGCCCAAATATCCCTCAAAGGAGGAATGGATACAGAAAATGTGGTATATTTTTACAGTGGAATACTACTCAGCAATTAAAAATAATGAATTCATGCAATTTTTAGGTAAATGGTTAGATCTGGAAAATATTATCTTAAGTGAGTTAACCCAATCACAAAAGAATACACATGAAATGAAATCACTGATAAATGGATATTAATGAGCCCAGAAGCCCTAAATACTCAAGGCACAATTAGCAAGTCAAATGATTCCCAAGAAGAAGAAAGGAGAGGACCCTGGGCCTGTAAATATTGGATCCAGTTTTGTAGACCCAGAACAGAGAAATCATCGGGGGAGGGGGGAATGATTGGGGAATAGTTGGGGGAAGAGGAATTATGGGACGTATGGTGGGGGGAACTGGGAAAAGGAAAAGCCTTTGGAATGTAAACATAGAATATAGAAAATAAAAAAACAATAAAAAAAACAAATAGGTTGCTCATCATCGTCGTCATCATCATTATCATCATCATCAATGTTTCCTAGAGACCCCTATATGCTGTAAATATCATTGCTTAGAGAGAGAGGGAGAGAGAGAGAGAGAGAGAGAGAGAGAGAGAGAGAGAGAGAGAGAGAGAAAGCACAGGAACACAATACTCTCCAATGTCCAGTGCTGTTGAGAAGCATTTTCAGTGAATTTATTTCAATGCTAAGTCCCCTGATTTCCTTCTACTGATCCATCTACTCCTATTAGTTCTCTACACATTTGTGTGTCTACAATCCAGCAGAGGATCTTATAAGGGCAAGTGTATGTTTGCCATTCAGTAGGGCCAATGTCTCTGAGTGAGACTTCATTCCCATTGCTGAACCAGTGATCTGGACAATCCATTGCAGTTGGGGGCAGTCATTTATGTTGTATAGAGAACTGCATTCATACTCACCACCCACTATTTCAGTAGCAGTAGTGGCTAAAATGTCTCTGGTGACTGTCCGAAGCCCCTTAGTAGGCAAAAGTTCACTCACTTAGAACTCATTAGCCTAGTAGGCAATTTCCTGAAACAGGCATACTCCATTATTCAAGTGGTCATTTTCCCATAGCCTATTCATTTACTGATTACAAACATTGTCTCTTACTGTAATCTTTACCAATGCTTTATAATAGATTGATTCATTTATAATTTATAGAAACTATCATATCCATTTGAGGCATTCATTAATTTCTCAATGATTATAGAAAAAATTCTAAATTTCTCAAAATAATATTTGAAGTCCAACCTTACTCTCCTGTGGATACTCAGCACAAGCACTTTATACTGATCTCTGTCTCTTTCATTCTCTTCTCTCCTCTCTCTCTCTCTCTCTCTCTCTCTCTCTCTCTCTCTCTCTCTCTCTTTCCCTTCCCCCTTGCCTCCTCACTCTATATTCCTGACCTGCTTCAAATAACAGGGCATGACACCATTATTCATTATCAGCTCTTTTCTCTATGTTCCTTTCCAACCTGATTTTGTAAACATTTAACGTCTGCCTTCTGTCTCTCCCTCTATGGAGTCTGTACGTTCTCTCTCTGGGTGCTGTGTGAATGCTGGTACCTTTAAGTTACAGATGTACAATTTGTAAAATATAGTAATCTGGGATCTATATTTTGATGGGACCTAATCTTTCTCGCTATTTGTTCTTTTTCCTTATCTAACAACTGTTGGAGGACATCACCAAGCATCTCTCTGGCTGTTATGCCTGGCTGTGGTTGCTACAAACAATTGTTACCAATTGTGTTCATCTAACCCACCCCTGCATTCTTATATTTTGAAATGAGAGTGGTTTATTTAGAATGCAAATATTTTTACGCACCTACTTACAATTGTCCAGTTGCTCATTAAAATAGAAGAGAAGTTTCTGATTGTTTAGCACAGTATTGAGAACATTTTTTTCTTTTAAATGAATCTCAACCCATCCTGCTCTTTGCTGCAACTACCTCCCCTTCAATTGGTGTTTTCATTTTCTTAAACTGAAATTGAGAGTATGAGGCTGAACAAAAAGAGAACTCTCCCTCCAAGATCTTTGTGTTCCCCCACATATTCTGTCTCTGTATACATAAGACTGTTGTTTTTAAAAGTTAATGTGATTATATAAACAATCATTATTCAATGTAGTCTATACATCCATCACCTCCCCCCTGTTAGTTATGGTTTGTGTATGTGTTGAGTGAGAACACATAAAATCAATTTTAATCATATATACATATGTATAAATATGTATGTACATACACACACACACACACACACACACATATATATATATATATATATATATATACTTATATGATAGATATGTAACTATACTCATCTTTCTATATGTTGTATATTAGATTCCTCAGAGTTTAGCTTGCTATTAAATTGGTGTTCTCTGTGGCAAGAATTTCTATTTTTCCTTCTTTTCATAAGTTCCAGTGGCTATTATTTCATTCTTTATCCCTATAATTTGATACTTTTAATATACAGACAAATTAGATCATGAAATGGTGTATATTGGTATCCAGAACATTTCAATTAGCAGAATTTCCTCCAGATTCATTTATTTTGGTGTAAACAGTAGAATTTTTCATTTTACATGGATAAATTCCATTGTGTATTGTTTTCAACACATCATTCAACCAAAATAATGGTTATTTTAATGCCTTGGCTATTGTAAATAATTCTAAGTGAAACAAATAGATGCAGGTATATTTTCATGACACTGATTTTTAAATATATATGTATAATCCAATACAAATGAAATAAATAATGGCAAAAAATTTCAAAATATGGCTATAAAATCTGACAGCATGCATCTTCATGTAACATTTTTCTGTAATGTAAATTTGATGGCGGGGAATTCATTTAACTTCTCTGGGCTTCTTTGCAACCTTTGATAGAGTCAGTCAGAAGTGGAGCACTGATTTGTGGTAACAAATTCTGGTTCAAATTTAATGTCTAATTTCAATAGAATTTGCTAATAAATAGCCAATCATACTGATAAGACTACACACATATTTGCATAGAAAAACAATAAATGAACAAAGAGTCCATGAGTTTGAAAGAGAAGGAAGAAGGAAATGAGTATAAAAGGGTTTAAGGGAAACAAAAAAAAAAAGAAAGAAGTGATGGAATTATGTTACAATTACAAAAATATTATAAATAATAAAATATAAAACTATAATAAGGAGACCACAAATTTAATAGTACTTCATTATTTGTAGCATTTTGAGTCTATTTTAACTATTCTTTTAGACAAGAAATCATTGCAGATGCTGCTGTTGTTATTGCTATGGTCTTTAAAGATGAGCAGCCAAGTGGCAAGGCTTAAATCACTTGGACACATCAGCAAGGCCATTGAGACTTGTCTTCCAGTTGAGGTTTTCTAGTGTCATACATATGGCTTCCAAGCAGTGGAGTCCTGCGACTGAGTCTTAGGTTTGTAAACAATAGTAGAAGCATTCACCCAGAAGCAGTTTGATTATGGGAGTGCCTATTGTGCACACTTTTTAAAAAACACAGTGTTGGGAAATTTTATTTCTAAAAGCACAAAATCATGCTTGCTGTATCACTAAAATTTAATTTATGGTTTGCTTGCAAGAGACACAAAGCAGTTTGGTAGGGAGTAACAGACCAATAGCAGGAGCTCAGATTGAAATCCTACTTCACACCTATCTGTGGCTACAATAAATTTCTCCAGCAGAAAGCAGAAGATGGTGTGTTTTTCATCAATTTCTGATGGTGCTGATGACCCAGGAGGGAGGCTTTCACTATGTAAGGTAAGTTTTTAATGGATTCTGAAAAAGGACAGAAACAGGAAAGAAATGCCACACTGGACACCATGACAGAAAGCAGAGCAATGTGGATTCTCAGCTAAACCTCAGAAAGTGACACTGTCTGAACAGCTGAGTAGACACCTGTGTCATCAATATTAGAGATTTTCTGAACTGTTGTTGAGCTATAGTGCAATTTCCTTAAGGAAAAATTGACCTGTAGTTCACACGTATGCTTACAGTCTTCTGTTTTATTAAACAGTACAACTACCTAATAAATACTTTGGAAAAACAGTAATATACAATCCCTATAAGCTCTTTCCTTATTTGTACCTTCTGAAAATTATTTTCTCTAGCATAAATGTGATTAATTTTTATTTCACAGGATTATCTTAATATTCACATGTACTTGCAGTTTATTGAGAGATCAGTAAGTGCTAATTTACCTTATGCTAATCTTGAATAAATCAATAAAAATGATCATTGGATAGGAGTTCTTGAGTATAGAGTATTCTGAAAATGGTAACAGTTTTGAATTGTAATGCATAATACTCTTCAAAGTTATTTACAATAGACTGAAGATAAGGTTTTTAAGAATAGAGTCAGATAATACTAATGATTTTTATTTTTGTTCTTACTGATTCCTAAATGTGGGCTGTTGTAGCAGACCAGTCCGTACTTAGGCACTAAAGTTAGAAATACCCACTGAGTACAAAAAGGAAGGTTTTATTGTTTTTAAGGTTTAAAAATAATTTTGATGTGTGTATGTGTCTGTGTGTATGTTTATCTGCGTGCCTGTGTGTGTTTAGGTGTAGCTGAATAAAGGTAACTGTGGAATCCAGAAAAGAGCAAAGTTGGAGTTATAGATGGCTGTAACCCAGCCCATATGGGTACTTGGAAAGGAACTTGTGTTCTCTCCAAGAACAGTACTTGTTCTTAACCACTGAGCCATTGTTTGGACTTCTAGAATATTGTCTTGGAATGTGATGATTCTTCTAGAAGTTCAAACAACAAATGCAGTCAGCAGCAGAGTATAGGTGCAGAAGATGTGACTTTGTGTGCCTGCAGATATACATTAGATATTCTCTTGAGACTTCCTGTTTGATTGAGTAGGGGAACATGGTAGAAGGAAATAAAGCCAGATGAGGGACACACACAGATATGTTCCAGAAAGAAAAGAGCAGAGGTACAGCAGTAACAGATTTCATGTGTCTGACGGACAATATTTTTTTATTTTTATTAAAGTCGAATATAAACATAGGTCAATATTTGGACTTAGACTCAGGCCAAAATAACATTTGTCAATTATTAAAAAGTACCCATTAAGTCAAAGGTATGGAAAGCAGCAGGAGTTGGATAAGAATTAAAGAAATAAAATATATCTTTGAAGGGATATTACACAAACTACTTTACTGAGGAGACATTCCTTATGTGAGACTAACACTGGAAGGAGACATCACTATGATAACACACAGAATACTCTGTTTTAGATACTGCTTACCACTAGGTATATTGTGCTAATAGAACATGGATGACATCATAGCTCTGAGATAGGAAGTAAATATCCTCACAAGCAGGAGAAAACCAAAACTGCCAGCAAACATACCAAAACATGAGCAGAAAGATTCTAAGAGCCATAAAATCAGAGATTTTTTCCTGTGATATTGTGTACCTACTATACTTTTTAGAAAATATCTTCTTTTATCCAAAGGTTCATCTTGTTACAATTTCAAAAGTATCTGATAATACATTTGAGGGTGTACATGTGGGATCTCAACTTTTCCTTTTCTTATGCCATATCTACTTGTATTTGTATAGATAGAATTTCCAATAAGTTTTGGCCTCATGGATACAATAATTCTGATTTTGTTCCACCTATCAAATACATTAATTATATGAAATATCAAGATTTAGGAAAAATAAGAAAATCATAAACTGCATAGTGTCCAATTTAAAAATTAACAGTTTGTTCTATCAATATACTGAGTCAACCTTTGGAATATTGATAACAATAACAATAATTACAATGTAGAGAAGTAGCCTGGTTTAGATTGGTTGACAAGTTACAAAGTGTCTGTTACAAGTAATTATAGTGTTCATGAACAGGGCCTCTATGTCCAGAGAAAAATATATCTATTTAATATTGAAAGATAATTGAGAGTGTATCTTTGGGAACTTGTCACATTGACATTACATCCGTTATTTTATATTTTATAGAAAGAAAAAGTCTTTTTGCTATTAAAAAAAACAACCACCAAGCCTGTGATTCTCTGTGGAATTCGAATGAGCTAAGCACATTCTCTATGGAGGGCATAAGGAATCAGCTCAGGCACCTGGGTGCAATCCTACATCTCTCAACATTTGCTCTTTTAGTCAAGGACAGAGAAGACACCCTATAAACTGTAGAGAAAAAATAAACAACAGGAGACTGCTGCCTTCAGTTCTCACTAATGTGCCTTCCAGCACTTGCTTTTCTGGTCCGGAGAGTCCAATCCTTCCTTGTCCTGATGATGGCATTTTCACGGCTTCCTGTGGTAAATAGATTGTTCTAAAAACACCATTTTAATAGAGTGAGCTTTCCTTAAAATCCATTCTAAAAGTTCCCTCTCAATTTCCCCCTAGTCAGTCTTCCTCGTACGGGGATAATTATTGATCTGTTCTAACCTCTGCAGACGGATGCATTCCTCTGGGCTTTTAGAGCTTTACATGTTTTCTTAATGGTACAATTCGTTTGTGTCCTCATCACCTTCACTTGACATCTTTTTATTCCTTTTACTTGATTCATATTTACTTGATTTCTCAGCATTTAAAAGTCTCATTCTTGGTTAAGAGATTTTTTTTTCTTTTACAATTTCTTAGAAAAATATATGTAGTCACATTTCTGTGATTCATATGTTCTTAACTTTGAGAGAAGATTTCTGTGAATGATACAAAAGGGTGAACATAATGAATGAGGCTTTACTTGGTTAGGTAAACAAAATGATGAGGGATTTACCTCCCTTGGGATGACAGGATGTTTGCTCTAAACCCATTGACTTCCAGAGCTACTCTTGTTCCAGACTGACAATCATTCCCAGGTTCTGATCTGAGATTCTCCCCCTAAGTTTCTACTATGAAGCCAAGGAGGAAAGGGAGCTAAAGACCTCTTCTGCCCCTTGCCCAAGACTCTGAACTCTTCTATTATGGAAATATCATACAACCTCCATAGCCATAGGAGCTTGTGGAGGTCAGAACATATACCCACAGCATATGGGAAGCTCAAGTCTTATGCCATCTTAGATTATTGTTGAGACATTTTTAACAGAATAGTGTATGAGAAGTATTTAATATGTAGAATACATGTAATGAAAGCTTTTTAATGAAGTTATCTCATGGTTTTTATTCTTTATATTCTTATCAAGGCTCCAAAGACATAGACACTGATTCAGATCTTGTAGATAAATTCTCTAGGAATACTGTATTTTTTATTGTACTTCATACTGTTTAAAATTTCAGTCCAGTCCAAACAGTATTTCATGATAGATATGGTATTAACTTTTACAAATGTGGCATAGATTAATCAAGACTATTGTTTCCAAAAAATAATTCTCCCTTGGAAATGTATACAATTTAAACAATAAAAAGAAAATGGTTTCACAATGGATTTAAAGATCTATCTTCTACCTGAAAAGTCTTCCAATGCCCTGTACATAGGCTCACCTGTTTGCATCATTGACATCATTAAGAATATCAGATTAAATGGAAGTGTCTACCTTGAAACTAATGTTCTTTCCTCCAGCTTTCTAGCTTTCAAACATATTGCCCTTTTGCTGACATACTCTTATACTCTCAAGTTACATCTATCAAGTTTCTTTGGCTGGTTTAAGTTTCTTCACTTACAAAAGTTTGTAATAATCTCTTCTTTAAATGACAATTTTAAAGATTTAAAAATAATATTAATCAAGGACCTCACACAAGACATTACATTTTGAAGTTTTAATACAGTTTAAACAATTTTATTACCATTACACAGCTTGGTTTAAAAGTTAAAGTGAATATGCCTGTTATAAATTTAAAAGTCAAGTATTAAATTGGCTTAGAATTAAACATAAAAGAATTTCCTGAAGTGAAATATAGCCATGTCCAAAATAAAGTTTGAATTAAAACTAAGTCATGCAGAAAACATTTCATGGTTTTTGAAACAATAGTTAAATAACGAACTGACATGGAAGAAAGAGGTTTGAATTTTGGGGTAGATTGTGATAAATTTCATCACGCAAATAGGCAAACTATTCTTCATCTTAATCTTTTAAATTTTATATGACTAACTGAGAGGAACAAGAATTATGAAAATTGAAATGAAAATGGAAACTCATTGAACTTTGAAACACAGGTGTATGCAAATTCTAAGCAGATAAGCATAAAAATGAAAACAATTTTTTGTTGTTGTTGAAAAACTGCATTAATTTTTTAAACAAAATTTCAAATATAAGGAAGTTTTCAAAACGATGGAGTTTGTGTTCCATACAAAATAGTTATTTCTAGGCACCTTGGAACTTAAAGAAGGAGAAGTATTAGGAAGATGAGAATAAGGAGGAAGAGGAAGAAGAGAAGGAGAAACCCATAAAACAAACAAAAAACTATTTCCTTTTTTTCTGTCCTGATCTGCCACAAATTACATCCTACAAAATGATTACTGGCTAACATCATTACTGATCAATGTTGTAGTTTGCATTCTGTGGCAAGCAGATGCTGAGAAAACGTTCTCAGAAGGAGCCGTTTGGTTATTATTAATAGTGGAAGGAAGAAGAAGGACGCCCGGCTAGCGAAGAAAAGCAGACAGATACACATAATGTCTCCCCTTATCCAACAGCCTTACCTGCTACCAATTCTCTCTCCTACACAGCAGTGCTGGGTCTTTATAGACTGCTTCACTCATTGCATATAGGGACACTCTGAAGTGAGACCTGGGATCCTGAAGCTGTCATACAAAGGCAATTATTGCAGCCACACACAGATGACATCTATTACTGAAGGCATAGGTAGCTTCTAATAAATACTTATCCTTCCATTAAGGTGACTTTGAGTAGTGCCTCAACATAGTGACTCATAAAGTTTCCCAAAGTCCTTTGCTCTAGTCCCACAAGCTGTGCATGTTTTTTTCTGATGCAAGGGCTGGCAGAGAATGACTTCTACAACTGCTGACATATTATATGTCTACTCACAGAAAGTTTCCCCAAATGCATTCCTTAACAATGTTACAACTTTCCGTTGCTGCTAAGGACATTGGCTTTTCATCAATTCTGTTTAAGGTGTAACAACTTCCAGGAACCCTTGATCTTCCGACTTGCCTTACTAATCCTCATCCTATTTCCCTTTCTACTATTTTGGGGGGTTTTGTGTTTTTTAAAAAAAATTAACACAGAGTCAACTCTTACTCAAACAAGCCAATAGTGTAGGGCAAATCTTTCTACACAGCGTTATAATCAGTTTTCCCTGGCTGTCACCTTTTCCTCTAAATCTGTGATCTGATTTTATATGTAGTTATTATTTCCTCTCTCCCCCCTTTTCATTCTTTGGTTTGTCAGAATACTCAACTCTTTTTCTTTTGTGACATGTGCTGAGTTTTTATTAAACAAATAAAATTTGTACCACAAACAGAAAAAGGGGGTAGTTAAAACAGAAGCCAAAGTTCTTTACCTTTGGATTCTGAGTAGCCATTGAGAGTATTGTGTATACAATGATTTAAACAGAGATCTCTAATAGATCTTTTCTTCCACCCTGTTGTGATTCCCCTCATTCAGTTTTAGAGGATTCTGTCACTGTCTTTAGTGAAACATCTCCTTTCTCCACAACCTACACTCATCTCAAGACATCTTTTATTTGTTGATATGACATTGTCTACACTAATTACAACACATAATAAAGATTACTTTTAGTGATTTCTCCATTAGCAGATAAAGCATTTTCTCCCAACATAATTATCCCATGGAATTTTTTTTTCAGTCCCATCCTTAATGGACATGATTAAGGGGACAAATGTGCCAAATAAGGAAGTGGACAGGACAGTAGATTCAGTTTGAGCTCAAATTTCAGAATGATGCCTCAGGCTCACACAGCAGGTCAATATTGGAAAGCTCAGAAGAATGCTCCCTGTGGCAGAGAGTCAGATCTTGCAATGGAGAGTAAGGAAAACAAGAGACATATCACCAGGCCTGAAAACTGCTTCTGTTTAATTTTGTTTTTTGTTTTTTTTTCCCCACAAACTATATGATGGGAGGCAAGTCAGGCTTCCTGGTTTAAAGACCTGCAGGCACTATGTGATAAGGGTTGGTTGCTTTCTGGAATTTAATGGGCAGCAGGTTTCCTGAAGACTTGAGAATGCTTTATGGTCATGGTTTTTATGTAACTGATTTCATTTTAAAAACAGGCTATTATTAACACATTTGGAATTGTCTCCTTTTATAAATGATTTTTGGGTAAAAAGTAAATCTAAGTAAAAAACTGACAACAACAAAATATTTTTATAATATTCCTTTTGTGCTTCTATGCCTACTAATGTAATGTTTACTTTGTTTACAACAGACATTATTTAATGATTCCTGAAATTATCTATTGAATAGATGTCCTAATTTGCTTTCTGCTGATGTGGTTAAAAGAAACATGACCGAGAGTAAGTTGGGGAGGGAAAGGTTGGTTGACTTACCCTATCCTGCTAGATTGATTTCTTGTATTCCTGATGACCACCTGCCCAAGGATGGCACTGAGCTCAGTGAGATGGCCTCTCCTACATCAATTAGCAGTCAATGTATATAGAATGCCCTATAAACATGCCAATGGACAATCTGATGGAAGCATTTTCTCAATTGAGATTATTCTTCCCAGATAATTCTAGCCAGTATCAAGTTGACAAAAACTCAACCAGGACAGAAAGGTATTAGATTGATTATACTGAGAATATTTTTTTTTCTAAATTCTAAGATTATGTTAGAAATGCTATATCTTCTAGGGCTTCTGCTTTATATCAGAGGTATAGGAAGTTCAAGGCTCTGGGTTGGCTCTAAAGTCTAGAAAAGGGAGGGAATGAGAATATGGAGGAGTATAGAGATGACAAGTAGAAAGAAGAGGAGAGGAAGAAGGATGAGGAGTAGGAGGACTTCAGAATTTATTTACCACTAACGAGTCCTGGGGTCCCCAGCTGTAGTATTCTGTCAATCACACTTCAGTATAAAGAACTAAGAAGAGCTACACTTTAATATGACAAATGAGTTATGGTTTATTTGTTGCTTGTAAAAGGAGATCTTTAAACACAGTGCTTCACTGTTTAGTGACCTGGTAAAAGTTGTTTTTTAACCTTGATTTTCCTAATACCTCTTTAATAGTAGGCTCAACCTCATAATCCTCAGCTACTATGAGTATTTTAAAATGTTTATCATTTCTTGGTCTATAGTAGTTGTCCTAATTATACACACATACACACACACACACACACACAAACACATACACACATATACATGTGTTTTGTGATATAGTTAATGATATTTATATAATATTTAATACCAAATATGATATATGATATATATGTTGTAGATTATATATAATATATTGTATGATATATATATGATATATAATACCAAATAATACACACACATATATATGCAATTGCTCATAACTACATAATTACAAAAATATTAAAAATCTGTTAAAACCATTTATTCAAAAGGAAAATTAAGTTAAAACCAAGCTAAAGAGTCTACAAACTAGAAAAATAATATATCTTTCTGTGAGATGGAACATTAAGCACAGAAGATAATGTGCAAACTGAACAATATGAGATGGGTGCAATCTGTACATTTCATATATTCTTGTTCCAAAGAAAACATGTGACATCTTACCGTACAAGATGCTCTAAACAAGGTTGTAAACCTGTCAATGGGCAAGCTACATCTTAAGCACGAGCAAAATACTGTACAGATTTCTTTTCCACAATGGACTCAGTTCTATCAAGAGAAATAAGCTCAAGTTTTTCCCTCTTTCACTCTTCCTTGCTTTGTCATTATAAGAAATTGGCTCAAGTAATTATGGAGACTAAATCCCATAAGCTTGAACTGGATTAAAGACTTAAATACAAGACTTGACATGAAAAAACTCCTTAAAAGAAAATAGGAAAAAATCTCAGCTCTATTGGACTTGGCAATGATTTGTTTGTGTGTGTGTGTGTGTGTGTGTGTGTGTGTGTGTGTGTGACACCAAAAGGAACAGAATTAGGGCCAAAAACAAACACATAGGATTATATCAAAGTAAGAGGCTTCTCCACAGCAGAGGGCATAAACAAAGAACAAAGATAACATGATGTAGGGAGAAATATTTTTAATTCAGATATCTGTGAAAAGGTTAATGTCTCCCTAAAATAGTGATCACATATATCTCAATAGCACGTGTGCACAAAGGACACATGGGAAGTGCTGACAAAAATTGGATAAAGCAAAATAAAACAAACAACAACAGCAACAAGAAAAAAACAGAAGTACCACATGATCTACATTCTTACTGTGCATATAACCACAGGGATTAGGGTCAGTATGCCAAAGAGAAAGCTGTATTATTAAGTTATTTGAAGCATTGTTCAGAATAGTCAAATATGCTCTCTGTGAATAGATGGACAGATAAGGGAATGTGGCATGCATGTTTGTGTATATTACACACACACACACACACACACACACACACACACACACACGGGCAGTGGAATGTCGATTGCCCCTCCCAACAGGAATGGCAGTAGACTAAGTCAAGTACTTCAGATATACAAAGACTTGCTGGTAGACCCAAAAGAATAAAACTAAGAGATAGAGCTGAATAATAATTATCAGGACATAGTAGTTGAGAAAGTGAAAAGACACAAACTTTCAGTTGTAAGATACTTAAGTGTTGGGGATTTAACATTTTGTTTTCTGTGGTAATATATTGATTACTTGAAAGATACAAAAAGACTAAAGAATCTTTACCTCCATTATGCAAAACAAATGGTGTGTATCTTGGTGATAGTTTGGTTTATGTAGTAAGCATGTCCTAAATCAAATTACAATGACCTCTTTTAATATATTTATCTTTTGTGAGCTAATTATACTTTAATAAACTGAATTTGATTTTTGCAAGACATAACACACTCTGAATACTTTGCCAGATAGTGCTGATTAAATATTTTTAATTTTAAATATTTTAGATATTTTAGTAGCATATATTAATTGTATATAATAGCAGGTTTTATGACATTTCCATACAAGTATATGGTGTGATTTATTATAGTCATCTGCCATACTTTCTAATCTCCTTTCAATTCTGAATTCTTCCTCTTCGAAATCGGCTCCCCTCCTGATTCCTCCTATTTTCATGTAGTTTCCCTCTCTTGTAAATTCAATGCATTTTTATAGGGTTCCTTATATGTGGATGGATGAAGGGTACTTTACAGATGCATGGAAATCTTGACATTCTATACAACTGAAGGAAAACTGGCTCACTCCCCATGCAGGCGTTAGCTACTTCTTTCTGTGGTTCCAGCCACTGCCCTTTCCTTGAAACACTATATCAGGGCCCAATCATTTGCCCGTAATTATTTGTTAAAAGGGAGGCCCATGTCTGGCTCAGGGTTTGGGACGCTGGGCGAGGTGGGACTCAGGAATTTGACTTCCAGTGGCTTCTTCTGGCTGGTGGCTTGGGTGGCTCGGCTTGGTTGAGAGGGCAGGGAGGCAGTCTAAGTGAGACTAGATGTGGCTCTTTAGAGGAAGACCTGCTCCATTGCTCCAGCACGGCAAATCCCAGTGAAAAGTGGCAGTGCATAGTTGTAAAGCATTTATTGTCATGGTAGAGATCTGTGATAAGTGAAACCCCACTTTCTCATGGTAGGCCTGAGATTAAATACCTTTTGCGGGAATGAATGTCTGGGAAGGAGAGCTTAATTGGCTAAGCCCTTCAGGCCTTTAGGTACCTCATTAAAATGGAATCTGTCTTGAGAGGATGTGATTTGTGGTCAGGTCCTTTACCTCTGGAGCAACTTGAGGCATTGCCCTTACATGACTGATGGCCACAGAATTGGCCACTGATGGGGAGAGCTGAGGCCCCATGTCAGAAGCCTGGTATCTAGGAGTATGGCAAATGCCTACCGTCCCTTACAGGATCACCTGTTGGATCCCAGAAACCAGGCTGCCTTTCAGGATCCCACACATAATGACAGCTGCTATGAATTCAACACCATGATCAGGATCAAGTCATCCTACAACACTGCATTCAGTCATTGAACTCATATTCTTTCCTTCTTCCATAGTGTTCCCTGAGCCTTGGAGAGGTTTGATGAGGACATGAATTTGTGGCTGGCTACTGAGCAGCCACTTCTCACCCTGTGATCAGTACCCAGTCTGCTCTGCATTAAGAAGCCTCTCAGAGAAAAGGTAACAGAGATATGCATGACTCTGTTGGGATAAATGGGATTTGAGGAACACATGATGACCATTCTGCAAACCATATCTGTAGTTGTCTTCCTTGAGCCTATGACTGCTCAAGCTATATATATATGCTTAAGATTATGTAATCCAACATCCAATGTAAACCAGTACTACGGGGCCTCAAATTCAAACAGAAAGTGGCTGCTTCCTCCTATATAGCTATTTTTAATGAAAAAAAAAACGCTTATTTTATAGCTACATTAAAATCTTAAAGCTATAATTTGATAAGTTTAATCATACAATTACTTTCTGAAGATTTGCTTTTTTTATTGGATATATTCTATATTTACATTTCATTTCCCTTTTTTTGTTTCCCCACCCCCCCTAAGATCCCACATGCCCTTTTCCCTACCCCTGCTCCCTCATCCACCCCTTCCCACTTCCCTGTTCTGGTATTCCCCTACATTGATGCTTTGATCCTTTCCAGCATTAGTGTCCATTCCTTTCTTCTTGTCAGACATCATTTGGTATGTGAATTGTGTCTTTGGTGTCCCACGATTCTAGGCTAATATCCACTTATCAGTAAGTGCATACCATGGGTATTCTTTTGAGACTAGGTTACCTCACTTAGAATGATGTTCTCCAGCTCCATCCATTTCTCTAAGAATTTCATGAATTTTCTGTTTCTAATGCCTGAATAGTATTCCATTGTGCATATATACCACATTTTTTTTTATCCATTCCTCCGTTGAGGGACATCTGGGTTCTTCCAGCTTCTGGCTATTATAAATAAGGCTGCTATGAACATAGTGGAGCATGTATCATTATTGCATGCTAGGGAGTCTTCTGGGTATATTCCCAGGAGTGGTATGGCTGGATCCTCCGGAAGTATCATGTCCAGTTTTCTGAGGAACCGCCAGACTGATTTCCAGAGTGGTTGTATCAGCTTGCAATCCCACCAGCAGTGGAGGAGTGTTCCTCTTTCTCCACATCCTCGCCAACACCTGATGTCTTCTGAGTTTTTAATCCTAGCCATTCTGACAGGTATGAGTGAAATCTCAGGGTTGTTTTGATTTGCATTTCTCTAATGACTAATGATGTTGAACATTTTTTAAGGTGCTTCTCAGCCATCTGAATTTCTTCAGGTGAAAAGTCTTTGTTTAGCTGTGTACCTCATTTTTCGATAGGGTTATTGGTTTTCTGGGGTCTAACTTCTTGAGTTCTTTTTATACATTAGATATTAACCCTCTGTTGGATGTGGGGTTGGTGAAGATCTTTTCCCAATTTATTGGTTGCCGATTTGTCCTTTTGACAGTGTCTTTTGCCTTATAGAAACTTTGTAATTTTATGAGGTTCCATTTGTCTATTCTTGATCATAGAGCATAAGCAATTGGTGTTCTGTTCAGGAACTTTCCCCCTGAGCCAATATCCTCAAGGGTCTTCCCCAGTTTCTTTTCTATTAATTTTAATGTGTCTGGTTTTATGTGGAGGTCCTTGATCCACTTGGAGTTGAGCTTAGTGCAAGGAGATAAGAGTGGATCAATTCTCATTCTTCTGCATGTTGACCTCCAGTTGATCCAGCACCATTTGTTGAAAAGGCTATCTTTTTTTCCACTGGATGTTTTCAGCTCCTTTGTCGAATATCAATTGGCCGTATATGTGTGGGTTCAATTCTGGGTCTTCAATCCTATTCCATTGATCCACTTCCCTGTCACTGTACCAATACCATGCAGTTTTTAACACCACTGCTCTGTAGTATTGCTTAATAAACGACTATGCTTAAAAGTCACAACAGAATGAATTGACAGTGCATGATAAGTTTAATCATGTGAAACTTAATTAAGAGTTTCAAAATTAAAGACCTGAATTAGTCCTAGTTGACTGGTATTTGTTGTGGAAGTTTCATGTGTCCTCATGCAGTTAGTTTTTTGTTTTGTTGTTATGTTTGTTTGTTTGTTTGTTTGTTTATTTGAGACAGAGTTTCTCTGTGTAGCCCTGGCTGTCCTGGAACTCACTCTGTAGACCTGGCCTGGAGAACTCAGAACAGTCTCCCAAGTGCTGGGATTTAAGGTGTGTGCCACCACTGCCTGGCAATTCTCATGCAATTCTTAAATCCCTGTATTTGCATACTACATTCACTTACCTGAGTACTCTACTCACAGTGGAGATACTGTAGTGCCTGCATCCTGCTTCCAGGGAGGCCCTTGGTCACTTATATTACTCCCTCATTTTTTTTAAATGCCTGCATCCAATCTCAACCCAACTGATATTATGCTATGAAAACATTTTGCGCTCTCTCTCTCTCTCTCTCTCTCTCTCTCTCTCTCTCTCTCTCTCCGAAATTACTTAATATATTTTAAGTTATTTTCATGGATAAATTATTGCATGTAATTTTGCAAATACTCCATGTTTTACTTATTTGTTCATTCCTTAATTTATATATTTTGGTTCTTTTCAGATAGGACATCAAGTATTTCAGACTACTTTTGAATTCTGAACTTCTGATACTACCTTCACCAACAAATGGCTGGGATCATAGGGAAGGACCTCTGTGCTTGGGCTAAGTGGTACTGAATATGCCCAGAACTTAATGCTTGCTAAGCAAGCCCTTGTCCAGTTGAGCTACACTTCAATCAGTGCTTACTTATTTTATATATACCTCCCAGCACTTACTCCAGCGTGTAAGCTTCAGGTAACCTGACCTATGAATGCTAGTGCCAAACAACCTAAACATTTTAGACTCACTTGAGTCACATGGTAACAAATTAATTTTCTTTAAAATCTCTATTGTTAATGGATACCAATTCAAGTACTGTCCATTTTATTATTTTTGTTAATGTTTTATTTATTTACATCCCAAATGTTGCCGGCCTTCCTGGTCCCTCCTCCAGAGCTTCCTCTCTCTCCTTTGCCTCTGATAGGATTTTCCTTCCATACCTGTGCATCTCCCTTCCATGGGGAATCAAGTCTCTCCAAGGTTAGGCTCATCCTCCCCCACTGAAGCCCCTGAAGCCAGACAAGGTAGTCCTCGGCTACCTATGGTCCAGGGCCTCAGACTAGCAAATGTATTCTCTTTGGTTGGTGGTTAAGTCTCTGTGAGTTCCCAGGGGTCCTGGTTAATTGGTACTGTTGGTATTCATATGGGTTTGCCATCCCCTTTGGTTTTCCCCTTCAGTCCTTCCCCAAACTCTGCCATAGGGGTCTCTGACCTCAATCCAATGGTCAGCTGGATTTGTCTGCATTTGTCTCAGTCAGCTACTGGTAGAGCCTCTCAGTGAATATCTAGACTAGGCTCCTTTCTGCATCGATAGCATGGCATCAATAATAGTGTCGGAGTTTGGTGCCTGCCCCTGGCATGGATCCAAAATTATACCAGTCACTGAATGGCCTCTCTGTCTCTGTTCAGTTTTTGTCCCTGAATTTCTTTCAGAGAGGACGGTATTCCCATCTCTCCAATGGGGGATGTCTAACTACTGTAGGTGGTGGTCTCTTCAGGTTCCATTTCCCCACTGTTGGGCATTTCAGCTAAGGTTTCCGACATTGAGATCTCTCACAACCCAGGTCTCTGCAATTTTCTAGAGGTTCCCCCCCTACAAGGCCCACCCCTAGTAGCTGCATATTTTCATTTATTCCCGTGGCCCTTTGGGCTTCTCTTCTATCTCCCTGCAACCCTGTCCTACCACCCCCTTTTCTCCCTCATCTTTCCCTCTCTCACCAAGGTCTCTCCCTCCCTCTGTCTCCCATCATTATTTTGTTCCCCTTCTAAGTGGGATTGAAGTATCCTCACTCAGGTCTTCCCTCTTGTTTAACTTCCTTGGGTCTATGAGTTGTATCATGGGTATTCTATACTTTTTGCCTAATATTCATTTATTAGTGAGTTCATACCATGTCTTTTTCGGTTTGGCTTACATCACTCAGGATGATATTTTCTGGTTCCATCAATTTGTCTGCAAAACTCATGATGCCCTCATTTTTAATGGCTGGATAGTATTCAGTTATGTATATAAGCCACATTATTCTGTATCCATGCTCTGAGGCACATCTGGGCTGCTTCCAGTATATAGTAATCTTTTGAGTTTTAGAGATATTCTAACTGAATATGCTATGAAATGGGACTGATATTTTAAAATTTCTCTAGTGAGTTATAATATAGGAAATTAGGTTGTCCCATTCTCAATGTTCAGTTGTAAATATTGTATGTTGAATAACTTTTGCTGTATTGATTTCTTTCAATATGTTCACTGTCTCTAAGTCCAATGTCAGCATCTCCATGCAAGAAACTTGACATTTTTGGTTCCAGATTTTGTGAGTAATGAAGTCAATGTTTCCTTTAAACATAATCAAACAATATCAAAAAATTAGATACAAAATTGAGCTATCATATTAAGGTGTTTGAATTTGCTGAGGATAATTTTGGCACCAAGAAGACTAGAAATGATCTAATTGCTATTCAAAGAAATAACCAGGTCTGAAAAGATGATGGCTCAGTGTATAAAAATGATTACTGCCAAGCTTGATGACTTGAGTTTGATTGCTGGTACTAAGAGTGGAATAAGAAATGACAGGAGCAAGTTATCTTCTGACCTGAACATATGGACAACAGTATGCTGGTGTATGAGCACACACACACACACACACACACACACACACACTAACACACACTAACACACTAAACAAATAGCTAAACAATAGGTAGGAAGACAAGCAGACAGACAGATACAGAAGAGATAGATAGATGATAGATACTTTAGAAAGAGATATCTGAAAATTATGGACAATATTCTATAAAATTAAAGAAAATATTGTTAATCTTTGTCTTTCTAGATCCCAATAATAACCCAGGCTGCTGCAAAAAATCCTGGTTTGATAAAAGAGTTCTTATTATCAAGAACAAATGTGAATGGAAGAACATATGGATCTCATTTAATGTCCATTAAGCAACTTTTGCAAATTTTATGAGATGTGACCAGACTACTGAAATTTCTCTCAAGACTGCTAAAGAAAACATCTGAAATGAAGGATGTTAGAAGCTGAGCTGCCTTAGTTGGAAACAGAACAAACTGTGTTCATATTCTTTGTGTAAATGCTCTTGAAAATTTTTTTCTTGACCAACTCCACTTGTCTCTAATCTGTATTATTTATGTTCAGTAATTGAATGTATCAAACCACCAAGTTCCTAACTCCATCTTACTTGTTGGTGGTCTGTTTTTTCCCCTCTCCTATTGAGTTGTGTTTCCTTTGCTTTGAAAATTTGTTTTCTTTTAGGGAGAAGAAAAATGCCCTTAACTTTGTGCACATAAAGGATTCTCTGGAGAGGGGTAGGAGACATAGCTGGCTGGTTAAGTACTTATTTAGTATGAATGGGACCTTAGGATCAAACCTCAGCAACAGAAAACAAAAATGGAAGAAACAAGATCTGTGGGTCTTGGGAGGTAACAAAATGGAGATGGTCTTTGTTGCCTGGGTCTCATCCTGGGTTCCACATGGTAGAGAGACTGCCCTGCAGCATGTTGCTTTGCGATCTCCACACAAGCTCCACAGAGCATTGTTTCCTCCACATTAAATTACTTTGAAGGAGTAAAAAAAAAAAAAAAACAGTCTCTGAAGAAATTTTCATCTGTAAGTAGTTTGAGCAATTAGTAATCTTCATTGGTTGGAGTGGGATGGTACGTGTTATCAATGCCCACATGCTACATATATGAACATCACACATTACCTGCAATGAAGAGGGGCCCGAAAAGCAGCCACAAAACCAGCACGCTTGTTCTTGGGCAGCACCCATTCCCATCTCCAAATTGTCTTCTGTCTCCTCTCCACGACTTTCCCTTTTCAACAGTTTTCTGGCTTGATTTCTAGTTCCATGGTCAAATCTCTTCCTGCAGCACTGAGAACATTTTCCACTTGCCTTTAACACCTGTCTTTACATATAGTAATAAAAGAGAAAATGTACGATTTGGAAGTAAATATGCCTGAGAGAGAATATTTAGGTTATGAGCTATACAATTGAATTAATCTTTCTGAACCTGAACACCTTTATCTGTAAATAACTGAAATAATATGACTTGAATAATTAATGTAAGCCACTATGGTAGGAATTCTGCACTAAGAAAGATCTCAAAATGATATGCTATCAAGTTTTCATTGGCTATTTAGTTCAACCAGTTCACCATATTTTTTTTTCTTTTTTTAATTAGTTATGTTCTTTATTTATATTTCAAATGTTATCCCCTTTCCCCCTTCCTCTGCTCACCAACCCATCCACCCACTCCTGCGAACATCAAGCCTTCATAGGACCAAGTGCCTCTCCTCTCATTGATGTCTGACAAGGCCATCCTCTGCTATCTTTTCACCATACTATATTCCTGCTTTAAGGAATGAAGGGTATATTCATGCCCTCTGTCTTCTGATGGTGACCTTAAACCTGATATTCACAGGAGCTACAATCATTCATCTGTAAACTTATTTATCAGCTTTAGCTCAAACGTTCAACATATAGAAGACATTAAATAAAAGTGTGAATCTGACATAATTTTGCTTGACTTTATGCAAAACAAAGTAATACAAACAAAAATCTACTATGACCATAGCACTCCCACAGAAACACAGAGCAAAGGAGGGTGAGGTGAAAGGTAAAAGAGAGAAACTTTCAGCAAGCCAAGAGAAACGTTTGCTTATGCACATGGTCACATATATGATCATGTACTTTCTGTCCTTTTCAGCTTCCTCAGAGCAATTTCTTCAAACTATTCTACAGTATGTTTAAGATTGTTCACCAAATTTTGAAAGGCATTTCATTAAATGTCATTTTTTAAATTGTTACCAAAGCTGATGCATCTTCTGACGTTTCTGTACAATTTTTTCCATGTGTGTTAAAACTGAACTTTTCATAGAATTTTGGGCAAGCATAGGTCTTCTTGCCAATGAATCTATTGATTATTTAATCAATGACTTCATCCATTGCCGATGGCCACTGAGTGTAAAGGTAAATCTAGATCAAGCATAATGACTTCTCTTGTCACCTCAGTTTTCTTGTCACTATTGGATACACACATTTTTAGAAAGCAATGATGCTTTGCTTGATCATTATTGTGAGAGAGGTTGGCAAATGTGACAACAAAATGAGCTTGAGAAGGTTAATGCTCTCTACTATGTTGATTTATCAGGTACACTATTGGGTGCCCTACAAGACAATCAGTCAGCAGGCATAGGAATATTTCTAACACCATAAGGCCCTCTGTATGGCTTTTCATTATAGAGGAAGATAGTAAAGAATTAAGTGCTCTCCTCATTAAACTAGCTAGGCTATAAGCAGTATGAATTTTTGAACTTGTTTATTGTGAGTATCATCTTATCTTTCAACATATTTACTATGTCTGGGACTTTCAAACCAGTAGCCAACATCAAAATAAATGGATAGAAACTTGAAGCAATCCCACTAAAATCAGGGACTAAACAAGGCTGCCCTCTCTCTCCATATCTTTACAATATAGTATTTGAAGTTCTAGCGAGAGCAATTAGACAACATAAGGGAGTCAAACGGATACAAATTGGAAAGGAAGAAGTCAAAGTATCATTATTTTCAGATGATATGATAGTATACGTAAGTGACCCAAAAAATTCCACCAGAGAATTTCTACAGCTGATAAACAACTTCAACAAAGTGACTGGTTATAAAATCAACTCAAGCAAATCAGTAGCCTTCCTGTACTCAAAGGACAAGCAGGCTGAGAAAGAAGTTTGGGAAATAACACCATTCACAATAGCCACAAACAATATAAAGTATCTTGGCATAACACTAACCAAACAAGTGAAAGAACTTTATGACAGGAACTTCAAGTCCTTGAAGAAAGAAATTGAAGAAGACCTCAGAAGATGGAAAAATATTTCATGCTCTTGGATTGGCAGGATCAATGTAGTAAAAAATGGCCATCTTGCCAAGAGAAATCAATGCAATCCCCATCAAAATCCCAACTCAATTCTTCATAGATCTAGAAAGAGCAATTCTCAAATTCATTTGGAGTAACAAAAAACCCAGGATAGCTAAAACTATTCTCAACAATAAAAGGACTTCTGAGGGAATCAATATCCCTGACCTCAAGCAGTACTTCAGAGCAATTGTGTTAAAAACTGCATGGTACTGGTACAGCGACAGGCAAGTAGATCAATGGAATAGAATTGAAGATTGAGAAATGAACCCACAGAATTATGGTCACTTGATTTTTGATAAAGGAGCTCCAACCATCCAGTGGAAAAAAGATAGCCTTTTCAACAAATGTTGCTGGTTCAACTGGAGGTCAACATGCAGAAGAATGTGAATTGACCCACTCTTATCTCCTTGTACTAAGATCAACTCCAAGTGGATCAGGGACCTCCAGATAAAACCAGACACACTGAAACTAATAGAAAAGGAACTGGGGAAGACCCTGGAGTACATGGGCACAGGGGGAAAGTTCCTGAACAGAACACCAATAGCTTATGCTCTAAGATCAAGAATTGACAAATAGGACCTCATAAAATTACAAAGTTTCTGTAAGTCAAAAGACACTGTCAGAAGGACAAAATGGCAACCAACAAAGTGGGAAAAGATCTTCACCAACCCCACATCTGATAGAGGGCTAATATCCAATATATACAAAGAACTCAAGAAGTTAGACCCCAAAGAACCAAATAACCCTATTAAAAATGGGGTACAGAGCTAAATAAAGAATTTTCACCAGAAGAAATTCAGATGACTGAGAAGCAGCTTAAGAGATGTTCAACATCATTAGTCATCAGGGAAATGCAAATCAAAACAGCCCTGAGATTCCACCTCACACAAGTCAGAATGTCTAAGATTAAAAACTCAAGAGAAAAGAGGTGATGGTGAGGATGTGGAGAAAGAGGAACATTCCTCCATTGTTGGTGGGATTGCCAGATGGTGCAACCGCTCTGGAAATCAATATGGCAGTTTCTCAGGAAATTGGGCATGACGCTTCCAGAGGACCCTGTCATACCACTCCTGGGCATATACCCAGAGGATTCCTCTGCATGCAGTAAAGACACATGCTCCACTATGTTCATAACAGCCTTATTTATAATAACCAGAAGCTGGAAGAAGCCCAAATGTCCCTCAACAGAGTAATGGATACAGAAATTGTTATATTTTATACAATGGAATACTACTCAGCAATTAAAAATAATGAATTTATGCAATTTGTAGGCAAATGGTTGGATCTGGAAAATATCATCCTAAGTGAGTTAACCCAATCACGAAAGAATACACATGAATTGCAATCACTGATAGTTGGATATTAATGTGCCCAGAAGCTCTGAATACTCAAGGCACAATTAGCTAAGCAAAAGATTCCCAAGAGAAAGATTGAGAGAACCCTGGTCCAGAAAAGACTAAATACAGTTTTGTAGGAGAGTACCAGGACAGAAAAATGGTGGGGAGGCTGGGTGATTGGGGAATGGGGGGGGGACTTATGGGACATATGGTGAGGGGGTGAACTGGAAAGGGGAAAGCCTTTGGAATGTAAACAAAAAGAAATAATAAATTATTTTAAAAAATGATTCTTCATCCTTCTAACATTCACCAAGTAGAACAAATCTAACTTTAAATTTCACTAAGTACAAATAAAAGGCCTTGCTAATTTTGCTTGCTTTCCAGACAAATTGGATAGGTATTTTCTTTCTAAAACAATGCTTTCCTTCATCCTCCTAATACTTATTTTATAGTAGTAGCTATCATGCTATTGTCATAAAAGTCAATAATCTTTAAAAGTAAACTGAATATTAAAATCTTTAATGAAATGTACCTAGAAGGCATTTAACATTTCAAAATAGGAAAAATTCAAGAAAATTGCCTAATTTGTAAAATTGCTGATAACTTAATTTTTTTATTTTTATTTTTATTAGGTATATTCTTTATTTACACTTCAAGTGTTGTCCCCTTTCCTGGTTCCCCCTCCCCCCAAAATTGTGTAAGCCATCTCCCCTTCCCCAATCAACCTACCCCTGCTTCCCTGTCCAGGTCTTCCTCTACACTATGGTATCAAGTCTTTCCAGGACCAAGGAAGGGCCTCTCCCCCATTTGGTGTCCCACAAGATAATCCTCTGCTATCGATGTATCTTGGGCCATTGGTAACTCCAAGTGTACTTTTTGGTTGATGTCTTTGTCCCTGGGAGCTCTGGGAGTACTAGGTGACATAGATTGTTCCTCCTATGGCAATGCAAACCCCTTCAGCTCCATTGTTCCTTTCTCTATCTCATCCATTGGGGACCCTGTGCTCAGATCAGTGGCTGCCTGAGAGATTTCCCCTCTGTATTTGGGAGGCTAGCAGAGCCTCTCAGGTGACAGCTATATCTGGTTCCTCTCAGCAAGCACTTGTGGGCATCCACAATAGTGTCCGGATTTTGTAATTGTATATGGGTTGGATTCCTAGGTGGGGTAGTATCTGAATGGTCTTTCCTTCAGACTCTGCTCCACACTTTGTCTCTGTATCTCCTTCTGTGGGTATTTTTTCCCTCCTTCTAAGAAGGACTAGAGAATCCATACTTTGTTCTTCCTTCTTCTTGGGCATCATTTGATAGGTGAATTGTGTTTTGGGTATTCCAAGTTTCTAGGCTAATATCCATTTATCAGTGAGTGCATATCATTAGTCCTCTTTTGTGATTGGGTTACCTCATTCAGGATGATATTCCCCAGTTTCCTCCATTTGTCTAAGAATTTCATGAATTCATTGTTTTTAATGGCAGAATAGTACTCCATTGTGTGTACCACAATTTCTGTATCTATTCCTCTATTGACACTCATCTGGGTTCTTTCCAGCTTCTGGCTATTATAATAGGGCTGCTATGAACATAGTGGAGCATGTGTACTTATTACATGTGGGAGAATCCCCTGTGTAGATGCCGTGGAGTGGTATAGCAGGGTCTTCCAGTAGCATTATGCCCAGTTTTCTGAGGAACCAAGAGACTAATTTCCAGAGTGGTTTTACCACCTTGCAATCCTACCAGCAGTGAAGGAGTGTTCCTCTTTTCCACAACCTCTTCAACACCTGCTGTTTCCTGAGTCTTAGCCATTCTGCCTGGTGTGAGGTGAAATCTCAGGTTTGTTTTAATTTGCATTTCCCTGATGACTAAGGATGTTAAACATTTCTTTAAGTGCTTCTCAGCCATTCGATATTCCATAGGTGGCAATTCTTTGTTTAGCTCTGTAACCCATTTTTAATAGGATTATTTGGTTCTCTGGAGTCTTAGCTTCATGAGTTCTTTGTATATACTGTATATTAGCCCTCTGTCAGATGAAGGATTGGTAAAGATATAACTTAATTTTAATACAATTACTTATACACTTAATTACTAATTCTCATTTGTAAATAATTGGTCATATTTAATTTTGCTACTCAAGGATATATAGAAAATGGCCATATTTCATTTCATTTCATTTCAATTCTGCAATATATTTCTGTAAAACTTGACTTTGCAGTAATATAAAATAACAGCATCAATTTTATTTTTTAATAAATTCAGTAATGATTTTTTTCCTAGTCAGTTTTAGGATGTTTTTTAATTGTTGTTGTTGAGTAGGTTAGTTGCACCTCTCTTTTGCTGTCTTCATTATGATCTTGGGCTACAACAAAGCTTATTAAATGATAGTTTTCTCTTACTCATCAACTCTTATCAAGAATAAATCTGCTTAATATGTCACATCTGTGCCTTTTGCTTTTTCCTCTTCTATTTTCTTTGCAGGAGTTTCACTGAACCATATGATATTAAATATAGGCTCTTGATTTATGGTTGTTGTGATGAGAAAGTTATCAGGATTTTAGATTCTGAGTGCATGCTTAAATATTAAAATAATAATATAGTTCAGCTTTCTTCCAAAAGCTCTATTTTTAGATAATGGAATCACATATGTTGCATACTGCTCCTTCAGAATGTGGTTAACCTTTCCTGAAGCTAAGTGCTTGGCTTTCAGGAGGTAGGATAATAGGAGCTGTTATATATTTAGCATTCCCGTTCCTTTTGAGTCTCCTTCCTCTGTCCACATTTTTTTCTGCCAATACACAACCCGGTATGGTAAGAGGAAGATCATTCTGCTTTCTTCTTTATATGCTCTATTAAGTGGGTGGCAGAAAGAATCCGAAGTTCTATCCCTAATTCTACTTATTATCCCATATTTAAACACCTGGTGTCTCAGATATTCTTAAGCAGATTATGTGAATTGTGAGTCAGCTCATGGTACAATTAGTATAGGACTTTGACGTCCTATCTCGAGTTCAATATTCAAGGGGTGTCGACACACAATTCCCTTTACAAGGAATTTAAAGACAGCTAAGAAGTGGTGGGCTTTCCCTCACTTCTCCCTGGAAAAGCAGACAGTTCCTGTTCTCCAAACTGAAGCTGCATAGAAAACCCAAAGATAAATCACCAAAATAATTGTCTGTATAGAGCAGGTCATCTGGCAACCTGATTTTCAATGGGTGCCTGATAGACTACAAATTCTTGCCCATGTCATGTTGCTGAAAGCCATTTCTACAAGAGCTATCTTATTGCTTCATAAATGGAATTTTAAGTCAAGTATGAGTGTGATGGCTGGAATCTGCCAGGATAATTTAGAAGTGGAAGTTGTGTTGCAGTAGTCTGATCTGCATGTAAAGGTAAAGAAAGTTAGCAAGAAATACGGATTGTTTCCTTCATCTGGTAATAGATGGAAATAGAATACAGAGTCCTTCATCTGGTGCTAGTCCCTGGTGGCCAAGTATTTCAGGGTATCCAGGAGCTATGAAAGAAGCTTGCCTAAAATAACCTACACAAAAGGTGAGGAATTTTACCAGAACGAAATTTTAGATTTCTGCTGAGTCCATAAAACAGAAGAGGATATAAATGTCCTCCAGGCAAACACCACAGAGTCAGAGAATGAAGTGAAAATCTATAGAGGGACTGGAAGAAGAGTGGGTGAGGGGCATTCCCAGAAACACAACAAATAGACAGTAAAATCAAATAAAGATTACATATCCCAAAGTGGAGATATCCAAAAGGGAAGTCAAACTTTGGATGGTATCAGTAAGGGAGGGCATTAAGAGCAAAATTTTTTTCCTCCAAGTTCTCTTTCCTGGCGTAATTTCTATATAAACCATAGTTTAGAAGGAAATGTGAAGGCAAAAGAAAAGTTACGTGAATAGGAAATGAAATATACTTCATATCTCCTTTTGTTTTAGACAGGCCTATTAACTGCCACTCAGGCCTGTAGAAGAAACCAGTGAGTAAAATTTGAGGAGCCAAGTAATCTAGACCCTGCATTTGTGGGCAATGCTGTAGGTAAACCTCTGTGACTCAAGTTTACTATCAGAATAATCTCAAAAGTATTTATTTTGGCCAGATTTATGTTATTTTCTCCTGTTCATTCCATGATAATTACTAATAATGCTTGTCTTCATTTTCAAAATATTACTTCATGCTAACATTTATCTGTGAGTCGAAGAATGGGGCCTATACTGTAAGCCAAAATAATAGTACAGGAACTCAGCATGTAGACACACTACATGCAAAAACAACTACATACTTAAGGTTGGCATTCCTCAAATGGAGTTTACCCAAGGGTACCATGTTAGCTGTGGCTATTGATGTCTGGATTATCCTTCTTTCTGCATATACTTTTCTCTTCAGTGGCTGTCAAACTTAGAACCAGTCTGTGTCTTATTTTTGTGTAAACCCAAAGTAGCATCCAAGAATTTGGACTTCTATATCTTTTTCTCTCCTACTTCTGGCACAATGAAAGAAGTTAAGAAGACAAAGGAATGATTATAGAATCAAAGAATCAAGAAGAATGACTATCCTTCCAGAAATCCTTGTAACATCATTGCTTCATCTGATACAGAGCTGGCATATTTAACTTCTTCACAAGTTTCCTGATGGTAAGATGTACATACTGGAGATTCTTGTTTATTTTATGACAGGTAAGTTAATAATGATATGGGTGGGTCATAGGACATTGAGACACCAGTACAGTTTGAGAACAACAAAGCAACAGCATGTTTTGAGAGTTAGGAACTATTGCATCATTGGGCAGAGTGTCGCCACCACTCTGGATACTTCTTTATGGGATGCAACTTTGCCGGAATTTCACATGTCACTTTTGTTTATTGTATAAGATACCTCATGGAAATACTTCAGAAATTTTAATCTCAATTTCATTATGTCTGAATTATTAGCTGAGAAATGCTAAGACTATGTAACATTTTGCATTATTTCACTTATTCAGTAGAACTTAGCTAAATACAGATTTCTAGAAAGACCAATGCAAATGGTTTTTGTGCATTTCTGTGTCTCTTGTTATTTAAGCATGTAATAGGATTAGCCACGGAATAGCTACTGACAACAGTTTATCCTTCTATTACATTCCACGCACAGGAAAGAATGTTTGTTTGAGTGGTAGCTTTCCTCTGAAGATTATTAGTTTTGGTTGTTGTTGTTGTGTGTGTTATTTTTCTTCTGACTATATGTATTTAACTGTACCTCAGCTTTCTCTAAATACCTCTGGTTGCTTTGGGGTAAGAGTGAGCATCTAATGTCCTGCTACTCAGTATTTTAAAAAGAAAACAACTCTCTCTTAAGAGAGTATGTGACAGAGAAGTTAGCCAGGTTAAGCCTTCTCAGTGTGAAACAGGATAACACAGCAATATTGCCGTATTGAGAAAGCTTAGAAACACTGTGTACTAAGCACAGAACCAAGAGGCATAAAGATGTCTGTCCAAACCTGCAGAAAACAGACACAAGAAAAAGCCAAGTTATATTTTTGGAGATGAAGGTGTTCATATTTTATATCAAATGTATCTAATATTTCATTTCTATAAGCCTTTTGAATGGAATAAATAAAATGTAGTGCCTAGGTACACCTGAAATTATATATATATATATATATATATATATATATATATATGTTTGTGTGTGTGTGTGTGTGTGTGTGTGTGTGTATGTTGTATTTATCCTTACTAGCTTTTCTGCAGTGAAATGTACTCCTGTTTACCCATGGTTGCATTGGGTGATTTTCCTATCCTTGGAGGAGCCTTGGGTATTTTCAATTCAGAAATATAATCTGTGCAGCTAATCTCATGATTACATGTGGTTTGTAAGAAACTCTTTGGTGGTGACTGCTAGCCATCAGCCAAAACTTTGTTATTCTACATCTTTCATGTTCTTTGGTAATGAGAGCTCCTCTAAGAAAATGCTAATATTTACTTTGCACGTGTTTATAAGGAAGCAGCACACAACTGTGTAAGGGTGCAGCTTCTGTCTTTTGGTTTCTACTTGAATTGTCTTAGCTCTACAGTTAATATATTATTTTAATTTCTTTGAAAAAGTATTTTATAGGTAGTTTTCTAGAGATCCTTTCAACATTAATGTGAAGGTTCTTATTCCTGAATTTAGAATAATATGTTTATTGTAAAATACAAGGCGAACTGATCATGCTGAAAATAATTATTTTTCAATATTATCATTATTAATGGTCATTTCAAAGGAAGACAAAAAATATTTTCCTTCCTTTCTATATAAAATAACATGGTTTTTATTGTGTTTTGTGGTAATAGAAAATGCACTAAATTTTATTTGGGAAGAATTTTCCTTCAGTTTTACAACATTGTGTCTGCTACAATTTAAAAATTTAAACTCTACAGGATATTATTTTTACAGGTGTCTTATTTTTTCAAATGGAGAGAAAAATGTATACAGATAAGAAATGGGGTAAGCAAGTGGCTGAATATGTAAAGTGTTTGCTGTGTAAATATGAAGGGCTAAGTTTAGATCATTGACAGCCATGTAAGGATGCCAGGTTTGAAAGACCACACCTGACATTTTAGTATGGAGAAATAGAAAAATATTCTGGAGATTCACTGTACAATTGGTCTAGCCCTTTGGTCAAGTGTAGGTTCAGTGGGCAACCCTGTCTCAAAAATTAAGGTAGAGAGATGGGGGAAGATACCCAATGATTATCTCTGGCCTTCACATGTGCATGTGTGGGCTGATTCATACACAAACAAAAGGGACACCTGTAATGTGAGAACATTTGAAATATGTAGAGATCTAATGATTTATACTCTGTGGTCAATAATTCATATAGCATACCTGAAGCTATCAGTTTTTAGTACTGTGAAATTATATGAAAATCTTAACATATCAATGTACCAGGATACTTTTTGATGATGTGCTTATGGCAATCATTTATAAACATTGTGGAAATTTATTTTATTTCCTCAGTTTGGCTCCCATAAAATTAGCACAATATTTCCTTGGTCTGATTAGAAGTTTATTATAATTTGAAAGGTTTGGAAAATGAAATTTTTTCCTAACTGATATACTGAAGGAAAAATATTGCCCTTGAAATTGTGCTTGTAAGGAAGGACAATTTTAGGTGAAGTTAACATTATTGAAGCTAAAGCAAAGTGATGGGAAAAGTTATGTATTTGGCATTGTGCTGCCCTTCAGTGAAGTCAAAATCAAAGGTTGGACAGCTGCTTCTATGTACCACTGAGCATGGCCATTATTATTTTTTGGATGCATTTATCTGTCTATCACTGATGAATATAATTGTGTTTGCTTTTAGGTATTTTGTGATACAATGTTCTGGTGTATATGATTTGATCAAACAAATAAATTTAACTATCACCTCACCAACTTATCTTTCATTGTAGTAATTTTTGAAAGTGAGATTTCTGATGCTTATAAAAGAATAGCTCTTTATGCAAATGTAGAATGCTGCCATATGCTGCTGTCATGGGTGTTGAGTGTTTTCATGGGTTTTAATCAAAAGTAAGTGTTATAACAAGGCTATATCCGTTCATCCATTTAAAATTCAAACAAATAAATAACCTCTAGGTATGAGAATGTACTCAGTAGGATTATTATTAAATTCCCCTGAGTATCATGAGGAATAAATATTAATGCATTTAACTGCTTTAGAGTTCATACTCCAGACATGCAGCATCCAGACCAATTTTAAAGTTGAACACAGATAAATATTACACAAAAGAATAAAGTCATATACATATACCCCAAAGTAATATTCTGACAATCATATTTGTGTCATTTTTATTTTCTTAGGAAATTAATATTTTATTAATATGAATAATATGAAATGTATTTTCAGATTTTAATTCATTTTATTGACCTGATCATGGTGTTACCCTGAAGAAGTTCCCTATTTCTAGCCAGTTATATTTGTTCATGATTTTGAGAACAAAATATTTGTTGAATTAGTAAATTCTGTACTGAAACCCTTGGGGTAAGTTGCTGCTTAGAAATGTTGTCTTGAGGTTTGCTCTACTCCAGCACTTGAATGGTTTCCATTTTTTTCATTGAAATTTGTGTGTTGTCTATTTTATGATAACATATTACTGAGTGGTAGCAGCCATCTATGGAAAACTTCTTTTTATGGTTTTCGTACCTCTCTTTAAGTTCTTGATACTCACATATGATTTTGCTAGTGGGAAACTAGGTGTGGTGGTAAGTGATATACTTCCAATTTCTACCGCTTTATTTCTAGACCTATGATTCCCGACAATAGATGAAATGATATCACACATTGGACACTTGGGTAAAGTATGTACTGCCTTCTTGTGAGTGATGTCTATAAGCTATTGCCAACCCCTTGTCATTGTAACTGCATCTTCAAAAAGGCAATTCTGCATTCATCAATCCAGATGCTTCAGTGATAGGGCGCATGGTAAGAACAATGTGTTCCGGAAACACATACCCATGGCTGTACTTTGCTGGCTTAATAGTAATTTTTTAAAAAACAGAGTCAATGTTTGCGTAGAATACAATCATTGAGCAAAAGCAACACATGTAGAGAAGGCAAATTCATACCCAAAATAAGTATGTCACAGTGAGGGCAAAATGTTTTTCTCCCAAGAGCAGATGTGGTCCACTTAATCCTCCTGCTACTAGGTTACATTGAATAAAGAGGAAATACCAGAAAAGAAATTCAGTATTTGTCTCTGTTATTTACAGATCTGGTCTTCACTAGTTCTGCCACGGGGAGTCAAAGGCAGTCTGTGAGTAATCTCTATAGCTCTGTCCTTAACCATGTGCCACTTTATTCCTATGATCACTGGGCAATGACTGGCATAGCTAGTATATTACTTTTTTTTTCATTGCCATGATAAAATAGCTGACAAGAAACAAATTAAGGGAGGAAGGAATTAATTTGTTTTGCAGTTTTATGGAACAAACTTTATTTTCCTGGGGAAAGGACAGAACTAGATGTGTGAGGCACCTGACCACACTGAATTCACAGTCATGAAGCAGAATCCAGGCAGGATTTGGGGAAGGCTATAAAACTTCAAGGCCCATTCTGACTGAAGTACTTCTTTGGATCAAGTGTCAAATCTTAAAGGCTCCACAGTCTACCAAAACTGCACAACATCCGAGAAATAAGATTTTAAACACACAGGCTGATGGAGAGTACTTCCCCTTGAAGCCACAACAGCTTCAGAAAGACATTGACAAGTTCCCACAGACCAGGCTGTGCCATAGTAATGGTCATTGAGGTTCCCTTCTGCTGAGCTTGCTTTTTAGTGCTGGTTTGTGTGGAATATAAATATCTTCATCTCTTTTCTCTATTGATGTCTATCCATACACCTGTTCCACAAATGTGCTTCTCATCAATTTTTCAATAATGCTATATTCCTTGCCAAAACTTTTACATTTTATGACATTTATTTCTGCATAGTATTCACACTCCAAATAAGATCAAATGCAGTGAACTATCCCCATATCCCAACCAGAGTTTTATGTCTTCTTGAAATTTCATCTACCAACAGCTTAGTCTGTTATGTTTGATTTCAGCTTCACTCAACTTTTGTATCAAGGAATGAAAGTAGCTTAATATTTTGAAAATATATGATGTTAACTGCTTCTAGGGCCTATGTATGACTGGTGTAGGCCTGGTTTACTTTTCAAGTCATAGCATTGCAAACTTTACTTTTTGTATTTTCAGGCATGCTAGTCCTTTTTATTCCAACCAGAAGGATCTCTGAGTATGACATTCAGGGGTTTCCCTGGATACCAAACTTTGTCATGGCTTTGCAGAAAACAAATTCTAAAGACGCATATGGTCAGGTTAATTACAGTATTACTTATATTTCTGGATGCCAATGTTCTGTCACTTTTCTTAACATACCTGACAAATGAAACTTAGGTGAAAAAAATATTTTGGCTCAAAGTTTGAGAAAGATTGAGTTGGTGGTGATGTGGGAGGCATGGGAACAGAAGCATGAGGTGGCTGCTGGTCCCATTGTATCATAGTTAGAAGATGAATTCCGCTTCACACTCATATTATCCTTCAAATGCAGCTATACACTCAGGTCATGGGATGTTACCACTCACATCCAGGGTGTTCTTTCATCTTCACTTGAATATCTCTGGACATTCTTCATAGACACACTCACATATGTATATGTATCTACTAGGTGCCTCTAAATCTTGTTGAGTTTACAGTGGAGGGCATCACAATACTTCTCTCTACTTCTCATCAGGATTTCAGAGCTCTTTCAGGCTTTCTTCACCTTCTCTGCTCTATCTCTAATCTTGAATATTTTCAAATACTGACAAGGAAATGGCTTTACTTATTAGGGCCCATCACTGATCAACTTAGGAAAACCAGTAGCCTTTCTACACACAGCAGCAAACATGCCAAGAAAGAGATCATGGAGGTGTATCATTTTCAATGATCTCAAAGAAAAGAAAATATCCAGGAATAAATGTAATCAAAGAAATTAAACTTGTAAGCCATCTGAATGTTACATCTTTGAAGAAATGGGTTGAGAACGTGACTGGAATACAGAAAGATCTTCCTTGCTAATGGGGACTAATGTAAAGTTGGCCATGCCACCAAAAGCAATTTTCAGATTCAGTATAATCCCAGCGAAAATTTCTTTAACACCTTTGCAGGAAAAAAGAAATAAAAAAATTTGCACAAAACATTGAACATCCCTAAAGAGACAAAGCAATTCCTGACAAAAGAAAATCCATAATGCTTGGTGGATTACCATTCCAGATTTCAAGGAATATTATAGAACTCAGTACCCTATAACCATGGTTTATAACAAGTATACCCCAACAAATGGAAACTAAGGGGAGAGAGGTGGGAGTGTGTCGGGTGGAGGGGCATATACGTGGAGGCACGGGGTGGGAGGAGGGCTTGGGGGTCTTTGGGGAGGGGGAAATAGGGAAAGGTTTTACCATTGGCAATGTAAATGAAGATGTACTCAATTAAAAAATAAGGTTGGAATGCTAGAATGGAGATGAGAGATGACTTACTTGTTAAAAGCCTTTGCTGCAAAAGGTTAATGACCAGAGTTTGATACAAATATCCAATATTTATCATACACTAGCCCATTTTCACAATTATGTTTGAATCCTATACTGAAAGGAGAAAACTGAAAGTTGTCTCCTGACATCTACCTTACACTTGTGCCTTGATGTGTATGAAACCCACCCTCCCACATATGATACTACGCCCACAAAAGAGTTTTTTAAAAAACATCCCTGGATAAAGTGTAGAAAGAAAAGAATATAAAATATCCTATGTTTGTACACCCTTTTGAAGAAATAATAATAGTTTCATGTATTTATAGCCATATGGACCAAGGTTCCTACTCACAAAAGACTATACTAAATATGTTTCCATGAGAAAACTTACACTGGATATATCATCAGCCTTGAAGCAGGAATCTAGCAGGTGATGTCATATTTCTAGATTTGCTCTGTTAAGGTTCATTTGGATTGGGGCAATTGAAAGTTAAACATATTCAATACATTATTTAGAAAGTTGAGATGGTAGTGTAAAATGCATATAATCCTTGGGGTCATTCTTTTTTTATTTTTTAAACACATAAAATAGCATTTAGCCATTCTGTGAATGGCACATGTAGCTAATTTGTGTAGAATATCTAATATGTTTTTATAACTAGTCCAATTTGACAAAATCAAATCTTTCAATAACCCTGTAAGGGAGATTGTAGAATTGATTTTGCCTATTGATTATAAGAATGAAAATTGCCCCTACCTCTGATGAAGATTCTATCTGTAATTGCCACCCACTTGCAAAGGAAAAATCAGTTTTCTCTATGAAGCCACATTGGGTATATTAACCACACTTAATTTTAGTTCCCATGCCCAACAGTGAATAAACAACATAATCAATGGAATTTTCTATACTTTTTGTTGTATATTGCTTTGTTTTTATAATTCAGGTCATACTGGTATTTTGCTTGTATAATACAGTTTCTGATTTTGTGTTTTGAATGGTTCTTTCTGTGTGTATTTCCTATATTTTTTTCCTTTTTACTTATTCTAGAGTTTGTTATTGTTTGCTTGCTTGCTTGTTTTCTACAGAAAGAGTGTAGGAGGGAGTGAAAGACAGAGACAGACACAGAGACATACACATAGAGATGGAGAGAGAGAGAGAGAGAGAGAGAGAGAGAGAGAGAGAGAGAGAGAGAGATAGATTAGGGAGTTGGATGAGTAGGGATGTGGGAAGGTTCTGGAAGGATTAGAGTGAGGGGAAACCAAGATCAGAATATATTTATGAAAAAAAGGAATGAAAAATTATCCACCAGTGAGAACGGTATCAGACCTTTCCTAATAGATATCAATTCATAGCTAAGTTAGAATTGGAAGATGCTGGACTGTTTTATAAGCTAATGTTTTTGAGGTAAATTGTATTCTGTGCTTCATGTGAGTACTATTACACTATTAATATTTTTCCAAGGAGGTAGTGAATCTTGAGATGACGTTTGGAAGACTTAAATAATGAAAGCACGTTTAACATCTCAGTAAGATGTTGTCTTAATTTATTTTACCTGGAAATATTATTGTCACTGAGTAATGGAGATCAGAGATTAGATTCCTTCTTTTCATGCATAAAGAATGCTACATTTTTCATTAAGAGCAGTTTTCCACATGCTTACCTCTGCACGCTAGATGTTGGAGTGAGCACTGGGATGCAGTAAATAGAAGTGAATAGACAGTCGCCTGAAAAGCCCCCTTTTATCAGGTAACATCTTAAAAGCCTTGAAGTGGTTAATTGAATGATTAGCAGTTTCAAACAGCAGTGTTTGAGGCGATAAACATTCCATGACCCAGCTATAGAATAAGCAGAGAGTGATTTAAAAACTAATTAACATATGGTTCAGGATCTTATGATCTTCTGCCGCCTTGTGTTGTTTTGTGCTTCACTTTCTCATCTTTGTCTAAGCCTCCACATAGTTTCCCCTTCTACTTCTTTTATTTTTTTACATGAATAAAACAAAAATGCATTTTTAATTTTTTTCTTTATTAGCACAGATCTGAGATCAAAATAATCAGGTTTAAATTTTTGGCTGTTCTTAACATGGTAGGCAGATACATAAACTTTTTCATGAAGAAAAGCCTCCCATTTTAGCAAGGGATGTTGGTAAATTGATATTCTGCATGGAGATAGAATTAAAACATTTGCCATATAAGAAAATATTTCATGCTCATGGATTGGGAGGATCAATATAGTAAAAATGGCCATCTTGCCAAAAGCAATCTACAGATTCAAGGCAATCCCCATCAAAATCAGAATTCAATTCTTCATAGATCTAGAAAGAGCAATTCTCAAATTCATCTGGAGTAACAAAAAACGCAGGATAGATAAAAGTATTCTCAACAATAAAAGGACTTCTGGGGGAATCAATATCCCTGACCTCAAGCAGTACTACAGAGCAATTGTGTTAAAAACTGCATGGTACTGGTACAGCAACAGGCAAGTAGATCAATGGAATAGAATTGAAGACCCAGAAATGAACCCACAGAGTTATGGTCACTTGATCTTTGATAAAGGAGCTACAACCATCCAGGGGAAAAAAAGATAGCCTTTTCAAGAAATGTTGCTGGTTCAACTGGAGGTCAACATGCAGAAGAATGCGAATTGACACACTCTTATCTCCTTGTACTAAGATCAACTCCAAGTGGATCAAGTACCTCCACATAAAACCAGCCACACTGAAACTAATACAAAATAAACTGGGGAAGACCCTGGAGGACATGGGGACAGGGGGAAAGTTTCTGAACAGAACACCAATAGCTTATGCTCTAAGATCAAGAATTGACAAATGGGACCTCATAAAATTACAAAGTTTCTGTAAGGCAAAGGACACTGTGAGAAGGACAAAACAGCAACCAACAAACTGGGAAAAGATCTTCAACAACCCCACATCTGACGGAGGGCTAATATCCAATATATACAAAGAACTCAAGAAGTTAGACCCCAAAGAACCAAATAACCCTACTAAAAACTGGAATAAAGAGCTAAACAAAGAATTTTCACCAGAAGAAATTCTGATGGCTGTGAAACATCTTAAGAGATGTTCAACATCATTAGTCAGCAGGGAAATGCAAATCAAAACAACCAGGTGATTCCACCTCCCACCAGTCAGAATGGCTAAGATTAAAAATTCAGGGGACAACAGTTGCTGGTGAGGATGTGGAGAAAGAGAAACACTCCTCCACTGTTGGTGGGATTGCAAGATGGTACAACTGCTCTGGAAATCAGTATGGCGGTTCCTCAGAAAATTGGGCATGACACTTCCAGAAGACCCTGTCATACACTTCTGGGCATATACCCAGAGGATTCCCCTGCATACAATAAAGACACATGCTCCAGTATGTTCATACCACCCTTATTTATAATAGCCAGAAGCTGGAAGGAGCCCAGATGTCCCTCAAAGGAGGAATGGATACAGAAAATGTGGTATATTTATACAATGGAATACTACTCAGCAATTAAAAATAATGAATTCATGAAATTTGTAGGCAAATGGTTGAATCTGGAAAATATCTTCCTAAGTGAGTTAACCCAATCACAAAAGAATACACATGAATTGCAATCACTGAGTGGATATTAATGAGCCCAGAATCTCTGAATACTCAAGGCCGAATTAGCAAGTCAAAAGATTGCCAAGAAAAAGGAAGGAAAGGACCCTGGTCCTGAAAAGATTGGATCCAGTTTTGTAGGGAGTACCAGAACAGAGAAATGGTGGTGGTGGGGGTGATTGGGGAATAGGCAGGGGTTTGGTGGTGAGGGGGGACTTATTGGACATATTATGAGGGGTGAACTGGGAAAGGGGAAAATCTTTTGAATATAAACAAAGAATATAGAATAAATAAAAAAGAATTAGGAAAGAAAAAGAAATCTCAAACAATAAACAAATCCATTAGCCAGTGATTTACTCTGTAGAGAACTAAACACAATTTTCCATATTCTCCTACAGAAGTAAATTTCTTGATGTTTATTTCATTTTTCTCTTTTTTCTTCTATGTGCTTTAGAAAATGGCATATTATATACTGTCTTCAGTATGAAACCCTTGATTTTATTTGAAAAACTTCACCTTTGTCTATATTTTTGAACTTTAATTTTTTTTTAAATTTTTATTTTCTATATTCTATGTTTACATTCCAAAGGCTTTCCCCTTTCCCACTTCCCTGCCTCCCTATGTCCCATAATTCCTCTCCCCCAACTATTCCCCAATCATTCCCCCTCCCCCCACGGTTTCTCTACAACTTTAAATTTTTATATGTTTTAAATTTACTTAACAGAGAAAAAGTTGAAATACATATCCAATATCATATCACTCATATGGCTACATGCATTTTCTGGTACCACTTTACCTGTTTGTAATAAAAATATAATTTAAAAGTAAATAACTAAAAACAGAATGATACGGAAATACTGCATTTATTGAATTATTTATATATTTTAAACCCAAGTAATTGAACTGTACACTCCAAAGACAAAATGAATAGGAAATATTTCAAGCTGATATCATTGATTATTAATAATCGTATTTCATTTAATTAGAAATGCTATTATTTGCTTTCTTGAGACTAAGACTCCCTATTGTAGCTCAGAGCTTTCTAAAACTTGTGATTCATCTTGACCTAGTGCCACAGCTTTAAGTTCATAGTGCTGGGATGATAAGATTATATCACGATACTTGGTTCTTGTGGTTATACTGATATAACAATATATGTGTACATAGAAAAGTACATACACATAAAATGCATATATATGTGCATGTGTGCTTGTGTAAAATATGACAATCATAACTAAATAAATTAAATAATTCTGTTAAAAATATGTCAGTAACATTCTTTAATTAATTAATCTTTTTAAACTCCATATTTTATTCCCTCCCAACCCTGATCCACCCTGCAACTGTTCTATATCTCATACCTACTCCCTATCCCCTGTCTGCACGTGGATGTTTGGACACCCCACCCCCCACTCCACTTGACCTTCAAACTTCCTGGGGCCTCCAGTCTCTGGAGGGTTAGTTGCATCATCTCTGAATGAACACAGATGCTGCAGTCCTCTAACGCATGTGTGTTGGGGGCCTCACATCATCTGTTGTATACTATTTGTTTGGTGGTCCAGTGTTTGCAAGATCTGGGGGGAGGGTCCAGTTTAATTGAGACTGCTAGTCCTCTTACAGGATTGCCCTTATCAGCTTCTTTCAGCCTTCTCTAATTCAAGAACAGGGGTCAGCCCCTTCTATCCATTGGTTGGGTACCAATGTCTGCTTCTGAGTCTTTCAGCTGCTTGATGGATCTTCAGGATTGTACTCATGCTAGCTCCATTTTTGTGAGTGCTCCATAGCCTCAGTAATAGTGTCAGGCCTTAGGACCTCCCCTTGAGTTGGATCCTATTTTGGGCCTGTCTCTGGACCTTCTATTCCTCAAGCTCCTCTCCATTTCCATCCCTGTAATTCTATCAGACAAGAAAAATTATGGGTCAGAGTTGTGACTGTGGGATGCCCCCCTCCCTCATTTGATGCTTCCTGCTGGAGGTAGGCTCTATAAGTTCCCTCTCACTGCTTTTGACCATTTCACCTAAGGTCCTTCCCTTTGAGTCCTGAGAGTCTCTTACCTCTCAGGTCTCTGGTGCATTCTGGAGTGTCCCCCTAATTTTCTAACTTCTGAGGTTGCCTGTTTTATTCTTTCTGCTGGCCCTTAGGGCTTCAGTCTTTTTCTCTCACCAACTAGCAGATCAGGTTCTCCTCTCCACTCCACTCCCTTCCCCACTCTCCTGTCCACTTTCCCTCCCAATCCCTCCCTACTTGTGATTGATTTCTTCTCCCTCCCAAGTGGGACTGAGCTATCTTCACTTGGGCAATTCAGCATGTTGACCTTTTGGAGTTCTGTGGCCTGTATCTTGGGTACTCTGTACTTTTTTTCTTGGCTAATGTCCACTAGTGTATGTTGAGTATATACCATACATGTCCTTTTGTGTCTGAGTTACATTATTCAGGATGACACTTTCTAGTTCCATTTGCCTGAAAAACTCAGGATGTCCTTGTTCTTAAAAGATGAATAAATTCCATTCTGTAAATCAACCACATTATCTGTATCCATTTTTCTGTTGTGGTACATCTGGGCAGTTTCCAGCTTCAGGCTATCACAAATAAGGCTGCTATGAACATAGTAGAACATGTGCCCCTGTAGCATGGATGGGCATCTTTTGGGTATATTCCCAAGAGTGATATAGCTGGATCTTCAGGGAGATCTATTCACAATTTTCTGAGGAATCTCTAGACTGATTCCCAGAGTGGTTGTATCAGTTTGCACTCCCATCAGCAATGGAGGAGTGTTCCCCTTCCTCCTCATCCTCTCCAACTTGTGTTGTCACCTGAGGTTTTGATTTTAACCATTCTGATTGGTATAAGAGTCATTTTGATTTGCATTTTTTTCTGATCACTAGGGACTTAGAACATTTCTTAAGTGCTTCTCAGCTATTCTAGATCCCTCAGTTGTGAAATCTCGGTTTAGTTTTATACCCCATTTTTGATTGGGTTGTTTGGATTTTTCGTGGTTAGCTTCTTGAGTTATTTATATATGTTGGGTATTAGCTCTCTATCTGATGGGGGGTTAGTGAAGATTTTTTTCCCTAATCTATAGTTTGCTGATATGTCTTATTGACTATGTCCTTTGCCTTACAGAAGCTTTCCAGTTTCATGAGGTCCCATTCATTCATTTTTGATCTTCGAGCATGAGTCATTGGAGTTCTGTTTAAGAAATTTCCTCCTGTGCCAATGAGTTCAAGGTTCTTTCCCAATTTCTCTTCTAATAGAATCAGTGTATCTGATTTTATGTTGAGGTCCTTGATCCATTTGGACTTTGTGCAAGGTGACAAATATGGGTCTATTTTCACTTTTCTACATAAAGATAGCCACTTAGGCTAGCACGGTTTATTGAAGATGCTTTCTTTTTTTTCCACTGTATGTTTTTGGCTTCTTTGTCAAAGATCAAGTGTCCCTAAGTGTGTGGCTTTTTCTGGGTCTTCAATTCTATTCCATTGATCAACGTGTCTGTGTACCAATCCCATGCAGTTTTTATCACTATTGCTCCATAGTAATGCTTAAAGTCAGAAAGGGTAATTCCCCCTGAAGTTCTTTAATTGTTAAGAATTGTTTACATGTTCTGTTTTTTTTTCCTTTCCAGGTGAATTTGAGAATTGCACTTTCCATGTCTTTGAAGAAATTGTGTTGGGATTTTGATGGGGATTGCAGTGAATCTATAGATTGCCTTTGGTAGGATGGTCATTTTTCTATGTTAATTCTTCCAATCTATGAACATGGGATATCTTTCCATTTTCTGAGATCTTTTATTTCTTTCTTGAGAGACTTGAAGTTATTTTCGTATGGGTCTTTTACTTGTTTGGTTAAAGTTACCCCCAAGATATTTTATGATATCCCAGTTATCCCTGGGATGAAACCTACTTAGTTGTTTTGATATTCTTGGATTTAGTTTGCAAGATTTTTATTGAGTATTTTTGCATCAGTATTAGTAAACAAGATTGGTCTAAATTTCTCCTTTTTTGTTGGGTTCTTCTGTGGTTCAATTGTCAGAGTAATTTTGGCTTCATAGAATGAGCTATGCTATTGTGAAGGGAGTTGTTTTTCTAATTTCTTTCTCAGCCTGTTTATCATTTCTATAAAGGGAGGCTACTGATTTATTTGAGTTAATTTTATATCCTGTCACTTTGCTGAAGTTGTTTGTCAGCTGAAGAAGTTCTCTGATATAATTTTTGGAGTCGCTTATGTATACTATCATATCATCTGCAAATAGTGATACCTTTATTTCTTCTTTGCCAATTTATATCCACTTGATCTCTTTTTGTTGTCTTATTGTTCTTGCTAGCACTTTGTGTACTATACTGAATAGATATCAAAAGAGTGGACATCATTGTCTTGTCGCTGATTTCAGTGGGATTGCTTCAAGTATGTCTCCATTTACTTTGGTGTTGGCTATTGGTTTGCTGTATATTGCTTTTATTATGTTTAGGTATGGGCCTTGAATTCCTCATCACTCCAATACTTTTAACATAAAGGGGTGTTGTATTTTGTCAAATGCTTTTTCTGCATCTAAGGTGGTGATAACTTGATTTTTTTCTTTGCTTTTGTGTTTAGAGGTTTAGAGAATATGGTATACGGCAGTGTGGGGGAAAGGGGTGTGTCAGCAGGTCCATGCCAAGACATCCCTTCCCCCTGAGGGACCAGACACACACCCATCCTCTGGCATGGTATAGAATAGAGTATATTCAGGGCAAAGTATGGGAGTTAAGAGGGTAGTGGGGGCAAAGAAAGGCAGAGGGAGTAGAGAGTAGAGAAGTAGAGGCCGGCCATGACCACATGAAGAGTGGGGGGAGGTGAAGAGTGCTCAAGAGGGCCAAGAGGGGAGTAAGAGAAAGAGAAAACAAGAGTAGCAAGAGCAAGAGAGTGAGGAGGGGCTGAGCATCCCTTTTTATAGTAGGCCAGGCCTACCTAGCTGTTGCCAGGTAACTGTGGGATGGAGCTTAGACAGAACCCTAACAGTTTGTATATAGTGGGTTACATTAATCGATTTTCTTACATTAAACCAACCTTGCATCCCTGAGATGAAACCTACTTGGTGGTTTTGATATTCTTGGATTTAGTTTGCAAGATTTTTATTGAGTATTTTTGCATCAATATTAGTAAAAGGTTGGTCTAAATTTCTCCTTTTTTGTTTGGTTCTTCTGTGGTTCAGTTGTCAGAATAATTTTGGCTTCATAGAATGAGTTAATAGTGTTCATTCTCTTTATATTTTGTGGAATAGATTGAGAAAAATAAGTATCAGGTCCTCTTTGAAGGTCTTGTAGAATTCTGCACTAAATCTGGCCCTGGGCTTTTTTGGTTGGAGGTTTTTAATGACTTCTTTATTTCCTTGTGTGATGTGGGCCTGTTGAGAGCGTTTAACTTTGGTATGTGGTATCTGTCTAGAAAACCATCCATTTCATCAAAATTTTCCAGTTTTGTTGAGTATAGGCTTTAAGTGTAGGATCTGATGATTTTTTTTTAATTTTCTCTGTTTCTGTTGTTATGTGTCTCTTTTCATTTCTGATTTTGTTAAGTTGGGTACTGCCCTTTAGTTAGTTTGGCTAGGGGTTTATCTATATTGTTGATTTTTTCAAAGAACCAACTTCTAGTTTTGTTGATTCTTTGTATTATATTCTTTGTTTCTATTTGGTTCATTTGGGCCCTGAGTTTGATTATTTCCTGCCTTCTATTCCTCTTGGGTGAGTTTGCTTCTTTTTGTCCTAGAGCTGACAGGTAGGCTGTTAAATTGTTAGTGTAATATCTCTCTAGTTTATTTACCTGGGCACTAAGTGCTATGAACTTTCCTCTTAGCAGTGCTTTCATTGTGTCCCAATAAGTTTGGATATGATGTCAATAGTTTCATCAAATTCCAGAAAGTATTCCCTGACTAAGTTATCACTGAGCAAAGAATTGTTCAGTTTTCACATGTATCTGTGCTTTCTGTAGTTTTTGCTATTATGGAAGACTAGCTGTATCCAGGGTGATCTGATAATATGCATGTTGTTATTTCAATCTTCTTGTACTGGTTGAGGATTGGTTCATCTATTTTGGAGAGGGTAACATGAGGTGCTGAGAAGAAGGTGTATTCATTTGTTTTGGGGTGAAATGCTCTGTAAATGTCTGTTAAATCCATTTGGTTCATTACCAGGAGCCATTCTCACATATATCTCAAAACCTCCTCCTTTCAGCCATCTTACATGCTCAAGCCTGCTTTTAGAAGGAAAAATACTAGCTCTCAGGTTTGCCAAATAGCAAGCTGGTCAGCACATACAGAGCTCACCTGAGTTGGTTAGAACAAACAGAGCTCACCTGCAGTTAGATTACCATAGCAACCTCTTTCCACTTCACCTCCTCATGATAATTTTAGTAAGCCAACTTCCTGTAATAATAGCCATGGTTTCCATGAGATTCTGAGAGACAATTCTGAGAAACTGTTCGGGAGAGACAATGCTTGCCCCCTGAGATTGTTCCCTGATGACAATGTCTTGCCCCCATTTACCCCTCCCTATACCTTGCTTGCTTTCCTTTATATTGCAGTGTGTAAAAAATAAAATTTGACAGCTTGATCAGAATCCTGACTTGCTGTCCATCTCTTGTGTCTCTTGTCCCCCATTCTCACCTAGGTGGTCCAGGGAATCATGTTGATTGTCCTGCAGGTTGGAACAGTTCATAACCTTAATTTCACCGTGTCTCTGGTTAGTTTCTGTTTCAATGACCTGTGTATTGGGGACAGAGTGGTGAGAGTGAAGTCTCCCATCATTATTGTGTGGGGTTCAATGTGAATTTTGAGCTTTAGTGAAGCATCTTTTATGAATGTGGGTGCTCTTGCATTTGGGGAACAGAATTTCAGGATACAGACGTTCTCTTGCATTTTCCTCTTGATAAATATGAAATGTCCTTCATCATGCTTGATAACTTTTTGTTGAAAGTCTGTTTTTTTGGATATTGGGATGGCAACGCCTGTTTCCTGGGATGGTTCACTTGGAAGACCTTTTTATATACTTTTACTCTGAGATAGTTTCTGTCTTTGTTATTGAGGTGTATATCTTGTAGGCAGCAAAATGCTGGATCTTGTTTGTGTATCCAATCTGTTAACTTATGTCTTTTTATAGGGGGGATGAGTTCTTTAATATTCATAGATATTAAAAAGAGATGACTGTTGTTTCCTGAAATGTTTATTTTTGAAGATGGCTTTATGTGCTTGTGGTTCTCTCCATTTGGCCTTGTTATGAGATGCTTAATATCTTGTCCTTTCTTTGGTGCAAGTACCTTCCTTCTGTTGGAGAGTTTCTTCTAGGATCCACTGTAGGCTGATTGGTAGATAGATACTGTTTGATTTGCTTCTGCCATGGAATATTTTGGTTTCTCCATCTATGTTGATTGTGAGTTTTGCTGGGTATAGTAGCCTGGGCTGGCATTTGTGATTTCTTAGAGTCTACATGACTTCTGACCAGGCTCTTCTGGCCTTTGTGGTCTCTGTTGAGAAGTCTTGTGTAGTTCTGATAAGTCTACCTTTGTATGTTACTTGGCCCTTTTCCCTTGTAGCTTTTAATACTTTCTTTGTTCTATGTGTCTAGTGTTTTGATTATTATGTGATGAGAGGATTATGTCTTCTATTCCCATTTATTTGTTGTTCTTATAGGCTTCTTGTACCTCTATAGCCATCTCTTTATTTAGGTTGGGAAAGTTTTCTTCTAGAGTTTTGTTGAAGGTATTTTCAAGTCCTTTGATCTGGGAATCTTCCTTCTCCTCTATTCTTTTTATTCTTTAATTTGATCTTTTTATTGTGTTCTGAATTTCCTGGATGCTTTGGGTTAGGAGGTTTTTATGTTTTGAATTTTCTTTGACAGTTGTGTCAATCTACAGTATCTTCTACACCTGAGATTCTGTCTTCTATCTCTTATATTCTACTGGTGATACTTACATCTCTAATTCCTAACCTCTTTCCTAGGTTTTCCATTTATAGGTTTGCCTTAATTTGTGTTTTCATTATTGATTCTGCTTCCAACCTTAGGTCTTGGATTATTGTATTCAATTCCTTCACCTGTTTACCTGTGTTTTCCTATATTTCTTTCAGTGAGTTATTGATATGCTCCTTAAAGGACACTATTATTTTCATGAGATAGAATTTTAGAACATCTTCTTGATTTTCAGATGTGTTGTTGTATTCAGGGCTTACTGTTGTGGGAGAACTGGGTTCTGATGATGCCCACATATATTGGTTTCTGTTGTTTTTGGTCTTGTGTTTGCCTTATGCCATTTGGATATCTCTGGTGTTTATTGGTCTGGAATCTGCCTCTTCTGTCCATCGTTTCCTTCAGGTCTTTTGTTCAGCCTGCAGTCCTGGTAGTAGCAGACCACCTGTGGGGTCTTCCAACTGGAAGCTTTTCACAGGGGCACAGAAGCTGCTGATCTGTTGCCCTGACTGCAGTAGATCTCCTGGGAGGTCTTCAGATGGTTGGGTCTTCACGGAAGCAGTCAAGATGTTGTCCAACTGCTCTGAGTGCAGCAGGTCCTCTGCTGCTTTGAGTGCAGTGGGTCCTCAACTACTCTGAGTGCAGAAGGTTCTCTAGGATGATCAGGCAATAGTGATTTCACTGGAGCAGACCAGCCAAGAGCCTGCTTCAGCAGAAAGTACCAGAAGTGGCACTAGTGAATTTTTGTCAGTGTAAAGTTATTTAATTGGCTTTGTTTAAATAGAGATTTAAAAGCATATAAATGAATTATAATATACTGACTTTCTGAGAAATTATTTCAGTAAACATCTAAAAACTCTTTTAAAGAACAGGTAAGATTTAAATAGAGAAGATATTTGATAATTTTATTATCAACTAAAATTTGAGATGGTAATATAATAATTATAACTTTTGAACTGGTGTTTATCTTTAGAAGTGTGTCCTGGAATATTTATAGATGATATGATATGATGCCTGGGATTTGCTTCAAAGAACATTGGAAGATAATGGGAAATGTGCTAGGTATAGGGACAACACAGTTTAACCAGCAGTTGATTGTTCAAGTTTATAGTTGTATACAGAGCCTCAATATGGTATTTTTATTGTGTTTTTTTGTTTTACACTTGTGCATGTGCAATGTATTTATTAAAAATTGTAGGAGAACAAATATATTACATACTCTTAAGGGATATCCAAAGCAAAATTAATAAGTTTCCCTGGAAGCATAAAGATAAATTTTAATCAGTACTATGGAAGATAAATTCATAATATTTTCACAGGAGACAAACTAAAAAGAAAAAACAAATAAAAATAAGTTAATGCCATAATGAATCATCCCATATAAAATAAAATTATTCTTTTTAATAACTCTGAATGTGATCTGAATTTGGGCTAATTTAAGTTGGACTTGGCTGGCTTCCCATCAGCATTCAGATATACTGAATTCTATGCTATCATATGGCATATGAATGAACTGGTAAAACCATAAATACCTAAGTATAAGCAAAGCCACATGGGACATTTCACATTGCCATTGGTTTTATAACTCTTATTTGTCACCTATTGTCCAACCAGCCATACAATAGATCAGTGACAACTATGGACGTGCATTCTAGTGGGAAGAGCAACAAATTCAGGTGAAAAACATGGATAAAAGGAAACCAATGAAGAGTTAACATGGATAGCTAGATACTTGCTTGATATATTTTTAATGTTTGGAAGGCAGTGCTAAGTAGAGCAGACTGGCTAGCACATTTGAAATGTTTAAAATTTATTTCTTTATAGGAGAAAATGAGTCAATCATTTTCTCTACAGTGTGGGTTGGAACTTCAAACATAATCAACCAACCAACCAAACAACCCACCCACCACCAAACCAATACCAAAAGGAACAAAGCAACACTGGCACTTCCTTGTTTCATGACTTCTGAGCTTAGATTTTAGCAGTTTTTCTAGCTGGACTCAGCTGAGCTCTATGTAGGTAGGCAGCTGAAATCTGCTTTTGAGTACAGAGTCATCAATTTAATTGTGAATGCTTTTCGATTCACAAATCTTAGAAAATTATTTTTTTCCTCTGGGATTTGGATAATTTTTACAGCCTGATCTCCACTTGTAGTATACTGGAAGTCTGCAAAGATTTTTTTATATATCAAATGGTCTCTTTGTCTTCTTTAATCCACATTTACAGTTTTTTTCTAAATATAATTACACATCTTTCTAACAAACGACAGTTTCTATTATACCAATTATAGGGACAAGACACAGTTTAGTGTCCTGTGGATCTATACCTTTAATTCTTTTGGAATCTATTTTGGCTGATTGAATTTATTAGTTGCTCATTTTTTTTCTCAATTTCTTCAGTATTTTAATGAATAGTATCTAGAGCTAAGACTTTTGTTTTTGCCTTTGAAACCCTGTATTCACAATCTTCTATCTAGCTGGAAAAATATGGTCTCTTCCCTATAACTACTTGATGAAAAATAATTTTCTTTTCCATTCCTAGATTTTCTGAATTAAATTTTATCATCAAATGTGATGAATACATGCCTTTACACTCCCCTCAAACTTAGTTGCTTCTTCTCCACATGTTAGTTATATGACCTCCTTTCTCCAATATTATAGCAATTAGTTATAGCTAATTATTTTCCTACTTAGTAGTATAGTTCACCATTTTTTAAAAAAGGCTTTGACTGTTTTACAGTGCTTAATTCCTCATTCCAGTTTTAACAATGAGCATTTTAAAATTTAGATTGTAGCAAGCTCAAATTTTTAGATATCAGTTTCAGAATAAATAAAACCCCAATTTTAACATTTAAGAAATAACTATCACCATCTCAATGTGATCAGGCTACCCCAAATTCAATTGCTAATTAGTATTATTAGTTGTTGCCATATAATCCAATCTGTAATTTCTGCACTTGGGAAACTGATACAGTAGGCAACTGTGGGCTACTCTTAAGTGAATAATACTGAAACAAAGAAACGAACCATAGCAAAAAACCAAACCAAACCAAACCAAATCAAACCAATCAACTAACAACAACAACAAAAAAAAAAACTAAAGAGAACATAGGATAATTGACACATCTCTGTTTCAGAATTTGTGAAACATAAAGAATTTTAGCAGTTGTTTTTTCCTTTAAATGGTAAAGACTGAGCTCAACCCTATGAGCTACTCATATTATTTGTATGGGTATTAGGATGTTAGGAAGAAATGTGTGTAGTCCATATGACAGATTTTAAATTCATGGCTTCTAGGAAACATGATTGATCCAATGGCTGAGTTCAAAGTAAAAGGGCAGGGTTATACACTCCATCTCTGCAATAGTAAAGCTGCAGGCAGTAAACATAGAGGCAAATGAAAAATGAAAAAAAATGCATATTCTCTTTTAAGTAAATTGATAAAGAATTTAAGAAATGCAGATCCATCTTAGCATCTATAAGTGGCCTTGGGTAATGAAGCAAAACATAAGGAAGTGAAATCTCCATCAATGTCATATTTGAAGAAATCTTAGCCTAACTGCATAAATAAAGGTACACAATTATATATTTTTGAATTGATAGTGCATAATGTAACTCAGTAGACATTTAATTTTGGTGAAAATATAGACAACACAATATACTACACTCGAGAAAGACTACAAATAGAAATAATCAAGAAAAAAATCAAATTTATTCTTCCATAAGATAAACAGAAAAAAATTATCACTGTTATAAACCTTGTGACATGAAGCAACTGGAAGACGAAAAAGATTATTTCATCTTATATTTCCAGGTAACAGTGTGCCACAGTGAAGAAAGTAGAAACCTTGACAGGAAGTGAAGCAGGCACCATGGAAGCGTGCTGCTGATTGGCTTCTATTTCTTGGGCTTGTTTGACCTGCTTTCTCACACAGTACAAGAACACCTGCCCAGGGGTGGCACTGCCTATACCTGGCTCAGACCTACTACATTAATTATTAACCACGAAAATGTTCCATAGACTTGTCAGCAGCAAATCTGATAGAGACTTTTTCTGAATCCTCAATTGAGGTTTAATCTTCACGGGTGACATTACTGATGTCAAGATGACAGAAAACAAAAACAAAACAGACAAACAAACAAAAATATGAACAAACCAAAGCAAATAAACCAAACAAAACAAAACCAATTAGCACAGAAATGTCTTTAATTATTTCATTAAAAAACTATTAGAACATTCGTGGAAAAAATAAACTAAGGAGTAGAAAGAGGAAGCATGAATGTTAAAATTATAAATAAAAATAGAAACAGATATGATGGTCCATTTTCAATTCTGTTTGGTTTCCTTGTGTTTTGAGCTAGTGTTTTTCTATTTTATAGTACAGAATGACCTAGAACACAGGATCTACTTGCATCAGTCTACTTAGTGCTGGGATTATATGTGCAAGCAACAACAACATGCTTTAACCATTCCTAACTTTTTGAAAATATGATCTGAATAACATAATTGCAATGATGTAAAAATAGGTTTTAAAACTAGTGCATTATGAAACTGGCATATTAATAATTATAAATAAGCATAATCCTTCCAAAATAAGGCATGAACATGAAATAGCATAATTTTTTGTTTTGCTCAAAATTCATCTTTGAATTATAGCCGTCAGAAAACACCCTCTTTCGTGGAGGGTTGATCAGGTATGTATTTTATTCTGTACATTTTGTATCATTAACCTTTTATAATTACAATTGTAAAACCATATAAAAGACAATTAAAATTATTATTTATTTATTTAATGTTTATGTCTGTGCACCATGTGCACTCAGTGTCCACAGAGGCCAGAAGAGGGAGTAAATACCCTGAAACTGGATATACATTGATTATAAGCTACCGTATGTAGGGGGTAGGAAACAAACCAGGATCCTGTGAAGGAACAGCAAGCACTCTTAATAACCTAGCCATCTCTCTAGTCTCTAAAATACTATTTATACTATTGTTTAAATATTGTGTTGGCTTCAATGAAATATGCTCCCCCTAGGATAATTGTACAGTTGGTCCCCAAATGGTAGCACAGTTTGGGAAGGTTATAAGAGGTGGATACTTGCTAGAGGAAGAATATCACTGAAGTGATTTTCTCTGCTCTTTAAGGGCTAATCCTGCTTCACACTCCTACTGTTCTGCCTTCTCTGCTATGCCGCTGTTTCTATCTTTGGAACTGTGAATGAAAATATACCTTATTATCCTCTAGGTTGTTTTTGGTCATGGCGTTTCTTACATCATCATCATCAACAACAACAACAACTTGTATACTTACTGAATCTGGGACACTAATTTTCTTTTTCTTCTTTTTCTTAATTTACTTTTTAATTTATTTACATTTCAAGTGTTATCCCCTTACCCCGGTTTCCACCCTCCCATAAACCCCCTAACCCAGTCCCTCCCTGCTTTCTATGAGGGTGTAACTCGCCTCCCTGCCCTTGATTTCCTTATGCTGGGGCATCTATTGATCCTTCAACAAACGTTGTAATAGTACCACCTGCAATCTTGAATTGTTACCTGCTATCTGGATGATTTGCTGGTAACAAGAATGCAGTAATTTTACCTAGCATGCTCTCACTGCCTAGCCAGGACTCCTTTACTGATTGTCTGTAGTGTGGGCTTACCTACACAGCCTTCCCTATTTCCCTGATCACTGGGTTTTGGGATCGCACAGAAGGCAGCACAGGTGAAAGAAAGTTACTAAGTGCAGAGTGGTTACAACTTGCCCTTCATTATTGACTAGGAAGAGCAGAGAACTGAAATCACAGGAAGTCACGTGAACAGGGCTGTGTGACTGCTGCTGTCCTACCTGGGTCGTCACTCATTCTGGAAATGGATTTGCTTACTTTTATTCTTGGCTCCTGAGAGAAACATACATCTTATTTTGCCTAATGATCTGTCATCCTTTAAATTTGACTTAGAGTTTTCCTTTATTTCTGTGCATGCATATGGGGAAGACAGTTGGGGGTAGAGAAAGGCAGACAAATATTCAGCCTTCTTCTACAAACCAGATGCTGCCTGACTAGGAGTACAAAATAGATAGATAAATCGTTATACTCATGCCTGCCAAATGCCTAATGTCCACGAGTGAATGGGAAAACTGGGAGCTTTTGCCTGTACTTTCCTTTTCTCACTTTATCTGGGGGTTGCAAATTTTTCCAACAGGGAATTCACCCCAGGTAAACCTGAACAGTTTCACACTTATTCAGTAAGAAGTCAATGGCGATTCATAGCCCACTAGGCTGTGTATTTGAGGTCTTGGCAATTTGTAGATGGGAAAGAATCACATTTTATTTTCTTACCACTTATGCATGTTAAATAGAAGCCATTCTCAATCTGTGAGGCTCTATTTTACCTTAATCAAATTATATTGAGTACAGGAGAAGAGAGGAAAAAATAATAGCATTTGAGCAAATGGAATATTTTTACCTGAGGGGAAGAAGGAGAGGAAGAAAGGGGATAAGAAGAGGGATAGAGAAGAGGGAGTGGGAGAGGGAGAGACAGGCCAAGAGGGAGGGAAAGTGGAGGGAAAGAGACAGACAGACAACAGACAGACGACACTGCTAGAGTAGTGTTAAAGTTGTCTTATTTGACTTCATTCAACCTTTACAGCTTTCCCTTATGGTCTGTGGATTTGGAATTGTAGGGTGGGAAGGAGAAAGGAAATCACACATCCATTCCCTCATCAGCATGGTTAGTCAGCTTCCTGGAACAGACTGCCTGGGGCGATGCTGGATGAGACAAAGGGATGGAAGAAGGAAGGAAGGCTGTAGAGGAGTATCTGCCAGAAGTGAAACTTTGAGAATACAGATAAAGTTTTTATTTGGGCTAAATATTCTTCGCATGAAATGACTGTAATGTTAATTTAATTTAAGGTATTAAATTATATTTTTATTATTTTATTTTTGAGATTATATTATAATCACAATATTTCTACATTCCCCTTTCTTCCTCCAAATCTTTCTATAAACCCCTTACCTCTCTCTTTCAGATTCAAGGCTTCTTCATTTCCTTAACAAATTGTTGATATGTTTATATATGAATCACCATATGTATTCCTAAATATCACCTGTCCAGTCCATATAATGTTACTTGAATGTAGGTTTTCATAACTGTTTTATACTAGACAACCACTTGCTGTACTCTGCAGGAGCAGGGTAAGGTCACCTCTCCTGCTCCCAGCTTTCCTCTCTTGTCTTTAGTTCTCTGAGTGTGGTTGAGGCCTCCTGGGTTTTAGCTTGTCCACTTTGGCATCTCCACTGGTGTCATTGTTCTTTAGCTCATGTTTAGGCAGTCATGTGGGTTAGACTAGGATATATCTTTTAATATTGCCAAAAGTCAGAAGGCTGAAGTACACTCTTACAGCCCTTGTTTCTTACAATCTTTCAACCCCATCTTCTGAAATGGTCTCTGAGTATTGTGGTATATCTTGTAGAGATAGCCAATGGGATTGTGCTCCACAACTTGGCATTTTGTTTAACTGTGTTTTTCTGTATTATGCTCACCCTCCTCCAGAGAGAATTTCTTAGATAAGGGATGAAAACCTAGCTTTAAAATTCAGTGCTTCGTTGCATGCAGGGGAATCCTCTGGGTATATGCCCAGGAGTGGTATGCCAGGGTCCTCTGGAAGGGCCATGCCCAATTTTCTGAGGATCCGCCAAACTGATTTCCAGAGTGGTTTTACCATTTTGCAATCCCACCAACAGTGGAGGAGTGTTCCTCTTTCTCCACATCCTCGCCAGCACTTGTTGTCTCTCGAGTTTTTAATCTTAGCCATTCTGACTGGTGTGAGGTGGAATCTCAGGGTTGTTTTGATTTGCATTTCCCTGATGACTAATGATGTTGAACATCTCTTAAGGTGTTTCTCGGCCATCCGAATTTCTTCTGGTGAAAATTCTTTGTTTAGCTCTGTGCCCCATTTTTTGATAGGGTTATTTGGTTCTTTGCGGTCTATCTTCTTGAGTTCTTTGTATATATTGGATATTAGCCCTCTGTCGGATGTGGGGTTGGTGAAGATCTTTTCCCACTTTGTTGGTTGCCGTTTGTCCTTCTGACAGTGTCCTTTGCTTTGCAGAAACTTTGTAATTTTATGAGGTCCCATTTGTCGATTCTTGATCTTAGTGTGTACGCTATTGGTGTTTTGTTCAGGAACTTTTCCCCTGTGCCCAAGTCCTCCAGGGTCTTCCCAAGTTTCTTTTCTAATAGTTTCAGTGTGTCTGGTTTTATGTGGAGGTCCTTGATCCACTTGGAGTTGATCTTAGAGCAAAGAGATAAGAGTGGGTCAATTCGCATTCTTCTGCATAAAGACACATGTTCCACTATGTTTATAGCAGCCTTGTTTATAATAGCCAGAAATTGGAAGGAGCCCAAATATCCCTCAAAGGAGGAATGGATACAGAAAATGTGGTATATTTATACAATGGAATACTACTCAGCAATTAAAAATAATGAATTCATGCAATTTGTAGGTAAATGGTTAGACCTGGAAAATATCATCCTGAGTGAGCTATCCCAATCACAAAAGAATGCACATGAAATGCAATCACTGATAAGTGGATATTAATGAGCCCAGAAGCACTAAATACTCAAAACACAAATAGCAAGTCAAATGATTCCCAAGAAGAAGAAAGGAGAGGACCCTGGGCATGTAAAGATTGCATCCAGTTTAGTAAAGAAACCGAGGGGGGAGGGGGAATGATTGGGGAATACTTGGGGGGGGAGAAGAACTATGGGAACTATGGTGGGTGGGAACTGGGAAAGGGGAAAGCCTTTGAAATGTAAACATAGAATATAGAAAATAAAAATAACTAAAAAAAAAAGTTAAAAAAAAATCAGTGCTTCGGACATGTTTCCATGATATGCAGGGTCTTATTCAAACTTCCATGCACCTTCTTAACAAAATATTTTCTGTATGATTTCACTGAGATCTCTTCTCTTAAATATCAACAGAAGGGAGTGTTTTAAACTATAGGAGAAAGGTGGACATCTGCTTTCAGAACATTAGAGTCGTGTCAATTGCTGTTTTCACCAAATGCTTAGCCTTTTAGATAAAGACATTTTGTCATGTATGTGGTGGCATTTCCCCATGGTTTTAAATGTTTTATGTTTTATGATTCCTATGATGCATCTGACCATTTTTTTAAAAGAAGACCCCATTCGTATTCTTCATTGATTTCTGTACCAGTTTGATTTCTGTAATCTTGATTGAGTTCTTTATATAGTTTACAAAGTAATTTATTATCAGTTGTATGGCATGAAAATACTTGGTCCCAGTCACTTTTCTGTCTCATTGATCTGTTGTTTCCTTTGCCCTACAGAAACATTTCATTTTTATTTAGATATTTCATAATTGTATGAATTATTTTTAATTCCTCAAAGTATCTTAGGTTGATCTCTGTATATGATTTAACACAGACGTTATAGTTCTAGAGCCAATACTGATATGGACTAAAATTTCACACCATAGCAAACTTTATTCAGAGACTCAGACAATTTAGATTAGAGAGGTTAAAGAAGTTTCCATGAGTTAATGTCTCATGAGTTCAAGCTGTATTTAATCACAAGGACAAGCTGTATGTGGCAAAAAAATATGATTTTTCATAGAGGCATATAAAGGATAGTTTAAAATTTAACTGGATAACAATAGCAAGCAACAATGAGTAATCTGAAATCATCACACTTTTACCTGTTACACTTAGGCAGAGTGTGAAAACATATTCCAAGAACAATTTTGATTTTTGAAGAATCTGAGGTCACAAGGTTCTTGTCTTGTTTCCTTGTAGTGTTCTCACAGCACAAAGAATTCTCCTCGTAAAATCCAGCCCTAGATCATGTGAAGACTGTCTGGCTTCAATTTTATTTCTTTCCACGAAAGTACTTATTGTTTACAGAAATACTGTTAAAGGGAATTTTATTTTCTCTCATGCATTCTTGGGACTTTTGTCAAGTTATTATTGATATATATATATATATATATATATGTATATATATATATATATATATATGCCTGTCTATTTTACTGGCTCCTGTGTTTAAAATTACAGCTTTCTTTCTTTCTTTCTTTCTTTCTTTCTTTCTTTCTTTCTTTCTTTCTTCTTCCTTCCTTCCTTTCTCTTTCTTCCTTCCTTCCTTCCTTCCTTCCTTTCTTCCTTCCTTCCTTCCTTCCTTCCTTCCTTCCTTCCTTCCTTCCTTCCTTCCTTTCTTTTGTGTGTATGCATCTGCATGTGTCAGTGCACTTATGTCCATGTGTCCATTGGTTGTGTGATGTGTGGAGGCCAGAACAAAACTTGTGAGCATCAGGTCTTTCCTCCTATCATGTGGGTATGGGAATTCTACTTGAGTCATCAAGGAGATGTCTCATTGTCCCAGCTGTCAGTTGTTTTCCAGTATGTCTACTTTTTCCCAATTATCATGCTGTTTTAAATGTTATTGCTCGATAGTGTAGTTTATAATAAAGTTACACAATATTTCCAGGATTCTACATTCTGATCATGATTGCTTTGTCTATTTAAGTGTTTTCAGGAATTTGTTTATATATATTTGGATTGAGGAGAATAAGAAAAAATGTTTTGTATATTATGGTAATTTATGGTCATTTAAATAATATTGTTTTTTCAATCCATGGAAATGGTACACTTTGCATTTATTTAATTCTTTTTTACTTTAATTCACTGGTACTTTTCTTTATACCAGTGTTTGATTTCCTTTGATTAATTTATTACCAAGTATTTTTTAGCAAATGTTAAAATGGGACTTTAAAAATATCTTTTTTCAGAAAGCTCATTGATAATGTAGAGATAAAGACACATTATTGAATATTATCTGGTGTAATTCTGTGTGTTGATTTAGCTAAGATGATTTAGATTTCATGTAAATTCATGAAAAGAATACCTTGAAATTGGTACACAGAAAATGTGTACCAATAAATGTTCAGCACATTGTGCCTTTATCAAGGAATCCCCTGAAGCCAGCAGGAGTGGATACAGGATGGTTATTCAGAACCAAAAATCTCTTTTAACTAAAAAGTCATAAAAAGTATTTGAAGGGAGTTATTATAATAAAGTATACAGTAAAGAAGATGCTATTACATTTTTCTTGACCATAAAATAGATGATTAAAGAGAAATGATACTTTTAAAAGTAAGTCTTCTATCAAAATCCAAATAGGTCCTTATAGAAGAAACTTGTTAGCCTGTACATCACAAGAATGTCAGTATATTATCAAGATAATAAATAGGGAAAGACATTAGGTTTCATACTATGGGACAATGTTGCAGATCACAAAAAGAAAAAAAAGACTATCATAAGTACACACTCTTTACAGAGATGCCAAAGAAACTACAACCATAAACTCTTACAACATGTTTGCCTAAATGAGATCTGAATTAAGAAGACATAAATAGACAGGATAAAATGGAAGGGAGAATCTCATTGGACTACACAAAACACTACAGATGACTAAGAAAGGTTGAAAACAGAAGAAATGAACACCCTCACTGAAGAGCACCAAATAGTCTGTTCTATAAGCATATATACAAATAGTATTATATAGACAGAGCAAGTTTTATTTATATATTCATAAGTATAGACACATACACATATGAACATATATGTATAACAGTTAAAAACAACCAGACAATAAATTTGAGAGAATCAGCAACAGGGGCAGATGAGAGTGGCTAGAGGAGAAAAGGAAAAGGGTAAATGATGTAATCATATTTTGAATTAAAATAAAAAATAAAATAATTTGGTGTTCTGTTCAGGAATTTTCCCCCTGAGGCAATGTCCTCAAGGGTCTTCCCCAGTTTCCTTTCTATTAGTTTTAGTGTGTCTGGTTTTATGTGGAGGTCCTTGATCCACTTGGAGTTGAGCTTAGTGCAAGGAGATAAGAGTGGATCAATTCTCATTCTTCTGCATGTTGACCTCCAGTTGAGCCAGCACCATTTGCTGAAAAGGCTATCTTTTTTCTACTGGATGTTTTCAGCTCCTTTGTTGAAGATCAATTGGCCATAGATGTATGGGCTCAATTCTGGGTCTTCAATCCTATTCCACTGATCCACCTTCCTGTTCACTGTACCAATACCATGCAGTTTTACACTATTTCTGTGTAGTATTGCTTGAGGTCTGGGATATTGATTCCCCCAGAAGTTTTTTACTGTTGATGATAGTTTTAGCTATCCTGAGTTTTTTGTTATTCCATATGAATTTGAGAATTGCTCTTTCTAACTCTATGAAGAACTGAGTTGGGATTTTGATGGGAATTGCATTGAATCTATATATTGCTTTTGTCAAGATTGCCATTTTAACTATATTAATCATGCCAAACCACGAGCATAGAAGATTTTTCCATTTTCTGAGGTCTTCTTCAATTTCCTTCTTCAGAGACCTGAAGATTTTGTCATATAAATCTTTCACTTGTTTAGTTAGAGTCACACCAAGATACTTTATATTGTTTGTGGCTATTGTGAAGGGTGTCATTTTCCCTAATTTCTTTCTCTGCCTGCTTATCCTTTGCATATAGGAAAGCTACTGATTTGCTTGAGTTGATTTTATAACCAGCCACTTTGCTGAAGTTGTTTATCAGCTGTAGCAGTTCTCTGGTGGAGTTTTTTGGGTCACTTAAGTATACTATCATATCATCTATGAATAGTGATAGTTTGACTTCTTCCTTTCCAATTTGTATCCCTTTAACTTCCTCATGTTGTCGAATTTGGTATCAGGGTAATTATGGCTTCGTAGAATGAGTTGGGTAGTATTCCTTCTGTTTCTAAGATCAAGAATAGGTAAATGGGACCTTATAAAATTATAAAGTTTTTCCAATTTTCCAATAGGATTGACTCTCCCTCATTATTTAACTTTTCCTGAAAATGCCTTCATTAGATACACAAATCACCCAAGTTATTCTAAACCTGGAGAATTTGACCTTGTCAATGAACACAACTATTTTCTTGTTGTTGGTTTCCCTATCATTAAGACATTGTGCCTTGGGACACAGTATCTGGTATAAACAGTTTAAGGAAGGAAACATTGTTTTAGCTCATGGCATACGACGTTTCAGTCCAGAATCATTGGTTAAATCAATCCATGGTCTGTGGGAAAACATCAGCCTGAGGAAAAATGACTTATCAGTAGGAGCATGTGGTAGGTGCTACATATCTTCTCTTTGACAGAAGGGACAGTGATGAATGGGTCATGAGGCAGTTGGCATAGTATTAAAAGGCAAACACTACTTCCTGCAGCTAGGTCATTTTGTCAAATAGCCTCATTAGCTGAGTTAGTCACTTAATAATGGGAAGATATAGTGGACATTTTATATTAAAACCAAGCTCATTCTGGCTCTGTTACCAAAGGCCAACAGACATTTCATAAATCAAAATAAAGTTGGTCACAATAATCTACAGTCATAATAGTGGCAACTTTGTTCATAAGTCCAATAATCTCAATTTTTTCTGAGATGGGATTTGTGAAACATTTAGTGGTGGTTGGTGGTAGATTCAAACAAGTCTTACAGACTTAAGACACAATGTTATACCATAAGTCTTATTCTCTATAAAGAAAGGAGCAGAGACTGAAGGAAAGGCCATCCAGAGAGTGCCATACCTGAGTATCCATTCCATATACAGGTACCAAACCCAGATACTATTATGGATGCCAAGTGCTTGCTGACAGGAGCCTGATATAGCTGTCCCCTGAAAGGCTCTGCCAGAGCCTGAGCAATACAGAGGTGGATGATGAGGAGCTGAAGAAAGAATCTAAGGCGCTTTTGTCGATTCTTGATCTTAGAGCATAAGCTATTGGTGTTCTGTTCAGGAACTTTTCCCCTGTGCCCAAGTCCTCCAGGGTCTTCCCAAGTTTCTTTTCTAATAGTTTCAGTGTGTCTGGTTTTATGTGGAGGTCCTTGATCCACTTGGAGTTGATCTTAGTGCAAAGAGATAAGAGTGGGTCAATTCGCATTCTTCTGCATGTTGACCTCCAGTTGAACCAGCACCATTTGTTGAAAAGGCTATCTTTATTCCACCGGATGGTTGTGGCTCCTTTATCAAAGATCAAGTGACCATAAGTCTGTGGGTTAATTTCTGGGTCTTCAATCCTGTTCCATTGATCTGCTTGCCTGTTGCTATACCAATACCATGCAGTTTTTAACACAATTGCTCTGTAGTACTGCTTGAGGTCAGGGATATTGATTCCCCCAGAAGTCCTTTTATTGTTGAGAATAGTTTTAGTTTCTGCAAAGCAAAGGACACTGTCAGAAGGACAAAACGGCAACCAACAAAGTGGGAAAAGATCTTCACCAACTCCACATCCGACAGAGGGCTAATATCCAATATATACAAAGAACTCAAGAAGTTAGACTCCAAAGAACCAAAGAACCCTATCAAAAAATGGGGCACAGAGCTAAACAAAGAATTTTCACCAGAAGAAATTCGGATGGCCGAGAAACACCTTAAGAGATGTTCAACATCATTAGTCATCAGGGAAATGCAAATTAAAACAACCCTGAGATTCCACCTCACACCAGTCAGAATGGCTAAGATTAAAAACTCAAGAGACAACAAGTGCTGGCGAGGATGTGGAGAAAGAGGAACACTCCTCCATTGTTGGTGGGATTGCAAAATGGTAAAACCGCTCTGGAAATCAGTTTGGCGGTTCCTCAGAAAATTGGGCATGTCACTTCCAGAGGACCCTGGCATACCACTCCTGGGCATATACCCAGAGGATTCCCCTGCATGCAATAAGGACACATGCTCCACTATGTTTATAGCAGCCTTGTTTATAATAGCCAGAAATTGGAAGGAGCCCAAATATCCCTCAAAGGAGGAATGGATACAGAAAATGTGGTATATTTATACAATGGAATACTACTCAGCAATTAAAAATAATGAATTCATGCAATTTGTAGGTAAATGGTTAGACCTGGAAAATATCATCCTGAGTGAATTAATCCAATCACAAAAGAATGCACATGAAATGCAATCACTGATAAGTGGATATTAATGAGCCCAGAAGCACTAAATACTCAAGACACAAATAGCAAGTCAAATGATTCCCAAGAAGAAGAAAGGAGAGGACCCTGGGCCTGTAAAGATTGCATCCAGTTTAGTAAAGAAACTGAGGGGGGAGGGGGAATGATTGGGGAACAGTTGGGGGGGGAGAGGAACTATGGGAACTATGGTGGGTGGGAACTGGGAAAGGGGAAAGCCTTTTGAATGTAAACATAGAACATAGAAAATAAAAATTAAAAAAAAAAAAGAATCTAAGGCGCTGAAAGCATTTGCATCCTCATAGGCAGAACAACAATGTGAACCAACCAGTACTCCCAGAGCGCCCAGGGACTAAACCACCAACTAAAGAGTACACATGGAGGAACCCATGGCTCCAGCCACATATATAGCAGAGGATGGCCTTGTTGGACATAAGTGAGAGGAGAGGACCTTGGTCCTGTGAAGGCTCAATGCTCCAGTGTAGGAAAATGCCAGAAGAGAGAAGCAGGAGTAGGTGGGTTGGTGAGTAGGGGGAGGGGTACAGAATGGGTGGTTAGGAGAGGAAACAAGGAAAGGGGATAACATTTGAAATGTCAGTAAAGAAAATATCTAATTAAAAAACAGAAGAAAAAGACTTGCCAAAAAGAAAAAATGTAAAAAGGGATGTTGTTAAATAAATAATTACTAAAATCAGTGCAAGAACAAAATTGAGCAGAACAATATTTAAGTCTTAGTGATCTATATTCAACTTCTGGAATGTATGATCTATGATATGACTTCTAAGGAATAATGTGAGTTTTAGAGAATCTTCACTCCATGGAAGTGTTCATTGTGTCCCACAGAATCTTTCTTTCCTGACGTTACTCATTACCTGGGTAATTTTTGTCTAATAGTTCACATTTCTGCTATCACTGACTGTTCCAGTTCCATTTCTGTTGCTATAATAAAGCATTACAATCAAAAGCAACATAAAAGAAAAATTAAATTTACAATTCTAGGTTGCAATCTATCATTCAGGAGAAACTAAAGTAGAAACACAAGAAGTTAGCTATTCTCAGTCTAGAGTGAGAAATAAATGCACCACTTCTTCCTGTTTGCTTGTTGCTTTTTACTTTTAGTTTTATTCTGTCTGATTTAGTTTAAGAATCACAGCCTGAGAGGTGAGTTGGATCATTCTCCATCAAATAATGCTAGACAGTCCTCCAAAGACATACTCACAGGCTAATCTCAACTAAGTAGCTCCTCATTAGACTCAGGTAATTGTAGGTTATAGAAAGTTGAGTTATAAAGTACTCAAGGAGATTAAGGGTTTTGCCAGCCCAGAGGAATAACAACAATATCAACTAACCAGACCCCCAGAACTCCCAGGGACTAGACCACCAACCAAAGAATACACATGGAGGTACTCATATGTAGCTGAGGATTGCCTTATCAGGCATCAATAGGAAGGGAGGCCCTTAGTCCTGTGGAGGCTTGACGACCCAATGTAGGAGAATAATAGAGCAGTGAGGCATGAGTAGGTGGGGAGCACCATCTTAGAGACAAAGGGGAGAGAGGCCTGGTTTAGGGAGTTTTTGGCAGGGAGACCAGAAAGGGGGACAACATTTGAAATGTAAATAAATAAAATAACCAATTAAAAAACAACAAACAAACAAATAAAATACTAACTGCATACATGTATTGTAGTTTCCATTACAGCTTAGGCTTCATATCCACACAAAACATTTAGGTATAGCCTGAGGGCACATCATCTGACACATAGTCTGAACTCAAATAGTTTCCCTTGCAATCTCTGTCCATATATCTTTTACCACACAGAGCTAGCATTTTTGCATTGATGAATATGCAGCATTACATGGATATATTCAAGATCTGCAGACTTGAGTGTTTTATGGGTCCCCTAGAATTTTGCTGTTAAGTGCTCTCTATGATTGTGAGGTTCATATACTGACATACAACTGCCCCACAAATAATGAATCAATAAAATCCATACTTCTCAGGAATCATCCTTGACTTCAAGCTGTACTGCAGAACAATAGACATAAAAGCTTCATGGTATTGGTACAGAAACAGACAGGTATATCAGTGGAATAGAATGGAATACACAGAAATAAGTCCACACACTTATGATCACTTGATCTTTGACAAAGAAGCCAAAAATATACAATAGAAAAAAGAAAGCATCTTCAATAAATGGTGCTGGTCTAGCGGGCTGTCTGTATGTAGAAAAATAAAAATAGAACCATATTCGTCACCTTTCACAGAGCTCAAGTCCAAGTGAATCAAGGACCTCAACATAAAATCGGATAGACTGAATCTAATAGAAGAGAAAGTGGGAAATAGCTGGAACTCATTGGAACAGGGAAAAATTTCCTAAACAGAACTCCAATGGCTCATGCTCTAAGAACAAGAACGGATAAGTGGAACCTCATGAAATTGGAAGGCTTCTGTAATGCAAAGGACATAGTCAATAAAACAAATCAGCAACCTACAGATGGGAAAAAATTCTTCACTCATCCTACATCCAATAGAAGGCTAATATCCAAAATGTATAAAGAATTTAAGACACTAATCACCGAAAACCAAACAACCCAATCAAAAAGTGGAGTATAGAACTAAACCAAGATTTCGCAATGGAGGAATTTGGAATGGCTGAGAAGCACCTAAAGAAATGTTCAAAGTCTTTAGTAATTAGAGAAATGCAAACCAAAATGACCTGAGATTCCACCTTACACCAATCAGAATGGCTAAGATCAAAACCTCAGGTGGCACTACTCTATTGCTGGTGGGATTGCAACCTGGTACAACTACTCTGGAAATAAATCTGGAAGTTCCACAGAAAATTACAAATAGATCTACCTGAAGACCCAGCAATACCATTCTTGTGAATATACCCAAAAGATTCCCCCACCATGCTTCAGGGGCATGTGTTCCACTATGTTTATATCAGACTTATTTGTCATAGCCAAAATCTGGATAAAACCTTGATGTCCCAAGACAGAGGAATAGATACAGCAAATGTGGTTTATTCACACAATGAAATACTACTCAGCTATTAAGAACGAGGACATCCTGAGTTTTGCAGGTAAATGGATAGAACTAGAAAATATCATCCTCAGTGAAGTAACTCAGACCCAAAAGGACTTGCATGGTATGTACTCACTAATAAGTGGATATTAGCCCCCCCAAAAAAAACAGTACAGAATACCCAAGATATAGTCTACAAACTCAAAAAGGTCAACAAGTTGAAAGCCCCATGGCAGGACTCCTCAGTCCTACTTGGGAGGGAGAAGAAATCAATCACAAGTAGGGAAGGGATGAGGAACATGGTAGGGAAAGTAGAAGGGGGGAACCTGATCTGGTGTTGGGTGGTGGAGGGAGACTGAAGCCCTGAGGATTAGCAGAGAGAATTGAAGTAGACAGCCTCAGGAGGTAGGAGGTTTTGGGAACTTCCAGTGTGCACCAGAGATCTGGGAAGGGAGAGACTCAGGACTCAAAGGGAGGGACTTTGGACAAGATGCTGGATGGTGGAGTGTGGGAACTTATAGAGTCTACCTCCAACAGGAAGACAGGTTATCAAATGCGGGAGGTGGTTGCCATCCCACAGTCAAAACTCTGGCCCATTATTGTTCTCGTCTGAAAGAACTTCAGGGATGGAAATGGAGAGGTGCCTGAGGAAATGACTGTCCAGAGACAGGCCCAAGGTAGGATGCAGATCAAGGGTAGGTCTCAGGGCCTGACACTATTACTGCAGCTATGGAGAGCTCACAAAAAGAGACCTATCATGACTGCACTCAGGAAGAACCAGCAAGCAGCTGAAAGAGTCAAATGCAGATGTTTGCAACAACCAAGAGATAGAAGCTGCTGACAGCTGTTGGTGAATTAGAAAAAGGCTGAAAGAAGCTGAGAAGGAGAAGGATAATACTGTAGGAAGACCAGTAGTCTCAATTAATGTGGATCCCTGAGATCTCTCAATCACTGGAACACCAACCAGGTAGCATACACCAGCTGATATGAGGCCCCCAACACAGAAACAGCAAAGGACTTCCAGGACTGTGTTAGGTCAGAGATGATGTGTCTAGCCCACAATTTAGAGGTCAGGTGGGTGGGAGTTGGGGACATCTTGGTGGAGACAAAGGGGTGAGGACATCCTCATTGAGACATGGGTAGGGAGGGGTGTGGGATGTGGAGTAGTGGGGGTGGGTTGGGGGAATAGAGTTTGGAGTGTAGAAAATTTCTTTTCTTTTTTTTATTGGATATATTCTATATTTACATTTCATTTCCATTTTTTAGTTTCCCCACCCCCCTAAGATCCCACATGCCCTTTTCCCTCCCCCTGTTCCCTCATCCACCCCTTCCCACTTCCCTGTTCTGGTATTCCCCTACACTGATGCTTTGAGCCTTTCCAGCATTAGTGTCCATTCCTTTCTTCTTGTCAGACATCTTTTGGTATGTGAATTGTGTCTTGGTGTCCCACGATTCTAGGCTAATATCCACTTATCAGTGACTGCATACCATGGGTATTCTTTTGAGACTGGGTTACCTCACTTAGAATGATCCAATAAAAAAAAGAAAAGAAAAGAAAAATTTTAAAAAGAGAAAAAGTAAAAGAAAAAAGAGAAAAGAAAAAGAATTTCTAAAAAAAAACTGAAAATAAAAAAATTGTTCAAAGTACTTCAAATTCTTTTATTTTTCACAATTTTTAGAAATTCTTTTTTTCTTTTATTGTTTTTTCTCCTTTTTCTTTGAAAATAGGCAAAGAGACAAATATTGGAGACATTGAGATTACTGAAAGTCAGAAAGTACGCGGAAATTCTCACTGTTACCTCTAAAAGCCATATGCATGAGTGCAATTGCATGCACGCACACACACACACACACACACACACACACACACACACGAATGAATTTCAAACTTCTAAGCTACAGAAATTTATAGATAAATTTGCATTTAAGAATCAGTTCTTTATTTCCATCAATCTTGGTTTGTCTGTTGGTTCTCTATGGTGACAAATGGTGCTGGCTCAACTGGAGGTCAGCATGCAGAAGAATAAGAATTGATCCACTCTTATCTCCTTGTACTAAGCTTAACTCCAAGTAGATCAAGGACCTCCACATAAAACCAGACACACTGAAACTAATAGAAAAGAAACTGGGGAAGACCCTTGAGAACATTGGCTCAGGGGGAAAGTTCCTGAACAGAACACCAATAGCTTATGCTCTAAGATCAAGAATAGACAAATGGGACCTCATAAAATTACAAAGTTTCTGTAAGGCAAAAGACAATGTCAAAAGTACAAATCAGCAACCAACAAATTGGGAAAAGATCTTCACCAACCCTACATCTGACGGAGGGCTAATATCCAATGTATACAAAGAACTCAAGAAGTTACACCCCAGAAAAACAAATAACCCTATCAAAAATGGGGTACAGAGCTAAACAAAGACTTTTCACCTGAAGAACTTTGGATGGCTGAGAAGCACCTTAAGAAATGTTCAACATCATTAGTCATTAGGGAAATGCAAATCAAAACAACCCTGAGATTTCACCTCACACCAGTCAGAATGGCTAAGATTATAAACTCAGGAAACAACAGGTGTTGGCTAGGATGTGGAGAAAGAGGAACACTCCTCCACTGCTGGTGGGATTGCAAGCTGGTACAACCACTCTGGAAATCAGTCTGGCAGTTCCTCAGAAAACTGGACATGATACTTCCAAAGGACCCTGATATACCACTCCTGGGCATATACCTACAAGATTCCCCAGCATGCAATAAGGATATAAGTTCCACTATGTTCATAGCAGCCTTATTTATAATAGTCAGAAGCTGTAAAGAACCCAGATGTCCCTCAATGTAGGAAGGGATACAAAAATGTGGTATATATACACAATGGAGTACTATTCAGCCATTAGAAACGATGAATTCATGAAATTATTAGACAAATGGATGGAGCTGGAAAACATCATACTAAGTGAGCTAACCCAGTCTCAAAAGAATACCCATGGTATGCACTCACTGATAAGTGGATATTAGCCTTGAATCTTGGAACATCAAAGACACAATCCACATACCAAATGATGTCTGAGAAGAAGGAAGGAGTGGACCCTGGTTCTGGATGGCTCAATGCATCAGTGTAGAATACCAGAACAGAGAAGTGGGAAGGAGTGGATGGGGGAGCAGGGGGAGGGAAAAGGGCATTTGGGGCCTTTGCGGGGCAGAGAACCAGAAAAAGGGAAATGAAATGTAAATAAAGAATATATCCAATAAAAAAGGCACGTGCCACTAAAATTTTTTTCTATTATTTGGAGACATTAAGCCCATCACAGCCTTCAAGGTGTGTTGATTAGTTACAGGATCGAGAAAATAATTCAAATGATGTAGGTAGAAATTTTCATCGCCAGTAAACACATAGAGAATTAAACGTAACATTTAAAAAAATGGACAGGAAAATGAATCATTGACTGAAGATTGATTTAAAGAGAGCTGTAGATAATTCCAGTGTTTGTATGAGATAAAGTAGCAGAGCATTAAGAAAATAAAGGGAAAAGAAAGCTATCACTGAGATATAGTTTACCTTAAGGAAACACTTAAAGATCTATACAAATCTGAATGTATTAAAAAATTTCAATTTAGGATCAAACAGCATAAGAAAGTATTTGCACAAATGGAGCATAAGCTTTTTGGGAGAATAAGAAAGTTAAAATGTAATTTACAACACCACTTCCAGGAAGATAGAGCAAAGGTTCTTTGTACTACAACTAAAATTATTTGATAATATATTTTAAACACAGGAAGTTTTAAAGATGGAGAAAAGATATTCTGGATAGATTATTAAAAAAAAACAAATGGAAACAGATTCATGCATGAAAATGACACCAAAATAAAAAATCAGTCAATACTCCCAACCCCACAACAAAATTAAACATTCTTATGTAAAGCACCAGAGATGTAGGTTGCCTGGTAAGACATTTAAAGCATACCTATTATGCCTCTCCAGTTAAACACCATAGGGAAACAAGATTGTCTAGACTTTATGCTTTTCAGCAGCAAAGATCCTCCCAAACAAAGTCTATAATTAGTCATTCCAAAACCCTGACCTCAACTGTGGATGATTTGGTGTCAGAGATTGCCAAGAAAGGAGGCAGGCTCTCATCAGATATTCGAGGTGGGGAAGGCAGGAGAGAAGCCATGAGAACTAGCAGAATGACTGGAAACACGCAACCTCTGGGGGTAGGAGGTGAGGGGAAGTGGGTCCCTGTAGAATGTACCAGAGACCCAGGAGGTAAGAGTCTGTCAGAACCTAAAGGGAGGGACTTTAGATGAAATTCCCAATAGTGGGGAGAGGGAACTTGTAGTGCCCACCACCAGTAAAAAGACAGAACATCAAGTGAACAAATTGGGTTGTCATCCCACAGTCAAAAACTTTGACCCAGAATTGTTCCTGTCTAAAAGAACTGCAAGGACAAAAATGGAGAAGAGACCGAGGGAAAGGAGGTACAGTGATAGGACCAAATTGAGATTCAGCTCAAGGGGAGGTTCCAAGGCCTGACACTATTATTGGTGCTAAGGTGTGCTTACAGACAGGAGTCTATCATGCCTGCCCTCTGAGAGGCCCAACAAGCAGCCGAGAAAGAAGTAGATACATATTACCAACCAATGGACTGAAGTCGGAGACCCCTGTGGTTGAATTAGAGAAAGGATGGAAGAAGCTGAGGAGGAGTGTGACCCCATAGGAAGAGCAGCATTCTCAAGTAATAAGGATCCCTTAGATCTCTGACACTGAGAAACCACACAGGCAGCATACACTAGCTGATCCAAGGCCCTGACATATATACAGCAAAGTACTGCCTGGTCTTGCCTCAGTGAAAGATGATGTGCCTAACCCTTGAGAGATATGAGGCCTCAGGGAGTGGGAGGGCCTGTCTGGGTGGGTTTGGGGTGGGGTAGGGACATCCACTTGGAGATGAGCGGGGTGGGGAGATGAATGGGATGAAGAACTGGCAGACTGAGAAGAAGTTAATGACTGGACGGTAAAAATCACAAAAGCTATTTAAAAAGCGAGAGAGAGTGAATTCAGGCTCTCATCCCCATCAGCAGGAACCAGGCACCTAAATCCAGAGCTGGAGCTCTAGGACACAGGGGACTTCACCAAAGATTGAAGCAAAGGCAAAAGAAGCCATTCTCTCCTCACTAAAAGATGAAAGTCAACATATACAAGAAGATTGACATAATTTCATGCATCCTATCAGATCACCATGGACTAAGGCTGATCTTCAATAACAAAAACAAAGAAAGAAACAGACAAAAACTGGTAAGCCCACATATACATAGAAGCTGAAAAAACTCTACTCAATTATAGCATGTTTGAGGAAGAAATTAAGAAAGAAATTCAAGACTTTTAAAATTTAATAAAAATAAAGGTATAGCATACCCAAATGCATGTGATACAATGAAAGCAATGCTAAGAGGAAAACTCATAGCTCTGAATGCCTCCAAAAATAAGCTGGATAGAACACACACAAGAAGCTTAACTGCACATCTGAAACCTCTAGAACAAAAAGAAGCTAATACACCCAAGAGGAGTAGATGGCAGGAAATAATCAAACTCAGGACTGAAATCAACCAAGTAGAAACAAAAAGTACTATACAAAGAATCAACGAAACTAGGAGCTGGTACTTTGAGAAAATCAACAAGAAAGATAAACTCTTAGCCAGACTAATAAGAGGGCACAGAGACAGTACCCAAATTAACAAAATCAGAAATGAAAAGGGAAACATAACAACAGAAATTGAGGGAATCAAAAAAACCAGATCCTACTACAACAGCCTGAACTCAACAAAACTGGAAAATCTTGATGAATCACACAATATTCTAGACCAGATAGGAGGCACCAAAATTAAGTCAGTATAAGATAAACCATGTAAATAGTCCCATATACCCTAAAGAAATAGGAGCAGTCATTAAAATTCTCCCAACCAAACCAAACCAAACCAAACCAAACCAAACCAAACCAAACCAAACCAAACCAAACCAAACCAAACCAAAAAAAAAAAAAAAAACAAACAAAATAAATAAAACAAAACATAAAACCAGCAACAGCTGATTTAGTGCAGAATTCTGACAGACCTTCAAAATACCCTAATACCAATACTCTTCAAGCTATTCCACAAAATATAAATAAGAGGAACACTACGCAATTCCTTCTATGAAGCCACGATTAGGTTTATACCTAAATCATATGAAGATGCAAAAAAGAAAGAGAACTTCAGACCAATTTTCCTCATGAATACTGATGCAAAGATACTCAATAAAATTCTTGCAAACCAAATCCAAGAACACATCAGAACACTCATTCACTGTGATCAAGTAGTCTTAGTCTCAGAGATGCCGGAATGGTTCCTTTTTAAAGAAACCCATCATTATAATCCACTATATAAACAAACTCAAAGAAAAAAACACATGATCATCTCTTTAGATGCTGAAAAAGCCTTTAACAAAAAACAATACCCAATCATGCTAAAAGGCTTGAAAAGATCAGGAATTTAAAACCCATACCTAAACATAGTAAAAGTAATATATAGCAAACCAGTAGCTAACATCAAACTAAATGGAGAAAAACTTGAAGTAATTAAAATCGGGACAAGACAAGGCTGCCCACTCTCTCCCTACCTACTCAATGTAGTACTGGAAATCCTAGCCAGAACAATTAGACAACAAAAGGAGTTCAAAGGGATACAAAATTGGAAAGGATGAAGTCAAATTATCACCATTTGCAGATTATATGATAGTATAATTAAGTGCCCACAACAATTCCACCAGAGAACTCCTAAACCTGATAAACAACTTTAACAAAGAGGGTGGATATAAAATTAACTCAAACAAATCAGTAGCCTTCATATACTCAAAGGATAAACAGGCTGAGAAAGAAATTATGGAAATGATACCCTTCACAATATCACAAATGAAATAAAATACCTATGGGACTCTAAGCAAACAAGTGAAAGATCTGTATGACAAGAAGTTCAAGTCTCTGAAGACAGAAATTGAAGATCTCAGAAGATGGAAAGATCCCCCATGCTCACAGATTGGTAGAAATAATATAGTAAAAAATGGCCATCTTGCCAAAAGCAACCTACATATTCAAGGCAATCCCAATGAAAATTCATCTGGAATAACCAAAACCCAGTATAGTAAAAACTATTCTCAACAATAAAAGAACTTCTGGGGTGTGGGTTAAAATGGTGGCCTGTGTCCTGCACAGGGCTTGGGCTGTGAAAAGTAGCAGGATTCAGCGCAGGGTTTGGGGAAGTTCAGTCTGAGGTCCCTGGGGAACTGTGTAGTTGACTCAAGGTCCTGGCCCACATGGAGGCTGAGGATAACAGGTTCTCAGGTTCTTGGACACCCCAGAAGCCATTGAATGCCACAGAAGAGCTGAGAACTGAGTTAGGGCACTGAGGCCTGAGGGCTGGCTCTAGCCAGGGGTTAACTTTGGAAGGAGAGAGCCTTGGCTTGCTTGGCAGGCAGCTTGGCTTGGTGGAGACCATGTCTGGGAGCATAGAGAGGCCTTCTGTGGGAGGCTAACTGTGATTCTTTAAATGAAAGCCTGTTCCATTTTTCCCCACAGTGGATCCCGATGAGAAGAGGCAGCCCATGTATTTCAGGCATTTATTGTCATGGCATATAGTTGTGATGAGTGAAACTGTACCCTACTGTTTCAGGGCAGTCCTGAGGTTGAAGATCTTTTGTTGGGAGGAGTGTCTGGGAAGGAGAGTTTATTGGATAAGCCCTTCAGGCCTTTAGGTACCTCATTAAAATGGATATTTATTTTAAGGCTACATATTTGTGGTTATGTCCTCTACCTGTGGAAGGGTTTGGGAAGTTGCCCTTGAGTGACTGATGGGCACCGAATTATGAAGAGCTGAGGCCTCATGTAAGGAGCCTGGTGACTAGGAGTGTGGCAAATGACAATTTTCCCTTGCAGAGTTATCTGCTGTGTCTCCAGGATTTTAATCCTAGCTCAACCAGAAAACAGGCTGCCTTTCACAGTCCCACACTGGGGGAATCACCATCCCTGACCTCAAGCAGTATTACAATGCAATAGTGATAAAATATGATTTGTACTTATACAGACACTGTCAGGAAGATCAATTGAATAGAACTGAAGATCCAGAAATGAAGCTACACAACTATGGTTACTTGATTTTTGACAAAGGAACTAAAACGATCCAGTGAAAAAAAAGACAATTCCTGCTGGTTCAAGTAGAGGTCAGCAGGTAGAAGAATGCAAATCAATCCATTCTTATCTTCTTGTACAAAGATCAGGTCCAAGTAGATCAAGAACCTTGACATAGATCCTGATACACTGAAACTAAGAGAAAGTGGGGGAACAGCCCCAAACACATGGTCACAAGGCAAAAATTCCTAAACAGAACACTAATAGCTTATGCTAGAAGATCTAGAATTGACAAATGGGACCTCATAAAATTGCAAAGCTTTTTTACGCCAAAGGCCACTGTCAATAGGACAAAATGGCAACCAACATATTGGGAAAAGATCTTTATCAATTCTGTATCCAATAAAGGGCTAATATCCAATACATACAAAGAACTCAAGAAGGTAAACTTCAGAGAATTAAATAACCCTATTAAAAATGGGGTACAAACCTGAATAAAATCTCTCTCTTTTTTTAAAAGACACACCAGAAGAAGTCATGAGGTTTCATTACAAATGGTCGTGAGCTACCATGTGCTTGCGGGGATTTGAACTCAGGACCTCTGGAAGAGCAGTCAGTGTTCTGAACTGCTGAGACATCTCTCTCGCCCCCCCCCAAAAAAAAGAATTCTCAGCAGAGGAATATCAAATGGCCCAGAAGTACCTCAAGAAATGTTCAACATCCTTAGTGATGAGGGAAATACAAATAAAAATAAACTGTGTGATTCCACTTCACACAGTTTAGAATGGTTAACATCAAAAACTCAGATGGCAGCATGCTGATGAGAATGTGGAAAAAGAGGAAGACTCCAACATTGTTGGTAGTATTACAACCTGGTATAACCACTCTGGAAATCAGACTGGCTGTTCTTCAGAAAATTGGAAAGAGTTCTACTTGAGGATCCAGCTATACCACTCCTGGGCACATACCCAGAAGATCTCCAACATGTAATAAGGACACAAGCTCTACTATGTTCATCGCAGCCTTATTGATAATAGAAGAAGCTGGAAAGAACTCAGATGTCCCCCAACAGAGAAATGGGTATAGAAAATTAGTTACATTTATACAATGGAAAATTAGTTACATTTACACAATTTATACATATATAACTATTAAAAACAATGACTTTGTGAAATTCTTATGCAAACTGGTTGAACTAGAAAAATATCCTGAGTGAAATAACCCAGTCACAAAAGAGCACACATGGTATGCACTCACTGATATGTGGATATTAGTCCCAAAGCTGGGAGTACCGAAGAGAGAATTCACTGACTGTATGAAGTTCAAGAAGATACTCCAAAATGTGAATTCTTTAGTTCTTTTTGAAAAGGGGGAACAAAATACAGGAGGTACAGGGCAGGAGGGACTTGGGTGGAAGATTTGAGGGATAGGGGGAAACTGGGCAGGATCAGGTATGGGAGGAGATGAACAGTGGTGTGTAGCAATGCAGAGATGTGCAACTGTAAGTAGTAAGCAGAAATCCCAGCTGCCAGGAAAGGAAGAGGCGCCCAGGACACAATGGGGATAACATTAGCTGAAATGCCCAACAAATGGGAGGAGAACCTGTAAAGATCATATGCAGAGGTTAGGCAAGGCCCCTTCCTGGAGGATGGAGCCACCCACTCATTTGCAAATTTTTATCCCAGAATTGCTCCTGTCTAAAGACAAGGCCAAATTTTGGAGCAGACTGAAGGAAAGGCTATCCAGAGACTGCCCCACCTGGGGATCCATCCCATATATGGACAACAAACCCAGACACTATGATGGGCTCTGCCAGAGGCTGACAAATACAGAAGCAGCCAAACATTGTACTGAGTACAGGAACCCCAATGGAGGAGTTAAGAAAAAGACTTAAGGAGCTGAAGGGTTTTGTAACCCTACCTGAAGAACAAAACTATCAACTAACCAGACACCTCCCCTCCAGAGCTCCCAGAGACTAAACCACCAACCAAAGATTTCACATGGAGGGACCCATGGCTCCAGCTGCATATGTAGCATATGGCATTGGGAGAGGGAGCATGCTCATTGAATGGGGGGTGGGATGGGGGTTCTGGGGAAGAAATCAGGAAAGGGGATAGTATTTGAAATATAAATGCATAAAATATCCAATTAAAAAAGTATTTAAGCCAGGCAGTGGTGGCACATGCCTTTAACCCCAGCACTTAAGAGCAGAGACAGGTGGATTTCTGAGTTTGAGGCCAGCCTGGTCTACAGAGTGATTTCTAGGGCAGCCAGGGCTATACTTGTTTCGAGAAACCTTGTCTAGAAAAAAACAAAACAAAACAAAACAAAAACTATTTAAATCTACTATTGTACAAACAACTGACTCTTGTGTACAGCTTACTTAAAACAGTAAACAACTCTAATAACAAATTGATGAACACATTTAGAAACTGTATTTAAACGAAAAAAAATGTATTTGTTCTGTATTTCCTAAAGATAGTGTCAGTCAAGAGGAGTCGATCAGAATATATTATATTCAATATACTTCAGTTTTATTTCAACTTTTCCTTTCTTTTTTCTGTACCTCCCTTCCCCTTTTGTTCTTTTGTCTGTGTGCTTTGGTCTTTGTGTGATTCTGGGGTTTGCTTGTTGTTTTGGTTAAGTATGGAAATTAAAGATTGATGTTTATTGTCATCCTGTATTATTATATACTTTATTCTTTAAAACAGGATTTCTATATGAACCTGGATCATTAAGACTTAACAATCTTTAACCTTCACTCTTGGAATTATAGATACACATTACAGACACACAAGGCCATCCCCAACTTTTTATGTGGGGCCAGGAGCCAGCCCCAGTGGGGTGTGTTCTTTCTTATTGGTTCTTCTTGAGGCAGCTGAGGGGGAAGAGTTTTGGAGGGGGTAAGACTTGGTCTTAAATGCCACTTAAAATAATATTAAAGGAATAAAAATTAAAAAAGATATTTATAGTTGCTATATAATAAAAAGTTTACTTACGTAAGCTGCTATACTATTGTAGCTGACCTGCCTTCTGTGTTCCTCTGAACCCAGAGACTCAGGCACTTAGTACTTCATCCTAAAAAAAATGGGAGATTAAATAAAGGATTAGTTGCTAGAGTCTTTTTCCTATTGTCCATATGCCTCTTGCTTGTTAGACTAGGGGCCAATTTGGAGCAATAAACTTCTATTGAACCAGGAGAAGATAATAACACTCACAGAAAGAAAAAAATTTTACATAAGCAAATATGCATAATCTCACATAAGTTCACAGACAGCTTCAAGCATGCAGAATTCTCATTTATACATTTCCAAGCAAATTCAGTTAGGCCCAGCTTGAATGCATTCTCACAATTACATACTTACACACACATGCACACATTCTCACAATTACATACTTACACACACATCCATACTTACATATGCATATGGAACAAAAAACCAAGCACTAGTGCAGAAAGAACTCACTCATTCTGGGTGAAAAATGTGCTCCAATCTTCACTGCATAGAGAAAGAAAAAGCTTCCACCCTTTTAATGCTAAATGAATTAAAACTATGTTTGTAAGAAAAAAGCTTTGCTCCTTTTAATAAGACGGGATGCCTTGTCCTTACCATGGGTTATGGCCCATGGTAAGGAGAAGCCTGCCTGTTCCTTCTGCTCTCTGCAGCATCTTCTTTTTACCTCTTTCCCTCTGCATTCTGCACATTGCTCTCTTAGTTTTTTTTTTATGGTACTTATAGTTTCTAAGTTATTCCACTCTGCATTCTCCTTCTAATCTTGTTCTCTTTTGACTAAAAACTTCTCCTCAGTTCAGTTCCTCTCTCAGCTCAGTTCTTCTCACCTCTCTTCCTCTCACCTAAAGTCCTCTTTTCTGACTCTTCTTTTGGTCCTCAGCCCTTAAACATCTTTCAGAATACATGATCACATGTTTCAAAGTTCATTATATGTTCACACAAAAAGTCAAATCATAAATTGAAATAGAAGTCTACAACAGAGAATGTTTAAATACATATCCATTAGGAGTAATTATCTAGTAATTATCTAGCTAAGCATCTATCACCTGTCTTAGCTCTACAGGTTCACCAAAGCTTTAAAACCATAACTAAGTTATAAGTGAAGTTTTGTATACATAAACCCAGTCAATATTTTATCTTATGTCCTAGCACCTATTGGTTGTTTTATAACCTCTTGGAATGTGCTCTGAGTAGGAGAAAGTTTGGTTGCCATCTAAGAGCAATTAACTTGTGACACTTGGGAAACTGGCAGAGTTCTCATTGCTGTTTTGGCTACCAGAAGAGGAGCCAATGCAGTCCCATTATAAAAGAGTTTAATAATCACAGATATAATTTTAGAAATTCTTATAGGATCATCATTAAAACTTAAGTCACTTTTCTTTGTCTACATAGCATCACTCTAAGACAGTACATCTTCATGGATCTGCTCTTCATAGTTTGCTCTTACTTATTGATTATTATATATATTTTAATAATAACAAGAAAAGCATATTAATAGCAGGAATCTTTTCTAAAATGAGTCCCTCACAGCCTTGCTTAATGAGGGCTCACCTGTTGCAGATTATACAATAATTCAAAGCAGGTCATTTCAGGATGATCACCTGCTAGTATATTAGCTTGTCTCATTATGGATCCTGACAATATGGATTCTTGATATCTGAATGCAGGTTCTTCTGTGTAGAAAGCAAAAGCCCTTCCTGAGCTATCTCTCTGACCTCTCTCTCTTTGTATATTGTGTTTTTAAATTTGTTTTTAGGAAGTATCGTGGTAAAGTTCTCCTTGGTATTAAACTATGGTCTATTCCCCTCATCTTCTTTATGGCTAGGATTGAATGTGTGGCCCACCAAACCTGACTCTTTAGTATGTGTTTATATGAACAAATGAAACAGCAGTTCTATCATATGTTCTTATATAATCCCCAATAAACATGGATTGAAATGAAGATAATGAGAGTTTGATGAGGCCACAAGAAAGGACAACATGGTTTTACAGAACTCATAGTAATCCTCCAAGAGTCTGCCACCATATGGACTTGTGTGGGGGTTGAAATAGGTTTGGCCTCCATAGAGACATGTGTTTGAATGCTTATCCCACAGGGAATAACTTTATTAGGATGTATTGCCTTATTGGGGTATGTGTGGCCTCGGGATAATTGTGTGACTGTGAACCAGGATCTGAGGATTGTTTTATGCTCAGGCTCTTTGCAGTGTGAAATGAAAGCCTCCTCCTGGCTGTGAAAAGAGTCTTCATTTGCTGCCTTCAGATCAATATATAGAACTCTCTGCTCTTCCAGCAACATGTCTGCCTGCATGCTGTCATGTTTCCTGCCACAATGATAATGGAGTGAACCTCTGAAACTGTAAGCCAGGCCCAATTAAATGTTTGGCTTTATAAGAGTTGCCTTGGTCATGGTGCCTCTTCATAGCAATAAAACCCCAACTAAGATAGCTTGAAAACACTACTTCTAATTAATGTTTTGTAGAAAACACAGGAGATGGCCATGTTAAATGATGTCACAGAAGGCAATTCCTGCAGTCAAAATGAGAAATCTTTAGGGTAAATAATACTCTAATTATTCAAAATAGCATATAAAAAGAAACAGTAATAATTATAAATTAGAAAACAACTTACTAGTTAAATCACAGTGTCCTTGTTTGGATCTCATTCTGTCCAAAATTTATTTTAAAATAAAATGAAATAGTTTAAACCACTACATGTGTATTTGTAAAGTTAAAAATTGTAGAATGTGATTTTTTTTTCTGAAAACTATTTTACAGGATACTCTGATAGGTAATCTTAATTGTCATCCTGACATCATGGGAAAATGAGACCTCATTAAGATAATTATTTCATCAGATTGACAATGGGTATGTCTATAGGGGCATGTTATTGATTATTAACTGATATGGAGGACCCATTCCACTATGGATGGTACCACTTTTGAACAGTTGATTCTGGACCATATAACCTTATGAACTCCTATCACCAGCAAAAACAACCAAGTAAGTAGCTTTTCTTCATGGTATCTGGCTCAATTCTCTTCTCCATGTTTCTGCCTTCAGTCCCTCCTCTGGCTCTCTTCATGATGGATGGACAATGATTTTAAGCCAAATAAACTCGCTCGCTACTCTCACGTTGTTTATAGTGAAGTGTTTTCTCACAGCAATAAAAGGAAATGGGGCGAGTACCTATTTTGTTCTAGTTGTACAAGTTAAAAGTGATTGGAGATGAAATTATTGTGGCTGGAATTTGTGTTAAAATGATGTAAAAGATGAAATATGAAAGTTTATTGAAAGTGATAATTGTTTGTACTTTTAAATATAAGTTGAAGATAATTGTTAATAATAGTTTATAGGAACACGAGGATTTGTTTATGCTTTCCTATGGTAAAGCTTCAATTAAAGACAATTTATATATAATATATAAAATCCAGGGGTATTAACGCAGATAAGAAATTGTTCATACCTAATGATTATAAAGAATATTGAAGCCACCGTATATGTATATATGTCTATATTTGTGTACCCAGGTGTGAATTTGCATGTCCTTGTGTGACCTATTAAGATTAAAGTCGTCTCTATTGTTTTCTTTATTCCATTTCTTTCAAATCATGATTTTCAACAGCCCTAGAGTAGTTTTCAAGATTTTGGTAACAAGGAGCTTTTTATTATGGCCACTACATTTAAAGTGTGTCTTTTTTTCTCCAATATATTACCACAGTAGAAATCACCACACTTAATACTACCCACTTTGATTTTCATGATACATTATTTTTGTTTCACTTAATGGTTTAGAGATCAATAGTGCTGCAGTGACAGAAATGGTAAGCAGTTTTAGCTTCCATATATTCACAGAAAGTTTCAGAACTCATGAGATTATTATTTGATAGTCAGTTTATGGGTTTTTTTTCTGCTGGAATGAAAATTAACAGTATGTCTTCAAGGGTGTTGTTATCTTATCATTGACTTAACTCATAAATCCCTAAAGTAAGTTTTTTTTTGTTTTTTTTTTTGTTTTTTTTTTGTTTTTTTGTTTTTTTTTTCTTTTTTTAAATTTTATTTTCTATATTCTATGTTTACATTCCAAAGGCTTTCCCCTTTCCCAGTTCCCACCCACCATAGTTCCCATAGTTCCTCTCCCCCCCATCTGTTCCCCAATCATTAAGGTAAAATAAACTATACTTTTATATATTTCTTAGGAAACAAATGTTATACTTTTCCTTGGAAGGACCTACTATGAGGGGTGGCATGCTTAACTCAGCTGCCACTGATGTCCATATCTATTGCTTTAAGCTGTTCAACCCCAACACCTACTCCATCTATGAGCTATTAAACCAGAAGAAGTAATTGGTGCAGAACCAGATCCAGGAGCATGTCACTGGCAAGGAAGATGAAAACATGAGGCATGGCTGTGATCAAAGAAGTCTTAGCTATACTCTGTATTTAAGGTTTTTCTGAGGCCAGAGGCCTTCCACTAGACAAATAGACAAATACTCATGGCAATGAGTATTTGCATTATATATATATATATATATATATATATATATGTGTGTGTGTGTGTGTGTGTGTGTGTGTGTGTGTGTGGGTTTGTGTGTGTGTGTGTGTGTTTATAAATTTATTGCAGTTTCCAATGTCACTATGACAAATAAATTTTTGATGGAGATGTGGGAAGGATCTCAGAATAGAGGCAATGTTTATGCTATGGAGAGATGCTAAACCATGTTAATATCTGAGGCCAGAGCTGCTCCCCTGAGGCCATGTTCATATGCTATGTCTGTACTGCTTCCTGTGGAATTGTTGATGCCTGTGGGACACGCTGCTGGTGAGGACCTCGTCCAGGTTCCTGGTACTGCTCCATGGTATTGCCAAGTTGATGTAAATGGTAGACGTTAGCACTCAAAGCCATGGATAAGTCCACAATCTGTACTGCTGCCTGAAGTTCTGTTGATGTCTGTGGGCTGGGCAGCTACCTTAACAGTGTTGGTGTTCTTGATAAGCACTGCCATTGGAGATCATGTTAAGGTCTTTGGCACATAGGTGTCTGTGGTTCAAGATGTGGCCAGATACCATAGTGTTTCTGCTGACTCTAAAGCAAAGAAAGCTTCTTCTGCAGTGGTACTGATGACTGCAGACTCAATAACGAAAAAGGAGAGACAGAGGATTTTGTGACAATCCCTAATTCTATGTCCCCAGGGTGGAGGAAAGGTGACCATTTAGATAGGAATACATCAAAGAAAACTGTTAAATATTGTGATAAGGATGAAAATTCACACTCCATAATAGCTAGCTACTGGCAGGGGTGAGGGTGGAGAAGCACTCACTGTTTTTACAGAGCATGTCACTGAGAGTTTATCTTGCTCCAGTGACAGTATGAACAACACAAAATAGACTTTGTCTTGGAAAATTCTTCTCTGAATGAGAGGCCACAAGGGGGAGGAGTGGGAAGTTAGAGGGATTGAGTATATTATATGAAATTCCCAAATAATCAAGAAAAACATTATTAAAAGTTATCATAAAAAGACAACTTTCAGCCGGGCGTGGTGGTGCACGCCTTTAATCCCAGCACTTGGGAGGCAGAGACAGGCGGATTTCTGAGTTCGAGGCCAGCCTGGTCTACAGAGTGAGTTCCAGGACAGCCAGGGCTACACAGTGAAACCCTGTCTCGAAACCCACCCCCCCAAAAAAAAAGACAACTTTCTCCTTAAAGTTAATGCTTTTCTCTAATTCAGTGTTCTAAGAATGGTGAATAAGTTTGGTGTTTCACCAGATATATTTCAGTGTCCAGTGGGCTGGTATTATGATTGACTGTTTCTATGTTGTTTAGAGTTTATATCATTTATATTTAATGTATACTGAGCATCTATGTTGTAATATTTGACTTACCTTTTATCATTATCTTCTGTTTTTGAGATTTAGTAGAGTAAAATCATTAAATATTTGGGTAGTTTTTATCTTCTTTCTGAAAAATTCTGCAAACTTGTTTCATCTATTTGACAATGAGATTATGTGTGTGTGATGATTTGATGTTGACATCTTGTCTGTCAGAAGCTTTTATTCTTTCTCAATTGCTATAGTGCTCTAAAAGCTTACCTGCCACTTCTCAGTACACTGGATATCTACCAAAATTTGGGCAGAGACAGAGATATCAGCTCCAAGGGACCCAGTCCACTGCCCTTCCACTGTCCCTACTCACTGCCCTCACTATGACCAGACCCCTGGCCCCTGTTCTGGTGATCTCATGCTGCTCAGGTCCAGGTCACAGCAGTCAGAAGAACAGAGACCTCTTCTGCACAAAAGGCCAAGAAAGCTTTCAGAAGTCAAACTAACAGCCTAGTCAGATACTCCTTAGTGGTTCAGAAGTCAACCAAGCCACAATAAATCTAGGCCATAAAGCCCAGAAAACCAAAAAAGGAAGAGAAACTAAAGCACAAAATACTCATCCAACAAAGATGAACTCAGAAATCAGTGCCTAGAACTAGAATCATCCCAAACATGGATGACTAAATGCCAGTACAAGAAGACAGTCAACAACAGCCAGGGCAACATGGCACATCATAGCCCAGCTATCCTATAACAGCAAGATGTAAATATCCTAGGGAAACTGAAACACAGGTAAATAACCTCAACACCAACTTTATGAAGATGATAGAGATTCTTAAAGAAGAAATAAAAAAAATACCTTAAAGAAATCAAGGAAAAGGGACTGGAGAGATGGCTCAGTGGTTAAGAACACTGACTGCTCTTCTGAAGGTCCTGAGTTGAAATCCCAGCAACCACATGGTGGCTCACAACCATCCATAATGAGATCAGATGCCTTCCTCTTGAAAAACAGCCACAGTGTACTTACATATAGTAAATAAATAAATCTTTTAAAAAAAGAAAGGAAAAGGAAAAAAATCAAGGAAAAGACAAAACTGGAAGAAATCAATATAGCTTAATTAAAGTGTCATTAAGGCTTCAGATATAAAACTACAAATTAACTTTAAATGCTAATGTGAAGAAATAGATAGTCTTGATGTGTGCACTCCTAGTAATGTATAGTTTTTATAGATCCATCTTGTTTGTTTTACCTTTTTAATTTTTATTTACTACATTTAGGATATATTCAGAAAAACAAACATTAGAAGAAATAAAATATTTGTACTTCTTAATTCAAGTATGGTTAAAATATTCAATGAAAACTATAAAACATTTATTAATAACTGTATTTTAGAAAAGTTTTTCTTTTGCTTAATTCACATATTTATTAGGCATGCCTTCATGTGAGTCTATATTTTATTTTTATATTTTGGTGTGTGTGGTATTACCTCCTTTGGTAGAAATAATTAGATATTTCATTGTGCCAAGTATTGTGTTTTCTATGTAAATCTTCTGTGCACAAGGGGTGCTGTACAAGGCAATGGAGAGTTATCTTAGAAGTGTAATGATTAACAAAATTGTGGATAGCTCTGCTTTCCATTGCCAGTAATTAAAAAAATGGGGGAGGCTTCAAAAATAACCTGAGAGCTAATTCCTACAGCAAGGTAGAAGTATTCTATTTGCATATTATACTATGAAACCTTGGGATAAAACTCAGGACCTTTCACAAAATAAAAGTAACTAAGAAATTTAGAAAAATAATTGATACTTAAAATTCATTTAGTATAATAAAATCATTACCAATTCTTTTCAAAAATTAAAAATAAAAAAAAGAATTTCAAGATAGCCAAGAAAAAGAAAATGGTTAAGCTGAACATTGAAATAGAAGCAATTAAATAAAAAACATGTACTGACCATAAACTGAGGGAATTCTGGAACTGAAAAAATATAGATAAGCAAACAGGATCTATAGATGCAAGCAACAGCAAAAGAATTAAAGAGATGGAAACAGAATCTTAAGGGTTGAAGATACAATAGAAAAAAAGAGTTATCAGCCAAAATGCTAACTGTAAAAAGTTCCTAACATAAAACATCTCAGAAATCTGAGCCACTATGAAAAGAACTAACCTAAGAATAATGAGTATAGAAGAAGAAGATTTCCAGTTCAAAGACCCAGAAAATATTTTCAATACTTAGAAGATATTTTCTCTAATTTAATGAGCTACTTATAAATGTATAAGAAACTTGCAGAGCATCAAATAGATTTTACCATAAAAGAAAGTCCCCATCATCATAATAGAAGCACTAAATGTACAGAACAAACAAAGGAATATTAAATGCTGCAAACAAAAAAATCCAATATTAAGATATTTGAATTACAGATGAAATCAAAGGAGACTCTATAATCCAGAAAGGTCTAGAAAGATGTCTTGTAAATACTAAGATACCACAGATACCAGCCTATACTACTGTACCAATTCTTTGAATCACCATAGATAGAGAAAACAAGATATTCCATGGGAAAAATTAAACATTATATATCCACAAATCTAGCCTTACAAAAAATACTACAAGGAAAGCTTTAACCCAAAGAGGTTCACAATTCTCTAGAAAATATGGGATAGGGTGTTTTCGAAAGGGATAGGGGGGAAAGATGGGTAAGGGGATGATAACACATGAAATGTAAATATATTAAAAAGATATATATATATGTATATATATATATATAAATGAAAATATTAAAACATACACACCTTCAAAAACAAAAGAAGTCAAACACGCATGTACACACAAACTCCCCCCACAGACACTATGGTCATGGACATCAAAATAAAAATAATGAACAATTATTGGTTATTATAAATATCTCCCTACATCAATGTATTGAACTGCACAATAAAAAGACATAGACTAACACAATGGCTATGAAAACAGGATCCATCAATCTGCTGCATACAAGAAATGTGCATTAAGAATACAGACAAGCATTGCCTCACAATAAAGTGCTAGAAAAAAATTCTAAGAAAATGAACCCAAGAAGCAAGATTTTAAAGCCATTCTAATATCTACTAAAGTAGAATTTTAAAAAAATTAACCTAAGGGGATAAGAAAAGATACTCTAGACTCATCAAAGTAAAAATGCACCCACCAAGATTATGTCTCAAAAAGAGTATATGGCAGGAAATAATCAAACTGAAGAGCAAAATCAATAAAATATAAAAAAGAGAACAAAAAAAGAATCAACAAATGAAATAGTTGTTCTTCAAGAAAATCAACAAGATTGACAAACACTTAATCAAACTATCTAACAAACAAAAAGAGAGATTATCCAAATTAATGAATCCAGAGACAAAAATGAGGAAATAAAAACAGACACCAAAGCATCCAAAGAATCATTAGTTCATACTTCAAAAGCCTATATTCAAGAAAATTGGCAAAGGTACAAGAGATAGACAATTTTCTTGATAGATACCAACTACCAAAGTTAAATCAAGACAAATTAAACAATTTAAACATATCTAAAGCCCCCAAGGAAATAGAAGCACACATTAAAAGTCTTTTAACCAAAATAAGTCCTGGGCTAGGACAGTTTCATCACAGAATTTTCCCAATATTCTCATTTTTTTAACAAGAAAAAAAAAGAAAGAGATAGAAGGAACATTACTGAATTTACTTAATGTGGCTATAGTCCTCCTAATACCAAAACCACAGAAAGACTCAACAAAGGAAGAGAATTTCAGAGCAATTTTTCTCATGAACACTGTTGCAAAAACACACAACTGAATCAAATAACATATCAAACAGATTATCCACTATGATCAAGTGGGCTTCATCAGAAAAATGCAGATACAGTTCAACATTCAAAAATCTGTCAGTGTAATACACCATATGAACAAGGTGAAAGAAAACATTTTTTGTTTGTTTAAACAAAAATTAAAAGCAACAGCAGAAATTCCTTGATGATATAATCATCTTATTAGATGCCAAAAAATGACTTTGACAAAATCCATCCTGCTTTCATGATAAAGTCTTGGAGAGATCCAGAATACAAGGCACCTACTTAAACATAATAAGGGTAGTATACTGCAAGCCAATGGCCAACTCTCTCTCTCTCTCTCTCTCTCTCTCTCTCTCTCTCTCTCTCTTCCTCTTTTCCCCCTCTCTCAAGTACTTAATATATAATACTTGAAGTTTAAGCTTAAGCAATATGACAACTAAAGAAGGTAAAACAGATACAAATTAGAAGAAAGGAATTAGAATTTTGTTATTTGCAGATGATATGATAGTAGAAATAAGCTGCACCCAATATTGTAACAGGTAACACCTAGTGCTGATAAACTCCTTCGATGAAATATCTGGATGCAAAGTTAACTAAAAGCCATCAATAGACCTCCTATGTATAAATGATAAATATGGTAGGAAGAAATCAGGGAAATAACACTCTTCTCAGTAGCCACAAATAGTACAAAATATCTTCATGTAAATCTGACCAAGCAGGTAAAAGACATGTATAGCAAGAATTTCAAGTCTGTGAAGAAAGAAATTGAAGGAGATATAAGAAGATGGAAAGATCTATGCTCACAGATAATCTTTTCAAAAGCAATCTACAAATTCAATGCAATTACCATAAAAATCCTAACACATTTTTTCACAGGTATTGAAAGAACAATACTCAATGTAATATGCAAAAAAAAAAAAGCCTGGAAGAACTAAAAGAGTTCTGTATAATGAAAGAAGTTCTGGAGATATTGCAATCATTGATTGATGATTCAATCTATATTACAGAGCAATAGTAATAAAAATTCATGGTATTGTCATAAAAAATATCATTCAGGCCAGCCAATGAAATCAAATGGAAGACCAAGAAATAAATCCACATATCTATGAATGATTTATTTTCATAAAGAAACTAGATATATAGAATGGGTAAAAAGCATCTTCAACAAATGGTTCTGGACTAATTGAATGTCTGCAGGTAGAACAATGCAAATAGATCCATATCTCTTTCTCCACACAAAACTCAAGTCTAAGTGGATCAAAGACCTCAACAGAAAACCAGATATACTGAATGTGAGAGAATAGAAAGTAGGGTAAAGCCTTGAACTATTAGCACATGAGATAACCTAATGAACAGAAAACCAGTAGTTCAAGCACCAAGATCAACAATTAGTGAATAGGATCTTATGGAGCTGAAAAGGCTTCTGTAAGCCAAAGGACTCCATACAAAGGACAAAATGGAAACCTGCAGAATGGGAAAAATATCTTCACTAGCCCTACCACTGGCAAAAGGCTGGTATCCAAAATATACTACGAACCATTTAAACTAGAGATCAACAAACTGAGTAATTCAATTAAAAATAGGTACAAAACTAATAGTTTTCCACAAAGGAATCTGTAATGACTAAAAAGCACTTAAAGAAATGGTCAACATTGTTAGCCATCAGAAAAGTACAAATCAAAACAACTTTAGATTCCATCTTATACCTGTAAGAATGGCTATGATCAAAGACACAACTGACAGCTCTTGCTGCCAAGGATCGGGAAGAGGAACATTCCTCCATTGCTGATGAGAATGTAAACATGTACAACTACTTTAGAAATCAATGTGTCTATTTCTCAGAAAATTAGATATCACCTTACCTCAATACCCAGCTCATCCACTATTGGGCACTCCGTCATACCACAAGTACACTTGCACAACTATGTTCATAGCAGATTTTTTATAATAGCCAAAAAGTGATAACAACCTAGATGCCTGCCAACTGAAGAATGGATACTGAACATGATGTACATTTATACAATGGAGTATTACTCAACTTTTTAAAACAATGACATCATGAAATTTGCAGGCAAATGGAAGGAACTGGAAAAGATCATCCTAAGAAAGGTAACCTTGACCCAGAAAGATAAATGTAGTATCTATTCAATTAAAAATGAATATTATCCATAAAGGATATCTGTACAACAATCCACAAACAGAAATGTTAAGTAAGAGGGGAGCACTCAAACCAGACATTGCAGGTGGATAGGGAGAGGGGAGGGCAGGAGGGGTTGGGGTGGGATGGGGACAGGACGGATCATATATGGGGAGAGTATAATGTACTATGAGAGACAACTGGAGTTGGGGAGGGGGAAATCTTTGCATCTCTGTGATAAACTTCAAACCAAGGGAAGTAAACACTCTCTAGAATATGTAAGAGTGACCTTAGCTAGCTATGAGTCTTAGAATTGGGGATATGAAGCTTGAACCAGCTATCTTCTGTAACCAGTCAGGACTTCCATTAAAGGGATTGGGATTCCAATTCAGCACCAAGATCTCTTAATTACAAGATGTGATGGGATGGGAGTGGCCAACCAATGATTGGTCTATAGTTTGAGACCCATGCAGTGAGAGGAATCACAGCCCTGGCACAGGCTGGGACGACCAGGACCAAGAGGCTGGATAGACCAGAGACCCACAATAGTATCACACACAAATGGGAAAAATGTCAATTAAATGATTCCTGATGTTATTCTGTATACTTATAGATTGGTGTCTATCCCAATTCTAATCAGAGAGGATTCACCCAGTGACAGATGGAAATAGGTACATAGAGTCAATCAACCTGAGCTCAAAGGGGTCACAGAGACAAAACTGCCATCCAGGAAACCAGAATGGGGCTGATACTGTTGTGAGCTTGGTCTTGTGATACTCCTAACAACAGGGGCAGAAGCTAACTTTCTCTCTGTTACCTGCTTTTGGTGCCTACTAAGTTGCCTTATCTAGCATTAATAGAAGAGGAAGTGCAACTCTTTTCTGACCAGAAATGGAGGGTGCTTCGGTTCCTCTGAGAAAGGGAACAAAATACTCACAGGAGCAATTATGTGGAGGAGAGACTGAAGGAAAGGCCTTCAATCTTTTCTACCAGGGGATTCATCCCCAGGACTGTCATGCCCATCCCCAGGGGACTGTCCTACCTGGGATTCATCCTATAAACAGTCACCAAACCCTGACACTGTTATGGATGACAAGAAGTGCATACTGAAAGGAACCTGTTATGGTTGTCTCCGGAGGGCCCCTGCCAGAGCCTTACAGATACAGAGGCAGATGCTAGCTGCCAACCTTTGGTCTGAGTGTGGGGTCCCCAATGGAGGAGTTGGAGGGTGGATGGAGGAGCTGAAGGTGTTTGTAACCATATAGGAAAATTTAAGATGTTGGCCAGCCAGATACCCCAGGGCTCCCAGGTACTAAGCCATCAACCAAGGGGTACACATGGTTCCAGCAAAAAGTATGATAGAGGAATGCCTTGTTGGGGATCAGTGGGCGGAGAGGTCCTTCATCTTATGAAGGCTCTATAGATGCCCCAGAGTGGAGAAATTGAAGGGAGATAAGTGGGAGTGGGTTGGGTGGAGGGGCATCTTCTTGGAGACAAGGGGTGGGAGTATGGGTTGAGGTTTTCAGGGAGGGAGGAAATCTGGAAAGGGTATAGCATTTGAAATGTAAATGAAGAATATATTCAATAATAAAAAGGAAAGCTTTCTTTTCTTTAATCTTTATAGTTTTCCATTTTATTTTGTTGGTTTCTGTTAAACACTAAAACTATTTAATTGGAAGTTATAAACTGCCAAAAGAGAAATATTAATAAGAGTTTGTTTAGGTTGTTATTCAAATTGAAAGTTGTGTTTAGTGAGATTATTGAGCTTAATTTCATCCGGTCATTATACATATTATCTTCTTCCTCATTCATTTACACAGCACTAATGAAAATGCTTTATCTATCAAATTATGTTTTAAACCAGGTATTAAATTAGGGTGTGTCAATAAAGTCTAGGAAAAACTTTTGAATGATCAATCAGAAGACTCTAAGTGGAAAAAGTATCCCTTAATATTTTGGTACATTTACTTACTGAGCTCATCAGCAGACATGGATAGGAAAAAAGCTTTATTCTCAAAGAGTCAAGGGGAGTAAGGAATTGTGAACAATGCTGGTTATCTTCTACAAAGTCAACAGATTGGGCCATTAGGTAAGGCCTCTTAAGAATTCTTGCAGAAATTGTGGAGGCCTTTTCCCGATTTTCCTTGTAGTAAGATAAGCACAAGTATCTGATGATAAGAATTTGACAAAAAAAAGGTTTTGAAATTTCTAAAAATAAATTTTTGGTAAAAATTTAAGAAAATGGTATAGCAAGATAGATACAAACATGCTGCTCACTTCATATTATATATTTACAGAAACATGCAAAAATTTTAAGAAAATAATTATACATTTAAACCTAGTAAAGTATAAATATGTTCAACTATATTATTATATTTTTATAATAGTTCTATAATTACTGTAGTTTTAATTACTTTCCATTCAAAAAATTTTAAAGTGTTATTGATATTTAAAATACTGACTACTTGCAATATGCAATAAATTGAATTGCATATTCAATCACAATAAATTTGCTTATATGGAGTTAATGTTAGAGAGGATTTTGTCTATAAAGATGACAAACTCTGTTCCAAAGAAACTCTAATTTAAGAACTATATGAATTATAATTATGCTACTTATATTTGTAACTACTATCTCTGCTTTGCTCCATATTGTATGAGGTACTACTTTCCATATCAGAAATGTAATTTGTTTTTCTACTTATTTACATAGTTCTAAAACATATGCAAGTTTCTTTACTTATTTTCTGTTTGGGATGTTTCATATCTCCTTAATACACCATGTCTTATGAACATTCATGAGTGATATATTATAATCCATAATATTCCTTGGGTTTGTATAGGGGAGATTAAAGCTAATTTGCTTTGTCTCAACTGTAGGAATATTAAAATCTAAAGACTGGTTACTTACTTTTAAAAGTTTTTGATAATTAGCTCATAGGAAGTATTTGTGTCACAGATGATTTTTACATTAATCTATAATTACCTGTTAAAAATTGTTAGGTCTTGTTGAATTTAAAATATAATTATCGTGTTTGATGACTGTATAATTTTTGTCTCCTAAACATAATTTTATATGTCACTAATATATGCTAAGCATATAACTGGGACTTGAAGGAAAAACCATGATTATGATATGCTTCCAGAAATTTATCACAAGATGAAATTAATAAACTGATTAGTGCCTCTTCAGGAATTCTCCTTACTTGACCAGCTAGAGAATGAAGAAAGTTCAGAAACACTAACACAGAAAAGCTGGGATTGTGCAGGCCTTACTCTCTAATGGAGAGCTTATAGCATTCTGGAAACCCAGAAGTTTAATATGTACAGTTAAAAGAGAGGCAGTGCTATTGCAAGAGATGACTGAGGTCCAGGGTTACTACACATAAAGCAGCTCAAGGAAGCAGGTTATAGCATCCAGCTGCCTCAGAAGGTAGTCTTAGCTAAGCTCAGCAAAAGCTGTCTCTGTTAGGGATCAGTCTTCAGGACATATGTATCTGTATGAAGAAAGCTTCACATACTATCAACATTCTTACTAAGACCAGGAAGACAGGCTTTGGTATCCACGTGGAGTTTTGTATTAAAGTCCTTGACATAGCCCTGCCCGTACCAAACAATATACATTCACTCAGGAGTTCATTTCTTTTAATGTTTAGCAATAAGTTCAAAAACTAAGATATTTGTGAATTCACTTAATATTGTTAACTACATGATGTTTTAGAAACATTAAGATATATAAACACTGAATTCAATTTGTGTAAGCACTTGATTGATTTGTTGAAATTTTATTAAAACAGAAAATAAAATCATAGCATAATTCATATTTGATTAATCCCCATGTGTTTTAAATTTTCATTTTTTTCAAGTAACAGTAAATTATATTGAAATAATGTTTAATTTGATGATGCCTTTAGTCATGGAATTTTCAGTGGTAGAGGCATTACACTCAGTTCACAGGCCTTGGGGTCTAGAAAACAGAATAGGAAATCTATCTCTGGTAGAGGTCAGTCTTGTGTCCAATGTAATTACATGTAATATTCAATATTCAAATAGTAACAGATATTTGACACCATTGTTATAAAGCTCAGTAAGAATTTCTATACAACCTCCCTTCCACTGTTCCCATCACACAATGTGAACCCATACTGAGTAGCCCAAAAAAGCAATGTATAACATTCTTAGCTTCGAAGACTAGTGATGAGATATAGTATTGTTTTGATTGCACAATGACTTCCTTTCTAATAATTTGTATATACTCCCTATAGCATAAGATTTACTTTTTTCCTCCTTTCCTCTCTTCCTCCTCTTTTTCTTCCTTGCTCCTCTATTTCTCTGCAGTTTCATATTCAGTAAATAAGAATTATATATTAAGCTAACAGTGTGTACTCTGTGATTGTCCTAGGAGCTATTAACAAACCATTCAGAGTAATTTATAAGCAGCGTATGAAGTACATGGCACTGGATACATCAAAAGTACTCATACCATTCTAATAATGTTTTTGCCTCTCCTGGAGTTATATGTTGTCTTTCCAATAAAAAAAATACATGATTATCCATTTGTAGCAAGAAATCTTAAACACAGAATTAGTAGAGTTAGAATTAATGATGGTTTAATGTAATTTGAAGTTGTCAAATGCTGACCTATTTGTGAAGGCAAATTTATCTTATTGTCTGAGAGAGTGAATAATAACTATGCAGCTCTGGAAAGCTGTCTGGATAGATATAAATTTAGTAGCTGTATTTAACAGAACTGACTGGATAGATCAAAGAAAAAATATGAGGTTAAATGACACAAGGGCAAATCTGTACAGGGATTTGCTAAATTGATCAAAACATATAGCATTTTATCCCCAGAGAATCATAACTCACTTGTAATGCAATTTGACAGTCATATACTAATATAGCATAATGCAATTTAACAATCATATACTAATATAGCATATACTAATATAGCATAATATATCAACATAAAGTTTACTGAGTTCCCTTTGTAAAGATTGTATATGAATCTTTAAAATACCAGTGAGAAAGAGTCAAGCTACAGAGGAGCTAGGAGGTAATAACTTTAGTGTGCACAGGCATACACCCCACTCCCTAATATGATATGTAAAAACATCAAGGATGAGTGAAGAATTGAAATGTGTAGAACTAGAAAATGTTGATGCCCAAGGCTTTTGTTCTGGGGTTGCCCCATTCCTTACCCATTCCCACCTTCTTTTCAGTACTGAATCATGTATCCTATAGTTTTGTTAGTGGAGGGGAATAGTCTCAAATTCTCTCTCTCTCTCTCTCTCTCTCTCTCTCTCTCTCTCTCTCTCTCTCTCTCTCTCTCTCCTTTAATTCTCTACCCCGTTTCTCTCTTATTTGAAAACACAACACATTGCAGAGAAAATAGAACATAGAAACGTGTACAATGATGATAGCTTTGAAGCCACAGAGAGGGATTCCCAGCAAGCAAGACAAGCATGAAGGTCAGAGTGGTTTCCAAATGATTAGATCATTTTTTAAGGCAGCATTGTTTGTCTGGAAAACTCTACATATAAGGAAGTATAAAACAAGCAAAAGGGGGCTTTGAAACTTGACTCGGGCTAAAATAGAATCATCCATCCATATATGGATTGGTCAGGAGAGAGAAGTTAAAAAGCAAAATAAAAATAAAGTAAATGCTAAAATAAAAACTCTGAACATAACAGTAGAGATTGTTTCATGTGTGTATGTGTGTGTCAAATGTAATCAAGTTATAAAAGTACTATCATAAATATTTTTTATAAAAATTTCTGTGATACTCATAAAGCTACTCAAGTGTTGCCATGTGGTAATAAGTCAGATATATGTAAAAGAGATACCTGAAGTAAAGGGAACTAATAAATATATTTCAAATTTGAGTCACTTGAATAATAAATTTAGCAAAATCTTAAAAGTAACTATTATAACACTAATCAGTTAAGTGAAGGTGTGCCCAGAGAGGTGAGAAAAATTATAGTCCTGGAGATAAATCTATAAGAAGGAAATCTTAAAAGGGAAAGAGAATTAAAGAAAGGAATTAAGGACTTGAAGTTACTGTAGTACAGATCTTTCCCTTGTTTGGTTAGAGTTACGCCAAGATACTTTATGTTGTTTGTGGCTATTGTGAAGGGTGTTATTTCCCTAATTTCTTTCTCAGCCTGCTTGTCCTTTGAGTACAAGAAGGCCACTGACTTGCTTGAGTTAATTTTATAACCTGCCACTTTGCTGAAGTTGTTTATCAGCTGTAGAAGTTCTCTGGTGGAGTTTTTTGGGTCGCTTAGGTAAACTATCATATCGTCTGCAAATAATGATAGTTTGACTTCTTCCTTTCCAATTTGTATCCATTTGACTTCCTTATGTTGTCTAATTGCTCTTGCTAGAACTTCAAGTATTATATTGAAAAGATATGGAGAGAGAGGGCAGCCTTGTCTAGTCCCTGATTTTAGTGGGATTGCTTCAAGTTTCTCTCCATTTATTTTGATGTTGGCTACTGGTTTGCTGTAGATTGCTTTTACTATGTTTAGGTATGGGCCTTGAATTCCTGCTCTTTCCAAGACTTTTAGCATGAAAGAATGCTGAATTGTGTCAAATGCTTTTTCAGCCTCTAATGAGATGACCATGTGTTTTTTTTTTCTTTCAGTTTGTTTATGTAGTGGATTACATTGATGGAACTTCAAGTCCTTGAAGAAAGAAATCGAAGAAGACCTCAGAAGATGGAAAAATATTTCTTGCTCCTGGATTGGCAGGATCAATATAGCAAAAATGGCCATCTTGCCAAAAGCAATATACAGATTCAATGCGATCCCCATCAAAATCCCAACTCAATTCTTCATAGACCTAGAAAGAGCAATTCTTAAATTCATCTGGAGCAACAAAAAACCCAGGATAGTTAAAACTATTCTCAACAATAAAAGGACTTCTGGGGGAATCAATATCCCTGACCTCAAGCAGTACTACAGAGCAATTGTGTTAAAAACTGCATGGTATTGGTATAGCAACAGGCAAGCAGATCAATGGAACAGGATTGAAGACCCAGAAATTAACCCACAGACTTATGGTCACTTGATCTTTGATAAAGGAGCCACAACCATCCAGTGGAAAAAAGATAGTCTTTTCAACAAATGGTGCTAGTTCAACTGGAGGTCAACATGCAGAAGAATGCGAATTGACCCACTCTTATCTCTTTGCACTAAGATCAACTCCAAGTGGATCAAGGACCTCCACATAAAACCAGAAACACTGAAACTATTAGAAAAGGAACTTGGGAAGACCCTGGAGGACTTGGGCACAGGGGAAAAGTTCCTGAACAGAACACCAATAGCTTACACACTAAGATCAAGAATCGACAAATGGGACCTCTTAAAATTACAAAGTTTCTGCAAAGCAAAGGACACTGTCAGAAGGACAAAACAGCAACCAACAAAGTGGGAAAAGATCTTCACCAACCCCACATCCGACAGAGGGCTAATATCCAATATATACAAAGAACAAAAGAAGTTAGACTGCAAAGAACCAAATAACCCTATCAAAAAATGGGGTACAGAGCTAAACAAAGAATTTTCACCAGAAGAAATTCGGATGGCCGAGAAACACCTTAAAAGATGTTCAACATCATTAGTCATCAGGGAGATGCAAATCAAAACAACCCTGAGATTCCACCTCACACCTGTCAGAATGACTAAGATTAAAAACTCAAGAGACAACAAGTGCTGGCGAGGATGTGGAGAAAGAGGAACACTCCTCCACTGTTGGTGGGATTGCAAAATGTTAAAACCGCTCTGGAAATCAGTTTGGCGGTTCCTCAGAAAATTGGGCATGTCACTTCCAGAGGACCCTGGCATACCACTCCTGGGCATATACTCAGAGGATTCCCCTGCATGCAATAAAGACACATGCTCCACTATGTTTATAGCAGCCTTGTTTATAATAGCCAGAAATTGGAAGGAGCCCAAATATCCCTCAAAGGAGGAATGGATACAGAAAATGTGGTATATTTATACAATGGAATACTACTCAGCAATTAAAAATAATGAATTCATGAAATTTGTAGGTAAATGGTTAGAGCTGGAAAATATCATCCTGAGTGAATTAACCCAATCACAAAAGAATGCACATGAAATGCAATCACTGATAAGTGGATATTAATGAGCCCAGAAGCCCTAAATACTTAAGACACAAATAGCAAGTCAAATGATTCCCAAGAAGAAGAAAGGAGAGGACCCTGGGCCTGTAAAGATTGCATCCAGTTTAGTAAAGAAACCGAGGGGGGAGGGGGAATGATTGGGGAATAGTTGGGGGGGAGAGGAACTATGGGAACTATGGTGGGTGGGAACTGGGAAAGGGGAAAGCCTTTGGAATGTAAACATAGAATATAGAAAATAAAAATTAAAAAAGAAAGGAATTAAATTGCCATTTCATAGAAGAATAGCAAAAATAACAAAACAAAGCAAAAAATGGAAAATTCAGTAAATGAACTAAAAAATACATTCATGAAGTGAGAGAAGGAAGAAAATACACATCTAAGGACCATTTTCTCCTTCAATCTCTTTTAGGTATAGTGTAAATTTCTTAGAGTAAAATTTAACTTTTTAAATTTATTTATTTTTATTAAAATTAAATTTCAGCACTTTTCCCCTTTCCCCATCTCTCTTCTCCTCCTCCTGCATCTCATCCTTGTAACCACTTCCATGACCCCTACTCTCAAATAGATAACATATTTTCTTTTTAGAAAAAGATTCATTTATTTATTATATGTAAGTATACTGTAGCTGTCATCAGACACACCAGAAGAGGGCATCAGGCCTCATTGTGGATGGTTGTGAACCACCATGTGGTTGCTGGGATTTGAACTCAGGACCTTCAGAAGAGCAGTCATTTGTCTTAACCACTGAGCCATTTCTCCAGCCCAGGAATATTTTGTTTTTTTATTATTGTTACAAACATGAACATGTTTACATACATTTATTTTTAGAATTTTTCATGAGTATTAAACCATGATATGGTAAATAAACCAGTGGTTGTCCAGAGCTTGTTATAGAGGGTATACGACAGTTGAGTCTAAGAAATGATTTTGGGATAATGAAATATAGAACTGTACCATAATGTTTAAAATATATATATACGATAAATGCTATCATACTATAATGTTCTTAGGTTTTGTGAAATTCATGCATTGTATCTTGTTTACATTTGCTTTCATTCTTCCTCTAACAACCCTCACATTGTCCTCCTACCTCACACTTCCTTCTTTCCTAATTTCATTTCTTTTTTGATTAATTTCCTTTTCAAACTAGACCCGCCATGTCTGATTTTTGTTTACTTTTAAATTATCAATATGAACCCATGCATTAAATTTTGACCAATCTACCAGCGCCACTTACTAACTATCCATCAAAGGGAATCAATTATCTATGTCTCCTCAGTTATAAGTGTATGCTTAAGAACTATTTCAGTCACTATGCTACAGTGTTGATTGGCAGAGTCATGTACATATTTTGTAATCATGACTTCTGTGAGCTCATGAATGCATTGATTTTGATATGTCCAGAAGACATTGTTTACCTTCAATCAAACTTCCCTGACTTCTGACTATTATAATATCTTTTATCCTTTCCTTCTGAAATAGTTCCTAATCCATAATATAATTCCTACATGGTATTATATAGCTTTCCCAGTCATCTGAGTACTCTACATATATTTATTATCTATTCTTTGACCAGTTATGGATTTCTATATTAATAACCATGCATTGCCAATGAAACTGCTTTATGAGTTATGAGGGCTGCAGCTTACATTTAAATTGTATAAAAAGGCATGGAGGCAACATAGTATTATGCTATTTAGCAGAATAATAGTAGTAAGTTAGTCCCTGAAGCAGGTTAGCTCCTAAGCTTTGGATTCTTTTTCTAGATATAAATACTAGGAATATGTTTCTTTCTGTAGAGCATGCCTTACACACAACCATAAAGCAATTTGTTATCCCCAGAACATTCATGCCACTATTTTATCACTGCAATGTATTGAATTTACAGCTTGATAAGGCTGTTGACAACTTGTTTCCAACCCTCTTCAGCACCCTGTATAATAATACCTTCTAGTATCAGCAAGGTCACTAGTGAATAGGAAACTTGCTGCTCAGTATCATGTTTATTTTGCCATATCCATAACCACAGTATGTGATATATTCCAGAAATATGGTTGTACCATCACATTCTTATGGACAACTAATAGCATGTATTATTTAGGGGCTATAAATGACATCCAGATGAACAGCTTGAGGGACCGTTCCCTATACCTTGCACTTGTCTTTTTATTTATCAAGATATGTGATTCCCAATAAGCACAATTCCATATATAGAATAATTCTAATCAAACTCTTTTCTGTATATTCTATATATAAAAGTGCAAGCTGGTTAATTATATTACCTGAACTGGTGACCTCCGACTTCAACCAAGAGACTCAGTTGTGGAGAATGACAAAGGTAAAATCGTGATGTCAACCTCATACCCCATGTCATGTAAACAAGCACACATGAACTCATGCATGCACATGAGAAAATAAAAATTTGTTTTCTATATTGAAAATACTGAGAATGCATTTTCTTTCATCTTTTTCTAAAATTAATTCAATATTTACTAAGGTCATATACCTGTAACTCTAGCACATAAGAAGTTGATATAAGAGGTTCCTGAGTTCATTGTCATCTTCAGTTATATATTGAGTTTAAGTCCAGATGCTTATTACCTGCACATTATTCAAAAATATTGCAGCCATTAATAAAGCCTAGACATTTATCATCAGGCAAATATACAAAGAAAGTCTGATAGATAGATAGATAGATAGATATAATTTTATTCAGATGACAAAATTTACTTATGAAATTTGTAGGAAAAATCTAAAGAACTGGAAAACATAAGTAAGAAAACCCTGAACCAGAAATGTTTTCATGTATGTAAAACTTAGTGTTGAATCTGCTCATAGAGACTAGTCTTAGATACTCTTAATTTTGCAAATATAAGTTAAAGAAATAACTATATATGAGTAATATTTTGTATGACTATTAAAACTATTGTTTTTTTATTTATTTTGTGTATATCTATAGACATGTGTTGAGGTCAGAGAACAGCTAGAATTAATTCTGTTCTACATGAATTTTGCAAGGAATCAAACTTATGTATGAACCTTGGAGAAGGTGACTTTACCCACTTAGCAATTTCACTGAACTTTGACATAATTTTAAAAATAGCAAGCAATGTTTAAAGTCTAAGTTATTGAATGGGTATTCTGTGTGACAGTAATTTAAGTCATACTTTGTAGGTAGGTTCTGTAATTTATAGCTACCTGTGAATACCTTTTGGGAACCAAACTTACAAGTATTACCCATGGGAATGGGAAAGTGGTTCTTTAAGAGTTCTTCCTGTTCACATAGAATTTAGTTCCCAGCACCCATGTCTATGACCCAAAGCACTTGTAACTCCATCTGTGAGGAATCTTCTAACATCCCTGGAAACCTACATGCACATGTACAAAATCACACATAGAGAAGAACATATATTCAAAAGTAATACTTACCCGTGTCCAAAAATCTACTAGTCCTATTTTCATTATGACTGATACTATTTAATTATAGAAACAGCATTTATATTCATGAAAACTGTCATTTAAGTTTTATTATCACTCTTACTGTATTTGGTGGTTCAATGCACAGGTGTAGAATTAGCCAAAGTTATATAATAAATTTAGCCTTAGGTTTGTCTTCACATTCCAAATCTAAATTCACTATTATGTGGTTCATATAGAGATTGGCTGTTAGTAACTGAATTGTAAATGCTCTACCATTATTCAGGATCACTGAGCTATTCAACTGGGTTTCTCTTATAATTCACGAAATTGTAAAGAACATAATGCCAGAGGGGAATCCATTGTAAACTTCTAAAGAGATCAACTTACTCATTCTGACTTTTCTTCAGCCAGCACATAATAATTCATACATTTCAGGTTCAGGATTTGAAGACTTGTCCCAAGGAACCGGCAGAACTGACGTTGTACTTTCTATTAATAAGAGTGACTCATACTATCTGTGTTTCTTTTCATTTCTCCTTTGACTTTGAGCATCAGATGTTGGGCTTGGTGACATTTCTGAATGATGCCTCATAGACTCATCAAACAGTATTTTCTACAAAAAAACTGTAAATGCCTACTGAATCACTCCACTTCTGAGACTTTTTCTACAAAAAGATCCAACAAAGAAAGAGAACTACAGGCCAATTTCTCTTATGAATATCTATGCAAAAATACTAAATGAAATTCTTGCCAACCGAATCCAAGAGCACATCAAAACGATCATTCACCATGATCAAGTAGGCTTCATCCCAGGGATGCAGGGATGGTTCAACATACGGAAATCCATCAATGTAATCCACTACATAAACAAACTAAAAGAAAAAAACCACATGGTCATCTCATTAGATGCTGAAGAAGCATTCGACAAAATTCAGCATCCTTTCATGCTAAAAGTCTTGGAAAGAGCAGGAATTCAAGGCCCATACATAAACATAGTAAAAGCAATCTACAGCAAACCAATAGCCAACATCAAAATAAATGGAGAGAAACTTGAAGCAATCCCACTAAAATCAGGAACTAGACAAGGCTGCCCTCTCTCTCCATATCTTTTCAATATAGTACTTGAAGTTCTAGCGAGAGCAATTAGAAAACATAAGAAAGTCAAATGGATACAAATTGGAAAGGAAGAAGTCAAACTATCATTATTTGCAGATGATATGATAGTTTACTTAAGTGACCCAAAAAACTCCACCAGAGAACTTCTACAGCTGATAAACAACTTCAGCAAAGTGGCTGGTTATAAAATTAACTCAAGCAAATCAGTAGCCTTCTTGTACTCAAAGGACAAGCAGGCTGAGAAAGAAGTTAGGGAAATAACACCCTTCACAATAGCCACAAACAACATAAAGTACCTTGGCGTAACTCTAACCAAACAAGCGAAAGATCTATATGACAGGAGCTTCAAGTCCTTGAAGAAAGAAATCGAAGAAGACCTCAGAAGATGGAAAAATATTTCTTGCTCCTGGATTGGCAGGATCAATATAGAAAAATGGCCATCTTACCAAAAGCAATATACAGATTCAATGTGATCCCCATCAAAATCCCAACTCAATTCTTTATAGATCTAGAAAGAGCAATTCTCAAATTGATCTGGAGCAACAAAAAACCCAGGATAGTTAAAACTATTCTCAACAATAAAAGGACTTCTGGGGGAATCAATATCCCGGACCTTAAACAGTACTACAGAGCAATTGTGTTAAAAACTGCATGGTATTGGTACAGCAACAGGCAAGTGGATCAATGGAATAGGATTGAAGACCCAGAAATTAACCCACAGACATATGGTCACTTGATCTTTGATAAAGGAGCCACAACCATGCAGTGGAAAAAAGATAGTCTTTTCAACAAATGGTGCTGGTTCAACTGGAGGTCAACATGCAGAAGAATGCGAATTGACCCACACTTATCTCCTTGCACTAAGATCAACTCCAAGTGGATCAAGGACCTCCACATAAAACCAGACACACTGAACCTATTAGGAAAGAAATTTGGGAAGACCCTGGAGGACATAGGCACAGGGGGAAAGTTCCTGAACAGAACACCAATAGCTTATGCACTAAGATCAAGAATTGACAAATGGGACCTCATAAAATTACAAAGTTTCTGCAAGGCAAAGAACACTGTCAGAAGGACAAAACGACAACCAACAAAGTGGGAAAAGATCTTCACCAACCCCACATCCGACAGAGGACTAATATCCAATATATACAAAGAACTCAAGAAGTTAGACCCCAAAGAACCAAATAACCCTATCAAAAAATGGGGCACAGAGCTAAACAAAGAATTTTCACCAGAAGAAATTCAGATGGCTGAGAAACACCTTAAGAGATGTTCAACATCGTTAGTCATCAGAGAAATGCAAATCAAAACAACCCTGAGATTCCACCTCACACCAGTCAGAATGGCTAAGATTAAAAACTCAAGAGACGACAAATGCTGGCGAGGATTTGGAGAAAGAGGAACACTCCTCCACTCTTGGTGGGATTGCAAAATGGTAAAACCACTCTGGAAATCAGTGTGGCGGTTTCTCAGAAAATTGGGCATGCCACTCCCAGAGGACCCTGGCATACCACTCCTGGGTATATACCCAGAGGATTCCTCTGCATACAACAAAGACACATGCTCCACTATGTTTATAGCAGCCTTGTTTATAATAGCCAGAAATTGGAAGGAGCCCAGATATCCCTCAAAAGAGGAATGGATACAGAAAATGTGGTATATTTATACAATGGAGTACTACTCAGCAATTAAAAATAATGAATTCATGCAATTTGTAGGTAAATGGTTAGACCTGGAAAATATCATCCTGAGTGAGCTAACCCAATCACAAAAGAATACACATGAAATGCAATCACTGATAAGTGGATATTAATGAGCCCAGAAGCCCTAAATACTCAAGGCACAATTAGCAAGTCAAATGATTCCCAAGAAGAAAGGAGAGGACCCTGGGCCTGGAAAGATTGGATCTACTTTATGATTGTTTAAACTACCATGTTGTTCATATTTTCTTCCCAACCCTGACCCAAAATGCTTCATGGAAATAAGTTAGAAGTAAGACATGTTTGTTGAGGGCCACAGTTTGTGAGGGTTTGTGTCTGTGAACATCATTCCTTGGTATGTGGTGCAAAGGGGTCTCCTTATCTCGTAGTCGATGAAAATGAATGGGGAGAAAGAATAAGACAGACTCCCAGGCTCCATGACAAGGGCATGTCTATGTTGCCTTAGCTGTATTAACTAGTCCTTACATCCTTAAGTTCCCATAGGGAATGATCAGAAATTTGCATCATGGTTGGTTGTGATGGTGACTTTTTAAATAAAAACCATAGTACTCTCTATTGAGACCCTCCCTTGTCATTTAGTATCTTCCAAGGTCGTCAAAACATGTCCATTTTCTGTACATTTCTCTGAATATTCTGTGACCCTTTTGACTGAAAGTATTTGGATTTTATCCTCAATCTTTTCTTCTAATTAGATTCCCTTTCATGTTAATCTTGCTCTTAAATAAACTTTGTGTTAATAAGGTTGATGCATACATGAACTCACAGGGATGTGGGAACTTGTATAATTTCAAGCCCAATAGATTCCCACATTAAGAAGTAGGACATGGACATGAGTACCCATCCCTAACCAAGAAACTATATCCAATGACAATCCACTTGCAAGGGCAATATTACTATTATCCAAAGGATCTCACTATTAACCACACTTAAACATTGGCTCCATCACCCACAGTAGATGGCCAACACAAAATAAACTCAATGACATTTCTATAGACCTTTCGTCTCATATTTCATGTGCTTAGTTGGATGCTTTTTGGTCTGAATGGTATTTTGCGTATATATTGTTATTTCATATCTTTTTGTAAGTGAATGGTGTATGTTTCTTGTTTTGTTCTCTGATTTTTTTATTTTAATTGTTTGTTTTCTTATTTGCTTGACCGGAAGCATGGAGAAAGAAACTCAGTAGATTCGGGGGTGCATTAAACATGATCAGAACATATTGTAGGAGAGCAATTATTCCCAATAAAATTATATTGATTTGTGGATTATGTTTGTGAGTATGAGTGTAAGAGCATGTGTACCATGACACTTGTAAGTTTTCTTGCTCATGCATCTCATCTCATCGGAACACTGAGATTAAAAATGTATGTGTGTGCAACTGTTCAACTTTTCTATATTATGGCTTATAGTTTAGTTTCTGTTTGGTAAAAAAGCAACTTTGTTTTATATAGTCCAGCTGAAATTTTATACATCATATAATACCTAAAAGTATAATCAGCTATTTATGGCTCATTATTATTTTGTGTTATTCTTTCAGTTATATTGTATTCTAAAACTCCCATATGGTAATTGGCCTACAGTTAAATTTATTATATTATGTTTATTTCAATTATTTGCTATGACTTTTGTACCATGTACCATTGTACTTCATGTTTCAAATGTGTATGGTACATTCTAATAAACTTATACAGTGCTGTATTGCAATATATTGGCTGTTAAGTGTTTAAAATGCACAATTTCTAGGAACTCAGTCACTTGTGAATATGGTGAAAGTGCACAAAACAGAAGTATACATTACTAACAAGTATAGCCTTATAATGTACATGAAAGCAGAAAACAGTTAAAGAAATGTTTGAGTTCTGCACAATGGCTGTTAGGGATTGTTGTAGACTCTCAACAGAGTAAGATTTTTCCAAACAGAAGACTTATTTTTGAGCTTAAGTCCTGTCACAGAATACTTGAGAAAGAAAATGTGAAGCAGCTAGAAATTCTGTGGAGAAGTAGAAATTCTGTGGAGAAGCTCCATTTTTAAAGAATTATGAAAGACATAGATGAATTCCATTTATTTTGATTTCCTTTACATGTGCTGTTATTTTTGTTGTCTTTTTCTAATTAACTAATTAATTATTTTACATTCCAGAATTTATAACCCCCTGTTCTCCCTCCAATTGTTCCACATCCCATATCTTCTCCCAACCCCTTGTCTCCACAATGATGTACTCACCTTCCAAGTCCACACCCCACCTCACCTCTAAACTCTCTGGGGCCTCTTGAGGGTTAGGTGCATCATCTCTGATTGAACACAGACCTGGCAGTCTTCTGCTGTGTATGCATTGGGGAACTCATGTCAGCTGGTGTATGCTACCTGGTTGGTGGTCCAGTGTTTGAGAGATCTCGAGGATCCAGATTGAGACTGCTGGTCCTCCAACAGGGTTACTTTGTTCTTCAGCTTCTTTCAACTTTTCCCTAATTCAACCACAGGGGTCAGCAGTTTCTGTACATTTGTATGCAAATATCTGCATCTGATTCTTTTATGTGCTTGTTGGGTCTTCTGGAGTGCAGTCATGCTAAGTCCCATTTGTGAGGGCACCATAGTGTCAATAATAGTGTCAGTTCTCTTGACCTGTATCTCACTTTAGACCTGTCACTGGATCTTCTTTTCAAATTGTTTTATTATAATTACTTCATTCACACATGCTTGCTCATTAAATATATTTAGGAAGATGTTTATTCTCTCAATTCAAAATCACTAAAAAGTTTAGTTTCATTTAATTGTTATGAATAGCATTATAAGCTGCAGAGAAAAAGGATGCAATGTGATTTCAATAAATAAACACCCAAAGCCTATAATATATGTATGTTTACTAAACATTATTTTAAGAGATATTAATTTCATATTTGATATAATTGTTTTAAACAAGTATTTTATGATATTTAAAAATATATCTTACTTTTATTTAGGAGACTATGACTCTGTGTGTGTGTGTGTGTGTGTGTGTCTGTGTGTCTTTGTGTGTGCTGTGTCTGTGCAGGCAGAAGAAGCCTTTAGATACTTTAGAGCAGTGTGGTTCTCAACCTTCCTAAACTTGTGACCATTTAATATATTTTAATATAGTTCCTCATGTTATAGTAATTCCCAACCATAATTTTTTTCATTTCTACTTCATAACTGTAATTTTCCTACTGTTTTGACTTGTAATGTAAATATTACTTTCCCTGTGGTCTTAGGCAACACCAGCAAAAGTATTGATCTACTCCCAAAAGGATCCCACAGGTTGAGAATTATAGCCTTAAACCAGTGTCACAGGGGGCTTTGATCCACCTGACATGGATGCTGGGATCAAAACTCCCATTCTTTGCAAGAATAACAAGTGGGCATTAGTGATAAACCAAGGCTGCAGACATATGTTACATTCATTGTAACTATAAGTGAGCTAGAACCCAGCAAATTAAATTTTAGTATTCAAGTTCACACAGTTAGAATGTAGCCTAGCAAGAATTAACAATCAAATTACTTGTAGGTTCAAAAGTAAGTCATTTGTATTTGGTAAGAAAACACCATGCAGTTTCAGGAAGTAGTGTCTGGGAACAATATTCAACAAAGAAAGATATAATGGACTGGCCATTTCTAATGTAACATCTTTGTGCTTGACCACAGTAGATTATCATTTATAGAGGATGTGGAGAAAGAGGAACACTCCTCCACTGTTGGTGGGATTGCAAAATGGTAAAACCGCTCTGGAAATCAGTTTGGCGGTTCCTCAGAAAATTGGGCATGTCACTTCCAGAGGACCCTGGCATACCACTCCTGGGCATATACCCAGAGGACTCCCCTGCATGCAATAAAGACACATGCTCCACTATGTTTATAGCAGCCTTGTTTATAATAGCCAGAAATTGGAAGGAGCCCAAATATCCCTCAAAGGAGGAATGGATACAGAAAATGTGGTATACATTGGAATTCCATTATACAATGGAATACTACTCAGCAATTAAAAATAATGAATTCATGAAATTTGTAGTTAAATGGTTAGACCTGGAAAATATCATCCTGAGTGAATTAACCCAATCACAAAAGAATGCACATGAAATGCAATCACTGATAAGTGGATATTAATGAGCCCAGAAGCCCTAAATACTCAAGACACAAATAGCAAGTCAAATGATTCCCAAGAAGAAGAAAGGAGAGTACCCTGGGCCTGTAAAGATTGCATCCAGTTTAGTAAAGAAACCGAGGGGGGAGGGGGAATGATTGGGGAATAGTTGGGGGGGAGAGGAACTATGGGAACTATGGTGGGTGGGAACTGGGAAAGGGGAAAGCCTTTGGAATGTAAACATAGAATATAGAACATAAAAATAAAAAAAAGATACAAAGTGCCATCTTTATGACACAGACTAGCAGACATGACAGATAATGGAAAACAGGATGTGACAAGAACTGTAGTTGAGGACAATTTGAAGACAGCTGCCCCAGGAGACATATGTAATGTGTAGACAGAAAAGTAATCATTTCAATTAACTAATTAAGAAGGGTTCTGTAAAAAACATACATGTCACTGTGGAGACTAATGAATTAATTGAGGGAGGGAAGAAAATCTTAAACATAGGCATTCTGAGCTCACAATCTGCTGGCAACATCAGCTATGACAACTTTCTCAGGGTCATGAAAATAACTTGTTTAGCACAAATGAAATAGTTTGAGAGAAGGATGGAGAGAGTTAACTGGTTTATGTGAATCTCTAGAGGTGGTAACAAAGATTTTTGTTTCTATTATTTAAAGCTTTTAGAGTTGGAACAGGAGATTGTTAAGAGCTGTCAAATCAAACACACCAATTTGGCTGTTTTGGAGAAAATGGAGCCATAGACACAGCTGGAAGATTATGTCTGAGATCCAGGAGGGAGGGTCATATCTTAGAATTGAGCAACTGCTATACATAGCGAGAAGTAGCCATACCAAGGTAAATTTTCGTGTTCCCAACAGAAAGCAAGGTAGAATTTCTGGACTGTGTTGTAACAGGAATGGTTATGTAACAGGCTCTCTAGAATTCTATCATCACACTAGTTGGTGGAGGTATTGGCTTACAAATTATACAATAAAACACAAACAAACAAAGAAACAAAAGCATACCAATAACCCTTGTAAACACATGCAGTCTAAACAGGTATCAACAAGTAGGAGTATCAGTAAAATAAATTACCCACTCAGAGAACCCAAAACTTCAAATGTAGGAATTATTCAATATCTAAATGTAATTCCTCATATTAATAGACCCCAGCAGATAAATTACATAATCCAAGTAGCTCAGAGGTAACTTTTGAAACTCCACCAAACTTTTTCACAATGAAAAAGCATCATTTATTCAAGAATAGGATCCAGCAAGATATATCTTTGCTTGATAAAGAGCATACATAGCATTATGCATCATCTGGTAGTGTTAAGACTGAAAACATTTTATGTAAGATTAGGAATAAGGAAAACTTTTCCACCATCCCCAATCTTACTTAATAATTACTAGAAGATATTTTCAACAAAATAAGCAATAAAAGGTAGACATTTAAATTAGAAAGAAATCAATCCTGATTTAATTTTGGTATTTGGTATCTGTCTATGAAATTGTCCGTTTCCTCCAGATTCCCCTGTTGCGTGTATAGAATTTTGTAGTAGAAACTGATGATTTTTTGAATTTCCTGAGTTTCTGTTGTTATATCTCCCTTTTCATTTCTAATTTTGTTAATTTGGATACTGTCTCTGTGCCCATTGGTTAGTCTGGCTAAGGGTTTATCTGTCTTGTTGATTTTCTCAAAGAACCAGCTCATGGTTTTGTTGATTCTTTGTATAGATCGCTGTGTTTCTACTTGATTGATCTCAGCCCTTAGTTTGATGATTTCCTGTCTTCTACTCCTCCAAGGGTGAATTAGCTTCTTTTTGTTCCAGGGCTTTCAGGTATGCTGTTAAGCTGCTAGTGTATGCTCTCTCCAGGTTCTGTTTGGAGGCACTCAGGGCTATGAGTTTTCCTCTTAGGACTGCTTTCATTGTGTCCCATAGATTTGGATAGATTGTACATTCATTTTCATTGAATGTGAAAGTCTTTGATTTCTTTATTTCTTCCTTGACCAAGGTGCCATTGAGTAGAGTATTGTTCAGTTTCCATATGTATGTGGGCTTTCTGTTGTTTTTCTTGCTATTGAGCACTTTTACTCCACAGTGTTCTGATAAGAGGCATGGGATTAGTTCGATCTCCTTGTATTTGTTGACATCTGTCTTGTGACCAATTACATGATCACATTTTGGAGAAGGTACCATCAATTACATCAGCTAAACAGTCCCATAACCCTAGAGAAATAGAAGGGATTATAGAAAGTCTCCCAACCAAAAAAAGTACGGGACCAGATGGTTTTAATACAGAATTTTATCAGACTTTCAAAGAAAACCTAACACCAATACTCTTCAAACTATTCCACAAAACAGAAACAGAAGGAACACTGCCCAACTCGTTCTACGAAGCCACAATTATGCTGATACCCAAACCACACAAAGATCCAACAAAGAAAGAGAACTATAGGCCAATTTCCCTTATGAATATTGATGCAAAAAATACTAAATAAAATGCTTGCCAACTGAATCAAAGAGCACATCAAAATGATCATTCATTATGATCAAGTAGACTTCATCCCAAGGATGCAGGGATGGTTCAATATATGGAAATCCAACAATGTAATCCACTACATAAACAAAATAAAAGAAAAAAAACCACATGGTCATCTCATTAGATGCTGAAAAAGCATTTGACAAAATTCAGCATTCTTTCATGCTAAAAGTCCTGGAAAGAGCAGGAATTCAAGGCCCATACCTAAACATAGTAAAAGCAATCTACAGCAAACCAGGAGCCAACATCAAAATAAATGAAGAGAAACTTGAAGCAATCCCACTAAAATCAGGGACTAGACAAGGCTGCCCTCTCTCTCCATATCTTTTCAATATAGTACTTGAAGTTCTAGCGAGAGCAATTAGACAACATAAGGAAGTCAAAGGTATACAAATTGAAAAGGAAGAAGTCATACAATCATTATTTGCAGATGATATGATAGTATATTTAAGCGACCCAAAAAACTCCACCAGAGAACTCCTGCAGCTGATAAACAACTTCAGCAAAGTTATAACTTTGATAAACAACTTCAGCTCGTTATAAAATCAACTCAAGCAAATCAGTAGCCTTCTTGTACTCAAAGGAGAAACAGGCAAGAAAGAACTTAGGGAAATATCAACCTTTGAAATAGCCACAAACAATATAAAGTATCTTAGAGTGACTCTTACCAAAGAAGTGAAAGATGTGTATGAGAAGAACTTCAAGTCTTTTTAGGAAGAAATCGCAGAAGACCTCAGAAAATGGAAATATATTTCTTGCTCTTGGATTGGCAGAATCAATATAGTAAACATGACTATCTTGCCAAAAGCAATCTACAGATTCAATGCAATCCCCAATCAAAATCTCAATTCAATTCTTTATAGATCTAGAAAGAGCAATTCTCAAATTCATCTGGAGTAACTAAAAACCCAGGATAGCTAAAACTATTCTCAACAATAAAAGGACTTCTGGGGGAATCAAGATCCCTGACCTCAAGTAGTACTACAGAGCAACTGTGCTAAAAAATTGAATGGTATTGGTACAGCGACAGGCAAGTAGATCAATGGAATAGAATTGAAGACCCAGAAATGAACCCACAGAGTTATGCTCACTTGATCTTTGATAAAGGAGCTACAACCATCCAGTGGAATAAAGATAGCCTTTTCAACAAATGGTGTTGGTTCAACTGGAGGTCAAAATGCAGAAGAATGCAAATTGACCCACTCTTATCACCTTGTACTAAGATCAACTCCAAGAGGATCAAGGACCTCCACATAAAGACATACACACTGAAACTAATAGAAAAGAAACTGGGGAAGACCCTAGAGGACATGGGCACAGGGGCAAAGTTCCTGCATAGAACACCAATAGCTTATGCTCTAAGATCAAGAATTGACAAATGGGACCTCATAAAATTACAAAATTTCTGTAAGGCAAAGGACTCTGTCAGAAAGACAAAACAGCAACCAACAAATTGAGAAAAGATCTTCACCAACCCCACATCTGACAGAGGGCTAATATCCAATATGTACAAAGAACTCAAGAAGTTAGACCCCAAAGAACCAAATTACCCTATTAAAATGGAGTACAGAGCTAAACAAAGAATTTTCACCAGAAGAAATTCGGATGACTGAGAAAAACCTTAAGAGATGTTCAACATCATTAGTCATCAGGGAAATGCAAATCAAACAACCCTGAGATTCTACCTCACACCAGTCAGAATGGCTAAGATTAAAAGCTCAAGAGACAACAGGTGCTGGCAAGGATTTGGAGAAAGAGGAACACTCCTCCACTGTTGGTAGGATTGCAAGATGGTACAACCGCTCTGGAAATCAGTCTGGTGGTTCCTCAGAAAATTGGGCATGACACTTCCAGAAGACCTTGTCATACCACTCCTGGGTATATACCCAGAGGATTCCCCTGCATGCTATAAAGACACATGTTCCACTATCTTTGTAGCAGCGTTATTTATAATAGCCAGCAGCTGGAAGGAGCTCAGATGTCCCTCAAAGGAGGAATGGGTACAGAAAATGTGGTATATTTATACAATGGAATACTACTCAGCAATTAAAAATAATGAATTCATGCAATTTGTAGGCAAATGGTTGGATCTGGAAAATATCATCCCAAGTGAGTTAACCCAATCACAAAAGTATACACATGAATTGCAATTACTGATAAGTGGATATTAATGAGCCCAAGGTCTGAATCCTCAAGGCACAATTAGCAAATCAAAAGATTCTAAAGAAGAAGGAAGGAGAGCACACTGGTCCCGAAAAGACTGGTTCCAGTTTTGCAGGAGAGTACCAGAACAGAGAAAGGGTTGTGGGTGATTGGGGAATAGGCAGGGGGGCAGATGACTTATGGGACGCATGGTGAGGGGGGAACTGGGAAACAGGAAAGCCTTTGCAATGTAAACAAAGAATATAGAAAATTAAAAAAGAAAGTAATCTAATGACAATTATACATATATGAACACAAAATGTTTGTCTACATAGAAACTATATGAAATATATAAGTATATATTTAATTAATATATATAACCTATATATCTAAATATAATATATGTGTTTACATATAAATATATGTATATATATATATATGTTTAGAAATTATAAGTAAGTTTAAGATGAGTTGAGGACACAAATGGTCATCTAAGCAATTAATTTCACTTCTTTTTTGATGTTGTTTTTGTTTGTTGTTTTGAGACAGGGTTTCTCTGTATAACCCTGGCTGTCCTGGAACTCTGTAGACCAGAGTAGCCTCTAAATCATATATCTCCTTCCATCTGCCTCCCTCTGCCTCCCAAGTGCTGGGATTAAAGGCATATGCCACCACTTCCCAGCTAATTGCATTACTTAATGCTAAATGTAAAGACGTGGAAACCATGTAAAAGCAATACTAATTTTATGAATATCAAGCATCTATATAGTTTCACACGACAGCTAATTTAAGAAAGAATATAATTACAGTAAAGATAATGACTGTGAACCTAAGGAGATATATGATTTAGAGGTTAGTCTGGTCTACAGAGTTCCAGGACAACCAGGGTTATACAGAGAAACCTTGTCTCAAAACAACAAACAAAAACAACAACATCAAAAAAGAAGCACAATTAATTGCTTAGATGACCATTTGTGTCCTCACCTCATCTTCATGAGTTGTGTCCTCAACTCATCGACATGACATAATCCTATGGAAGAAAGTTCAACATCATCAACAGTTTTGCACAGATCTGAATCAGTACTGCAGTGAGTTGTGTCCATACTCCTTTGTTGTGATATAAAGCTAAACTAGCTCTTCCTTTTGTGTATTTTCTTCCTTTTCTCCATAGATTCCTCTAGGAATTTAGGTGTCAATCATAGTGGAGTTAACTGCTTGTTTCATTGGGATCTACATTAATAGTAAAATTTATACTTTATTTTCTTACCCAGTTTAAAAGAAAATTTAATCCATTTTATATGGAAAATGATGTGTTACAGTATATTTTGTGGTTGTTTGAATGAGGATGGTACCCATAGACTAATCAATTTGCATGCTCAGTCCCCAAAACACCCAACAAGCAGCTGAACGAGTCAGATGCAGATATTTACACCCAACCAATGGACAGAAGCTGGCCACCTCTGTGTTTGAATTAGGGAAAAGATGGAAGATGCTGAGGATGATGGTGACACCATAGAAGACCAGCAATCTCAACTAACCTGGACCCCTGAAATCTTTCAGACACTGAGCCACTAACCAGGCAGCCACACCAGCTGATAATAAGGCCCTGACACATATACAGCAGAGGACTGCCAGGTGTGGACACGGTGAGAGAAGATGCACCTAACCCTGGAGAGATTTGGGACCCCAGGGAATGGGGATATCTGGTGTGGTGGGAGGGTGGGAATATCCTCGTGGATATATGGGGATGGGAGTGTGTGTGATGTCGAACAGTCAGAGGGTGGACCAGGAGGGGGATAAAGTCTAGACTAAAGAATAAATACATACATACATACATACATACATACATACATACATAAATCCCCCCAAAAGGTGTAGTATATGTGGTTTTAGTAGAATAGGGGTGGCCTAGTGGTTGGTTTAAGGTTTCAAAAAGCCAAGCCAGGCCTAATTATTTTTGCTTGCTTTCTTCCTATAGATCAAGATGTAAAGGTCTCAACTACTCTGCATTTACCTGTGGATCAGAATGTAGCACTAGCCTTCTGCTCTGTCAACATGTCTGTCTGCCTGCCACCGTGATCGCTGCTATGATAAAAATTGATTACCCTCCTGAGACTGTAAGCAATCCCTCAATTAAATGATTTCTTTCATAAGAGGTGTCTTGGTCATGATGTCTTTTCGCAGCAATAAAACAGTAACTAAGACAATATTTTTTTTATTTTATCTGGCGAGACACACCCTTTATGAATATTTTCATATGCAACTGTTATTTTTTTCTCCTTTTACTTTTCAAAAAAAAAACCCACAACACTAGAGTATCAACTCTAAAACGTGTTCCAAAAGGTTTAAGTGAAAGATTTACATATCATGATTTGTAATATGGATATGCCATGCAAGGTAAAATAAGTTAGGCGTGTGGCTTGTGCTAGAAGTGACTTCATTAATCTTTCTTGACTATGCCTGGTGTTCTTTCATTTTGGTAAGGTTAGAGCTCAGGAGGGGTGACCCTGATCTATTTGTTATTCAATAGGACACATATTAGTGAAATCAAGATAAACTGCATTGTTTATATTTAGCATGTTCTTTCAAGGTTTTATTTATTATAGAGTTTTATCAGAGTTTTTCACTAAGTCACTGTCTCTCAAATTCTTAAGTACTTTCATAGCTTAACCAATTATATTGTCATCTCATAAAATGCTTTGACAATAAATTGTAAATGGGTTAAATGTTATAATAACTCCTGGACTAGAAAATAGAAAAAGTGGAAACCTGAAATGTAGAGCCTGATGTGAAGCAACAGCTGATGATTGTTGTTTTGGAATCTTAAAATAATGTGGGCTTCTGGAGAAGAAATCCATAAAGCAGTGCTCCCAAAAATTTTAGGACAACTTATATAATTACTTAATCAGGGCAAAGAAATGAACTACTGGCATAATTTTAAGTGCTCATTTCAGGGACTAGATCAAAATTGCTACCTTATATCATCAACTTACATTTATTTGGCATCATTCATACCTGATATTAAACAATTTAAATAGAAGAACTAATTACAAAGGGAAAGATTCCACTGGTGTCCTGGGAAGTGGAATTGCCCTAAAGTCAAAGGGAATCTTAATTGTATAGGCACAGTGGATGAGTTTCTTTGTTTATTGGCCCATATACTTCTAATATGTGTGAAAATTTTTCTGAAGGTTTTCATTTGTCTCCTTTTCAATATTAAGTATTGGCATATTTCTGCTACCACTCTTCTGTGATGAGTAATTCTGAACTAAGGCATTATATGTGCATTAAATTTTAATTTCTCTACTGTAAGTTATTCAAGGTTCAATTATCAAACAGGTCTTTCTAAGGTGGTAACGTTTTGATAGAATTTTATGTTTCATATATCCCTCTTTTAAAAGCATTTTTTTTTTGTTTTACCAGAGAAAAATGATAAAGCTCTTTTCCCTGTTCTATTTCATTTGGTATTGTCTAATTATACATTACATTTTGTCCTTTTTTCTTTTATTGTGTATTACCTGATGAGATTAGATTCTATCTTTCTGTGAATTTTTAGGGTAGGTGATGTTAGGGAAGTAATAACTAAATACCTAATAGCTCTTGTCACTAGCGAGTAAATATTTAGTCAGACAGACATAGTTGTTTCATTCCTATATCACTATAATTATTTTCTGATTATATAGTAAACATGGCATGTAAAAATGGTAGAGATCCAGGCAAAATGGCCTCCAAAGTTTCCTTCTCCAAACTTAGGTCTATTCAGATGATACTGTAATGTATATGTGTGGGGTGGTGAGCTGTGATAGACAGTCTAGTCCCTGTTTGAGCTCAGGCTTAAAACCCTGGTGATCCAGCAAGTGACTGTTGCCTGCAAAGAATGGTAGGCTTTGGCCACACTCCTTGGGTCCGTGGCTCTTATCACATAGCTACATCCCTCCACAGCTCCCCATAGAGAGATCTGTGGCCATCGGTCATATAGAGGCAGCACCCCAAGCTCTCCCACTTGCAGATAAGATATCCCCAAGCTCTCAGACCAAGCCAATGAGAAGTACCTGCTCTCAGACCCTAACCCACCCCAAAACTGTATATAACAAGCCTATTCAGAAGGAAGAAGTGCATGTGAGAATGACTCTGTTATCTGAGAGCTTCGCTCATAAGAGCTGAAACACTTCAGCTTGGGAAGAGGTCTGCTCTCCCAAAATGCCATGTGAAGCTCCCCTGCACTCCTCACTGGCTAGCCAGCAGGGCACTGTAGAGCAACTGAGATGGCAATGGTGGAGACTGAGGTGGTGCCAGCTGCAGCAGCAGAGGCAATGGAGATGACTGTTCCTGCATGCACTCTCTCCCCTTTGCCAGAACCCTCACACCCAGCTTGGCCAGAGATCTATTTGGAAATCCTTCAGTGCACAGGCCTACATATATGTATAAATATATATGATATATCACATGGAGATATGCCCATTTAATCTACTCAACTGATCCTGTCCATGGTGGCAATTCTTCACTAACCACACCAATATTCTGCAATCCCAAATGAAAGACACATACACACAGCTTTTATATTTTAATATGCCTTGACCAGCTTAATGTCTGGGCCACTTCCTAACCTCTAAATGTCTAATCTAAACCCCTCTAATATTCCAGGGTTAATAGTTACTAAAATCTATATTCCATCTTTGCTGCCCTTGACACAGACTTGTAGCTCCCTTAGGCCGTGATCCTCAAACTCCTATGTAGTGGCTGTGCTCTCTGTTCTGCACCTCTCAGTCATGGTGTCTCCTCATCATCCTAGCATGGCATAGATTTCTCCTTCCTCCTCCTTCCTCAGTTGGTCCCCTGCCCTGGAATCCTACATGTCCCACCTCTGTCTCTCTGTCCAGACATTAGTCACTGTCAACTTTATCAATCAAAATTAACTGGAAACAGGGTTCCCTCAGTGTGGGGATACTCATACAATTTTGGAGATATAGATTAACAAAATATAAGCAGTACTAGGCCAAATCTGCAACACTCATATATGTATATAAATAATTTAAATGAAGTTTTAACACGGGATTATAATGGTCCTTCCAAAAGTCATGTTCTAGTGCAACCACTAGTACAATGCATGAGAAACCTCCCGTAGAATTGTCTGTGAGGTCAAGAGTCTCCTAAAATAAAACCAGATATAACCATTGCCTTTAGCTGCCCTTTAGAACTTGAATATAAAACCACATTGCTGAAGTTATCACATGCTGAATTCACTGGAATGTGAATGTAAGGCTTCTTCTTGAAGACTAACTCTAACAGTATATGATGAAATTATAAAAGCCACCAAGTGAGAAGAGCAAGCAATAGTCTTCAAGAGCTGTAAGTGTAAAATCCTCAAATATCATTGTCATGGCAAGATATCCCCTAGGGTGCATTATTGGCAGTCATATCTTCGGGATAAATAGCAGCAATCTCATTGGATTGAAGAACCACTAAATAGAAGATAACTCATGCATAATAGTATAAACCCTACCCATGGACAGTTTTCGACCATTGAAAAAAATCAACTACTGTTGCTTTCCTAAACCAGTTTAATTCCCAACTGAATTATAATTGCTCATTTTTAAATCTACAGATAAGTGGAGCTTCCAAACCTCATCAAGTACATCTCTTTCCATAATAGATAGAGACTGTTACAGAAATTCACAAGTGGACCAGAGACAAAGAAAAAAATTATTAAAATCCTAAAATGAATGAAAATGGACTTTCTTCAATGAGAAGGCACTTTTATTTGTTTTATTCTGTAAGTCAGCACTTCAATTTTGCTTATGCTCTTTCCTGCTTTCCAGTAGGATATTGCCATAAAAGAACATAACCATTTATATTCCAATACAAATGAAGTCTTAGAGCAGGCAAACAAGGAAGGGTCTAAAAAAATTACCAAAATGTGTACACTTTATTTTCTGGACTTTATCTGAAAGGAGAGATTGAAAAATCATTCTTTACTTTAATGACCCAAACATGATTGTGTTCTGGATTAAAAAATTAAAGTACTAAGCGTCATTCAACCAGAAGCTCAACTTATTGCTGCACCTGATTCCAGTTAAATCTTTTATGATACAGACAACTGGAAATAGTTGATGTTGGTACTACAAAAGTATAAGCCAAAATACCTCTATAAAGAATGCAATACTACATTATAGTTGATAATGGTAGCAATGTCCACATGATATTTCAGTATACTAAATAACAATTTAAAAAGTTAAAGAAGAAATTAATATTTACTTCTTTTCTTATTTGTAGAAATACAGTTTAATTTATGTAAATATACAGAAAAAAGACAGCTTGGTCCTATCTATTTACACTATCCAGAGACTACCAGTTAATACCTGGAAATACTTAAGAAGAAAAATTTGAGGTTTGATGTATTTTGAGGATATGTTCTGTTAGTGCAGTAAAACTTCCCAATGAATACAATAAAAATCTCATTCATGCCGGGTGGTGGTGGTACACGCCTGTAATCCCAGCACTTGGGAGGCAGAGGCAGGTAGATTTCTGAGTTCGAGGCCAGCCTGGTCTACAGAGTGAGTTCCAGGACAGCCAGGGCTACATAGAGGAAACCCTGTCTCGAAAAACCAAACAAAAAAAATCTCATTCATATCAAATATCAATAGTTGTACTCTCCAAAGAAGTCAAAGAACCATTTGCTTACTGTATTAATGAATTGTTTTAAACAATTAAAATCTTTTTGTTTTTGGTTCGTAATGTGAACACACAAATGGGAAAATATAAGATTAATAGTTTTAAAATTAGTTTTACTTTCTAAAACCCAACTGAAAGACAAATTTCATCCCTTCTTTTATATGTATCATTCAATGAAATTAAATGACCCTTCCATATGCATGGAGTCTGAGAACCATATTTGTGTGTTATTCCAAAGCACTATGATTTATTTGTTAGTAAATTTAAATTTGGAATTACTTAAGTCCTTTCAAGCATTTAAAAAGGCTGATTTTTGTGAGGCATTATACTGGTTTTACAAATGATTAGTTTTGTCTTCTTTTCCAATAAATATTTGTCTTTATTACCCACAGATAAAAGAAGTCTTCACCCCTCATCAAGAAAACGCATCTATACAATAAACACAGACGACTATAGGAAGCTACAACCATTCTTTAGGCAGAGTTTTGAAGCTCAGTCCCCAGGGATTAATTTATGAAACAGTCCCAAACGTAAGACTCATAGAGAATTGCAGAAGATCATGGAGACTGTGAGTTTTTTTCTAGTAACATCATAAAATTTCACCAACATGACCATCTAAATGTGAACTGAACAAGTAGGACAATAACGAACACACCAAATTTCAGGGTGAAATGTCCATGAGGCCTTAATCTTATGCACATCACTACAAGCAACTGGGCAATCCTGGGAGCAGAAGAGGTGGCCCTCTCTGAAGTACACCACTTGGCTGTCCAGTTCCAAATGATCAATTCTGAAATCATGCATACAAGTAACATCATATAGACTCAATATTTTGGAAAGTGTAGGTGCATACAAATGAATATATGAATGTATTAATAACTGATTTAAAAGGCAATGATTTTGAAGGAAAGATGGGGGTGTATCTGGAAAGATGTGTGTGGAAGGGAAGGGATAAATTATTTAAAATACAATTTAAAGTACAAACAAAATGGGATGGTGATTTTTGTTGAGAATGACTGAAACTCTTATGCAAGTAAATATCACTTATATCCGATTAATATTTCTCAACAAAGCTACGTTCTAATTTATTTAGTCATATAAAAGTTCTGAAAATACAGAGATACTAAAATCATTTCTCTTTACTAAAAATTAGCAAATTCTCCTTTTGAAGATGAGTTGAAGCTATCTAAGGAAGGAATCGGTTTTGCTGAATTTGCCATTGTAATGTCGAAAGGATTTCTATCACGAAGTTCTTATTGGTCTGTGTTCATAGTAGGTAGGTTGCCAAGGTCTCAAAACATAAAACTATTTTAACTTTTAAAACTGTCATTAGAAAAGTGAGTTTGTAGGTGATGGAAAATGTTAATATATACTTGGTATTGTTTTATATTGACACTTTTCTAAGGTAATTTTTGTTGTTGTTGTTGTTGTTGTTTATGGTGAAAAGGATTAGAGACTATAAAATAATCTTTACTCTGCTTATGTGGTTGACCTGTGGACACAATGATAGAGAGAATGGGTGGGAAGGGATACACTTTGTGCAATTAGGCTCTTTTGGAGTCTGGAGACACCAAAAAGTTTTTCAACCCATCTATCAATCATTCATTGAGGGGATTCTAATTTCCTTCAAGCTAAAGAGATAACTACATGTACAGTTTGAACATGTTCTACTATGTTTCACTTTGTTACCATACTCTGTTCTTTACTGATTCAAGTAAAAAGAAAAATTCTACATATCTCTGTTATATCAAACACAGAATCCATGCTCCACTCTACTACATTCCAGGTTGAAAGGCATGTGATTGTATGCTTCTGTTGCCATAAACTGCAGCAATCTTTCATCCCAAGTCAGCACCTGGTACCTTCAATATTTTATGGAACAGAATACATCTGACTGAAGATGCAATAGCTGCTATTTGCTGATGCCAAGTACCTCTTACAATGATTTTATGCAACTCTGAATTTCTATGCATTGTTGTTGAATCAATGTTAGCTGAGCATGAGAAAAACTTATTGCTCATCCATATTTCTCTGCTCCATGCTTGACAAGGAGACTATATATAAGAAGTGCCTGGAAAATATTCTTTTAAATAAAATAAGATAGTCAATGTAATGCTAACATGTGTAATCTCACTCATACATGGAGTCTCAGGTACATGAAATTACAAAAGTACATAGTAGAGTAGTGGCCTTTAGAAGTGGTTAATATATGATACTGAGTAAAATTAGTCAAAAGATTGTATATTTAAGTTATGTACAGAAATTCACATCAAAAGGTACATCATATCTATAGTTAATAACAATGTTATATTCTTATATAATTTGTTATATTCTTATTCAATAAGTTATATTCTTATATAATTACATTCTTATAATTAGATAATATATAATTCTTATATAATTCTAATATATTATAGATTAGATTTTATGTATTTTTATCACAAATTATGTCCTTTTGTGGCAATCCAGATGTTATAGTTAGTACACAATGTGTGCATATATATAATTAATACTGATTATTTTTGCTCTGAATTGTTAGGAATATATTCTGATAATAAGTTATTGAATTTTTTATAAATATGAATAGTAAATTAATTTCCAGTACATATCACACTAAACAACATTTTGAAAGTAACCTTGTGCTTTGTATATATCAATATCTTATAGATCAGGCTTATGAAAAAAGTTCAGACACCATCATATTGAATAATATTTGTAATATGTTGTTATCTAGGCCTGAATTAGTGAATCATGCTTAGTTAATAATGCCTTTCTTTGTATGACTTTTTTGTTCTTGTTACTGAGTTCTTATAATTAGGACAGAGCATTAATGGAATACAGCTACTGTTATTGGCTTGTTTCTGGCTCCCATTTCCTATAAAATTATTCTCCCCAAATATATTCAGACATATTGACAAATATATTCACATTTATATATATATATATATATATATATATATATATTGACATATTAACAAATATATTTAGTCAAAGGTTTTCAAGCAGACATATTGACATATTGACAAATTGACATATTGACAATATGTTAATATGAAAATATGTCAATATGACAATATGTTAATATGTCAAATTGACATACTGACAAATATATTTAGTCAAAGGTTTTCATGGTACTTTCCTAATGCAAATGTGGATAGTCATTGGAAAGGGAGCTTATATTTTATATTTTTTCATGATACTGAAAAATTCAAATGCTTTAAATGTTATTGAACTTAATATTTACAAAACCCACAATATGATTTGGCATATTTATATATGATAAAAATATACTAAATATTTTATATAGATACAAAAGCTTAAATATATTTAAAAATATATTTAAAATTTTTATTAGTATGTGGTCAAATTGTGACTGAGTCCTAGTTTTTCCCTCTTGAAATAAGAAGGAAGTTTTTGGTTGCAGGATTTTTCCTGTCCAATTATATTACAACAGAGGTGGCCTGTGATTGGACAGAGAAAGGAGAAACAGAGCTAAGAGTTGCAGAGAGAGAGGGAGAGTGTGGAGGAAATTGAGATGACTGCTGCCAGCATTTTCCAGCCACAAGTAGCTATGATTTCACAAGGTTAGAAATGTTGGGATGAAGCTTTCATTATTATCAGTTGACTCTGTAATTACTATGTTGGCATTTTGTAAATTTTGATTTTATTGATATATTAATCTAATTGGTTAATAAAGCTTAAAGAGTCATGATTCTACCAGGTAATTATGTGTTGAGATGGCTGACTATGGGGGTAAACGGGGCATTGCATGGAAGTGAGAGGAACTTTGAACCCTAGCCAGAGAGATGGCAGGACAAGGGCTGGGAAGTTGACAGACCAACAGGAGCACTGGAGCTTGGTCCGAATCCAAAGAGAGTTGGCAGGTTGATTTTTAACATTTTCTTGCAAGAAAATTTTATAAGATTCCAGAATAGACACTTGAGACATTTAAATAAACACTGGGTAATTTTTTAACTAATAATTATTTTTACATATTTTATATATTTACGTTTCAAATTTTATCCCATTTCTTGGTTTCCCCTCCAAAAATTCCCTACTCCTTCCTACTACCCCTGCTCACCAACCCACCCAACCCCCTCTTCCCTGTCCTGGCTTTCCCCTACACTGGAGCATTGAGCCTTCACAGGAACAAGGGCCCTACCTCCCATTGATGTCTGACAATGCCTTACTCTGCTACATATGTGGCTTCAGCCATGGGTCCCTCCATGTGTACTCTTTGGTTGGTAGTTTGGTCCCTGGGAGATCTGAGTATACTGCTTAGATCTATTGTTGTTCCTCCTATGTGTACTCTTTGGTTGGTAGTTTGGTCCCTGGGAGATCTGAGTATATTGCTTAGATCTATTGTTGTTCCTCCTATGGGGATGCAAAGCCCTTCACCTCCTTCAATCCTTTCTTTAGCTCCTTCATTGAGGACACTGTGCTTAGTACAATGGTTGGGTGTGAGCTTCTCCCTCTGTATTTGTCAGGCACTGGTAGAGCCTCTGAGGAAAAAGCTATATGAGGCTCCTGTCAGCAAGCACTTGTTGGCATCCACAACAGTGTCTCAGTTTGGAAACTGAATATGGGATGGATCCCTAGGTGGGGCAGTCTCTGCTCCACAGCAGAAGATGGCCTTTCCTTCAGTGTCTGCTCCACAATTTGTCTCTGTATCTCCTCCCATGGATATTTTGCTTCCCTTTCAAAGAAGGACTAAAGTATGTACACTTTGCTCTTCCTTCTTATTGAGCTTCATGTAGTCTGTGAATTGTATATGACCATTCAAAATCAGTGACTGCATACCGTGTGAGTGGAGTGTTCTTTTTTTTTATGATTGAGTTACTTCACTCAGGATGGTATTTTCTAGTTCTAGCCATATGCCTAAAAATTTCATGAATTCATTGTTTTAGTATCTGAGAAGTACTTCATTGTGTAAATGTACATTTTCTCTATCCATTTCTCTGTTGAAGAACAGCTGGGTTCTTTCCAGCTTCTGGTTATTACAAATAAGACTGCTATGAACATAGTGGATCATGTGTCTTTATTATATGTTGGATCAATTTTGAGATATATGCCCGGGAGTGGTATAGCTGGGTCCTCCGGTAATACTATGTCAAATTTTTTGAGGAAATGCCAAACTGATTTCCAGAGTAGTTGTGCCAGCTTGCAATTCCACCATCAATGGAGAAGTGTTCCTCTTTCTCCACATCCTCACCAGCATTTGCTGTTACCTGAGTTTTTGATCTTAGCCACTATGACTGGTGAGATGAAATCTTATGGTTGTTTTGATTTGCATTTCCCTGATGACTGAGGATGTTGAATGTTTATTTTGGTGCTTCTCAGCCATTCAGAATTCCTCAGCTGAGAATTCTTTATCTCTATTCCCCATTTTAATATGGTTATTTGGTTCTCTGGAGTCAAACTTCTTGTGTTCTTTCTATATATTGGATATTAGCCATCTATAGGATGTAGCATTGTTAAAGATCTTTTTTCCAATCGGTTGGTTGCCATTTTGTCCATTGAAATTGTCCTTTCCCTTACAGAATCTTTGAATATTTCATTAGATGCTGAGAAATCATTTGACAAAATTCAACACCACTTCATGATAAATGTCTTTGAATGATCAGGAATTAAATGTCCATATCTAAAAATAATAAAAGCAATATGCATCAAACAAGTAGCCAACATCAAACTAAATGGAGAGAACCTTGAAGCAATATGACTAAAATGGATGACTAGACAAGGCTACCCACTGTCTCTATATCTGTTCAATATAGTACTCAAAGTCCTATTCAGAGCAATTAGACAGCAAAAGGAGGTCAAAGGAATACAATTTTGAAAAGAAGCCATAATATCACCATTTCCAGATGATATGATAGTATACTTAAGTGACCTCAAAAATTCCACCAGAGAACTCCTAAACCTGATAACCAACTGCAGTAAAGTTGCTGGATATAAAATTAACTCAAACAAATCAGTGGCATTCCTCTACCTCAAATAGGCTGAGAAAGAAATTAGGGAAACAGCACCCTTCACAATAGTCATAAATAATATGAAATACCTTGGTGTGACTCTAACTAAGCAATTGAAAAATCTGTATGACAAGAACTTCAAGTATCTGAAGAAAGAAATCAAAGATCTCAGAAGATGAAAGACTTCACATGCTCATGGATTGACAGGATTAATGGTATAGTAAAAATGATCATCTTGCCAAAATCAATGTACAGATTAAATGCAATTCCTATAAAATTTCCAAGTCAATTCTTCAGAGAGTTAGAAAAAGTAATTTGTAAATTCATTTGGAAAAACCAAAATACCAGGATATTGAAAACTATTCTCAACAATAAAAGAATTTCTAACAGAATAACCATCCCTGACCTCAAGCTGTGCTCCAGAGCAATCATGATAAAAACTGCATGTTATTGGTACAGTGACAGGCAGGTATATCCGTGGAATAGAATTGAATACCCAGAAATGAACCCACCCATCTATGGTCATTTGATCTTTGACCTATGTGCTAAAACCATCCAGTGGAAAAAAGACACCATTTTCAACAAATGGTGCTAGTTCAACTGCCAGTTAGCATGTAGAAGAATGCAAACTGATCCATTCTTTTTTTTGTTATTTCTTTTTTTTATTGGATAAATTCTATATTTACATTTCATTTTCCTTTTATTTTGTTTCCCCACCCCCCTAAGGTCCCACATGCCCTTTTCCCTCCCCCTGCTCCCTCATCCACCCCTTCCTACTTCCCTGTTCTGGTATTCCTCTACACTGTTGATTTGATCCTTTTCATCATAAATGTCCATTCTTTTCTTCTTGTCAGACATCATTTGGTATGTGAATTGTGTCTTTGGTGTCCCACAATTTTAGGCTAATATCCACTTATCAGTGACTGCATACCATGGGTATTCTTTTGAGACTCACTTAGAGACCTCACTTAGAATGATGTTCTCCAGCTCCATCCATTTCTCTAAGAATATTATGAATTCATTGTTTCTAATGGCTGAATAGTATTATCTACTTGTACAAATCTCAAGTCCAAGTGGATCAAGGACCTCCACATAAATCTCGATACATTGAAACTAATAGAAAACAAAGTGGGGAATTGCCTGGAGCATATGGGCTCAGGGGAAATTTTCATGAACAGAACACCAATAGCTTATGTTCTAATATCAAGAATTGACAAATTGGAACTCATAAAATTACAAAGCTTCTGTAAGGCAAAGGACATTGTGAATAGGAAACACTGGGCTTTAAAAGAGGTATTGCAGCCAGGTGGTGGTGGCGCATGCCTTTAATCCCAGCACTTGGAATTCAGAGGCAGGAGGATTTCTGAGTTCGAGGCCAGCCTGATCTACAGAGTGAGTTCCAGGACAGCCAGAGCTCTACAGAGAACCCCTGTCTTGAAAAAACAAAACAAAAAAAAAGAAATAAAGGAGGTATTGCACATTTAAGTTGCTTGAAATTTTTGAAGATGGTCCAATATTTTAAAAATTATACTGTTTTAAATGTTATTATATCAGAAAGAAAAGACAATACCAGTGTGTTTGTATATCAAGGTGATAAGGAGTTAATTTTAATTGGTAGAGTTGTAGTCAATCTGGCATGTACTTTCGTGATAAGAAAAAAGGTACATCAAATATAAATATGCCCCACTGTCACATTGGTTATAAGTTATGAGCCAGTTTCTTGACTAATGACTGGAATGGGTGGTATCAGTCCTAGAAACCTGGTCAAGGGGTGCAAAGAAAAATAGTTAAACATGAACTTGAAGAACAAATTAAACCAAGATTTATTGCTTTATTTTCTATTCATTTTCTGGATTGCTTTCTTTTGAGTTCATGTGTGGCAAGCCAGAACATCATGATGAAGTCAATTATTCATATTATAGATGACTGGAGGCATAGAAACAGACAGTGAACAGAGGCAAGACATACCCCATTGTTCAACATATTCTAATTATCATGTTCCTAATAGCTTTCTGGCTGAAACATGAATAAATAAATAATTAAAGAAGTTAGCACTGATGATGAAATCACTTTCAATAGCACTACCACCTGAGGGCAACTACTTCCACAAATAAAGATGGACACTTCCTATTCTTTTTGAGGGATACTCCATATTTACCATATAGCTTAAGAAATCAGCTAATCCTTTTGGGAACACTTGTATAGAGAAAATACTTGATAATCTTTGACTTTCCAAAATTCTGATGAGAAAATATTCAATATTCCATGATGAAGCAGCATGTCTTCACTCAAATTTTTGTAGATCTATTAACTAGCACTGAGGCAATTCTGGTATTCTGGTAGATGATTGGGAGTTTTAACCATGAAATATTATTCAGGTTTATATGAGTTTTCCAAATTTCATGGGTGCAATTATCTGATACTCTCAGTGCTTTATGATATGTTTATTGTGTGAAAGTGACCCACTTCACATTTATCATTATTGACTAAAGATACTTTTCATCTGAAAGAAGTGTCTAGTATATAAAAAATGAATTTGTGCATTTTCTGAGACTGATAGGTAAATAGAAAATTTATTTACGCGTGACAAATTTTGTTTAAGTTTTCAATTGAGGCACATTTAGTATCTCATTTGGAGCTATTACACTCAATGAAGCTGTGAATATTTGTGTAGAAAGTCTTTTGTAAACATAACTTCCTATCAACCTTGAATCTCCAATCATTAAAGAGGCCATTATTATTCATATACTATGAATGTAGTTTTTCTCTTTCTAGAAGTGTGTGTTGAGTAGATGGAGAGATGAGTGAATGGTTGTGATGTTGCAGTAAGAAAAAGGAAATAAAATTTTGCTTTGTAGACCAGTAGAGTGAATATAGTTCACAGTGCGTAGGGCAATGAAAATAGTAAAGAGAATCTGAATGTACTGAATATGAAGAAATAATAAAACTTTCAGGTAATCCATATGTTAATTGCACTGCCTTCATCATTGCCTGATATGAACATAAATCAAAACATTTAATTTATCTTTACAAATGTTCTAGGATTTAAAAACATTAAAATTATTTTCCTTCCTATAGCTCTTGCTTAATCTCCCTGTCCCTCTGATATGTAAAATTACCTTGAGGCAATTGTAACTTTTAAGTAGACTACTATGCCAATTATTCCAGATGTTATAGTGCTTAAAGTACTTACAATCACTAAAAGTGTGTGTGTGTGTGTGTGTGTGAGTATGTTTTTGTGTGTGTGTGTGAGTGTGTGTGTGTGTGTGTGTGTGTGTGTGTGTGTGTGAAAAATCAAGGGCAAGTCCTGAGATATGCTAATAAGTTCAGGATAAAGGAAATGGATAGAAGGCGTCATCTCTGAATGGTGTATTACCCAGATAGTATAAAGTCTGCTTCACTCTTCTTGTCCCAGTAAGAGACCACAATCTAAAGGCACACATATGCTATCTTTTACATTAACATCCACATCTTTTATCTACACAACAAAATATATAAATATTTCTCATAGTCTCTATAATTACTACCCTAGTTCATATAATGATTATCTTCCAAGATTATTAACGGAGATATTAGTAAGGCGAAATAAAGCTCATGGGAATTAATTACTTAATGGAATTCTTAAGGAGTTATCAGTTTTTCTTTCTACTGTTGTGAGTAAACCCATCTTATTTTCCTACTAGGAACATGTGCTAACACCGAAATGTACCAATATTTTTAGAATAATCTTTTAATTATAAAACTACTTGTAAATTCTTCCTTTGACTTCGCAAATTGCCTCTACTTGTCACCTAGGCAGATAGCCCTAATTTACATGTTACTTATTTTGCTTTTTTTGGAGTCAACTTTTCTTTTCAACCAATCCCAAAATCTTTTAACTGTATATCATTAAAGGACCCTTGCTTTCAGAGTTCTTTACTATTTGATCCTGGGAATTCAAATGTCTCAGAGAACTTAAATTTGTTCACTTTCTATAAGATGTTCTCCAGTTTACCTTACTGAAAACAGCAGACATCTTTTCCATCTATAATTGTTTCTATTATTTGTTGTTACATTTTCTTCAAAGAATTCTAAATATTATCTGTCTGTCTATCTATGTCATCTATCACCTATCTGTCTCTTCTAGCTCACATCTATCATCAGCTTTCACCTACTTCTTATTTTCCATCAGAAAAATCTGACTTAAACCATTAATTATATTAAAAAAGGGAGATTTAAACTAGAAAGAAGCATGCTATAGTAACTGAATAAATATGGGCACAATTGGTTTGAATTGTTTACAGCAGTCCCAGGGTAACCCTGTTGTTGTTTTTTTCTTTTTTTCTGCTGCATTATCCTATCATGTTTGTCTCATTTTTCAAATATATGTCATATGATGGCATCATTAAAGCTCATCATCCTTTGGAAATTTTTCATATGTCCTGAGAAGAATTGAAAGACAACAATCAAATGAACTGAAACAGTTGTTTCTTGCAATCAGCCACATTTTATTCAAGTTTCAAATGTATCCTCAATTTACTGCTGGATATTTTACTTAGTGAATTGTTTGTGAGTTTTTAAAATGCATTATCATTGTCTAATGTGAAATACAATCCTGGAATTTAAGGATCATTTACAAAAGATTCTGTACAAGCAGACAATTTTGATGAATTAACCAAGCTATTCTAAGACATTAGTTAATGGCAAAACATATAATTAAATCCAGAATGAGGCATTCATTTAAATGTACTATATTGCTTTTTCAAACTATTCTAACCTGTAAGTATAGGTTGATCATTTGCAACTTTCTAGTCATTGCTGATGCAGGAATGATTTAATAAGTCTTCCTAATCAGGGCATTTCAAACTCCATTTCCTCACTGAACAGTTCTTCCTGATAATTCAGCTCAATCTCATGATTTTTTACTCATTTTCCACTATTCAAAGACTATTATGCTAGTTTTGCTCATTATCAATCCTGTTCACATTGAAACTGCAGCGTCTTATTTTTTATTTCACATTATTATTCTCTCTTTTTCTTGGTAATGGCTAACTCAATTTTACCTCTATGTAGAATGATTCACAAGGATCCAGCAAAATCAGATACCATACTAGTCAATATGTTCAGATTATTTGCAGCAAAAGACACTTAGTAGTGTCCAAACTTTTACAAATCTCTGGTTTAAATATCTGGTTTAAAAGGTTTACTATTTTTTCATACAATATAGTAAATGTATTTTCATCGTGTTTCTTCTATTAACTTTTTATTGTTTTTCTTGAAAGAGATTAGGAAGAGAGAGAGAGAGAGAGAGAGAGAGAGAGAGAGAGAGAGAGAGAACATAATGTTCAGTAGGTATCCAACATTTTTCTTATTGATTCTTTCTAAGATGCATACTGTGAAAAGAGATTGCAATTTCTTCAGCTTCCAGTGAAGTAGATTAATTCATAAGGCATCCCACACTCAGCAAATGTACCATTTACATAGTTCTATCAAAGGAGGCTACTCATAACATTTGGAAGTCTTGAGACTGCACAGAGAATTTTCTTTCATATCCAAAAGTCATATAAGTTTGTTTGATCTAATGTGTTCATATTCAGGGTAAGCACAACAATGCACAGTATTTTGCTTTTTTACTGTATTAAAATTATTCTTGACATGCAGCACAGATGAGAAAGTTCCTACTAGACATTACTCTAAAATAAATATTTCAAAAATGTGGAAATACAACCTATTCTTTTGATAAGTTATAAATGGGGTTAATTTTATTTTATTTTTGATATTCTTGTTTTATTTGATTTTTCTATAAATGGGGTGACAATTTCATATGTTGATATTTTTTAAAGAAACACTTGATTTAAAATAAACATTGTTAAGTGATTGCTTAATAATGTGTTTTATAAAACTCTTGGCCACCAGTATATAGATACAAGCTCTGAGAGGTAATCCAGACAGGTGGGTGCTGAGTTCCAATATGAATCCAATGCAAATGAGCAAGTTGACATGTTGACATCTGGTTGACAAAAAATGGATCACTAAAGGAATGTTTTCAATTTCTTTAGTGATCCTTTCCATCTGTCTGTCTGTCTGTCTGTCTGTCTGTCTGTCTGTGCTTCCTAAGCATCTGAGTTGCAAAACAACTTGCCCATTCATATTGGATTCTTTTGGAACTTAGCACCCACCTGTCTCGATTACCTCTCAGAGTTTGTATCTATTTACTGATGGCCAAGTGTTTCAAAACTCTGCGATTTCTTTCTGCTACTTAATGGTCTAAAATAATGGAGTAATTCACAAGAGACTGAAATTTTCATTACTAATCCAAAATAAACCCCCTTTAAAAAAAGTTTCCTTGAGGTATTTTGTTATAGCTTTACTTTGAAAGTTTTCTGCACCCCTATAACTTTTAAATGTAAATCTATAGCTTATTTTTGTCTCCAGATATTAACTTTCCCTTATCTAAAAGTCTTAATTTTAATTGATAAATTCTTTATTTACCTTTCAAATAATATCTCCTTTCCTGGATCTCCCTTCCCCGAAAGTCCCATAAGCCCTCTTACTTCTCCCTGTTCCCTAATCACCCCTTCTCATTTTCCTGTCCTGGTATTCCCCTACACTGCTGCACTGAGCCTTTCCAGGACCAGAGGCCTCTCCTTCCTTCTTCTTGGGCATCATTTGATATATGTATTGTGTCTTAGGTATTCTGCGCTTCTGGGCTAATATCTACTTATCAGGGACTGTACACCATGTGTGTTCTTTTGTGATTGGGTCACCTCACTCAGGATGACATTCTCTAGTTCCACCCAATTGCCTAATAATTTCATGAATTCCTTGTTTTAATAGCTGAGTAGTATTCCACAGTGTAAATATGCCACATTTTCTGTATCCATTCCTCCTATGAGAGATTTCTGCATTCCTTTCAGCATCTGGCTATTATAAATAGGGCTGCAATGAACATAGTGGAGCATGTGTCCTTATTACATGCTGGGGAATTCACTGGGTATATGCCCAGGAGTGGTATAGTGGGGTCCTCCAGTAGTATCATGCTCACTTTTCTGAGGAACTGCCAGACTGATTTCCAGATTGGTTGTACCACCTTGCAATCCCACCAGCAGTGGAGGAGTGTTCTCCTTACTCCACCTCCTCCCCAGCACCAGTTTTTTCCTGAGTATTTGATCTTAGCCATTCTGAGGTAAAATCTCAGGGTTGTTTTGATTTGCATTTCCCTGATAACTAAGGATGTTGAACATTTCTTTAGGTGGTTCTCAGAAATTCAATATTCCTCAAGTGAAAATTCTTTGTTTAGCTCTGTACCCCATTTCTAATAGGGTTTTTTGTCTCTTTGGAGTCTACTTTCTTGAGTTCTTTGTATATTTTGTATATTCGCCTTCTGTGGAATGTAGGGTTGGTAAAGATCTTTTCCCAATTTGTTGGTTGTCATTTTGTCCTTTTGACAATGTCCCTTGCCTTACAGAAACTTTTAATTTTATTAGGTCCTGTTTGTCAATTCTTGATCTTAGAGCATAAGCGATTGGTGTTCTGTTCAGGAAATTTTCCCCTGTGACCATGAGCTCAAGGCTCTTCCCCAGTTTCTTTTCTATTAGTTTGTGTGTCTGGTTTTATGTGGAGGTCCTTGATCCACTTGGAGTTGAGCTTAGTACAAGGAGATAAGAATGGATCAATTTGCATTCTTTTGCAAGCTGACCTCCAGTTGATCCAGCATCATTTGTTGAAAAGGTTATCTTGCTAATGGGCTTGAAATAGTGCCTGTAAGATCACTTCATGGTTTCTGTATCTTGATCAACTTTAAAGTATTTTATTAAGAATCCTAGCAACTGATTATAGGATCCAGTCCAGAGGCCTCTGGCAAGAGCCTTCCAGTTTCTGCCTCTGAATAGAGAACACCCTTGGCCACAGTGCACCATCTCTAAGCAATACAGGAAGCCAGCTATACACCCAGCAGCCAGCGAGGAAGAGGCAACCTACACAGATGAGTCCGGCCCTGCACATCAGAGGATCCAGGCCAGAGGCCACTGGCAAGAGCCTCCCAGTTTCCACCTCTGGATCAGGAACACAGTGTGCCATCTCCAAGCAGTGCATGAAGCCAGCTATACATCCAGCAGCCATTGAGGAGGAGACAACCAGCACAGCCTGCATCCTGAGCTGATAGGGGCCACAGAGATACATACCCAAATACAACTACAAGAGAGTAGGTCTAGGCTGCCATGTTTGCTTCTGTGACTGACTGTGCAACAGATTGGTAGGCAGGTTTCACCAGAGTAGGGGATCACTTGGGACACACTGCATCAGGACTCCAACTGCATGCAGGAACTCTGCAGCACCACAGCAATTTGTGCCAGGAGAAATCAGCTAACCTAGGATTGCTACGATAGGCCTGCAGACACACACACAGGAAGGGCATGCTCCAGCCAGTGACAGCAGGCCTAACTAACACCAGAGATAACCAGATGGCAAAGGCAAATGTAGGAACATTGCTAACAGAAATCAAAGCAATATGGAACCACCCGAACCCAATTCTCCCACAACAGCAAGTCCTCGATACCCCAACACACCAGGAAAGCAAGATTTGGATTTAAAATCACAGGTCATGATGCTGATGATGCATCATGGAGAACTTCAAGAAGGACATAAATAACTCCCTTAAAGAAATACAAGAGGGTGCTTCCAGCGGGCTGCCATCTTGCCTTGGGACACTGAGCGAACTGCAGGCACAGCAAGCGGCTGGAGTCAGGTGCATGGACAGTTATAGCTTAGATTAGCTCTGCAGGAGATCTGGGCACAGACAGCTCAGCTGCAGGTGCAGACCACCACGGCTGGCTCTCCGGGCGGGCTGGCAGCGAGGTGCCATCTTATCTCGGGACACTGCACAGAATCCTAGTAGCTGGAGTCAGGGACTTGGACTGAGACCTAGCTTACTGTAGCACAAACAATGCCACCAGGCTCTGACCCGCACCCAGAGCCAGAAGAGATCTGCAGATCTGGGCACCAACAGCTCAGCAACGGTCACTGACCCCTGGGGACAGGCACACTGTGCTTTCAGCGGGGCTGCCATCTACAATAAGACCAACTAACTCCAGAGATAAACAGATGGCAAAAGGCAAATGTAGGAACATTACTAACAGAAATCAAGGCAATATGGCACCATCTGAACCCAATTTGCCAACCACAGCATATCCTGGATACCCCAGCACACCAGAAAAACTAGAGTTAGATATAAAAGCACAGGTCATGATGCTCCTAGAGGAACACAAAAAAGACATAAACAAATCTCTTAAAGAAAAGCAGGGGAACATCAATAGGGTAGAAGCTCTTACAATCCAAACACAGAAAACACTTAAAGAACTCCAGGAGAATATGGGCCAACAGACAGAAACCAATAAAGAGGAAATGAGAAAATCAGTTAAAGAAATGCAGGAGAACCTGAAACAACAGGCAGAAGTCATGAAAGAGGGAGCACAAAAATATATTAAAGAATTACATGAAAACACAAACAAATGAAGGAACTGAGCAAAACCATCCAATATCTGAACACAGAGGTAGAAACAACTAAGAAATCACAAAAGGAGGCAACTTTGGAGATAGAAAACCTTGGGAAGAAATCAGGGGTCGTAGATGCAAACATCAACAACAGAATACAAGAGATAGAGATAAGAATCTCAGATGCTGAAGATAACATAGTAACCATTGACTCCACAGTCAACGAAAATGCAAAATGCAAAAGGCTTGTAACCCAAACATCCAGGAAATCCAGGACACAATGAGAAGACCAAACCTAAGGATTATAGGGATAGATGAGAGTGACTATCTACAACTTAAAGGGCCAGCAAATATCTTTAACAAAATTATGGAAGAAAACTTCCCTAACTTAAAGAGAGTGATGCCCATGAATATACAAGAAGCCTACAGAACTCCAAACAGACTGGACCAGAACAGAAACACCTCCCGTCACATAATAATCAAAACCCCAAATGTACTAAACAAAGAAAGAATATGAAAGGCAGTAAGAGAAAAAGGCCAGGTAACATATAAAGGAAGACCTATCAGAATCACACCAGACTTCTCTCGAGAAACCATGAAAGCTAGAAGATCCTGGGCAGACCTCATGCAGACCCTAAGAGAACACAAATGTCAGCCAAGACTACTATACCCAGCAAAACTCTCAATCAACTTAGATGGAGAAATCAAAATATTCCATGACAGGATCAAATTTGCATGATATCTTTCCACTAACCCAGCTCTACAAAGGATAATAGGAGGAAAACTCCAATACAAGGAAGGAAACTGCACCCAAGAATAAGCAAGACAGTAACCTTCTTCCATCAAACTCAAAGGAAGATAACTACTCAAAAACAAAAATAATAAAAATTTCAGGAAGCAATAGTCTCTATTCCTTAATATCTCTTAACATCAATGGACTCAATTCCCCAATAAAAAGACATAGACTAACAGACTGGATACGAAAACAGGACCCTACATTTTGCTGCTTACAGGAAACACACCTCAGAGTCAAAGACAAACACTACCTTAGAGTAAAAGGATGGAAGACAATTTTGCAAGCAAATGGTTACAGGAAGCAAGCTGGAATAGCCATTTTAATATCAGATAAAATTGACTTTCAATTGGGCATGCCAATTCCAGAGGACCCTGGCATACCACTCCTGGGCATATACCCAGAGGATTCCTCTGCATACAATAAAGACACATGCTCCACTATGTTTATTGCAGCCTTGTTTATAATAGCCAGAAATTGGAAGGAGCCCAGATATCCCTCAAAAGAGGAATGGATACAGAAAATGTGGTATATTTATACAATGTAGTACTACTCAGCAATTAAAAATAATGAACTCATGCAATTTGTAGGTAAATGGTTAGTTCTGGAAACTATCATCCCAAGTGAGCTAACCCAATCACAAAAGAATACACATGAAATGCAATCAGTGATAAGTGGTTATTAATGAGCCCAGAAGCCCTAAATACTCAAGGCACAATTAGCAAGTCAAATGACTCCCAAGATGAAGAAAGGAGAGGACCCTGAGCCAGTAAAGATTGGATCCAGTATTGTAGACCCAGAACAGAGAAATCGTGGGGGGGGATGAGTGGGGAATAGCAAGGGGGGAGAGGAATTATGGGACATATGGTAGGGGGTAACTGAAAAAGGGGAAAGCCTTTGGAATGTAAACATAGAATATAGAAAATAAAAATTAAAAAAAAAACCCAAAAATTGACTTTCAACCCAAAGTCATCAAAAGAGACACAGAAGGTCACTTCTTGCTAGTCAAAGGAAGAATCCACCAAGAAGAACTCACAATTCTAAACATCTATGCTCCAAATGTAAGGGCACCCTCATTCGGAAAAGAAACTTTACTAAAGCTCAAAGCACACATTGCACCTAACACAATGATTGTGGGCGACCTCAATACTCCACTATCCACAGCAGACCGTTCAGGAAAACAGAAACTAAACAGGGACACGGAGAAACTCATCGAAACTTTGGACCAATTGGATTTAACAGATATATATAGAACATTTCACCCTAAAGCAAAAGACTATACTTTTTTCTAAGCTCCTCATGGTACCTTCTCCAAAATCGACCATATAATTGGACACAAGACAGACCTCAACAAATATAAAAGGATCGAACTAATCCCATTCCTCTTATCAGATCACCATGGAGTAAGAGTGTTCTTCAATAGCAACTAAAACAACAGAAAACCCTCATACACGTGGAGGCTGAACAATATTCTACTCAATAATACCTTAGTCCAGGAAGAAATAAAGAAAGAAATCAAAGATTTCTTAGAATTTAATGAAAAGGAAGGCACAACATACCCAAATCTATGGGACACAATGAAAGCAGTGCTTAGAGGAAAACTCATAGCCCTGAGTGTCTCCAAAAAGAAACAGGAGAGAACATATACTAGCAACTTAATAGTGCACTTGAAAGCTCTGGAACAAAAAGAAGCAATTTCATCCAAGAGGAGTAGAAGACAGGACATCATCAAACTCAGGGCTGAAATCAATCAAGTTGAAACAAAGAGAACCATACAAAGAATCAACAAAACCAGGAGCTGGTTCTTTGAAAAAATCAACAAGATAGATAAACCCATAGGGAGACTTACCAAAAGGCACAGAGACAGTATTCAAATTAACAAAATTAGAAATGAAAAGGGAGATATAACAACAGAAACTGAGGAAATTCAAAAAATCATCAGATCCTACTACAAAAACCTATACTCAATGCAACTGGAGAATCTGGAGGAAATGGACAATTTCCTAGACAGTTACCAAATACCAAAATTAAACCAGGATCAAATAGATCATCTAAACAGACCTATATCCCCCAAAGAAATAGAAAGGGTCATAGAAAATCTCCCAACCAAAAAAATCACAGGACCAGATGGTTTTAGTGCAGAATTCTATCAGACCTTCAAAGAAGTCCTGATACCAATACTCTTCAAACTATTCCACAAAATAGAAACAGAAGGAACACTACCCAACTCATTCTATGAAGCCACAATTACCCTGATACCAAAACCACACAAAGATCCAACTAAGAAAGAGAACTACAGACCTATTTCTCTTATGAATATCCATGCAAAAATACTAAACAAAATACTTGCCAACCGAATCCAAGAACACATCAAAACGATCATTCACCATGATCAAGTTGGCTTCATCCCAGGGATGCAGGGCTGGTTCAATATATGGAAATCCATCAATGTAATCCACTACATAAACAAACTCAAAGTAAAAAACCTCATGGTCATCTTATTGGATGCTGAAAAATCATTTGACAAAATTCAGCACCCTTTCATGCTAAAGGTCTTGGAAAGAGCAGGAATTCAAGGCCCATATCTAAACATAGTAAAAGCAATATACAGCAGGCCAGTAGCCAACATCAGGGTAAACGGAGAAAAACTTGAAGCAATCCCACTAAAAGCAGGGACTAGACAAGGCTGACTCCTCTTACCATATCTCTTCAATATAGTACTTGAAGTACTAGCTAGAGCAATTCGACAACAGAGGGAAGTCAAAGGGATACAAATCGGAATGGAAGAAGTCAAACTATCACTATTCGCAGATGATATGATAGTATACTTAAGTGACCCAAAAAACTCCACCAGAGAACTCCTGCAACTGATAAACAACTTCAGCAAAATCACTGGCTATAAAATCAACTCAAGCAAATCAGTAGCAGGCCGAGAAAGAAATTAGGGAAATAACACCCTTCACAATAGCCACAAATGAAATAAAGTATCTTGGAGTGACTCTAACCAAACATGTGAAAGATTTATATGACAAAACTTCAGGTCTCTGAGGAGGGAAATTGAAGAAGACAGAAAATAGGAAAATCTTCCATGCTCGTGGGTTGGCAGGACTAATATAGTCAAAATGGCAATCTTGCCCAAAGCAATATACAGATTAAATGCAATCCCCATCAAAATCCCAACTCAGTTCTTCATAGAGTTAGAAAGAGCAATTCTCAAATTCATCTGGAATAACAAAAAACCCAGGATAGCTAAAATTATCATCAACAGCAAAAGAACTTCTGGGGGAATCAATATCCCGGACCTCAAGCAATATTACAGAGCAGTAGTATTAAAAACTACATGGTATTGGTTCAATGGCAGGGAGGCAGATAAATGGAATAGGATCGAAGACCCAGAATTGAACCCACACATCTATGGCCAATTGATCTTTGACAAAGGAGCTGAAAACATCCAGTGGAAAAAAGATAGCCTTTTCAACAGATGGTGCTGGCTCAACTGGAGGTCAACATGCAGAAGAATGAGAATTGATCCACTCTATCTCCTTGCACTAAGCTCAACTCCAAGTGGATCAAGGACCTCTACATAAAACGAGACACACTAAAACTAATAGAAAAGAAACTGGGGAAGACCCTTGAGGACATTGGCTCAGGGGAAAAATTCCTGAACAGAACACCAATTGCTTATGCTCTAAGAGCAAGAATAGACAAATGGGACCTCATAAAATTACAAAGTTTCTGTAAGGCAAAAGACACTGTCAAAAGGATAAATTGGCAACTAACAAATTGGGAAAAGATCTTCACCAACCCCACATCCGACAGAGGGCTAATATCCAACGTATACAAAGAACTCAAGAGGTTAGACCCCCAGAAAACCAAATAACCCTATCCAAAAATGGGGTACAGAGCTAAACAGAGACTTTTCACCTGAAGAAATTTGGATGGCTTAGAAACACCTTAAAAAATGTTCAACATCATTAGTCATTAGGGAAATGCAAATCAAAACAACCATGAGATTTCACCTCACACCAGTCAGAATGGCTAAGATTAAAAACTCAGAAGACATCAGGTGTTGGCGTGGATGTGGAGAAAGAGGAACACTCCTCCACTGCTGGTGGGAATGCAAGCTGGTACAACCACTCTGGAAATCAGTATGGCATTTCCTTAGAAAACTGGACATGATACTTCCTGAGGACCCAGCCATACCACTCCTGAGAATATACCCAGAAGATTCCCCAGCATGCAATAGGGATACATGCTCCACTATGTTCATAGCAGCTTTATATATAATAGCCAGAAGCTGGAAAGAACCCAGATGTCCCTCAACAGAGGAATGGATACAAAAAATGTGGTATATATACACAATGGAGTACTATTCAGCCATTAGAAACAATGAATTCATGAAATTCTTAGAGAAATGGATGGATCTGGAGAACGTCATACTAAGTGAGGTGACCCAGTCTCAAAAGAATACCCATGGTATGCAGTCACTGATAAGTGGATATTAGCCTAGCATCTTGGAACACCAAAGACATAAATCACATACCAAGTGAGGTCTGACAAGAACAAAGGAGTGGACACTGGAGCTAGAATGGACCAACGCATCATTTTGGTGGAGTACAAGAACAGTGAGGTGGGAGGGGGTGGATGAGGGAGCAGGGGGAGGGAAAAAGGCATGTGGGACCCTTGGGGGTGGGGAACCAGAAAAAGGAAAATGAATTGTAAATATAGAATATATCCAATAAAAAATATATACATGCAAGCAATAAAAAAAAAATACAAGAGAACACAAATAAACAGGGAGAAGCCCTTGAAGAACTAAGGGAAAACACAGAAAAACAGGTGAAGGAATTAAACAAAGCCATGCAAGATCTAAAGAAGGAGGTAGAAACAACGAAATCACACTTGGGACATAGAAAACCTAGGAAAGGAGGAGACAAGAGAATACAAGAGATAGAAGAGAGAATCTCAGATGCAGAAGATACCATAGAAAGCATTGATACAATAGTCAAATAAAATGAAAAATACAAAAAGCTCTTGACGCAAAATATCCAGGAAATCCAGGACAAAATGAGAGACCAAATCTAAGGATTATAGGCAGAGAAGAGAGTGATTTCCAACTTAAAGGGACAGTAAATGTCTGCAACAAAATTATAGAAGAAAACTTCCCTAACCTAAAGAAAGAGATGCCCATGAACATACAATAAGCCTACAGAACTCCTAATAGATTTGACCAGAAAAGAAATTCATCCTGTCACATAATAATTAAAACACCAAATGTACTAAGCAAAGAAACAATGTAAATCAGTAAGGGGAAAAAGTCAAGTAACATATAAAGATAGACTTATCAGAATAACAATGGACTTCTCACCAGAAACTATGAAAGCCAGAAGAGACTGGGTAGACATCATGCAGACTTTAAGGGATCACAAATGTCAACCCAAACTGCTATATCCAGTAAATCTCTCAATTACTATAAATGGAAAAACCAAGTATTTTCATGATAAAAACAAATTTACAGAGTATATTTCCACAAATCCAGCCCTTCAAAGGATAATGAATGGAAAACATCAACAAAGGGAGGGAAAATGCACAGAAGCAAAAGCAAGAAAGTAATCTCCTTTCAACAAACCCTAAAGAAGATCACCACACAAACATAAAAATTACATCAAAACAGCAGGAAACAACAATCACTGTTCCTTAATATCTCTTAACATCAAAGGACTCAATTCTCCAATAAAAAAGACATAGACTAACAGACTGGACTCGTCAACAAGACACAGCATTTTGCTGCACACAGGAAACACATCTCAGTGTCAAAGACCAACACTACCTAAGAGGAACAGGCTGGAAAACAGTTCTCCAAGCAAATGTTCTCAGGAAACAAGCTAGAGTAGCCATTCTAATATCAGATAAAATAGACTTTCAACCAAAAGTCATCAAAAAAAGGTACAGAAGGTCACTATATACTCATCAAAGGAAAAATCTACCAGGAAAAACTCTCAATTTTGAACATCTATGCCCCAAAGACAAGGGCACCTGCATTTGTAAAGGAAACCTTACTAAAGCTTAAAGCACACATCACACCCCATACAATAATTGTGGGGGACTTAAGCACTGCACTCTCTTCAATGGACAGATCATGGAAACAGAAACTAAATGGAGTCACTATGAAACTAGCAGAAGCTTTGGACCAAATGGATTTAATAGATATCTATAGAACACTCCATTCTATATCAAAAGAATATACGTTCTTCTCAGCACTTCATGGTGCCTTCTCCAAAACTGACCATATAATTGGTCACAAAACAGATCTCAACATATATAAAATGATCGAACTAATTCCATGCCTACTATCAGATCACTATGGAATAAGGGCGATTTTCAATAGCAACAAAACAACAAAAAGCCCACATACAAATGGAACCTGAACAATTCTCTACTCAATGATACTTTGGTCAAGAAAGATATAAGAAAAGGAATCAAAGACATTTTAGAATTTAATAAAAATACTGGCAAAACATACCCAAATTAATGGGACACAATGAAAGCAGTGCTAAGAGGAAAAATCATAGCTTTGAGTGCCTATAAAAATAAGCTGGAGAGAGCATACACTAGGAGTTTAACAGAACACCTGAAAGCTTTAGAACAAAAAGTAGCTAATAAACCCAAGAGGGGGAGAAGGCAGGAAATCATGAAACTTAGGGCTGAAATTAACCAAGTTGAATCAAAATAACTATACAAAGAATCAACAAAAGTAGGAGCTGGTTCTTTGAGAAAATCAACAAGACAAATAAACCTTTAGCGAGACTTGTCAGAGGGTACAGAGATAGTTCCCAAATTAACAAAATCAGAATTGAAAATGGTGAAATAGTAACAGAAATTGAGGAAATCCAAAAAATTATCATATCCTATTACAAAAATCTATACTCAACAAAACTGGAAAATGTGGATGGAGTGGACAAATTCCTAGACTGATACAAACTACCAAAATTTAATCAGGATCAGATAGACCATCTAAATGGTCCCATAACCCCTAAAGAAATAGAAGTGGTCATTGACAGTCTCCCCTAAAGAAACAGAAGTGGTTATTGACAGTCTCCCAACCAAAAAGAGGAGAGGACCAGATGATTTAGTGCAGAATTGTATCAGACATTCAAAGGAGACATAATGCCAATACTCTTCAAACTATTCCATGAAATAGAAACAGAAGTGACATTACCCAACTCCTTCTATGAAGCAACCATTTTACTGATACCAAAACTACACAAAGGTCCAACATAAACAGAAAACCCTAGACCAATTTAACCTTATGAGTATCTATGCAAAAATACTCAATAAAAATCTTGCCAACCAATTCCAAGAACTCATTGAAACAATCATTCACCATGATCAAGTAGGCTTCATCCCAGGGATGCAGGGATGGTTCAATAAATGAAAATCCATCAATGTAATCCACTGCATAAACAAACTCAAAGAATAAAAACCACGTTGTCATTTCATTAGAAGGTGAAAAAGCATTGGATCACATTCAGCATCCTTTCATGTTAAAGTTCTTGGAATAAAGAGGAATTCAAGACCCATACCTAAACATAATAAAAGCAATATACAGCAAACCAGTGGCCAACATCAAACTAAATGGAGAGGAACTTGAAGCAATCCCACTAAAATCAGGGACTAGACAAGGCTGCCCTCTCTCTCCATATTTATTCAATATAGTACTTGAAGGTCTAGCCAGAGTTATTAGAGAACATAAGAATTTCAAAGTGATACAAATTGGAAAGGAAGAAATCAAACTATCACTATTTGAAGATGATATGATAGTATACTTAAGCTACCCAAACAACTCGACCAGAGAACTCCTACAGCTGATAAACAACTTCAGCAAAGTGGCTGGATATAAAATTAACTCAAGCAAATCAGTAGCCTTCCTATACTCAAAGGATAAACAGGCTATCCTTCACAATAGCCACAAACAATATAAAGTATCTTTGTGTGATTCTAACTAAACAAGTGAAAGATCTGTATGACAGGAACTTTGAGTCTTTGAAGAAAGAAATTGAAGAAGACCTCAGAAGATGGAAAATTCTTCCATGCTCTTAGATTGGCAGGATTAATATAGTAAAAATGTTTATCTTGCCAAAAGTCATATACAGATTCAATGCAATCCCCATCAAAATCCCATGTCAAGTCTTCATAGAGTTAGAAAAAGCAATTCTCAAATTCATCTGGAATAATAAAAAACCCAGGATAGGTAAAACTATTCTCAACAGTAAAAGAACTTTTATGGGAATCAGTATCCCAGACCTCAAGGAGTACTACAGAGCAATTGTATTAAAAATGACATGGTATTGGTACAGTGACAGGCAATTAGATCAATGGAATAGAATTGAAGACCCAGAAATTAACCCACAGAATTATGTTCACTTGATCTTTGATAAAGGAGCTACAACCATCCAGAAGAAAAATGATAGCCTTTTCAACAAATGGCACAATGGTAGGTCAGCATGCAAAAGAATGCAAATTGATCCATTCTTATCTCCTGGTACTAAGCTCATGTCCAAGTGGATCAAGAACCTCCACATAAAACCAGACACACTGAAACTAATAGAAAAGATACTGGGGAAGACCCTTGAGGACATGGGCCCAGAGGAAAATTTCTTCAATAGAACATAAAGAGCTTATGCACTAAGATCAAGAATTGACAAATGGGACCACATAGAATTACAAAGTTTCTATAAGGCAAAGGACATTGTCAAAAGGACAAAATGGCAACCAACAGATTGAGAAAATATCTTTACCAACAACACGTCTGACAGAGGACTTATATCCAAGACATACTAAGAACTCAAGAAGGTAGACTCCAGAGAGCCAAATATCCCCCTTAAAACTGAGGTACAGAGATAAACAAAGAATTTTCATCTGAGGAATATCAAATGGCTGAGAAGCACCTAAAGAATTGTTCAAAATCCTTAGTCATCAGGGAAATGCAAATCAAAACAACCTTGAGATTTCACCTAACACCATTAAGAATGGCTAAGATCAAAACTCAGGAGAAAACAGGTGCAGAAGAGGATGTGAATAAAGAGGAACACTCCTCCACTGCTGGTGGGGTTTCAAGCTGGTACTTCCACTCTGGAAATAATTCTGGCAGTTCCTCAGAAAACTGGGAATGATACTTCCACAGGATCCTGTTATACCACTCCTGGGCATATACTCAGAGGATTCCCCAGCATGTAATAAGGATACAAGCACTACTATGTTCATAGCAGTCCTATTTATAATACCCAGAAGCTGGAAAGAACCCAGATGTCCCTTAATGGAGGAATGGATGCAGGAAATGTGATACACACACACACACCACACACACCCCACACACACACACAAACACACACACACACACACACACACACACACACATACACACACACAAAATTGAGTACTATTTAGCAATTAGAAACAATGAAATCATGAAATTCTTAGACAAATGGATGGAACTGGAGGACATCATCCTAGGTGAGGTAACCCAGTCTCAAAAGAACAGTCATGTTATTCACTCACTGATAAGCAGATATTAGCCTAGAAGCTTAGAATACCCAAGACACAATTTACATATCAAATCATGTCCAAGAAGGAAGGAAGGAGTGGCCTCTGGTCCTGGAAAGGCTCAGTGCTGCAGTGTAGGGAAATACCGGGACAGGGAAGTGGGAAGGGGTGGATTGGAGAACAGGGGGATGGAAGGGGGCTTATGGGACTTTTTGGGAGGTGGGATCCAGGAAAGGGAAAATCACGTGAAATGTAAATAAAAAATATGTACTGGCTAGTTTGGTGTGTCAACTTGACACAGGCTGGAGTTATCATAGGAAAAGGAGCTTCACTTGGGGAAGTGCCTCTATGAGATCCAGCTGTGGGGCATTTTCTCAATTAGTGATCAAGTGAAGGAGGGCCCCTTGTGGGCGGTGCCATCTCTGGGTGGTATTCTTGGGTTCTATAAGAGAGCAGGCTGAGCAAGCCAGGGGAAGCAAGCCAGTAAGTAACATCCCTCCATGGCCTCTGCATCAGCTCCTGCTTCCTGACCTGCTTGAGTTCCAGTCCTAACTTCCTTTGGTAATGAACAGCTGTGTGGAAGTGTAAGCTCAATAAACCCTTTCCTCCCCAACTTGCTTCTTGGTCATGATGTTTGTGCAGGAATAGAAACCCTGACTAAGACAAATTGGTACCAGCGTAGTGGGGTATTCCTGTGACAACCTGACCATGTTTTGGGGAGGACTGTGGAAGGACTTTGGAACTTTGGATTAGATGGTCCATTCACTGTTGAGACCTCTGTGAGATGTGTAGGAGCTTGGAAGATTATGTTGAGAACAAGGCAGAAGATGGAGACCTGGCTTGTGAAATTTCAGAGGGAAGATTAAAGACTCTTATCAGGGCCATGAAGATTCTGTGGTTTTGGTTAGCTGGAGCTGAAGAATCAGCTGTGAGTTACAAGATACCAAAACCATTAAAGTCAACCTTTGTGTTACTGGGACTATTGATGCTGGTTAGCTGGAGCTAAGAAATTAGCGGTGAGTAAGAAGAGACCAGCATCACTGAGGTGAAATCTTCTGGGAAGTGTTTTCTGAGAGCACAGAGAGTGTGTTCCAGATAGCCAAGGTTGTGCCTCGTGCTGTAGCAGGACTTGGTACTGTGTAAGAGTCACCCAGGTGGTACTGCTTTTGAAGGCATGAAGGCATCATGAAGAACAGCTGAGGCTTGGTACGCTGAGAGGCCATGGAAGGCCATTGGTGAAAGTGTACCCTCAGTTGTAATTGATGGCCCAGGACTGAAGGGGTCATGCAAAAGATTTGAGGCTTGGAGATGCCAGTACTATGTGATGACCACCAAGGACAGCAGCAGCAGTGGAGTACAAGCAGCTGGAGCCTAGAAGACAAGGTGTGTGCTACAACGGGAAGAGCTGGAGAAGTGACCCAAGCCCTTGGAGGAGCCCAGAGGATCGTGAGTTGGATCCCAGACTTTGGAGTTTGAGTTTTGCCTTTGATTGTGACTGTGCCCTGATATTTTTCCCTCTTGAAAGAAGGTATTTTAGTGGAGCCCACAGTTCAGAGACTTGAATTTTTAAAAAGACTTTGAATTTTAAGATATTGGACATTTTAAAGGGATTGAATTTTTAATATGTAAAGACTGTGGGACCTTTTACATTATTGAGATCTTGGGGATGAATAAGAAAGTAAGGGTTGAGGCTTAATAGTGATATGTTGGTGTGTCAAGTTGACAAGGGGTCAATTGTACTGGCTAGTTTGGTGTGTCAACTTGACACAGGCTGGAGTTATCATAGGAAAAGGAGCTTCACTTGGGGAAGTGCCTCTATGAGATCCAGCTGTGGGGCATTTTCTCAATTAGTGATCAAGTGAAGGAGGGCCCCTTGTGGGCGGTGCCATCTCTGGGCTGGTATTCTTGGGTTCTATAAGAGAGCAGGCTGAGCAAGCCAGGGGAAGCAAGCCAGTAAGTAACATCCCTCCATGGCCTCTGCATCAGCTCCTGCTTCCTGACCTGCTTGAGTTCCAGTCCTAACTTCCTTTGGTAATGAACAGCTGTGTGGAAGTGTAAGCTCAATAAACCCTTTCCTCCCCAACTTGCTTCTTGGTCATGATGTTTGTGCAGGAATAGAAACCCTGACTAAGACAAAATATATTTTAAAATAATAATAAAAAAGAATCCTAGCAACTAAAAAAAAAAAAATAAGGCTATCTTTTACCACTGAATGGTTGTTGCATCTTTGCCAAAGATCAAGTGACTGTAATTGTGTGGGTTCAGTTCCGGGCCTTCAATTCTATTCCATTGATATACCTGCCTGTCACTGTACCAATACCAAGCAATTTTTAACACTATTGTTCTGTAGCACTGCTTGAGGTCAGGGGTACTGATTCCCATAGAAATTCTTTTACTGTTGAGTATAGTTTCAGCTGATCTTTTTTTTGTTGTTGTTGTTATTCCAGATGAATTTGAGAATTACTCTTTCTAACTCTATGAAGAATTGAGTTAGGATTTTCATGGGGATAGCATTAAATCTGTATATTGCTTTTGGCAAGATAAACATTTTTACTATATTAATCCTGCCAATGCAAGAGCATGCAAGATTTTTCCATCTTCTGAGGTCTTCTTTGATTTCTTTCTTCAGAGACTTGAAGTTCCTGTCATACAGATCTTTCTCTTGTTTGGTTAGAGTCACACCAAGTTAAGTTATATTGTTTGTGGCTATTGTGAATGGTGCCATTTCCCTACTTTCTTTCTCAGCCTGTTTATTCTTTGAGTATAGGAAGGCTACTGATTTGCTTGAGTTAATTTTATATCCAGCCACTTTGCTGAAGTTGTTTATTAGCTGTAGGAGTTCTCTGGTGGAGTGTTTTGGATCGCTTAGGTATATTATATCATCTTCACATAGTGATAATTTGAATTCTTCCTTTCCAATTTGTATTTCTTGGATCTCCTTTTGTTGTCTAATTGTTCTAAATAGAACTTTGAGTTCTATATTGAATAAGTATGTAGAGAGAAGGCAGCCTTTTCTAGTCCCTAATTTAGTTTCTCTCCATTAAGTTTGAAGTTACCTTCTGATTTGCTGTATATTGCTTTTATAATGTTTAGGTATAGGCCTTGAATTCCTGTTCTTTCCAAGACCTTTAATTTGAAAGGATGCTGAATTTTGTCAAATGCTTTTCAGCATCTAAAAAATAACAATTTGTTTTTTTCTTTGAGTTTGTTTGTGTAGTGGATTGCATTTCCTTATATTGAACCATCCCTGGATCCCTGGGATGAAGCCCACTTGATCATGGTGAATGATTGCTTTGATGCGTTCTTGATTTTGTTGGCAAGAATTTTATTGAGTATTTTTGCATTGATATTCATAAGGGATATTAGTCTAAAGTTCTCTTTTTTATTGGATCTTTGTGTGGTTTTAGTATCAGCATAATTGTGGCTTCATAGAACAAGTTGGGTAATGTTCCTTCTGTTTCTATTTTATGGAATATTTTGATGAGTATTGGCATTAGGTCTTCTTTGAAGGTCTGATCGAATTCTGCACAAAAATCATCTGGTCCTCTGCTTTTTTTGTTTGGGAGACTGTCAATAACCACTTCTATTTCTCTAGGGTTTATGGGACCATTTAGATGGGCCACCTGGTCCTGATTAAACTTTGGTAGTTGGTAGCTGTCTAGGAAGATGTCCATTTTATCCAGATTTTCCAGTTGTGTTGAGTATAGGCTTTTGTAGTAGGATCTGGTCGTATTTTGAATTTCCTCAGTATCTGTTGTGATTTTTCTCTTTTCATTTCTGATTTTGTTAATTTGGATACTGTCTCTTTGCTCTCTGGTTAGTCTAGCTAAAGGTTTATCTATATTCTTAATTTTCTCAAAAAAAAAGCTCCTGATTTTGTTAATTCTTTTTATAATTCTTTTGGTTTCAATTTGGTTGATTTCAGCCCTGTGTTTGATGATTTCCTATCTTCTACACCTCTTGGGTGTATTAGCTTTTTTCTGTTCTAAAGCATTCAAGTGTGTTATTAAGCTGCTAATGTATGATCTCTCCAGCTTCTTTTTGAAGGCACTCAGAGCTATGAGATTTCCTCTTACCACTGCTTTCATTATGTCCTGTAATTTTGGATAAGTCGTGCCATCATTTTCATTAAATTCTAAAATGGTTTTGATTTCTTTCCTTATTTCTTCCTTGACCAAGGTATCATTGAGTAGAGAATTGTTCAGATTCCATGTGTATATGGGCTCTTTGTTGTTTTGTTGCTATTGAAGTCCACACTTATTCCATAGGGATCTGATAGGAGGCATGGAATTAGTTTGATTTTCTTATATATGTTGAAGTCTGCTTTGTGAACAATTATATAGTCAATTTTGGAGAAGGTACCATGAAGTGCTGAGAAGAACATATATTCTTTTGATACAGGATGAAATATTCTATAGGTATCTATTAAATCCATTTGGTCCAAAGCTTCTGTTAGTTTCACAGTGACTCCATTTAGTTTCTGTTTCCCTGATCTGTCCATTGAAGAGAGTGGGGTGTTTAAGTCCCCCACAATTATTGTGTGGGGTGCGATGTGTACTTAAAGCTTTAGTAAGTTTTCCTTTACGAATGCAGTTGCCCTTGTATTTAGGGCATAGGTGTTCAAAATTGAGAGCTCTTTCTGGAAGATTTTTCCTTTGATGAGTGTAAAGTGCCAGTCTCTACCTTTTTTGATGACTTTTGGTTGAAAATCTACTTTATCTGATATTAGAATGGCTACTCCATCTTGTTTCCTAGGACCATTTGCTTGGAGAACTGTTTTCCAGCCTTTTACTATTAGGTAGTGTTTGTCTTTGACACCGAGATGTGTTTCCTGTATGCAGCAAAATGTTGTGTCTTATTGACGAATCCAGTCTGTTAGTCTATGTCTTTTTATTGGGGAATTGAGTCCTTTGATGTTAAGAGATAGTGTTGCTTCCTGCTGTTTTGATGTAATTTTTATGTTCCTGTGGTTATCTTCTTTTTGGTTTGTTGAAAGAAGATTACTTTCTTGCTTTCTCTTGTGTGCAGTCTCCCTTACTTTGTTGGTGTTTTCCATTTATTATCCTTTGAAGGGCTGGATTTGTGGAAAGATACTGTGTAAGTTTGTTTTTGTCATGAAAAACCTAATTTTCTCTATTTCTGGTAATTGATAGATTTGCTGGATATAGCAATTTGAGTTGGCATTTGTGTTCCTTTAGGGTCTGCATGGTGTCTGCCCAGGCTCTTCTGGCTTTCATAGTCTTTGGTGAGAAGTCTGGTGTAATTATGATAGGTCTGCCTTTATTTGTTACTTGACCTTTTTCCCTTACTGCTTTTAATATTTTTTCTTTGCTTAGTACATTTGGCATTTCAATTATTATGTGCCAGGAAGAATTTTTTTTCTAGTCAAATCTATTTGGATTTCTATAGACTCCAACATAGAAGAATATAGAATTATTCTATGCTCATGGGCATTTCTTTCTTTAGGTTAGGGAAGTTTTCTTCTATAATTTTGTTGAAGACATTTACTGGTCCTTTAAGTTGGAAATCTTCACTCTCTTCTATACCTATAATCCTGAGGTTTGGCCTTCTAAATTTGTCCCTGATTTCCTGGATGTTTTGGGTCAGGAGCTTTTTGCAATTTTCATTTCCTTTGGCTATAGTATCAATGCTTTCTATGGTATCTTTTGCATCTGAGATGCTTTCTTCTATCTCTTGTATTCTATTGTTGATGCTTGTAAGTATGACTCCTGGCTTCTTTCCTATGTTTTCTCTGTCATTATTGTTTCTACCTCCTTCTTTAGACCCTGGATGGCTTTGTTCAATTATTTCACTTGTTTTGTTGTGTTTTTCTTTAGTTCTTCAGTGGCTTCTCCCTGTTTACTTTTGTTCTTCTGTATTTCTTTAAGGGAATTATGCATGTCCTTCTTGAAGCCCTCCATGAAGCCCTCCATCAGCATCATCACCTGTGATTTTATATCCAAATCTTGCTTTCCATGTGTGTTGGCGTATCCAGGACTTGCTGTTGTGGAAGAATTGGGTTTGGATGGTGGCATATTACCTTGATTTTTTTCTTTTTTCTTTTTTGTTTTGTTTTTGTTTTTTTTTAATTTTTATTTTCTATATTCTATGTTTACATTCCAAAGGCTTTCCACTTTCCCAGTTCTCCCCCACCATACGTCCCATAATTCCTCTCCCCCCCAACTATTCCCCAATCATTCCCCCTCCCCCCACGGTTTCTCTGTTCTGGGTATACAAAACTGGATCCAATCTTTACAGGCCCAGGGTCCTCTCCTTTCTTCTTCTTGGGAATCATTTGACTTGCTAATTATGCCTTGAGTATTTAGGGTTTCTGCGCTCATTAATATCCACTTATCAGTGATTGTATTTCATGTGTATTCTTTTGTGATTAGGTTAACTCACTCAGGATGATATTTTCCAGATCTAACCATTTAGCTACAAATTGCATGAATTCATTATTTTTAATTGCTGAGTAGTATTCCATTGTATAAATATACCACATTTTCTGTATCCATTCCTCCTTTGAGGGATATTTGGGCTCCTCCCAATTTCCAGCTATTATAAATGAGGCTGCTATGAACATAGTGGAGCATGTGTCTTTATTGTATGCAGGGGAATCCTCTGGGTATATGCCCAGGAGTGGTATGCCAGGGTCCTCTGGAAGTGGCATGCCCAATTTTCTGAGGAACCACCAAACTGTTTTCCAGAGCGGTTTTACCATTTTGCAATCCCACCAACAGTGGAGGAGTGTTCCTCTTTTTCCACATCCTTGCCAGCACTTGTTGTCTCTTGAGTTTTTAATCTTATGTTAACAATATTCCTATGTTTGCTTTTTGCCATCTGGTTATCTCTGGTGTTAGTTGGTCCTCCTTTCACTGGCTGGTGCTTGCCCCTCCTGTTTGCCTTTAAGCCTGTCTCAGCAAACTTGGGTGACCTGCTTTCTCCTGGCACAGATTGCTGTGGTACTGCTCAGTTCCTGGATGCAGGCAGAGTCATAGTGGCAGTGTGTTCCAAGTGATCCTCTACTCTGGGGTTCCCTGCCTACCCGTCTGTCCATGTACACTGTAACAGGAGTAAAGATGGTGGAGCCTCACCTCCCAGCACAGAACTCCCTCTGACTTTCTCCCTGCAGAGCAGACAACCCCTGGCAGTTTAGGTGCCCAGCTGGCTGGCTGTGTATCTGCTGAGCTCCTTGGTGCAAAGGGAGTCCTGCCATGGGCGTGTCCCATGTGATCTTCCACTCTGATGATTCCTGCCTACCATTCTGCCCCTCCACACAGTCACAGGGGCAAAGATGGTGGCACCCCACCTCTAAGCACAGGACTCCCTCCAACTGCCTCTCTGCAGGTCAGATGCTCACTGGTTGCATAGGTGTCCAGAGGACTGTGGGGCTACCCAGCTCCTAAGTGCAGTTGGAGCTCTGGCATGCTGTGTCCCAAGCGATCGTTCACTCAGGTGTTCCCTGTGTTCCTGGCTGACCTCTCTGCTTGGTCACAGGAGCAAAGATGGTGGCAGCCTCACCTCTGAATCCGGGATTCCCTATAACAATGGTACTCCCTGGAAATCAGATGCTCCTGGCTGGATAGGTGCCCAGATGACTGTGGAGCTACCCAGCTCCTAGGTGTAGGTGGAGCTCTGGTGGACTGTGTCCTGAGCAATCTTTCACTCTGGTGTTCCCTGCATACCTGACTGACCAGGCTGCTTGGTCACAGAAGCAAAGATGGTGGCAGCCTCAGGGTTAATTAAATTTAGTGCTTTGTTGCTGTAATAATTTCATGGGCTCAGGATTTCCCTCCAATATCTTCAATGTCAAAGTGTTTTGAAATATCAGTAAGGAACTCTGTCAACATTAAAATTTCTACTGAGTTCCATATTAAAATATTTAGTAAAATGTTATATAAATAATATTGTTAATAATATTAGAAAATAAATTTACTAACTTTTGAAATTCACACTTTTGTGTAAATTTCCATATAATCATTATAGAAATCATATGGTGGTTCCTCCAGAAGCTAGGAAAGTAACTAACTCAGTATCCACTGTATCACTTTTAGACATATCCAAAAACTGCTTCATTCTCTTTTCCATGTTTGTTGCTGCTCTATTTTTAATTCTAATTAGAAACAAACTAGATATTGTGGTGCTTTTAAAAATGGACTACTTGTCTTTTAAATAAATTTATGAAATTTGTAGGTAAATGAATGGAACTAGAAGAATTCATGCTGAGTGGAGTACCTAAACCCAGAAATACAAAGAAAAACACAAAGAAATACAAAGAAATATATACATGTTAGCTGTTAAGTCAAATTCAAATATACTGTAGTTTATAGAAACACAGGGGATTGGAGAGGACTGCATTGGTAAGAGGAAATGTATTGTCTGAGGTGGGGAGTGTTTAAAATGAGAGGATCATAATGGAAGGGGAGGGAAGAGGGATAAACAATGAAATATAGGGAAGGACAGGTAAAATGAAGGTACACTGAGGGGTTATATAGAAACCAAATATAGTTGAAGCTTCCTAAATTATATACATATACGAATTTGATCTAAATGAGATTACCAAATAATGAGAAAAATGGAGCCACTACCAGTTACCTCTCATCATTAAAGAAACTTCAGAACCAGAAATGGATAATATCTAATTGAGTTGTTAGCCAAAGGAGAACCATGGGAATTCCCAAACAACCCAGATTATTGACAAGGATATAAGTTTCTCTCCAAAATTTTCCCCTTTGAACCTGTTGCTAATGACTACCCCTACATTACTGTACTGGCCGGTTTTGTGTGTCAACTTTACACAGACTGGAGTTATCACAGGAAAAGGAGCTTCAGTTGGGGAAATGCTTCCATGAGATCCAGCTGTGGTGCATTTTCTCAATTAGTGACCAAGGGTGAGTGCCCCTTGTGGGTGAGGCCACCCCTGGGCTGGTAATCTTGGGTTGTATAAGAGAGCAGACTGAGCAAGCCAAAGGAAGCAAGCCAGTAAGGAAAATCCATCCCTCCATGGCCTCTGCATCAGCTCCTGCTTTCTGACCAGCTTGAGTTCCAGTCCTGACTTCCTTTGATGATGAACAGCAGTGTGGAAGTATAAGCTCAATAAACACTTTCCTCCCCAACTTGCTTCTTGATCATGATGTTTGTGCAGGAATAGAAACCCTGACTAAGACAATAACTCATTGAATATTGGGAAGATGACCTAGTGCCTTAGCATTATGGACTAGTGTTTATAGTACTGGAAGGTATTTTCATGCTTCCAAAAGGGAAATATAAACCCTAGTAAAGTTAAAAAAAACGCTTTGAACTGCAATGATACTTCCTGCAAGATATGTTCTTGGTATGATAAGGGTTTCTGTAACCTACCAAAGAAGAAATGTAATTCTACAAACCCTATAAAATCTACAAACATATCAATTTACAATTTAGACCTCCATGCAAGTTATACTGGAGTGATAATGGCACAAAGCTTGTGGGAATAAACAATCAATATCTGATTTGACTTAAGGCCTACTTGTAGAGATGGAACTCATCCCCGATGCTGTTTAGATGACTAAGAACCTAAGATTACATAACCAAAGAACCTGGAAGAAAGCCAATTACTTCTGTGTCACAAAGGCACACGCAAGTAAAATGACTGCTAATGACATCCTGCCATACTCAGAGATCTGTGCCTTGTTAAATCAACAAGGTAGAAGCTTCCTCCAGCAGTAGATGAGAACAAACATAGATACCCAAAGATAGAGAGTATGCAGAGAGTGAGAAATATTGGAATAATTAACACTAAAGAGAATATCTTCTCCAATTTTGTCAGGGTTTAGAGAATGCTACAGGGTAGGAAGCAAAACTGTGTGATAGCCAGTGGCAATAAAAGACTCAAGGAAACAAGGCCTTCTAGGCATGACAGTACACACATACCTGAGAACTCATAGAAACTGATGTATCATGTGTGTGGTCTGCAAGGAGCTGTTTCAGATAGGGCCCAGGAGCAGAGAGAACTATTCACATGCTGCTATTCCTTATTCAGATATTATCTCCAGGTAATAACACTTGCAAATGAAAATGATTTTTTCCCAAAGAAGTCTCAGTGTGCAAACAACTTTTAAAAGAAGGTCTGGTCCCATTCTGAGCAGTAGAGGAACCATAAAAAATGAACTCAATGGCATTTTTGGGACTTCTTTGTGTCATAGTGTCATGGAAGTGCTTTCTCTTCTGGGTCAGGTTGTTCACAAGAAGCTGCCTCTACATGATGACTCTGTGGAGTAAAAGAAGGCAACATTAGGAGAAATGGAATATTACAAAGAAACAATGTGAGGGAAGACTTCAGGAAATTTCAAAGCTAGTGAGAAGAGCTCGAGGAAATGTATAGAAAAGGTAGGTGAGATGCAAGCAAAAAATCTCATTAAACCTGAACAAAGCTTCAAGCATGTATCTTTATGAGGATGGGATTAGTAGTTTTATTCAAAGATTAAGACAATTTCAGAGGAGCAACATCCATGTTGTCTGGCTAACATTGTTGCTTGAACATGACCTTGACAAAGACAACACCACTAAACTTGCTAACATAGAGGAAAGAAAGCTCCAGAGACTTAAAACCTAGGCAAAGGACTACAAGTAAAAAGAATACTTGAAGTAGAAGGGTAGTCTCCCTCAGGCAAGAGAATACCAATTGGGTATCCAATACAAAATAGTTTGCCTTAAAAATCATATATCTATAAGTAAGATTATATATACTGAATTGACTGTATTTACATATTTATAAAGAATGTATATACATATAAATATGTAAATAAACAATAAAGTTATGGATTTGAAAGAGAGCAAGTAGGGTATATGGGAGGGTTAAGAAGGAGAAAAGAGGAGGAAGAAATGATGTAGCTATGATCTAGGAAAAGAACATACATATAAGTATATCAGAGAAAAATGTTAAATGAAATAATCTTATTTTTTCCCTTTCTGTTATTAGATATTTTCTTTATTTATATTTCAAATGTTATCTCCCTTCCTGGTTTTCCCTCCAAAAATCCCCTATCCCTTCTTCCTGCTCACTAACTCACTCTCTCTGCTTCCTCTGTCCTGGCATTCCCCTATACTAGGCATTGAGCCTTCTCAGTACCAAGGACCTCTACTCCCTTTAAAGTCCAGCAAGTCCATCCTCTGCTACATATGCAGCTGGAGCCATGGGTCCATCCATGTATACTGTTTGATTGGTGGTTTAGTCCCTGGGAGCTCTGGGGGTACTGGTTGGCTCATATTGTTATTCCTCCTAGAAATAATCCTACTGAAAATTAATTGGCAACAGGAAAAGCCAAAACTGTGAGCTTCAAATTCAGAAAAAATTTGCTTCATTTGTGTGACTGTCAATTTCTCCTTTCTTATGTGAAAAACATTATACTCTAATTTTATTGAATAGATTTTCTATGCTTATATCTCTTATCTCACTTAGGCTCTTCTCTTTTCACAGATTTCTTTCAAAAAACGTGAAATGAAATTTCTTTTTATAAGTCTATATAACCTTTTCTAAAATCATATTATAATACCATCAGATAAGTTAACAATATAAACATTTTAAAATAACTTATCAGACTCTTATCAGACCATTGTGTAATGAATATGGAAAACAATATAAGGACCAGAGACACTGAAAGATTAATGTAAAAAATGTATGTGGCACATATACATACTATATTTTCATTCATTTCAAAGAATACAACAACTTTGACATTTAAAGGAAAACTGAATAGAACTTTAATTCATTGTTAAGAGAAATATGCCAGATTCAGCAGATAAAACCACCTATTCCTCATATGTGTAACCTTGATTTATCTATGTGTGTATTCATATGTACATATGTATATGCATATGTGAACTTCATGACTGTAAGAAACAAATCATGAGAGGGAACAAAAATATCTTTGGAAAATAGGGAGGAGTTAAAAAAGATTCAGTAATAGAATTCATTTGACAAGAATGTAAAAAGGGATTTACTGAGTGAAGGGACCAGCAGGAGAGCAGGGGAGTAGAAAAAGGCATTCAGGTAGGCAGATGTGTTATGGGTGTAAGTGCCAATACATATAATGAAAATGTCATAAAAGCTGCATTGTGCTGTGTGTTTATATGCCATGCAAATACTTAGTTTTAATTATAAGCCAGACATAATGATGCATTCCTTTAGTTCCAACACTCCACACAGAGGCAGGAGGAGCTCTGTCAGTTAAAGGCTAGGATAGGAGGTCTGCATAGTGACTTCCAACCAGCTAGGCTATACAGAAAGACCGGTTTAATGTGCGTGTGGCCTTCATGATTCAGTACTGGTAAAGGAAACAGATTTAAGTTTTATTTTCCTAAGCTCCCACATATAGATGACTTCAAAAAATCTGGGCATGTTTTAATAATTTATTTGACATACTCATCTTCTTTGATAAAAATTGTTTACTTTCATGACTTTATCTTATTTTTTAATACAAATTTTACAAAATCCTGAGAAATATTTTTAAAATATCCTGAAATTTTTGAAATTCCTTATTGAGTTATTAAGTAGTATAAAGGGATAGTAACAACAACAACAAAAAGAAGTTGACAGTTTTCTTTTCCTCATTTTTTGGGGATGCATAATGGATTTGTTTATGGCTTGCTATCTTACAGTTATATAGTATTTTATTGCTTGGAATCTAACACATTCTAAAATATAAGCTAAGGGAGAACTGTCAAGTAGCTCGTTGTAATTCAAAAGTTATGAATGAATGCCTTCTAGCTAAAGTAAGAATTATAAGAATGAAAAAAATAGACTCTAATAGAATTAATTCTCATGAAATTCAAGAGTATTTAAAATTAGGTATTTTTCTACTGAAGGAAAATGATGAATGCAGATGCATACGACTCTTATGAAAGAGAATGATCTTGGTGATGTTTTACACTAACAGAGTAAAGAGTCTTAGGACATTGGCTTTTAACATAGAGCAGAGACTCAAAAATTGACTCTTCAGGAAGACAATGTAAAAAGTTCCACAAAGGCCAATGCAATTTACAACAAGAGAGTTTCTTAATGCCTCTTTAGGATCATTATGAAGTCAGTTTGGTCACATCATTTGTGAAAGCTAAAAATGTCTGCAAAAAAGCAGCCAATTTGTTAGTGACTTGTTTATAGTCACAACGAAAGCAGAGCCTTTTTTCTTCCTTTTGCTTTACGTAAATGTTTGTCTTGGAGGCAAACAAATTAATAATGAATAGTAATAATCTAGACATATAGAAATGTTACTGTTTGAAACACTCACCGAATGTTACATAATTTCAAAATATCTAATTTACATACATATTTTTGGCTTTATAATTTGGGTTGGTTATTATGGCACAGTGAAGTTGCAGATTCAAGAAACTGCCTGTTAACTGAAAGTCAGTGCTTCACTTTCTTAAGCACTTTCTTATCACTACATTTTAATTAAATTAAATTGTACTGACTCGGAGATATAGTTTATATGCTTGTGAATAGCCAACTACCTGGTAATTAACTAAATATACTTAAAAATATTTTTATTTTTATTTATATGTATTTATGTACATGTGGGTGTGGGTGCAAGTGGAAACCAGAAGAAGGAGTCATATACCTTCAGGCTAGGGTTATAGGTTGTATTGAGATACAGGACATTGCTGCTGGGAATCGAACTCTTGTCTCTTGTAAAGGCAGCCAGCTCTCTTAACGGATAAGCCTTCACCACATCTCTAGTTATTACATATACTTAAAATGTTGTTTAATATTTCTTAAATTCAGGTTTTTCAATTCAGCTAGTAAATGCATTCTTAGAATCGGATTCTGGTATCTCTGAAGCTCTTTGTGAAACATAAATAAATTTCATAATTAAGCACTTAGCATAGTACCAGGCTACAGAGTCAAAATAATTTAATGAAAATGATATCATCAGTGTAGTGATAATACTTACATCACAATGAAAAAAATGTAAATATGTTCACACACAGAATTATATTAAAAGCCAGGTTCTCATTAATCAACATACAGGACAGAGTTAGGTTTTAATAACATTACTGGAAATCACGTTTTGCTTTACCCTACTGATTTTCAGGTAAATTTATTTTTCCATTTATTCTTCCTTCATGCATTATATCACTATCATAGCGTCCTGTTCCATCACTTTTAATATCCCTACCCCCACAGCTTTCCTCTCTCTTAGATCCATTACTCCTCAATTTCTCTTCACATAATAAATCAGGCATCCCAGAGATATCTACCCAACATAGCCTAACAAATTACAATAGTTGGTGTGTGTGTTGTCTCTATTTGCTTGCTCTTGGGACTCTTTTCCTCCTACTGGGATGCCTTGTCCAGTCTTGATTTGAGGGCCTGTGCCTAATTTTATTGGAACTTTTTAGGGCATTAATGATTCCCAATACCACATAAATAAAGTGTTTGGCACTGATGTAAGATCATGAAGTGTAAAACTATGCAGTAACCTTTTAAGCTACTCTGTAAGAATGAGAACACTCACATATGTGGGCACTATGACAATGGAATCAAAACTAGATTCCTTCATGGAACTCAACTCTGTTCGATCAGAGCTGATGAAAAAGCAGACAGAATTCCTTGTTTGTGCAAATGACATGTTTTTTCCTTCTTTCCTCTAGAGGAAAATGTGTGGAATCAAACACAAAACTGCAGATCTATGTTTTACTATGTAGGCAGATTCTTTAGACACGTAGAATTAATTGAAAGTGGGATAAAACATTAGGGAAAGAAAATTACTGATGACAAGGGTAGCATGTTGAATAAGTGATGGAGGGATTTGAATAGTAGCCATGTCATGTGGTTTTAAAATGGCATTTTACATTTTGCTATACATATGCATATGTATAGAATGAGTTTACTTAAAATAGTTATCATGAAAATAGCAACAGTGAAATTGATAATGAGCCACACCAGTTCTATTGCCACAGATCCAGCAGCAATAACTTGCCTTCTCAGCAATGTGAACCTAACGTCTTTAAAACATGATTAAAATAAATTTTTCACTAAGTTATTCTGCCATATCAGAAAGAAATAAAAGATTTTCTAGAATGTAATGAAAATGAGGGCACAGCATACCCAAATCTATGGAACACAATGAAAGCAGTGCTAAGAGGAAAACTCATAGTCCTGAGTCCCTCCAAAAAGAATCTGTAGAAAACATATATTAGCAGCTTAACACACACCTTAAAGCCCTGTAACAAAAAGAAGCTAATTCACCCAAGAGGATTAGAAGGCAGGAAATCATCAAACTCAGGGATGATATCAATAAAGAAGAAACAAAGAGAACCATACGAAGAATCAACAAAACCAGGAGCTGGTTCTTGGATGAAAGAAACAAGGTAGATAAACCCTTAGGCAGACTAATCAGAGGGCACAGAGACATTATCCAAATTAACAAAATTAGAAATGAAAGGGGAGATATGTCTACAGAAACTGAGGAAATTCAAAATATCATCAGATCCTACTACAAAACACTGGAGAGTCTGGAGGAAATGGACAATTTCCTAGACATATACCAAATATCAAAATTAAATTAGGATCAAATAGATCATTTAAACAGTCCCATAACCCCTAAAGAAATAGAAGTGGTCATTAAAAGTCTCCCAACCAAAAAATTCACAGGACCAGATGGTTTTTAGTACAGAATTCTATCAGACTTTCAAAGAAGACCTTACATCAATACTCTTTAAACTATTTCACAAAATAGAAACAGAAGGAATACTACCCAACTCTATCTATAAAGCCACAATCATGCTGATACCAAAACCACACAAAGATATAACAAAAAAAGAGAACTTCAGACCAATTTCCCTAATGAATATTGATACAAAAATACTCAATAAAATTCTTGCCAACCAAATTCAAGAACACTTCAAAATTATCATTCACCATGATCAAGTAGGCTTCATCCCAGGGATGCAGAGATGGTTCAATATACAGAAATCTATCAATGCATTCCACTACATAAATAAACTAAAAGAAAAAACATATGGTCATTTCATTAGATGCTGAAAAAGCTTTTTGACAAATTTCAGCATCCTTTCATGCTAAAAGTCTTGGAAAGAACAGGAATTCAAGGCCCATACCTAAACATAGTAAAAGCAATATACAGCAAACCTGTAGCCAACATCAAACTAAATGGATAGAAACTTGTAGCAGTCCCACTAAAATCAGAGAATAGACAAGGCTGCTGCCTTTCTCCATATCTTTTCAATATAGTACTTGAAGTTCTAGCTAGAGCAATTAGAAAACATAAGGAGGTCAAAGGGATACAAATTGGAAAGAAAGACATCAAAGTATCACTATTCACAGATGATATGATGGTACACTTGAGTGACACAAAAAACTCCACCAGAGAACTCCTACAGCTCATAAGCCACTTCAGCAATGTGGCTTCTTATAAAATCAACTCAAGTAAATCAATAGCCTTCCTATACTCAAAGGATAAGCAGGCTGAGAAAGAAATTAGGGAAATGACACCTTTCACCATAACCACAAACAATATAAAGTATCTTGGAGTGACTCTAACCAAACAAGTGAAAGATCTGTATGACAAGAACTTCAGTTCTCTGAAGAGGGAAAATGAAGAAGACCTCAGAAAATGAAAAATATTCCTTGCTCATGGATTGGCAGGATTAATATAGTAAAAATTGCTATCTTGCCAATAGCAATATACAGATTTGATACAATCCCCATCAAAATCCCAACTCAGTTCTTCATAGAGTTAGAAAGAGCAATTCTCAAATTCATCTGGAATAACAAAAAACACAGAATATCTAAAACTATTATCAGCAGTAAAAGAACTTCAGGGGGAATCAGTATCCCGGACCTCAAGCAGTACTACAGAGCAATAGTGTTAAAAACTGGATGGTATTGGTACAGTGACACACAGGTAGATCAATGGAATAGAATTGAAGACCAAGAAATGAATCCATACACCTATGGTCACTCGATCTTCCACAAAGGAGCTAAAACCACCCAGTGGAAAAAAGGTTGGCTTTTCAACAAATGGTGCTGGTTCAACTGGAGGTCAACATGCAGAAGAATGCAAATTGATCCATTCTTATCTCCTTGTACTAAGCTCAACTCCAAGTAGATCAAGAACCTCCACATAAAACCAGACACACTGAAACTAATAGGAAAGAAACTGGGGAAGACCCTTGACATGGGCACAGGGGAAAAGTTCCTCAACAGAACAGCAATAGCTTATGCTCTAAGGTCAAGAATTGACAAATGGAACCTCATAAAATTACAAAGTTTCTGTAAGGCAAAGACACTGTCACAAGTACAAAATGGCAACCAACAAATTGTGAAAACATCTTCACCAACCCTACATCCGGCAGAGGGCTAATATCCAATATGTACAAAGAATTCAAGAAGGTAGACTCAAAAGAGCCAAATAATGCTATTAAAAAAATGGAGTACAGAGCTAAACAAAGAATTTTCACCTGAAGAATTTCAAATAGCTCAACATCACTAATCATTAGGGAAATGCAAATCAAAACAACCCTCAGATTTTACCTCACACCAGTCAGAATGGCTAACATTAAAAACTCAGGAGCCATTGTATAAATATACCACATTTTCTGTATCCATTCCTCCTTTGAGGGATATTTGGGCTCCTTCCAATTTCTGGCTATTATAAACAAGGCTGCTATAAAAATAGTGGAGCATGTGTCATTATTGCATGCAGGGGAATCCTCTGGGTATATGCCCAGGAGTGGTATGCCAGGGTCTTCATGCAATTTGTAGGTAAATGGTTAGACCTGGAAAATATCATCCTGAGTGAATTAACCCAATCACAAAAGAATGCACATGAAATGCAATCACTGATAAGTGGATATTAATGAGCCCAGAAGCCCTAAATACTCAAGACACAAATAGCAAGTCAAATGATTCCCAAGAAGAAGAAAGGAGAGGACCCTGGGCCTGTAAAGATTGCATCCAGTTTAGTAAAGAAACCGAGGGGGGAGGGGGAATGATTGGGGAACAGTTGGGGGGGGAGGAACTATGGGAACTATGGTGGGTGGGAACTGGGAAAGGGGAAAGCCTTTTGAATGTAAACATAGAATATAGAAAATAAAAAAAAATAAATAAAAAAAAAAAAAACTCAGGAGCCGGGCGGTGGTGGCGCACGCCTGTAATCCCAGCACTTGGGAGGCAGAGGCAGGGGGATTTCTGAGTTCAAGGCCAGCCTGGACTACCGAGTTCCAGGACAGCCAGGGCTACACAGAGAAACCCTGTCTCAAAAAACAAAACAAAACAAAAAAACCAAACCAAAACAAACAAACAAACAAACAAAAACTCAGGAGACAGCATGTGTCGCAAGGATGTGGAGAAAGAGGAACACTCCTCCACTGTTGGTTGGATTGCAAGCTGGTACAACCACTCTGGAAATCAGTCTTGCAGTTCCTCAGAAATCCTGGGCATGACACTTCTGGAGGAACCTGTTATACCACTCTTGGGCATATACCCAGAGGATTCTCTGGCATGCAATAAGGGCACATACTCCACTATGGTCATAGCAACCTTACTTATAATAGCTAGAAGCTGGAAAGAACTCAGATGTACCTCAATGGAGGAATGGATACAGAAAATGTGGTATACTTACACAATGTAATACTACTCAGCAATTAAAAACAATGAATTCATGGAATTCTTAGGCAAATGGTTGGAACTGGAAAATATCATCCTAAGTGATGTAACCCAATCACAAAAGAATACACATGGAATACAGTCACTGATAAGTGGATATTAGCCCAGAAACTCTGAATACTCAAGACACAATTAATATATTAAATGATTCCCAAGAAAAAGGAAGGAGAGGGCCCTGGTCCTGCAAAGGCTTGATGTAGCATTGTAGGGGATTACCAGGACAGAGAAATGGGAGGGGAGGTGATTGGGGAATGGGCAGAGGGAAGAGGGCTTATTGGACTTATGGGGAGGGGGAATCTGGAAAGGGGAAATCATTTGGAATGTAAACAAAGAATATAGAAAATAAAAATAAAAACATAAAAACATAAAATACTATTGAAACAATTAGTGATTTGGCACTCACACAATCCCTTTGGGAAAAGTTTGTGAACTATGATTTTTCTTCTCTATTTCTTCCTTGAAAATAACCAGTTGAATAAATAAAGGCCCTTCTTTAACAAAAGAAAGAAAGAAAGAAAATCACACTAACAGGCTATACATTTCATCTGTTACATATTCTTATTCTTTTATTCGTATTTTATTCTTATTGTTGTTGTTGTTATTTTTTACACAATGCAATACTACTCAGCAATTAAAAACAATGAATTCATGAAATTCTTAGGCAAATGGTTGGAACTGGAAAATATCATCCTAAGTGAGGTAACCTATTCACAAAAGAATACACATGTTATATAGATTACAGAGTATGAATGTTTATGGCCTAGTAAAAATGAAATGTATTTAAAATTGTTTATGGTTTTTAGTTTTCATGGCATAATCTTTCATCCTGAAATTTTTGAGGTAGAGGCAGAAGCATAGTGATTTTTACAGGCCGGCCTTAACTATTAATTAAAAACAAACTAAAACAAAACAAATGAATTAAACCTTAAGAAAAGATTGGTTAAAATCTAATGTACATAATCAACAGGAAGGTAGCAGAAGACCCACAGTAGACAACTGGAAGGTAATTTTGAAACTTAACAAACCACTTATAAATGATAGTTTACTTAATTTGAAGGTAGAGTAATATAGAATAACCTAGACTTCAGGATAACCAAAATATAGGCTTAGTTTTTAATAGAGAAATGATGAAGAGCATGATATGATGTCAACCTGCCATTTTTAACCCTCATGAGTATAAATGTGATCCATAATAATACATTAAAAACAATCTGATTTCCTGTAGGTGAGATGGGAGAAGAGACACTGTATCATCAGATAGAGTAGCTTGAATGGGGAGAGGAATTCAGTTGGGGAATGACTAGGATTTGAGAATTTGGAAATAAAGTTTAGGAGCTTATGAGCTTGATTTGTTGTTTATTCATACAGCTGTGCCAGCTGATAAATAAAATTGCAGTATTTTCAGGAAACTTTTGATACTATGAAACTGAAATGGACAGAGAAGAAAGATGCATGTAATAATATGAATAAACACAGAGTTAGTGTACTAACTGTGCACCCATGGATAATTATGCAGGAAAGACTACTGATCCATGGATAGCACTGAGTAGGGAAGATACATGGACAACAATGATGGAGGCTTTGGTAACTCAAAAGAGAGTTGATATGCGTGAGTCAGAAGACCCTGGAGCTATGTCACTTTGTAGTCTGCTTTCCACTGAAAGCACATCAATCACACATGATTGTAAGGCTGTAAATTTGTTTAGTTGAGACATCACTTGTTGGGTGGGAGCTCGATCCAGTATTCAGCAACCAGAAGCAAATATGTTACTATTTTCATTAGGTTTTTTTTCCCTAGTTTTAGTCAAATTTAAATCTCACTTTTCCTCATTATAGGTAATAAAGCTAACAAGTTTGAAATAGATTTTTAAGAGAACAGTTAGTTGATTTTAATCCTATGAGTAACACAAACTTCTAGACTAAATCAGACACATATGTACCTATTTAAAAACTATTTCTAATTGTTACACGTGATGCAAAATATTTTATATAGGTCAAAGCCAATTAATGAAATAACTAAATGTATGTGAATGAACACATATACAGTGCCCTTAGTTAGAAACCACTATTAATGCTCCACATTTCAGAAATGATAGGCATATTCTCATTGATAGTGGTTTCATTCTGAAGCTCATTTTGAAGTTCTTTCTGCTCAAAGTATCAGCCTCTGAAATACTGGTCTTATTTGAAGTTTCTCATACTTGTCCAGTGTGTTCTTATGTCTTTTGTTTTAGATGTCTGTCTTCAACATTTACCTCGGTAATGGTTTCCTAATCCTTTTAAACTTAAAGTGGTATTTGTGATGCAACACATATCTTTATGTATTCTCTTACTATGACAGGATGAGGGGCTTTGTTCTTTCAATAGCTAAGGCACCATATTTTTAACTCTCCTGACAGTCTTCCTGCTTTGTAAAAGAAAGTACTTTATTTCAGAACCTCTTATGTTCTGTAATGGGATTCTAAATTCATATCATTTGGCATACTGGGAATTTTAATCATTTTGATAAAAGCATTGATATATGTATGTTACAGAGGCTGGACTATCAACTATAAATGACAGTAACTTGATATTGTCTTGACATTTATGGTGTTAATAAGATTTCATCTGAATATTATATAGTTACAGTAATTCATTTAGCATTATCACCTCAATAGTTGAGTTTTAAGGAAAACTTTGACTAAATCAGAAAACACTGCAAAACATAACCAGAACACTTAACGGACATACAACTAGAGTCTTATGAAAAAGCATAAAGATAGAATAGATCAGCTTAGAGTGTGACATTTGCTGTGATATGATAACTATTTGAAAGGCTCTATAAAGGTGATAATTTGGAATTCTCTGTTTTCTTTTTTCATCACCCAGTTCCAGAAAAAAACAGAATAAAATGGAAGCTCAAAATGTAGTAATAATCTATATTAATATTGTGCATAAACTATTATCTGTCTGTAGTTAAACAGCAAGCAAAATATTTCATTTGGGCTAAACTTAAATACGACTAAAAAATTTAGAATTAAGGAATTTTTAGAACTTGAGAACTTCCTTATTGATCCAAAAATATGCAGAGCAATAAAGACAAGAATTAAAAGATATGTTAACATACATTGTTTGTACCCTTTTACTCAAATTATAAGTAGATTATTTGGTTCATAACAGAAAAAGCAATCAACAACTGGGCATATTATGCCCACACTCAGAGCACTTGTCTGAATTTAATTACCTTCTATATAACAGGCAGCCATTAACTCCACAGGCCCTCGGTACTAAACAGTGATGATACAAAAAAAGAACAGTATTAAGAAGTAGAACATAAACCTAAGTATAGCCCATTGTTTTAAAATTCAGTTCTTTTATTGTTTGCACAAGTATTTCACACATTGTATAATAATTATATGTAAGCTCCTATGTATGTGTAGGTTTACAATTATGATTCCTACCCAGTACTCTATGTTTTTTCTTCCTTTAGCAGTGATTCTAAGCCTGTGTGTCTCAAATTCTTTGTGAAGTAAGAACAGAAGTAGCTTTATGTTTGGGGATTACTAAGATATGGTGAACTGCATTAAATAGTGGCAGTGTGTGAAAATCTGGGAGCCACTGTGCTGTAGGCTACCTGAACTATCAAGTTAAATTACTTTATGGTGCCATGAAATGAGTTTTATACTATCATGTGTTTCTACTCTTGCAGCTTACGACATTTTAATCCATGTTTCCTTTTTGCTTGTGTAGGTATATCTTTTCATTGTATGTACCTCAAGCTTTTGGTGAAATGCATCTGAGATAATTGTATATGAACATATATATTTATAAATTATCTTTAGGTGATAGCTCTGTGTTGTTCTAATTTCAAATTACATAATTTTTTATTCAACTGAATTCTTAGTTCAGTTCAATCTTGCCTAAACAGTAGGAGAGTAAAGCTTCTGTACTTGCATCTGTACAATCTGCTGAACAGATTAACAACTGACCAGGCCCCAGTCGCTCAGAGTATATAACCAATTCTAAGAGGGTACAACAGAGAAACATAAGAAAGCTCTCCACCACCGATTATACAGTCCTAAAGTAATAGGTATTTTAAAGGAAAGTTTGGAAGCAACTTTATAATTCCAAATGAAACGTTCAGAGCCAGAAACTGTGGCATAATTGAGAAGTTTACTAATTTAAGATATAAAAGAAAATCCTAAGCACATCTAGGACTCAGTGGATAAAGAGAACTTTAGTGTGTATCTGAAGTGACATTGAGAGAGATAGGTCGTAAAGTTAAATCTCAGCCTCAGGACCTTTTATGAATCTCAGCACCACAGAGGAGCAGAGGAACAGGATGCCTACAAATAACGTCACATTTCAGTATTTTGTGGAAGGATGTCACACAGGCAACATAACAGTGGGACACTTTTCTTGTTTTCAGTATAAAAAATAATAATTTCCTTTTGGATTCTAATATATATATACATATATATATGTATATATGTATATATATTTCTATGCTTTATAAACTCCACAGTAAAAAATTTGGCAAAATTTTTATTGGATCCTAATATATATATTCTTTCTATGTTTTATAAACTCCACAGTAAAAAATTTGGCAAAATTTTTATTGGATCCTAATATATATATTCTTTCTATGTTTTATAAACTCCACAGTAAAAAATTTGGCAAAATTTACCAATTGGAGGTATTCAATAATGATATAATGAAAGTCAATAAGGACAAGTATTCATGAGACACCCAACAGGTCAGGGTGTGCTCCCCTTTCCTGTGTCCTGCTGTATTGGAACCTTGTGTACTGCAGTAGTGTTTCTTTCTTAAATCCCTTCATCTTTTTGAGTTTTCAAAAATTTACACGCAGGCATATTGCCCATCAATTATTTAGTCTTCTGCTGTGGGCAGGATATATTTAGTAGGAAAAGCATCGAAAACAGAGGCATGAAAACTTACAAAAGCCCATAACACTTGACCTCAGAGGTTGAGTGATGTAAGTAAAATAACTCTCTAGACCCAAGTATTTATAGAGCATACCTAGTTAATGCACAAAAAATTTCAATAAAGCAGAAAAATGATTTAAAATTTTAACACCTGTATCAGAAGGTTAATATCCTAGAATACAGACAAGTATTTAGGTCTACTGAGATGACACTTGTAAATTACTCAGACTTCTGATACTGAAAAGATTGTGTCCTTAATGTCTATACCTTAGGCATGGAAAAATAGGATGCAGAACTTGTCAATAGACAAATAAAATATGCTAAAAGAAAGCAGACTTGCTTTTTTCTTCAACTCATTTTGTATGAAGGGATGACCACTGTTTCCTCCTGGATTGTCTAACAGTTATTCCAGAATAAGGGATTGAAAAAATGTGTTCTGGTTGGGGGTGAGCAGGGGGAAAGATGTGATAGCAGGTTTTGGAGGGGTAAATCAGAAAGGTGATACCATTTGAAATGTAAATAAAGCAAATTTCTAATAAAAAAAAAGCTCTTCTCAACTTGACAGAAACTAGAGTCACCTGAAAAGAAATAACATCAATTAAGAAATTGTTTCTAGGCCTATGGGTATGAAAACTTCTAATCTGGGCAAATATCCACTTGTCAGTAAGTGTATACCATTTGTGTTCTTTTGTGATTGTGTTGCCTCACTCAGGATGATATTTTCTAATTCCATCCATTCGTCTAAGAATTTCATGAATTCATGGTTTTAATTACTGAGTAGTATTCTATTGCGTAACTATACCACATTTTCTGTATCCATTCCTCCATTGAGTGACATCTGGGTTCTTTCCAGCTCCTGGCTATTTTAAATAGGGCTGCAATGAACATAGAGGAACATGTGTCCTTATTATATGCTGGAGAATCCTCCGATTATATACCCAGGAGTGTGATAACAGGTATTAGCTCAGAAGCTTGGAATACCCAAGTCACAATTCACATATCAAATGATGCTCAAGAAGAAGGAAGAACAATGTATGAATATGCTGGTCCAACTTAGAAGTGGGAACAAAATTCTCACAGAAGGAAATACAAAGATAAAGTGTGGAGGGGCCATCCAGAGACTACCCCACCTAGTGATCACTCCCATATACAGTTACAAAACTCAGACACTATTATTGATGTCCACAAGTACTTGCTGACTGAGCTGGATATAGCTGTCACCTGGGAGGCTCTGCTAGTGCATGACAAATACAGAAGGGGACACTCAGCCAGCCATTTAACTGAGCACATGGTCCCCAATGGAGGAGCTAGAGAAAGGATTGAAGGAGCTGATGGGGTTTGCAGGGCCATAGGAGGAACAATATGAGCCACCCAGAGATCCCAGGGACAAAACCATCAACTAGAGAGTGCACATGGAGTTACCCATGGCTCTACATATATAGGCCATAGTGGATGGCCTTGTTGGACTTCAAAGAGAGGGGAGGCCCTTGGTCCTGGAAAGGCTCGATGCCACAATGTGGGGAAATGCTAGGACAGGGCAGCAGGAGAGGGTCTATTGGGAAACAGGGGTAAGGGGAGACAGGTTATGAAACTTTCAGGGGGAGGAAACAGGAAAGTGGACAACATTTGAAATGCAAATGAAGAATATATCTAATAAAATAGTAAAAAAAAGAATAAAAGAAAACTTCTAATCTTAAGTCATAATTTATTCAGAGGACCCACCCCCCTGAGAGTAGTGCAATTTCTCAATATATGAGCCTGTGTTTTATGAGAAAGCTAGCTGAAAAAGCTAGAGGATGGAAGTCAGTAAGTAGTGTCCCTCCATGATCTTGGCTTCAGTTTCAGTCTTCAGGCTTCTGCCTTGAAACCATACCATGTCTTCTTTCAGCAAAGAATTATTACCTGGATTCCTAAAATGAAATCGATCACTCTCTCCTCAAATTAATTTTGGTCAAAGTGTATATCACAGTAACAGAAATGCAAAGTATAACATAACATATGTGGGAAGATAAATAATTTTGATTATTAAATAGTAGACCCTTGAAGGCCAATGAGTTTAAAGAGGACTATGAGTATGTAAACCCTGAGCCAAAGTTTGCATATTATTACCCAGATAGTGTCAGAACAACCAGTATGATTACTTGGCATCTCCTTTTTATAGTTTTGAATTTGTAATATATCATTTCTTTTTCCTTTTCCTTCCAACAAACATTCCAATACATTCCCTTGCTCTCTCTCAAATTCACGGCCTCCTTCCTTCCATTTTTACTTTTCTCTGTCTCTCTTTGTCTCTGTCTCTGTCTCTCTCTCATGTGTGACTTCTTTAGATGACTAATTTAATACAAAATACTTAAGACAATAAAATTAGGTGATGGTCTTTGTAGAATTTTACTCCTTAAAGTTTGAGAGTGCCTCTGAAAGAGAGTGTATAAGAGTGGGTTTGTGACAGTGGGCTGTTACAGTTTCTAGGAACTACAGAAAGTAATTCATCACCATGAGCAAGGGATCCAATAGGAGTTCCAACAGATCAGCAGCAATGTAATGCTGTTCCAGTTCACAGGTTTGCATCAAATACTTAGAAAACCATTTGTTGAGTAAAAACAAACAAACAAACAAACAAAAGTAAATCAAATGTGAGAACAGGTAGAAGTGTCTTGTAAGCCAAATGGGGTAGATTCTTACACTGTAGAACCTATCTACAAAAGGTATAGGGTATGGCCACATTCTATACAAATCCAATAAACAGGCATCAGAGGATAAGAAGAGACTGTCATGTTCAATCTTTGATATTTGTCTATGAATAGCATAAAAATTAGTAAAGTGGTAAGAAAACTCTCTGGTGAAAATTAATCTGCCCAGGATTGGATAAAGGGTGAGGTTTCAGAAGACCTACCTAGTCTTGGGCAGAATGTTGAACCTTGAAGCATTTGCACAGGGGTGACGGCCTGGAAACTGGCTTGCTACTCTCCCCTTCCTAGGAATTTTTTTTTGCGGGGGGGGGGGGGTTCAGGCAGTGAGACAAGGACTTTGGAAATGAAGTGATTTTTAGAAGATGCCTAAAATGACAGTGGTAAAGAGATAGGGACGGGTTTGGGCAGATGCTAAGCTTTCTTTATGTTTATTCATGGAGGCCCTTGGGTCACACTGTTTTGTGTTAGATCACTCTTCCTTTTAAGTTCAGAAACTTCCATTTTCTCACTTCTTTCTCCCTTAGCTGCTCAAATTGTATTCCCATATTATGTTTAATTTTTCCTTTATGTAGTACACACAAATGAAGTCATACATGTGCTTTATGGTGGAATATATCATATTGATGAACAAGAGCATATAGGACTATAGCTGGACCATGAAGTGTATCTCTTTTAACACAACCTGTACTCCAAGATTTGGATATACTATACAATGGGCACTTCTGAGATCTCTTATCTGTTATATACTAAAGAGCTTCAGCTGAAATGAAAGGGAGCTGAGTATGCTAAATATAGAGTATGCCTAGAATTACAACTTTTGTTGGAAGAAAAAATAAATTTGTGAATTTTGTAAATTTTAAAAAGAGATCAAAGATTTGAAGAGTTTTTGGTACTGGCTGGGGGAGTTTTGTATGAGTTTCAATTAGGGAAGTCATGTAATAAATCTTACATCATAATGAGATCAGTAATAGGTTGAGCTGTCTTACGTTCCAGGGAATGTGATTAAGAAGTGCAGTCAAAAATAGAATTTGTGATCTATTCTGAGTCAAATGTAAGCTTGAAAGGATGGCATTACCAAAGGAAGAAAATTTCTGAAACTATCAAAGCAATGCTTGTGAATGAAAATACATCTATATAAATAGGCTAAAGAATATCAGTAGGGAACACATATACTATTGTGTATGTACACACACACACACTCTTGCTTCTATGACCAAGATGTTTTAAAAACCAAAGATTAAATTTGATGATAAATCAAATGAACATTGTGCAATCTAATGATGCAATAAACACAAGATGCATGAGGCTTCTGCAAATGACTATTTTCTAGGTACATAAAAGAACTCCAGTTTAAAATAATGACAAGAAATATTGTATACTGTGTTATTTGGCTTCCCCTCACTATAACTGAATATTTGAGATGGTCAATGTCTTAGTCAGGGTTTCTATTCCTGCACAAACATCATGACCAAGAAGCAAGTTGGGGAGGAAAGGGTTTATTCAGCTTTCACTTCCACACAGCGGTTCATTACCAAAGGAAGTCAGGACTGGAACTCAAGCAGGTCAGGAAGCAGGAGCTGATGCAGAGGCCATGGAGGGATGTTACTTACTGGCTTGCTTCCCCTGGCTTGCTCAGCCTGCTCTCTTATAGAACCCAAGAATACCAGCCCAGAGATGGCACCGCCCACAAGGGGCCCTCCTTCACTTGATCACTAATTGAGAAAATGCCCCACAGCTGGATCTCATAGAGGCACTTCCCCAAGTGAAGCTCCTTTTCCTATGATAACTCCAGCCTGTGTCAAGTTGACACACCAAACTAGCCAGTACAATTGACCCCTTGTCAACTTGACACACCAACATATCACTATTAAGCCTCAACCCTTACTTTCTTATTCATCCCCAAGATCTCAATAATGTAAAAAGTCCCACAGTCTTTACATATTCCAATATCTTAAAATTCAAAGTCTTTTAAAAATTCAAGTCTCTGAACTGTGGGCTCCACTAAAATACCTTCTTTCAAGAGGGAAAAATATCAGGGCACAGTCACAATCAAAGGCAAAACTCAAACTCCAAAGTCTGGGATCCAACTCACGATCTTCTGGGCTCCTCCAAGGGCTTCTCCAGCTCTTCCCGTTGTAGCACACACCTTGTCTTCTAGGCTCCAGCTGCTTGTACTCCACTGCTGCTGCTTTCCTTGGTGGTCATCGCATAGTACTGGCATCTCCAAGCCTCAACTCTTTTGCATGACCCCTTCAGTCCTGGGCCATCAATTACAACTGAGGGTACACTTTCACCAATGGCCTTCCATGGTCTCTCAGCATACCAAGCCTCAGCTGTTCTTCATGATGCCTTCATGCCTTCAAAAGCAGTACCACCTGGGTGACTCTTACACAGTACCAAGTCCTGCTACAGCACGAGGCACAACCTTGGCTATCTGGAACACACTCTCTGTGCTCTCAGAAAACACATCCCAGAAGATTTCACCTCAGTGATGCTGGTCTCTTCTTACTCACCGCTAATTTCTTAGCTCCAGCTAACCAGCATCAATAGTCCCAGTAACACAACGGCTCACTTTAGTGGTTCTGGTATCTTGTTACTCACAGCTGATTCTTCAGCCCCAGCTAACCAGAACCACAGAGTCTTCATGGCCCTGATAAGAGTCTTTAATTTTCCCTCTGAAATTTCACAAGCCAGGCCTCCATCTTCTGCACTGTTCTCAACATAATCTTCCAAGCTCCTCCACAACATCTCACAGAGGTCTCATCACTGAATGGACCATCTAGCCCAAAGTTCCAAAGTCCTTCCACAGTCCTCCCCAAAACATGGTCAGGTTGTCACAGGAATACCCCACTACGCTGGTACCAATTTGTCTTAGTCAGGGTTTCTATTCCTGCACAAACATCATGACCAAGAAGCAAGTTGGGGAGGAAAGGGTTTATTCAGCTTTCACTTCCACACAGCGGTTCATTACCAAAGGAAGTCAGGACTGGAACTCAAGCAGGTCAGGAAGCAGGAGCTGATGCAGAGGCCATGGAGGGATGTTACTTACTGGCTTGCTTCCCCTGGCTTGCTCAGCCTGCTCTCTTATAGAACCCAAGAATACCAGCCCAGAGATGGCACCGCCCACAAGGGGCCCTCCTTCACTTGATCACTAATTGAGAAAATGCCCCACAGCTGGATCTCATAGAGGCACTTCCCCAAGTGAAGCTCCTTTTCCTATGATAACTCCAGCCTGTGTCAAGTTGACACACCAAACTAGCCAGTACAGTCAACTTTAACATGAAAAATGGTTTATTTTGCCTCACAGTTTGAGGATTCTGTCTGTGATTCAGTAAGTTTTTTCCATTGGGTCCTGTGGTGACACAGATACAATGTCCATGACTAAGGGTATAAACCAAGTAAACAATCACTCTTGTACAAAGAGATAATTCAAGCCTTCGATTTCTTGCTTGTTCATTCTTTCATTCATTTATTCATTCATTCACTGAATGAATGATTTTGGTGATGAAACCCAGAGCTATGCACAAAGTAGACATAGGTTCTGTACCACCAAATCACTGCCCCAAGCTCTCCAAGCTCCTTTGAGCTTTTTCCACACTGAGTGAAGACCTCATACTCGACCTTGCTAACAAAGGTCCTTTACTAATCCCTGGCAGAGAGAGATGGGACAAAACCTTCAACGTGTGACCTTAATGGCCTCTTAGACCATGCTGTGAGATTTTCATGTACCCAAGCTGGTTAAAACAAGTTCTTTCCTTTTTCAGAGGCGGCCACTGATGTAACTGCAAAGACCTGGGAAGGTCACATTTTCTAAGAGAATGTCATCCTCTGAATGATGGCTTGACAAAGTCATTCATTCCATCTTTGGATATTAATTGAGATGTCTGATCAGTGGTGTGTCAGGGTTAAGAACACTGAGGTATAAGGCAAAGACAATTGGCTACACATCACTGCTAATGGATTGAGTCATATGCAGGTGTGTTAAGTTCCACTTCTTTTTCATTGTCTGCAGGAATAAATCACAGCTACCACAATCCATGTTGAGAGGCTCAAGGAAATCACTGTGTGAAGATTCAGTTAGGATTTTGACATCTATTGAACTCAGTAACTTTATTTTCTCACTTGCCCTATTTTTCCTAACCAAATAACAAACATGAAGAATGCAGTGAGGGCCAACCCAGGAGTAACTTGTATTGGGGTTCAAAATATGTATGAAAAATTAATGATCTACCTGAAATTCGGTGACAATCTTTAAGTTATATATGAAGTTTTAAACTACATTCATGGCCTGTTGTATGTTTTGTATCCTGTGCAATCAGAGACATTTTTCAGAGGGTGAGCTGTTCAGGGAAGAGAAGGCTCATAGGAAAACCATGTGACCAAAGCTCCTGTTAGCTTGTCAGCTAGTAACCACAGAAAAACTGGATCTCCTATATAAATGTTCTCTTGAGTCAGGATATTTCTGGGTTTCTGGAAAAGCATGTTCTCTGCCAATTTTTAGTTGTCACTCCCTTTATGTTCTTCACCTCTTTCCCCTGAACATTTAGAACAATAATTCACTATAAGATAAATAACTCAAGGAAAATGGCTAATTTATGGATGTAATAACAGACATTTATGATCAGACATTTCCAGGTCTTAAATGTCAAAAGTATAAGGTCAGGGAGCACTAGAGTCCTGCCACAGGAATCTCCCTAGTGAAGTTTGCTGAAGGAAATGAAGACTTAATTGGTACGTACATTTCAAACACAGCAATACTAAGTTCCCCTTAGGGAGGTTTTGTAGACAGGTTGTCTATCAAATCTTGACTTGACTGTAACTAGGCTTCCAATTTTGAACTACAGAGCTCACTGACAGTCAGATAAAGCGAGAATATTTTACCTTTTCCCCAACTTTTAATGTCATTAAAGACAGGAGAAAAGAATAGGAAAGAGGTATAATACGGTAAAATTATATTTCAGTATTAGAAATAAGTATCAAATGTGTTCCAAGACACACAGCATTTAGTGTGACCGATTAATTCACAGGCAATGGTAACCATATCATCATGTGAATATCCTTAATGTCTCATTACAGTAAATGTTCTATCTATCTATCTATCTATCTATCTATCTGTCTGTCTGTCTGTCTGTCTGTCTCTCTATCTATCTATCTACTTTCTCTTTTATTGAAAATAGATTTTCTTTCCTATATTTGTGAGGTTCCCCTCTGAGGGGAAGGAACAGATGGAGATCTCCAATTTTGACTCCCTTTCTTCATAATTTCTGGCTATTGGTCTCTGCATCTGCTTCATTTTCTGGGTCCCCTCATCCCTGAAGTGAGCCCAGGATTTAATGGTGATATTCAAATTAGATTAAATGCTATAATATCTCTTGATTTCTGAATAATATTTGCCTGTTGGTCTCTATATTTATTTCCATCTGATGCAGGAAGAAGCTTATCTGAAAATGACTGAGCAAGGCACTGATCTATGATTATAACAGAATGTCACTAGGAGTCATGTTATCACTGAATTTGATTGTCGTTGTTGTTGTAGTTGGTCTCTAGTTTTCAGCCATCAAAGCAGTTTCAGGAATGAATGGAACCCATCTCATTAGGTGGACATAAGTTAAATAAGATACTAATTGGTTACTCCCACAATTTTGTGATACCTAGAATATCTTATGCCTTAGAATATTTTGCAGCTAAGATTCAATTGTAGATCAAATGTTTGTGGCTGGATTGGTGTTCACATTTATCTCTTGGTAGTGTGTAGAGTACCTATATACAACAAAAGTGCTCGAACATCTTTGTAAATGTTGTAAACAATGAATTACTGTACAAAACTTAAGTATGAAAAAAATTTTATTGCTATAAGCAAATTCTTTTTATCCCAGTTTCTCATTCATAAGTAATTCTTGTTTAAAGAGTATTTGGATGTTGAATTTTATGTATTTGGTATGATTTCATTCTAATGGAGTAGAACTTTTTTCTAAAGTAAAATTTCAAAGGAATGCTAGCAATCGGTGAGTTTTAGAGTACAGCTATTTAATGAACTACCAGAAATCTAATATTGTAGGGGTTAACATATCAATAATGGCCTTGATCCTGGCTTTCAGGTTCTCTTTTGTTTGCCCCTACTCATCAAATATTGGGTGAACACTTTGGGCATACTCAGTAAGGCAAGAGTCTGTGTGGGAATAATGGTAGACAAGTGACTATCTGAGGATCAATGAACATTGTCATCAGTTTAGTGAATTTCAGAGTGTAACCACAGTTTGGGTCTATGTGAGAATTACAGAGACAAAGGCAGATATATGATAAAGATGTTCTCTAAAGTATACAATTTTAATGGCTCATACCACTCCTGAGAAAGAATATTGCATCTTAAAGGGATTGGCACATGTTGAGATATTACAGCCAATGGCCATTGGTTATTTTTTTTTTTTAATTTTATTTTCTATATTCTATGTTTACATTCCAAAGGCTTTCCCCTTTCCCAGTTCCCACCCACCATAGTTCCCATAGTTCCTCTCCCCCCCATCTGTTCCCCAATAATTCCCCCTCCCCCCTCGGTTTCTTTACTAAACTGGAAGCAATCTTTACAGGCCCATTGGTTATTTTTAACATCATTAAAAATAAAAGCCTGGTAGTGAAGATCTTTTCCCAATTTGTTGGTTGCCATTTTGTCCTTCTGACAGTGTCCTTTGCCTTACAGAAACTTTGTAATTTTATGAGGTCCCATTTGTCAATTCTTGATCTTAGAGCATAAGATATTGGTGTTCTGTTCAGGAACTTCCCCCCTGTGCCCATGTCCTCCAGGGTCTTCCCCAGTTTCTTTTCTATTAGTTTCAGTGTGTCTGGTTTTATGTGGAGGTCCTTGATCCACTTGGAATTGATCTTAGTACAAGTAAAAAAGTGTGGGACAATTCACATTCTTCTGCATGTTGACCTCCAGTTGAACCAGCGCTATTTGTTGAAAAGGCTATCTTTTTTCCACTGGATGGTTGTAGCTCCTTTATCAAAGATCAAGTGACCATAACTTTGTGGGTTCATTTCTGGGTCTTCAATTCTATTCCATTGATCTACTTGCCTGGAGAGGGATAATATCCAATATATACAAATAACTCAAGAAGTTAGACCCCAAATAACCAAATAACCCTATCCAAAAATGGGGTACAGAGCTAAACAGAGACTTTTCACCTGAAGAAATTTGGATGGCTGAGAAACACCTTAAGAGATGTTCAACATCATTAGTCATCAGGGAAATGCAAATCAAAACAAACCTGAGATTCCAACTCACACCAGTCAGAATGGCTAAGATTAAAAACTCAGGAGACAACAGGTGCTGGCGAGGATGTGGAGAAAGAGGAACATTCCTACACTGTTGGTGGGATTGCAAGATTGTACACCACTCTCGAAATTAGTCTGGCGGTTCCTCAGAAAATTGGGCATGACACTTCCATAGGACCCTGTCATACCTCTCCTGGGCATATACCCAGAGGATTCCCCTGCATGCAATAAAGACACATGATCCACTATGTTTATAGCAGCCTTATTTATAATAGCCAGAAGTTGGAAGGGGCCCAGATGTCCCTCAAAGGAGAAATGGATACAGAAAAATGTGGTATATTTATACAATGGAATACTACTCAGCAATTAAAAATAATGAATTCATGCAATTTGTAGGCAAATGGTTGGATCTGGAAAATATCATCCTAAGTGAATTAACCCAATCACAAAAGAATACACATGAAATGCAATCACTGATAAGTGGATATTAATGAGCCCAAAAGCTCTGAATACTCAAGGCACAATTAGCAAGTTAAATGATTCCCAAGAAGAAGGAAGGAGAGGACCTTGGCCCTGAAAAGATTGGATCCAGTTTTGTAGAAGAGTACCAGAACAGAGAAATGGTGGTGGTGGTGGGTGGTGATTGGGGAATAGTTGGGGGGGAGAGGACTTATGGGACATATGGTGAGGAGGGAACTGGGAAAGGGGAAAGCATTTGGAACATAAACAAAGAATATAGAACAAATAATATAATAATAAAAGCCTGATCGTAACAATTTAAGAGGAAAACTTTTTATCAGCTGCTTGATCTGATCCATCAACGGAGGAAACCTTGGTAAGATAAGAAGTACACACCAGAACTGTCAGAAACAAAGAAGAGGGAATGCTGGACGCTAAATGTTTTTCTCAATTTCCTCTTTCTTCAGTCTAGGCTCTCTGCCCAAAGGATGATGCCATCTTCTTTCAAGATCTGTCTTTTCCTTTTCTTAATCCTGTTTTGAAATGCCCTCATGAGACACACAGAGATGTGCCTTTTCTTTATTATAGTAGCTGCAGATAGGACACCTGAAATAAGTCAGAATCACTGTTTAAATCTGGAATTATCCTAGTTTCAATGGTTTAATACTTTTTCACTGATCAGAGCAGAGAAAGTGAAAGTCAGAACGAAAAGTCTGTGCTGTGTAAATATCTGCAGAATATTTGTACTTTTAGTGTCTCTTCACTGGATTAAAGGTATCGGTGGGTTTTGTAAACCGAGGTTGATCAACATACAATGTAAGGTTAAAACTGTCTAGATCCTCCTAGTTTTTCTCTTATTGGTTTTGTTTTTGTTTTTGTTTTTGCTTTATGCATCTGGGAATATATTTGGACATGCTTTTACTCTCATTAAGAAAAAATGCAAATAGTATACAAGCATAAATGTCAGCAGTTACATTTGGTTGGCAATATCATATATAGAGTAAATGTACAGACAGTCATATGGTCACTACGGAGTAGTCAAAAGCAATCCTGTGGCCATAGTAACTGGATTTGATAGATAAGAAGTCTGACTGACTCCTTTATCATGATCAATAATTCAGCCATCAGATAGTTTTCTTAGATCAATATCTTTGTCTTGTGTATTGAAACACTGATGGTTCACAAACAGGAACTTTAGGAACTTCCTTCCAAAAAATATCATTCTATGAAGCCATCACTGAGTTTTGATTAAATTGGTAGACTTCACATTTCAGATGTTCATGAAGAGTGTGGATCACAGCTCCAAGGTCTTATTTACTAAAAGACACAAGGTGATATTAAACATTCCAAAATTCAAAGAATGATACATAATACTGTAAATAAATAATAATAAAATAAGAGGAGTTCTTATTCAGTTATTAAAATTCAGTCACTAAATCAGTTCATTGGATTCTATATTTGTTTACTTACAGACATTTTATATGTCCGTACCCTTCAGTGGTAAAAATCAATGAGGAAGTGATAGTTGACAGAATTATGATCACTGAAGCAGGAACACTTAAAATAACTTTTGGGAGGATGTGGAGCAAGAATTTCTGCTGTAGGTCAGGTCATTAAAGTGTTCAAGAAACATTATCTCCTAGATAAGGTAAAACGGTAATAAAATGATTTTCCCCTTTCCCCCACTGCTAATATATAAAAGAAGCTTCAAGGAATCACAGTAAAATCTGAGAGATGAAGTGTTGCTCCTGGATGTAAGCACAGGTTGTATTGGGCTGCAATTTCTCCAGAGACTGGAGAGGAACAAGGCAATCTCCAGCATGCAGCTGTGGTACTCTGACTGTGGAGACAGGCTGAGCAGGTGAAGAGACTCAACATGCAATGCAAATTACAGGGAATGGCAATTCAGAGGGCACCCTCACTTCTGACCTTTGCTTAGAAAACAGCAGGAGGCTAGAAATGATGAAGGGAAAGAGGCAGTGCTGTCTTGGTCTTTCTCAGGATACTTAGAATTTAAGAACTAAGGTTGATGAACTAGCCATGAGCCAAGGTTATAGGAACCTTTAATCCCCAAATCTCCTCTGAGTTCAATAACGACAAGATGCAAAGGAAAGAAGTCATCTATTGGGCCAGTGCGAGGTAATTTCGGCCTTAGCAGATACGTTTGATTCAAATTCCAGTTCCAGTTCGGTGTGGGGAAAGGTAACTACTGAATGAAGAGCCTGACAGATGGTGACACAAGCAGGGGACCTGAGTTGTCTTGAAATAAAATAAAATGTGAAGTACCATGAGTCAAAAATAAAATAAAATGTAATATAATAAAATAAATGCCAAAAACCTTTTACTTCTAAACTTTTGAAAAATATAGAGTAATGTAGGGTGGAAATTTAATAAAGTACTAAATGCACCCTAAAATAATAAAAAAAATTTTTTAGAAAGCCACATTGAGACATTGACATGATCAGTTACTAGAGCAGGAAATAACAAACATTATAATTGCCATTTGAACTACGATAAAATTATGAAAAGGGGGACAAGGAAAACAATATTTCAAGAATGAAAACTCTAAAATATACTCTTCTCAATTTTAATTGGCACAGTGTCTGACAATACAATGCACTGGATTCACTGAAGGACATATTGGATGAAAACGCAGAATTGCTGAACATTAATACAAGACAGAAGTTATCAAACCTTCCCGAGTGTGAGAAATAAATATAAGGAGATAAGAAGGCTGACAGTGGTTGATGGGATAGTGACAAGAAGCCTTATTACATTTAGCAGGTAGATCTCAGTGGGAGGCTGTCGGTAACTGGCTGCATCAAAGAGGTTCTGGGATCCCAGTTCATCTTTCAGCTCTTCTGTTGCTTCTGTGCTTCTGAGATGTGAACAGGCTCCTTCTCAGTGCTCTGCTGCTATGAGGTTTTGTGTGGCACAGGCCCCAAAACAGCAAGGGCAAATGGTAGTAGACTAAACCCTCCAAGAGTATGATCTCAAATACACCATTCTCATTTATCTGCCTATAAGGTGGCAAACACAACTAAACATAGGAAGTTCTTAAACGAGATTGCACATGAGAAAATGAATGGGAAACCTTTTCAGATGAAAAGAAGGCTGATGTACAAATGAAGAAGGCCTGAGCTGTCCCAGTGCCAGAGTGTGAGGACTGCATATCTTGGACAAAGTCAATTTTCTCCAAATCCACACATCTTCCTTCCGGTTCTGAGCTCAGCCAGCTGGACTCCAGATACAAATAGTTATTTTATATTGATCTTCCAATACTTCAATGCTCAAGTTGTTTGAAAACTATACAAACTATTTATAAATAGCCACATAAAACCAGACACACTGAAACTATTAGAAAAGAAACTTGGGAAGACCCTGGAGGACATGGGCACAGGGGTAAAGTTCCTGAACAGAACACCAATAGCTTATGCTCTAAGATCAAGAATTGACAAATGGGACCTCATAAAATTACAAAGTTTCTGTAAGGCAAAGGACACTGTCAGAAGGACAAAACGGCAACCAACAACGTGGGAAATGATCTTCACCAACCCCACATCCGACAGAGGGCTAATATCCAATATATACAGAGAAGGGCCTTTCTTCAGTGCCATCGCCTCTCACTGCTTCTCTGTGCTGCTTTATTGATCCCTTAATTTTCTCCCTAATATTATTGGGTTCATGATTTCTATCTTGGACAAGGTTTTTCATATTAAGAGGTTTTTATCTAAGGAGAATTGTTTCAAAAATATCAAACAGAGTCGTTTATTTGGGGTGGCGGGGGCAAGAAAAAAATGATTGAGCATTAAAACTTCAGGATTCTTAAGTAAATATCAGTAAGAATTCCAACACTATGTATCTCAAATATATTGTGGAATGATGAAAAACACTTTACATTGAGGAGCCAGGGAATCCATCCGTAGTCTACTGTGGAGACATGTGGACCCATCAGTTAATGAGAGAAAGTGGAGCAGCCCAGCCATTTGCCAGGGCTACATCTCAGGCATGGAGACAAGACCTAATTGAAAGACAATCCAGAGAAAGAGAAGCACAAAAGAAGAGACAATCCATTACTACATTTCAGTCCACCTCACAGTGCCATGTTGCACTGGATGTAAAATATTAATATATGTATAGAAATATAGGTTTTCGTAAGAGACATTTTGTATTAGAATACCCAACTTAAATGTGAATATCAAGATGTTTTAGAAGGAGCTGAGATGTTAGGTGCCCAACAAGTGGCAGGAGTTTTAAATCAGATTGTATTTTTTTAGATAATGAAAAAGAAGTGTCCATTTCTTGCATATCTGAGCTGTGATCACAAACTCTTCATGTTTTTTCCCAAGAGAACAGAAGGAGAATATATTTCAGAAACAAAATTACATTTCCTCTGGGGTACTACCACCCTTTAAATGATGACATTTTTAGAGTCTTTTCTTAATTACACCTATTTTCTCTATCATATTCTTATACCTTTTCAGGTTCATAATGAGTTTCTTTGTTATTAATGTTTTTTTGAAGGTTTTAAAATCTATGTAAAGGGTCCATATTCCAGTGTTTGTGTGATGTGATCAGAAACTGTATGCTGGGAATGAGGACTGCACTGTGTCCTTGGATTCATTCTACATTCACTCACAGTGGATAGCTCTGCTATCTAGTAGGGCAATGGGTTGTCAGCTATGGCCACACCTTTCTGAAGATGTGTAAAAGACAATGACATTCATTTAGTGAACAAATTTGAAGTTAGGTTTTGGGGATCTGGGGTTTTAAATCTACAATTTTTTTTGCTAGCAACCAGAATTTCTTATCTGACATAAAGTAAAGCAACTGAGCTATAGTCCATAGAACCACAGAGGTTAGGAACAGAGTAGGAGATGCAGGGGTGAGTGGGCAGATAAATCATCTAAGGGAAAGGATATAGAAAAGCGTACTATGGATTTTGGATTGGACAAGATGAAGAAGAGGATCATGTGGGGATGCAAAGGGGGATAAGGGAGAGATACTGGGAGAGATAGCCAAGATTTAGTGACATTTGTTGGGTAGTATGGAAACCCCATATAGTAGGAGTTTCCTAAAATATATGCATATATGAAGTTGTTATATGTGAATCCCCAAAATAATGGGGGAGACAGAGCTCAAACAGAATAACTCATCACCAAAAGAAGCTTCCAGTCCTAGAATTGGGTTTTATCTAATTGATTTTTTTGACAAAATTTCCCCCTTGGAACCTTCAAACAACCCTGGATGTTGTCAGCTTGCTTTCTACAAAGTGATAACAAGGTACCATCGCTGAAGCAAAAACCAACACAACTCATTAAATATGGAGAAGTCTGTGTTCTCCTCTATTTGCTGAGAGGGAGAGGGAGAGGGAGAGGGAGAGGGAGAGGGAGAGGGAGAGGGAGAGGGAGAGGGAGAGGGAGAGGGAGAGGGAGAGGGAGAGGGAGAGGGAGAGGGAGAGGGAGAGGGAGAGGGAGAGGGAGAGGGAGAGGGAGAGGGAGAGGGAGAGGGAGAGGGAGAGGGAGAGGGAGAGGGAGAGGGAGAGGGAGAGGGAGAGGGAGAGAGAATGACCTATCTTTTGTATTGCCAATGGTGTCCATCCTGTAGATATTTTAGAGCAATGGTGGCACACGCATTTTGAGATTAACCAACCAATATCTGATTTGACTTACAGACAATTCCATGAGATGGAACTTAAAGCTGAAACTCATTGGATGACCAAGGACCAGAGAGTAAATGTGCCAATGATTTATAGTATAACCAATTATTAATTTTAATAAAAAATGTGATACCTCATGATCTCATAGATCAGTGCTTTACTCAGCCATCATCATACAAGCTTCCTCCTGTGGCAGATGACAGCAAATATAGAGTCCCATTGCTAGACATTATGCAGAGAGTGACAACCATGAAACACACAGCCATAAGTGTATTATCTCCATCAAAAGTCACCCACTCAGGGCTCAGAAAATCTTGCAGAAGAGGTAGCCAAAAAGGGTCAGAACTGAAAAGATGAAAGACACCAAGAAAATAAAACCTTCTAAATCAACATGAGCAAAGCAGAGACGAACTCACAATCAGTGAGGCAGTATGCAGAGCCTGCAAGATTCCACATCTGGTCCTCTGTTTATATTATGGCTTCCAGTTTAGTATCTGAGTATGTGAACAAGTGGGCCTTTAGTTCTAGTGACTTCTCTTTGGATCTTTTCCTGTTCTTGCTTGTCTTATTTAACTCTGATATGACACTTTTGGTTTCATATTATTTTATTTTATTTTATTATGTTTTATTATTATCTCCTGGCCTGATTTTTCTTTCTTTTTAAAAATAAGAAATAGAAAGGAAGTGGATCTGTGTAGGAGGGGATGTGGAGAGAAACTGGGAGAAAGACAGAAATGGGAAACTATAATCATAATATATTATGTGAGAAAATCTCTTTCAATGAAAGGAAGAAATTTGGAGAAAAAAGTATTGATTTACATTATGGCTTCCAGGTTAGCAGTTTTATGGGATTCTTGAATGAGCATACAAATAAATTTTTTGAGCCTTCCCTTGGGATCTTTTTCTTCTGTTTTTTTCTCATGTACAACTCTTATATCATTTTTGTTTTATCTTATTATTATCTATTAGAAGCATGTGTTTTTTTCTTAGATAGAAAAGAAGTAAATCTGGCTGGGAGACCATGTGGAGATGTGAGAAACTGGGAAGAGTGGAGGGAAGGAGAATGATAATCAAAATGTATTACATGAGAACAAAACACTTTTCAATAAAAAAAAAGCTTTATTGACTTATTAGAATTGTATCTCAAAGAAACTCAAATTATCTCGCATAAAGTCAGATTCTGTCTCATGTTTTTCTGGAGTATTTACAGTGGGAGTATAACTATGAAGAGAAATTAATGTTATTTGGTTTAGATATATTTTTGAAGGAGTCTTCATTTAAATTTAAAATCCTAGCAATGAATACTTTTCTTTGAAAATTTATGTAGATTTTATAGAAATAAAAAATTGTGTTGATAAAATATAGGAATTATCTAATATTTTGAACTTTCCATATGAACTAAACATATTTCCAAATATGTTTAGATAATTGACTTTTAAGAATGTAAAAAATAATGAATAGAAAATGTCTGAGAAAATTCCATATTTTCAAGTATTTAAAACATTAAACTACATTTAAGATTTTCTGTTTATATACTGTTTTAATATCAACTTTATAAAACTGACTTTTCTAAGCTTCTTACAGTGCCTGCCACTCAGCATGGGCTCAAAAATACAGATAACATTATTTTCATTATTCTTCATGAACTGAATATAGACTTCGGAAAGATTTTATCCTATGCATGATCAATATATAAAACCCATAAGTATTTCCATGAATAGGTCTGTGCATTAAAAATTAAGATGTTGTCCAAAGTGAAATATTGGACTTTGTATAATTATGGTTCTCTAGAGCTGCAGAACTTATATAATAAGTCTCTTGAGATTGACTATACTCACATGCCTGTATGCGTGTGAGCACACACACACACACACACACACACACACACACACATGACTGATAGGTTATGGTCCAACTAATCTAGCAATAAACAGAACGACCAAGAAGCTAGAAGTTTTTCAGTCCATGAGTCTGGAAATTTCAGATAGTCTTCAGTAGATGCTGGAATCCCAAAGACATAGGCTCTAATGCTTCTGAAGGAATGGACTTGTTAGCAATGTGAGAACACAGGAGCAAAGAACAAAGGTTCCAGCCTCCATGTTCTTATGTAGGCTTCCAGCAAAAGGGGTGGCTCAGACTAAAGGTGAATCTGCCTACCTCAATATTTGACTCAAATGCATGTCTTCATCTTCATACCTCAAAGGTACAGACTAGAAGTGGATACACTCACTTTAAATCAAGTAAAAAAAGTCTCACAAGTATAACCTCTATTTCTTGAGTTTAGATCATTCCACATGTAGTTTACATGATAGCTAACATGCCTGAGAAAAGCCAATGCATATTTTGTATAACTGAACTAATTGATCAAATAGAAATTCAATGAGTATCTTTGATACCTGTTCAAAGGACAGATTTTCTGACACTTTCTGAAAGAAATTTGTTTTGCTGAGTTTCATAGCTGCTTGTTCTATGTAAAACGCACTGAGAAACATGGCCATTGGCAGACAGGAAGAAGTACAGGCAGAATGTCACTGGTAAATACCAACCACCTTGAAACTCTTCATGAGCTGCACACACTGAGAAGAGTTACCTACTGTTGCTTGAAACATCAAAAGAAAGTGTTTTCCAAGCCTATCCAGAACAAGTTATTGACTATTCTGACCAGGTATCATCTTCACGATGGTATCACTATGTGGTAGTTATGTTCATGCCCTTCATCATTCTCCAGCTTTCCATCTAATTTTCAGACATTCTTCCTTTTCCTTGATAGTATTTTGCTGTTTTTGCTGCTCTTCATTACAGCTTTTTAGGTGGTCACAAAATTATGAGAGTTTTATTGTTTCTCCTCGGGTGAATTTAAGAGATGCTAGAAATTTTATGGCAGGATGAGGCTGGTTGGTAACTAAGAAACCCTGAAGGTCTGATATGCATTCCTGTCCTTTTGCCCTGGCATTACTGTGATGAAGTTCTGAGAGGGAATGAATTCTGTCATCTAGAATGACCATGACAGGAAACAAAAAGGACTGAGAAAAAGATAAAAAATTGTGATTAGAGATTTTTCTTCAGAAATTTTGGATGGGTACAGTGTAGTATGCAAGAAGTTTGATTCATAGTATAAGAAACAAACAAACAACAAAAAAACTCCAAAGACCTTTTTTCTAATAAAAACTTTTAAAAGTTACTTTCCAGTTTTCTACTTTATACTCTACTGTGAATATTTTCTCTAAATGTTACCTATCAAAATTGTGGTTAAAAGGAAGAAAACAGTCAAGAGCCAAGTTTGTAATTGAAAATCATTCTAAGATGTCAACAGAGATGTAATTCTATGAAAAGGACAATGCTTTTCTTCCTCAATGTTCTAAATCTCAGAGCATGCTACTGAAAACATAACTACAAAATCTCATCCCTGTCATCCTGACTTATGAACATTGATTTTTCTACCCATGAAAATGATGCTCCCCGGCTCTCTAAGTTGAACTTATGTGAGGTGTTAACTTGTATTTCAACTAGATGAGACTTCTGTCAGTGGGAATGAGGCCTGGAGTTCAGAGCCAGAGTGACAAGTGACCGTGGAGGCGTCTGCCTGTCTCACTTTGTAGTTCTGCCTAGTACTGAAATCACAAATAACCAACTGCCATGACTAAGAGCAAATGCTATTGTTTCCTTTTTTCATATTTTTGATGTACAGGATTGTGAACATAACGCAGTGTATCCTAGAACTTGAGAACCTCCTGCCTCAACTTCTAGAGCACTGACATTACAGGTGGGTTCTCCTATAACCTGTGAACTAGGTAGGATGAATGGTGAGGTCTCCTATATACCCTGTGGTCAAAATTTAAAAGTGTGTTCTTCTGTACTACTTGGGCTGGGAGTATAGATGTACTCTCCCATACCATGTGGGCTGTGCTATCCTTTAAGAAGTTTCAAGGAACCATTTTGAAGTGCATATAAGAGTCCAGAGGAAAAACTTGTCCTACCATCTCTGTTGTGGGAGAGGAGGAAGAGATTTGCTATCACAACCTAAACATATATAACTAAGTGAGGTTTTTGTTGAAACCAAAGTCAACTAAAGAAGTAAAGACTGATATTCAACTCCTGTTTTAGAAATATATTTGTGAAATAATCTATCGATTTGGTGCTGATGGTCTTAAAATATTAAAGTACAATTACATCATTTCCATTCTTTTTTATCCCCCTAAGTATCTCATGATATTCTACCCTGCTCCCTCTCAAATTAATAACCTCTATTTCTATAATTGTTATTATTATATCTTTCCATATATAATATAACCTTCCAAGTATATTCTGCATAAGTGGAATGGACATGATTTCAGAGCTGACCAGTTGGAACAAAATAACCAATTTTGGAGGCACATCTCTGGTGAAGACTAATCCTTCTCTTAGCATTCCCTGCTTGTTTGTAGTTCCCTGTCTAGGAGTATAGTCCCTGAGATATTACAGCCTCCTATAGTATTATATTTATTGGTGTTTTCTGTGTGGTGATCTTGTACAGGTAGCCATATTGTTGAGAAAACATGGTTGTAGCTTCCTGCTGTTTGTATATTTTTTATTTTTTAATTAGACCCTTGCTTTATTTACATTTCAAATGGTATCCTTTTTCTGTGTTACCCCTCTAAAAACCACTATCCCATCCCCCTGCACCCCCCCCAATTTCCTGACTTGCATTCTCCAATTCTAGAGAATCAGGCCTTCACAGAACCAATGGCCTCTCCTATCACTGATGTATGAAATGGTCATCTTCTGCTACATATGTAACTGGAGCCATGGGACCCTCCATGTGTAATCTTTGGTTGGTGGTTTAGTCACTGGAAGCTATGGGGGTACTGGTTGGTACATATTATTGTTCCTCCTGTATGACTGCAAACCTCTTCAGCCCCTTAGGTCCTTTTCCTAGCTGCTCCACTGGGGACACTATGCTCATTCTATTGGATGACTGTGAGCCATGGGTACCTTTTTTATTCTTTTTTTTTTAATTGAAAAAGGAAGTAAAAACATTGTCTGACAAAATTGAAGATTTACATGGAAAATATTTCTGATAAACTTGAGGAAATATATAGAAAATTGTTAATACTGAAGATTATCATGGAAAATTATACAGATACAATGCTAGGCATAAAATTTTACCAGAAAATGCTTATTCTATTTTCAATCAACTTAGAATTATTTTTATGCCTACCATTTTATCTGTATAATTTTCCATGATAATCTTCAATATTAACATGTTTTTCTATATATTTCTTCAATTTTATTAGAAATATTTTCCATGTAAATCTTCAATTTTATCAAAAAATGTTTATAATTCCACTTTCAATCAACTTAGGAATATTTTTATGCCTACTGTTTTATCTGTTCAGTTTTTCCATGAAATAGTAAATCTTAATGTGCTTTTCTATATATTTCTTCAATTTTATTAGAGAAATTTTCCAGGTAGATCTTCAATTTTATCAGAAAATGTTTATAATTCCACTTTCAATCAACTTCCTGCCATTTCTATCAGACAGAATGTCATATCATACTTATCTAGTGTGTGTGTGTGTGTGTGTGTGTGTGTGTGTGTGTGTAAGGTATCTAAAATATCCCGTCACAGTGAGAGGACCATTTGGTAGTTCCTAAATGGCAAATATCTATTTCTAGTAATATACTTACTAGAAATTAAAATATATCCACACAGAACCTCATACCCATTCTCATAGCTACATAATTTACAAACATTCCATAATATATGACAAATGTAAATTTGAGTGGATTTTTCAAATGATGGATAAAGGGCAGCTTGAAATACCCTCATCCAGCAGCAACCAAGGCATCAATCTGAGTTAATGAACCCATCAAGAGGTTCTAGAGCTTCAGCTGAGTGGCCAGAAACTAACATGGAGTCTAATACCTTTAGAAAAGAACTACTCATTAGAGAGACATCTGCTTAATGTTCTCTGAGAGAAAGCTAACTTGTAAGGCATATTCTTGAGATAGAGCATTGACTTACAGTCAATAGTCAATGGGAGATTAGACCATGAAATGAAATTTGCAAGAATAAGGAATTATTGCAATATTTTCCTGTTCAATTATTACGTTTTCCTCCTCTTTGGGGGGAAAGTGAGTGGCAGAGAGAAACAATAAATTTTCACATGATAAGAATTAAAGAAGTGCTGATTTCCAGAGCGATTGTACCGTCTTGCAATCCCACCAACAGTGGAGAGGTGTTCCTCTTTCTGTACATCCTCACCAGCACCTGTTGACTCTTGTGTTTTTAATCTTAGCCGTTCTGACTGGTATGAGGTAGAATCTCAGGGCTGTTTTGATTTGCATTTCCCTGATGACTAATGATGTTTAACATCTCTTAAGGTGCTTCTCAGCCATTTCCATTTCTTCAGGTGAAAATTCTTTGTTTAGCTCTGTACCCCATTTTTTAACAGGGGTTATTTGTTTCTTTGGGGTCTAACTCCTTGAGTACTTTGTATATATTGGATATTAGCCCTCTGTCAAATGTGAGGATGGTAAAGATCTTTTCCCAATTTGTTGGTTGCCATTTTGGCCTTCTCACAGTGCCCTTTGCCTTACAGAAACTTTTGTAATTTTATGAGGTCCTGTTTGTCAATTCTTGATCTTAGAGCATAAACTATTGGTGTTCTGTTCAGGAACTTTCCCCCTGTGCCAATGTCCTCCAAGGTCTTCCCCAGTTACTTTTCTATTACTTTCAATGTGTCTGGTTTTATGTGGAGGTCCTTGATCCACTTGGAGTTGATCTTAGTACAAGGAGATAAGAGTGGGTCAATTCGCATTCTTCTGCATGTTGACCTCCAGGTGAAACAGCACCATTTGTTGAAAAGGCTATCTTTATTCCACTGGATGGTTGTACCTCCTTTATCAAAGATCAAGTGACCATAACTGTGTGGGGTAATTTCTGAGTCTTCAATTCTATTCCATTGATCTACTTGCCTGTTGCTGTACCAATACCATGCAGTTTTTAACACAATTGCTCTGTAGTACTCCTTGAGGTCAGGGATATTGATTCCCCCAGAAATCCTTTTATTGTTGAGAATAGTTTTAGCTATCCTGGGTTTTTTGTTACTCCAGATGAATTTGAGAATTGACCTTTCTAGATGTATGAAGAATTGATTTGGGAATTTGATGGGGATTGCATTGAATGTGTAGATTGCTTTTGGCCAGATGACCATTTTTACTATATTGATCCTGCCAATCCAAGAGCATGAAATATTTTTCCATCTTCTGAGGTCTTCTTCGATTTCTATCTTCAATAATTTGGAATTCCTGTCATACAGATCTTTCACTTGTTTGGTTAGAGTCATGCCGAGATACTATATATTGTACATGGCCATTTTGAAGGATGTTATTTCCCTAACTTCTTTCTCAGCCTGCTTGTCCTTTGAGTACAGGAAGGCTACTGATTTGCTTGAGTTGATTTTATAACCAGCCACTTTGCTGAAGTTGTTTATCAGCTGTAGGAGTTCTCTGGTGGAGTATTTTGGGTCGCTTAAGTATACTATCATATCATCTGCAAAGAATGATTGTTTGACTTCTTCCTTTCCAATTTGTATCCCTTTGACTTCCTTATGTTGTCTAATTGCTCTCGCTAGAACTTCAAGTACTATATTGAAAAGATATGGAGAAAGAGGGCAGCCTTATCTAGTCCCTGATTTTAGTGGGATTGCTCCAAGTTTCTCTCCATTTATTTTTATGTTGGCTACTGGTTTGCTGTATATCTCTTTTATTATGTTTAGGTATGGGCCTTGAATTCCTGTTCTTTCCAGGATGTTTAGCATGAAAGGATGCTGAATTTTGTCAAATGCTTTTTCAGCATCTAATGAGATGACCAGGTGGTTTTCGTTTAGTTTGTTAATGTAGTGGATTACATTGATGGATTTCCATATATTGAACCATCCGTGCATCCCTGGGATGAAGCCTACTTGATTATGGTGAATGATTGTTTTGATGTGCTCTTGGATTTGGTTGACAAGAATTTTATTTAGTCTTTTTGCATCTATAGTCATAAGGGAAATAATTCTGTAGTTATCTTTCCTTCTTTTTTATTGGATATATTCTTTTTTTAAATTTTTTTTATTTTCTATATTCTTTGTTTACATTCCAAAGGCTTTCCCCTTTCCCACTTCTCCCCTCACCATATGTGCCATAAGTCGTCTTACCACCCCCACCTATTCCTCAATCACCACTCCCCCACCATTTCTCTGTTCTGGTACTCTCCTACAAAACTGGATCCAGTCTTTTCAGGACCAGGGTCCTCTCATTCCTTCTTCTTGGAAATCTTTTGACTTGCTAATTGTGTCTTGAGTATTCAGAGCTTCTAGGATCATTAATATCCACTTATCAGTGATTGCATTTGATATGTATCCTTTTGTGATTGGGTTAACTCAGTTGGATGATATTTTCCAGATCCAACCATTTGCCTACAAATTGCATGAATTCATTATTTTTAATTGCTGGTTAGTAATCCATTTTATAAATATGCCACATTTTCTGTATCCATTTCTCCTTTGAGGAACATCTGGGCTCCTTCCAACTTCTGGCTATTATAAATAAGGTTACTATGAACATAGTAGAGCATGTGTCTTTATTGTATGCAGGGGAATCCTATGGGTATATGCCAGGAATGTTATGACAGGGTCTTCTGGAAGTGTCATGCTCAATTTTCTGAGGAACCTCCAGACTGATTTTGAGAGCAGTTGTACAATCTTGCAACCAACAGTGGAGGAGTGTTCCTCTTTGCACCTGTTGTCTCTTGGGTTTTTAATCTTAGTCATTCTGACTGGTGTGAGGTGGAATCTCAGGGTTGTTTTGATTTGCATTTCCCTGATGACTAATGATGTTGAACATCTCTCAAGGTGCTTCTTAGCCATCCGAATTTCTTCTGGTGAAAAATTTTTGTTTAGCTCTGTACCCCATTTTTCAACAGGGTTATGTCTTTCTTTGGGGTCTAAGTTCTTGAGTTCTCTGTATATATTGGAATTTAGCACTCTGTTGGATGTAGGGTTGGTGAAGATCTTTTCCCAATTTCTTGGTTGCCGCTTTGTCCTTCTGACAGTTTCCTTTACCTTACAGAAACTTTGTAATTTTATGAGATCCCATTTGTCAATTCTTGATCTTAGAGCATAAGCTATTGGTGTTCTGTTCAGAAACTTTCCCCCTGTGCCCATGTCCTCCAGGATTATCCTCAGTTTCTTTTCTGTTAGTTTCAATGTGTCTGGTTTTATGTGGAGGTCCTTGATCCACTTGGAGTTGATCCTAGTACAAGGAGATAAGAGTGGGTTAATTCCAGATAAACATCATCCTAAGCAAATTAACCCAATCACAAAAGAATACATATGAAATACAATCACTGATAAGTGGATATTAAAGAGCCCAGAACCTCTGAATACTCAAGGCACAATTTGCAAATCAAAAGATTCCCAAGAAGAAGGAAGGAGAGTGCACTGGTCCTGAAAAGTCTGGTTCCAGTTTTGCAGGAGATTACCAGAATATAGAAAGGGTTGGGGGTAATTGGGGAATGGGCAGAGGAAGAGAGCTTATGGGACATATGATGAGGGGGGAACTGGGAAAGGGGAATGCCTTTGGAATGTAAACAAAGAATATAGAAATTAAAAAAAAAAAGACTGGGTCAATTCACATTCTTCTGCATGTTGACCTCCAGTTGAACCAGCACTATTTGTTGAAAAGGCTATCTATTTTTCCACTGCATGGTTGTAGCTCCTTTATCAAATATCAAGTGAGCATAACTCTGTGGGTTCATTTTTGGGTCTTCAATTCTTTTCCATTGATGTACTTGCCTGTCACTGTACCAATACCATGCATTTTTTAACACAATTGCTCTGTAGTACTCCTTGAGGTCAAGGATATTGATTGCCCCAGAAGTCGTTTTATTGTTAAGAATAGTTTTAGCTATCCTGGGTTTTTTGTCACTACCAATGAATTTGAGAATTGCTCTTTCTAGATCTATGAAGAATTGATTTGGGATTTTGTTGGGTATTGTATTCAATCTGTAGATTGCTTTTGGCAAGATGGCAATTTTTACAATGTTGATCCTGTCAATCCAAGAGCATGAAATTATTTTCCATCTTCTGAGGTCTTCTTCGATTTCTTTCTTCAAGGACTTGAAGTTCCTGTCATACAGATCTTTCACTTGTTTGGTTAGAGTCACGCCAAGATACTATATATTGTTTGTCGCTATTGTGAAGGGTGTTATTTCCCTAACTTCTTTCTCAGCCTGCTTGTCCTTTGAGTACAGGAAGACTACTGATTTTCTTGAGTTTATTTTATAACCAGCCACTTTGCTGAAGTTGTTTATCAGCTGTAGGAGTTCTCTGGTGGAGTTTTTTGGGTTGCTTACATATACTATCATATCATCTGCAAAGAATGATTGTTTGACTTCTTCCTTTCCAATTTGTATCCCTTTGACTTCCTTATGTTGTCTAATTGCTCTCACTAGAACTTCAAGTACTATATTGAAAAGATATGGAGAGAGAGGGCAGCCTTGTCTAGTCCTTGATTTTAGTGGGATTGCTTCAAGTTTCTGTCCATTTATTTTGATGTTGGCTACTGGTTTGCTGTATATCTCTTTTATTATGTTTAGGTATGGGCCTTGAATTCCTGTTCATTCCAGGACTTTTAGCATGAAAGGATGCTGAATTTTGTCAAATGCTTTTTCAGCATCTAATGAGATGACCATGTGTATTTTTTTTTAGCTTATTTATGTAGTGGATTACATTGATGGATTTCCATATATTGAACCATCCGTGCATCCCTGGGATGAAGCCTACTTGATCATGGTGAATGATCATTTTGATGTGCTCTTAGATTCGGTTGGCAAGGATTTTATTTAGTATTTTTGCATTGACATTCATAAGGGATATTGGCCTGTAGTTATCTTTCTTTGTTGGATCTTTGTGTGGTTTTGGTATCATCGTAATTGTGGCTTTGTAGAACAAGTTGAGCAATGTTTCTTCTGCTTCTATTTTGTGGAATAGTTTGAAGAGTATTGGGGTTAGGTCTTATTTGAAAGTCTTGTAGAATTCTGCACTAAAACCATCTGGTCCCATACTTTTTTTGGTTGGAAGACTTTCTGTAACACCTTCCAATTCTCTAGTGGTTATGGGACTGTTCAGCTGATGGTAGAACCACTATGGAAATCAGTCTGTTGGTTCCTCAGAAAATTGGGCATGACATTTCCAGAGGACCCTGTCATAACACCCCTGGGCATATATTCCCAGAGGATTTCCCTGCATGCAATAAAGACACATGCTCCACTATGTTCATAGCAGCCTTATTTATAATAGCCAGAAGTTGGAAGGAGCCCAGGTGTTTCTCAAAGGAGGAATGGATACAGAAAATGTGGTATATTTATACAATGGAATAGTACTCAGCAATTAAAAATAATGAATTATTCAATTTGTAGGCAAATGGTTGGATCTGGAAAATATCATCCTAAGTGAGTTAACCCAATCACAAAAGAATACACATCAAATGCAATCTCTGATAAGTGGATATTACTGAGCCCAGAAGCTCTGAATACTCAAGGCACAATTAGCAAATCAAAAGATTCCCAAGAAGAAGGAAGGAGAGGACCCTGGTCCTGAAAAGACCGGATCAAGTTTTTATGGAGAGTACCAGACCAGAGAAATGGTGGGGGGTGATTGGGGAATAGGCGGGGTTGGGGGTAAGATGACTTATGGAATATATGGTGAGGGAGGAACTTGGAAAGGGGAAAGCCTTTGGAAATTGAACAAAGATTATAGAAAACAAATAAAAATAAATAAAAAGTAAAAAAATTAGAAGTGCAAGAAAGTGAGAGAAAATGGGAGGTAGCCAGGCAAGATGACAGTGATGTATTGTTTCCTAGAGAACATTCCTGTGGTGTGGGAAGGGGATGGATAGCATGCATTGGGCTAGGAGAAATGCTATAATGTGTTCTAAAGCTAAGATAATATCTATATTTGTATCTGTATCTATATTTACATTTAACGTGAAAACTTCCCTTGTAACATTATATTAGATGGGAAGAACTCAACTAAAATGGATGGGCTAATACAGTATGTGTATGTTCAAAGAAAAATAACATAGTCAATAAATATTTGACTGAACATATAGAAAAAAAGATGTGGAATATTAACAGTCCTTAAGGAGATGCATATTAAAACATAGTGTGAGAAATGGTATTTTGCACCACTAGAGAATTGTGGAGGAAAATGAAAATAAGTCAATGCACTCTGAAGATATAAACCTGTCTACATTTCAGAAGAAATATAAAATATCCTATCACACCTATCCTACACATAACAATCTCATAGATCCTAAAATGTTAAATATCCATTTCTAGGTATTCAAAATTGAAATGAAATATATTGACACAGAAGTTTGTGCAGATTCTCATAGCTACATCATTTATAATAGGTGAGAAAATATAGCAGCTATCTATATCTATATATCTATATCTATATCTATATCTATATCTATATCTATATCTATATCTATATCTATATCCATATCCATATCCATATCTATATCTATATTTATCTATATATACTATATTGCATAGCTAATCCATAAATTCATACAGACATTTAGCATGCCCTTAACAGTGCATTCTTATTAAATATAAAAATAAAGAAATAAAAGATCAGGTGGAGCTGGACAGATGATGTTTGATACTATTGCACTATGGAAGACAAAGGCAGTTTCAAGATGCTGCATATTTTATAATTTCATACCTATGAAATGTACCCATGGATAATATATAAAGTACTTCAATATTTGCCTAACCTGCTAAGCCAGGGGTTCTCAATCTCTGGGTCACAATCCCTTTGCAGTACAACCATGCTTTCACAGGCATAATGTTAGATGATAGGAAAACATGGATATTTACATTATGATTTTCAACAGTAGCTAAATTGTAGATATGAAGTAAAACAAAAATAATTTTTTATTTGGATAGTCATCTCAACATGAGGAACAGTAATGAATCGTCAGAACATTAAGAAGTTGAGAATCACTGCTCCAAGCCATTGAGTAATGCAGAGTTCTTGAAGTGATTAAAAGTAACTCTGTGAATTATACCATAATGGATGAGAGAGAGAGAGAGAGAGAGAGAGAGAGAGAGAGAGAGAGAGAGAGAGAGAGGAAATCAGAGGTGTGAAGTATTTGAGGTAAATGCCTTAATGTGGAATTCTTTTAATAAAAATGCATTGTTATTAGAAGAATGTCAAGTTAAAATTGACTACTTGGACTACAGAAATTAAAAGCACGAGTTTTGTGGAATTCTGGAGAATGATTAGCCAGAATTTTTCTATTACTTGGCCTGTGAGGAGGAGCAGTTGTTGTGGAGCCAGTATGATCAGAGGAAATGATTGCAAAGGCTTCAGCAGGCTACAGATTAGATGCTCAGGAAATTTTATGACAAAAACGCCAGAGTAGGTATTTTAGGTTTGCAGATCATGTGATGTTCATAACAATATTTCAGCTCTCATTATACTGGGAAAGGAGCACAGACAGTATATAACTTAATGTGTTCAACAGTGCTGTGGTCAAGTCCTATTAGTGAAAGTCTGATTGGGCTTCATCTGTCAGTCAAGGCTAGGTAAACTCTAGTTTAAAGCAAAGCATGTCACAAGAACTCAGTTCATTTTGGATGACATCTAAACCTCTTAGTACAAGATCTTACATGGGATGCTCTCTTGCCCACCATTGCATTTAATGTCTATCCTAATGCCACTAAGCTCTAATCCCAAAGCCTGTTTTCTCTATCCAGACAGGCTGAGCTCCTTGCTTCAGTGAATCTTCTAATTCACCCTTTTCATTGTTGTCCACATGGCTACATCCTTTTCCCACTCCCTTCTCAGAACAAATATCACTTTCACTTGAGAACATCAGACATCTTTTCTTTTATTTTAAACCCCACATTTCTTTCTGATTTCCTCAGTCAGACACATTACCTTAAGATGAATAAATTTGGGAGGTGAATCAACACCTTTAAGACTTTGGTTTTTGATACAGAAAACTATGTTTTATGAAATGTACTTCAAAGATTCATCATAAAGATTAAAGCAAACGGTGTATAAGAAGCAGGGAACAAAGAACCTGGAACTCAGAAAGCATTTAATGAAAGGCAGGTGCCATTTATGCTGTCACCACTAGAGCTAAGAGCTAGCAATGGCAGCCTTGCTCCAGATCTTACTCTCTACTGTGGAGTTGGATGTGCAGAAGCACTGTACTTGCAGATGAGCTAGACTGACAAGAAACCGTCTGTGTCCCCAAAAGAATTCATTAAAATTCACTGCCCCAATCTGTTGACTGTCAATACTAGTTAGAGAATTTCTGTTGGGTTTGGAATGAGTACTGGATTTAATTTGATAACTTATTGTCTGTAGAATAATCAAGGAAACAGAAGGATCATTAGCAAAAACGGGGATCAGTGATGGGCATCATTTATGTTTCTCATGCATTCAGACTGGAATCTGTGTGATTATTGAGGCCAATCTTGTTTGTTGGTAACAAAACAACTGCTTTAATCTCAATGTATTCTCCCTCTTTGGAATAGCTTTTGTCTCCATACAAGATGGCAACTTGATTTTATTGCATTGGAAACAATGTGAGTGAGTTTGTTTGTGTATGTGGTGCGTATGTGGTGTTTGTGTATGTGGTGCGTATGTGGTGTGTGTGTGTGTGTGTGTGTGTGTGTGTGTGTGTGTGCGTGTGCGCATGTGTGCCTGTCTGTCTTTCTGTCTGTGTGGAAAAAGAGAGAGTACAGTTTTGCCTGATGGATTTGAGAAGGAAAAAGTATATGCCTTTAAATTATTTATTTAAATAAGGAGCTCATGCTCCTTTAAATTATTTTCTCATTTTTATGCACATATCAGAGTAACCATCATTGCAGCATCTTTGGTGATACAGTATTGTGTGATTCAACAGATAAAAGGGCACTTTTAGTGAAAGTATTTGAGATGAAATTGACCACTCAAAAATTTCCAGGAAACAGATTAAAGCTATTTTTTTCTGAGAATTTTGATGTTTGTTTTTATGAGGTTAAAAAATCTGTCCTTATGGGTAAAGGCCCACAGAATGAATTGTATCAGCTGACATGATTGGTAACATTTTGCAGATTTTTATGTTCAACACAGAAGCTTATGATTTCATTTCAACAAAACAGCTCATATGTCTGCTTTCTTCCTTTCCTTTCCTTTCCTTTCCTTTCCTTTCCTTTCCTTTCCTTTCCTTTCCTTTCCTTTCCTTTCCTTCCCTTCCCTTCCCTTCCCTTCCCTTCTCTTCTCTCCCTTCCTCTCCCCTTCTCTTCTCAACCCTTCTCTTCCATTCCCTTCTGCTTCCTTCTCTTCTTCTCTATTCTCTTCCTTTTCTGTGACACCTTGCTCATTTCTTCTCATGATTTCATTTCTCTATTTGACTTCCATTCCCCTCCTCAGCTTTTATTCCTTCTCTATCTTTGAAATATTTTTCTTCAAAAAACCCCTATCTTGGTATTTCCTGAATTATATCTTCTTTCTGATTATCCTTTTCCATGTTATTCCACATATATTTCATAGATAGGCAGATAGATAGATAGATAGATAGATAGATAGATAGATAGACAGATAGATAGATAGGAAGATAGAAAACCTCTCTGTGTTGTGTAATTATTTAAAAAAACAATACACAGACTACAGAAAGCTCAAGAAGAAGGAAAATCAAAGTGGGGGTGCTTTGGTTTTTCTGAGAAAGAGAAAAATACACAGGAGCAATTATGGAGACAAAGTATGGGGCAAAGACTGAAGAAAAGGTCATCCAGAGACTGTCCTTCTTGGAGATTCATCCTATAAACAGTGAACAAATCCCGAAATTATTATTAATGACGAGAAGTACATGTTGAAAGGAGCCTGTTATGGTTGTCTCCGAAGGGGTGCCGCCAGAACCTTACACATACAGAGGCAGATGCTAGCAGCCAACCATTGGACTGATGGGGTCCCAAATGGAGGAGTTGGAGGGTAGACAGGAGGAACTGAAGGGGTTTCCAGCTCCATGGACATAACAATGATGTTGGCCAACCAAACTCTCCATGGCTTCCAAGGACTAATTCATCAACCAAGGGGTGGGTACACATGGTTTCATCTAAAAGTGTGGCAGAGGAATGCCTTGTCAGGCATCAGTGGCAGGAAAGGTCTTTGGTCCTATGAAGGCTTGACAGATGCCCCATCGTGGGGAAATCGAGGGAGGGGTGTAGTTGGGAGTGGGTTGGGTGGAGGGGCATATTCTTGGAGGCAAGGGGTGGGAGGATGGGTTGGGGGTTTTCGGGGAGGGGGAATCCTGGAAAGGGTATAACATTTAAAATATAAATGAAGAATATATTCAATAAAAAAATATCCATGCTAATTCTGGCTACTGGCCAACAAAGGCAGTCTCCCTGACCCTTTGGCTATCCCAAAGCTGTGGTTTACCCAATTTTCTGTGGTTCATTTATCACCAAACTGCACACATTCCCAGTGATCTGTGGCTAGTCTGCCAAGATTGGTTCTAAACCTTAAGTCCAATATAAAGAAAACTCCAGAGGCTTATATCAGTCAGATTTATAATAGTAATTTTTTCCACTCCATATTTTATTCATCCCCCATCAGCCTTCCGATTGTTCCACATCCCATACCTTCTCCCCACCACCCTGTATCCACATGGAAATCCCCACCCTCCACTCCACCTGACCTCTAAACTCCCTGGGGCCTCCAGTCTCTTGAGGTTTAGGTGCATCATCTCTTAATGAACAGAGACCCGGCAGTCCTCTACTGTATGTGTTGGCAGCCTCATATCAGCTGTTGTATGCTTCCTGTTTGGTGATCCAGTGTTTGAGACATCTTGGGAGTATAAATTAATAGAGACTGCTGGTTCTCCTACAGGATTGCCCTTCTCCTCAACTTCTTTCAGGCTTCCCTAATTCATGAAGAGAGGTCAGCTGCTTCTGTCCACTCGTTGGGTGCAAATATCTGCATCTGGCTCTTTCGGCTGCTTGTTGGATCTTCTGTAGTGCAATAATGCTAGGTTACTTTCTGAGTTCTCCATAGCCTCAGTAATAGTGTCAGGCCTCGGGACCTCCCCATAAGCTGGATCTCACTTTGGGCCTGTTGCCGGACCTTCTTTGCCTCAGGCTCCTCTCTATGTCCATCCTGTAATTCTTTCAGACAGGAACAAATATGGGTCAGAGTTGTGATTGTGGAATGACCCCCCTCTCCTTCATTTGATACCCTGTTTTCCTGCTGGAGGTGGGCTTTATAAGTTCCCTTTTCCTACTGGCAGACATTTCATCTAAGATTCCTCCATTTGAGTCAGGAGAGCCCCTAACTTCCCAGGTCTCTGGTGCATTCTGGAGGGTCCCCCAACCTCCTACCTCCCAAGGTTGCCTGTTTCCATTCTTTCTGTGGGCCCTCAGGGCTTCAGTCCTTTTCTCTCATCCAATACCAGATCAGTTTCCCCTCTGCCCTCCCAATTCTCTCCCTCCCCCCATTCACTTTTCCTCCCAGGTCCCTCCTTTCCTCCCCACTTGTGATCAATTTTTTTCTCCCTAAGTGGGACTGAGATGTCCTCATTTGGGCTTTTCAGCTTGTTGAACTTTTTGAGTTCTGTGGCTTTTTTTGGCTAATATCTACTTCTTAGTGTGTACATGCTATGCTTGTCCTTTTGGGTTTGAGTTACTTCACTCAAGATGATATTTTCTAATTCCATCCATTTGCCTACAAAACTCAGGATGTCCTCATTCTCAGTAGCTAAGTAGTATTCCATTGTGTAAATGAACCACATTTTCTGCATCCATTCTTCTGTCATGGGACATCTGTGTTGTTTCCGGTTTCTGGCTATTACAAATAAGGCCACTGTGAACATAGTAAAAAATGTGCCCTGTACAACTTCACCTGGAAGTAATAGATGCTTACTTCCTTCTTTAAATCCCAAAATAGGATGTTTTCAGGAGAAGATATGTTTCAACAAATGGTTAAATAACATTAAATGTCAATGTCTCTAGATTTCTGAACATTTTTGAGAATTATCTATGTAAAGTAATCTGGATTGTTGTCCTTTAACTACTCTCAGCTATTTGGAATTGAAATATCTTGAAAAACACACTAATAACTCAGAGTCATGAATTTGCTATCTGGCCCTTAACTTTTGTGTTTAATGATTTAAAATCTGTTCATAATGGCAATTAGAGAAGGACTGGGTCTAAGCTTTGTATACTTTAGTTTTGGTATCAAAGAAAAAATTTATTTTATGAAAACCTTAATTTTGTATCAAAATAAATTCTTTACCAATGTAAGAAATTATAACTTTAACTTTGTAACAATTGTAAAGATTTTTACCAAATGAGTTTGTGGCTACATATTCAATTTTAGCTATTTCCACCCTGTTTAAATGATGACCACTTCTAATTTCTCCCACAAAATCAACCCAGAATCACCGCATCCAGACCCCAAAACTCAGGGAATCGGGAAAACAACTTTTAATAACTTATTCCTGTTGAATATGGGCATTGAAATATCTTTTAATGGGGGAAATGGTAGGAAAAATGAGGGGTGGGGTGTTAGGCCTTAAGAAGGTCACACCAACAATCCTTATTACTCTCAGATGTCTGTGTTCTTACTGGATCAGTCTGAAATTCCCTGACATCAGGAGTTAGAGCAGGTCAGTTCAGCATGTATGACAATGAATCTCATTAAAGCTGTATACTCTGTAATATACAAATCTCAAAACAGTATTTAATTATCTTCAAGGCGGCTGTATGGATTGTTTCAGTCTGGGTTAGGTATACAGAATAGTTAGGATGAAATTCTGTTCTTTGAGCATGTGAAAGACAGCCTTTTTGTTTTTGAGCCAGAATTAATAATAACCAATCACAAGTATTCACTTGTGCCATTTGCAGGATGGCATAAAGAATCTTTATCTTTCTTGCTTGTTTCTCTTGAATCTTGTTTTTTAAGGAGTCTTTCTTTGTCATATCTGCTCCATATAACTCTGAAAATTGTCCAGAGTCTAATTACCTTTTCTAAAAATACAGCATTTCTTCCCATTCAGTATGTCTTTTAGCCAGTAACCAGAAAAACGTTTAGCTTGACCTCTCTCCCAGAGGAATAATGAAATAAATACAAAACTGAAAAATGACACCAATTTTAATAATTAAAACAATTCAAAACAAATTATGTAAAGTAAACAAATACAGTATATGCCAATTTTTAGGTTATTTCTAATCTTTCTTGCCAGGATATTTAACCCTGGCATTCACATTTGAAGAATATGTGTTATTCCGCAAGACTTTCGAGCTTCCCTAAAGCTATGCTGTTTACATATAATCACCCTGCTATCCTTAAAACCCTTTTGCTTATTATATAAACCTATTCTCAGGCCTGTTTCCTAATCTGTCATGCCAGGATATTTAACACAAAATTCCCATGGAGTCCACATTCGATGAATATCAGTTATCCTGTTGTATTACAAGAAAACATCTATGAACCCATAAGAAATTACTAAAACACACTACCCTAATCTGTTGACTGTCAATGCTTCTTAGAGAATTTCTGTAGGGTTAGGACTTGGAACTGAATTTATTTTTTCTCTTTTTTAAAATTAGATATTATTTTATTTACATTTCAAATGTTATCCCCTTTCCTCCTTTCCCCTCTGAAAATCCCCTATCCATCCTCCCTCTCCCTACTCACTAATGCATCCACTACCATTTCTCTGTCCTGGCATTCAATTACACTAGGGCATCGAGCCTTCACAGGGCCAAGGGACTCTCCTCCCTTTGATGTCTGTCTAGGCCACACTCTGCTACATATGGAGCTAGAGCCATGGGTTCCTCCACTTGTACTCTTTGGTTGGTGAGTTAGTTCCTGGGAGCTCTGGGGGTATTGGTTGGTTTGTATTGTTGTTCTTCCTGTGGCTGCAAAACTCTTCAGCTTGTTGGGTCCCTTCTCTAGATCCATTCAGAACCTTGTGCTCAGTCCAAAGGCTGGCTGAGAGCATCCAACTCTGTATTTGTTAGCCACTGGCAGAGCTTCTCAGGAGACAGCTATATCAGACTCCTATAAGCAAGAAATTGTTGGCATCTACAATATTATCTGGGTTGTTAAATTTATATGGGATGGATCCCCAGGTGGAGCAGTCGCAGAATGGCTTTTCCTTGAGTCTCTGCTCCATAGTTTGTCTCTGTATCTCCTTCCATTGGTATTTTGTTCCCCCTTCTAAGAAGGACTGAAGTATGTACACTTTGGTCTTCTTTCTTCTTGAGCTTCATGTGCTCTGTGAATTATATATTGGGTATTCCAAACTTCTGGGCTAATATCCACTTATCAGTGACTGCATTCTAAGTGTGTTCTTTGTGATTTGTTTACTTCACTCAGCACATGGGCACAGGGGAAAATATCTTTACCAATGCTATATATGATAGACGACTAATATCCAACATACCAACTGAATCTAAGAACACATCAGAATAATCATTCACCCTAATCAAGTAGGCTTCATCCTAGGGATGCAGGGATGGTTCAATATATGGAAATCCTTCAATGTAATCCACCACCTAGACAGACTCAAGAAAAAAAAACACATGGTCATTTCATTGGATGCTGAAAAATCATTTGAAAAAGTTCAGCATCCTTTCATGTTAAAGGTCTTGGAAAGAACAGGAATTCAAGGCCCATACCTAAACATAATAAAAGCGATATATAGCAAATCAGTAGCAAACATCAAACTAAATGGAGAGAAACTTGTAGCAATCCCTCTAAATTCAGGGACTAGACAAGGCTGCCCTCTCTCTCCATATTTATTCATTATAGTACTTGAAGTTCTAGCCAGAGCAGTTAGACAACAAAAGGAAGTCCAAGAGATACAAATTGAAAAGGAAGTAGTCAAAATATCACTATTTGCAGATAATAGATAGTAAACTTAAGCGACCCAAAAAACTCCACCAGAGAACTCCTACATCTTATAAACAACTTCAGCAAAATGGCTGGATATAAAATTAACTCAAGCACATCAGTAGCCTTCCTATACTCATAGGATAAACAGGCTGAGAAAGAAATTAGGGAAATGACACCCTTCACAATAGCCACAAACAATATAAAGTACCTTGGTGTGACTCTAACCAAACAAGTGAAAGATCTGTATCACAGGAACTTCAAGTCTTTGAAGAAAGAAATCAAAAAGACCTCAGAAGATGGAAAAATCTTCCATGCTCTTGGATTGGCAGGATTAATATCGTAAAAATTGCCATCTTGCCAAAAGCAATCTACAGATTCAATGCAATTCCCATCAAAATCCCAATTCAATTCATCATAGACTTAGAGTAATTCTCAAATTCATCTGGAATAACAAAGAATCCAGGATACCTAAAACTATTCTCAACTGTAAAGAACTTCTGGGGTAATCAGTATTCAAGACCTCAAGCAATACTACAAAGTAGTTGTGTTAAAAACTAAATGGCATTGATACAGTGACAGGCAAGTAGATCAATGGAATAGAATGGAAGACCAGGAAATGAACCCAAAGAATTATGGTCACTTGATCTTTGAAAAAGGAGCTACAAACATCTATTGGAAAAAAGATAGGCTTTTCAAAAAATGGTGCTGGTTCAGCTGGAGGCCAGCATGCAAAAGAATGCAAATCAATCCATTCTTATCTCCTTGTAGCAAGCTCAAGTCCAAGTGGATCAAGAACCTCCACATAAAACCAGACACACTGAAAGTAATACAAAAAAAAAAAAACAAAAAATCTGGGGAAGACTCTTGAGGACATGGGCACAGGGGAAAATTTCCTCAACAGAACACCAATAGCTTATGCTCTAAGATCAAGAATTGACAAATGGGACCTCATAAAACTACGAAGTTTCTGTAAGGCAAAGGACATTGCCTAAAGGACAAAATGGCAACCAACAACTTGGGAAAAGATCTTTAGCAACACCAGATCTGACAGAGTGCTTATATCCAAGATATACAAAGAACTCAAGAAGGTAGACTCCAGAGAGCCAAATGTTCCCCCTTAAAAAATGGAGTACAGAGCTAAACAAAGAATTTTCACCTGAGGAATATTGAATGGCTGAGAAGCACCTAAAGAAATATTCAACATACTTAGTCATCAGGGAAATGCAAATCAAAACGACCCTGAGATTTCACCTCATACCAGTCAGAATGGCTAAGATCAAAAACTCAGGAGCAAACAGGTGCTGGTGAGGATGTTGAGAAAGAGGAACACTCCTCCACTGCTAGTGGGGTTGCAAGCTGGTACTAGCACTCTGGAAATCAGTCTGGCAGTTCCTCAAAAAACTGGGAATGATACTTCTGGAGGATCCTGCTATACCACTCCTGGGCATATACCCAGAGGATTCCTCAGCATGTAATAAGGATACATGCTCCACTATTCATAGCAGCTCTCTTTTAATAGCCAGAACCTGGAAAGTACCCAGATGCCCCTCAATGGAGGAATGTGTATAGAAAATGTGGTATATATACACAATGGAGTAATATTCAGCCATTAGAAACAATGAATTTATGAAATTCTTAGACAAATGGATGGAACTGGAGAATATTATCCTAAAGTGAGGTATCCCAGTCTCAAAAGAATACTCATGGTATGCACTCACTGATAAATGGCTATTAGCCTAGAAGCTTGGAATACCCAAGAACCAAATTCACATATATAATGATGCCCAAGAAGAAGGAAGGAGTGGCCCCTGGTCTTGGAAAGGCTCAGTGCAGCAGTGTAGGGGAATACCAGGACAAGGAATTGGAAAGGGGTCAATTGGGGAACAGGGGGAGAGAAAAGGCTTTATCGGACTTTTTGGGAGGGGGGATCCAAGAAATGAAAAATCATTTGAGGGATATCTGGGCTCCTTCCAACTTCTGGCTATTATAAATAAGGCTGCTATGAACATAGTGGAACATGTGTTTTTATTGTATGCAGGGTATTCTGCTGGGTATATGTCCAGGAGTGGTATGACAGGGTCCTCTGGAAGAGTCATGCCCAATTTTCTGAGGAACCACCAGACAGATTTCCAGAGCAGTTGTACCATTTTGCAATCCCACCAACAGTGTAGGAGTGTTCTCTTTTCTCCACATCCTCGCCAGCACCTGTTGTCCCTTGAGTTTTTAATCTTAGCCATTGTGACTGGTGTGAGGTGGAATCTCGGGGTTGTTTTGATTTGCATTTCCCTGATGACTAATGATGTTGAACATCTCTTAAGGTGCTTCTCAGCCATCAGAATTTCTTCTGGTGAAAATTCCTTGTTTAGCTCTGTACCCCATTTTTCAACAGGGTTATGTCTTTCTTTGGGGTATAACTTCTTGAGTCCTTTGTATATATTGGATATTAGCCCTCTGTCGGATGTGGGGTTGGTGAAGATCTTTTCCCAATTTGTTGGCTGCTGTTTTGTCCTTCTGACAGTGTCCTTTGCCTTACAGAAACTTTGTAATTTTGTGAGGTCCCATTTGTCAATTCTTGATCTTAGAGCATAAGCTATTGGTGTTCTGTTCAGGAACTTTCCCCCTGTGTCCAAGTCCTCCAGGGTCTTCCCCAGTTTATTTTCTATTAGTTTCAGTGTGTCTGGTTTTATGTGGAGGTCCTTGATCCACTTGGAGTTGATCTTAGTACAAGGAGATAACAGTGGGTCAATTCGCATTCTTCTGTATGTTGACCTCCAGTTGAACCTGCACCATTTGTTGAAAAGGCTATCTTTTTTCCAATGGATGTTTGTAGCTCCTTTATCAAAGATTGAGTGACCATAAGTATTTGGTTTCATTTCTGTGTCTTCAAATCAGAAACTAAACAAGGCTGCCCCTTCTCTCCATATCTTTTCAATATAGTACTTGAAGTTCTAGCGAGAGCACTTAGACAACATAAGGAAATCAAAGGGATACAAATTGGAAAGGAAGAAGTCAAACTACCACTTTTTGCAGATGATATGATAGTATATGTAAGTGACCCAAAAAATCCACCAGAGAACTCCTACAGCTGATAAATAACTTCTGCAAAGTGGCTGGTTATAAAAATCAACTCAAAAAAATCAGTAGCCTTCTTGTACTCAAAGGACAAGCAGGCTGAGAAAGAAATTAGGGAAATAACACCCATCACAATAGTCACAAACAATATAAAGTATCTTGGCATGACTTTAACCAAACAAGTGAAAGAACTGTATGACAGGAACTTCATGTCCTTGAAGAAAGAAATCAAAGAAGTCCTCAGGAGATGGAAAAATATTCCATGCTCTTGGATTGGCAGGATCAATATAGTAAAAATGGCCATCTGGCCAAAAGCAATCTACAGATTCAATGCAATCCCCATCAATATCCCAAATCAATTCTTCATAGATCTAGAAAGAGCAATTCTCAAATTCATCTGGAGTAACAAAAAACCCAGGATAGCTAAAACTATTCTCAACAATAAAAGGAGACTTCTAGGGGAATCAATATCCCTGACCTTAAGCAGTACTACAGAGCAATTGTGCTAAAAACTGCATGGTATTGGTACAGTGACAGGAAAATCACTTGAAATGTAAATGAAGAATGTATCAAATAAAAATGCAAATAAGTGGGGTACAGAGTTAAAATAATTCTCAACTGAGGAATCCTGAATGGCTGAGAAGCACCTAGAGAAATGTTAAACATCCTTAGTCATCAGGGAAATGCAAATCAAAACAACCTTGCAATTCTACCTGACACCAGTCAGAATGGCTAAGATGAAAATCTCAGGTGACTGAAGATGCTGGTGAGGATGTGAAGAAAGAGGAACACTCCTCCAATTCTGGTGGGATTGCAAGATGGTACAACTACTCTGGAAATCACTTCCTCAGAAAATTGGACATATTACTTCCTGAGGACCCAGCCCTACCATTCCTGGGCATATATTCAGAAGATGCCCCAACATGAAATAAGGACACCTGTTCCACTGTGTTCATAGCAGCCTTATTTATAATAGCCAGAAGCTAGAAAATACCCATATGTCCCTCAAATGAGTAATGGATAAAGAAATTGCGGTACATTTACACAATGGAATACTACTCACCTATTAAAAACAATGAATTCATGAAATTCTTAGGCAAATGAATGGAACTAGAACTGGATTTAATTAGGTGAATTATTTAATTAGGTGATGGCTTTGGGAGGTCATCTCGGATTAGTTAAGGAAACAGAGATATTATTTGCAACAATGGGAATCAGTGATAGGCATCAGTTATAACTCTCATGCATTCACACTTGAATCTGTGTGATTATTGTTGCCCGTTTTGTTTTCTGATGACAATACATCTGCTTTAATATCAATGTATTCTCCCTCTTTGTAATATAGTTTTCCTCCTTACTGGATGACAACTCAATTTAACTGCATTGGGAATATATATATATATATATATATATATATATATATATATGGAGAGAGAGAGAGAGAGAGAGAGAGAGAGAGAGAGAGAGAGAGAGAGAGAAACTCATCTATCTTTCATACATATAATTTACTTAGTTATAGTATACATAGTTTAGCCTGACAGATGGAGAAGGAAAAAGATTATTCAAGCTCATTCTCCTTTAAATTATTTTCTCATTTTCATGCACATATCAGGGTAACCATTACTGCAGCATCTTTGGTGACATAGTATTGAATGATTCAACAGTTACAAGTGAAAATATTTGAGATGAAATTGACCACTCAAAAATTAGTGGGAAACAGATAAAAGCTATGTTTTTCTGAAATTCTTGATGTTTGTTTTTAAGAGATTAAAAAAAAAAAACTATCCTTATGGGTGAACGACCACCAATTGTATCAGCTGACATGATTGGGAACATTTTGCAGAATTTTATGTTCAATACAGAACTTATGATTTCATTTCACCAAAACAGCTCATATATCTGCTTTCTTAATTTCTTTTTCCCTCTTCCCGTTCCTTCCCTTCCCTTCTCTTCCCTTTCCTACACTTTTCTTCCCATCTCTTCCCTTCCATTTCTTTCTGTTCTCTTCCTTTCCATTCTTTCCTCTCCCATTCCATCCTCTTGCCTACTATCTTCTTCTGTTCTCCTTTCCTTTCCAACCCCTTCCATTTCCTTCTTTTCTTGTTCCTGCTCTCACTTCCCCTTTCCTTCCCTTCCATTCCTTTCTCTTCTCTTCTCTTCTCTTCTCTTCTCTTCTCTTCTCTTCTCTTCTCTTCTCTTCTCTTCTCTTCTCTTCTCTCCTCTCCTCTCCTCTCCTCTCCTCTCCTCTCCTCTCCCCTCTCCTCTCCTCCCCCCTCCCCTCCCCTCCCCCCTCCCCTCCCCTCCCTCCTCCCCTCCCCTCCTCTCTCCTCCCCCTCCCCTCTCCTCCCCCCTCCCCTCCCCTTCCCACCTCTTCCCTCCCCCCTCCCCACCTCTCCCCTCCCCCCGCCCCTCTCCTCCCCCTCCCCTCCCCTCCCCCTCCCCTCTCCTCCCCCCTCCCCTCCCTTCCCCTCCCCTCTCCCCTCCCCTCCCCTTCTCTTCTCTTCTCTCCTCTCCCCTTCCTTTACTTCCTTACCCTTCCCTTCTTTTCCTTCTATTCCCCTCTCTTCCTGCCTATTCTCTTCCCCTCCCTGTGACTCCCTGCTCCTTTTCTTGTCTTTATTTTAGTTTTCTATTTTGCTTTCATTATCCTGCTCCTTTTTTGTTGTTTGAAAAGCACCTATCTTTATATTTCCTTCATTATGTTGTACTTTCTGGTTATCATGTGTGTGTGTGTTTATATGCATATGTGTGTGCGCGCATGTGCATGTACCTGTGCATGTCCTGTGCCTATAATATATATACCACTCTATTTTAATCTAACCTATATGTATATATATGTATACATATATATACATAATATACATATTTCTCTCTAATCTATGTATGTCTTTCTATCTTTGTGTATACACACACCTATGTGTATGTATATGTGCATGTATGTGCATATCTTTTTCACCTCATCCACATATAATCTACTTTTCATTTTCTTGGTGAAATGTGCTTTCAAATACCTACGTTTATGTTTTCAATTTTTTCTTCAGAGTGAGATATGAGTTTTAAAAATAAATTAATAGCTTCTATATTATTCTTCTTCAAGGAAGGAAACATATCTGTGTTTCTGAACTGTTTTCAAACCTATTGTAAATTTAAGGTAACCTCTTAAATATAAGTAGAATTTCTAAATTAACATTCATTGCATATTTTAAAATGTGACTTATTTATGAAACTTCTCATGTCTCTGAAGAAAAAAGCTACATCCCAGTAATAAAATTGCTGTTCAAGCATTTCCAACTTAGCTGAGGCTAGGGAATACTGAATATGTCAATGAAGGAGATGCATTATTTAATTATATAAATAATTTTCTAGTGCATCCCAGGCACCTGGAAATATATTTTGTGGCTGACACATATCATAAATGATGGAGCAAAATAGAGAAGAGGAAATGAAGAATGAGTCATCAGTTTCATTGGTGGCTTTTGGCACTTTGAAAGACGTTCTTCTCTGTGAGAAAACTGGAAATGTAATTTGAATAACAAGTTATTATTATAACCAGGGAAGAATGATATAATGTGCAGTATGGAATATGGATTCTCCTTCTTAATTCTCTACACGGATTCTTTTTTATACACTTTATGTGTCAAGTTATTAATCAATCTCATCCCCGAAATTAAGTAATCATGTAAAGACTGGTCATATTTACATTTGTCATATGTCACATTTGTTAGTGACCTTAAGAAAAATGAATAAAATGTTTTAGGGTAGTGAGTTAGCTGTCCACATGGCTCCTGAGAAATGCAGAAAAGATAATCAGATATCCTGACTCATCCTAGAGGATCCGCTGTATTCAGCGCAGTTGCTTAGATCCCCCACCACCAAAGTCCCATAGCTGACTGATGAGTGCCTAGTAAATTCAGGATCCATAACCTACCAAAACCCCCAATCCTCGAATACCACTACCCTTCTGCCCTTCTGCCATATCCTTTCTGCTGGGGCAGACTGCTAGCTGTTCTACTCCCATGAAGACACCACATCCTGTGCCAATCTAGAGGATCCACTGCACTCAGAGTAGTTGACATGATATCCCGAGTCATCCCAGCATATCCTATGCACTCAGAGCAGTCAGGCAACAGAACCAACAGACTGAAAACCTTTCCTGGAGTTCTGCTATACACAGGGAAACAGAAACCACAGTCCATAGCCCCCCTCCCCCAGAGAACCTCTTCACATAGGACCACAGCTTGACTGCTGCACTGAAGTACCAACCATCTGAAGGCCTCCCTGGAGAACTACTGCAACCAGGGCAACAGATCAGCATCTTCTCTACCCCTCTGTGGAGCCTCCTCACTCTGAATAGTTGGAAGGCCCCACAGGTAGTCTTCTACAGTCAGGGCTATAGGCCTACCTGAAGCAACCCAGGGACTAAAGAGGCAGACTCAAGAGAGAGTCACCCAGACCAACAAACATCAGGTTATCCAGATGGTGAGAGGCAAGTGCAAGATTATAAGCAGCAGAAGCCAATATACATGGGATTCACCGGCACCCAGTTCTCCCACCAGAGCAATCTCGGAATACACCAACACACCTGAGAATCAGGAGTCTGTCCTAAAATCCTATCTCATGAAGAAAATACTGTTCTCTAAGGAAGATATCAATAACTCACTAAAAGAAATACAAGAAAACATAGGTAAACAGATAAAAGGATTGAATAAAGTGGTCCAAGACATAAACGTGGAAGGAGAAATAATAAAGAATATACAATGGAGGCAAACTTCAAACTGGAAAACCAAGCAAAGAGGTCAGGAATTATAGATATAAGTATCCCCAACAGAATAAAAGAGAGAAGAGAAAATCTCAGGTGTAGAAGATACTGTAGAAGATATTGACACAACTGTCAAAGAAATTTCAAAACATAAAATACTCCTAACTCAAAGCATCCAGGAAATTCATGACACAATGAAAAAAAAACCTAGGAATAATCAGAATAGAGGAGAACAAAGATTCCCAGATCAATGGACCTGAAAATATTTTCCAAAAAGATCAGAGAAGAAAACTTCCCCAACCTTAAGAAAAAGATGGTCATAAAGGTACGAAAAGCCTATAGATCACCAAATAAATGGGACTGAAAAAGAAAATCCTTGTGTCATATAATAATCAAAACACTAAATGCACAGAAAAAAGAAAGACTATTGAAAGCTGCAAGGAAATGGACCAAGTAACATACAAAAGAAGACCCATGATAATTACATCAGACTTCTCAACAGAGACTATGAAACCAGAAGAGCCTGGTCAGAGGTCATGCAGACTCTAAGAGAACACACATACCAGCACGGGCTACTATACCCAGCAAAACTCTCAATCAACACAAATGGAGAAAACAAAACATTCCACAACAAAACCAAATTCAAACAGTATCTATATACCAATCAGCCCTACAGAGGATCTGAGAAGGAAAATTCCAACCAAAGGAAGGTACTTTCACCAAAGAAGACAAGATATTAAGAGTCTCACAACAATACAAAAACGGGAGCACCACAAGCATATAAAGAAACCTACAAAAATAAACATATCAGCAAACAAGAGTCATCTCACTTTAATGTGTCTGAATATTAATGGAATCAACTCACCTATAAAAAGACATAAGCTAACAGACTGGATTTGCAAAAAAGATCTTGCATTTTGCTGCATAGAAGAAATGCACCTCAATAACAAAAACAGACATTATCTCAGAGTAAAACAATGGACAAAGGTCTTCCAAGAAAATGATTCCAGGAAACAAGCTGCAGTTGCCATTCTAATATCTAATAAAATAGACTTTCAATCTAAAGTAATTAAGTATGTTGAGAAAGGACACTTCATATCCATCAAGGGGAAAATCCATCATGAGAATGTCACAATTCTGAACATCTCTGCCCCACATTCTAGGGAAACAACATTCATAAAAGAAACATTACTAAAGTTCAAAACACACATTGAATCCCATACAATAATAGTGGGAGACTTCAACACCCCACTCTCACCAAAACACAGGTCATTGAATCAGAAACTTAACAAAGTGACAGTAAAACTGATAGAGGTTATGAAGCAAATGCATTTAACAGATATCTACAGAATATTTCACCCAAAACAAAAGAATACACCTTCTTCTCAACACATCATGGTACCTTCTCCAAAATCAACTATATAATTAATCACAAAACAAACTGCAATAGATACAAGAATGCTGAAAAAAAATCCCATGCATCCTATAAGATCACGATGGCCTAAGGCTGGTCTTCAATTACAACAAAACAACAGAAACCCCACATATATGCAAAAACTGAACAACTCTCTTCGCAATGATAACTTGGTCAGAGAAGAAATAATGAAAGAAATTAAAGACTTCCTGGAATGTAATGAAAATTTTGCCACATCATACCCAAACTTACAGCACACAATGGAAACACTACTGTGAGGAAAATTTATAGCACTAAGTGCCTTGGTAAAAAACAAAACAAAACAAAACAAAACAAAACAAAACAAAACAAAAAAACTGGAGAGATCTTATACTAACAACTTAACAGCATATCTGATGCTCTAGAACAAGAAGAAGCAAACTCGCCCAAGAGGAGTAAACAGCAGGAAATATCAAACTCAGAGCAGAAATCAACCAATTAGAAACAAAGAGAATAATAGAATCAAAAAAGCAAACAAACAAACAAACAAAACATAAGCTGGCTATTTGAGAGAATCAGCAAGATAGATAAACCCCTAGCCAAACTAACGAAAGGGTCCAGTGGCAGTATTCAAATTAACAAAATAAGAAATGAAAAGGAGTTATAACAACAGAAACCAAGGAAATTAAAAAATATCAGATTCTACTACAAAAGCCTATACTCAACAAAACTGGAGAATCTAAATGAAATGACTTGCTTTCTAGATATATGCAAGATATCAAGAGTGGTTAAACTATCTAAACAGGCCCATATCACACAAGGTTATGGAAGAAGTCATTAAAAACCTCCCAACCAATAAAAAGTCAGGGGCCAGATGGATTTAGTGCAGAATTCTACCAGACCTTCAAATAAGACCTGATACACATATTCCTCAAACTGTTCCAGAAAATAGAAACAGCAGGAACTCTACCTAACTCATTCTATGAAGCAACAATTACTCTGATACCTAAACTGCACAAGGTCTCAACCTAAAAAGAGAACTTCAGACCAATATTGCTTTTTAATATAGATGCAAAAATACTCAACAAGATTCTTGCCAACCTAATGCAAGAACACATCAAAATGATCATTCATCATGATCAAGTAGGTTTCCTTCTAGGGATGGAAAGTTGGTTCAGTATATGAAAATGAATTAACATAATCCACTATATAAACAAACTCAAATAAAAAATGACATGATCATTTCCTTAGATGCAGAAAAACCTTTTGACAACATAGAATACCTTTTCATTTTAAATGTTTTAGAGAGATCAAGAATTCAAGGTCTATACCTAAACATCATAAAAACAATATACAGCAAACCAACAACTAATATCAAATTAAATGGAGACATACTTGAAGCAATCCCACTAAAATCAAGGACAAGGCAAAGATGACCACTCTCCCCATATCGATTCAATACAGTATTGGAAGTTCTAGCTGGAACAATAAGACAACAAAAAATAAAAAATAAAAAATAAAAAATCACCAAGGGAAGCAAATTGTCAAAAAAGGAATAATTGCAGATATGATAATATACATAAGGATGGATACAGAAAATTTGGTATATTTACACAAGGGAATATTACTCAGCTATTAAAAACAATGAATTCATAAAATTCTTAGGCAAATGGCTGGAACTAGAAAATATCATGTTGAGTGAGGTAACCAAAAGAACACACATGGTATGCATTCACTTATAAGTTGATATTAGCCCAGAGGCTTGGAATGCCCAGGACACAATTCACAGATGAAATGAAGAAGGAAGAACAAAGTATGGATACTCTGGTCTTTCTTAGAAGGGGGAACAAAATGAGCACAGAAGGAGATACAGAGACAAAGTGTGGAGCATAGTCTTAGGGAAAGACCATCCAGAGACTTCCCCAATTAGTGATCCATTCCATATAGAGTTACAAAACCCAGACACTATTGTGGATGGCCATAAGTGCTTCCTGACCAGGACAGGATATAGCGGTCACCTGGGAGACTCTGCTAGTGCATGACAAATACAGAGGGGGACACTCTTAGCCTGACATTGAACTGAACACAGGGTCTCCAATGGAGGAGGTAGAGAAAGGACCCAAGGAGCTGAAGGAATTTGCAGAGTCATAGGAGAAACAAAATGAGCCACCCATTACTCCTTGAGTTTCCAGGGACAAAACCACCAACCAAAGAGTACACATGGAGTTACCCATGGCTCCAGATACATAGGCAGCAAAGGATGGCCTTGTTGGACATCAAAGGGAGGAGTGGCCTTTGGTCCTAGGAAGGCTGGATATCACAGTGCAGGGGAATAGCAGGACAGGGAAGAAGGAGAGGGTTGATTGGAGAATAGGGGAAGGGAGATGGGTTATGGGATTTTGGGGTACAGGACCAGGAAATGGAACAACATTTGAAATATAAATAAAGAATATATGTAATAAAAAATAGAAATTGAAGATCTCAGAAAATGGAGGGATCTCCCATCCTCATGGATTGGCAGAATTAAAATAGTTAAACAGGTTATCCTACCAAATGCAATTTACAGATTCAATGCAATCCTCATCAAAATCCCAACACAATTCTTCAAAGACATGGAAAGTTCAATTCTCAAATTCATCTGGAAAGGAAAAAAAACTAGAATAGCTGAAACAATTCTTAACAATCAAAGAAGAGCTGGGGGAATCACCATTCCTGACTTTAACTTTAATATAGTGCTGTAGTGATAAAAACAGCGGGTTGATGAATGGAATAGAATTGAAGATCCAGAAAGAAAATCACATCCTTTACGTTGCTCAACTTCAATGTGATATGCTTTGTTTTATCACATTTTATTTTATTTTATTTTATTGTTTTGATTTTATTTAATAGATTTCTATTATTTTCTATGGAAGACAGAAAGGGAGTTGATTAAGATGGGAAAGGAGGTGGGGATATTAGGAAGAACTAAGGGGAGTAAATGGAGGGGAAAATGCAATCTGGATGTATTGTATAATTGTGCTGCCAATATATTCTTCTTTAATTAAAATATTTTATTTGTTTACATTCCAAATATTGTCCCATTTCCTGGTGCAACTTTCTGTGTTCTTCACGTATTTTTGAAATTGTGGCCTTTCCACTCTTTGGGAATACCGACTCTTCCCTTTTCAGTAGCTAATAACCTGCAATAGTTCCTTGGTTAGGGGTTAGACTTCATTCCTATCTTATATACACTAGGACTGGGTCTGGTTGGAGGCTAGATTTGATGTGGGTTTTGTGTCTGCTGTTACACTTGTAGACTCACATGTGCAACTGCTTCACAATGTCCAGAAACATGTCATCCACCAGTTATCACACTTAAATTCTTATACTTCCCTTCTTACTAAATGATTGCTGAACTTTGAGATGAGAGAGTGTGATAAATTCAATATTTAAGGTTAAGCCTTCTGGAGTCTCTTATTCTCAACACAATCACCAGTTGTAGGTCTCTTTATTAATCACTATCTACAGCAAACAGAAGCTTCTCTGATGGAGCTGATTATTAGTAAAAATATAAGTAATTATAAATTAGATTAATACTATTTCAATTTAGGATAATAAAAGAGCTAGTTTCTATTTTGAATTCTATGATCATAGAGTTTTGGTCCAATGAATGCATTTCATTTGGCGAGCAGTGTTTAAATCTACTGTATAAACTGCTAAGTTACTCTAATGTTGATGGTACCACTATTATACCAATAGCCTTGTGTTGGTTGGCCGTTCATTTCTCACATCACTCACAGGGTTTACAGCTGGGTAAGTTTGATGAATACTTTTCTCTTCTAGTGGTGTATTTAGTACTTTTCAAAACTATGAAATATAGCCAATAGGAATGAAGCATCCAAGTGAGTATCAGCTTGAATTCTTCTTGTTTTGGGAGTCAAGTGTGTGATATGTTTAGCAGTGGGGCCTTACCAATCATATTCTGGAGAGTAACAAATTGCATAGATAATTGATTGTAATACTCGAGGGAATGTAGGAAGTCATACCACTCCTAGGCATATGCTCAGAGAATTCCCCTGCGTACAATAAAGACACATGCTCCACAATGTTCATAGCAGCATTATTTATAATAGCCAGAAGTTGACAGGAGCCCAGATGTCCCTCAAAGGAGGAATGGATACAGAAAATGTGGTATATTTATACAATGGAATACTACTCAGCAATTAAAAATAATGAACTCATGCAATTTGTAGGCAAATGGTTGGATCTGGAAAATATCATCCTAAGTGAGTTAACCCAATCACAAAAGAATACACATGAAAGGCAATCACTGATAAGTGGATATTAATGAGCCCAGAAGCTCTGAATACTTAAGGCACAATTAGCAAATCCAAAGATTACCAAGAAGAAGGAAGGAGAGGACCCTGGTCCCAATAAGACTGGATCCAGTTTTGTAGAAGAGTACCAGAACATAGAAATGTGTATGTGTGTGTGGCGGAGGTGATTGGGGAATGGGCCGGGGGGGGGGAAGAGGACTTATGGGGCATATGGTGAGGGGGGAACTGGGAAAGGGGAAAGCCTTTGGAATGTAAACAAAGAATATAGAAAATTTTTTAAAAATGGAAAAAAAGATAACAAATACAGAAAGAAGCAACCCAATCCAGATGTTATTTTTTTGTTTAATTTGTTAGGTTTCTTAATTTTTTACCTATGGTGTCTAGTAGTAAACACACACACACACACACACACACACAGACACCACACACACACACACACACACACACACACACACACACACAGTATTGATCAGCACATAAAAGTATTTATCAAACTTACCAATCTGTAAACCATGTGAGCTACAGAGAGGTAAATGGCCTACCATGACAACCCAACTGGTATAACAGTTCTACAGTCATCATGAAAATAACCACCCACTCCAGAGTAGATTTAAGTACTGCTTACCACATGAAACACATACACAGGATCAAAATCTTACCAAAACTCTGTGATCATAGAATTTAGAATAGAAACTAGTATCTTTATTATGCTAAATTGAAATAGTATTAAACTAACTTGTAATGACCATTATTTTTACTAAAGTCTTACACAACAGCCAACTTTATGCACGGTATTGCACAGTTTACCATCTGACAGCTGAGTCAATTTCTAATTCACACAGTTTTTAATCACAAGCTACATGTTGCAAGAACATGTTTTTTCCATAAAGGCATGTAAACAAATAAAACAGTCATTTATAATGAACAATATGAAATAAACTCACTCTTTTCCAATATACCTGAGATAAACACATAAACACATTTCAAGAACAATTCTGTATTCTTGGAGAATCTGAGACTCACTTTTGTCTTGTTTGCTTGTAGCAGTCCCACAAGTTCTCAGAATTCCCTTCACATGATAGGATTCTATGAGTGTATTGTGATATCTCTAACTTATTTCTTTACATTTTTAAACAGCAGGATATTTGGAGTGTTTTTATTTAAGATGTTGTAGATAAATCTAATTGTCATTTGAAACATGAATATCCTGTATGTAAACAAACTATTGTATTAAAACATCAAAAACATTATATGTAATAGTCTAGTCTAAAACCAAGAATAGGAATCCAAACTATGCCTAGTATTATTTGTTACATTATTATATTGATCAGAAAAATCTAGAGAATAGCTAGAAAGTAGACCTACCTGACTAGTAGTTCTGGTATCTTTTTTTTTTAAATTTTTTTTTATTTTCTATATTCTATGTTTACATTCCAAAGGCTTTCCCCTTTCCCAGTTCCCACCCACCATACTGCCCATAGTTCCTCTCTCCCCCCCAAGTATTCCCCAATCATTCCCCCTCCCCCCTCAGTTTCTTTACTAAACTGGATGCAATTTTTACAGGCCCAGGGTCCTCTCCTTTCTTCTTCTTGGGAATCATTTGGCTTGCTATTTGTGTCTTGAGTATTTAGGGCTTCTGGGCTCATTAATATCCACTTATCAGTGATTGCATTTCATGTGCATTCTTTTGTGATTGGGTTAATTCACTCAGGATGATATGTATTTCCATATTTGCTCTTTAATAGAAAAACAAATGTTTTTACTATGTAAGTAGAATGTGATTAAAATCAAAGGGAAAAATTAAATGTCCCATATCTCAAACAACCAAATTAAAAACTCAAGAGACAACAGGTGCTGGCCAGGATGTGGAGAAAGGAACACTCCTCCACTGTTGGTGGGATTGCAAGATGGCTCAACCACTCTGGAAATCAGTCTGGCGGTTCCTCAGAAAATTGGGCATGTCACTTCCAGAGGGATCTTTAGTTTTTAATCTTAGCCATTCTGACTAGTGTGAGGTGGAATCTCAGGTTTGTTTTGATTTGCATTTCCCTGATGACTAATGATGTTGAACATCTCTTAAGGTGTTTCTGGGCCATCCGAATTTCCTCTGGTGAAAATTCTTTGTTTAACTCTGTACCCAAAGTTTTGATAGGGTTATTTGGTTCTTTGGGGTCTAACTTCTTGAGTTCTTTGTATATATTGGATATAAGCCCTCTGTCGGACATGGGGTTGGTGAAGAGAGGATTCTCCTGCATACAATAAAGACACATGCTCCACTATGTTCATAGCAGCCTTGTTTATAATAGCCAGAAGTTGGAAGGAGCCCAGATATCCCTCAAAGGAGGAATGGATACAGAAAATGTGGTGTGTGTGTGTGTGTGTATATATATATATATATATATATATATATATATATATATATATACACACAATGGAATATTACTCAGCAATTAAAAATAATGAATTCATGCAATTTGTAAGCAAATGGTTAGATCTGGAAAATATCATCCTAAGCGAGCTAACCCAATCACAAAAGATTACACATGAAATGCAATCACTGATAAGTGGATATTAATGAGCCCAGAAGCCCTAAATACTCAAGGCACAATTAGCAAGTCAAATGATTCCCAAGAGGAAGAAAGGAGAAGACCCTTGGCCTGAAAAGATTGGATCCAGTTTTGTAGGAGAGTACCAGAACAGAGAAATGGTGGGGGTGATTGGGGAATAGTTGGGGGGGAGGGGACTTATGGGACACATGGGGGTTACTGGGAAAGGGGAAAGTCTTTGGAATGTAAAGAAAGAATATAGAATAAAAACATGAAAAAAAGCTCAAGAGACAACAGGTGCTGGTGAGGATGTGGAGAAAGAGGAACATTCCTACACTGTTGGTGGGACTGCAAGATGGTACAACCGCTCTGGAAATCAGTCTGGTGGTTCCTCAGAAAATTGGGCATGACACTTCCAGAGAACCCTGTCATACCACTCCTGGATATATACCCAAAGTATTCCCCTGCATACAATAAAGACACATGCTCCACTATGTTCATAGTAGTCTTATTTATAATAGCCAGAAGTTGACAGGAGCCCAGATGTCCCTCAAAGGAAGAATGGATACAGAAAATGTGGTATATTTATACAATGGAATACTACTCAGCAATTAAAAATAATGAACTCATGCAATTTGTAGGCAAATGGTTGGATCTGGAAAATATCATCCTAAGTGAGTTAACCCAATCACAAAAGAATGCACATGAAATGCAATCACTGATAGGTGGATATTAATGAGCCCAGAAGCTCTGAATACTCAAGACACAATTATCAAGTCAAAAGATTCCCAAGAAGAAGGAAGCAGAGGACCCTGGTCCTGAAAGGACTAGATCCAGTTTTGTAGGAGGTTACCAGAACAGATCAGAGAAATGGTGGGGTGATGATTGGGGCACAGGAGGGGGGGAAGAGGACATATGGGACATATGGTGAGGGGGAAACTGGGAAAGGGGAAAGCCTTCAGAATGTAAACAAAGAATATAGAAAAAAATTCCCATCTTCAGATGAATGGGTAGCTCTATTATAATTCTGAGGTTCTGTTATAAATAGTCATTAGTATAAAATAAAGCAGCTAGATAGATCTAATCTATAAACTGAAACAAAGAAAGATGAGGAACATGCAACCAATACACATGTTCAAAGGTACTCATCAAAGATGTGTGGCTACTCATCAAAGCAGCTAGCACTAGGTGAAAAAGGTTCTCACGTTACAGGGCTTCTTTTTCCTTGGTGCATAGTGACCTAACTTGACCCTATGTTGGCAGACTTGACCTGTGATGATATGGTCAATATCTCCTTTTCCCCTTTGACTAGAGATTAGCCAAATCATTCTGATGACTTCCACTTGGTCCTCACCCTTCTAATTTAGTTCTTGATTGCACAAGACAGGAGAAGCTGAATAAGAATTTATGTTTCAGTGGATCCATCTGCATACCCTTTCCCATCTTCTGGAGTAGTAAAAATAGGTCAGATTAATTAATCAGCTTGCTTACTTCCCTTCTGCAATAAAACCAGAGGTGAGAGTGTGAGTGTGTATAAATCTATTGACAGAAATAATCCTAAAACCTAATCAGAATTAGCAACTATATTTAAGGGTTTGTGAATTAACTGTAATAGATGAATCCAAAGAGCAAGTTGCACCTGTTGGGCTGAGGAAAAAAAAGTCTTTAGGAGTGTTGTTGTGATAGATTAAACTAGCTAGCTTTGTGTTTTCTTACATGAATCAGTTGCTAATGGTTGAGCCCACATTCATCCCTAAATTTTTGTAGATGTATAGGAACTCTAGTATCTATGCAAGTGAAGAAATGCTGTTTTATCTCTGTTAGAGTGTGCTCAAGCTCTTAGAATGAAAGACAGTTTATTGCTGTGCAAATGTTAGTACTTTGATGCCCCCCAAAAGCGGTGCAAATTATTGTCTTTAAAATACCCAATTCCATCTGCTTCTTGTTGTGTTGTGTGTAGGAATGAAGTTTTATGGCTTTATACATTTAAGTAGAAGCCATATCAACTTATTTCTACAGGATATTTTGACAGTGTATACAGATGACCTCTGCTTAGTGATTTCTTTCTTTGTGATAGTACCAAGCAATGTCATTTAGTGGAACCTATATTTAAGAGTTTAACTTTTGTCTTTTCTCAGACCAGCTAAATACTGTGTAATACACTCCCTTCAGTGCAATAGCACTCATGAGCCTCAGCTCTAGTCAGCTATATGAATTTGACCTGAACCTGAAAGTCCTCCTAGAGTTAGACTATGTTGCCAAGTCCCTATGTGAGCACAGTAAAATATACAATGGAATTTTAGTCGATAATGTTATTAGCATTTTTTTCCGTTTACAAAGATGTAGGTCCCCATAATTTCAAGAATTTCTGTGTTATTGTAACATTTCAGATGTCCTGAGCAATTAGGTCATGCACTGTGTTTTCACGAGAAGTAACGCTGTTCACTTTTCTGTTATCACTCGGATTTCTCTGTAAGCATACAGAATTTTGTCACTCTTTGGATTTTGACTAAATAACACACAGATATATTTTTCTTACATTAACTTCAAAAGTTGCTAGAATTAGGAAGGGTATGAAGTGGAGAAAAGTAGTCACACTAAATGTCAGAGCAGTCTGAGCACAGACTAGCTTTCATCTAATGAATTACATGGTAAATCAATTTACATTTAACCACAATAACCATGTGTCTCTCGGTGTTTTAACATGTTTCTCAAGATAATACTCTGACCATCCTTTTTCTCCACTTTAAGCTGAATATCTTACCAACATTAAATCACTTTGTATAAATTTACTTTTGATTGATATTCTTTTAAAACTATATGTTTCTGGTTCAATTTTTTCTTTTTTATTCATGGATATCTCAAGGCTTAATACCAACATTGGTAGAGAATTACAAGTGAAAGAAACATTTCACTGTGATGTGAAGGGCAGCAAATAATTTTGAAATTTTATGTGATGTAAATAATTGGTAGTTTTTTAATATTTTCTAAGCTAAAAGAAAGGAAGCATTTAGGATACCACATGTTTGTTTGGATATTATGATCTGGTTTTCATCATTAGTTCTTTTTTACTTGTCTCATCTGTTCTTTTGTTGTTCTGGTTAGATGAATATTTCACTTGGTATTCTTAATTTGCAGCAATCAGAAACAAGGGCTCTCATCTTTCTGAATGATTATGTACAGCAAATTGTCTTTCTCTTAAAAGTGAATGCCTTCGAATAAAACATTGCATTCTGCAACTTTCCACAGGATTAAAGCTCCTTTGGCTCTTTGTAAACATTATGTTGTGAAGTGATTTAAAGTTTATGGAGAGGTGAAAACTTGACACATGGATCCTCTTTCATTTGTAGTCAAATTTCCCTAATATTTTCCATTTTTATTTTAAGTAAATGATTTATTGGGTGGATGTGTGTATTAAGTATATGTTTATGTCTATGTTTGTGAATTCATTCGCATGCACACATGCCTTGACTGTCTTGATGAGGTAACATTTCTCTTCTTTTGTGTTGTGTATTCTGGGCCAGGTGGATCTTAACTTTCCTCCCTCTCCAACTTCCCTCTAACCACAGAATTACTGGTAAGATGCAAATGCAGACAAGCATCATCTTGTAAGTTCTAGACTAGTACTAGGGTGCTCATACTTGAAGGGCTCTGGTTCATCCACTGAGCCCTTACCCTATCCCTAAACATGGACATGTTTGATATATTATTTCAGTCTGGTGGTTCCTCAGAAAATTGGGCATGATACTTCCAGAGGACCCTGTCATACCACTCCTGGGCATATACCCAGAGGATTTCCCTGCATACAATAAAGACACATATTCCACTATGTTCATAGCAGCCTTATTTATTATAGCCAGAAGTTGGAAGGAGCCCAGATGTCCCTCAAAAGAAGAATGGATACAGAAAATGTGGTATATTTATGCAATGGAATACTACTCAGCAATTAAAAATAATGAATTCATGCAATTTGTAGGCAAATGGTTGAATCTGGAAAATATTGTCCTAAGTGAGTTAACCCAATCACAAAAGAAAACACATGAAATGCAATCAGTGATAAGTGGATATTAATGAGCCCAGAAGCTCTGAATATTCAAGGCACAATTAGCAAGTCAAAAGATTCCCAAGAAGAAGGAAGGAGAGGACCCTGGTCCTGAAAGGGCAGGATCCAGTTTTGTAGGAGAGTACCAGAATAGAGCAGAGAAATGGTGGGGTGGTGATTGGGGAATAGGCGCGGAGTGGGGTGGGGTGGAAGAGGACATATGGGACATATGGTGAGGGGGAAACGGGGAAAGGGGAAAGCCTTCAGAATGTAAACAAAGAATATAGAAAATAAAAAAGGAAACAAAACAAAACAAAACAAAGGTTTTATCTTTGTGCATATGTCTATATTTTGTATGCACATTTTATATGTATGTTTGTAGATATTATGTACATAGGTTCTTATACTTACATGGATGAATGCATGTGTGTACATTTTGAGACTAATTTATAAATATATGTATGTAATTTTTCTTTTAAAAATTTGAAGAACTTTACAGATGAGATACCATTTATTGTTTAGTGTATTACTATGTATTACCCTGAACCTATTTCCTTATCTAATCAAAATAAAAGTATCCATAGAGAACAAAATCCAGTGATACAACCAATACTATTATTAAAACTATAGACTTCTTTAATTACTATGCATTAACTTCAACTGTTTAGTATCTTTATATTTCTAGTTATTTTTATTACTTCCATTTCAAATTTTTTCAGACTCCTTAACATACACATATTTTTCTGATTTTTAGCATGATTATGTAAGATACTCAGATTTAGTAGAATTCATTACAGCTGGCACTTGATAACAATACCCACACATTTTATGGTAACTTGATAAGTTTCATATCTTTTTCTGTGGTAAAATATAGGTATCTTAGAAGACTCTCATAAACATTTCTTCCTCATGATAATGTGCCTAACATTTTATTTCATAGATAATTTATGATAAAGAAATGTTCCCTGTTAATATTTTCTTTTCTTTTCTTTTCTATTTATGAGATACTTTCTTTATTAACATTTCAAATTCCTATTCTCGCCAGGCAGTGGTGGCGCATGCCTGTAATCCCAGCACCTGGGAGGCAGAGGCCGGTGGATTTCTGAGTTTGAGGCCAGCCTGGTCTACAGACAGGGTTCCAGGACAGCCAGGACTATAACAGAGAAACTCTGTCTCCAAAAAAACAAACAAACAAACAAACCCCCCCAAAAGAACAAAAAAACAAAGAAAAAATCAAATTCCTATTCTCATTCTTCTTTGAAGGTCCCCTATCCTACCTGCCCTACCCCTGCTCAATAACCCACCCTCTTCCGCTTCCCTATCTTTGCATTGCCCTACACTGGAACAACCAGCCATCACAGAATCAAGGGCTTCTCCTCTCATTGATGTCCCATAAGGCCACCTTCTGCTATGTGTGGTGCTGGTGCCACATGTACTCTTTGGTTAGTGCTTTATTCTCTGGAAGCTCTGGGGGTACTGGTTGGCTCAAATTGTTGTTCCTTCTATGAGGCTGCAAACCCCTTTATCTCCTTTGGTCTTTTCTCTAGCTCCACCATTGTGGACCCTATGCTTAGTCCAATGGTTGGCTGATAGTACCCACCACTGTATTTGTCAGGCACTGGCAGAGCCTCTCAGGAGACAGCAATATCAGGCTCCTGTCAGCAAGCACAGGACTGTTTGTATCCACCATAGTGTCTGTGTTTAGTAACTTTATATAGGATGAATCCCCATGTGGGGAAGTCTCTCCATGGCCTTTCCTTCAGTCTCTGCTCCACACTTTGTCTCTGTATCTCCTGTTGATATTTGGTTCCTCCTTCTAAGAAGGACTGAAGTGTCCAGTTCTTGTTAGAGTCCTTTGGTCTTTCTTGTTCATGAGCTTCATGTGGTCTGTGAATTGTATTATGGGTATTCTGGGCTTCTGGGTTAATCCACTTATCAATGAGTGCATACCATGTGTGTTCTTTTGTGATTGAGATACCCCACTGGGGATGATATTTTCTAGTCCCATCCATTTGTCTAAGAACTTTATAAATTCATTGTTTTTAATAGCTGGGTGGTAAGTACTCAATTGTGTAAATGTACCACATTTTCTGTATCCACCAAACTGATTTCCAGTGTGGTTTTACTAGCTTGATATACCATCATGTTCTTATATATTTGGGAATACATTAGAAGAGTACAGAGCTAAAGAAAGAATTCTCAACTGAAGAATACTGAATGGCTGAGAAGCACCTAAAGTAATGTTCAACATCCTTAGTCATCAGGGAAATGCAAATCAAAACAAACCTGAGATTCTACCTCACAGCAATCGTGATGGCTATGATCCAAAACTCAGGTAACAGTAGATGCTAGCAAAGATGTGGAGAAAGATGAACAGTCCTCCACTGCAGGTGGGCTCGCAAGCTGGTACAACCACTCTGGAAACCAGTCTACCATTTCCTAAGAAAATTGGACATAGTGCTACCTAAGGTCCCAGCTATACTACTCCTGGGCATATACTTAAGAGATGCTCCAACATGTAATAAGGACATGTGTTCCACTATGTTCATAGCAGTCTTATTTATAATAGCCAGAAGCTGGAAAGAACCCAGATGTCCTTCAACAGTGGAATGGATACAGAAAATGTGGTACATTTACACAATGGATTACTACTCAGCTATTAAAAACAATGACTTCTTGAAATTCTTTGGCAAATGGATGGAATTAGACAGTATGATCCTGATCAAGATATCCCAGACACAAAAGAACACACATAGTATATACTCACTGATAAGTGGATATTACTCTAAAAGCTCTTAATACCCAATATACAATTCATAGACCACATGAAGCTCAAGAAGGAAGAGCAGTGTGAATATTTCAGTCCTTCTTTGAAGGGGGAACAAAATACTCATGAAAGGAGATATAGAGACAAAGTGTGGAACAAAAACTGAAGGAAAGGCCATCCAGCAACTGCCCCACTTGGGGATCTATCCCATACACAGACCAAACCCAGACACTAATATGGATAGTAAGGAGTGCTTGCTGACAGGAGCCTGGTGTAGCTGTGTCTTGGTCTGCAAGAGCCTGTGGCAGCCATCCATTGCATTGAGTAAGGAGTCCTCAATGGAGGAATTAGAGAAAGTACTGAAGGAGCTGAAGAGGTTTGCAACCTCATAGGAAGAACAACAATAACCACCAACCAGACACTCCACAGAGCTTCCCATGACTAAACCACCAACCAAAGAGTACACATGGCTCCAGCAGCATATGTAGCAGAAGATGGTCTTGTAGGACATCATCGTGAGGAGAGCCCCTTGGTCCTGTGAAGGCCTGATGCCTCAGTGTAGCAAAACGACAGGGTGGATGGGTAGAGGCACACCGTAATAGAATCATGGGGAGGGAGCGTGGGATAGGGGGTTTCAGGAGGGAAAACTGGGAAAGGGGATAACATTGGAAATGTAAATGAATGAAATATCTAATACAAAGAAAAGAAAGAAAAGAAAAATACCTGTGGGGAAGTGTACTTGTGTCAGGAATCTGTTCAGGGCCTTATGCCCCTAAATACACAGGTACACATGTAAACAAGTATAACTCCTCAGATGTATTGTGTTAATTGTGACCAGTCTCCAATAATCTAGATGTATAATTGACTTTTAAATGGCTGAAGTGACCTGAATAAAAATCTGAACAAATCCACAAAGAATGTATGGATGTGGCAGTGTTTCCTCCCTTTGTACATCCAGTTTTTGTTTTGTTCAAGGAGTGTAAATCTAAGAATTGATTCAAGTCTTAGCAGGTTGAGATAGAAAATCATTGGGGTGACGATATATTTACTCCAGAGAATTTCATGATTAAGCAATACTCAATAAAAAGTTTATTTCATGAGAATAAAATCTGGTTAATGAACTATTCACCCCGATGTATTAAGTAAGCCTGCTATAGTTTTGTTTTTGTGGGTTCGAATAATTGCTTGTTCAGGCTAACCTAACATAAAGGTCTCTTGATATAGATTCAATTTCTTGGGTCAACATGACTGGCTTGAATTGAACAGCCCTGGGGTCTATTACAGAGGCAATGATGTATCTCTGCTTCAATTTACCCTTGCTCCCAGCGTCCAAGACAGTAATGCAGTATCCTATGGAAGTCAATCAGAGTCATTTCCAAATTTATGTCATCAAATATTTGCATTATTGAAGTGATTATCATGTCAATGATAAAATACACTGGCTAATGTCTTTCATTTTATTTAAATTTTATAATAAAAACATTCAAGATGTTCTAAACTACCCACATCAGTCTATCACACAAACAAAATATGACAGGTGATGGATTTGCTGACTATGGACATATTCAGTGTGACACAAAATTATATGTTTTCAAGTTTCTGAAAATCACCCTTAGGACCCATTCCTGCACATTTTACACATTTTTCCTTATTGAGTTGTTATGAAATCTTGAAGTCTGTGTTTTGCAATGATGGAGAGCAGTTTACAAGGTGGAGGATTCCTCACTGTCCTTATTTTGTCATTAATGACTTGGGTATATAGGAAAGCAGCTTTAGTCTGAAAGAAAGGTAAGTGGTTCTAAGATATTCTAAGTCATAGATGAGAGTCTGAAAACTCTAGGGAATGGTGAGAAACAGCAAGTCCCTTGGGGTAGGGAAGTATGAAGGAAGCCTGTTCCTTTAGCTGGGAGAGTATGAGAAACCTTAGAGTTGATTTGGGAGTATGTACACTATACGGCAAAGTAGAGTTTTTATGCTAGAGATTGTGATGCCTACTGGTTAAGGTAGTTAAATATAAAGAGATTTGACAGTTGTGGGTAGGCCAGTAAGGAAGGACTGATGTTTCAATGACTAGGTTTGTAATTCCCATCTTATCTGGATTTATTTTATAAAGTGCACGTATTTACAAAGTAGTTTTCTAACTTTCATATAAACATAACCAGGAGAACAAATTCAATTATCAACACAATACAGCGGCTAAAATACCAAATCTTAATTGGGATATTAGCTCCTTATCCTTGATGCTTCTAGAAATAACAGACAGGGTTTGTTTTCTTCTGTTGTTGTTATTCATGTTTTTGAGTTTATACAGTCTCTATTTCAGTTTCAAGGTAGGGAAATGAGATATTTTGGATAAGTGATCCATTCAAATTTGTCTTTATTTGTTTAGTGTCTTAGGAAAAGAAAATTCAGACCATATCTCTGAAATGACATTTGCTCATTGTACAGTTCTACTAAAGTAATATCAAGGATCTCATATCCAACTTGCTTTCTATCATCTGCTTAATTTTGACTATTGTAAGGAACAATTTAACTTTGCTTCATACCTGAGTACCAAGGGAAACCAGCTAGCTATTCACTAATGATAATGGGATTTTCATTGTCCTTAAGCAAGAAAAGCAGATAATCAAATTGGCTATTTTTTCTGTTTTATACCACTGAGTATCTTGTCTTCATTATTCTTGAGTACAAAGACTGAATCAGACAGAATTCTTCTAAGCAAAAGAAATGATTTCACTAGCAATCAGAGAGAAAAATTTGTGGTCCATCTAAACCATTGACTTGGAAACTGGTCATAATCCTTAAAACATCAAAAATACTGGTAATATCAGAAAATAAGTGTCCAGAGTACCCAAAAATAATATGATGGGTATTTGAACAACTGGAAATATTAAGTGCCTATTTTATATATTTAAATTAATTATTGTAGAGAGCCTTACTGAGGTGCCATGCAACCTGGCAGGAGGTTGACATAGACCAGTGTGAAGTTCCTCTCCCAGCCTTTGAGTGGGAACTTATGTTAGCCATAATCCCCTCCACCTTGGGTGGAGTGCTCAGACCAAGATGAAGCCCATTGTTCTTCAAGGACCTGCAGGTTTCTGAGAAACACTAGCCACCTATATAAATGAAAGTGAACAGCAGAATGGACTCATGATTTTTACCCAATTATTAAAAAACTCATAGTTATGTCACAATTTGCTTAGAACATACCGAACAGACTTTGAAGGACAGTAACTAAGTCTAGGAATGACACCTTGAAGTAATATTCATATCCAACTCTATAGAATTTGGTAGATGAAGTCAAGAATTTACAAAACTGTGATCATTGTCAAATACAGGAGAACCTTTATTTCTTTACCACTTTGTGTTTTTTGTTTGTTTGTTTGTTTTCTGTTTTTTTTTTAAGTTAGGGTATGGTTCAGATTTTAGTCTTTAATTAATTAATTAATTAATTAATTAATTAATTTTAAACTCCAGATTGTATTCTTCTGGTCCACCCTCTGAGTGTTCCATATCCCATAACTCCTTGACCCCTGTCTCCATGAGTATGTATCCATCCTCCAGTACCCATCCCACCAGACCTTTAAACTCCCTGGGGCATCCAGTCTCTTGAGGGTTGGGTGCATCTTTTCTCACTAAATCCAGACCTGGCAGTCCTCTGCTGTATATGTGTTGGGGGCCTCATGACAGCTGGTATATGCTGCCTGGTTTGTGGTCCAGTATTTGAGAGATCTCAGGGGTTCAGTTTAATAGTGACAGCTGGTCTTCCTACAGGGTTGCTTCCTCTTCAGAATCTTCCAGCTTTCCATAATTCATCCACAAGGGTCAGCAGCTTCTGCCCATTGGGTTGGTGTAAATATCTGCATCTGATTGTTTTGGCTGCTTGTTGGGTCTTTCAGGGGGCAGTCATGATAGGTACTGTTTTGTGAGAGTGCCATAGCCTCAGTAATAGTGTCAGCACTTGGGGTCTCCCTTTGAGCTGGATCCCACTTTAGGCCTGTCGCTGGACCGTCTTTTCTTCAGGCTCCTCTCCATTTCCATCCCTGAAGTTCTTTCAGACAGGAACAATTATGACTTTTGACTGTGGGATGGCAACCCATTCCACACTTGATTCCCTGTCTTTCTTCTGGAAGTGGGCTCTACCAGCTCCATCTCCCCCCTGTAGGATACTTCATCCAGGATCCCTCCCTTTGCGTACTCAGAGTCTCTCACCGTCCAGATCTCTGGTACATTCTGGATGGTCCCCCAACCTCCTACCTTCTGAGGTTGCATGTTTCCATTCTTTCTGTTGGCCCTCGGGGATTTCAGTCCTTTTCCCCCACCCAGTACCAGATTATGTTTCCCTCTCCACACATTCCCCATCTCCTTTCCCTCCCAGGTCACTCCCACCCTCTTGTGGTTGCTTTCTTCTTCCCAAGTATGACTGTGACAGGGGCAACCTCACTGGGGCCTTTCAGTTTGCTGACTGTTTTGAGTTCTGTGAACTGTATCTTGAGCATTTGCTAACTTCTTTTTGGCTAATAGCTGCTTATTAGTGAGTACATACCATACCATTTTGTTTTTTAATTGAAAACAGGTTTTTTTTTCATACATTATATTTTGGTTACAGTTCCTCCAAGTCCTCCCCAAAATTATACGCATAGAAAACATACTGTGACATTATTGTTTTTGATTGCTAAGCTGAATTTTTGTTTGTTTCTGTCAACCCAATTACTAACTTTGCTTTTCTCCCACATAAGATTAATACATTCTGTTAATATTTGTTTTGCTCAGACTAACACTTGTTTTGTGAATTAATACCAACTTCAGTTTAGTTCTTCACATCCAAAAACATTGATTTTTCTATGAACATTTCAAATGTCACCCCATTTTCTACTTTTATAAAACTTTCTATTATTCTTTTGCACCAGACATACATGTGATACCTAAGTACATACAACTTAGGCAAATATAGGATCTTAATCCATAATTTCAGCATGAACCGCTTCAGTCCTTATAGTTAAGTCTCAATTAAAACAAAACTTGCTTATGTGGTACTATCGTCTGTTTTTTTTTTTTTTCAAATCTACAATTATAACTTCAAACAAATAAAAATAAAGGTATCAAATATTCTTTTAAAAGTATGTGTGTATGTATCTCTCTCTCTCTCTCTCTCTCTCTCTCTCTCTCTCTCTCTCTGTGTGTGTGTGTGTGTGTGTGTGTGTGTGTGTGTGTGTCTAAGCTTTGGCCTTTAACTGAATGTAGACCTCAGTGTTCTGGCTAGTCTGTCTACAAAGCTTGTTCTGGGTTTCCCATCTTCATCTCCATATTTTGGGATTACAGCTGTGCCACAACACTCTCTAGGATTTACAGGGGATTCTGAGGACAAGGGTCTCCATCAAGAATCAAGTACTTTAACCATTGAGCACACTTTCCTGCTCAGGAAGTATTTTTCATTCAGTAAAGGTATAAATTTCAAAACATTATATTTTCAAAATATTTCAGTTGGTTTTGTTGCAAAATTACAGTGGTGCTCTATGGAATTTTAAGTTAAGACAAGGTAATATTTTAATTTTATGTAGTTGGCCATTGGTTCTTCATTTTTGTGATATATTTTAGTTTCAGACATGACAAATGTTCTTCTTTGCAGTTTCTTTGCAAAAAATTAATTACATTCCACTTAATTATTAGAACACTTGCTAATATTTAATGACTGCCCAGTGGCTACATGGCAGTGTAATAAGCATTCTTGTTTTAAAATGTCTATTTATTCCCAGCTTCATTGCCTTTTGAAGATGCCGAGATTCTTAGCATTTTCACAATATGCAAAGCATAATAGTCATCTTGTGAAGAATTAGCACTTTCTAAAATATCCCGGAAACCAAAGAAAAAGAAATATCTTATCTTTGAATATTAATTGCTCACATAGCTGTAAGACTTTACAGAAACAAGTTTTTTTTTTCCGAATTAAGAATCAGTAATGAATTCTAACAAAGTCTACTCTTGATATTCACAAAGTTTACAAAGTTTTAAAGAATTATATCCTCTGTCTAGAAAAGTAATGATGAGGCCTTGTGTGGCATAAGATAATAATAATACAGAGAGAGAGGAATCACATCAGAAATGGAGGTCACACTTTAAAACAAATGTCTGAAATAAGAAGATACTTTTAGTGAAAAAAGACAGACAAATCCAGGTCAGTGATAAGGCTCTACATCTTACTGGTAAAGAGATGCGTATGTTGAGGCAGAGGACTATTGTCAGTGAGGTACACTTAGTAGATCTCTATTGGTTTCTTTGAATGATTGTATTACTATACTTACTTGTACTGATGATTTGAATTAAATTATGTAAATTGCCAAAGTGAAGCCATCATAATAATTACCATTTCTAAAATATGCTTCAGTTTGGGGAAATCCTCTGAGGAAAGATCCAGTGGTTGTTATATCCAGAAAAAGCATGGTCATGGGAGGCTCTAGCTTAATATTTTGACATTTTAAGTACTCAAAACAAATTTACGAAGTTTTGGTTCAGTCATTTAAAATTGGGTAAATGCTGACTCTTGTGAAATGAACTGTTGCTATCCTGACAATGCAGATTATATTCGCCCTAAGGAACTATTTCTAAACAGGCCCATATCCTTTTTTGTCCTATTAACTTTTCCATTCTACTACATCTTCTGGGTGATGGAACAAAAGAGAAGTTAAAGCACTTAAGAACATTTATTAAATAGTAGGTTATTTAAGTATTGGCAGTCTACTGATTTGTTTGTGTTTATTTTATATCCACCTACTTTTCTGAAGTTGTTTATCAGGTTTAGGAGTTCTCTGGTGGAATTTGGGGGGTCACCAAAGTATACTATCATATCATCTGCAAATCGTGATACTTTGAATTCTTTCTTTACAATTTGTACCTCTTTGACCACCTTTTGTTGTCTAATTCTCTGGCAAGGACTTGGAGTAATATGGTAGGGTGAATATAGTAGTAGTGAATGGGTAGGAAGAATTGACAGCCTTGTCTAGCCCCAGATTTCAGTGGGATTGCTTCAAGTTTCTGTCCATTTAGTTTGATGTTGACTACTGGTTTGCTGTATATTGTTTTTTACTTTGCTTAGGTATGGCCCTTGAATTCCTGATCTTTCTAAGACTTTTATAATAATGAAGTGTTGGATTTTGTCAAATGCATTCTCATCATTTAATGAAATGATCATGTGAATTTTTTCTTTGAGTTTGTTTTTATAGTAGAATAAATTGATGGATTCCAGTATATTGAACCATGCCTGCATGCCTGGGATGAAGCCTACTTGATGATCTTTTCGTAGTGTTCTTGTATTTTGTTGGCAAGAATTTTATTGAGTATTTTTGCATTGATATTCATAAGTGAAATCGGTCTATAGTTCTCTTTTTTTTTTGTTGGGACTTCGTGTGGTTTAGGTATCAGAATAATTGTGGCTTCATAGAATGAATTGGGTAGTGTTCTTTCTCTATTTTGTGGAATAGTTGGAAGAGTATTGGTATTAGGTCTTTTTTAAAGATCTGATAGGACTCTGCATTAAACTCATCTGGTCCAGGACTTTTTTTGATTGGGAGACTATTAATGACTTCTATTTCTTTAGGGGTTATGGGATTGTTTAGATAATTTATATGATCCTGATTTAACGTTGGTATTTGGTATCTGTCTAGAAAATGTCCATTACATCTAGATTTTCCACTTTCTTGAGTATAGGCTTTTGTAGTATGATCTGATGATTTTTTGAATTTCCTCAGTATCTGTTGTTATGACTCCCTCTTCATCTGATTTTGCTGATTTGGATACTCTTTCTGTGCCCTCTTGGTTTGGCTATAAGTTTGTCTATCTTGTTGTTTTGTTTTGTTTTGTTTTTTTCAAAGAACCAGCTCCTGGTTTTGTAGATTCTTTATATAGCTCTTTTCGTTTCTACTTGGTTGATTTTAGCCCTGAGTTTGAGTATTTCCTGCTATCTACATCTCTTGTTTCTATGTTCTTTTTGTTCTAGAGTCTTCAGCTGCTGTCAAGCTGTAAGTGCTCTTTCCAGTTTCTTTTTGGAGGCACTCAGATGTATGAGTTTTCCTCTTAGCACTGCTTTTATTGTATCCTATAAATTTGGGTATGTTTTACCTTCATTTTCATTAAATTCTAAAAAGTCTTTAATTTCTTTCATTATTTCTTCCTTGACCAAGTCACTGTTGAGTAGAATGTTGTTCAGATTTCATGTGTATGGGAGCTTTCTGTTGTTTTTGTTGTTATTGAAAACCAGCATTAGTCTGTAGTTATCTGATAGGGTGCATCAAATTATTTCAATCTTATATCTGCTGAGGTCTGTTTTGTGACAACGTTAATGGTCAATTTTGGAGAAGGTACCAGGAGGTGCTGAGAAGAGGCATATTCTTTTGTTTTAGGATGAAATGTTCTATAGATATACGTTAAATCCATTTGGCTCATAACTTCTGTCAATTTCACTGTTTCTCTCTTTAGTTTGTGTTTCCCTGATCTGTCCATTGAGAAGAGTGGGGTTTTGAAGTCTCCCGCTATTATTGTGTGAGGAGAAATGTGTGGTTTCAACTTTAGTAAAGTTTCTTTTGTGAATGTGGGTGTCCTTTTATTTAGAAAATAGATGTTCAGAATTAAGAGTTCATCTTGATAGATTTTTTCCTTTGATGTGTATGAAGTGTCCTTTAGTATCTTTTTTGATTACTTTAGGTTAAAAGTTAATTGTATTTGATATTATAATTGCTATACCAGCTTGTTTCTTGGTACCATTTGCTTGGAAATTTGTTTTTCAGCTTTTACTCCGAGGTAGTAACTGTCTTTGTGCCTGAGGTGAGTTTCCTGTATGCAGCAAAATGTTGGGTCCTGTTTATGTATCCAGTCTGTTAATCTATGTCTTTTTATTAGAGAATTAAGTCCATTTATATTAAGAGATATTAAGGAGAAGTGATTGTTGCTTCCTACTATTTTTGTTATTAGAAGTAGAATTATGTTTGTGTTGCTCTCTTTTTGTTTTGTTAAAAGAAGATTAATTTCTTGTTTTTTCTAGTTTGTACTTTCCCTCCATTTGTTGGTGTTTTTGATTCATTATCCTTTAAACAGATGAACTTGTGGAAAGATATTGTGCAAATTTGTTTTTGTCATGGAATACCTTGGTTTCTCCATCTATGGTAATTGAGCTTGTGCTGGCATTTGGATTCCCTTAGTGTCTATATGATATCTGCCCACTATCTTGTAGCTTTCATAGTGTCTGTCAAGAAATCTGGTGTAATTCTCATAGGTCTACCTTTATATATTATTTGACATTTTTTCCCTTACTGCTTTTATTATTTTTGTGGTTTTTGTTTGTTTGTTTGTTTTTCTTTTTCTTTTCTTTTTTTTTTTTTTTTGGATTTTTGTGACTTGTTTATTTATTTATTTTTTTAATTTTCTATATTCTTTGTTTACATTCCAAATGCTTTTCCCTTTCCTGGTTCCCCCCTCACCATACGTCCCATTAAGTCCTCTTCCCTCCGCCCATTCTCCAATCATCCCCCTCCCATTTCTCTGTCCTGATACTCCACTATAATACTGGATCAAGCCTTTAAGGACCAGAGCCCTCTCCTTCCTTTTTCTTGGGAATCATTTGATATGCTAATTGTGTCTTGAGTATTCAGAGTTTCTAGGCTAATTAATATCCACATATGAGTGATTGCATTTTACGTGTATTCTTCAGTGATTGGATTACCTCACAAAGGATATTTTCCATTTCCATACATTTGCCTAAAAATTTCATGAATTTGTTGTTTTTAATTGTAGAGTAGTATCCTATTGTATAAATATATCACATTTTCTGTATCCATTCATCCATTGAGGGACATCTGGGTTTGTTCCAACTTCTGGCTATTATAAATAAGGCTGCTATGAACATAGTGAAGCATGTGTCATTGTTGCATGCAGGGGAATCCTCTGGGAGTGGTATAACAGGGTCATCTGGAAGTGTCATGCCCAGTTTTCTGAGGAACCACCAGACTGATTTCCAGAGTGGTTGTACCATCTTGCAATCCTACCAGCAGTGAAGGAGTGTTCCTGTTTCTCACATCCTCACCAACACCTGCTGTTTCCTGAGTTTTTAATCTTAGCAATTCTGACTGGTGTGAGGTGAAATCTCATGGTTGTTTTGATTTGCATTTCCCTAATGACTAATGATGTTGAACATTTCTTAAGGTGCTTCTCAGCCATCTGAATTTCTTCAGGGGAAAATTCTTTGTTTAGCTCTGTACCCCATTTTTAATAGGGTTTTTTCGTTCTCTAGGTTCTAATTTCTTGAAATCTTTGGATATATTGGATATTAGCCCTCTGTCAGATGTAGGGTTGGTGAAGATTTTTTCCCAATTTGTTGGTGGCTGTTTTGTCCATCTGACAGTAGTGTCCTTTGCCTTACAGAAACTTTTTAATTTTATGAGGTCCCATTTGTCAGTTCTTGATTTCAGAGCATAAGCTATTGGTGTTCTTTCTGTTAAGGAACTTTCCCCATGTGCCCATGTCCTCAACAGGCATCTCCAGTATCTTTTCTATTACTTTAAGTGTGTCTGGTTTTATGTGAAAGTCCTTGATCCACTTGAATTTGAGCTTAGTGTGAGGAGATAAGAGTGGATCAATTTACATTCTTCTGCATGCTGATCTCCAATTGAACCTACACCATTTTTTGAAGAGGCTATCTTTTTTCCATTGGATGGTTATAGCTCCTTTATGAAAGATAAAGTGACCATAATTATGTGGGTTCATTTCTGGGTCTTCAATTCTATTCCATTGATCTACTTCCATGTCACTGTACCAATACCATGCAGTTTTTAACACAATTGCTCTGTAGTACTGCTTGAGGCTGGGGATATTGATTGCCCCAGAAGTTCTTTTACAATTGAGAATAGTTTCAGCTACCCTAGATTTTTTGTTATTCCAGATGAATTTGAGAATTGCTCTAAGTCTATGAAGAATTGAGTTGGGATTTTGATGGGGATTACATTGAATCTGTAGATTGCTTTTGGCAAGATGGCCATTTTTACTATATTAATCTTGCCAATACAAGAGCATGGAAGATTTTTTGTTCTTCTGAGTTCCTTCTTCAAAGACTTGAAGTTCATGTCATACAGATCTTTCTCTTGTTTGTTGAGAGTCACACCAAGATACTTTATATTGTTTATGGCTATTGTAAAGGGTGTTATTTCCCTACCTTCTTTCTCAGCCTGCTTATCCTTTGAGAATAAGAAGGATTCTGATTTGCTGGAATTGATTTTATAACCAGCCACTTTGCTGAAGTTGTTTATCAGTTGTAGGAGCTCTCTGGTGGAGTTTTTTGGGTCACTTAAGTATACTATCATATCATTCACAAATAGTGATAGTTTGACTTCTTCCTTTCCAATTTGCATCCCTTCGACTTCCTTATGTTGTCTAATTGCTCCAGCTAGAAATTCAAGTACTATATTGAGAAGATATGAAGAGAGAGGGCAGCCTTGTCTAGACCCTGATTTTAGTGGGATTGTTTTAAGTTTCTCTCCATTTAGTTTGATGTAGGCTTCTGCTTTACTGTATATTGCTTTTACTATGTTTAGGTATGGACCTTGAATTCCTGTTCTTTCCAAGACTTTTAGCATGAAAGGATGCTAGACTTTCTTAAATGCTTTTTCAGCATTTGAGTTTGTTTATGTAGTTGTTTGCATTGATGGATTTACATATATTGAACCATCCCTGCATCCCTGGGATGAAGCCTACTTGCTCATGTTGGATGATTGTTTTGACGTGTTCTTGGATTCGGTTGGCAAGAATTTTATTTAGTATTTTTGCATAGATATTCATAAGGGAAATTGGCCTGTAGTTCTCTTTCTTTGTTGGATCTTTGTATGGTTTTGGTATCAGCGTAATTGTGGATTTGTAGAACGAGTTGAGTAGAGTTCCTTCTGTTTCTATTTTGTGGAATAGTTTGAAGAGTATTGGTGTTAGGTCTTCTTTGAAAGTCTGATAGAATTCTGCACTAAAACCCGGACTTTTTTGATTGGAAGACTTTCTATGATCCCTTCTATTTCTTTAGGGGTTATGGGATTGTTTAGATGATCTATTTGATCCTGATTTTATTTTGGTATTTGGTATCTGTCTAGGAAATTTTCCATTTCTTCCAGATTCTCCAGTTTTGAGTATAGGCTTTTGTTGTAGGGTCTGATGATTTTTTAATTTCCCCAGTTTCTGTTATTACAACTCCCTTTTCATTTCTAATTTTGTTAATTTGGATATTGTCTCTGTGCACTTTGGTTAGTCTGGCTAAGGGTTTATCTATCTTGTCGATTTTCTCAAAGAACCAGCTCCTGGTTTTGTTGATACTTTGTATATGTCTCTTGGTTTCTACTTGATCAATTTCTGCTCTGAATTTGATGATTTTCTGTCTTCTACTACTCCTGGGTGAGTTAGCTTCTTTTAGTTCTAGGGCTTTCACGTGTGCTGTTAAGCTGCTAGTGTATGCTCTCTCTAGTTTCTTTTTGGAGGCACTCAGGGCTATTAGTTTTCCTCTTAGCAGTGCTTTCATTGTGTCCCATAAATTTGGGTAAGTTGTGCTTTCATTTTCATTAAATTCCAAAAAGTCTATGATTTCTTTCTTTATTTCTTCATTGACTAAGGTATCATTGAGTAGAGTATTTTTAAGCTTCCATGTGTATGTGGGCTTTCTGTTTTTTTTTGTTTGTTTGTTTTGTTTTGTTTTTTTGTTTTTTTGGTTTTTTTTTTTTTTTTTTTTTTTTTTTTTTTTTTTTTTGCTATTGAAGACCACTCTTACTGCATAGTGATCTGATAGGAGGCATGTGATTAATTCGGCCTTCTTATTTCTGTTGAGGTCTTTCTTGACCAATTATAATGATCAATTTTGTGAAGGTACCTTGAGTTGCTGATAAAAAGCTATATTCTTTTGCTTTAGGATGAAATGATCTGTATATATCTATTAAAACCAATAGGTCCAATGCTTCAATTAGTTTCACTGTGTCCCTGTTTAGTTTCGGGTTCCTGATCTGTCCATTGAGGAGAGTGGATGGTTGAAGTCACCCACAATTATTGTTAGGTGCAATGTGTGCTTTGAGCTTTATTAAAGTTTCTTTTATGAATGAGGGTGCCCTTGAACTTGGAACAAAAATGTTAAGAATTGAGAATTATTCTTAGTGGAGTTTTCCTTTGACCATCAAGAAGTGTCCTTCCATGTCTCTTTGATGACTTTAGATTAAAAAGTCAATTTTACCTGATATTAGATGGCTACTCTGGCTTGTTTCGTGAGGCCATTTGCTTGTAAAATTGTCTTCCAGCCTTTTACTATATGGTAGTGTTTGTCTTTGGCCCTGAGGTGTGTTTCCTCTATGCAGCAAAATGTAGGGTCCAGTTTATGTATCCAGTCTGTTAGTCTATGTCATTTTATTGGGGTAATTGAGTCCATTGATATAAAGAGATATTAAGGAATAGTGATTATTACTTCCTGTCATGTTTGATGTTATTTTTTATATTTGATAGGTTATTTTCTTTTGGGTTTAATGAAAGAAGGTTACTATCTTGCTTTTTCCAGGGTGTTGTTTCCCTTCTTATATTGGCCTTTTCCACCTATTATCCTTTGTAGGGCTTGGTTTGTGGAAAGATATTGTGTACATTTGGTTTTGTCATGTCTTGGTTTCTCCATCTATGGTGATTGAGAGTTTTGTTGAGTATAGTAGTTTTGTTTGGCATTTGTGTTCTCAAGAGTCTGTATGATGAGAGAAGCGGTGTAGCGGCGGGCCTCCATATTGCAACCAGGACACAGCTGGAAAGGCCCAGGTAAACATCCCTTCCAGGGCTACACTCACGGGGGTATCTGCTAGGGTCTCAGAGCCAAGCAGGCGGAGTCCCGCCTAGGCTCTGTGGGACATCCCCGAGCCCTCTGGTGAGCACCAAGGCTGCTTCTGCAGCCAGCTCGCCGGCCCCTAGACCAGCGGTGTAGCGGCGGGCCTCCATATTGCAACCAGGACACAGCTGGAAAGGCCAGGATCTGTGGGACATCCCCGCCCTCGGGTGAGCACCTAAGCTGCGTTCTGCAACCAGCTCGCCGGCCCCTAGACCAGCGGTGTAGCTGGCCCCTAGACCAGCGGTGTAGCGGCGGGCCTCCATATCGCAACCAGGACACAGCTGGAAAGGCCCAGGCTCTGTGGGACTTCCCCGCCCTCGGGTGAGCACCTAAGCTGCGTTCTGCAACCAGCTTGCCGGCCCCTAGACCAGCGGTGTAGCGGCGGGCCTCCATATTGCAACCAGGACACAGCTGGAAAGGTCCAGGTAAACACCCCTTCCAGGGCTACACTCACGGGGGTATCTGCTAGGGTCTCGGAGCCAAGCAGGCGGAGTCCCGCCTAGGCTCTGTGGGACATCCCCGAGCCCTCTGGTGAGCACCAAGGCTGCTTCTGCAACCAGCTCGCCGGCCCCTAGACCAGCGGTGTAGCAGCGGGCCTCCATATTGCAACCAGGACACAGCTGGAAAGGCCCAGGATCTGTGGGACATCCCCGCCCTCGGGTGAGCACCTAAGCTGCGTTCTGCAACCAGCTCGCCGGCCCCTAGACCAGTGGTGTAGCTGGCCCCTAGACCAGCGGTGTAGCGGCGGGCCTCCATATTGCAACCAGGACACAGCTGGAAAGGCCCAGGTAAACACCCCTTCCAGGCCTACACTCACGGGGGTATCTGCTAGGGTCTCGGAGCCGCCTAGGCTCTGTGGGACATCCCCGAGCCCTCTGGTGAGCACCAAGGCTGCTTCTGCAACCAGCTCGCCGGCCCCTAGACCAGCGGTGTAGCGGCGGGCCTCCATATTGCAACCAGGACACAGCTGGAAAGGCCCAGGCTCTGTGGGACATCCCCGCCCTCTGGTGAGCACATAGGCTGCGTTCTGCAACCAGCTCGCCGGCCCCTAGACCAGCGGTGTAGCGGCGGGCCTCCATATTGCAACCAAGCCACAGCTGGAAAGGCCCAGGTAAACACCCCTTCCAGGGCTACCCTCACGGGGGATCTGCTAGGCTCTCCGAGTTCCTTGCCACCAGGACACAGCTGGAGAAGCCCAGGTAGACAGACTCCAACAGGGGCTACAATCGCATGGGTGGCAGCCAGCTTATGATCCCTTAAAGCAGCAGTCACACATATTCACCAATAGAGAAACAACAGGTGAGCCCAGCCTCACAGGAGATTCAAACACCAGCCACTGACAACAAGGCCAACTAAAACCAGAAATAACCAGATGGCAAAAGGAAAACGAAGGAATGTTACTAACAAAAATCAAGGCAACATGACAGCATCTGAACCCAGTTCTCCAACAACAGGAATCCCTGGATACCCTAAAACACCAGAAAAACAAGACTTGGATATAAAATCACTGGTCAGGATGCTGGTAGCTGAACACATAGAAAAATCTCGTAAAGAAATAGAGGAGAAAATGGATCAAAAGTTAGAAGCCTTTACGAGGCAAATACAAAAATCACTTCAAGAAATGCAGGAGAAGATGGATCAAAGAGAAGAAGACAATAAGGAAGAAAGACAAAAGTCACTTAAAGAACTACAGAAGAACGTGGGCCAACAAGTAGAAGCTATGAAAGAGGAAGCACAAAAATCTATTAAAGAAATACATGAAAACACAATCAAGCAAACGAAAGATCTGAGCACATCCATCCAGATACTAAAAACAGAAGTAGAAACAACTAAGAAATCACAGAGGGAGACAACATTGGAGATAGAAAACCTGGGGAAGAAATCAGGGGCCATAGACGCAAGTATCAACAATAGAATACAAGAGATAGAAGACAGAATCTCAGAAGCCGAAGATAACATAGGAACCATTGATTCAACAGTCAAAGAAAATACTAAATGAAAAAAGGTGGTAACCCAAAACATCCAGGAAATCCAAGACACTATGAGAAGACCAAACCTAAGGATTATAGGTATAGACGAGAGTGAAGATTTACAAGTTAAAGGGCCAGCTAATATCTTCTATAAAATTATGGAAGAAAACTTCCCCAACCTAAGGAGAGAGATGCCCATGAATATACAAGAAGCCTATAGAACCCCAAACAGACTGGACCAGAACAGAAATACATCCCGTCACATAATAATCAAAACTCCAAATGTAATAAGCAAAGAAAGAATACTAAAGGCAGCAAGAGAAAAAGGCCAAGTAACATATAAAGGAAAACCTATCAGAATAACACCAGACTTCTCACCTGAGACCATGAAAGCTAGAAGATCCTGGGCAGATATCATGCAAACTCTAAGAGAACACAAACTTCAGCCAAAACTACTTTACCCAGCAAAACTCTCAATTGCCATTGATGGAGACATCAAGGTATTCCATGACAAAACCAAATTTGCAAGATATCTCTCCACAAATCCAGCCCTACAAAGGATAATAGGGGGAAAACACCAAGACAAGGACGGAAACTACACCCGGGAAGAAGCAAGATAGAAACCTCCTCTCATCAAACCCAAAAGAAGATAACCTCTCGAATATAAAAAATAAATAAGATAAATAAATATAATTTCAAAAATGTCTGGAGGTAATAATTACTATTCCTTAATATCTCTTAACGTCAATGGACTCAATTCCCCAATAAAAAGACATAGATTAACAGACTGGATACGGAAACAGGACCCTACATTTTGCTGCATACAGGAAACACATCTCAGTGTTAAAGACAAACACTACCTTAGAGTAAAAGGCTGGAGGACAATTTTACAAGCAAATGGTCTCAGGAAGCAAGCTGGAGTAGCCATTCTAATATCAGATAAAATTGACTTTCAACCTAAAATCATCCAAAGAGACTCAGAAGGTCACTTCTTGCTGGCCAAAGGGAAAATCCACCAGGAAGAGCTCTCAATACTGAACATCTATGCTCCAAATGCAAGGGCACCCTCCTTCGTAAAAGAAACCTTACTAAAGCTTAAAGCACACATTACACCTAACACAATAATTGTGGGTGACTTCAACACCCCACTCTCCTCAATGGACCGATCAGGAAAGCGGAAACTAAACAGGGACACAGTGAAACTAATTGAAACTCTGGACCAATTGGATTTAACAGATATATATAGAACATTTCATCCTAAAGCTAAAGAATATACCTTTTTCTCAGCACCGCATGTTACCTTCTCCAAAATAGACCATATAATCGGTCACAAGACAGATGTCAACAAATACAAGAAGATCGAGCTAATCCCATGCCTCTTATCAGATCACCATGGAGTAAGAGTGGTCTTCAATAGCAACAAAAACAACAGAAAGCCCACATACACATGGAAACTGAACAATACTCTACTCAATGACACCTTGGTCAAGGAAGAAATAAAAAAAGAAATCAAAGACTTTTTAGAATTCAATGAAAATGAAGGTACAACCTACCCAAATCTATGGGACACAATGAAAGCAGTGCTAAGAGGAAAACTCATAGCTCTAAGTGCATCCAAAAAGAAACTGGAGAGAGCATACACTAGCAGCTTAATGGCACACCTTAAAGCCCTGGAAGAAAAACAAGTTAATTCACCCAGGAGGAGTAGAAGAGAAGAAATCATCAAACTCAGGGCTGAAATCAATCAAATAGAAACAAAGAGAACCATACAAAGAATCAACAAGACCAGGAGCTGGTTCTTTGAGAAAATCAACAAGATAGATAAACCCTTAGCCAGACTAACCAAAGGACACAGAGACAGTATACAAATTAACAAAATTAGAAATGAAAAGGGAGACATAACAACAGAAACTGAGGAAATTCAAAAGATCATCAGATCCTACTACAAAGGTCTATACTCAAAACAACTGGAGAATCTGGAGGAAATGGACGATTTCCTAGACAGATATCAAATACCAAAATTAAATCAGCATCAAGTAGACCAGCTAAATAGTCCCATAACCCCTAAAGAAATAGAAGGGGTTATAGAAAGCCTCCCAACCAAAAAAAGTACGGGACCAGATGGTTTTAGTGCAGAATTCTACCAGACCTTCAAAGAAGACTTAACACCAATACTCTCCAAACTATTCCACAAAATAGAGACAGAAGGGACACTGCCCAACTCATTCTTCGAAGCCACAATTACGCTAATACCTAAACCACAAAAAGATCCAACAAAGAAAGAGAACTTCAGGCCAATTTCTCTGATGAATATAGATGCAAAAATACTAAATAAAATTCTTGCTAACCGAATCCAAGAGCACATCAAAACGATCATCCACCATGATCAAGTAGGCTTCATCCCAGGGATGCAGGGATGGTTCAATATACGGAAATCCATCAATGTAATCCACTACATAAACAAACTGAAAGAAAAAAACTACATGGTCATCTCATTAGATGCCGAAAAAGCATTCGACAAAATTCAGCATCCTTTCATGCTAAAAGTCTTGGAAAGAGCAGGAATTCAAGGCCCATACCTAAACATAGTAAAAGCAATCTACAGCAAACCAGTAGCCAACATCAAAATAAATGGAGAGAAACTTGAAGCATTCCCACTAAAATCAGGGACTAGACAAGGCTGCCCTCTCTCTCCATATCTTTTCAATATAGTACTTGAAGTTCTAGCAAGAGCAATTAGACAACATAAGGAAGTCAAAGGGATACAAATTGGAAAGGAAGAAGTGAAACTATCATTATTTGCAGACGATATGATAGTTTACCTAAGCGACCCAAAAAACTCCACCAGAGAACTTCTACAGCTGATAAACAACTTCAGCAAAGTGGCAGGTTATAAAATTAACTCAAGCAAGTCAGTGGCCTTTTTGTACTCAAAGGACAAGCAGGCTGAGAAAGAAATTAGGGAAATAACACCCTTCACAATAGCCACAAACAACATAAAGTATCTTGGCGTAACTCTAACCAAACAAGCGAAAGATCTGCACAACAGGAACTTCAAGTCCCTGAAGAAAGAAATCGAAGAAGACCTCAGAAGATGGAAAAATATTTCTTGCTCCTGGATTGGCAGGATCAATATAGTAAAATGGCCATCTTGCCAAAAGCAATATACAGATTCAATGCAATCCCCATCAAAATCCCAACTCAATTCTTCATAGATCTAGAAAGAGCAATTCTCAAATTCATCTGGAGCAACAAAAAACCCAGGATAGCTAAAACTATTCTCAACAATAAAAGGACTTCTGGGGGAATCAATATCCCTGACTTCAAGCAGTACTACAGAGCAATTGTGTTAAAAACTGCATGGTATTGGTATAGCAACAGGCAAACAGATCAATGGAACAGGATTGAAGACCCTGAAATTAACCCACAGACTTATGGTCACTTGATCTTTGATAAAGGAGCCACAACCATCCGATGGAATAAAGATAGCCTTTTCAACAAATGGTGCTGGTTCAACTGGAGGTCAACATGCAGAAGAATGCGAATTGACCCACTCTTATCTCTTTGCTCTAAGATCAACTCCAAGTGGATCAAGGACCTCCACATAAAACCAGACACACTGAAACTATTAGAAAAGAAACTTGGGAAGACCCTGGAGGACTTGGGCACAGGGGAAAAGTTCCTGAACAGAACACCAATAGTGTACGCACTAAGATCAAGAATCGACAAATGGGACCTCATAAAATTACAAAGTTTCTGCAAAGCAAAGGACACTGTCCGAAGGACAAAACGGCAACCAACAAAGTGGGAAAAGATCTTTACCAACCCCACATCCGACAGAGGGCTAATATCCAATATATACAAAGAACTCAAGAAGTTAGACCGCAAAGAAACAAATAACCCTATCAAAAAATGGGGCACAGAGCTAAACAAAGAATTTTCACCAGAAGAAATTCGGATGGCCGAGAAACACCTTAAGAGATGTTCAACATCATTAGTCATCAGGGAAATGCAAATCAAAACAACCCTGAGATTCCACCTCACACCAGTCAGAATGGCTAAGATTAAAAACTCAAGAGACAACAAGTGCTGGCGAGGATGTGGAGAAAGAGGAACACTCCTCCACTGTTGGTGGGATTGCAAAATGGTAAAACCACTCTGGAAATCAGTTTGGCGGTTCCTCAGAAAATTGGGCATGTCACCTCCAGAGGACCCTGCCATACCACTCCTGGGCATATACCCAGAGGATTCCCCTACATGCAATAAAGACACATGCTCCACTATGTTTATAGCAGCCTTGTTTATAATAGCCAGAAATTGGAAGGAGCCCAAATATCCCTCAAAGGAGGAATGGATACAGAAAATGTGGTATATTTATACAATGGAATACTACTCAGCAATTAAAAATAATGAATTCATGCAATTTGTAGGTAAATGGTTAGACCTGGAAAATATCATCCTGAGTGAGCTAACCCAATCACAAAAGAATACACATGAAATGCAATCACTGATAAGTGGATATTAATGAGCCCAGAAGCACTAAATACTCAAGACACAAATAGCAAGTCAAATGATTCCCAAGAAGAAGAAAGGAGAGGACCCTGGGCATGTAAAGATTGCATCCAGTTTAGTAAAGAAACCGAGGGGGGAGGGGGAATGATTGGGGAATAGTTGGGGGGGAGAAGAACTATGGGAACTATGGTGGGTGGGAACTGGGAAAGGGGAAAGCCTTTGAAATGTAAACATAGAATATAGAAAATAAAAATAACTAAAAAAAAAAAGAGGGAAAAAAAAAAGAGTCTGTATGATATCTCACCAGGATCATCTAGCTTTCATGGTCTCTGAAGAGAAGTCTGGTGTAATTCTGATGGGTCTTCCTCTCCATATTACTTGGTCTTTTTCACTTACTGCCTTTAATATTCTTTCTTTGTTTAGTACATCTGGGATTTTGAATATTGTGTGACATGAGGTATTTCTGTTCTGGTCCAATCTGTTTGGAGTTCTTTAGGCTTCTTGTATATTCATGGACATGTCTCTCTTTAGGTTAGGGAAGTTTTCTTCCATAATTTTGTTGGAGATATTTGCTGGCCCTTTAAGTTGTAAATCTTCACTGTCATCTATACCTATAATCCTTAGTTTTGGTCTTCTCATTGTGTCCTGGATTTCCTGTATGTTTTGGGTTACAAGCTTTTTGCATTTTGCATTTTCTTTGACTGCTGAGTCCATGGTTTCTATGGTATCTTCAGCATCTGAGATTCTGTCTTCTATCTCCTGTATTCTGTTGTTGATGTTTGCATCTATGGCGCCAGATTTTTCACAAGGTTTTCTATCTCCAATGTGGTCTCCCTTTGCGATTTCTTAGTTGTTTCTACCTCTGTTTTTAAAACCTGGATGGTTTTGTTGAGTTCCTTCACTTGCTTATTTGTCTTTTCCTGTAATTCTTTAAGAGATTTTTGTGATTCCTCTTTCATGACTTCTATCTGTTGACCCAAGTTCTCCTGTATTTCCTTAAGTGATGTTTGCATTTCCTCCTTATAGGTTTCTATCTTTTGACCAATATTCTCCTGAAATACTTTAAATGATTTTTGTGTTTCCCTTGTAAGGGCTTCTAACTTTTGATCCATTTTCTCCTGTATTACTTTAAGGAATTTATTTATGTCCTTCTTTTGTTCCTCTAAGTGCATCATGACCAGTGATTTTAAATCCAAAACTTGTTTTTCTGTTGTGTTGGGGTATACAGGAATTCCCTTTTTGGGGAATTGGGTTTGGATGCTGCCATATTGCCTTGATTTCTGTTAGTAATGTCCCTACATTTGCCTTTTGCCATCTGGTTATCTCTGGCATTAGTTGGTCCTGTTATCACTGGCTGGTGCTTGAAGCACATGTGATCCTGAAAGGCTATTTCTGCCCCACTGGATAACTGGGTTTCCCCTGGCACAGCTTGCTGATGTGCTACCCTCCTCTTGTGTGATGTTGGAGCCCTGGTGTATCTTGCCCCAAACAATGTTATACTTAGGTTGTCTCTGTGATCCTATTGCTATTTGTCTGTTCCATCAGGGACCAAAGATGGTGGAAGGGAGCCCCTCCAAGTGCTGACCACCCCGCAGTGTATAGGAACTATACGCTGATACACAGAAGAACTGCCTATCTGCCCAGGTCCTGTGGGCACATAGCAGCCCGGAGGTCTGCATCCCTAGAGATCTTAAACTTGGGATATCTCAGAACCTGGGGCCACTTGTCCTGTCCACCTGGGAGCAAAGATGGTGGTGGGGGCACCCCTCCAATTGCTCGTGTTTTTGTTGATTCTTTGTATTGTTTTCTTTGTTTTGAACTAATTAATGATCTTCTGCCTTCTACTCCTTTTTAGTGTGCTTGCTTCCTCCTCCTCCTCCTCCTCCTCCTCTTCCTCCTCCTCTTCCCCCTTTCCTTCTCCTCCTTTTCTCCTACTCCTTCTCTTTTTTTCCTCCTCTTCCTCCTCCTCTTGCTCCTCCCCCCCTCCTCCTCCTCATTCTTCTTTTCTAGAGCTTTCAGGTGTACTTTTAAATTTCTATTATGTTAATGTTATAATTTCTTTATGAAGGCACTTTGTGCTTTGAACTTTCCTCTTATCATTGCTTTGTTGGCTTCATAAATTTGGGTATGTTGTGACTTTATTTTCATTGAATTATATAAAGTCTTTAATTTTAATTTCTCTCTCTCTCTCTCTCTCTCTCTCTCTCTCTCTCTCTCTCTCACTCTCACTCTCTTCCTTGTTGTCTGTTCCAGAGATCAAGTAGAGAGTTATTCAACTTCCCTGTGGGTATGGGCTTCTGATTGTTTCTGTTGTTGAAGTTCAGATTTAATCTATAGATATTTGAAAGGCATATGGTGATATTTCAATTTTCTTGTATATGTGGCTTGCTTTGTAATCAAATACACAGGCAATTTTGGAGAAGGATCCATGAGATGCTGAGAAAAATTCATATTCTTTTGTATTTGGGTGATATATACCAATACATTCTCTAGATGTTTGTCAGGTCCGTTTCATTCATAATATTTGTTAGGTTTGCTATTTCTCTGTTTTGTGTTTGTCAGGGTGACCTGTCAGTTGTTACAAGAAGGGTTTTAAATCTCCTAATACTAATATATGTGGTTCAGTGTGTGATATAAGCTTTAGCAATGTTTCTTTTACCAGTGTGGGTGCCCTTGTGTTTGGGACACAAATGGTCAGAATTGAGATATGATCTTGCTAGATGCTTTCCTTTTATGAGTGTCCTTGCCTGTCTCTTTTGATTTATTTTGGTTGAAAATCTATTTTATTAGGTATTAGAATAGCGACTCCAGCTTGCTTCTTGGATATACTTGCTGAGAAAACTTTGTTCCAACTCTTTAACTCTGAGGTAATTTCTACTTTTAATGCTGAGGTATGTTCTTGTATGAAGCACAATGATGGATCCTGCTTTATTATTCATTTTATCAGTATGTGTCTATTTTGTTGAGGGAATTCAGTCCATTGATATTGAGAGATATTAATGACCGGGGATTGTTATTTCTTGTTATTTTAATGTTGGTGACATTAGGGTCTGTGTGTGTGTGTATGAGGGGTATTTCCCTTCTTTTTGCTGGTATGGAATTACTCATTTCTTATATTTTCTTTGAAGGAGTCATTCTCCTTGAATTGGAATCTTACTTCTAGTATTTTCTTTAGGGATGGATTTGTTGGTAGATATTGTTTGAATTTGGATTTATCTTGTAATTTCTTATTTTCTCCATCTATGGTGATTGAAAGTTTTGTTGGGTATTGTAATTTAGGTTGGCATCTCTGTTGTTTAAAGATTATATGATATCTGTCCAGGCCATTTTATCTTTTAGAGTCTCTATTGAGAAGAGTGTTATTTTGATAGCTTTGCCTTGTATGTTATCTTCCCAAATTCCCTTGCTGCCTGTAACATTCTTTCTTTGTTCTCTAGATGTTGTGGTATGATTTCTATGTGGTAAGTAGATTTTATTTTCTGGTCCAGTCTAATTGGTGTTCTATAAGCTTCTTGTATTTTTGTAGTCATCTCCTTCTTTAGGTTGGTAAAGTTTTACTCATTTTTTCTTTAAAGGCCTCTATCATCTTTATAAGATTGGATTTATGATCATTTTCTTTTCTTTTGGTTGTGTTAGGATATCCAGGACTTGCTGTAGAAGGCCAGCTGTGATTTAAGGTGTCACATTGCCCTGGTATTTTCATTGTGTTCTTTCAATGGCCTTTAGCCATCTGGGTGGTTGGGATTATAGTTGTTTCTTTTGTAATAGACTGTTGGGAGTGGGGTTAATCTTGATGAACTGAGGTGTCAAGCCTCTGAGGGGCATCCTTAGGCCATATGGTTCCAGATCTGCATGGCTGTGTGGTTCAGGATTTACAGGCAGTATATAGTTCAGCAGCCATAGGTAGGCAGAGCTGTGGTTGGGGAGTATGACAGTCTGCCTGGGCTAACAGGGTGCTCATGGAGCTTGGAATGTTCAAGGGCTTAGCAAGCAGGGAAGATGTATCAGGGAAGTGAAGCTTACCTGCTGGCCCACAATATTTAGCGTTTGGTCTCACCTTATAAAATTGATATGAGGTTGAATGAAAAGCTGTACTCTAAAGGCACAATGATTTTTCAATGTATAAGTGCCTGAAATGTCTTATAAATATTTACCTTATGAATATTTTATCTATAAACACAGATCAATGACTTTCTTTTTAGTAGTGAAATAATTCCTACTTGAAGATAAGGATTGCTTCCTGAATGTTCTGGAACAAATTTTATGCATCAATACATTAATTATGGTGAAAATCATAATGCTTAAGATGCCTTTAAGTGTTTTCATATGTACCTAAAGCATGAAATAGTTTTATCTCTTTTGATTTTTGAATTGTGAACAACATGTATCACAAAATACAACCTTTCACATTTGTCACAGACCATGTTACTGCATTTCTTTATTTTTCAGATTTCTTGGATATAAGACAGGATCATGCTTTTTCTATTTAAGGGGAAATGATCTAAAATACTTAGTGTTGTGGTTTTCTGCATATAATATCATATGCATTTTTCTTTCAGATTAATCTCAGTCTGTGCTGGTTAGTCTTTGTCACACCCAACTTCCACGCTTGCTGAATCCTCTGGATATGCCAAGCTGCCTTAGTACAAGTGGTATGTTCTTTTAACTGGGCTCCCTTGTTTGTCCTCAGTGGGAGAAGATGCACCTAGCCTCATAAGAAACATGAAGTACCTGGTTGTTTGTGTGGTGACCCTGGCCTGTAAGAAAGAAAAGGGGATGGGGGAAGGCAGTAAGTGGGAGAGAAAGTTAATAATTAAAAATAAAATGAAAATTTAAAAAGAAAAATATATTAATTTAAGAAAAGTCAGAAAGAAAGAAAGAAAGAAAGAAAGAAAGAAAGAAAGAAGGAAGGAAGGAAGGAAGGAAGGAAGGAAGGAAGATTCTGAATTAAAACTTAAAGGTTCTGGATATAACTCAGTGGTTAAATGTTTGCTCAATGTGTCCAAGTAGTCATTCTAGAAACAAACAATAAAAAGGGCAAACTGCCCTTCTCATTATCAAAAGCCACCAAGTACACATTATTCTAGGATCAGGAAGACTGTTCATTTATGTGACATAAAAGCAGTGAATTGTCATTAGTTTCTCATGTGCTACATGATGTATAACTCAGCCAGGACCAAAGACTAGATAAGTAAATACTTTTAAAAGAACTCTTTGAGAATTAGTCAAAACAACAAGGGGAGTATTAGCTGTATAATATGTGCTCAGTAAATGCAGCATTTCAAGTAGTATACATATGCTCAGCAGATTGTTAATTACAGTATACAAAATATCTGAGTATTCTTTTTCTTTTTATATTCTGTAAAGATGAAATCAACATGAAATCTGTATAGGAAAATAAACACCTTTTATGTGACCATTTTAGAAGATGCTTTATATATTTTTCATTATTTAATATTTTTTCATACAGCATATTTTGATTGTTCTTTTTGCTATCCCAATTGCCCCAGAGTGTCTATACCTCTCTACCAACCTATGTTTATCCTTCTCTTGTCTCTCTCATAAAAAACAAATAAATGTAAGAAGAAAATCAAAACAAACCAAAATCAGTAATATAAAAATTAGTTAAAATTAAAAGCACACTTAAAAGAATGGAGTGTGTTTTGTTTTGGTCATGTATTCCTCTTATGGGTCCTGCCCAAAATTGTGGTTGATATATCACTTCAGCAGAGAAAATTCATCTACCTTTTTGCAGCACATATCAATAGAAAAATATTTTGGTTAGAAGTGGGTCTTCCTGTCCAATTTCACTTCTTTATTGTGGACTTTTAGCAGGCTTTAACTTGTTCAGCTCTTGTGTGTGCTGTCACTTTCTACTTTATATATGTATCAGCCCTGTTGGGGCAGATGATCTTAAACACATAATCTCAAACATACATTTGCAAATACAGAACCACTCATATTATTTTTTATTTTTACATTTTAACTGAAACAGTTGGTGACGTAACATTACCCTTCCTTTTCTTTCTTAGTTAAGTTCTTTCAGAATATCATAGCCTTTGATGTATGTCTTTGATTTAATCTTTTGAGAGCAGTCTGTCCTTGTATCCTTCTATATGTGCTTGAGCTCCTTCCTTCTTTATTGTGATCTTTTGCTCAGTCTTCTTTAGTATACATGTTTCTTAATATGGACCATCAGTATTGAAACATTGCAATTTCAGCATCTTTACCATGACTGAGATGTTTCATTGTTTGTTCTGCTATAACATCACTAGTAAGTCCTCTTCAATATTAAAAATTATACTAGTTTGCACTTTTATGTTACAGAATTTGTGAAAGTGTGTAGTTTGAAGCATCATACTGATGCCTTAATGCTTTAGACTTTTCCTTATCTGATTCAGTGGAACTTATAAAGTCTCACATTCCTATTCAAATTATGGACAACACAAGTAGATAATGAAGCAAATTAAGGACTTAAATAACTCAAACCATTTCAATGAGTTCGGTATAAAGTGAATTACAGACAAAATGTGAACTTTATGTGCATAAAGAACCATGTTCATTTTGTATCCCCTAATGATTCAGAAAATTCGAAAAGGGCAGATCTTAATGTTAGCATTTTCAGTAATAGATTCTATTTTTCTAGCATCGAATTTATCTAAAGGTGGATGGTGAAGCTTTCAATCTAAAAGATTTTTCTTAGATCTCCTCTAATTATGGGAAAATGTCGTTTCTCTTCCTCACCAATCTTTATTCCATTCAGAAAACTCTCTGTAGGAATGTGTTAATTTGCATCATCTCCTAGAGACAAGAATGAGAAGGAACACATATTCTATAAAAATGGACTAAAATTCTAAGTAGAATTATTGATTTCCATTTCAGATCTTGAGCCCCTGCAATTATATTCATTCATTCAACCATAAAGAGCTTTTTGAGGCATGCTTGGGAAGGATTTCTGGGAATTAAACACAAATTCTTCCCACTTCAGAGCTCCTGGAATCTGTAATCCAATAGGTGAGTTAAATACACATGCATGTCTGTGATACTAGATAAAGACACAGATAGGTGCTACTCATATCAGAAAGTGAAAAGCACGCTTTTAACAGGGAATATAAAAAATGCACAGAATTTGTGGTATGCAGAGACCAGAATTTGGATAAATGAGAGCTGAGAGAACAGCGAAAGATAAAAAAATAATTTGAGAATACGTTTTCATTCACTTATTTTTCCAGGAAATGAGTTTAAAATGTCTATATAAAAAACATTATGTTTAACTAAATTAATCTTGGCAGATATAAAACATGGTACCTAAACTATGAATGTATTTTCACATTTTCAATTACATTTAGTACATTAAGCAAAATGAACCATATGGTGAGATATAAAGAAATCTGAAGACATTTTAGAGGGTCATATCTGTGTTCTGACCACATTACTGAAAAATGAAAACAAAAGCTCAAGAAATGAAACAAAAATTCATTCTCCACATTTCGAGAAAGTAGAAAACTTAACTTTAAGTAACAGGCACTAACATGGAGAGCTGATGACTTGGCAGTATTTTGGTCTGAACTATAACTGGCAGTAAGGCTTATGATCCAAAGCATTGCATGGAGAGAGATAAAGAAGTGTGTATGTGACAGAAGAGAGAACTGGCAACAAATACTTCACGTGTTTTTTATAAACAGGTACACAAGAACAACAAACAAAATGTATAGAAAGTAACAATTTAAATCAGAAAGTCCAACATAACAATTGGAAGAAAAGAGAAATATGCAATATTCCAGGTTATAATAAATGACATAATATGTTTAAAAGGATAAAATAGTTGCTGATCCTTTTTTATGAAAAAAAGGAAGCCAACAAATATACCATCCCCATAGAGGTAAACTAAATATTATAAAAATACCACTAATTTAAACATTTATGAAGAGTCATAAATTAAGTATGTTTTATGTGTTAGTAAAGAAAGGACAGATAGAAAATTGCTTTTTAAACATTTGGTGGTTTGGATGAAATTAGTCCCATATTTTTATATGGAATGGCACTATTAGAAGGTATATGCCCTTGTTGGAGAAGGTATGTACTTGTTGATAGGAACTTTGTTATCTCTAGGGGCAAGTTTTGAGGCTTCAGATACTGAAGCTAGGTGCAGAGTCACTATTTCTTCTATATAACATATAACACATAACATATAACACACAACATACAACATAAAAACTACAACATACATATGACATATGACATATGACATACAACATATAACATATGACATATAATATACAATAAATAACATAATATATAATAAAACTTCATTAGTGAAGATAAATATTACACAGAGATTAGACAGAGCAAATGCTATTCATGACTTAGAAGAATCAATACAAAAATAAATTCATTTCCCCCAATCGATGCATTTAGTTGCAGCAATTCTTATACAAACATTTCAGTTTGACATCTGGCGGGATTCAGAAATCTAATTTTACATTTTACATCAAAGTCTATCAGGGCAACAGTATTCAAGATATTATTGGAAATAAAAGGAAAATACAAACTGTCAAATTCCATTGAGCATTTTGCAAATGAACTAATTAAGTATAATTAATGAGACATTACAATTTGTTCAGCCAGGAAGATCAAAAACAAGAACAGTCTGTGAAATGTTTTACTTCATTTTGGCAAAAGAAGAAAGAAGGAAAGAAAGAAAGAAAGAAAGAAAGAGAGACAGAGAGAGAGAGGGAGGGAGGGAGGGAGGGAGGGAAGGGAGGGAGGGAGGGAGGGAGGGAGGAAGGAAGGAAGGAAGGAAGGAAGGAAGGAAGAAAGAAAGAAGAAAAGAAAAAGAGTTCAGCTCAATAAATCATATCAGTATTTTCAGTGTTGGTTAAGGAAGACTCCATGTCCATGATTTAAAAACATCTATTTGATTCCTACATTGCACTGTTCACAAACATTTGATTGATTGTGAAAAAGAACCATGCAGTTTAACATTTGAAGTAGGACAATTGTAAAGAAACATTGTTAGTAATTATACTGGTAATGTTTCAGCCAAACTTGGGACCTTTAAATAGAAAACAAATGTGTATTTTTTTTATTGAATATGTTCTATATTTACGTTTCATTTCCCTTTTTCTGATTCCCTACCCCCTAAAGGTCCCCCTTTTCCCTCCCCCTGCTCCCACATCCACCCCTACCTACTTCCCTGTTCTGGTACTCCCCTACACTGATGCTTTGAGCCTTTCTAGAACCAGTGTCCATTCCTTTCTTCTTGTCAGACATCATTTGTTATGTGAATTGTGCCTTTGGTGTCCCAAGATTCTAGGCTAATATCCACTTATCAGTGAGTGCATACCATGGGTATTCTTTTGAGACTGCGTTACCTCAGTTAGGATGATTTTCTCCAGCTCCATCCATTTCTCTAAGAATTTCATGAATTCATTGTTTCTAATGGCTGAATAGTATTCCATTGTGTATATATACCACATTTTTTGTATCCATTCCTCTGTTGAGGGACATCTGGGTTCTTTTCAGCTTCTAGCTATTATAAATAAAGCTGCTATGAACATAGTGGAACATGTATCCTTATTGCATGCTGGGGAATCTTCGACAAAGGAGCTGAAAACATCCAGTGGAAAAAAGATAGCCTTTTCAACAAATGGTGCTGGTTCAACTGGAGGTCAATATGCAGAAAAATGAGAATTGATCCCCTCTTATCTCCTTGCACTAAGCTCAACTCCAAGTGGGCCAAGGACCTCCACATAAAACAAGACACACTAAGACTAATAGAAAAGAAACTGGGGAAGACCCTTGAGGACATTGGCTCAGGGAGAAAATTCCTGAACAGAACACCAATTGCTTATGCTCTAAGATCAAGAATAGTCAAATGGGACCTCAAAAAATTACAAAGTTTCTATAAGGCAAAAGACACTGTCAAAAGGACAAATCAGCAAACAGCAAATTGGGAAAAGATCTTCACCAACCGCACATCCAACAGAGGGCTAATATCCAATGTATACAAAGAACTCAAGAACTTAGACTCCAGAAAACCAAATAACCCTACCCAAAAATGGGGTACAGAGCTAAACAAAGACTTTTCACCTGAAGAAATCGGATGGCTGAGAAACACCTTAAAAAATGTTCAACATCATTAGTCATTAGAGAAATGAAAATCAAAACAACCCTGAGATTTCACCTCACACCAGATGTGTACTAACTATAAATATAGATCTGTATGTAGAAAGGAGAAATGAAGCACTCAGAAGATAGCACAATACCCTAAAGAACTCGAAAAGAGGAAGAAAACATTCAGAACATAGCACAGTATCCTATAGACCTTGAAGCTGACAATAGTGTTTAAGGACAAGTAGCTTATGAATATACAGACTTTATCATTTATTTTTTTAAAACAAAAAATTCTTGGCCACAGGTTGTTGCTAAACTGCAGAGTTCTTGCCTGGTATTCATGTGTAATCTTCAGCAATGAAAGTATGAGTTGCCATTAAAAGGAGGTGTTGATATAAACCACAAATGTCTCATATTCAAATGCGTAATGGAAATCTACAAAGTAACAAGAAAAAAAAGGACATCATAGAAAAGAAAAAAACTTGAAAAGCAAGAATAAGCCAAATCTACTCCAAAGATGGCAAAAAATATTAAATTTCAAACCAAAATAAATAAATAAATAAATAAATAAATAAATATAGAAACAAACAAGCAAGCAAAAAGAATGAATGATTCTAAGAGCCCTTTCTTTTTTCTTGGTTTGTTTTTGATTTTTATAAAGTAAACTCAACTTAACGAACCGCCCCCCCAAAAAAAAATTAATGAAACAAAGAAAAGAGATCAGTCAAATGAAGAGAAACAGAAAAGAACAGGGAAACATCGCAGTGGACATCAAAGAAATAGAGACTATTTTAAGGGAAAACTTGGAAAATAAGCATTGCAGCAAAACAAATGAACAAAACAACAAAGAAACATACAACAAAGAAACTAAAAATCCTAAATTCCTGTAAGTTAGAAAATCTAAAGAAATGGATGTATTTCTAGCTACATGAATGCCAGCACACTTAAGGTGAATGAAAACCCTAACAAAGCAGTAACAATAACATTGAAATAGGAACACGAAGCCTCTGGATTAAAATGCCTTGGTCTCAGAAGTGTCAACTTAAGAATTCTATGAGATAGTTAATGAAGATCAAAAGTCACCTCTTTCATAGAGACAGAAAGGAATATTTCTGAATTTCTTCTCTAAATCCTGTACTACTTGTAAACCTAAATAAACCAAACAATAACAACAACATCAATAACAACAACAACAAAAACCCAAGAATGGCTCCCCCCAAAATCAGTTAAAGCCACAGTAGTAAAATGAAAATTTAACAACCACATATCAAACCTGTCCACTATGATCAAATACACTTATTCTGGACACTCAGGGATGTTGCAACATGAGTAAGTGAATGAATGTAATAAATCTTATCAATGGACTTAGAGACACAAATGACACAATCACCATAATAGATGAAGCAGAAGGAAATCATGATAGGAATATATATGAAAGATTAATTTAATTTTCAGAAAAACTCCTGCAAAATTCATAATGTCCTCGTTTTTAAATGCTGAGAAGTGTTCCATGTTTAAATGCACCACACTTTCTGTATCCATTCTTCCATTGAGGGACATGTGGGCTGATTCCAGTTTCTGGCCATTATGGCTAAGGCTGCTATGAACATGCTGGAGCATGTGTCCTTGTGATATTGGAGCATATTTTGGGTATATGCTCAATAGTGGTATAGCTGGGTCTTCATGTAGAACTTTTTCCAACTTTCTGAAAAACCGCCCAACGGATTTCCAGGATTATCATAACAGTTTGCAGTCCCATCATCAAGGGAAGAGTGTTTCTCTTTCTCCATATCCTTGCCAGCATCTGCTATTACCTGAAGGGTTGTTTTTTTTTTTTTTTTTTTTTTTTTTTTTTGGTCTTAGCCATTCTGATTAGTGTAAGGAATCTCAGGATTATTTTTATTTGCATTCCTCTGATGACTAAGGATGTTAAACATTTCTTTAGGTGTTTCTCGACCATTCAAGATTTCTTTCTTGAGAATTCTGTTTAGCTCTGTTCCCCCATTTAAAAAAAAATTTGTTATTTGGATTTTTTTAAGGTATAACTACTTGAGCTCGTTATATATTTTTTGGCATCAATCCTCTATCAGATCTATGGCCAGTAAAGATCTTTACCCAATCTATAGGTTTTGTCCTAGTAGGTCCCATTTGTCAATTTTTGATCTTAGAGCCTGAGCCATTGGAGTTCTGTTCAGGAAAATATCTCTGTGCACATGCATTCAAAGCTCTTTCCCACTTTCTCCTCTATTAGATTCAGTGTATCTGGTTTTACTTGGAGGTGCTTCACCCTCTTAGACTTGAGCTTTGTACAAGATAATACACGTGGATCAATTTTCATTTTGCTACAAGGGGACCACCAGTTAGTACAGAATGGAACTAGAGAATATCAACCTGAGTGATATAACACAAACACAAAAAGACATGCACTATATGTAGTCACTGATAAGTGGATATTAGCTAAAATGTAGAGAATACCCAAGATACCACCTATAGACTGTAAGAAGTTGAATAATAAGGAAGGCCCAAGTGAGGATACGTCAATCCTTTCGCTTCTATCTCTGACCCACAGAAAAGAGCGATGACACAATATTCTTTTCAAAGTGTTTTATTCAGGATCCTTACAGCATGAATGCAGGAAAAAGGGTTTTCTCCTCCCTCTTCGCCCCCCAGCACAGTCCTTTTTATCTCCTCTAGCTCCACCCCATCAGTCCACTTTATGTAGTCTCTGTGGATAGGTCTATGTAACATGGCCTGATACTGCATCATCAGGTGCGTCTGAGCAGTTCATCTGGAAAGGTGTGGCAAACTCGGGAGCAGGAGGAAATCAGGTGTTAGTCATGAGACTTAGCTGGAGTCCCAAGTGCCATCTTGGGACTGCTGTCACACCCACTCTCCACATCTCCCCCTACTTTATATAATAGAGAGCAGAGATCAGAAAGTCATTGAATAAAAAGCAAACGAGGCACCAAAATAATGGGGCAGCACCTGGCTTAGGAATCAACCCAGTCATCCACCAGCCCATTCCTGTCTTTGGGTGTCTCTGCCAACCTCCAGAGACCCCTGTCTTAGGTGGGTGTGGCCCTGGGAAGGTGCACATCATTGGCTAACTGCCCAGCAATGTTATGGTTGCTGGTGCTTATGTGGGCTCCTTCTGGAGTCCCGGCTGGAATGGCTGTGACAAAATGCTTTCTATGTGGGAGCACCGGTAAGGCAACTGGAATTCCATTTGTTGGCAGAGAGAATGTCTGACTTGGGTTGCCCTCTGGAACAACGTCCCTTACCCGTCATTGGAAGAACAAACAGCACAGGCTTGACCCCTGTCTTAGGTTAGTGATGTGTCCAGGCAGTGTTACCCATCACTGACTACTTCTCTAGCATGCCAAGCCACACGTGAGGGGACTGGCCAGTCTCCACTGCTGCAAAAGCCTGAATCATCAGGGCTTGTGTTCTGCGCTGTTTGAACTGCATATGGCACATGCACCAAAAGGCCAAGACACTAATAAGAATCAGACATAGGGCAAGTCCAGCTAGTCCAGCCCATTCTTTCAGTTGAGATGCCGCAACGGTGATCCATTCTGCTAACCCCCCAGCGAGGGATAAATCCACTCTGGTGGAGTTGATGTGAACAATGGACTGACGCAATTCTCGCACCAAACCATCAAAATGCTGGGACCAATTTCCTGTAAGATACTGGGAAATAATGCGTGATAACTGAGCAGCACGGCTGGCATTCACAAATGGTATCGAGGTAACACCCAATCCAGAATATTTCCATTCACAGCCCAATTGCACAAGCTCCATCATAATATCAGCCTGTTCCTGAAGCAAATCAACCCTCTGATTCAATAGCATAATGCCTGCTTTTAGTTGACTGTTAATATTATCCTGAATATCCAACACTTCAGCCTCTCCCGCTGACAGATTGTTAATGGCGGCTGTGGTCTGGACAGTCAAAGTAAGAGAAGTAGCCACGGCAGTTGCGGCAGCTGATACTGCAAATAAATTCCCACTGAGATCTCCTTTTCAATCTTTGGTGGTTAAATTTTGCTTCTACCACTGTATCCAATAAAGTTTATGAAAAAGTGGCAACAGGCCTATACTGGCCACAGCTGTTTAAGTTATACTTGAAAAGAAGGTCACCAACCTTCCTTCAATTTTTTTTTTTGGTTTGTTTCATGTATGTGCGTATACTGTTGCTGTATTCAGACACACCAGAAGGTTGCATCAGATCCCATTACAGATGTTATAACATGTAGTTGCTGGGAATTGAACTCAGGCACCTGAGGAAAAGAAGATCCAGAGACATGCCCAAGGTAGGATGCAGCTCAAGGGGAGGACCCAAGGCCTGACACTACTGCTGAGGCTATGGAGCACTCACAAAAAGGGACCTAGCATGATGAAACTCTGGAAGACCCAACAAGCAGCTAAAAGAATCAGATGCATATATTTGCACCCAACCAATGGACAGAAGCAGCTGATGATACCTGTTGTTGAATTAGGGAAAGGTTGAAAGAAACTGAGGAGAAAGGTAATCCTACAGGAGGACCAGCAGTCTCAATTTATCTGGTTCCCTGAGATCCCTCAAACCCTGGACCACCAAGCAGGCAGGATATACCAGCTGATATGAGGCCCCCAACATACATACAGCAGAGGACTGCTGGATCTGTGTTCATTCAGTGATGATGCACCTAACCCTTAAGAGACTGGAGGTCCCAGGGACTTTAGAAGTCAGGTGGGGTGGGTAGTGGGGACATCCACTTTGAGACAGGGGTGTGGGGAAGAGGTATGAGATATGGAACAGTCAGAAGGTAGACAGGGGAAGGGGAATAAAATATGGATTAAAAATTAATTAATTAATTAAAAATGAAAAAATGTCCAGAATTGTTCTTGTGTAAAAGAAATACTGGGACAAAAATGGATCAGATACTGAAGGAAAGGCCATTCAATAATTGAGCTAACTTGGGATGCATCCAATGAATATGTGCCAAACCCTGATACTATTACTGATGCCACGTTGTGCTTGCAGACAAGAGCCTAGCATGTGTGTTCTCTCAGAGGTCCTACCTGCAGCTGACTGAGACAGATGTAAATACTTACAGCCAACCATTAGAATGAGGTTGGGGACCTCTATGATAGAGTTTGGGGAAGGATTGAAGGAGTCAAAGGGGATGGCCAACCCATAAGACCAACAGTTTCCATTAACCTGGACCCGTGTAAAGTCCAAGAGATTAAGCCCCCAACCAATGAGCATATATGGGTTGATCCATGGCCCCTGGTACATACACAGCAGAGGACTTCTTTGTCTGTCCTCAGTGGTAAAGGATGTGCCCGATCCTATAGATACCTGATGCCCCAGGGAAGGGGGATGCATAGGGCAGGTTGAGGTGGTTGTGGGTGGCTGGGTGAGTGAATGGGTGTGCACCTTCTCCTAGGTAAAGGGTAGGGGGATGGGATAAAGAAATCTTGGAGGAGGGACCTTGAGGGGGGAAACATTTGGAATGTAAATACATAAAACAATTTAAAAAAAACAAATAAGGCATCAGCACAATAATCAACATTTATCCAAAAAAATAAATAAGGAGCTAAAAGTCACATTAAAAGATGCTCAAATAAGAGTTTTTGTCTATAAGTATTAAATCCAAAAATGAGATACTACTTCATAATCATAAAATGATTATTATTTTAAACACTGGAAGTAAAGACTGTTGGTGCTATGTGGGGAAAGGAAAGTCATCATACACGCTCTCACCTATGAAACAGGATATTAAAAAAACATTCTTATTTATTACAAAAAAATATATGATAAATATCTCAAACTAAGTATATACTGGGAACAAAAAGAAATTATGTGTCTGAATATGTACCCACATGCAGGCATTGGTGGCAGCATCTTTTATAGTAAAGAACACAGAGTCAGTAAGTATTGATACATGTAAAGCAGAGATGCTCAGAATTATCCCAGTAAGTGAAATAGCACGGACATACAGAACTAGTACTAGGTTATTATTTAATGTTATATATAACAGCAAATTTATTGAGATAAATACTGTGCTTGTGTATATAAGGGTCTAGGAGTGAGAAACATAATTAGTTCTGAATTACAAGTATACCTCAGTTCTAGTTCTTCAGAATAGAATTATTATAAATTTAGATTGTTCTCATCAACTATATCCTTAAAGTTAATTAATAAAATATATGAAAATTACAATTTAATGGAACAGGTTAAAATTAAGCCTTGCTATTCTGCATAATGTTTGTAATTTTTCATGAGCTTAAGAAGAAAATAGTTGCTAAATATAGATGTTATCTTTAAATCATATATCTTTCCTATACTTCCTAAATTTTTGTTTATAATATTATGTTCTTTTTTTTTTTTTTTATATTGTTTGTGGCTATTGTGAATGGTGTTATTTCCCTAAATTCTTTCTCAGCCTGCTTGTCCTTTGAATACAGGAAGGCTACTGATTTGCTTGCGTTGATTTTATTTTTTTTTAATTTTATTTTCTATATTCTATGTTTACATTCCAAAGGGTTTCCCCTTTCCCAGTTCCCACACCTTGATATTGGTTCACCAACCTGGGTGAACCTCCCAAGGAGAAGTTATACCAGATTCCTGTCAGCACATGCCTCTTAGCAAGGACAAGAGTGTCTATTTGGTCTCTGCAGATAGGATTGGACAGTCTTTGGATGGGCCATGCTTCAGTCTCTGCTCCATTTTTTGTCCCTGTTCTTTTAGACAGGAACATTTCTGATTTTAAAACTTTGAGATGTGTGTGTGGGCCCATGCTATGAACAGAGGCCTTGCCTATCTATTATGGTCTCTACAGGTTATATGTGTCCTTCTCTGCTAAAATCATCCCCGTTGCATCCTGGCCTCTTATTTCCCTGGCATCTGGGACCCTCCAGTGATTATCCCTATTTCCTCATTCCCCCACCCAACTAGGTACATAGTTTTATAAGATTTTCTGATGATCTGTACCTCTCTTCTGAACTGCCCTGGTACCTGATACTGCCTCCTTATTTCCTCCTGCTCCTCGCTCCCTCCCAGGTCCTCCTACTCTCCAACTGTCAAGATCATCCTGTTCCCCTTCAATTCAGAACTGAAGCATCCACACCCTGGTCTTCTTTCCTCCTAACCCCCACATGGTCTGTGGGTTTTATCATCGGCTTTGTTGAGGGGCTAATTTCCACTTATCATTGAGTACATACCATGTGAGTTCTTTTGTGACTGGGTTACTTCGCTCAAAATATTTTCTAGTTCCATCTACTTGCCTGCAATTTTTATGAAGTCTTTTGGGGGGGGGTTGAGAGAGTTTCTCTGTGTAGCTCTGGCTGTCCTGGAACTTACTCTGTAGACCAGGCTGGCCTTGAACGCATAAATTCTGCCTGCCTCTGCCTCCAAAGTGCTGGGATTAAAGGTATGTGCCACCACTGCCTGGCGAAGTCTCTTTTTTTTTAATGGCCAAGTAGTACTCCACTGTGTGAAAATGTACAACATTTTCTGTATCCATTCTTCTGTTCAGGGAGATCTGTGTAGTTTCCACCTTCAGGTTATTATAGTTAAGGTTGCTGTAAACACGTTGGAGCATGTGTCCTTGTTATATGTTGGATCATATGAACCAGTTCCCTTTTCTCCATATCCTTGCACACATCTGCTGTCACCTGTGCTTTTTTTTTTTTATCTTAGCCATTCTGATTGGAAGAGAGGTGGAATCTCAGGGTTGTTTTGTTTTGCATTTTCCTGATGACTAAGGATGTTGAAAATTTCTTTAAGTTGCATTTCAGCCCTGAGATTCCTCTGATTAGAATTCTCTGATTAGCTATGTAGCCCATTTTTAATACGGTTATTTGATTCTCTGGAGTCTAACTTTTTGAGTTCTTTGTATATTTTGGATATTAGCCCTCTATCAGATGCAAGGTTCGTAAAGATCTTTTCCTAGTCTGTGGGTTGCCAATTTGCCCTATTGACAGTATCCTTTGCCTTCCTTACAGAAGCTTTTCAAATTTATGAGTCTCACTTGCCAATTTTTGAAAATATCCCCTGGACCCATGTGCTCAAGACTCTTCCTCACTTTCTCTTTTATTAAATTCAGTGTATCTGGTTTAATGTGGAGGTCCATGGTCCACTTGGGCTTGAGCTTTGTACGAGGATATAAGAATGGATCAATTTGCATTCTTCTTCATGCTGACCTCCAGTGAACCACCACCATTTGTTGAAAATGCTGTTGTTTTTCCACTGTATGGTTTTAGCTCCTTTGTCAAAGATCAAGTGACCATAGATATGTGGGTTCATTCTTGATTTTTCAATTCTATTCCATTTATATGCATGCCTGTCTCTGTACCAATATTATGCAGTTTTTTAAATCACTATTGCTCTATGGTATATCATTAATTTTAATAAACCTCACATTGTCAGTGAAAATTTCCCATGATTGTACTTCAGTGTATTTATAACATCATTAATACATGCAAAATCAGAAAGAACTTCTCCTGTGATATTTGTTAGAAATATTTTGTTTAGGTCTGTCATGTATTTGAGTGAGAATTTTATAATTTTGTGTGCTCATACACAGCATACAGATATTCTATTTTCAAATGGCATATATTAAGAAGAGTATGTTTCATTTCATTGATTTGTCCCTTTGTTAAAGGTCAGTTGATGATATTTATGGGGAACTTTTCAGGTTCCACAATAATACTGTTGTTTGCTTATATTTTTATGAGCACTACATTATTTTCATTGATATAATTATATAGTAAATCTTGATACCAGTATTCAGCTTTCATTCAATACTGTCATTTATGATTTGATGATCACTTTAGTGAATCTTTTCTATTCCTCAATAAACTGTTGAAATAATTGGTTAATATCCTAAAGAAACTTGGTTCAGATACCAATGAACCTATAGATAAAGTTGTGAAGTACTAAAACCCTGGTAGTCATAACAATTCACTATTTCAAAATTTATTTATTTATTTATTTATTTATTTATTTATTTATTTCTGAGTTTTGTAGCTGTTTTATATATCTTTTATATATGCTTAATTTTGTACTAGGTACAAATGAAATTATTAATTTTATTTTTCAATTAATTTCAAATTTCAATTTTTTTGCTTATGGTCTAAAATTAAACAATTTACTTTGTTATGAGAAGTTTATATGTAGGCACTTATAAGAACCTAGTATTGTTTCTCTCATAAACTGTTGTTTTCTAAACCATGAGCAATTTGTCCACAGCTTTGCTGTGATTAGTATTGTACTGAATGCTGAAAAGGAAGCCTGAGGAAGTCTTTGGGGTTCCTGTCTGCACACATCTTTACTCTATTTATTGTGTTTTGCAAACTCTGTTTGCCTTGATCTCCCTGACTTCAAATCCAGATCCTAATCCTATAAAGTCTCTAGGTTTCTCTATTCCTACATTTCATCCTAGAAAATCTCAATAGATAATCATCTGGGAGAATAGTAATACCCAAACTATGTAATCTACTCACCACAGAGACTATTCTTTTTTTGTTCAATGCTAAATTTTAACATTGTTTTAACATCCTCATTTTAAAATGTTTTCTTCTTTCATCCATTGCTCCCTCTCTTCCTTCCTTAATTCTTTCTTTCATGTACAACTTCCTTTCTTCTCAGTTTTCTTATCCTAGAAATAGAAATTCTCCAAATATCAGATTTTAGAATTAAGACATCTGGAAACTTTACTTGGGAAAAAGTATTGACTGGTTTAAAATCTTACTTCTTTGAGCTCTTTTCTATCATTAAATTATTTTAATGAGTTACTATTATACCAATTATTATCATATTTTTATATATTTATATTTATATTTAGTAAATGCATTAGTGAATTCTAGCCCAAAGCAATATCGCATGATTCTAATAGATTATTATTATTATTATATTATCACATTTATGTCTGGCTATCTGGATGCCAAACATTGCTCTACTTTCAAATTGAATGAAAGGTTTAGGATAGTATAGTAGCGATTCCGTGTTTAATGGGATAAACAGGAAGAAGACAATATTATTAAATTGGCTGTTGTTTAAATAGGCTACTTCTTAACCTGTTAATGATCCATAGAATCTGCTCTATAAGCTGTGCAAATCACACTAGCTTACTGGTGACAATTTAGTAAGAAAATGGCAGCAACAAGCACATTTATTTAAGTTATGTATAATTCATTGGATTGAAGCAGTAAGGAAAATTTCAACTCTATTTTAGGACATAAATAGGGAGCTGTTGCCTTTGACCTAAAATAGCTTGAATATCCTCTGCCTAAATCCAATTGTCCCACAGGTAACTCTAAGTTTTCATTTTTACATTTTTATTAAAAATAGATTTTTTCCGTTCCTTATATTCTGATTATAGTTTTCCCTTTCCACTGTGTTCCCCAGTCTTCCCACTCCTTTCCAGTTGGGATCCACACTGGTTTTGTTTTGTTTTGTTTTGTTTTGTTTTGTTTTGTTTTGTTTTGGTTTGGTTTGGTTTGGTTTGGTTTGGTTTGGTTTGGTTTGGTTTGGTTTGGTTTTCCCCTCTTCTTAGACAAAAGTTACCCTGAAATAATAATCCAATAAGATAAACCTTGAAAACAAATAAATGAATATGAACAACAGCCTGACAGAAAAAGAGTCACAGACAAAGCACAAAAAACAAAAATAGATGCAGATAAACATGATTTAGATGTAGAAATTCATAATGACCCAATACCATAATCCATAATATATACACAAAGGACATGAAGGTAAAGGGAAAGAACAAAAACAAAAACAACTAGAAAGACAACAACCACCAAAACACTGATATAACATTACATTATGAGACAAAGAATCTCCAAAGATACTACCTGATGGAACTAGGCAGCTGGTTCCCACAAAAATCACACCAAGCAACAGAAATCCTGTGGGAATGGGAAGGGTGAAGAAGCTCTGAGGCCTCCTTTTGGGGAAGAAAGAAGGAGTGTGAATGGGGTCGGGCAGTAGGAAAATGTGACTCTTTATAGGGAGCACCATATGCAGGGGGACATGCAAAACAATCAGCAATAGGAATGTTCCACCTCTGGGCAACTAATGCTGACAATATCTTGTTGTCTCTGGGTTGTCTGATGGTCCCATTGTTGCCAGGCATGCCTGGCTGTACAGGTTGCCTGACTGCCAGCATTCCCTTCTTTTTCTTATAGAGAGGAGAGCAAAATGGGGAGGGGCAATGGTGAAGTGGAAATAGAACTTTGAATCTCTCTCTCTCTTTTAAGGTATTTTATTTATTTACATTTAAAACATTATACCTTTTTTCCTGGTTTCCCCTCCCAAAACCCCCATCCCACTTCGTGCCCTGCTCACCAATCCACCCACTTCCACTTCCTTTTACTAGCATTCCCCCTATATTGGGGGATCTAGCTTTCTCAGGATCAAGGGTCTCTCCTCCCTTTGATGTCCAGCAGGGCTATTCTCTGCTACATACGCAGCAGCTGGATCCATGGGTCCCTCCAGGTGTACTCTCTCCCTGCTGTCAAAGGGCATTGTCTATTTAGGAGTACAATTGATTATCACCATAAGGAAACAGACAGTTGTTGTCATCAGGTTCCTCTGTGGCCACCAGTTGGTTATAATGTAAGAATAATTGATTAATTATTTGGTTGGAAATTTTCTTGGTTTTGTCCTTGGAGGAATGTGTAGAAGCGGTCCATAAAGCAGGGTGCAAATAATAAAAGCAGAAAACTGAGAAGGGTCAGGAGGGGCAATATTTCCATATGGTGTTTTCAAAGGCCAGTGATCAGAGACACTGAGTCATTCCTTACATTTATGGAGGTTTGTTTGGAGTTGTTGGATTTTGTTCTGTGCCAAACTGGCTCACGTAAAAGCAGCATTTTTCTTGGATAAAAAGGGAAAGGTTCCCCTCTTCAGCTCAAAGAGGGTCTAGTCCCAATTGGTTTTCTTTTTGTTCCTTTTTTATTCAGATCATGACATTCTTTTTTAATTGATTTTAATTTATTTATATTTCAAGTATTATTCCCTTACCTGGTTTTGCCCTCTCCTGAAAACCCCCTCTCCTATCCCCCTGCTTCTATGAGGATGTTCCTACACCCACCCACCCACTCATGCCTCCCAGTCCTTGATTCCCCTGTACTGGAACATCTATTAAACCTTCATAGGACCAAGGACCTCTCTTCCCATTGATATCTGACAAAGCAATCCTCTGCAACATATGCAGCCAGAACCATGTGCAGTCCTTGTTTGGTTGCTTAGTCCCTGGGAGCTTTGGGTGATCTGGTTGGTTGAAATTGTTGTTCTTCCTATAGGTTTACAAACCCCTTCAGCCCACTGGTTTTCAAATACCACTGCTGCCAGGGAATCAATTTGTCCTTGGGAAGTATGTGGTTTGGGTCACCTGTTGAAGATCTTTGACAAACTTGGAAGAGAACTGAAGGTTAGGAAGGCAGACAGTTCTGCTGTTTCGGTGGCAACATCCATGGTTATTCATGCAATAGCCCAGAGGGGTAAGATCTCAATTGTACTTTTATTATCCATAGCATCTATTGAGTCCACAACTGGGATTGTTCAGATCTCCTTTCTGTGCATCACCCTTAATTTAAGGAAGAGAAACAGCAGTATGCAATCTTCTGACCAACTGGCTAGATACACCTGTACCACAAAGAATTGATGTCTTCTAGACTGTAGGGCACTGAGGTAGAGATGAGGTATCAAGAGTTATGGTTTTGTTACACTCTAGGGAACTTAATGCTTCTATAGAATTGTGCATGTTTTTTATATAACATAGCTTTATACATTTATTTTAAAATTTATTATTATTATTATTATTATTATTATTATTATTAAAAATTTTTCTCTTCCTGGTCCATCCTCTGACCACTCCCCCTCCCCCATCTCCAAGAGGATGTTGTGAACCCCCACCCCTAGACCTCCAACTTCCTAAGACCTCAAGTATCTACAGGATTAGGTACATCTTCTCTCACTGAGGCCAGACCAGTAAGTTTTCTGTTGTATATGTGCCGGAGGCCTCATATCAGCTAGTTTTTGCTGCCTGGTTAGTAGCTGATTCAAAACATGGTTTTTTATAGCGAACACAGTGCATGCACAGGCGGACATTTGACAAAGGCCTCTGGGCAGCTAATGATGATGTACCTTGTCTCTGAGTTGTCCGATAGCCCCATTATAGCAAGGTGAGTCTAGCTAGCCATAGGGGTTGCCTGATGGTCCCATTGTATCCAGGCAAGGCTGGCCATAGAGGTTGCTGATAACCTGCTCTTAAGAGTGATTTGAATTCCCAGTTTGACTCCCTTGGAGATAAAGATTTTTTTCTTTTACAATTAATTATCATTTGAGTGATAGCTTCTTTGTTATGGATTGAGGTGTATGTCTTCTTTCAACTTTAGGATGTCATCTGTTGCAGACACATGCTGGTCCTGGACATCTTATCAAGTCATATGGGTATCATCACTTCTGTGTTTAGAATGCCTTGATTTCTCAATGTCTTCCATCATCCCTGTCTCTTATAATCTTTTAGCTCCTCTTCTGGAGAGTTCTTGAGGTGAGGGATTTGAAAGGGCCATCTCTTTTAAAGCTCAATATTCCAATGAATCTCACACTCGGCATATTATCTGTCAGTAGGACTCTGTGTGTGTTTCCATATTCAATACATTTCACAAGAGAAAATTCAAGTAAATATATGATTTATTTTATTTTTCAGTTACATTTTCACATCTCAAGTGTGCATTAGCTGCTTGTGTTACTTGCTGATATGCCTGACCTATTAAATGATGTGTTTCTAGGTGTTAAAATAAATATACACAATAGAACACAGTTTACCATCAACTGTTAATTCTTTCCACAACAATGTATAAATCTTGTTCTGTATTAATGTATTTTTATGAATTAATTCTATATGTATTATTAAGTTTTATTAATTAGTATTTAAGTATACAATTGTATTTAAAGAAAATTGAAAGGATAAAAAATATTTTATATTTAGTCAAATTACAACCACTTTTGATTCTTTCTTTTTATACATCCAAGTTTCTGACTCATCCTCATTTTCCTTGATCCAAATAATGTTAACTTTTTTATTACTTTGAGCTTACTGAAAAATTCTCAATTATTTTATTATGTAGAAAGGTAAATAAATGATCCTACAACAGCGAAAGCTAATGGATTTGAATGGGGCCAAGCTCTGCTTTAGGATGAAATTTTCCTAACTGCTATGTACACTAGACAACCGTTCCAGTGTGATGGTACTTGAAGTGAAGGATGCTACATTTCACCCTGGGGAAGCCTGTACAGGTAAATGGCAGTACAGACCAGGGGGTTGTTTGATCAGCATCCAACCATCAATCTCACGTAACAACTATTATCTCTTCAAGAAACAACTTCTTTCTGACTATGGAGCCTTCAAAAGAAAGTCAATGCTTAATCTTGGGCTAGTAACCTGACCTTCCCATAATGAGCTAGTATGATATTGATGACCTGAGTTATGGTCATGTATGTACCCTGTAACCATTCTGGAGAATTACATGTGTGATAGGTTCCATGAAGATCATGAAAACACAGATAAATTATCCAAAGAAAAAAAATAGTACATTGGCTTTTCCCTGTGCTCTCACCCTACACATTCCTATCCTCCTTTTTTTCCTCCTTACTTCCTTTCCTCCCTCCCAACCCACCTCTATCCTTCCCTCCATTCCCCATCTCTTCGGCCCTGAACATTTGATGACCTGCAAAGTTCGATATTGAATTTTGGTCAATCTATAGGTGGTTCTTTGCAGTCATTTGCACCTGAGAGTGTTACAACTACACAACAGTGCTCTGTGATAGGACATTTAGGAAGACATAGTTGGGTAGGAATCCATACTAAGAGCAGAAGTTATAGCCTTGAACATGAATGGTTCTGTTTGATAAGAGGCTTGACTGTGTTCATTCTCTACCAGCCAACAGAAGTCATTCTTTGGTAACTTTAAATATTTCAGTCAAACTTTAAACTTGGTACATCTGTTCAACCCTCCTTGCACAGAACTTCTTTTAAGCTCCGATAGCACATTCTTTGTGTACATGTTTGTGTGTGTGTGTGTGTGTGTGTGTGTGTGTGTGTGTAACCGACATATATCATACATAACATTAGGTATATGCACATTAAGAGCACACCTCCCAAAACAATGCCTTTTCTCTCTGATCATTCACAAGTGGCATGTGTTGACTCTCTCTCTCTCTCTCTCTCTCTCTCTCTCTCTCTCTCTCTTCCACTCTCTCTCTTTATGTGTGTGTGTTTGTGTGTGTGTGTGTGTGTGTGTGTGTGTGTATGGGTAGGTCAGAGATTAATGTTACTTTGCTCAGTTATTCTTCCCCTTAACTTTTAAGACCAGATGTCATAATGAACCTAGAGCTAATTGTTTTTTAAGACTGGAAGATGAGTAAACTTCAGGGATCCTCTTTTCTTCAGCCTTCTTCACACTGTTATGTAGGGTTATTAGAGTCTACCACAGGGCTCAGCAGCTCACGAAGGCAGGACAGAGGAAGTTGACCATGATTGCCCTATGCAAGCCCCAGGTGGGTGTCTGACCATAGGGAGGCCCTGGGACACCAATCCCAGAGTAGGGAAGCACAGTCTGAGGTGTGGAACCACAGGAGCTGGTTCAGGGGTCAGCTGGATTGTGACAAGCCTGGGAAGTCTGGTTCTGATGCTATTGGACACCCAGGAGCCTCTGGATGCTGTAGAAGAGCTGAGCATGAAGTGGAGGCATAGGCTGGATCTGTCCCAGGGCTGATGGTGGCAAAGGGGCGCTCTAGTCCCTAGGTGATAATCCTTGACTTGTCAATTGGTTGGTTTGGTATTGGCTTGGTCTTGGTGGATGTGGCTGGGAGCTATGGGAGATTTGACTGTGGCTTTATAGGTGAAGACCTTCTCCATGGCTCCCAACAGCAGATCCTGAAGAAAAGAGGCAGTCCATGGTTTTAAGGGATTTATTGTCATGGAAGAAAGTGGATGAATAAAACTATACCCCACTTCTTAGGTTAAATACCTGAGGTTAAATACCTTGTATAAGGAGGAATATCGGGAAAGAAAAGCTTAATGGCTAAGCCTCCATGAATTTAGGTACCTCATTAAAATGGAGATCCAGACACACTGAAACTATTAGAAAAGAAACTTGGGAAGACCCTGGAGGACATGGGCACAGGGGGAAAGTTCCTGAACAGAACACCAATAGCTTATGCTCTAAGATCAAGAATTGTCAAATGGGACCTCATAAAATTACAAAGTTTCTGTAAGGCAAAGGACACTGTCAGAAGGACAAAACGGCAACCAACAACGTGGGAAATGATCTTCACCAACCCCACATCCGACAGAGGGCTAATATCCAATATATACAAAGAACTCAAGAAGTTAGACCGAAAGGAACCCAATAACCCTATCAAAAAATGGGGTACAGAGCTAAACAAAGAATTTTCACCAGAAGAAATTCGGATGAACGAGAAACACCTTAAGAGATGTTCAACATCGTTAGTCATCAGGGAAATGCAAATCAAAACAACCCTGAGATTCCACCTCACATCAGTCAGAATTGCTAAGATTAAAAACTCAAGAGACAACAAGTGCTGGCGAGGATGTGGAGAAAGAGGAACACTCCTCCACTGTTGGTGGGATTGCAAAATGGTAAAACTGCTCTGGAAATCAGTGTGGCGGTTCCTCAGAAAATTGGGCATGTCACTTCCAGAGGACCCTGGCATACCACTCCTGGGCATATACCCAGAGGATTCCCCTGCATACAATAAAGACACATGCTCCACTATGTTTATAGCAGCCATGTTTATAATAGCCAGAAATTGGAAGGAGCCCAGATATCCCTCAAAGGAGGAATGGATACATAAAATGTGGTATATTTATACAATGGAGTACTACTCAGCCATTAAAAATAATGAACTCATGCAATTTGTAGGTAAATGGTTAGATCTGGAGAATATCATCCTAAGTGAGCTAACCCAATCACAAAAGAATACACATGAAATGCAATCACTGATAAGTGGATATTAATGAGCCCAGAAGCCCTAAATACTCAAGGCACAATTAGCAAGTCAAATGACTCCCAAGAAGAAGAAAGGAGAGGACCCTGGGCCTGTAAAGATTGGATCCAGTTTTGTAGACCCAGAACAGAGAAATCGTGGAGGGGGGAATGATTGGGGAATAGTTGGGGGGAGAGGAACTATGGGACATATGGTGGGGGGGAACTGGGAAAGGGGAAAGCCTTTGGAATGTAAACATAGAATATAGAAAATAAAAATTAAATAAAAAAAGAAAGAAAGCTGCAGCTTGAAGATGTGCACCACCACCAACAACAACAAAATAATAATGGAGATCTGTCTTGACCTACTCCATCTGTGAAGGGTCTTGGGGCATTTCCCTTAAGTAACTGATGCCCACAAATTTATGGAAGGATGCAGCTAATGACAGGGTCCTAGGTACCAGGAATCAGTTGAAGCACTTACCACCTCTTCAGGGTCACCAGTGTTTCTATCCTTAGCTTAACCAGGAACCATTGTGTTTTTCATGGTCCCAAACTAGTACACATATATACCAAAGGACCCTGAATTTTTATGTGGGTATAGAAAATCTGAATTCAAGTCCTCATATTTGTACAGTAAGCACTTCACCATATCAACTGTTTGTACTTCACAATATGTTTTGATATTAAAACACATTTTTGTTTATCTATTATGATTTAGTATCACTTTTCTTTCTCAGAAATGCTTTCTGCCATGCAAACATCCACATAATTCAAATAAAAGTAGTGAGAATGTATCCCTTATAATAAAATACCTTTTATTATAACAAAACCTATAATCGAAGCACAGACAGTGTTTAACTAAACACAATTATCACTGATACTCTTGGAATAGAGGATATATTTAAAACATGTTAGCAAAATTGAAGAATGGTTTTAATGTAAGTATTAAATCAAATTAAGTTTCATGGTGGTTTGAATGTAAATACCCATGTATCTAATAGGGAGTGGAACTATTTGGAGGTGTGGCCTTGTTGGGGAATGTGTGGCTTTATTTGAGGAAGTATGTCACTGGAGGTAGGCTTTGAGATGTATGATGGTCAAGGCATGTCCCATGTCCCAATTTTTTCTTGTCTGATGATCTGGAGGGACAACTCTCAGCTCCCTCTCCAGCACCATATCTGCTTGTTGCCTTGTGCTTCCTGCCTGGATGACAATAGAGTAAACCTCTGAACTATAAACCAACCCCAATTACCTGTTTTTCTTTCTTCAGAGCAGTAGAAGCCCTAATGAAAATAAATTTCAAAGGGAAAAGACAAGAAACTTAAGAGTTAATTTTTGTAAATTAAACTAAAATTTTGTAGAATCTTCAGGTTAGATTTTGTAGAATCTTCATGTAAATTAAAATATTGAAGAATCTTCAGGTTAGATCAAAATTATTTTATGTAAAAACAGGGAAACAGAAGGAAATATTAAATAGTGCAAATGAGGTGGGTGAGCATCAATATGGAAGTGGTAATCAAAAGCAGTATCTCCCAGGCTGACTAATGTATCACCTATTCTGTGAGGACAGCTGAATTTTTTAAAAAAAAAATAGATTGAGAAGCATTTTCAAATATCAAACTTTCAAATGTTCAGACAGAATACCAGAAAAAAAGAAGTACTAGGAAGGCCTGTCCAACGAGGCATCACAAAGCCACATGAAAACGCACAAGAGAGAATTCTATGAATCAATCTGTGCTAGTACATGGAGAGGTTTTGGTACATCACTGGTACTTATTAGAGATGTTATTCCACTCAGTAGTTTAACTGATTTTTATTGAGTTAGTCCATTTTTTTTTTTAGTTATTTTTATTTTCTATATTCTATGTTTACATTTCAAAGGCTTTCCCCTTTCCCAGTTCCCACCCACCATAGTTCCCATAGTTCTTCTCCCCCCCAACTATTCCCCAATCATTCCCCCTCCCCCCTCGGTTTCTTTACTAAACTGGATGCAATCTTTACATGCCCAGGGTCCTCTCCTTTCTTCTTCTTGGGAATCATTTGACTTGCTATTTGTGTCTTGAGTATTTAGTGCTTCTGGGCTCATTAATATCCACTTATCAGTGATTGCATTTCATGTGCATTCTTTTGTGATTGGGTTAGCTCACTCAGGATGATATTTTCCAGGTCTAACCATTTACCTACAAATTGCATGAATTCATTATTTTTAATTGCTGAGTAGTATTCCATTGTATAAATATACCACATTTTCTGTATCCATTCCTCCTTTGAGGGATATTTGGGCTCCTTCCAATTTCTGGCTATTATAAACAAGGCTGCTATAAACATAGTGGAGCATGTGTCTTTATTGCATGTAGGGGAATCCTCTGGGTATATGCCCAGGAGTGGTATGCCAGGGTCCTCTGGAAGTGACATGCCCAATTTTCTGAGGAACCGCCAAACTGATTTCCAGAGTGGTTTTACCATTTTGCAATCCCACCAACAGTGGAGGAGTGTTCCTCTTTCTCCACATCCTCGCCAGCACTTGTTGTCTCTTGAGTTTTTAATCTTAGCCATTCTGACTGGTGTGAGGTGGAATCTCAGGGTTGTTTTGATTTGCATTTCCCTGATGACTAATGATGTTGAACATCTCTTAAGGTGTTTCTCGGCCATCCGAATTTCTTCTGGTGAAAATTCTTTGTTTAGCTCTGTGCCCCATTTTTTGATAGGGTTATTTGTTTCTTTGCGGTCTAACTTCTTGAGTTCTTTGTATATATTGGATATTAGCCCTCTGTCGGATGTGGGGTTGGTAAAGATCTTTTCCCACTTTGTTGGTTGCCATTTTGTCCTTCGGACAGTGTCCTTTGCTTTGCAGAAACTTTGTAATTTTATGAGGTCCCATTTGTCGATTCTTGATCTTAGTGCGTACGCTATTGGTGTTCTGTTCAGGAACTTTTCCCCTGTGCCCAAGTCCTCCAGGGTCTTCCCAAGTTTCTTTTCTAATAGTTTCAGTGTGTCTGGTTTTATGTGGAGGTCCTTGATCCACTTGGAGTTGATCTTAGAGCAAAGAGATAAGAGTGGGTCAATTCGCATTCTTCTGCATGTTGACCTCCAGTTGAACCAGCACCATTTGTTGAAAAGGCTATCTTTATTCCATCGGATGGTTGTGGCTCCTTTATCAAAGATCAAGTGACCATAAGTCTGTGGGTTAACCTCTGGGTCTTCAATCGTGTTCCATTGATCTGTTTGCCTGTTGCTATACCAATACCATGCAGTTTTTAACACAATTGCTCTGTAGTACTGCTTGAAGTCAGGGATATTGATTCCCCCAGAAGTCCTTTTATTGTTGAGAATAGTTTTAGCTATCCTGGGTTTTTTGTTGCTCCAGATGAATTTGAGAATTGCTCTTTCTAGATCTATGAAGAATTGAGTTGGGATTTTGATGGGGATTGCATTGAATCTGTATATTGCTTTTGGCAAGATGGCCATTTTTACTATATTGATCCTGCCAATCCAGGAGCAAGAAATATTTTTCCATCTTCTGAGGTCTTCTTTGATTTCTTTCTTCAGGGACTTGAAGTTCCTGTTGTACAGATCTTTCGCTTGTTTGGTTAGAGTTACGCCAAGATACTTTATGTTGTTTGTGGCTATTGTGAAGGGTGTTATTTCCCTAATTTCTTTCTCTGCCTGCTTGTCCTTTGAGTACAAGAAGGCCACTGACTTGCTTGAGTTAATTTTATAACCTGCCACTTTGCTGAAGTTGTTTATCAGCTGTAGAAGTTCTCTGGTGGAGTTTTTTGGGTCGCTTAGGTAAACTATCATATCGTCTGCAAATAATGATAGTTTCACTTCTTCCTTTCCAATTTGTATCCCTTTGACTTCCTTATGTTGTCTAATTGCTCTTGCTAGAACTTCAAGTACTATATTGAAAAGATATGGAGAGAGAGGGCAGCCTTGTCTAGTCCCTGATTTTAGTGGGAATGCTTCAAGTTTCTCTCCATTTATTTTGATGTTGGCTACTGGTTTGCTGTAGATTGCTTTTACTATGTTTAGGTATGGGCCTTGAATTCCTGCTCTTTCCAAGACTTTTAGCATGAAAGGATGCTGAATTTTGTCGAATGCTTTTTCAGCATCTAATGAGATGACCATGTGGTTTTTTTCTTTCAGTTTGTTTATGTAGTGGATTACATTGATGGATTTCCGTATATTGAACCATCCCTGCATCCCTGGGATGAAGCCTACTTGATCATGGTGGATGATCGTTTTGATGTGCTCTTGGATTCGGTTAGCAAGAATTTTATTTAGTATTTTTGCATCTATATTCATCAGAGAAATTGGCCTGAAGTTCTCTTTCTTTGTTGGATCTTTTTGTGGTTTAGGTATTAGCGTAATTGTGGCTTCGAAGAATGAGTTGGGCAGTGTCCCTTCTGTCTCTATTTTGTGGAATAGTTTGGAGAGTATTGGTGTTAAGTCTTCTTTGAAGGTCTGGTAGAATTCTGCACTAAAACCATCTGGTCCCGTACTTTTTTTGGTTGGGAGGCTTTCTATAACCCCTTCTATTTCTTTAGGGGTTATGGGACTATTTAGCTGGTCTACTTGATGCTGATTTAATTTTGGTATTTGATATCTGTCTAGGAAATCGTCCATTTCCTCCAGATTCTCCAGTTGTTTTGAGTATAGACCTTTGTAGTAGGATCTGATGATCTTTTGAATTTCCTCAGTTTCTGTTGTTATGTCTCCCTTTTCATTTCTAATTTTGTTAATTTGTATACTGTCTCTGTGTCCTTTGGTTAGTCTGGCTAAGGGTTTATCTATCTTGTTGATTTTCTCAAAGAACCAGCTCCTGGTCTTGTTGATTCTTTGTATGGTTCTCTTTGTTTCTATTTGATTGATTTCAGCCCTGAGTTTGATGATTTCTTCTCTTCTACTCCTCCTGGGTGAATTAACTTGTTTTTCTTCCAGGGCTTTAAGGTATGCCATTAAGCTGCTAGTGTATGCTCTCTCCAGTTTCTTTTTGGATGCACTTAGAGCTATGAGTTTTCCTCTTAGCACTGCTTTCATTGTGTCCCATAGATTTGGGTAGGTTGTACCTTCATTTTCATTGAATTCTAAAAAGTCTTTGATTTCTTTTTTTATTTCTTCCTTGACCAAGGTGTCATTGAGTAGAGTATTGTTCAGTTTCCATGTGTATGTGGGCTTTCTGTTGTTTTTGTTGCTATTGAAGACCACTCTTACTCCATGGTGATCTGATAAGAGGCATGGGATTAGCTCGATCTTCTTGTATTTGTTGACATCTGTCTTGTGACCGATTATATGGTCTATTTTGGAGAAGGTACCATGCGGTGCTGAGAAAAAGGTATATTCTTTAGCTTTAGGATGAAATGTTCTATATATATCTGTTAAATCCAATTGGTCCAGAGTTTCAATTAGTTTCACTGTGTCCCTGTTTAGTTTCTGCTTTCCTGATCGGTCCATTGAGGAGAGTGGGGTGTTGAAGTCACCCACAATTATTGTGTTAGGTGTAATGTGTGCTTTGAGCTTTAGTAAGGTTTCTTTTACGAAGGAGGGTGCCCTTGCATTTGGAGCATAGATGTTCAGTATTGAGAGCTCTTCCTGGTGGATTTTCCCTTTGGCCAGCAAGAAGTGACCTTCTGAGTCTCTTTGGATGATTTTAGGTTGAAAGTCAATTTTATCTGATATTAGAATGGCTACTCCAGCTTGTTTCCTGAGACCATTTGCTTGTAAAATTGTCCTCCAGCCTTTTACTCTAAGGTAGTCTTTGTCTTTAACACTGAGATGTGTTTCCTGTATGCAGCAAAATGTAGGGTCCTGTTTCCGTATCCAGTCTGTTAATCTATGTCTTTTTATTGGGGAATTGAGTCCATTGACATTAAGAGATATTAAGGAATAGTAATTATTACCTCCAGACATTTTTGAAATTATATTTATTTATCTTATTTATTTTTTATATTCGAGAGGTTATCTTCTTTTGGGTTTGATGAGAGGAGGTTTCTATCTTGCTTCTTCCCGGGTGTAGTTTCCGTCCTTGTCTTGGTGTTTTCCCCCTATTATCCTTTGTAGGGCTGGATTTGTGGAGAGATATCTTGCAAATTTGGTTTTGTCATGGAATACCTTGATGTCTCCATCAATGGCAATTGAGAGTTTTGCTGGGTAAAGTAGTTTTGGCTGAAGTTTGTGTTCTCTTAGAGTTTGCATGATATCTGCCCAGGATCTTCTAGCTTTCATGGTCTCAGGTGAGAAGTCTGGTGTTATTCTGATGGGTTTTCCTTTATATGTTACTTGGCCTTTTTCTCTTGCTGCCTTTAGTATTCTTTCTTTGTTTATTACATTTGGAGTTTTGATTATTATGTGACGGGATGTATTTCTGTTCTGGTCCAGTCTGTTTGGGGTTCTATAGGCTTCTTGTATATTCATGGGCATCTCTCTCCTTAGGTTGGGGAAGTTTTCTTCCATAATTTTATAGAAGATATTAGCTGGCCCTTTAACTTGTAAATCTTCACTCTCGTCTATACCTATAATCCTTAGGTTTGGTCTTCTCATAGTGTCTTGGATTTCCTGGATGTTTTGGGTTACCACCTTTTTTCATTTAGTATTTTCTTTGACTGTTGAATCAATGGTTCCTATGTTATCTTCGGCTTCTGAGATTCTGTCTTCTATCTCTTGTATTCTATTGTTGATACTTGCGTCTATGGCCCCTGATTTCTTCCCCAGGTTTTCTATCTCCAATGTTGTCTCCCTCTGTGATTTCTTAGTTGTTTCTACTTCTGTTTTTAGTATCTGGATGGATGTACTCAGATCTTTCGCTTGCTTGATTGTGTTATCATGTATTTCTTTAATAGATTTTTGTGCTTCCTCTTTCATAGCTTCTACTTGTTGGCCCACGTTCTTCTGTAGTTCTTTAAGTGACTTTTGTCTTTCTTCCTTATTGTCTTCTTCTCTTTGATCCATCTTCTCCTGCATTTCTTGAAGTGATTTTTGTATTTGCCTCGTAAAGGCTTCTAACTTTTGATCCATTTTCTCCTCTATTTCTTTACGAGATTTTTCTATGTGTTCAGCTACCAGCATCCTGACCAGTGATTTTATATCCAAGTCTTGTTTTTCTGGTGTTTTAGGGTATCCAGGGATTCCTGTTGTTGGAGAACTGGGTTCAGATGCTGTCATGTTGCCTTGATTTTTGTTAGTAACGTTCCTTCGTTTTCCTTTTGCCATCTGGTTATTTCTGGTTTTAGTTGGCCTTGTTGTCAGTGGCTGGTGTTTGAATCTCCTGTGAGGCTGGGCTCACCTGTTGTTTCTCTGGGCCTTTCCAGCTGTGTCCTGGTTGCAATATGGAGGCCCGCCACTACACCGCTGGTCTAGGGGCCGGCGAGCTGGTTGCAGAACGCAGCTTAGGTGCTCACCCGAGGGCGGGGATGTCCCACAGATCCTGGGCCTTTCCAGCTGTGTCCTGGTTGCAATATGGAGGCCCGCTGCTACACCGCTGGTCCAGGGGCCGGCGAGCTGGTTGCAGAAGCAGCCTTGGTGCTCACCAGAGGGCTCGGGGATGTCCCACAGAGCCTAGGCGGGACTCCGCCTGCTTGGCTCGAAGACCCTAGCAGATACCCCCGTGAGTGTAGCCCTGGAAGGGGTGTTTACCTGGGCCTTTCCAGCTGTGTCCTGGTTGCAATATGGAGGCCCGCCGCTACACTGCTGGTCTAGGGGCCGGCGAGCTGGTTGCAGAACGCAGCTTAGGTGTTCACCCGAGGGCGGGGATGTCCCACAGATCCTGGGCCTTTCCAGCTGTGTCCTGGTTGCAATATGGAGGCCCGCCGCTACACCGCTGGTCCAGGGGCCAGCGAGCTGGTTGCAGAAGCAGCCTTGGTGCTCACCAGAGGGCTCGGGGATGTCCCACAGAGACTAGGCGGGACTCCGCCTGCTTGGCTCGGAGACCCTAGCAGATACCCCTGTGAGTGTAGCCCTGGAAGGGGTGTTTACCTGGGCCTTTCCAGCTGTGTCCTGGTTGCAATATGGAGGCCCGCCGCTACACCGCTGGTCTAGGGGCCGCGAGTTAGTCCATTTTTTTTAACAGACAATTTCTCCATATTGACGTTACTGATCTCATCTAAACCTCTTTTCAACTTTCCTTGCAAATTATTAGGTAGATTAATAGAAGTTTAAAGTAATGAGAAAACAAACAAACCAACAAAACCCAGTTGAGCACCAACAGAAATAGCTGAATTATACTGAAGAGCGAAATGGAGTCTGACTATCATTGACACTCTAAACTTGAGGAGTTGAGCTTTCTTCTTTTCTCTCTTTAAAACATATTCCACATAGAATAAAATTGAAAACCTGGGAAAAATAATCCAGCCTCTAAAATAGAGTGTTCCAAACTCTAAAGAGTAGCTTCATGTTACATACACAAATAATGACAGATGCAATGATCCCTTCCACAAAAGGTTCAGCTTAAAAATAAGCTCCTTTTATTTCAAAAGCCTTGAAATTGGTGTTAAGGCACTACTGGACAATGCCACACATACAGTCCAAAAATAAGCTTGAATAAACTATAGAGGTAGCTTTGCTTTATTATGTTTTTTATTATGCCACCCATATCTAAATTTGACATACTATGGAAGCTTTAAGAGTTCCACAAATAGTTGAGGAACCTGGCCAGATGGAATAGAATTTGAAAATGAGAAGGCTGTATTTGTAGATATGAATGAACATCTAAATGATTATTTTTTCCTTCTAGAATTTGTCATATGAAGTGTGTGTTGCTGATATACTGCTTCTCAAACATATAATCATGCAGATCACATTTGATGCTTGCCTAGGAGTGTGATTCTTTGCCATAGGAAAGTAGCTGCCCGTGCTATTCTATGTCAAACAGTGGTTAGAACTCAGTGGCTAAAACGTGATGATATCTTATCAAAGAGAAAAGTCAAAAGTTCATTAGCTTATTCCCTTTTTAACCCAGTTTGTCTTTGTAATTCCCAGATTTTAGGGAACTTTTAAAACTCTCCTCTGAAATGCCATAGGCACATTAGCAGCCACATTTAGAGCTCTTAGAGGCTTCCAACAGATTGTATTATTTATTTTAAGCAGGCTCTAGAGGCTAAGAGCAGCTGAAAGCATGGCTACCAGTGCCAACCACCAAAATGAAGATTCTCTAAATAAATGGCCAGTTGCCAGCAGTTACCCTGCCTGATGTGTACAGCACTGAAAATAACATGGAACTCTATGAATATATCAAGTCCTTCTATGGTTTAATGATGAAGAAGAAATGTTTGCTTGCTGGGTTTTGGCTGTTGTTTGTTTGGTTGGTTGGTTTTTTGTTTGTTTTTAATGACATAGCTAAAATAGAGCACTGAGATTTTCCTGAGAATATGGTTTGATTTTTATGAATCAAAGGAAGGGTAATAAAAATCATTAAAAGGGTGATTGTTTATCTATCCTCTTAAAGTCTTAGGAGGAAGTCATTATGGATCTTCTCAATGATTCCATAGATTTTCCACACATCTTTGACAAGACCTGGACTCATAGCTTTGGGTATGTGAACAACTCACATGCTTAATGACTCACATTCCAGTAGTATTTCAGCATTTCACATCTCCAACAACATGTGACACACACTCTATAGTCCCAGAAATAGCTGGATGTGTGTGCATGCATGTGTGTGTGTGTTCATGTCACCTGTGTGTGACCATGTTTTTTCATGCTTTGGGGTTTTTCACCCCTTCACAGCTCTGCAGTACAAAACAGAGGAATTCACAGATATTCTAATGCCTCAACTTGACTGTCCATCAGAAGATAGTCGGGATTCTGTGAAGTTTCTAGAATTTATTTGTGACAACTTTTATTGCTTCCTTCATAAAAATATATTAATTTTTTATCTAATTTCAGTCTGTTGCATTAAGTATATTCCCCGGAGTAGAATTCCTTTGGATTTAAGGAAACCTAACTACTTTTATTAAGGAAGATAAAGTATCTTTTCTCAAAAAATAAAGATAAAAGAAAGAAAAGGAAAGGAAAAAGGAAAAGAAAGGAAATATATGTGGTTTGTCTATATATTCTGCCTCCTGCCTCAGATACCATACAGAATTCAAACAGATCCACATAATTTACTAAGTAACAAAAATTAATAGTTCACATTACATCCTTAGTGAAAATTATATATCAAATGGCTCATTCATATAACCATTAAATTTTTGTTTGTTTGTTTGATTGATTGCCATTGTTGTTTATGTGGTTCTATCTCTTTGCAAAAAACATGACTTCTCCTGGCTTCTTGTACTTCCCCTTCCTCCTTTCCTTTTAGAAGCTTATCTGTTTGCCTTGCTTCATCGTTTCAAGAATCTTTCCAGTGATGTGAATGTACTTTCCTTGAGAGGGCAGACTGCCTGTCTGGAGAAACCAGATTCTCACCCTAGGGAATAGGACTGCCTATGAAATTACAAAAGTTTATTCCATTATAAAAATGTGTCTGCACTATGACTAAGCTATAGACTGTATCTGAAAACTACTGCTTGGCAGTCTGTCAAAACACAAGCTTTCCTAAAATGACATATCCAGGATTCAACAGAAAAAAGAAGAGAGAAACATAGAGCTGGTCATAAATGTTGGTTGCTTTTGGACTTCCGTTCATAGAATTAACCTCTAGTGGGTAAAGGATATGAGAAGAACCATTGCAAATAGTAAGAACTTTTCATTTATTTAAACAAAATATTCTCCCCGAAAAATTCTTGGAGAAAATTTGTTCTGGTCTTAGAATGTTCTATAATCACTCTTCTTAGAACTTTAATTATATTGGTAATTAAGCATGTAAATTTGTAAATAATATAAATACCCTTTGTCCTTTTGATGGTCATTGTCACTTGGAATTAAATTTGGCAAAGATTTTACATGTGCTTCATCGCACATCTTTTATGTATTAAGTTCATTCTGACTCCTAGTTTTATTCTCATTGCTCATTGCTTAACATTTAAAATGTTAGTAATTGAAAAGTAAAATATAGCCTACTTTAAGGGAAAGAAAGTAAAAGAATTCCAATTATATTACAACTTGAACAGCAAAGGTATACAACATGTATGTATACATTGTCTCTTGATTATATCTACTCCACAGTACTACTTTTTACTCTACCAAACCACTCCAACAGATTCTTCCTACTTACTCCATACCTTTACTTCCTTATAATAAAACACATTCTAGCTAGCCCATGCACTGTGATGATGAATATGGTGATTTAAATGGCCTTGGCCCAGTAAGTGCCTGTATGAGAAGGTGTGGCCTTGTTGGAGTATATGTGACTTTGTTTGATGAAGTGTATCAGTATAGTGGTGAGCTTTGAGGCTCTTCTCCTAGCTGCCTTGAGGCTTTCACATCAAAATGTAGAACTCTGAGCCCCTCCAGCACCATCCCTGTTTTGAAGATAATAGACTAAGCATATGAATCTGTAAGCCAGCCCCAATAAATATCTCTTGTAAGAGTTACCTTGGTCATACTGTCCCTTCTTAGTAATAAATGAAAATCCAAACTAAGACAGAAGTTTTTCCCAGAGATTGGAGTATTATGCTGATAACTTTGATCATCTTTTCGTTTTGAGGCATGGGGTTTTGGACTTTGAACTTGGAAAGTGTGGAATGCTTTATGGAACTTAATGGGCCATCTGTGTAGGAATATGGAAGAAATTGTTGCTGTGGGTAATTTGAAGACTGAAGATCATTCTTATGATGTTTTCATTAAGAATGTTGCTACTCTTTGCCCTTGTTTGAGGAGTGTTTCCAAGGATAAGATGAAGAGACTCAGATTAATTTCATTGACAAAGGAAGTCACAGAAACAACCCTCATAGACTTTGTCCTCTGGTTTAATCTCATGAAGAATATTTTTGATCAAGTGTAGTAAGCTTAAAAGAGGAAAGTACAAACTGTATGGTTCAAAGAGTGCAGAAGCACCAGGAAGGGTAATGAAACTAAATCTGTATTTAAGTATATTAAAATGTTTTCCACTTGATTAGGATATATAATAAAAGGCTTACGTCCAAGTATGATGCTATATGCCTGTAATTCCAGGAGACAGTAGCAAACAGATCTCTTAGTTCAAGCCCAGCATGGGACAGACCAAGTTCCAGGTAAGTAAAAGATTATGTCCAGGCAATGTGGTACACATCAGCATTAAGGAGACTTAGCCATACAATTATTTGAGTTCAATGTCAATCTGCAGACAATTTCCAGAATAGCCAAGCTTAGGGAGTGAATGAGTTGGAAAACAAAGCCTTTGATAGCATAATAGAACAAGAGGGTCATGTTCCAGCTCCAACAACATTGTGGTTCTGGCTTTAGAGTCTATAATATAAAGAACTTTTGGAACAATTGAGGTCACTTAGCCAGATAAAAAATTAGTAATAATTAAGAAGAGACCAGCATCGCTGAGGTGAAATTTTCTGGGAAGTGTTTTCTGAGAGTACAAAGAAATTTTGTTCCCAAGATAGCCAAAGTTTTGATCTTTGGTGCATCTGAAGTGGCTAATTTGTAAGAATCACCAGGTTGTACTAGTTTTGAAGGCATGAAGGTATCATGGAGAGAAGTTGAGTCTTATCACTGTGAGCGGCTATTGATGAAGAGGCAGGCTCAGTTACAGTGGACTGAAAGGGTCATGCAAATTAGTTAAGGTTTTGCATGATGAAGGGTAAAGCATAGTTGCAGTGGGAAACCTCAGTGTATTGCAGTCAACAAGGCAGAAAGAAGATGGAGATCTGAATGGTATTTTGACGCTATTCAGACAAGGAGATACAGAGTTTGGGATTCGCCTGCCTGACTTTTGGTCTTGCTTTGCTTCAGTATTTCTTTACTATAACATTTTTGAATGAGAATGTATATCCTTCCATGTTGGAAGTATGTGATCTGCTTCTTCATTTTGATTATGTGAGTGATTACAGTTAAGTAACTAGATGAATCTCAGAAGAGACTATGAACTTTGAATTTTCACATTGTTGAGACTGTTATAAACTATGGGAATTTTGAAACTGAACCAAATATATTTTGACTTATGCTGTGGCCAAGTATGACCCTCATAGACTCATGAGTTTGAACAAACCTATGGGGGCCAGAGAATGGAATGTGGTGGTTTGAATATGCGTGGCCTAGGGAGCAGCAGTTGAAGTTGTGGCTTTGTTGAAGTAGGTGTGGCCTTGTTGGAAGAAGTGTGTCATTGTGGGGGTAGTCTTTGAGAATGTTTAGCTCCCCTATGCTATCACTGTTTCAACACTGCTATGCTTCTGCGTTGAAGAAAATGTACTGAATCTCTGAATCTGTAAGCAAGCTCCAACTGAATGTCATCCCCTATAAGAGTTGTGTTGATCAGGGTTTCCCTTCTCAACAATTGAAATTCAAGCTTATAAAATGGGTGTGGGACCATCTACTGGAGTATGCCAATGTACCAGTGGCCATATCCCCAAAGACTCTCCTTCCTGAGCATCATTAGCACATCAGAAGCCCTTTAAGAGACCTAGCATTCTTCAGATACTATGGAGATAACCTCAAGTACTAACAATACTTTTCTTATAATCACTCTTTTAATATTGTTTACAGGCGATTTACAAAACAGTATTCACCCTGTCACAATTCTGGTAGATGCTTGCAATATTTTCTACTAAACAATATGATAAAATACTTTTTTTTGGTCTGGTTTCTTTTTTTTTTTATTTATTTATTGGATATATTCTATATTTACAATTCATTTCCCTTTTTCTGGTTCCCCACCCCCAAAGGTCCCACATGCCCTTTTCTCTCCCCATGCTCCCTCATCCACCCCCTCCCACTTCACTGTTCTTGTACTCTCCCACAATGATGTTTTGGTCCATTCTAGCACCAGTGTCCACTCCTTTCTTCTTGTGAGACATCAATTGATACGTGATTTATGTCTTTGGTGTTCCTAGCTTCTAGGCTAATATCCACTTATCAGTAACTGTATACCATGGGTATTCTTTTGAGACTGGGTCACCTCACTTAGTATGATGTTCTCCAGCTCCATCCATTTCTCTAAGAATTTCATGAATTCATTGTTTCTAATGGCTGAATAGTACTCCATTGTGTATATATACCACATTTTTTGTATCCATTTCTCTGTTGAGGAACATCTGGGTTCTTTCCAGCTTCTGGCTATTATATATAAGGCTACTATGAACATAGTGGAGCATGTATCCTTATTGCATGCTGGGGAATCTTCTGGGTATATTCCCAGGAGTGGTATGGCTGGGTCCTCCAGAAGTATCACATCCAGTTTTCTGAGGAACCGCCAGACAGATTTCCAGAGTGGTTGTACCAGCTTGCATTCCCACCAGCAGTGGAGGAGTGTTCCTCTTTCTCCACATCCTCGCCAACACCTGATGTCTTTTGAGTTTTTAATCTTAGCCATTCAGACTGGTGTGAGGTAAAATCTCAGGGTTGTTTTAATTTGCATTTCCCTAATGACTAATGATGTTGAACATTTTTTAAGGTGTTTCTCAGCCATCCGAATTTCTTCAGGTGAAAAGTCTCTGTTTAGCTCTGTACCCCATTTTTTGATAGGGTTATTTGGTTTTCTGGGGTTTAACCTCTTGAGTTCTTTGTATACACTGGAAATTAGCCCTCTGTCGGATGTGGGGTTGGTGAAGATTTTTTCCCAATTTGTTGGTTGCTGATTTATCCTTTTGACAGTGTATTTTGCTTACAGAAACTTTGTAATTTTATGAGGTCCATTTGTCTATTCTTGCTCTTAGATTATAAGCAATTGGTGTTAGTGCAAGGAGATAAATTGAGCTTAGTGCAAGGAGATAAGAGTGGATCAATTCTCATTCTTCTGCATGTTGACCTCCAGTTGAACCAGCACCATCTGTTGAAAAGGCTATCTTTTTTCCACTGGATGTTTTCAGCTCCTTTGTTGAAGATCAATTGGCCATAGATGTGTGGATTCAATTCTGGGTCTTCGATCCTATTCCATTGATCCGCCTCCCTGTCACTGAACCAATACCATGCAGTTTTTAATACTACTGCTCTGTAATATTGCTTGAGGTCCGGGATATTGAATACCATGGAAGTTCTTTTGCTGTTGATGATAGTTTTAGCTATCCTGGGTTTTTTGTTATTCCAGATGAATTTGAGAATTGCTCTTTCTAACTCTATGAAGAACTGAATTGGGATTTTGATGGGGATTGTGTTGAATCTCTATATTGCTTTGGGCAAGATGGCCATTTTGACTATATTAGTCCTGCCAACCCACGAGCATGGAAGATTTTTCCATTTTCTGATGTCTTCTTCAATTTCTCTCTTCAGAGACCTGAAGTTTTTGTCATATAAATCTTTCACATGTTTGGTTAGCGTCACTACAAGATACTTTATATCATTTGTGGCTATTGTGAAAGGTGTCATTTCCCTTATTTCTTTCTCGGCCTGTTTATCCTTCGCGTATAGGAAGGCTACTGATTTGCTTGAGTTGATTTTATAGCCAGCCACTTTGCTGAAGTTGTTTATCAGTTGCAGGAGTTCTCTGGTGGAGGTTTTTGGGTCACTTAAGTATACTATCATATCATCTGCAAATAGTGATAGTTTGACTTCTTCCTTTCCGATTTGTATCCCTTTGACTTCCCTCTGTTGTTGAACTGCTCTAGCTAGTGCCTCAAGTACTATATTGAAGAGATATGGTGAGAGGGGGTAGCCTTGTCTAGTCCCTGATTTTAGTGGGATTGCTTCAACTTTTTCTCCGTTTACCTTGATGTTGGCTACTGGTCTGCTGTATATTGCTTTTACTATGTTTAGATATAGGCCTTGAATTCCTGCTCTTTCTAAGACCTTTAGCATGAAAGGATGCTGAATTTTGTCAAATTCTTTTTCAGCATCCAATGAGATGACCATGTGGTTTTTTTCTTTGAGTTTGTTTATGTAGTGGACTACGTTGATGGATTTCCATATATTGAACCATCCCTGCATCCCTGGGATGAAGCCAACTTGATCATGGTGAATGATCGTTTTGATGTGTTCTTGGATTCGGTTGGCAAGTATTTTGTTTAGTATTTTTGCATCGATATTCATAAGAGTATTTGGCCTGTAGTTCTCTTTCTTAGTTGGATCTTTGTGTGGTTTTGGTATCAGTGAAATTGTGGCTTCATAGAATGAGTTGGGTAGTGTTCCTTCTGTTTCTATTTTGTGGAATAGTTTGAAGAGTATAGGTATCAGGACTTCTTTGAAGTTCTGATAAAATTCTGCACTAAAACCTTCTGGTCTTATGTTCTTTTTGGTTGGAAGACTGTCTATGACCCTTATATTTCTTTGGGGGTTATGGGTCGGTTTAGATGATCTATTTGATCCTGGTTTAATTTTGGTATTTGGTAACTGTCTAGGAAATTGTCCATTTCTTCCAGAATATCCAGTTGTGTTGAGTATAGGTTTTTGTAGTAGGATCTGATGCTTTTTTGAATTTCCTCAGTTTCTGTTGTTATATCCCCCTTTTCATTTCTAATTTTGTTAATTTGAATACTGTCTCTGTGCCCTTTGGTAAGTCGGGCTAGGGGTTTATCTATCTTGTTGATTTTCTCAAAGAACCAGCTCCTGGTTTTGTTGATTCTTTGTATGGTTCTCTTTGTTTCAACTTCATTGATTTCAGCCCTGAGTTTGATGATTTCCTGTCTTCTACTCCTCCTTGGTGAAATTGCTTCTTTTTGTTCCAGAGCTTTCAAGTGTGCCATTAAGTTGTTTGTATATGCTCTCTCCTGTTTCATTTTGGAGACACTCAGGGCTATGAGTTTTCCTCTAAGCACTGCTTTCATTGTGTCCCATAGATTTGGGTATGTTGTGCCTTCATTTTCATTAAATTCTAAGAAATCTTTGATTTCTTTCTTTATTTCTTCCTGGACTAAGGTATCATTGAGCAGAATATTGTTCAGCCTCCACGTGTATGAGGATTTTCTGTTGTTTTTGTTGCTATTGAAGAACACTCTTACTCCATGGTGATCTGATAAGAGGCATGGGATTAGTTCGATCTTTTTATATTTGTTGAGATCCGTCTTGTGTCCAATTATATGGTCGATTTTGGAGAAGGTACCATGAGGGGCTGAGAAAAAGGTATAGTCTTTTGCCTTAGGGTGAAATGTTCTATATATATCTGTTAAATCCAATTGGTCCAAAGTTTCGATGAGTTTCTCCATGTCCCTGTTTAGTTTCTGTTTTCCTGGTCGGTCCACTGTGGATAGTGGAGTATTGAGGTCCCCCACAATCATTGTGTTAGGTGCAATGTGTGCTTTGAGCTTTAGTAAAATTTCTTTTACCAATGAGGGTGCCCTTACATTTGGAGCGTAGATGTTTAGAATTGTGAGTTCTTCTTGGTGGATTCTTCCTTTGACTAGCAAGAAGTGACCTTCTGTGTCTCTTTTGATGACTTTGGGTTGAAAGTCAATTTTATCTGATATTAAAATGGCTATTCCAGCTTGCTTCCTGTGACCATTTGCTTGCAAAATTGTCTTCCATCCTTTTACTCTAAGGTAGTGTTTGTCTTTGACTCTGAGGTGTGTTTCCTGTAAGCAGCAAATTGGAGGGTCCTGTTTCCGTATCCAGTCTGTTAGTCTATGTCTTTTTATTGGGGCATTGAGTCCATTGATGTTAAGAGATATTAAGGAATAGAGATTATTACTTCCTGACATTTTTGATGTTATTTTTGTTTTTGAGTAGTTATCTTCCTTTGAGTTTGATGGAAGAAGGTTACTGTCTTGCTTTTTCTTGGGTGCAGTTCCCTTCCTTGTATTGGAGTTTTCCTCCTACTATCCTTTGTAGAGCTGGGTTAGTGGAAAGATATTGTGTAAATTTGGTCATGTCAAGGAATATTTTAATTTCTCCATCTATGTTGATTGAGAGTTTTGCTAGGTATAGTAGTCTTGGCTGACATTTGTGTTCTCTTAGGGTCTGCATGAGGTCTGCCCAGGATCTTCTAGCTTTCATGGTTTCTGGTGAGAAGTCTGGTGTGATTCTGATAGGTCTTCCTTTATATGTTACTTGGCCTTTTTCTCTCACTGCCTTTAATATTCTTTCTTTGTTTAGTACATTTGGGGTTTTGATTATTATGTGATGGGAGGTGTTTCTGTTCTGGTCCAGTCTGTTTGGAGTTCTGTAGGCTTCTTGTATATTCATGGGCATCTCTTTCTTTATGTTAGGGAAGTTTTCTTCCATAATTTTGTTAAAGATATTTGCTGGCCCTTTAGGTTGTAGATCTTCACTCTCATGTATCCCTATAATCCTTAGGTTTGGTCTTCTCATTGTGTCCTGGATTTCCTGGATGTTTTGGGTTACAAGCCTTTTGGATTTTGCGTTTTCTTTGACTGTGGAGTCAATGGTTACTATGTTATCTTCAGCATCTGAGATTCTTATTTCTATCTCTTGTATTCTGTTGTTGATGTTTGCATCTACGACCCCTGATTTCTTCCCAAGGTTTTCTATCTCCAAAGTTTCCTCCTTTTGTGATTTCTTAGTTGTTTCTACCTCTATGTTCAGATATTGGATGGTTTTGATCAGTTCCTTCATTTCTTTGTTCGTGTTTTCATGTAATTCTTTAATATATTTTTGTGCTCCCTCTTTCATGACTTCTGCCTGTTGTTTCAAGTTCTCCTGCATTTCTTTAACTGATTTTCTCATTTCCTCTTTATTGGTTTCTGTCTGATGGCCCTTATTCTCCTGGAGTTCTTTAAGTGTTTTTTGTGTTTGGATTGTAAGAGCTTCTACCCAATTGATGTTCCCCTGCATTTCTTTAAGAGATTTGTTTATGTCTTTTTTGTGTTCCTCTAGGAGCATCATGACCTTGGCTTTTATATTTAACTCTTGTTTTTCTGGTGTGCTGGGGTATCCAGGACTTGCTGTGGTTGGCGAATTGGGTTCAGATTGTGCCATATTGCCTTGATTTCTGTTAATAACGTTCCTAAGTTTGCCTTTTGCCATCTCTTTATCTCTGGAGTTAGTTGGTCTTATTGTAGATGGCAGCCCCACTGAAAGCACAGCGCACCTGTCCCCAGGAGACAGTGACCTTGGCTGAGCTGTTGGTACCCGGCTCTGCTGATCTCTTCTGGCGGCGTTGTCTTTGCTGTACTATGCTAGCTCTCAGTCCAAGCCCCTGACTCCAGCTGCTAGAATTCCATGCTGTGTCCCGAGGGTAGATGGCCCCTCGATGCCAGCCTGCTCGGAGAGCCGGCCGCGGTGGTTTGCACCCGCAGCTGAGCTGTCTGTGCCCAGATCTCCTGCAGAACTAAGCTAAGTTATATCTCTGTCCATGTACCTGACTCCAACTGCTCCGATAAAATACTTTTATGTACAAATAACATAATTTGACTATCTAACAAATAAAATATGTTGGTTTGCTTCCAGTAATTGTGTTTCTTCTACTCTCTTATAAAACTGGTCATTATTCAATCTCAGGTTTCAGTAAGATATGAAAGCATAGGTTATATTAGAAATGAACATGGTGACATCTTAAATAAGAAATATGTGTACAAAATTATAAATGTACATAGGAAGGGAATAGGACTTTGCAAAAAAAAAATAGTTCATTTAGAATGCATAGACAAAGTAACAGGACAATTACCTCACTAGAATACTCCTTGTAAGCCTAGAACAGAAAGATATTCCACCTAGTAAACACATTCAGCCTCCTGGAATAAAGTGAGGATTTTGATAACATAAAGAGATGAAAGACATAAGTGAGCAAAGATTAATTACTAACAGAAGATGAGCCTTCCAGTTTCTTTTAAAAGATGTCTGAAAATGATAAATATTGAACAGCTCAGGTATCCCAAGATAACATAAAGATATCTTTAAAGTGGATGTTATTGAGCTGCATCATTTAGATACAAAATCAAAATAAATTAATTATGTATTTAGAAAGTAGTAACATAAAAATCTTTTAATTTTTAAAGGAGTTGAATATTGAATTTCAAGACTTACATAAGATCAAACCATTTAAAATTCTAGCAAGTGTATTTATAAATATACATATTTATATGTATACATTTAAAGGAAAAAATCTTTCTATGCTAACAACACTTCCTCTAAGAGCTAAAGAACATTTAATAAAACCCCACTACCAGGTATGAGACATCCTCGTTGAATTATTGATTAAGGGTGTCCAACAATCACTCTATATATATAGACTATGGTTGTTTTCATGGGTCACCTCCTAGATTTAGAAGATAAGTTTCCATTGCTAAAAATTCCATGTACTTCAGAGACCCTGATCTGGAAATGATTTGTATACTTCCTCCATGAAGACTAGTTTTTATGATACCAAAAGGCTTTAACCAAGCTTTCAAAGAAGAAAAACAACAAGGAGTCCTACCTAGATAAGATGCTTAAAACTGCAACTATGACCAGAATTGCAATAACCCTTAGGGTACACTATCGGCATGTGGTATGCATACCTTGGTGATATATAATATATCCCTAAATGGACGTAAGAAACCATTTTTAAGAAAACAAAAACTATTCCTTCTAATGGAAATATTCCTAAATACCAAGGGTAGTGAAATCATGGACCATGGAGGAGAACCTATAACTACCACTATAAAACAGCATAATTTCTAAATATACTCTAAATCTAAATATTTATCCTTATATCCATGAATAAGTGTAGTCATTATCCCTCATTGAGGTAAATTCTATCATGACAGATGTAGAGTGTATGTGTGTGTGTGTGTATGTATATATATATATATATATATATATATATATATATATATATATGAAAACAGAAAACAGTCCATTAAAAATGCACAGATGTAGACTCCAGTCTAGTGGATAAATCTATAAAATAGCTCTTATACATAAAGGTCCAGCCACATTGTAGAAGAGAATAGTTAAATGGAAAATATTTAAGAGCCAGAGGATTAGGTAGTTTGATTTGAGTTTGTGTTTGCTAGAAATGAATGTGTAAGCTATGCTTGTAAAGGCTGACCAACATGATGGTCTAAACATGAGGTAAAAATGGACAACAATAGATATGTTTAAGCAAACACTAAAAAGTTTACATGGCCTCAATACTACCTAAAGAACTACAGGCAACTATAGAATGCCAAAAGCCCGAGAAATAATCTTCCCTAGGGAAGAGAACCCATATTATTTATCTGACAACAAATGGCCATCCCTGAAAGTATGCACACAGATAAGATTATTGTTAATTATCCAGATGTCATTATGAATTTACACATAAAAACCTGTTTTCATAAAATAATAATTAGAGAAAACAAGGTCATAAATTTGAATTGGAGCAAGGAGAGTTGTATCAGAGGGTTTGGAGGAAGAAAAGGGAAGTAGGGCATGATGTAATTGTATTATAATGTCAAAAAAAGAAAGAAAATTTAACAAATCCCATTAAGTAAGGAAGGGCTACGTGGCCCTTCTCTGTCTGAAGAGCTATTGTAAGTTGATTTCATTTGTAACAAATCAATACTTTTGAGATATGGCCACTGGTGGATTGTCAATGCATCCATGTTTACCCCATCCCCCATTGCATAAGAGCATCACTAGTTGGAGTCAGGAGTATATATTAAAAACTAAGGAGAGATGACATGAAATAGGGAGGAAGAATATAGTGGTAATTGAAGACAAATGTAGGAGTGGGTATGGTGAAGGCATGTTATTTTGGTATGGAAATTTTTATATTTTTTTAAAAAATAAACTTCATCTCAGCAAAATAGAAATTGATCTAATCTTCATTTGAGGGGTTTATAACAATAAAGTTTTTTATTTACCTAAATAAAAGTACACAAGAAATAAATCCAAATTTAATTTCTGATACTCCCTGGGAGTCATTTACTTTAAAACAGTTCTTCTGAAGGAAGGGTACTATTGAACATTTTCTCATTTCAGCTTTGTTGCTTAGCTATGCTTCCTCTTGGTTCATAGAATACACTCACATCTTGATACTTCTCATGTAGTCAATAGGGTGAAGTTTGCAGTCACTGCAGAGTTTGAATATGTTTACTGGTCTATAAAGTTTTTATTCATATATGAAATCTAGTAGTGGTACCAATGTTAACAACCTACCATTGCTAGAGCTCATATATTGATAAGCTTTGATTTACTATTTTATTAATTATAGATATCAAATACCTTTTTTGTTTTTTTTTTCAAAACAGGGTTTCTCTGTGTAGTTCGGGCTGTCCTGGAACTCACTTTGCAGACCAGGCTGGCATCGAACTCAGAAATCCACCTGCCTCTGCCTCCCAAGTGCTGGGATTAAAGGTATGCGCCACCACCGCCTGGCTCAAATACTTTTAATCATAATGAAATTTGCAATATTTACAGAGATAATATATAAAAACTGACTACATTCATTCCTTTCACATAAAACTCAACCATATATTTGTCAATACAAGATCCATTAATATACTCATCATAATAATAAACACAGCATAGCATCAGTAATAGTGTCAGGTCTTGGTGTACCTCCCCCCCATGAAATGAATCCCAAGTTGGGCTGATCACTGGACAGCCTTTCCTTCAGTGTGTTCTCCATTTTTGTCCCTGCAGTTCTTTTAAACAGGAACAATTCTGTGTCAGAAATTTTGATTGGGTTTTCATAACTCTGTTCCTACACTTGAGGCCCTGTCTATCTACTGGAGGTGTACCCTTTGAGTTCTTTCTCCCCACTGTTGGGCTATTACAAATAAAGTTGATATGAAAACAGATGAGCAAGTGCCCTTGTGGAATGGTAGAACATCTTTCAGGTTTATGGCCAGAAGTCTTGAGGTAGACATCTTCTTCAGTTTTCTGAGAAACCAACATTGATTTCCAGAGTGATTGTACTACTTTGTATTTCTGCCAGCAATGTATGAGTTTTCCCTTTAATCCATATCCTTGCCAGCATATGCTTTCCCTTGAATTTTTGATCCTAGTCATTCTGATGTTTATAAGGTATGCTTCCAGAATTATTTTGACTTGCATTTACCTAATGGCTAAGGGCGTTAAACATGTGTTTCTCATGCTTTAGAGAGTACCCTGTTGAGACTTTTATCTCTGTACCCTATTTTTAGTTGGATTATTTGGTTTGTAGGTGTCTAACTTATTTAGTTCTTTAAATATTTTGGATATTGACCATCTGGAGGATATAGAGAATGGCCAAACAATGACTGGCACAAACTGAGACTCATCTCGTAGGCAATAGCCAATTCCTTGCTTTATTAATGATACTGTTATTCTTGCAGACAGAAGACCTGCATAACTATATTCTGAGACACTTCCTCCAGAGTCTTCCCTATACAGAAGTAGAGAACCACAGCCAAACATTAGTTGGAGCTGTTGATGTTTTGTAGAAGAGTTGAGGAAAGGATTAAGAGATTCAGATGGGATAGGGACTTCCCAAGAAGACCAACAGAGTCAAGTAAAGTGGATTCTTGAGGATCCCAGGGATTGAACCACCATCCAAAGGGCATATATTGGTTGGACCTAGACCCGCTACATATATGTAGCAGATATGTAGTTTTGTCCTTATTCAGGTCTCTAAAAACTGGAGTAGGGGTTGTCTCTGACTCTATCACCTGCATAGGAATCCATTTCTCCATTCTGGACTAGCTTGTCTGGCCTCAGTGATAGAAGATAGGCCTAGTCCTGCAGTGACTTCATGTACCAATTGGGTTGGTACCCATGGAGGCCTCTGCTTTATCAGAGGAGAAGGCAATGGGGTTAGGAAAAGGGCTGTATGAGGGGAAACTGGGACAAGGGGGATTGTGATTGGAATGTAAAGTGAATAAAAGAATGAATCAATGAATGAATAAATAAATAAATGAATAAATAAATAAATAATAAATAAGTCATAATAAGATTAAATTGAAAACTGCTTCCCATTATCACAAAATTGCTAATTGTTCTTCATCTGTATATAAGAATTTATGGTCACTGTGCTTTTCCACACTAGAATTTTGTGTAGTTACATCTTGCTTAACTCTAATTTATGCTGGTGAAATCATTGAGTCCCTCTGAGCAACCGACCAGTGGGTCTGGCAAACACTGTTTCCATGTAACCATCTAATTCCTCTGTATATTACAATCTTTCTGCTCCTTTTTCTTCAATGATCTCTTAAGCCTTAATGGAAAGGAGTGTAATATAAATGTCCTACTTAGAGATAAACATTCTACATCGAGACAGCTGCAGAAAATGGATTACAGAGGTTATAATATCTACATGAACTTCATAAAAATCAAAATAAAGATTTATATAGTACAATGTCATTTGATGTTAAAACAAGCTATGCATGTTATTTTGTTTTTCACATTTTGTTTTTTTTCACATACATTCAAAAGTTTATTATAAATTATGTGAATAGTAGATTACATAAAAGTTTTAGAACGGCATGTATAACTTTCATGATTAGAAGATATATTGAAAGTATTTGCTATTTCTATGACATATGAAATCCACATTTGATTTACTTTTTCTTTATCAAGACCTTAGAAGACATGGGAGCTGGTTTTTCTGGTATAAAATTCATTAATTTTACTTGCAATAAGTTACTAGATACATTTGCAGAAACAAGAGATTTTGGTGAATACTTTAAGATTCCCACTAGGTCACATTTTCCAGTTTAATCACTAATGATTTTGTTTTGCTAGCATCTTCTATTTCACCTATTAATTTAAAGGAATAATATACAACAGGACTATTTCAAAGGCAAGTGGATTAATACAATTAATTAACAGCCAGTAAGTATCATAATAGTGAACAGGTAACAGTTTGTATTAATGAAAGTAATCAATCAGCATATTCATTTTTTAAGGAAATTGCTTCTAATGCCTGAAGAGAACTCCATTGTGTATATATACCACATTTTTGTATCCACTCCTCCAGTGAGGGACATCTGGAGGACCTTACTTCCTGATACTGTAGAGAACCAACAGGAGTAGGGCATTAGGTAAGAACCACTGCTCACCCACTAGATGCCTGGAGCTGCTCTGGGACTCAATACCCAGCAACCACCAGATCACCACTCCCTTTCCACCCCTTCTACCCTTCATCCTTCACCTGTCACTACCCCTTTTCATCTGATGTGGTAGACCTGCACCACATCTGGCACAGAGAGAGCCCTACTTCTTGATACTCTCTAAAGAACCATCAGGAGCATGACATTCGAGAACTGAAGGAAGTAAGGCATTTGAGAATTGGCAGGAGCAGGTCATGTGATAACTGACAGCAGCAGGTCATGCAAACAAGCATAAGTGGGACATTCAAGAACCAGCACCAACAGGGCATCCGAGATCCATTAGCAGAAGATCATTTGAGAACTAGCCACGTGCAGGGCATTTGACTCTTGCCCAGTCTGCCAGAGGGTAGAACCCATCACCTGATACTTCCTAGAGAATGAGCTGGTTGCAGGGCATTGAACAGAAAGAGAATCCTAGGAGGGCAGAAGCACAGTCCTGCACGACAGAGAAGATAGAGAGAGCAAGACCATCTAACACGAGAGATAATGAGATGGCCAAAGGCAAATGCAAGATGATTACCAACAGAAACCAGGGCAACATGGCACCATCAGAACCCAGTTCTCCCACAACAGCAGATCCTCCATACTCCATCACATCAGAAAAGCAAGAACTAGAATTAAAATCACATCTCATATCGCTGATGGAGGACTTCAAGGACAAAAAATAACTCTCTTAAAGAAATACAGGAGAACATGGGTCAACAAGTAGAAGAACAAAAATCCCTTAAAGACATACAAGAGAATATGGATCAAAAGGTAGAATCCCTTAAAGAGGAATCACAAAAATCTCTTAAAGAAATATGGGAGAACATTGGTCAACAGGTAGAAGCCATTAAAGAGGCAATACAAAAATCCCATAGAGAATTATGGGAGAACATGGATCAACATGCAGAAGCCCTTAAAGAGGAATCACAAAATCTCTAAAAGAAACACAGGAGAACATGGTTCTTCAACAGGTTGAAGCCCTTAAAGAGGAAACACAAAAATTCCTTAAAGAATTTCAGGAAAAAAACAAACGAAAAAGTGAAGGAACTGAACAAAACTATCCAGGATCTAAAACTGGAAATAGAATCAATAAAGAAATTGCAAAGTGAGACATCTCTGAAGATAGAAAACATTGGAAATAATTCAGGAGTCATAGATGTAAGCATCAACACAGAATAGAAAAGATAGAAGAAAGAATCTCAGATGCTGAAGATTTTATAGAAACCATTAACACAACAGTCAAAGAAAATGCAAAATGCAAAAAGCTTGTAACCCAAAACATCCAGGAACTCCAGGATACAATGAGAAGACCAAACCTAAGAATTATAGGTATAGAAAAAAGCAGTTTTACATCTCAAAGGGCCAGTAAATATCTTCAACAAAATTATAGAAGAAATAAAGAAAGAGATGCCCATGAACATACAAGAAGCCTACAGAACTCCAAACAGATTAGATCAGAGCAGAAATTCCTCCCATTATATAATAATCAAAACACTAAATGCACTAAACAAAGAAATAATATTAAAAGCAGTGAGAGAAAAAGGTCAAGTATGTTTCTTGAATGTCCAGGTCCAATTTTGTTCTTCAAACTCAGTAAAAGGATGAATCTATTTTCATACTGACTATGCTTTCCTGTGCCTATTTGAGATATCAGTGAGTCATGCTTCTTGATTCCTGTTATTTTGCTGTTGTAGTGGATGAGCACACGCTTTCAATCTTTTGATTTGTTAGTTTGGAATTATGGTTTCCAGCATTTTTCTGGGTTTTTTTTTTTAATTCTTTAGGTTGGAATTTTCTGTCTAGCAATTACAAGTATTATATTTGTAGATAGATATGGCTTAAATTTGGTTTTATTTTCTTGTATCCTAGTAGATGTGGCTACTGGGGGTCTCAGGAAAATGTTTTTTCTATGTACTGGGAGCTGACACTTAGGAATGAGAATAGAGATTTCCATAACTGCTTAGCTGGCTCGCATAGAATGTTGTTTTCTAGAGAATGCTTGATGGAGTTCATAACAATTGATGGGGGTGAAAGCAGTTGAGCGGGTAGATCTGTATGATTCACCAGGAGATGTGTTCAGCAGTGAGAGAAGTAGACTGAAGCATGTGATGTACTACAGAGCAGGGGAAAAGACTGGAGACTTAGTGTTCAAGGAGCTGAGGGAGAGGTGAAGTTGGGCAGTTAGCCTACTTACTTCTTTTGCTGAGTGTTTTTCTTCAACTTTTAACACCTAAGTTTTACAGTCAGCTCATAAATTTCTTATGACAAAGTTGCAAATTCTACATGTTATATATGTTTTATATTATTCACTTATACAAATAGTAAAATAGGTTATATTTTATTTATAGAAGATGGTTCTTTAACTCAATTAAAAATGTAAATCCATTAAATAAGTATATATTTGTTAGATATATAAGTTTGTCAGTAAGTTTTAATTTATATTTTAACTCAATATTTAGTATTTTGATTACTGGATTTCCAAGAATAGTAGTTTTTCTTTGCTGGTGCTATTTAGGATAAAGATGTTTTCTTACTCTTATTATTCATACAATTTTTTGTGACTATTGAAATAAGTTTGTATTTACTTTTGTCTCCTAATACTTATATTTTCACTTCCCACAACTCAGCCTAAGTATTTGTCCAACCATTAATACTGTTTGTTTTTTAATTTAAAATGTGAGCAGCTTACATTTATAGCCATATACTTTCTGAAAAAAATAAACTGTGATAATTCATCTTTTAATTTTTCATTTAAGTACTAATATTAATGTTTGATCCAATCAAGTAGTGAACTAATGAGACATCAACAATTTTTCATCTAAATTAAGTAAATATATATAAAAAAGAGCATGACAATTATTCCCACAAATACAAAATTGAGACTGGAATAGTGGTTATCACACCAGTTCTTGTAATTCTGAATCTTATAGATTACCATGCATTTGAGGCCAGTCTAGGCTTCATAATAATTTCCAGGCTCTTCTATTCTAAAGGTGTGTGATTCAGTAAATAGATAAATAAAGCCTACGAAAGTAAAAATAAAGTAAAATGTAAACCATTACGAAGTGAAATTCAGCACAGGTATCTAGCACATAATATGTAAATGACTTGGGGAATGCCAAACCTACAACTACTGAAAGTAAACATTATGGTTCAGTGAATGTCCTGAGAACATTCAAGAAGTTCATGCAAAACCTAGAGGAGTAACACAGAGGGAAGGCCAGCAAACCAAGCTCATGTTTGCTCTGGCTTGACAGCACTCATCCTATGGGCACTGACTCAGATTGCTCTGCAATGACAATGCCCATTCCATGGGGACTGAGTTACTCCTGAGGGTGAAAAGAGCAGCAAAGGAGAGGGAAGCAGGTCTGGAGGAGTTTTGATAAGGTACTGGGAATATGAGGTAAGGAAAGAAATCACATGTCTTAGTACCCATTAAAGATTCTTCAAGAGCTTATTAATTGTGGTTCTAATACCACTAGGAGTTTCCAAGTTTTTTAGGATAGTGATAACACCTATAATATATTTATACATTAATAGTACTTTAAATATTCATTAGATAACAAAGTTTTTTTTTATTCTGGTATTGAAACTTATGAAATCTATCCATTTTAAACACTAGGTAAACTATAAACAAAACAGAGTGATTATAAGCACAATAGATCTCCAGACCACATTCATCTTACATAACAAATGTTTAACTCACCTTAAAAGAAGCTACTCATTTCTGTCATCACTTAGTTCCTGGAGAGCATTCTCATCTCTGATTCTATGAGTTTAGTCATATCAGAGATCCCACTCAGATGGAATTGGCGACATCAGTCATTCTGTAATGCCAACATTTAATTTTGCACAGCCTTCCAGATTCATGAATACTACTGCATTTTCTTCTTTAAAAGTGCATTGTTTTCTTTTTTTTTGTTTGTTTTTTCTCAAGGCTCAAAGCTTAATGGAAGTCTCCAAATATATATATATATATATATATATGTGTGTGTGTGTGTGTGTGTGTGTGTGTGTGTGTGTGGCAAGACTCTTCCCCCAAATTCCAGGGTGTGTTCCAGAAAACTGGTCTGGCTGTTCACTGGGCTTTACCTCCACTGCTCAGGCAGCTGGGCAGCTCACCTGCTTAATTCAGGATTTCCATAGACCAGGAGGAACAATGAGCTTCACCTTGGTCAATGTCAAGTTCCTAACAAGTGGCATGATGCCCCAATACAGCTCTCTAAACCTGCCTGATGCCTGCTTAACTACACAGAGAAAAGACATCTCTAATCAACTATCATTACCTTCCAAGTCTGCCTGTTTTCTTTCTTTTTTATTTCTTTTCTATTTTCTTTCTTTTGTTCCTTTTTTCTTTCACTTTTTAAATTATTTTTATTTTTTCCGTACATGGTTTCATATTCCAACCAGCCCTGGCTGTGTTGGATATACTTTGTAGACCAGGCCGGCCACAGACCTGGACAAGTCTGCCTCTGCTTTTCTTCCCTGCCCCCACCATATATTCTTTATTTACATTTCAAATGATTACCCCTTTCCCAGATCCCTATCATAAGCCCTCTTCCCTCCCCCTGTTCCCCAATCCACCCCTTCCTACTTCCCTGACCTGGTATTCCCCTACACTCCTGCACTGACTCTTTCCAGGACCAATGGGCACTCCTTCCTTCTTCTTGGACATGATTAGATATGTGAATTGGGTCTAGGGTATTCCAAGCTTCTAGGCTAATATCTGCTTATCAGTGAGTTCATACCATGAGTGTTCTTTTGTGAATGGATAACCTAACTTAGGATGATATTCTCCAGTTCCAACCATTTGTCAAAGAATTTCATGAATTCATTGTTTTTAATGGCTGAATAGTACTCCATTTTGTGTATATACCACAATTTCTGTATCTTCCTCTGTTGAGGGACATCTGGGTTCTTTCCAACTTCTGACTATTATAAATAGGGCTTCTGTGAACATAGTGGGGAATGTATCCTTATTTCATGCTGGGTGTTCCTCTGGGTATATGCTCAGGAGTGGGACAGCAGGTTTCTCCATAGTATCATGCCCAGTTTTCTGAGGAACCTCCAGACAGATTTCCAGAGTGGCTGTACCAGCTTGCTACCCCACTAGCATCGGAGGAATGTTCTTCTTTCTCTACATCCTTGCCTGCACCTTTTTTCTCCTGAGTTTTTTATCTTAGCCATTCTTACTGGCATGAGGTGAAATTTCAGGGTCCTTTTGATTTGCATTTCCCTGATGAGTAATGATATTGAACATTTCTTTAGTTGTTTCTCAACCATTCAATACTCTTCATGTGAAAATTGGCAGGATTGCTATAGTAAAAATGGCCATTGTGCCAAAAGCAATCTACAAATACAATGCAATCCCCATCAAAATCCCAAATAAATTCTTCATAGACTTAGAGCAATTCTCAAATTCATCTGGAATAACAAAAACAACAACAACAAAAAACAAAAAACAAAAAAAACCAAAAACAACAACAACAACAAAAAAACCAGGATAGCTAAAACTATCCTCAACCATAAAAGAACTTCTGGAGGAATCAGTATCCCTGACCTCAAGCAGTACTACAGAGCAATTGTGTTAAAAACTGCATGGTATTGGCACAGTGACAGGAAAGTAGATCAATGGAATAGAATTGAAGACCTAAAAATGACCTATGATCACTTGATCTTTGACAAAGGAGCTGCAACCATCCAGTGGAAAAAAAGATAGCCTTTTCAACAAATGATGCTGTTTCAACAGGAAGTCAGCATGTAGAAGAATGCAAATTGATCCATTCTTACCTCCTTGTACTAAGCTCAAGTCCAAGTGGATCAAGGACCTCCATATAAAACCAGACACACTGAAACTAATAGAAAAAGAAACTGGGGAAGACCCTTGAGGACATGTTCAGAGAGGAATATTTCCTGAACAGAACACCAATAGTTTGTGCTCTAAGATCAAGAATTGACAAATGGGACGTACTAAAATTATTAAGTTTCTGTAAGGCAAAGGACATTGTCAAAAGGACAGAATGGCAACCAACAAATTGGGAAAAGATCTTTACCAATCCTACATCCAACAGAGGGCTTATATCCAATATATACAAAGAACTCAAGAAGGTAGATTAGAGCCAAACAACCCCCTTAAAAATGGGGTAAAGAGATAAACAAAGTTCAGTGTTTTCTGATCTTCAATTATTGATATTGTTGGCTCTTCATTATTACTAGATTTCACCAAATTGAACAATTAGTCCTCACCTTATGTCTGAATGCACATGTACTGCAACAACTTGGTTTTGGTGTCCTCTGTTACATTTGGTGTAATTTCTGGTCAAACGAACCTAGTTTGAGAATGTATCAGAGTCATGATGTTATCCCACTTCCTGCACCTCTCCATGACACCTCATTGCTCGAAGGAACTGCTGGCCTCCCAAAGTGAGATATAAGTAGGAGAGAAGTTGTTTACTACTGAGGTTATCAGGTCTACTAATGATATTTATTTTCTTGTATGTCTCTCCAACAAAGAGATGAAAGACAACTAACCTGGCCGGTGACTCTGACTGACTTGCCATTTTTAAAGTACTGAAAGAGTGAAAACAAGTCAAGCCAATAATGAACTCTTGCTGTTCTGATCTGAGGTCACCATTTCTCTCCAAAAATGAGGCTCAGTTTGCTTTGTCATTTGGTTCAATTTCAGTGCCCTCAATGGTGAGTTTTGATACTTTTTTTTTTAAGTTCTAAATTTGTTTCTCGAAAGTGTTATAAAAAAGTCATATATATATATATATATATATATATAGATAGATAGATAGATAGATAGATAGATAGATATAGGTTCTTTGATAAACAGATTTATCAAATAGAATAATGAATGAATAAGCATATAAATCATTATACTACAACACCATATAATCAGCCATATCTGAAGATAGTGGGGATTTTTGTTTAGAATTTCAAGTGTATTTATTTATTTATTAATTGTACATGTGGGGAGAGGGGTTTACATGCTACAGAAAGTGTGTTGAAATCAGAATGTAGCTTTGCTTAGTCAGTTATTTATATACTTTTAAATGCCTTCTACAGGTCAGTCCTGAATAGCCTTTGTCCACTGAGCCATCTGTAAACCTCTCAAAGGTATTTTGCATTCAGACTTGACAGGTAGTATGGAATATAGAGAATAGATTGTTCAGACAATAATCTCACACAACATAATAAGCTACAGTAAGAGCAGGCACATACATCACATCAAGGCTGGAAAAGGCAAGCCAGTAGGAGAAAAACTGTGTCACAAATAGACAAAAGAGTCATGGCTGAGCCTTGCTTCAACTGTTAGGATTTCTCCAAGAACAGCAAGCTTCTCAGCTAGAACATATATGCAGAGGGCTAAGATCAGAAACCTGACCAACCTCTCTATTATAGGCACTCTCTTCGCTGTGTATTCAATTTGCCTTCCCTGGCTCACAAAAGCTAAATCCTTGACATTAGTTTTAATGTGATCAGATTTCTCTATCATTGTGTAAAAACCAAAGGAAAAGCAAAGAGATACTCTATGAGAGCTCTACGGAACGGTTTTGTTTAAGGTAACTGCTCAATCCCTAGCTAAAGCTATGAGGTAACTTTAGTGGAAGCCTCTCTAGCTACCTCATTCTCAGCTCTTCTTTATCCTCTTCCAAAAGTTACAAAACAAGTTTTTCTTTTCTTTCCACTGTGTTGTTTGTCTTTCAGACTTCACCTAAACCTTAACAGTTAAGTGAGTCCTTCTTCCAACTAAGGAAAATTTCATGAGCTAAGTCACGTTGGCTCAGATGAAATCAAGACAATCTTATGTCAAGACCTAGCTTTCTGTATTTGATCCAGGAACTCACACCATAGGGCTTTTATACTAAGTGTTTCATCTGCATGCCACATAATTTTATTTCTGAAAAATCACTAAATGTTATACTATGTACTTCCTGGAATTCCTTTTGTTACAATTTTTAATGTCTTTTTTAGGGAAATAAATGAATTGAGTTGATGTGTGCAAGGACACATTTTCCCACATATTTAGGCAGAACGATAAAGTATTTTAAGCATTCCCCATCTTTCTTTCTGAATAGTACCTATATACTCCTGACTGTGTAGCCCTATCACTTCCCTGGGAGACCTGCTTTTAAGTGAGGGGCAGTGGAGCAGGTTGGTTCTAGAGGAGAAAAGAGGTGGAAGGGAGAGCCTGGGGATGGAGAAGGAGAGGGAGAGGAAACTGTGTTAGGTATGTAATATGTGAGAGACAATGTAGATTATTAATTATTTAATTAAAAACATAAAACTATAAAACTCTTTGGAGAAGATATAAAATCTGTGGGACTTAAGAAAAGCAAGGAAAGTATTCTTAGCTTGACACAAAAAGCATAAAAAAAGCAAGAATTTTTTTAAACTTATATCAGAAGGTTTTAACAAAAGTGAATTTGTTAAACCTTCCGGCAGTGGTTCTCAACCTTCCTAATGGTGCTAACTTTTAACACGTTTCCTCATGTTGTCGTAACACCAACCATAAAATTGTTTTTATTGTTACTTAGTAACTGTAATTTGCTTCTGAGTGGTGTCACAGTTCTTCAGACAATATGAAATATGTGTTTTCAGATGGTCATGACCCACAGTTTGAGGACCACTGCCTTAGGAGATAGAAAAAGATATTTCAATCTGGAAGAATATGGTTTTGCAACACACATTTTGAATGGGATTGTAACTATGTATATAAATATATTTCAAAGTTTAGCATTAAAATTCCAATTAGATAATGGTCAAAATATTGTCGAAAAGCACTGTATTTCAATAAGTAGAGACAAATATTCCAAATGATTTATTCAAACTTTATTCAATACTGTTATCTATTAAAGAAATATTTTGCAACCCCAGGGAGCCTGGAATATCACATATTATAAATATTCTTTAGCTTCATTCATATGTATTCATGGAGCACAGTAATAGACTTCATGAATACACAGTTTTCCATGAATATCTAGTACACATGTTACACACCCATATTTGCTTTTCATTCCCCTTAATTTCTCCTGCCTTACCAATTCATTACATGAAATGGCCCTGGTTACAAATCCATGGTGTATATGTATGTCTTTATTATGTATGTTATGGTAAATATGTAACATATATAAATATATAGATAAGAAATACATACCATATGTGATTTTCTCATTTTTTTCATTTAACACAGTGATCTTCATATGTATCATATCATTTTTCCCATAAATCCATACTTATATTCTTAATTATGGCTAAACAAAACTCCATGGTATATGTATAACTTTCCTTTATTTCCATTCTTGCTCCATATTTAGGCTGACTCTGTAAACTTGCTTTCCTTTATGCCACTCTATAGACATACGTGTGCAGTGTCATCATGCATACTTTAGAGTGGCAGATGACCTAGTAGTTTTATTGTTTTGTTTTGATGTAAGTTTTTCAAGAGTTCCAGTACTCACATTGAGGCCTTTGATGCCTTTTAAAATGACTTTTGGTCAAGATAAAAGACATGGAACTATTTTCATTCTTCTACACGTAGAAAATAATTTTCCTAACATTATTTGTTAAAGAGTCTATGTACCACCAGCATAATTTTTTGAGGCCTTTCACAAAAACTAAGTGTATGTGACTGTTGAGTTTTGTAGGTTTATTTCTGAAGGCTCTGCACAACTTCATTAAACTAGTGGTCTGTAGTTCAAATGCAATTTAAAATAGTGTATTTCCCTATCTGCTTAGTTTGTTGGTTTTTTTTTTTTTTTTGATGCATGGAAATTAATGCTTCCTTACAAATTTTAATTTTTGTCAGTGATAATAACATTGCAATTTTAGTGGGTACTGCATTGACCCTGAAGACTGCTGTCAGTAACATACTCATTAATGAATTTGCCAGTAATTAAACACATTACTTCATTTTATATTCTAACTTCTTCATGAATTTATTTGTGATGGCTTGATTTTCATCTCATAACAGAAAACACTCTTGGTTAGTTTCAGTACTAGTATCAATAGTATTATAGATATAACCATATAAAAAAGATATTTCTTTTCATGTGTTCATGTGTTATCTTCTTATGTTGCCAAACAGGGTCATCATGTCTGAGAGTCTTTAAATGTGGGATTATGTCATCTTCAAGAATGAATAATTTGACTTTCATTCTTGTGTGTATCCTTTTACTCTGTCTCTGTGTGACTGGTCTAGTTATCTAGAACTGGACTGGACAAAAAAGGAGTGAATACCTTGTTTTCTTCAGTATTTACAGGTAGAGTATAATGTCAGTAACATGCTATGGTCAGTATAGCTGTACTTTTTGTAGTTTTCCATCAGGAGGATGTTGCAATAATCAAAGACCTTTTCTGCATTTATGTTTAGCTATAGGTATGTGATGTATAATTTTTGTCTGTTGAGGCTTGTAAGATATTTAACTTTGTCTAGGATATTTATGCAACAGTTGAGATGATCTTGTGTAAGTACCCTCTTTTACATACCAAACCAAAGTCACATGATGTGGCCACAAGCGTTAAAACCAGGCTTGGGTTGGAGGGGCCACAGAGAAACTGAGGCTGTAACAATTTTATTGAGAGCAATGTGACTTTTCTTTATACCTTTACCAGAAACAGAATATAATGGTAATTGCTCATTGTAGTTGTCACACACAGTGAAGTTTTCAAGCTACACAGGGTATACAAAACTAATACCTAAGACCAATTGTTGGGTTAAGCTTCCATGCTTCTTAGAATACTAAGGTACAGAGAAACACTGTGACGTGAACACTTCACTACCTGAAGGACTGCAAGTCTCTCAGAAAGTAGAAGGCACATTGTGCCCTGGGAGGCATGGACTCTAACCTGACAACTCATGATGGGTGCCTCTCAAGTCAGCCAGGCCAGGCCAGCCCAAATCCAGATGAGTAATTTTTATTTTATATTTCATTTTTTTTCTGAAAAGCAATCATTTTTATTTTTTTATTTGATATAATCTTTATTTACATGTCAAATGATTTCCCCTTTCCTGGATTTCCCCTCCCCAAAAGTCCCATAAGCCCTCTTCCCACCCCTTGTTCTCACATCCACCCCTTCCCACTTCCCTGTCTTGGTATTTCCCTACACTGCTGCACTGAGCCTTTCCAGGACTAGGGGCCACTTCTTCTTTCTTCTTGGACATCATTTAATATGTGGATTGTGTTTGGGGTATTCCAAGCTTCTGGACTAATATCTGCTTATCAGTGAGTGTATACCATGAGTGTTCTTTTGAGACTGGGTTATCTCACTTAGGATGATGTTCTCCAGCTCCATCCCTTTATTTAAGAATTTCATGAATTCATTGTTTCTAATGGCTGAATAGTACTCCATTGTGTATATATGCCACATTTTTTGTATCCATTCCTCCGGTGAGGGACATCTGGGTACTTTCCAGCTTCTGGCTATTATAAATATGGCTGCTATGAACATAGTAGAGCATGTATCCTTATCACATGCTGAGGAATCCTCTGAGTAATATGCCCAGGAGTGGTATAGCAGGGTCCTCTGTAAGTGTGGTGCCCAGTTATAAAATCTTGCCCAATCATTAGAGATATGCAGATGATTAATTTTGCATTGAGTTTCTGTGATTTGACTGTTGTTTTTCTTGCCTTGTGTGTGTGTGTGTGTGTGTATGTGTGTGTGTGTGTGTGTGTGTGTGTGTGTGTGTGTGTGATGTTTTGTTCCATTTATTGTTATCTTTATTTTGCTTGGGGAATTTTCCATCTGTCATAGTTGGTTGGCTCCATATTCCTGTTCTTTTTTTTTTATTTGTTCAAGTTACCTTTCATCTTTCATTGGATATGTTCACAATGTTCAGGAAAGTATTCAGTGTGAAAGAATATTAGAATATTGATAATTTTTTCTGTAATATGTATGCAGGTATTTTTCATGGTTTTGGTGGTCTATAATGAAGATACCAAGTCCCTACTTAGTGTGCAGGCTGGTCTAACAGAGCAATATTCCTCAGGATTGGTGGGCATTCCAGGTATAGAAGGCCACAATGCCCAGATGTCTAATGTATGTTTCTTGAGTTGTGTACATGGCCCTGGTCTAGAGAAGCTGAGACCCTTTATTTGGTTTAGGAGAGAATTCAGTATTTACTTCTGATGAAGGGAATTGCTGGGAGTTGTGATTGAGCATGATCCCTTTTCATTTTTTATTTTCATTTCTTCTTATTCTACTTCGAATAGACTTTTGAAATGATATAAAAAAAAGCCACTCTAAAACATTGAAGACTCTCTGCTTCATTTGTTGCATTTAGATTTTATTCATTTGAGTTAGATGCTTTTTTTTTAAATCAATCATTCCATTCATTTACATGTCAAATGATATCCCACTTTCTGGTTACCCCTCCACAAAACTCACATCCCACACCTGCCCTCTCCTCCCTCCTCTTTGCCTCTATGAGGGTGCTCCTTTTCTCACCCTACTATTCCTCCAGCATCCCCCTTCACTGGGGCATTAAACCTCCACAGGAACAGGGTCTCCCCTCCATTGATGTCAGACAAGGTCATCCTCTGCATATGTATCTGGAGCTAAAGATCCCTCCCTTTACAATCATTGGTTAGTGGTCTAGTCCCTGGAAGTACTGGATGGTCCAGCCAGTGGACATTGTTCTTCCTGTGCTATTTCAGTCCCCCTTCACTCCTCCAGTCCTTCTGTCAGCTCTCCTACCAGGGCCTTCAACCTCAGTTTGATGGTTAGTTCCAAGCATCTATATCTGCATTGGTCAGCTGCTGGCTGAACCTCCCGAGGAACAGCCATACCAGGTTCCTTTCAGCAAGCTCCTCTTGGCAAAGGGAATAGTGTCTGTGTTTGGTATCTGCAGTCAGTATGGATCCCCAGGTGGCAAGTTCCCTAGATGGCCCTTGCTTTAATCTCTGCTCCATATTTTGCCTCTGTGCTTTCTTTTGGACAGGAACATTTCTGGGTTAAAAATTTTGAGATGGGTGGGTGGCTCCATTCTTTGACTGGGGGCCTTGCCTATCTACTGGAGGTGGTCTCTACAGGTCTTATCTCCTTTTCACTGCATTTCTGCTAATGACATCCACATTGGGCACTGGGAGCCTATTCACTTCCCTGGAATCTGGGATCCTCCAGTGGCTATTCCCAGTTCCTCATCCCCCCACTCCTACATGTTTTTATTCAATTTCCTGACATTCTGTACCTCTCTCCTGTCCCCTCAAGTACCTGATACTGCCTCCCCCTATTTTCTTCTTGTAACACGTATAACCATGTTCTAAATACACATATTTTCTTATACAATTCTTTCTTTGCAGCATCTTTTAGTGAACAGACAATAGTGATCAAATAGTCCATGCTGTTTGGCAAAGTGTTAGTGTTTGAGATGATCTTTTCATGTCCAATATTCTGATTACATTTTATTGCTTTCTATTTAGGTCCAATTTGGCACACAGTATAATATCTAGTTTGCTGCAGCCTTCTATTAATTTTGAAGTCAGATAGCAGGAATACATGGTTTTATTCCTTCAGCTTGGTATTGACTCTTATGTGTCTTTATACTTTATTTTTGGCTTATTTTGTCAATATTTCATAGGTATTCTCATTTAGACCTGGAACATAGTTTATTACAACTACAGCCAAATACTTCCCTGCTATAGTAACTTCTTAGTTAAAGAAGGAGTTTGCTTTTAAATTGTAGCAAATTTCCTTGAGGCACAATCATGCCAATTGCAAAGAAAACAATTTTCATTTATTTATATTTTTGCCTTCAATACACCTTCATATTTTATTCTCAATTGTTATATGAATTAGGTCTTTCACTCTAATGTCAAAATTAAAATGGTGAGAAAAATATGTTTCCTTTTGCAAATCATCTACAGGAAACATTTAATATCTAATCATTTGCTAATACTAATACTAAGTGTTTCATGGATATTCTTTGCCATTGAAGAAAAGTTTCACTATACTTCTTGTTTGCTGAAAGTGGTTAAAATGAACGGATTTTTAATGTTTGACGCAGAAAATAGACCTGAGGACCTAGCTATACCACTCCCAGGCATATACTCAGAAGATGCTCCTATATGTAATAAGGACACATGCTCCACTATGTTCATAGCAGTTTTATTTATAATAGTCAGAAGCTGGAAAGAAGCCAGATGTCCTTCAATAGAGGAATGGATACAGAAACTGTGGTATATATACACAATGGAGTAATATTCAGCTATGAAAAATAATGCATTCATGAAATTCTTAGGTAAATCAATGGAACTTGAATGTGTCATCCTGAGTGAGACAAACCAAGCCCAAAAGAACATACATGGTATGCATTCACTATTAGCGGATGTTAGCCCAAAAGCTCAAAATAAACAACTTACAATTCTCCCAGCACAGGAAACTCAAAAAGAAGGTGGACTTAAGTGAGGGTGCTTTGGTTCCTCTGAGAAAGGGAACAAAATACTTACTAACAGGGGCAATAAGGGAGACAAAGTGTGGAGCAGAGAATGAAATTAAGGCCACCCAGAGACTGCCCTACCTGGGGATTCATCCTATAAACAGTCACCAAACCTTGACACTAATATGGAAGACAAGAAGTGTATACCAAAATGAGCATGCCATGCTTGTCTCTGAAGGGACTCTGCCAGAGTCTTACAAATACAGAGGCAGATGCTAGCAGCAAACCATTGGACTGGGCGTGGAGTTCCCAATGGAGGAGCTGGTGGGTGTCAGGAGGAGGTGAAGGGGTTTACAGTCCCATGGGAAGAACAATGATTTCGGCCACCCAGAAATCTCAGGACTTCCAGGGACTAAATCATCAACCAATGTGTACACATGGTTCTAGCCAAAAATGTGGCAAAGGAATGCCTTGTTGGGCATCAGTGGGAGGAGAGGTCCTTGGTCAGTGAAGGTTCAATAGATGCACCAACAAAGGGAAATTGAAGCAGGGGAGGTGGGAGTGGGTTAGGTGGAGGGTCATATACTTGGAGGTAGGAGGTGGGAGGAGGGGTTGGGGGTCTTTGGGAAGGGGGGAATTCGGGAAGGGTTTTTACATTGGCAATGTAAATGAAGGTGATATTCAATAAATAAAAATGAATAAATAAATAAAACATGCTGTTTTATTATAGCTTCTTCTGAATTTCTAATTGTGCATTTTTTTAGTTAGTAATAATTTCAAATGATGACTTTTTCTGTTATTAGCACATATGGAATTAACAATTTTTATCAAAATAATCTAAGCGTCTTAGGACTTTAATAAACATTCTAGAATCCATGTGGTTGTGCATGAGCTGGGGAACAAAAATAAAAGAGGGATTTTCAAGATCTTTGAGTACATTACAAGTTCAGAAATGTTGGATAGAATACTTGTCAAATTTCACGTAGCACTTTGTAGTGAAATTCCTACTGTTAGACTATAAAAATATATTTATAAATAGTGGTTACTACACCATAGTAGGTATTACAGTTAATTGTCTTGAGGTTCTGACAAAGAACAATCACTGTAATACTTTGAGGTGAGATTGCTTTGCCTGTCAGGGTTAGAGTTTAGCCTGTCATAAAGGGCATTCTATTTTATTTTCACATTACAGAAATAACCCTGAGAAAAGCAACATTTTGTACAGCAAATGGTTCTTAATAAATATTTGAGAATGAATTTACAAAATGAATCTTGCATGATTTTGGATATTAAGTATAATGTACAAATTAGATTGTTTCAATGTTAACCTGACCTATGCCAATATTTATGTGATTAAATTATATTTTTTCTTTTGATTATATGATTTTTAGATTTAATGACTAGGTTTGTTATAAACTAACTTAGGTATTCTAAAGATTTCTGTTTATTTGTAATTTAAATATAATGTTAAGGAGACTGATGAGACAACTTGATGAACATACACAGTAATGCAAGTTAATTCTTCAGATTTGATTATAAAAACATTTCATTTTGCTTGTAAACTCATTATTGCTGGAGACAATATGTCTAAACAGAAACTTCACATCAGCATCACTTCCGCAAAGGTGATAATACATTAGAATTCCAAATAAGGATTTATTTCGTTCAAAAATCATATTTCATATAAAGAATGAATTTAATGGTTCACTAATTTTGTGGCTATCTGTATGTAGCATGATACCAAACTGAACTAAACAGGTCTGAAATAGAGCAATTAAATTTTCATCTACATAGTATTTAGTTATTTAATGGTATAGTCATTGGAACAAGAGTTGTTGATAATTTTTGATTCACTTTAATATTAATAGGTCTTGTTTTATAAGATAACAATAATGACTTGTCAATATATGATCTATCACCTGATTCCCTTTAAACTCTACCTAATTACTGATAAAAATTTAGTGCCTTAATTAGCAAAACACAAAGCTACAACTTAAACAAGTTTTTCTATTTACTATACTACATATTATACATACAAATATGTACACATACACATATACCTATACTACACATGCATATATATATACATATATATACATGTATATATATGTATATATATGTTTATATATGCCATGTGCAAAAGAGAAAATAAATATAAGGAAAGGCACTGTTTTTCTAAAGATCAATCATTGTGTCCCAGGGTCATAGTTTGGAGAACACATCTCTCTCACATTAAACCCTGCTAAAATTTAAATATAAAAATGTGAAAGAATCTGTATTCTCAATGGATGCATTATAAAGCCTTTGGTTTTAACCATTCCCCAAGGTGTATTTAACCCATTGGAAAAAAAACAGACACTATGCCTTAGTAGTCCCAGAGCTCACAGGGACTAAACTACCAACCAAAGAGTACACATGGAGGGATCCATGTTTCCAGCTGCATATGTAGCTGAGGATGGCCTTGTTGGACATCAAAGGGAAGAGAGGCCCTTGACCCTGAGAATGCTCAGTGCCCCAGTACAGGGAAATGCCAGGACAGGGAAGCAGGAATGGGTGGGTGGGTGAGAATGGTGGGCAGATGGGATAGGATATTTAACATTTGAAATGTAAATAAAGAAAATACCTAATAAAAATAATTGCATATTTATATATAAATTTTATATGTGTGTGTAGATGTGTGTGTTATCCTTTAATTCAGCAAAGTAATAGTAATAGTAATAACAAAGACAGCATCTAATGTAGGTTTTTATTCAGTGGATTTAAGATTTAAATATTTGTAAAATATGTTTTAAACATTTTGCTGTACTATATATATCATAGCACACAAGGATATGCAACCCTTGGGGAAGTCAATAATTCATGCTAATCATCCTCTTTTGTATTTCTCACAGATATTGTCACATTATTTGTGAAATGACTCATGATTCTGTTTCATTTTTAATATTTAGATGAATCACATCATAAAAATATTTTATTTTTGTTATTGTCAAATTGTTTTCATTTCTTTTCCACAATCTTTGAGATACATTAAAATAATATTTTCTATAATAATATAAATCTCATATGCAAAAAGAAGCAAAATACTCATTCAAGATGCCAGGAAGCCTTAGTAGTCTAAATATTGCTACATTTTATTTTGATAATTTTTTTCAGTGGTGGATTTTTAAGTGATAACAATTAACATGAAATTATTTGATTACAATATTAAACATATGTATTCATCCTATACTTTGAAGGCAATTAGATGCTGATGTGTTTAATGATACCAAGTATTCTTTCTTGGGAATCATTAAAAGTAAAAAATAGCAGATTTGTATTTTTACATCTATAAAATGAGATCAATCTAACTCAATAATTGATTAAGCAGCTGCACTAGCTTTTAAACATCTATGAAATATTAGATTATGCATCCCCAATAGAATGGTTTTATAACATCAGAACATTCTGTTCATAACTTTTCCCTGATTTTGCCTTTAGTGTTTTGAATTTGTTCCATACAGCCCATCTGTATTCATCGCCTCACAACTAAGGAGAACAATTTGGATTCCTTCAATTAATACTTCATGCATCTTCTCTGTCACTATTAAATTGTTTCAGTTATTTCATGATTTTTGAACAACATGTTAGGATAATATTCCAAAGTTCTCCAAAGTTCTGTCTAACTATTCATTCTCTAAACTTTCAACTTGTGCTCTGAACAAAAATTTTTCCTTTGAGACTAATTTGTGTTGCAAATGTATTCTTAGATGTATCATCTTCTGGAGAATAAGGTCTACTTAGTAAGGTATACATTTTTAGAAAAAGCCAACTCTTTTCTTAACAACTGAAAATTATGGACATCTAGGGCTTGGTTTATGTGCCCAATTCCTATCTCCAATTTACTATTTGGTCTGGGTTAGGTTTGCCATGTGTTTCTTGTCTGTCTTGATCAGATTTCTTTTTTTTTCTTTTTTTTCTCTTTTTTTTTTATTTAATCTTTATTTTCTATATTCTATGTTTACATTCCAAAGGCTTTCCCCTTTCCCAGTTCCCCCCCCACCTTATGTCCCATAATTCCTCTCCCCCCGCCAGCTATTCCCCAATCATTCCCCCCCCCCACGATTTCCCTGTTCTGGGTCTACAAAACTGGATCCAATCTTTACAGGCCCAGGGTCCTCTCCTTTCTTCTTCTTGGGAATCATTTGACTTGCTAATTGTGCCTTGAGCATTTAGGGCTTCTGGGCTCATTAATATCCACTTATCAGTGATTGCATTTCATGTGTATTCTTTTGTGATTGGGTTAGCTCACTTAGGATGATATTTTCCAGATCTAACCATTTACCTACAAATTGCATGAGTTCATCATTTTTAATTGCTGAGTAGTACTCCATTGTATAAATATACCACATTTTCTGTATCCATTCCTCTTTTGAGGGATATCTGGGCTCCTTCCAATTTCTGGCTATTATAAACAAGGCTGCTATAAACATAGTGGAGCATGTGTCTTTATTGTATGCAGGGGAATCCTCTGGGTATATGCCCAGGAGTGGTATGCCAGGGTCCTCTGGAAGTGACATGCCCAATTTTCTGAGGACCCGCCACACTGATTTCCAGAGCGGTTTTACCATTTTGCAATCCCACCAACAGTGGAGGAGTGCTCCTCTTTCTCCACATCCTCGCCAGCACTTGTTGTCTCTTGAGTTTTTAATCTTAGCCATTCTGACTGGTGTGAGGTGGAATCTCAGGGTTGTTTTGATTTGCATTTCCCTGATGACTAATGATGTTGAACATCTCTTAAGGTGTTTCTCGGCCATCCGAATTTCTTCGGGTGAAAATTCTTTGTTTAGCTCTGTACCCCATTTTTTGATAGGGTTATTTGGTTCTTTGGGCTCTAACTTTTTGACTTCTTTGTATATATTGGATATTAGCCCTCTGTCAGATGTGGGGTTGGTGAAGATCATTTCCCACTTTGTTGGTTGCCGTTTTGTCCTTCTGACGGTGTCCTTTGCCTTACAGAAACTTTGCAATTTTATGAGGTCCCATTTGTCAATTCTTGATCTTAGAGCATAAGCTATTGGTGTTCTGTTCAGGAACTTTCCCCCTGTGCCCATGTTCTCCAGGGTCTTCCCAAGTTTCTTTTCTAACAGTTTCAGTGTGTCTGGTTTTATGTGGAGGTCCTTGGGGAGGTTAGTTTCATCTAACAGTTTATAGTCCATTGTGAAGTGAATACAGGACAACAACTCAAGCAGGATCCTGAAGGCAGGCAAGGAAACAACTGAGTCCATGGAGGAACATATTGTACATGCTTGTTTCTCTCAACTTGCTAAATCTTTTTATACAATACAGGACCACCTCATAGGAGTGGCACTTGTCCCCAGTGTACTAGGCCCTCCCACATGTATCAATAATCAAGAAAATGATCAGTAGACTTCCTTCTAGTCCATACTTTTGAAGAAATGTTCTCATTCAAGTTTACTGATTATCAGATGATACCAGCTGATGTCATTTGAAAATATATTTGCTGTCTGGCATAATGCTCTAATCACTGTGATTTCATACATGATGCTGCTCTGCTATATCAAGAATATGATGCTTAATTATTTTCTAAAGTTCACTGGTTTGTCACTTTTTAAAAGACAATTCTATTAATCAGATGTTTATACCTCTCTATTATCTTAATAAGCACTTTTTAGTCAACATCATTAGGAGAGTTGTATATTCCTGCCATACCATATTTTCCCACATAAATCCAGGATATTCTTCAAACCATTTCAGATATTTTTTTTAAGTTTTAAAATATCTTGTACAAAGTGCTGTAGGAGTCGAGCATGGTGGTGCGCACCTGTAATCCCAGCACTTGGGAGGCAGAGGCAGGCAGATTTCTGATTTCGAGGCCAGCCTGTTCTACAGAGTGGGTTCCAGTCCAGCCATGACTACACAGAGAAACCCTGTCTCGAAAAACCTAAAAAAAAGTGCTGTAACGTCTCAAATTCACTTATGTATCTTAATACCAAATGTAGGTGATAAAACTCTAGAAAATCCTCTTAATGATGTTCCAGTTCAGACTGTAGTTCAGGGATAGAACATATAGCTTTAATACATAAAACCCAAGATTTCATGTGAAAATTTAAAACCAATTATAATTGCGCTATTTGTCCTAAAATAAGTAAAGCAATAATGACTTAGCAAAACCCACACAAAACCTTTAAATTTGTACAAACTGGCAGTTTATTTTTATTGTTCTGTTTTGGAACCACTATGTCCCTTCACCAATCAATCTTCAGCTCCTAATTTTTCTCTTTTATTGTTTGTTGGGCCCAAATCCATTTCTATATTACCATTGCTTTGACTCTCAGGATTCTCCATACTGTTCATCTACTCACCTATTTAGCTTCTGTAATATGTTAATCCTCAAGCAAGTTCTCTAGGTGAGCCTCTCAGCTAAGCATTTGTAACCTTCATTTGGTTAAGATTTTAAACCCTAATTCATGTTTTCATCTGCTTACAAATATATGTCTGGTACATTAATGGGGATGTTGGTCCCTTTATCCTAAATTGAATTTGACAATTTTTTTAAAGGAAAAACAGCTATCATAGAGATGGCAACTGCAATTTAAGTTAGAGGGGACTATTTAGTGACTTCTATTTTGTGGTAAAACACTATGATCAGAGTAACGTACAGAAGGATGAATTTATTTAGGATTTGGTTCTAGAGGTATAAGTATCTCTTATGTCACACCTAGAGTGGTTGTAGGTATGAGCGCTCTGTCAAATGTGCATCAGAAAGTGGGAGGGAAGAGAGAGGCTATGTCTACCCTCGCTTTTCTGATCTGCAAACATACAAACTATTAGTAGCCCAACATTCCCTGAAACTTAACAAGTCTGAGATGCTCACCAGTATAGTGTCAAGTACCCTGGACTGGGATGTATCATGAGGTGCTGAAAATGTGTATTCTTTTTGTTTTATTATGAAATTTTCAATAGATATCTGTTAAATCCATGTTCTTTCCATCATTAGTATATTGATGAGAGTGGGGTGTTGAAATCTACCACTGAGTGAGGAGCAGTGTATGCTTTGACATATATAGGTGCCCTTGCATTTGTAGCATACATGTTCAGAATTGAGATTTTTCTCATGGTGGATTTTTCCTTTGATGAGTATAAAGTGTCCATTCTTATCTTTTTTGATAACTTATGGTTGAAGGTCGATTTTATTCAATATGAGAATTGCTACTCAAGCTTCTTTCTTGTGAATATTTGCTTGTAAAATTGTTTTACAGCCTTTTACACTGAGGTAGTGTGTTTCTTTGTTACTGAGGTCCATTTCCTGGATTAATCAAAACTGGGTCCTGTTTATTTATCCAATCTGTTAGTCTAAGTCTTTTTTAGTGGGGCATAGAGTCTATTGATGTTAAGAGATATTAAGGACCAGTGATTATTGCTTCTTGTTATTGTTGTTAGAGGTGGCACTTTGTTTGTACTGATATCTTATTTGGGATTCATGAAAGATTACTTTCTTGCATTTTTCCAGGGTGTAGTTTCCCTCTTTATGTTAGAATTTTCCATCTATTATCCTTTGTAGGGCTGGATTGGTGGAAAGCTGTTGTTCAAATTTGGTTTTGTCGTGGAATATCTTGGTTTCTTTATCTGTGGTAATTGAGATTTTTGCTGGGTATAGTAGTTTGGGCTGGAATTTGTGTTCTCTTAGGGTCTGCATGACATTTGCCCAGGATCTTCCGTTGAGAAGTTTGATGTAATTTTGATAGGTCTGCCATCCTATGTTACTTGATGTTACTTACATCATATGTTGTTTCCCTTACTGCTTCTAATATTCTTTCATTGTTTTGTGCATTTAGTGTTTTGATTATTATGTGACAGGAAGAATTTCTTTTATGGCTCAATCTATTTGGGGTTCTGTAGACTTCTTGCATGATTATGGGCATCTTTTTCATCAGGCTAGGGAAGTATTCTTTTATAATTGTGTTGAAGATATTTACTGGCCCTTTGAGTTGGGAATCTTTGCTCTCTCCTATACCTATTATCCTTAGGTTTGGCCTTCTCATTGTGTCCTGGATTTCCTGGATGTTTGGGTTAGGAGCTTTTTGCAGTTTGCATGTTCTTAGACTGTAGTGTCAATATTTTCTATGGTATCTTCTACCTGAGATTCTCTCTTCTTTCTCTTGTATTGTGTTGGTGACTATGACTCCTGATCTCTTTCCTAGGCTTTCTTATATCCAAGGTTGTCTCCCTTTCTGATTTCTTTGTTGTTTCCATTTCATTTTTTAGATCCTGGATGGTTTTGTTCAATTCTGTAAACTGGTTCTGAATTGCTGTATTTTTTAATGGATACATATATTTCTTCTTTAAGGGCTTCTGCCTGTTTACCTGTGTTCTCCTGTTATTTCTTTTATCTTTTATGTTTTATTGAATATTTTCTTTATTTTAATTTCAAATGTTATCCACTTTTCTGGTGGTTTCTTCCACCCCTGGAAACATCCATGGAAACCCCATATCCCATCCACCCTTCCTCTGCTTCTATGAGGGCATTCCCAATTCCAACCACCCACTCCTGCCTCCATTCCCTGGAATTCTCCTATACCATGTCATCAAGCCTCCACAGGACCATGGCCCTCTCTTCACATTGATGCCCAACAAGGTCATAATCTGCTACATATGTGGCTGGAGCCATTTAAGGGAGTTATTCATGCTCTTCCTAAAGCCCTCTGTCATCATCATCAAGAGATACATCTGGTTTTATGTGGGTCCTTGATCCACTTGGACTTAAGCCTAGTATAAGGAGATAAGAATGGATCAATTTTCATTCTTCTGCATGCTGACCTCCAGTTGAACCAGCACAATTTGTTGAAAAGGCTATCCTTTTTCCACTGAATGGTTTTAACTCCTTTGTCAAAGATCAAGTAACCATAGGTATGTGGGTTCATTTCTGGGTCTTCAATTCTATTCCATTGATCTACCTGCCTGCCACTGTACTAATATCATGCAGCTTTTAACACTATTGCTCTGTAGTACTGCTTGAGTTCCGGAATATTGATTCTCCCAGAAGTTCTTTTACTATTGATATTAAAACACTGAAACTAATAGAAAAAACTGGGAAGAGCCTTGAGCACATGGGCACAGGGGAAAATTTCCTGAACAGAACACCAATAACTTATGCTCTACGATCAATAATTGACAAACGGGGCCTCATAAAATTACAAAGTTTCTGTAAGGCAAAAGACACTGTCAATAGGAGAAAGCAGCAACAAACAAACTGGGAAAACATCTTTACCAAGCCTACAGAGGCTATTACACAGAGGGCTAATATCAAATGTATATAAAGAACTCAAGAAGTTAGACCCAAAAGAACCAAATAACCCTATGAAAAAATGGAGTACAGAGCTAAACAAAGAATTTTCACCTGTGGAATATTGAATGCCTGAGAAGCACCTAAAGAAATGCTCAACATCCTTAGTCATTAGGGAAATGCAAATCAAAACAACCCTTAGATTTCACTTCACACCAGTCAAAATGGCTAAGATCAAAACCTCAGGAGAGAGCAGGTGCTGGTAAGGATGTGGTGAAAGAGGAACACTCCTCCACTGCTGGTAGGATTGCAAGCTGGTACAATCACTCTGGAAATGAGTTTGTCAGTTCCTCAGAAAACTGGGCATAATACTACCAGAAGACCCCATTATACAACTCCTGGGCATATACACAGAGGATTTCCCAGCATGGAATAAGGACACATACTCTACTATGTTCATAGCAGCCCTATTTATAATAGCCAGAAGGTGTAAATAACCCAAATGTCCCTCAATGTAGGAATGCATACAGAATATGTGGTACATTTATACTATGGAATAATACAGCTATTAAAAACAATGAATTAATGAAATTCTTAGGCAAATGGTTGGAACTGGAAAATATCCTAAGTGAAGTAACCCAATCACAAAAGAACACACATTGTATGCACTCACTGATAAGTCCATATTAGCCCTGATGCTTGGAATATCCAAGACACAATTCACATATCAAATGATGTCCAAGAAGAAGGAAGGCAAGGCCCCTGGTCCTGGAAAGGCTCAATGCAGCAATATAGTGGAATACCAGGACAGGGAAGCAGGGGTTGATTGATGAAAGGGGGGAGGGAAGAGGGCTTATGGGACTTTTGGGTGGAACCAGGAAAGGAGAAATCATTTGAAATGTAAATAAAGAATATATCTAATAAAAATAAAGCTTTCTAGCTTGTGTGTGTATGTGTGTGTGTGTGTGTGTGTGTGTGTGAGAGAGAGAGAGAGAGAGAGAGAGAGAGAGAGAGAGAGAGAGAGAGAGAGAGAGAGAGATGATTTTAAATCAGAATCTTGATTTCTTGTGTATTGGGGTATCTAGGGCTTCCTGTGATGAGGAACAGGGTACTGATGAAACCAAGTAGCCTTGGTTTCTGTTGCTTATGTTATTTTGCTTGCCTCTAGCCCTGTTGTTATCTCTGGTTTTAGTTGGTCTTGTTGTCTGTGATGGTATCTTGTCCTTCCTGTGAGCATATGAGCCTGTTATCTTATGTGTGTCAACACTACTGGGATACCAACTATCTCTGGGATGGATTTGTGTACAGAGAGCTGTGGCACAGTGTTGGCTCTGAAGCTCAGATAGCAACTGAAAGGTCCTGTCCCTGCACGCTCTGTGGTTCCTGTGTTCTGTGGCCTTCTGGCAGGTCCCTCTTGGCCCGGGGTTCGAGCAATAGTAGTGGTTTCACCCGTTATCTTAGATGTGCTAACACTCCTGGGAGCCACCTTTCTTCAGGCAGGATTCTGGTATGGAGAGCTCTGGCACAGGCTAAGCTCTGGGACATAGATGGAAACTGGACGGATTCTGTCCCCACTTCTCTGCGATTCCTGTATCTATGTCATTATAAGTTAATTTAGTGTTATTATAATCCTATAGAAGACATTGTTTAATAATTTGTGACAGATAGGGTATGTATCCAAATCAGAGGAAGAGACAGGAAGAAATGGGGAAGAGTAGAGGAAGGAGAAGCCACAAGAAATTCATATTATGTGAGAAAAAATATTGTTTTTGAAAAAAAATAAAATATATGTGTTTGTTACTAAAATTAAATAGAAAGTAATACCAACTATATAAAATTTGCTTTATATGCATTTATTGTATTTAATTTGCTAAATAATAACAAAAACACGATTTTCAAAGGCAATTATCATACAATTAAAGTTCATATGATACTATTGCTCTCACAATTAAGTCTTTTATTTGTTTATTGAGCACATAGCATATCTTAGCCAACTGTCACTGAATCTTTTTTTTATTTAGGTAAATTCTTTATTTAGACTTCAAATGTTATCCCCTTTCCTGGCTCCCCCCTCCCCCTAAAATCCTGTAAGCCATCTCCCCTTCTACAACCAACCCACCCCTGCTTCCCTGTCCTGGTATTCCTCTACACTATGGTATCAAGTCTTTCCAGGACCAAGGGCCTCTCTCCTATTTGGTGTCCAACAAGGTCATCCTCTGCTGCTAATGTGTCTGGGGCCATGGGTAACTCCAAGTGTACTCTTTGCTTGATGTTTTTGTCCCTGGGAGCTCTGGGAGTACTTGGTGACTTATACTGTTGTTCTTCCTATGGTGCTGAAAACCCCTTCAGCTCCTTTGGTCCTTTCTCTATCTCATTGGGGACCCTCTGCTCAGATCAATGACTGGCTGAGAGTTTCCCCTCTGTATTTGTCATGCGCTAGCAAGGCCTCCCAGGTGACTGCTATCTCCAACTCCTGTCAGCAATCACTTGTGAGGATCCACAATAGTGTTTGGGTTTGGTGATTGTGTATGGGATGGATTCCTAGGTGGGGTAGTATCTGGATGGTTTATCCTTCAGACTCTGATCCACACTTTGTCTCTGGATCTCCTTCTGTGGATATTTTGTTCCTCCATCTAAGAAGGACTAGAGTGTCCATAATTTGTTCTTCCTCCTTCTTGGGCCATTTGATATGTGAATTGTGTCTAGGCTAATATCCATTTATCAGTGAGGGCATACCATGAGTGTTCTTTTGTGAATGGGTTACCTCACTCAGGATGATATTCTCCAGTTCCATCCATTTGTCTAAGAATTTCATGAATACAATATTTTTAATGGCTGAATAGTACTCCATTGTGTATATATACATTTTCTGTGTCCATTCCTCCACTGAGGGACATGTGGGTTCTTTCCAGCTTCTGGCTATTATAAATAGGGCTGCTATGAACATAGTGGAGCATGTGTCCCAATCTTTCAAACAAAATGTAATTTTAACTCTGTAGAATCAATAGTCTCCCTTTCTATTACTACAAATTACATATACTACTATCTTTCAGCAAATACACTAACACAATTTTATCTTTCCATATCTGTTTCTTGCCCAGATCCTCCTTTTCTCTCAATCTTCTTGGGTATTGATCTCAATATCAATGATGGTTTTCATGCAGTAATATTCATAAGAAACATAGACATGTTTTGTGCATTCTGTATGCCAGTCATATTTGAGTTTATTAGGTATACTTCCATTTTTCTGGATTTTTTCCTGAGGTGAGGTCTTTTCTATATTTTGCTGTGTGTGTGTGTGTGTGTGTGTTCATGTGCCTGTATATGCGTGTTTCTTAATTTTTTCTAGGAGACAAACATTACTGCTATCATCTTTAAATATTCCTGAAGCTATCTGATATTTTCACTTAAATATCCTGTAAATATAAATCAGAGGCTTTAGTTTTCTTTCCACCAATTTTAATCTGGCCCAGGATTTTAAATTCTGAGTCAAAAAGCTGACATTGTAGTTATATGTTGTATTTGTTCAATCACAAGAGGACTGAATCACACTGTCTTAGACATTTGGTAGAGAAAAATAGCTAAGTAAATCAAAGGTACTGCTTTTAGAAAGATTGCAAGGCCCAATCAATAATTCAACTGTAGAAAACTATGTTGTGGGTTTTGTAAGTCAAAGGAAACATGAAAAAGCAATAAAAAGTGATGCACAACATAGGTAGAGTTAAATCCTGCTTATTTTGTCTGCTTTGCAGAATGAGTAGGCTTAAGACCATGCATTGGTTGGACATCAAGAGATAAGATTGTAAAAGGTCAGCAGAAAGACAAATTATTCAGCTGTTTTAAGAGACAAATATTGGTGCCACAGTTTTAAAAAGTGATAGAAAGTCCTGGAAAAAGAGGAAATGCTTGATATTATAATTTTGAAATATATATAAATTGCTTTCTGAGCAAAATAGTATATAACTAAATATGTATTGTATAATATCTGCTAAAATAACTTAATTCCTTCCTTCTAAGACTTTAATGCATTTCTGTAGAATCTGAGTAATTAGGTCCTTAACAAAAATTTAGTTGTTAATTAGTGAGGTATTAGATAGACATATACAAACATATATTTCTAGTTGAATTATGGTATGTTTGCAGTAATAGTATTATTATTCTCTTATGAGAGCTATTTTAATTAACATTAATAAAATTAAATTAATATTTACATTATTATATGTATTTACATTTGTTTGCAAAATTTTCCATCTATTGCTTTGGAAACTTTAATGAATTTAAAATATTTTATTATAATTAATATTTAAAAATGGGCACATGTATAACTCAGCATATATGAAATAACATAAATTTGAGAGCTAGTACCCTCTTTTCTCTGTGGGGTCAAATGTTTGAACTTAGTTTCTCTACTTATGATCATTTCTTGTGCCAACACTCACTGAATATCAGGAGTTAGTTACTTTTGGATGATATTAACATTCCTATCAAAAACAATGTGTCATTTTTTTCATGTTACATTTAGTATAGTGTTAAAAATTTAGAAGGTTGGTATTTCTTAATAAATAGGTTTGATTTGCATAAAATACAAGTGTTTCTAACTCTTCAAATTTTTTCGGATACTATCTATAGTATATACTGTTTTGTGATATATATTTTAGCATAGACTCTTCATTTTTCTGCCTAAATATGCTAAATTACCAGTAGGCTTTCTTTTACTTAAATTATTTCATGTATTTGATATTAACTACTTTTAGGTTTCTATAAGCACACAACACTGCTTTACTTGTGAAATGATTTTTCTAGTCAGTATTCAATGTTAGCTTCATGACCAGCAAACATTGAGAATAAGATGTGAGAATAAAATGTGAATTTTAGATGGAAGGATGAAGAAGAGATGAGGATAGCATCTGTCTAAGTTGTAACAAAGCATCTGCAGCAAAATAAAAATAACTCTAAGAGGGGGGTTTATAGCCCTATGTGCCTACATTTAAAAACAAAAACAAAGCAAACAAAACCAAACTGGAAAGAACAAATACAAATGACTCAGTGATAAAACCGGGGATTCATAAGAACAAAAACAGACAAAAATTAAATATAGTATACAGCAAAAAGTTATTTTAAAATGTTAATATTTAAAATATAATTTTAGCTCTTAACTCTTGTGTGTGAATGGTATTAAGATTATGAACCCTTCTTTTCATTTTCAGCCTTGTACTTACTTGCTGAAGTAATTTAATGATATATCTACCCTATTTTCTTCTAGTCACAAATAATACTGAGGTATGAATTTGCCATCTATAGTAGTATATGAAATTCAAGATAAAGACTTCTGATGTCTGGCCTAGAGTTGATTTAGATCAATGAAGTCTTTAGAAGAAAACTCACGGAACAGAATCCCACAGGGACTCCGTGTATCTATCACAGATTGGAATGTTCTGCTCATTAAACAAATAGTGGATAGTCCTTTGAAAAACCTGCTTCATCATGGAACTAACTCGTAGCCATTTAATGTTATTCAGATATCATTCAGAAGGGATGCTTAAATACCAAGCACAGAACATCATGTCCAAGCTTCCTGTTTAATTCACAGTGGAGAAAGAATCTTCAATTTTATAAAGAGTCATTGTGTCCTAGCATGCATTGCCTCCAAATCATTCAGTCACACCTTTTCCCTTCGCTCTCTGCTCTCTGTCCCACATTGGGAGCTCTGTGAGCTCAATTTTGACCTGAGGGATATTAATATATGTATGTGTGTGTGAGTGTGTGCATGTGTGTCTATAAGTGCAGACATATTTGACTACAATATCTTGATACTTGATCTGTTTTTATTATTTCATATCCATTTGGTTTTTTTTGTTTTCATACATTTTCTTTATGTTTTCTAACATTTCACCTTGTACCCTTCATACATGCTGTGTAACACCTCTCACATATTTCTAATCCATTTTAAATGCTCTACATTTGTCCTTACCTTTTCTTAAACAGCAAACATTTTTCTTAGCTCATCCCTCTCATACTTGATCTGTTTTTATTATTTCATATCCATTTGTTTTTTTGTTTCCATACATTTTCTTTATGTTTTCTAACATTTCACATTGTACCCTTCATACATGCTGTGTAACACCTCTCACATATTTCTAATCCATTTTAAATGCTCTACATTTGTCCTTACCTTTTCTTAAACAGCAAACATTTTTCTTAGCCCATCCCTCTCATTTCATCGGTTCTTATAGACATCCAATGTAGAAATAGTTTCTTGAAGTTTTGCTAGTTTAAGCAATAAGTTTCATTAAGTACCATTTAATTTTTCTATAATAGTAGAGATAACTGGATTATAATTGGGGAAAATCTGTGACTACAAGCTTACCATGTATCTCAGAGAAGACCAAGTCTAACAAACTGCAATGGGCCTCTTATGAGAGAAAAATAGAAAAATAACTAAAATGACTGGAGTCCATTGAGGAGATTATAAAGAAACCACATTTCACCATGTCTAAATTACAAAATTTACAGGAAAATGTTACAAAAATGTGGAACCCACACGTTTAAAATACTTTCTATTTAACACAACTCTCATTCTCTGTTTTATAAAAGTGTCTTTTCCTCATGAACCATTCTAATAACTTTGGTTAATACTCTACAAGTTTCCATTCATTTGATGCTGTATAGTATCTAGTAGCAATTGTCAACAGTTGTCTTTAACACTCCTATCGCTACTATATGTGTGAAATCTAATTAATGAATTTATGTGACATCAGGGAACAGCCGCTTCCATACCTTTTTATATCTAATGTGAAAATAAAGTACAATATTAGAGGTAATTTTTTAAGTAAAAAAAGCTACTTATTCTGACCTCTGCAGTAGTGTACATGTACAGATCATGTCCTATCACTGTATGATACAGAAGAACAAAACTGTCATTAGCAGATGAGCTTCTGGTTCAAAATATCCCCCCCCCAAAAAAAAAACCAGCTGTTCAAATCTGCTTAATTTTAAACATTTCTTTATTATTATATTACAAAAAAAAGAAGTGTTATTTAAACTACAAAAATGCTTAAACTGTGATTCCCTTCCATTGCCTTGCTTCAGTATTCAGTCGAAACTGAAAAGGACATTGCAAACCAACTTGTAAAATGTGATCTTCCCAAGAACTTTCCCTTCATAACATTGAGAGTATATTTTTATGTCCTGTAAAACTTTTAACAATTCTATTTTACAACCATCTAAGAATAAGGAATCAGAAAAAAGTAGATTTTCTCTCCTGGGGTAAAAATTATAGCCCAGGAGTTGTTTGAAGATCTTTTTTATTATTACTCTTATTTTTTACATTTATTACACCCTCCAAGTCCACCCTCCCACAGTACTTCATCCCATGCCTCTTACCCCCTGTTTCCAAGAGAATGTCCCCAATCCTCCCAACTCCCAATCCCTACCAGGCCTTTCCAATTCACAGGGTCTCAAGTCTCTTGAAGGTTAGGCAACTCTTCTGTAACTGAGGCCAGACCAGTCAGTACTCTGCTGTATGTGTCCAGGCCTTGGATCAGCTAGTGTATGCTGTCTAGTTGGTGGCTAGGTGCCTGAGAGATCTCAGAGGTCCAGGTTAGTTGAGACTGCTGGTCTTCCTATGGGGTGTCCCACCTCCTCTACTTCTTCCAGTCTTTCCCTAATTCAACCACAGGGATCACTGATTTCAGTCCCTTAGTTGGGTGTAAGTATTTGCATCTGTCTCAGTCAGTTGCTTGTTGGGTCTCTCAGAGGACATCCATGTTAGGCTCCTGTCTCTAAGCATAACTGTCAGGCCTTGGAGCCTCCCCTTGAGATGGATCCCAATTCTGGGCTGGTCACTGGATATCCTTTCCCTCGGTCTCTTGTTCATTTTTGTCCCTGCAGTACTTTTAGAAAGAAGCAATTCTGGGTCAGAGTTTTTGACTGTGGGATAGCAACCCCATCCCTTCACTTGATGCCTTGCTTTTCTACTGGAGGTAGACTCTATAAGTTTCCTCACCCAACTGTTTTCTGTTTCATCTAAGGCCCCTCCCTTTGAGACCTGAGAATCTCTTTTCTTCTAGGTCTCTGCTACTTTATAGAGCCACACCCCTCCCCCACTGAGGTTGCACATTACCATTTATTCTGCTGGTACTCAGGGCTTCTCCTCTGGCCCCCTCCAAATTACCTCATAGTGTTTCCCCTTTCCCTTCCCTTCCCTCTCCCACCCATGTCTGTCCCATCCTCCCTCCCCTTCACCCATGATTGCTTTCTGTTGCAAGAGGGATTGAAGCATCCTTACTTGGGTCATTTGGCTTCTTAAACTTGAGTTCTGTGGATTTTATCCTAGGTATTCCACAGTTTTTTGGCTAATAACTACTGACTAGTGAGTATATAACATACATGTCCTTTAGAGTCTCAGTTACCTCTCTGAGGATGATATTTTCTAGTTACTTCCATTTTCCTGAAAAACTCATAATGTCCTCATTCTTAATATCTGAATAATATTCTATTATGTAAATGAACCTTATTTTATGTATGCATTTTTCCATTGTGGGACATCTGGGTTGTTTCCTCCATTGGTGGTGGGATTGAAAAGTGGAACAACCATTCTGGAAATCAATCTGGAGGTTTCTCAGAAAATTTGAAATATGTCTACCTGAAAACCTAGATATACCAGTCTTGGGCATATAGCAAAAAGATGTCCCATAAAGCCACAACATACAAATTCCACTATGTTCACAGCTGTCTTATCTGTGATAGCCAAAATCTGAAATACTTTTCAAATGAGTTGGTATTTAATGCCAATATTAGCTAGTAAGCTACATTTTGACTATATGATTCACTTTCTTTTTCAGCTAATATACTCCTACTATTTTATACTTAGGACATTGATTAAAATACATTCTTAGGCCTTTAGATAATAATGTTGATTGAGCAAACAAATATTTAAAATATTTGTTAAAATAATTAATATGTGATTTGATATTTACCACATTTACCTAATGAACAGCTAATCATAAATTTGCAAAATATATATTTTTAGATTTGCCATTATATGTAATATTATTCATTAATTAAAAACCTATGCCTTCAATTGGCATGAAGAAAAATTCCTTTAACAATTTTGTGCCTTGCAATGATGTATTAAAAATTAAGCAGACCATTTACTCTTTTCCTAGTTCAGTCTCCTTTGATAGCTAAAGTAACAGTAATTGTCCTTGAATTTATTCTTTATTGCTTTTGCATATCTTCAATAAATTTATCTTCAATAAATATGCTATTACCTATCTTAAATAAAATGGTTGTAGTAAAAGGTACATCTGAAATGACAACAGTATATTATGTAGGCAACTGTGGAATCAAGGTATCTTAAATATTCAGCATTTAATTATAGTTTCAAGGCAAATGTAAAAGGAGGACTTTGCAGATACAGAGTAGACAATGTGGTCAAAGAATCAGATATTTCCCATATGGGACCTCAAACCAAGGGAGATGGGAAGAACTAAGGAATCGATTCTTTGATTAATGGTGAGTGCATACCACTGCCAGCATCTTTATTCTGTCCCAGGGCAACTAGATTTAGATATTTGGACTCCAGACTAAGGCAAGAAAAAAGGCTATTATGATGATAATTTATTACAGAGGACAAAGAATGTTAATATAATTTCAGTATAGTATAATTTCAGTATAAACTAGGAAAATTACATTTTGAAAAAAATTTGTGAAAATGCTGTTTAATCATTTTTATGTTTGGAAAAAAAACACCATGACTTCTTATCACATTTCTTTCCTTTGGTACTCTGTTTCTGTGGGTTGTATCAATTCTATATTTCTTAGGAACAGAAAAAAAAAGGAATGGACACATGTCAAGAAGATATAGCAGTATTCTTAAAACTTCTTTTGCTGTCCTTTATGTCAATCCCTACTATCTGAAATCTTGTTTCTTAGGATCTTTAAAATCACAAATAAAGGGACAAATATCAGGCAAGCATATATAAAGGATATGAAAAGAATGAAAAACAGAAAGGCAAGAATCAGAGAAGGCTTATGCTTGGCATGCATTTGTTCCTTCTCTGCTTAAGACAGGCAAATCCAAATATCTCTAAGGAGCTGGAATAAAAATGCATAGATCTTTAGTGTATAAGAAGACAATTTCACTAAATTCTATTATTTGATTTATAATTTAATATAAAGGAATGTTTTCTAGAATAAAATAATGAGTTAAATTGTTATAAGATTTTTTTTTATTTTTTCGAGACAGGGTTTCTCTGTGTAGATCTGGCTGTCCTGGAACTCACTTTGTAGACCAGGCTGTCCTCGAACTCAGAAGTCCACCTGACTCTGCCTCCCAAGTGCTGGGATTACAGGCGTACGCCACCACCGCCCGGCGGTTATAAGATTTTGATATTTCAGTTTTTTTTTTCAGTTTTTAACCATCTTGTTTATTCATTTTAAACACTAATTCTGTTTGACCTTGGGTTGTTTGCCACTCAAGAATTAACAGACATGCACCAAATTTCCTTGTGGTTACTGGGTTCTATTTTTATTTTTATTTTGTTTGGTATTATTTCGGGGTATTTTTAATTCTTTGAAAGCATTACAGAATACATTTTCCATTGATTAATTTATTTATTCACTTTATATCCTGATTGCAGCACCCCTTTCCTCCCAGTCCACTTCCTCACATATACCCTCTTCCCATACTCCCCTCTTCTCCTCCATCCTGTCACATCAAGTCACTGCAGGACTAGGTGAATCCTCTCTCACTTAGGGCAGACAAGGTGGCCTAGTCGGTGTTTTAATGAGCCTGTTGATTCTCTGTAATCTTCTACTTCTATTTTTTTATTCATGGACCTAGAAAAGATCATAACAAGTGAGGTTAACTGGGAACTAGAAAGGCAAATATTGCATATTCTCTTTCCTCTGTGGTTCCTAGGTCCAAGACTTCAGATAATGAGTATATAATATGAAAAAAAATTAACTGTTTTAGTGTTCTGATGCTGTACAAAGACACAGTAACCCCAGGGACTCTTATAAAAAATTATTTCTTAAATGAGGTTTAAGTTTACTCCCTTTATTTTTTTTATTGATTATTTTATTTGTTTACATTTCAAATGTTAGCCCCCTTCTTGGTTACCTTCCACAAATGCCCATCCTAACAGGGTCTTATGTATCCCAGGTTGGCCTCAAGTTCACTATATAGTTTAGATCAGCCTTGAGTTTCTGATGATCTTGACTCCATCTCCTGAATGTTGTGGCCATCATGCTCCTTCTATGGAGTGCAGGGAACTGAACCTAGGATTTAATGCTCTAGCAAAGGATCAGTGTTGATTCTCTGTGCCCAAGCAAGATGACCCACAACTGCCTATAACTGTAGCTTCTATGTGGTTGTCCCCCCACCCCCACCTAACAACTCCTGCTTCACTGCCTAGCGTTCCCCTACACCAGGGCATTGAGCCTCCATAATGCAAGAGACCTCCCCTCCCATTGTTGCCAGATAAGACAATCCTCTGCTATATATTTAGCTGGAGCCAGAGGTCACTCCTGTGTACTTCTTCTTGTTGTTGTTTGATGGTTTAGACCCTGGGAGCTCTGGGAGTGAGTCTGATTGGTTGATATTGTTGTTCTTCCTATGGGGGTTGCAAAGCCCTTCATCTCCTTCATTTCTTCCCCTAACTCCTCCATTGGGGTCACGGTGCTTAGTCCTATTGTTAGCTGCAAGCATCTGCATCTGTGTTGCTCAGACTCTGATAAACTGAGATTTGCTTGCAATTTCTGGTATTTAGTCCATTATCATCATAGTAGAGATAATGGCAGCATACTAACAAACACTCCCTGAGGAAGTAGCTGAAAGTTCTACATGTACATCTGCAGATATAAGGAAAAATGATACACTGGACTGGCTTGGGTTTTTTAACCTGATTGCATACCCTCAGTGACATACTTCCTCCAACAAGCTACCTCCTAATCCCTCCCACACAGTGACAATCTATAATAACTAAACATTAAAATATATGAGCTAATGGGATGCATTCTTATTCAAACCTCCAATCTATAAATGATAAAGTAGATGTGTGTAAAGGGTACTGTACAGAGAAAGTAATAGGAAGATACAATGACAGAAATGGGAATTAGAAAATGGGGAGGTGCTTCAAATTGGGAAGAATCAGGGAAGTCAATACTGAAGGAGACAGAGGGACAAATAGGACCAAGGTTGCCTGATAGACTCAAGGAATCATATTATTTCATAAAATAACACACATCTAAATATATCTTTAAAACTGTTACTGCACGTGGACTCAAAATGTTACATATAACATTCAGACTTACAAAATCCCTAGTACCAGACATGAGGAAATCTCATTTAACTGGTTGCCCATTTAACAAGATTGCCCCCTGGATCAGGTGAGGTAAAAGTAAAACACTGTTCTTCAAGGCAGTTCACGCATAGGACACAGGACTCAAATCTTCATCTACATCCAACTGGAAGTCCTTCTTCTTGCATTCTGGTACCTACTGTACTATAAAGTACTATTGAGGTTAACATATGAGGGAAAAAATTAATAGTTCTATTATCTGTGACATCATTGAAAAGCAATGATCAATATGGCAAGTATCTGTGAAAGTCCAATATCATTTGCCTGTTTGTGGTAACCAATAACTATTTAAGACAATGAAAGGTACGGGAAACAAGGGGAAATCATGACTGGTACTCTAAACCTAGGCAACTTAGAATGGCTGCTGAAACCTCTTCTAGTTTCAATGACATTTGGGTATTGTGCACTAGAGAGTTGGCAACTTCTACTCTGTATTAGTTTTGGTCATTGCATAGGATATGAGGATAGATGTTTGTATTGAGTTAATAGCAAGAGACAAAAGTGAATTCAATTGGTTAGTTTGTTTCTGTTACATATACGGGCACACATGCACTTGTGCACACACACACACACACACACACACACATACATTAAAAAGCGATATTTTAAAATTTTACATGGTATGGAGCATTGCCAACATTGCTTCTCATGCCTAGGTTTCTTCTTCCAGGAAATCCCCATCCATTACAAGTTTTTCTGGGAATTATGTCTAATATGAATTGCTTCTCTTCCTTGCTTCTTCCACTTTTCTCCCCTTTTGATCTAATTTTTTCTTTCCTTCTTTTCATTTCTGTCTTGGTATTAGGGTTAAACCTAGGATCTTCTACATTCTAGAAGAATAATCTACCTAATTTCTCACAATAATATTTTAAAATGTTTTTTTTTTATTTTTTTGAGACAAGGTTTGTCCTGGAACTCACTCTGTACACCAGGCTGGTTTTGAACTCAGAAATCCACCTGGCTCTGCCTCCCAAGTGCTGGGATTAAAAGGCATGTGCCTCCACTGCCCTGCTTATGTCTATTTTAGTTTTTCCAATTTAGGTGTGCTCAATCGGGCTAGATTTGAATTCCCTCTGTAGCTTAGGCTTGCTATCATCTTACCATTCTTCCACTCCATGCTCATGAGTGATTGGGATTATAGATTCGCACCACCTAATCAAGGCCTTTATACTCACCGTTTTATAATTTTTATTTTAAAATACTAGAATAGTGTATTTTTACATAATCATGTCCATGTGGCTATGTACTGTGGGTGTTTTATCTTTGATGATCTAAATGGAACTTTTTGATAGACACACTTATTGTTGACGTCTTACTATCATAGGTGACTTTTCTCTGAATACTGTTAACTTTTCTGATTTTTTTTTTTTTTTGTAGGTAAATGGTTAGACCTGGAAAATATCATCCTGAGTGAATTAACCCAATCACAAAAGAATGCACATGAAATGCAATCACTGATAAGTGGATATTAATGAGCCCAGAAGCCCTAAATACTCAAGACACAAATAGCAAGTCAAATGATTCCCAAGAAGAAGAAAGGAGAGGAACCTGGGCCTGTAAAGATTGCATCCAGTTTAGTAAAGAATCCGAGGGGGGAGGGGGAATGATTGGGGAACAGTTGGGGGGGGAGAGGAACTATGGGAACAATGGTGGGTGGGAACTGGGAAAGGGGAAAGCCTTTGGAATGTAAACATAGAATATAGAAAATAAAATAAAAAAAAGAAAAAAAAACTTTTCTGATTTTGTAGGTGAGATATATTTGTGCAACACAAAACATGAATCCTTCCTGCAACTCAACTACTTGTTTTTCAAAAAAGATTTTCTTTTATTTTGTTATGCATTTTACTCAGTTGTTTGATAAGTTTAACAAGTAAAATCTTAATACTTTATTAATCAAGATAGTTGCTGAATAACTGCATTTACAGATTTAGAGCAAAGGCTCAGTTTCTGATTGTGTCTTTGTCTTTAAAGCATTTAAATAAATATGTTTAACATCACAACATAGCAAAAAGTATTCTCTTTTTGAATGAGTTAGTGTAATTTTCAGGAATGTCTATGGTAGTGACCCACATGTCAACTTAAAAGAATCAAAAAAATCCTCATATTAAATAATCTGAATTGGGGGGTCAAGTAATCATTTCAAGACTGCTGTTTTCAGTGTGATGTTTTCAGAAATGTAATTCCCCAAGTCTGATTTCATATATTTTATAATTATTATTTTAGAAATGATCTAGAACTTTATCTACCTCTATAATTCTGTTCTGTTCTCATGACTTTTTATGAGTGATTATTACAATTATTAAAATAGCCCTTAGGGTTCCCATTTGAAAGACATTATTTTCATTTTTGCTGGGGATACATTTGCATAGGAAAAACTATTAGAAAGAGAAGTTGAGTATGTTAACTTACAAAGTTCACTTTTAGTACAAAGTAGTACAAAGGAAACACACATATGATAGACAGGTGGAAATAACAGAAATGAAGAGAGTAATATAAATTGAAGTGATCACTCTAATCAAAGTTTACAATAACTAGATTTTCAGTGTTTGATGCAAGATTATTTTACCAGTCATTTTTGAATTCTGCATATAATTTAGTCTCTTACCACATTTTCATTATGTGAATTTGCTCTTATGAGATCTTTGATTAACATGACTGTATAAATTAAAAAATATTCTAGAAAGAAAAGTCTTTGAAGTCATTTAGTGGAATCATCTGCTGTTTCATGGATAAGATGTTGAAAATCTAGTACTGGGCCCCAAATATCCTTTTTCCCAAAACAGTGATAGTATCTAGTAACATTGTTTTCCACAAGAGATTTCTATTATCCTGGGATTTTCTTGTTTTTCTCTTCTGTATCTATCCCAGACTCCTTCCTCTGAATATATAAAATATAATGTATGCTTTTAATGGGCTAGAGGCATAGAATTTCTTTTTATGAGAAAATGATGGAAGAAATAAAAAGTTGTGAAAACTTTTGTTCCTATGAAGGCCAAACATTTGACTGTGTGGTGGTGACTCATAGTACTTTCCTGAAACAATTTGTGCTTTTGATCCATTGGTTTTTATTTCACTCAAGGAAAGGTCAAGATGTAACAGTCCTTCACATCTTTTGACTCAGCTAATAAAGGAGTTCCAGGTGATATTGTCTATCTATGATCTGATACACAGACCTCACAGTAATTATCTCAGGCACAAGTCAAAGGATATTTATTCTCTTCTTTATATTCTACAAATGAATACATGAAGGCAAAGGTTGATCTCTGAGCAGAAATATGAAATGGTGTGTGTGTATGTGTGTGTGTGTGTGTGTGTGTGTGTGTGTGTGTATGTATGTTGAGAATGGTTAACACAAAGACTTATAACTGGACATTGTAAAGAGAGTTAGAAATCTTAAAGAACTCAGGTCAAAATTGAATGTCTTCATCAAACTCTCCTCTTAAAGATTTCAGATATATGTAGAAGAAAGGGCATATAGATTGTAACAACCAGAGGTGATGGATGTCTCTAAAAAAAAGTGTGTCCTCCAGAAATAAGAAGATTGATGTACAAATTAATTTACAGGTACTGTGGCAGAATGCAGAAGACCAGAGCAGGGTCCAGCTAGACAGTTCCCAAGCAATGACAATAGGGACATTTGCATAGGGACACTCCACTAAAAAAAAGCTATCTGCAATGTTATTCCCTGGCAAAGGGAAAATCAGAAGTCTTACTGGATATATCAATCACACAACAGAATATGCCCCAGACCTCCTAATAGTTATCCAACAAAAAGGAAACTAGATGTTCCTAAGGACTTTCATTTTACTTTGCTTTGTTTTGTCACTCTTTGTCTTGTTGGTCTTTAGCTTTTTGTTTCTGGTTTTGTGTGTGTGTGTGTGTGTGTGTGTGTGTGTGTGTGTGTCTTTTATTTTGTTGTTTTATTATGCTGCTGGTATAACTGTATGTCTCCATATAGAAGGATGTAAATAGATTCTTATCTATCACCCTACACAAAGTTTAATTCTAAGTGGATCAAAGAACTGAAGGTAAAACCAGATACACTATGTCTAGTAGAAAAGAAGGTGGGGATTAGGCTGGAAATCATTGGCAGAACAAAACACCACAGAGTCAACACTAAGGGCAACAATAACCTTAGGAATCCAAAAAAGCCACTGTATGGTAAAGGACACTGCCACTGGGACCAAACAACAAACTACATATTGGGAAAAGATCTTCACTAATTCTACATCTCACACAGGGCTTATATACAAAATATATAAAGAACTCAAGAAATTAGACACTGACAAGCCTAAAATTCAATTTAAAGATGGAATACAAAGCTAAACAGAGAATTCTCAACAAAGGAATCTAGAAAGGCTGAGAGGCACCTAAAGAAATGTTCAAAGTTCTTAGGCATAAGGGAAATGGAAATAAACAACAGCTGTGAGATTTCACCTTACACTGATCAGAATGTACAAGATCAAAATGTCAAGGACAGCATATGCTGGTGAGTTTGTGGAGGAAAGGGAACCCTCCTCCACTGTTGGTGAGAGTGCAAACTTATACAACTACACTGGACATCAATTTGGTGTTTTCTCAGAAAACTGGGAATTATTCTCCCTCAAGACCCAGTTATAACTCTCCTGGGAATACAACCAAAAGATACTCTACCATCCAACAAGGACACTTGATGAACTATGGTTATAGCAGCTGTATTTGTAATAGTCAGGCATTGGAAACAACGTAGATGTCCCAGAATTGAATAATCAATGAGGTTCATTTATGCAATGGATTATTACTTAGCCATTAAAAAAAGGGCATCATGAATTTTGGAGGAAAATGGATGCAACTAGAAAATATCATGCTGAGTGAGGTTAACAAGTCCCCAATGAACATGCAGGGTATGTACTCATTTTTAAGTAGATATTAGCTGTAAAGTACAGGATAACCACATTATTTTCAACAGAAGTCAAATAATTAGGAGGCTCCAATGGAAGATATTTGAATCTTTTTCAAAAGAGGAAACAACCACATAGATATTAGAGGCCCATGATATGAGGGAACTGGGTGAAAGAGGGGATGTTGAGGGGAGAGAAATAACCGGATGTAGGGAGAACAGGGGAGAGAGAAGGGAAATAAATGGGGAGGCGAATCTCTAGAATTTTCAGAGACCTGTGATGAAGGGCAGTCCCCATGGCTCTGTACATTGGCCATTCTGAGACTCCTAACAGTGGGGGATATGATCAAGCAGTGACTACTTCCTATAGTCAGACAGGATTCTCAGTGTACAGCAGCTCACCCAGGAAACCTTCAACCAAATGTGTGTCCTAACTCCAAAATATACAGGGACAATGATAGTGCAGAAATGAAGGGAATAGCCAAAAAATGACCGCCTCAGATTGATACTAATATCATGAATAAAAAACAATTCTTGACACTATTAATAACACTCCATTATGCTTGCTGACAGGAACCTAGCATAACTCCTCTGAGATGCTCATTCAAGCAGCCAATAGAAAAAGATGCAGAGACTCAGAGTCAAAAATTAGATGGAGCACAGGAGTCTTATGGAATAGTTGTGAGATGACTGATGGATCTGAAGATGACAGAGGCTCCACAGGAACACCAAGAGAGTGAACCCTTCTGGACCGTTGGGGGCCTTCCAGAAACTGTGTCACCAACCAAAGTGAAAACACAGATTGCAACTAGACCTCTTTGCATATGTGTAACAGATGCACAGGCTGGTCTTCATATTTGTCATTAATATCTTTATATGACTTAGAGTGGTATGAACTTATACCATCAGGGAATGTTGTCTCTGCCAAGGATAGTGACTACTGGGTAAACAGAAAAAGCTTGATTCAGGAGAGTCTCTGTGATGCTGAGTTCTTCAGGACACCTCTTTAGGCTGTAGCAAAGAACCCTGAAAACATGAGGTCAAGAATACATAAATCACTGTAAGACTGTTCATTATAAGATTTGTCATCTATGCAATATAAAAGGTTGTAATGTGAATTGAAAGAGGGGCTTCGCTTCATGGACCTGAAAGAAAAGAGGCAGCTACACCAATGATTCATTTTAGCTAGAAAGATATTAAGGAAGCCAGGTGTGCAAGATATGTTAGTACAATGGTGCCATGGTGCTTTTAGGACTAAGCATTCAATATCTGATTTGAATTAATATTGACTTAATGAAATAGAACACATACCCCACACTTTGGGTTAATAAACACTTGAGACTAGATATGCTGGAAACCTAGAGTAAAACCAAACTCTACTGGTATAACAAGGAAAAGAAAATACAGCAATAAAACATGATGTTGTACTTATAGAGTAGTACCTTGCTAATCCATCATCAAACATGCTTAGACCTACTCAGATAACTTAAAAAAGGAAGGTTCATTTACCCTACCATTCTATCTTATAATCATTTATTTAAGAAAAATTAAGATGAGAACTCAAATTTATAGTTGCATAATATCTACAGTGTGTGTGTGTGTGTGTGTGTGTGTGTGTGTGTGTGTGTGTAGGGGTTCTTTTTCTTTTTTTCTAATTTTTTTTTAATTTTTATTTTCTATATTCTATGTTTACATTCCAAAGGCTTACCCCTTTCCCAGTTCCCCCCCCACCAAACATCCCATAATTCCTCTCCCCCACAACTATTCCCCAATCATCCCCCCCAACATGATTTCTCTGTTCTGGGTCTACAAAAATGGATCCAATCTTTTCAGGTCCAGGGTCCTCTCCTTTCTTCTTGGGAATCATTTGACTTGATAATTGTGCCTTGAGTATTTAGGGCTTCTGGGCTCATTAATATCCACGTACCAGTGATTGCATTTCATGTGTATTCTTTTGTGATTGGGTTACCTCACTTAGGATGATATTTTCCAGATCTAACCATTTACCTACAAATTGCATGAATTCATTATTTTTAAATGCTGAATAGTATTCCATTGTATAAATATACCACATTTTCTGTATCCATTCCTCCTTTGAGGGATATTTGGGCTCCTTCCAATTTCGGGCTATTATAAACAAGGCTGCTATAAACATAGTGGAGCATGTGTCTTTATTGCATGCAGGGGAATCCTCTGGGTATATGCCCAGGAGTGGTATGCCAGGGTCCTCTGGAAGTGACATGCCCAATTTTCTGAGGAACCACCAAACTGATTTCCAGAGTGGTTTTACCATTTTGCAATCCCACCAACAGTGGAGGAGTGTTCCTCTTTCTCCACATCCTTGCCAGCACCTGTTGTCTCTTGAGTTTTTAATCTTAGCCATTCTGACTGGTGTGAGGTGGAATCTCAGGGTTGTTTTGATTTGCATTTCCCTGATGACTAATGATGTTGAACATCTCTTTAAGGTGTTTCTCAGCCATCCGAATTTCTTCTGGTGAAAATTCTTTGTTTAGCTCTGTACCCCATTTTTTGATAGGGTTATTTGGTTCTTTGGGGTCTAACTTCTTGAGTTCTTTGTATATATTGGATATTAGCCCTCTGTCGGATGTGGGGTTGGTGAAGATCTTTTCCCACTTTGTTGGTTGCTTTTTTGTCCTTCTGACAGTGTCCTTTGCCTTGCAGAAACTTTGTATTTTATGAGGTCCCATTTGTCAATTCTTGATCTTAGAGCATAAGCTATTAGTGTTCTGTTCAGGAACTTTCCCTCTGTGCCCATGTCCTCCAGGGTCTTCCCAAGTTTCTTTTCTAATAGTTTCAGTGTGTCTGGTTTTATGTGGAGGTCCTTGATACACTTGGAGTTGATCTTAGTACAAGGAGATAAGAGTGGGTCAATTCACATTCTTTTGCATGTTGACGTCCAGTTGAATCAGCACCATTTGTTGAAAAGGCTATCTTTTTTCCACTGGAAGGTTGTGGCTCCTTTATCAAAGATCAAGTGACCATAACTCTGTGGGTTCATTTCTGGGTCTTCAATCCTATTACATTGATCTACTTGCCTGTTGCTGTACCAATACCATGCAGTTTTTATCACAATTGCTCTGTAGTACTGCTTGAGGTCAGGGATATTGATTCCCCCAGAAGTCCTTTTATTGTTAAGAATAGTTTTAGCTTTCCTGGGTATTTTGTTGCTCCAGATGAATTTGAGAATTGCTCTTTCTATATCTATGAAGAATTGATTTGGGATTTTGATGGGGATTGCATTGAATCTGTAGATTGCTTTTGGCAAGATGGCCATTTTTACTATATTGATCCTGCCAATCAAGGAGCAAGAAATATTTTTCCATATTCTGAGGTCTTCCTTGATTTCTTTCTTCAAGGACTTGGAGATACTGACATACAGATCTTTCACTTGTTTGGTTAGAGTTACGCCAAGGTATTTTATGTTGTTTGTGGCTATTATGAAGGATGTTATTTCCCTAACTTCTTTCTCAGCCTGCTTGTTCTTTGGGTACAAGAAGGCTACTGATTTGCTTGAGTTAATTTTATAACCAGCCATTTTGCTGAAGTTGTTTATCAGCTGTAGAAGTTCTCTGGTGGAGATTTTTGGGTCGCTTAAGTAAACTATCATATCGTCTGCAAATAATGATTCTTTGACTTCTTCCTTTCCAATTTGTATCCCTTTGACTTCCTTATGTTGTCTTATTGCTCTCGCTAGAACTTCATCAAGTATTATATTGAAAAGATATGGAGAGAGAGAGGGCAGCCTTGTCTAGTTCCTGATTTTAGTGGGATTGCTTCAAGTTTCTCTCTATTTATTTCGATGTTGGCTACTGGTTTGCTGTAGATTGCTTTTACTATGTTTATGTATGGGGCTTGAATTCCTGCTCTTTCCAAGACTTTTAGCATGAAAAGATGCTGAATTTTGTCAAATTCTTTTTCAGCATCTAATGAGATGACCATGTGGTTTTTTTTCTTTTAGTTTGTTTATGTAGTGGATTACATTGATGGATTTCCGTATATTGAACCATCCCTGCATCCCTGGGATGAAGCCTACTTGATCATGGTGGATGATCGTTTTGATGTGCTCTTGGATTCGGTTGGAAAGAATTTTATTTAGTATATTTGCATCGATGTTCATAAGAGAAATTGGCCTGTAGTTCTCGTTCTTTCTTGGATATTTGTGGTTTAGGTATCAGCGTAATTATGGCTTCGAAGAATGAGTTGGGTAGGCTCCCTTCTATTTCTATTTTGTGGAATAGTTTGAAGAGTATTGGTGTTAAGTCTTCTTTGAAGATCTGGTAGAATTCTGCACTAAAACCATCTGGTCCCATACTTTTTTGGTTGGAAGGCTTTCTATAAACCCTTCTATTTCTTTAGGGGTTATGGTACTATTTATCTGATCTAATTGATGCTGATTTAATTTTGGTATGTGGCATCTGTCTAGGAAATTATCCATTTCCTCCAGATTCTCCAGTTGTTTTGAGTATAGGCCTTTGTAGTAGGATCTGATGATCTTTTGAATTTCCTTATTTCTGTTGTTATGTCCCCCCTTTTCATTTCTAATTTTGTTAATTTGGATACTGTCTCTGTGTCCTTTGGTTAGTCTGGCCAAGGGTTTGTCTATCTTGTTGATTTTCTCAAAGAACAAGCTCCTGGGTTTTTTTTTTTTTTTTTGATTCCTTGTATGGTTCTCTTTGTTTCTACTTGATTGATTTCAGCCCTGAGTTTGATGATTTCCTGTCTTCTACTCCATCTGGGTGAATTAAATTCATTTTCTTCCAGGGCTTTAAGGTGTGCCATTAAGCTGCTAGTGTATGCTCTCTCCAGTTTCTTTTTGGATGCACTTAGAGCTATGAGTTTTCCTCTTAGCACTGCTTTCATTGTGTCCCATAGATTTGGGTAGGTTGTACCTTCATTTTCATTGAATTCTAAAAAGTCTTTGGTTTCTTTTTTTATTTCTTCCTTGACCAAGGTGTCATTGAGTAGAGTATTGTTCAGTTTCCATGTGTATGTGTGCTTTCTGTTGTTTTTGTTGCTATTGAAGACCACTCTTACTCCATTGTGATCTGATAGGAGGCATGGGATTAGCTCGATCTTCTTGTATTTGTTGACATCTGTCTTGTGACCAATTATATGATAAATTTTGGAGAAGGTACCATGCAGTACTGAGAAAAAGGTATATTCTTTAGCTTTAGGATGAAATGTTTTCTGCTTTCCTGATCGGTCCATTGAGGAGAGTGGAATGTTGAAGTCACCCACAATTATTGTGTTAGGTGTAATGTGTACTTTAAGATTTAGTAAGGTTTCTTTTACGAATGAGGCCGCCCTTGCATTTGGAGCATAGAGTTCAGTATTGAGAGCACTTCTTGGTGGATTTTCCCTTTGAGCAGCAAGAAGTGACCTTCTGAGTCTCTTTTGATGACTTTAGGTTGGAAGTCTATTTTATCTGATATTATAATTGCTACTCCAGCTTGTTTCCTGATACCATTTGCTTGTAAAATTGTCTTCTAGCCTTTTACTCTAAGGCAGTATTTATCTTTATCACTGAGATGTGTTTTCTGTATGCAGCAAAATGTAGGGTCCTGTTTTCATATCCAGTCTGTTAATTTATGTCTTTTTATGGGGGAATTGAGTCCATTGATGTTAAGAGATATTAAGGAATAGTAATTATTACCTGCCGACATTTTTGCAATTATTTTTTTATATTTGAGAGGTTATCTTCTTTTGGGTTTAATAAGAGGAGGTTTCTATCTTGTTCGTCCGGGGTGTAGTTTCCTTCCTTGTCTTGGTGTTTTCCCCCTATTATCCTTTGTAGGGCTGGATTTGTGGAAAGATAACGTGCAAATTTGGTTTTGTCATGGAATACCTGTTGTCTCCATCTATGGCAATTGAGAGTTTTGCTGTGTAAAGTAATTTTGGCTGAAATCTGTGTTCTCTTAGAGTCTGCATTATATCTGCCCAGGATCTTCTAGCTTTCATGGTCTCAGGTGAGAAGTCTGGTGTTATTCTGATAGGTCTTCCTTTATATGTTATTTGGCCTTTTTCTCTTGCTGCCTTTAATATTCTTTCTTTGTTTAGTACATTTGGAGTTTGGATTATTATGTGACGGGATCTATTTCTGTTCTGGTCCAGTATGTTTGGAGTTCTATAGGCTTCTTTTATATTCGTGGGCATGTCTCTCTTTAGGTTGGGGAAGTTTTCTTCAATAATTTTGTAGAAGATATTTGCTGGCCCTTTAACTTGTAAATCTTCACTCTCGTCTATACCTATAATCCTTAGGTTTGGTCTTCTTATTGTGTCCTGGATTTCCTGGATGTTTTGGGTTACAACCTTTTTGCATTTAGTATTTTCTTTGACTGTTGAATCAATGGTTCCTATGGTATCTTCGGCTTCTGAGATTCTGTCTTCTATCTCATGTACTCTATTGTTGATATTTGCATCTATGACCCCTGATTTCTTCCCAAGGTTTTCTATCTCCAATGTTGTCTCCCTCTGTGATTTCTTAGTTGTTTCTACTTCTGTTTTTAGAACCTGGATGGATATGCTCAGATCTTTTGCTTGCTTGCTTTTGTTTTCATGTATTTCTTTAAGAGATTTTTGTGTTTCCTCTTTCATAGCTTCTACTTGTTGACCCATGTTCTTCTGTTTTTCTTTAAGTGATTTTTGTCTTTCCTCCTCATTGGCTTCTGCTTTTTGATCCATATTTTTCTGAATTTCTTTAAGTGATTTTTGTGCTTGCCTTATAAAGTCTTCTAACTTTTGATCCATTTTCTCCTCTATTTCTTTAAGAGATTTATCTATGTGTTCTGCTACCAGCATCCTGACCAGTGATTTTAGATCCAACCCTTGTTTTTCTGGTGTGTTGGGGTCTCCAGGGCTTCCTGTTGTTGGCGAACTGGGTTCAGATGCTGTCATGTTGCCTTGATTTCTGTTAGTAATGTTCCTTCATTTTCCTTTTGCCATCTGGTTATTTCTGGTGTTAGTTTGCCTTGTTGTCACTTGATGGTGTTTGAACCTCTTGCAAGGCTGGGCTTACCTGTTGTTTCTCTACTGTTGACTATGCTGCAAGATAGAGACTGCCTCTGTGAGTGCTGAGGGGACCTCAGGGAGGGTGGTTCCCAACCAAGTTGGTGCAAGGGCGGAGGGCGTGGAGTTGTCTCTCCAGCTGCCGCCCTTGCACTGATTAGTGGGGTGAGCCTGGTGGATCCTCCCGAGTGCTGGTAGCCCCTGATTGAACCTGTCTACCTGGGCCTCTCTAGCTGTGTCCTGGTAGCAATATGGAGGCCTACCAAGAGGCCGCTGGCAGGCAGCTCCCAGCTGCCTTGGTGCAAGGCCAGAGGGCGTGGAGAAGTCCCGCAGAGCCTCGGCCCTGGGCCTGCCTGGTGGTGAGAGCCTAGCATATCCACCCGTGTGGTGGTAGCCCCGGCTGGAGTCTGTCTACCTGGGCCTCTCTAGCTGTGTCCTGGTAGCAATATGGAGGCCTACCTTGACCACTGCTCTAAGGGACTGCGAGCTGGCTGCTCCCAGGTGCTTTGGTGCAAGGCCAGAGGGCATGGAGAAGTCCCGCAGAGCCTCGGCCCTGGGCCTGGCTAGTGGCGAGAGCCTGGCGGATCCACCTGCATGATGGTAGCCCCTGCTGGAGTCTGTCTACCTGGACCTCTCTAGCCCTGTCCTGGTAGCAATATGGAGGCTTACCGTGACCGCTACTGTTGGTTCTTCTTTCTTGAAAAATTTTTTGAGGCAGTGGGGTGGGGAGGGGAGAGGAAGAGTGTCAGAAGTATTGGTGGAGAGTAAGACTTTGTTTTAGATTCGAGTATAAGGCTTTGTCTTATAAGATATTTATGATTACTGCATAATAAAACATTTACTTTCCTAAGTCTACTGTAGCTGACCTGCATTCTGTAATCTTTTGAGGCCAGAAACTGCAGTTTCTGGTACTTAGCACCTCTTCCTATAAGTAGAAAAGAATTAAGTAAATAGCTTTTGAACTATCTCAGCAGGATCTGCCCATCTCTAACTTTTGGAAGTCAGGGGAAGAAAAAGGGACATTTAGAAAAGCAATTGTAGGATTTATTACTAAGTTGTAAAAAGTTTCCTAGGAAAGTTATCTAAGGGGAAACGTGGAAAGATCTTAAGTAGGGAAAGGGATATTTTCTTCTAATTGGGGAAAGGAGAAAAAAATTCTACTCTAAGTGGAGAAAGGCAAAAAATTTCATCTCTCCATTGTCCCCAGTACTTACTTATACATGTTTCAGAAAAGATTATAACATATAATAAATTCTTAGTTCCCCTTTTATGACCTTTGGTTAACTGGTTTACAGTCTCTTGTAATGTGCTCAGAGTAGGAGAAAGTCTGGTTATTATCTAAGCAATTATCTGGTGACATTTGGAAGAACGACAGAGTTCTCATTGCAGTTTTGACTATCAGAAAACAACCTAATAGCAGTCCCACTGTAAAACAGCTTAGTAATCACTTATATAATTTTAGGAATTTTTATAGCATCATCATTAAGACATAAGAAGTCATCATATATATACATAGTATCACTATAAGATAGTACATCTTTGTAGATCTGTGAAGATCAGCTCCAAAAGGGTGTGCTATTACTTAGTAATTGTTATGTTTAATTTAGGTAGGAAAAGCATATTAATAGAGGGAATCTTTCCTAAAATGAATTCCTTACAGCCTTGCTTAATAATAATTGTGAACCTGTTGCAGATTATATAATAATCCAAAGCAGATCATCCCAAGAAGATCATCTGTTAGTTATTGGCTTGTCCCATTATTGCTCCTAACATTACAGTCAAAAACAGAAATAAATGAATTCAAGTTGCCAACTAGAACTTCTCACTCATATGGTTCAAAGTCCAGATCATGAAATGATACCAACTATCATAGACTATAACTTCTTCCATGAGCCATCATGGTATCCTCACAAAGACATGTAATTAGCCCAATCAATGATAATTAGATAGTTCCTCATTAAGACTTCCTACATGTCCTAAGTTGGCCATTAAATTTTATAACAACATTACCATTTGCTTCCCTAGTAAAACCAGTGAGATAAACTAGAGTCCACAGATTTGAGTAAAGATTCTAAGTGAGTGAATGTGCACCAATACTATAGCAAACCTTATAATTTAAAATAAATTTATGTATAAGTGAGGTGGGATTTAGATAGGACATATTTATAGACTGATGTGCTTCTTTTTCGAGTAATTAACCACCTACCAAGAAGCAACATAATTATTATGATACATTAATGGTCATATTAAAGAACTTACTATATTAGTTTGAGTATGCAAGAATAATTCTTTAGCTTCCACATTTTAACATCAGTTATTGTGAGTATAAAATACAAAGAAAATTATTATTTCCTTGATGACCTAACCCTGTGACTACTTAATACAGCTAGAAATAGACTGGTATTTCAAGGACCATGAAACCAAAACAAACCAAACAAACAAACAAAACTTTTTTTGAAAAAATCATCTGGAAAGTGAGGCCACACTGCCAAATGATTCTGTGGTTTCTGTATGATTGATTGAGATAGTTACACTCCTAATATGAATAGCTATTTGGAAAAATTTTAAACACTGTATCAGCCCCAATACTAAATTGAAAGAGAAAGACAACTCTGTTTATCATACCTCAGTACCTATAACATTTGATATGATTTTAAGGATCAATTAAAATTTGTTGAATGAACTAAGATTAGAGTAGCATATTTACATACTCGCCACAGAAAGAATAGATATATTTTAACTTTCAGAGATTTAAACTTATGGCCTCTAATTGTATTATGAATCTGTAGTAATATGAACAATTAAATATGCAATGCTTTGAAATCAATTATGGATAACTTTGCCTTGACCCAAAATAGTTATTAAGAGAGATTTGTGGTATGTTTTCTTTGGAATTTTATCATAGAGTTACACTTTGAGGTCAGTAGAAAAATAAACAACACAAATTCTACTAAATAAAATATGAGACACCATCTAAAACACTAAATTATATTAAACTAAAAGCTCACAAAAGATTCTAAACTAGAAATAATTTCATTCAATATAATTTTTTATGTAAATGTAGCTATGTGCATTTTCTATCCAGTGCAATGCAATTAATTGCATAATAGAAGTATGTGTATCAAAGTGATAAAACATATTCTCTTGAGGGGACAAATCTTTAAGAAAAACATAGCAACCTGAAAAAGGAGTTGTAAGTCAGACTTGCATTTATCTGTGTATTTGCAACAAAGGATATAATGAAGATAATTGTCTAGAAAAATTTATTTGTTACAAAAGATAGCTTTTTCTCTTGCTTATTGTCTTGTCATGGTTATATATATATCCAAAACTTAATTTATTAGGGACATTCTAGTAAATGTAATTATCAATTTGTTTCACAAACACATATTTTTAAACATTACTAGGATGACAAATTACACAAACATCATAACCAAGAAGCAAGTTGGGGAGGAAAGGCTTTATTCAGCTCATATTTCCATATTGTTGTTTATTACTAAAGGAAGTCAGGACTGGAACTCAAGCAGGTTAGGAAGCAGGAGCTGATGCAGACACCATGGAGGGATGTTTTTTACTGGCTTGCTTTCCCTGGCTTGCTCAGCTTGCTCTCTTATATAACCCAAGACTACCAGTCCAGGAATGGCCCCACCCACAATGGGCCCTCCCACCTTGGTCACTAACTGAGAAAATGCCCCATCCACAGCTTGATCCCATGGAACCACTTCCCTAACTGAAGCTCCTTTCTCTGTGATATCTCCAGCCTGTGTCAAGTTGACACAAGAAACGAGCCAGTTTTATATTAATGTGACTTTGGTCCATTTATTATTTGAACTTGTTTTGTTTTTGATAAAACACCTGTATAACCTACTCCAATCACTTAAGTCTTATTGACTCTTAGAACTCTAAATTATATATACAGAGTTAAATGATATATACTGAAGTGAAAATCTAGTTTCAGCATAATGAAGTATAATTAAATATACCAATGAGTCTCTCTCTAAATGCATCCTGATAAGTTTTTTTCTCTAATTCTGCATCAAATGTTTATCTAATGCCTATTACACACAAGATACAGAACATAACGTATTCTGTCAAAACTGTAATAGCATCCATTTCATTGGCTGAGTGATTGATTTTGATCAATACTGCATATTACTATGACAACCATATCAAAATTTGGGTCAAAAAACATGAAGTATGGAAAAATATATAAGAATGTAGTATTTATATATTATGAAATTAAGAAGAGGCTAAGTGGAGTAAAATCTACCATGGATAACTAGTGAGTAAAGATTGCAACTCCACAATTGTTCATAATAGCATATGGGATATTCTGTATCTGTCATGGACTATTCTTCCTTATGTACATATCTAGAAACTTAGGTGCATGAGCTACAACTCACATTTTCCTTATATTAGTGGGGATATACTAATAAAATCTCATTTGCTGATTTACAAATGAAAGTCTGTATAAATGAATTTCTATAGTTCAGGCTCTTTAAATATGTTAATTTTATTATCTTTTATAAAACAAATGTTATGGAAAATATAATTTAAAGTCATGACCTAGGGCCCTGTTATTTATTACTATCATGAACATTCAATTCATTCATTATCCTGTTGAATTTAAGAAAAAATACTGAAGGAATTTATTGTAATATGTATTAGTAGACTAATTGTACTCAAGTACAAAACTTTTGGTTTTGATATCTATTTTTTTCAATCACATCACTAAATCTAAAACTCACTACAGGGTGTAGCGGCGGGCCTCCATATTGCAACCAGGACACAGCTGGAAAGGCCCAGGTAAACACCCCTTCCAGGGCTACACTCACGGGGGTATCTGCTAGGGTCTCGGAGCCAAGCCGGCGGAGTCCCGCCTAGGCTCTGTGGGACATCCCCGAGCCCTCTGGTGAGCACCAAGGCTGCTTCTGCAACCAGCTCGCCAGCCCCTGGACCAGCGGTGTAGCGGTGGGCCTCCATATTGCAACCAGGACACAGCTGGAAAGGCCCAGGCTCTGTGGGACATCCCCGCCCTCTGGTGAGCACCTAGGCTGCATTCTGCAACCAGCTCGCCGGCCCCTAGACCAGCGGTGTAGCGGCGGGCCTCCATATCACAACCAGGACACAGCTGGAAAGGCCCAGGCTCTGTGGGACATCCCCGCCCTCGGGTGAGCACCTAAGCTGCGTTCTGCAACCAGCTCGCCGGCCCCTAGACCAGCGGTGTAGCGGCGGGCCTCCATATTGCAACCAGGGCACAGCTGGAAAGGCCCAGGTAAACACCCCTTCCAGGGCTACCCTCACGGGGGATCTGCTAGGCTCTCGGAGTTCCTTGCAACCAGGACACAGCTGGAGAAGCCCAGGTAGACAGACTCCAACAGGGGCTACAATAGCATGGGTGGCAGCCAGCTTATGATCCCTTAAAGCAGCAGTCACACATATTCACCAATAGAGAAACAACAGGTGAGCCCAGCCTCACAGGAGATTCAAACACCAGCCACTGACAACAAGGCCAACTAAAACCAGAAATAACCAGATGGCAAAAGGAAAACGAAGGAACGTTACTAACAAAAATCAAGGCAACATGACAGCATCTGAACCCAGTTCTCCAACAACAGGAATCCCTGGATACCCTAAAACACCAGAAAAACAAGACTTGGATATAAAATCACTGGTCAGGATGCTGGTAGCTGAACACATAGAAAAATCTCGTAAAGAAATAGAGGAGAAAATGGATCAAAAGTTAGAAGCCTTTACGAGGCAAATACAAAAATCACTTCAAGAAATGCAGGAGAAGATGGATCAAAGAGAAGAAGACAATAAGGAAGAAAGACAAAAGTCACTTAAAGAACTACAGAAGAACGTGGGCCAACAAGTAGAAGCTATGAAAGAGGAAGCACAAAAATCTATTAAAGAAATACATGAAAACACAATCAAGCAAGCGAAAGATCTGAGCACATCCATCCAGATACTAAAAACAGAAGTAGAAACAACTAAGAAATCACAGAGGGAGACAACATTGGAGATAGAAAACCTGGGGAAGAAATCAGGGGCCATAGACGCAATTATCAACAATAGAATACAAGAGATAGAAGACAGAATCTCAGAAGCCGAAGATAACATAGGAACCATTGATTCAACAGTCAAAGAAAATACTAAATGCAAAAAGGTGGTAACCCAAAACATCCAGGAAATCCAAGACACTATGAGAAGACCAAACCTAAGGATTATAGGTATAGATGAGAGTGAAGATTTACAAGTTAAAGGGCCAGCTAATATCTTCTATAAAATTATGGAAGAAAACTTCCCCAACCTAAGGAGAGAGATGCCCATGAATATACAAGAAGCCTATAGAACCCCAAACAGACTGGACCAGAACAGAAATACATCCCGTCACATAATAATCAAAACTCCAAATGTAATAAAGAAAGAATACTAAAGGCAGCAAGAGAAAAAGGCCAAGTAACATATAAAGGAAAACCTATCAGAATAACACCAGACTTCTCACCTGAGACCATGAAAGCTAGAAGATCCTGGGCAGATATCATGCAAACTCTAAGAGAACACAAACTTCAGCCAAAACTACTTTACCCAGCAAAACTCTCAATTGCCATTGATGGAGACATCAAGGTATTCCATGACAAAACCAAATTTGCAAGATATCTCTCCACAAATCCAGCCCTACAAAGGATAATAGGGGGAAAACACCAAGACAAGGACGGAAACTACACCCGGGAAGAAGCAAGATAGAAACATCCTCTCATCAAACCCAAAAGAAGATAACCTCTCGAATATAAAAAATAAATAAGATAAATAAATATAATTTCAAAAATGTCTGGAGGTAATAATTACTATTCCTTAATATCTCAACATCAATGGACTCAATTCCCCAATAAAAAGACATAGATTAACAGACTGGATACGGAAACAGGACCCTACATTTTGCTGTATACAGGAAACACATCTCAGTGTTAAAGACAAACACTACCTTAGAGTAAAAGGCTGGAGGACAATTTTACAAGCAAATGGTCTCAGGAAAAAAGCTGGAGTAGCCATTCTAATATCAGATAAAATTGACTTTCAGCCTAAAATCATCCAAAGAGACTCAGAAGGTCACTTCTTGCTGGCCAAAGGGAAAATCCACCAGGAAGAGCTCTCAATACTGAACCTCTATGCTCCAAATGCAAGGGCACCCTCCTTCGTAAAAGAAACCTTACTAAAGCTTAAAGCACACATTACACCTAACACAATAATTGTGGGTGACTTCAACACCCCACTCTCCTCAATGGACCGATCAGGAAAGCGGAAACTAAACAGGGACACAGTGAAACTAATTGAAACTCTGGACCAATTGGATTTAACAGATATATATAGAACATTTCATCCTAAAGCTAAAGAATATACCTTTTTCTCAGCACCGCATGGTACCTTCTCCAAAATAGACCATATAATCGGTCACAAGACAGATGTCAACAAATACAAGAAGATCGAGCTAATCCCATGCCTCTTATCAGATCACCATGGAGTAAGAGTGGTCTTCAATAGCAACAAAAACAACAGAAAGCCCACATACACACGGAAACTGAACAATACTCTACTCAATGACACCTTGGTCAAGGAAGAAATAAAAAAAGAAATCAAAGACTTTTTAGAATTCAATGAAAATGAAGGTACAACCTACCCAAATCTATGGGACACAATGAAAGCAGTGCTAAGAGGAAAACTCATAGCTCTAAGTGCATCCAAAAAGAAACTGGAGAGAGCATACACTAGCAGCTTAATGGCACACCTTAAAGCCCTGGAAGAAAAACAAGTTAATTCACACAGGAGGAGTAGAAGACAAGAAATCATCAAACTCAGGGCTGAAATCAATCAAATAGAAACAAAGAGAATCATACAAAGAATCAACAAGACCAGGAGCTGGTTCTTTGAGAAAATCAACAAGATAGATAAACCCTTAGCCAGACTAACCAAAGGACACAGAGACAGTATACAAATTAACAAAATTAGAAATGAAAAGGGAGACATAACAACAGAAACTGAGGAAATTCAAAAGATCTTCAGATCCTACTACAAAGGTCTATACTCAAAACAACTGGAGAATCTGGAGGAAATGGACGATTTCCTAGACAGATATCAAATGCCAAAATTAAATCAGCATCAAGTAGACCAGCTAAATAGTCCCATAACCCCTAAAGAAATAGAAGGGGTTATAGAAAGCCTCCCAACCAAAAAAAGTACGGGACCAGATGGTTTTAGTGCAGAATTCTACCAGACCTTCAAAGAAGACTTAACACCAATACTCTCCAAACTATTCCACAAAATAGAGACAGAAGGGACACTGCCCAACTCATTCTTCGAAGCCACAATTATGCTAATACCTAAACCACAAAAAGATCCAACAAAGAAAGAGAACTTCAGGCCAATTTCTCTGATGAATATATATGCAAAAATACTAAATAAAATTCTTGCTAACCGAATCCAAGAGCACATCAAAACGATCATCCACCATGATCAAGTAGGCTTCATCCCAGGGATGCAGGGATGGTTTAATATACGGAAATCCATCAATGTAATCCACTACATAAACAAACTGAAAGAAAAAAACCACATGGTCATCTCATTAGATGCTGAAAAAGCATTCGACAAAATTCAGCATCCTTTCATGCTAAAAGTCTTGGAAAGAGCAGGAATTCAAGGCCCATACCTAAACATAGTAAAAGCAATCTACAGCAAACCAGTAGCCAACATCAAAATAAATGGAGAGAAACTTGAAGCATTCCCACTAAAATCAGGGACTAGACAAGGCTGCCCTCTCTCTCCATATCTTTTCAATATAGTACTTGAAGTTCTAGCAAGAGCAATTAGACAACATAAGGAAGTCAAAGGGATACAAATTGGAAAGGAAGAAGTGAAACTATCATTATTTGCAGACGATATGATAGTTTACCTAAGCGACCCAAAAAACTCCACCAGAGAACTTCTACAGCTGATAAACAACTTCAGCAAAGTGGCAGGTTATAAAATTAACTCAAGCAAGTCAGTGGCCTTCTTGTACTCAAAGGACAAGCAGGCTGAGAAAGAAATTAGGTAAATAACACCCTTCACAGTAGCCACAAACAATATAAAGTATCTTGGCGTAACTCTAACCAAACAAGCGAAAGATCTGTACAACAGGAACTTCAAGTCCTTGAAGAAAGAAATCGAAGAAGACCTCAGAAGATGGAAAAATATTTCTTGCTCCTGGATTGGCAGGATCAATATCGTAAAAATGGCCATCTTGCCAAAAGCAATATACAGATTCAATGCAATCCCCATCAAAATCCCAACTCAATTCTTCATAGATCTAGAAAGAGCAATTCTCAAATTCATCTGGAGCAACAAAAAACCCAGGATAGCTAAAACTATTCTCAACAATAAAAGGACTTCTGGGGGAATCAATATCCCTGACTTCAAGCAGTACTACAGAGCAATTGTGTTAAAAACTGCATGGTATTGGTATAGCAACAGGCAAACAGATCAATGGAACAGGATTGAAGACCCTGAAATTAACCCACAGACTTATGGTCACTTGATCTTTGATAAAGGAGCCACAACCATCCAGTGGAATAAAGATAGCCTTTTCAACAAATGGTGCTGGTTCAACTGTAGGTCAACATGCAGAAGAATGCGAATTGACCCACTCTTATCTCTTTGCTCTAAGATCAACTCCAAGTGGATCAAGGACCTCCACATAAAACCAGACACACTGAAACTATTAGAAAAGAAACTTGGGAAGACCCTGGAGGACTTGGGCACAGGGGAAAAGTTCCTGAACAGAACACCAATAGCGTACGCACTAAGATCAAGAATCGACAAATGGGACCTCATAAAATTACAAAGTTTCTGCAAAGCAAAGGACACTGTCCGAAGGACAAAACGGCAACCAACAAAGTGGGAAAAGATCTTTACCAACCCCACATCCGACAGAGGGCTAATATCCAATATATACAAAGAACTCAAGAAGTTAGACCGCAAAGAACCAAATAACCCTATCAAAAAATGGGGCACAGAGCTAAACAAAGAATTTTCACCAGAAGAAATTCGCATGGCCAAGAAACATCTTAAGAGATGTTCAACATCATTAGTCATCAGGGAAATGCAAATCAAAACAACCCTGAGATTCCACCTCACACCAGTCAGAATGGCTAAGATTAAAAACTCAAGAGACAACAAGTGCTGGCGAGGATGTGGAGAAAGAGGAACACTCCTCCACTGTTGGTGGGATTGCAAAATGGTAAAACCACTCTGGAAATCAGTTTGGCGGTTCCTCAGAAAATTGGGCATGGCACTTCCAGAGGACCCTGGCATACCACTCCTGGGCATATACCCAGAGGATTCCCCTACATGCAATAAAGACACATGCGCCACTATGTTTATAGCAGCCTTGTTTATAATAGCCAGAAATTGGAAGGAGCCCAAATATCCCTCAAAGGAGGAATGGATACAGAAAATGTGGTATATTTATACAATGGAATACTACTCAGCAATTAAAAATAATGAATTCATGCAATTTGTAGGTAAATGGTTAGACCTGGAAAATATCATCCTGAGTGAGCTAACCCAATCACAAAAGAATGCACATGAAATGCAATCACTGATAAGTGGATATTAATGAGCCCAGAAGCACTAAATACTCAAGACACAAATAGCAAGTCAAATGATTCCCAAGAAGAAGAAAGGAGAGGACCCTGGGCATGTAAAGATTGCATCCAGTTTAGTAAAGAAACCGAGGAGGGAGGGGGAATGATTGGGGAATAGTTGGGGGGGAGAAGAACTATGGGAACTATGGTGGGTGGGAACTGGGAAAGGGGAAAGCCTTTGAAATGTAAACATAGAATATAGAAAATAAAAATAACTAAAAAAAAAAAGGAACAAAACAGAAAAAAAAACTCACTACAAAAATATCTTTAATTATCTTCATTGTTTTATGAGAGCTAAAGCATATGTGACTGGACAGAACAAGGGCCAGATCCAGGACTTAGACTCAGACTTAATAATTTCAAATGTATATCTTGTATGATGAATGATATGGGCTTTTCTATTAATGAAACTTTTGCCTAAAATAATACATTAATGTGGTCCTATTCTTACCAACTCATACATGCCTACATCATGTCAAAACCAACTGGCTCAAAATAAAATAAATCTTATACACTATCTCAGCTTTCACATAAAAAATGATATTTATAAATGAAGTTATCAAATTTACTTCCTACATAGTAATTTGTAAAAGACAAGCATGGGGTTAAGGGTTCCAGTCTGTGATGGTTTGTATATGATTGGATTAGGGAGTGACCCTATTAGGAGGTGTGGCCTTGTTGGAGTAGGTGTGTCACTGTGGGTATGGGCTTAAGACCCTCACCCTAGTTGCCTGGAAGTCAATCTTCTACTAGCAGCTTTCAGATGAAGATGTAGAACTCTCAGCTCCTCCTGCACCGTATCTGCCTGGATGCTGCCATGTTTTTGCCTTGATAACAATGGACTGAACCTCTAAGCCTGTAAGCCAACCCCAATTAAATGTTGTCTTTTATAAAACTTGGATTGGTCATGGTGTCTGTTCACAGAAGTAAAATCCTAACAGAATCCATCTTTCAAAAGAGAAAATCTCACTCAAGCATGACAATGGGGTTATTTGTGCCTTTATATGATTGAAAATTGATTTTATCTAAGTATTGGATATATAATTTTCTGTGATGACTGGAGGCTCTTTTAGACTTTGTCAAATATTTGCCTAGACACAGAAGGAATGAAATAATTCTCAGTGAAGGATTACCGTTCTTTTTGTATTTAAGATATGTGATAGTTAAGCAATGAGGAAAATATTCATTCATTATTTCCAAGCCTTGAGTACAAGTAAATGCATAGACTAAAGAGAGTAAAATTTAAAATGTGCTTGTTACATTTGAAAGACGTGGAGACAAGCATATCCATAAGTTGCTTTCTTTCAATGTTCCCTTATATATTCAAAGTGTCCTCAGGAATATTTACATTTTAGTATAAAATATGTGAATGGGCAGATAGTTGAATGAGTAGGTATGTAGATAATCATTGGGTAGCTAAGTTGTAGTTTTCTGAGATAGCTGGTAATTATATATGTATTCTTAAAATCCCACTATCACAGGCAGAAAGAAATAAGTGTTCCTTTCTTCACCCTAGTGTTCTCAGTCACCTGTATCAGCTGAGTCACTGATAGTACCCTCCATAACTACTGTAGTGTAGAAACCACGATTATATTCCAACTGAATAGTTTGATACCTGTGGTGATTTCCTTTGCTTTTATGCATTGTACTCTTGGCTAATTGGCTAGGAAGAATAACTTGCTTTAAACATGCAATAAATGTTTGTTAAGACTGTGAATAATGCATAAGAAACAATGGATACATTAAACATATATACTTTTTCATAAGCCCTCCAGTAGTTTTCAATCTGAATGTGCATTTGATATTAATATCTACATATAAAAAGTTAACAAATGTGAGAAGGCAATTATGTGCCAGATGTCATAGACAGTATGTTATTAAGTTGCAAATTAAGACAAAATGCTGATTAGGTTTCTTAATTGGTGGAAAAGCATATCAATGTCTGGGTGTGCTATTCTCTTGACTTACCTCCTGGTATATCCATTATAAGCACCCCAGGCTTTGAAAGAAAAACTGTCTCTTTTACATATTAGCTTACAAAAAGTTTGTTCATAAGAAATATGGTAAATATATTTTAAAGATGTTTTGTGTTAATTATTACTATGCTGCCTTCTTTTTTTCAAGATTATAAGAGAAGTGTTTATTTCTACAAGATAGTTACCATAGACTCTTTCCCTATTTAATTCTCCTACTGCAGTTTTACATTTTTCTTTCCATAATACTTTATTCAACTTCTCTGATCTTGGGTTTCACTTTACTTGTTTATTGCAGTTGTCCTTGTTCAGCTCATGTTTAGGCTGTCCTGTTGGTCAGACTTTGTGTTGCTTTTCTTGTTGAAATGTATCTCAATGGTAGAGTGCTTGTTCAGTGTACCTGAGGCACTAAATTTAATCTTCAGGACTGAAGGAATCTAACAAGCCATGAAAATAGTTCTCTAGTTCTTTATTGGCATTCTGTGATAGTGTAGTTGGAGTTTTAAGAAATGGGTCTCATGAAAAATAACTATTTTCAATAAAAGTATATATATAAAGACAATACATGTTTTTAATAGTCTAGAGTTTTAGATAAATACTTATCTCCTTTCTTGTACCTTATTTAAATCCAAAAATTATGTATAATCAGTCATTAAATTAAAATGTAATGAATAGGAATAAGTGTTCAACATTCAAACAATTTACACTTACTTAAATTTCTTATGAAAATGTGTAAGGTAGAACATACAAATCAATAACTCAGAGGATGCTGCTTTGAATGGTAGATAAGAATGGGGTGAATAAGGACTGTAACAAGAATCATGTCAAGTACTTCAGTATTTTCTGTCAACATTAGATTAATTGAAGTATCACAAGTCAAGTCTTTCATAGTTTTATATAGTAAATATATTTTATTATTATATATTTGAAGAGTTCTAACAAATTGAAACAAGATTTTTATCACATGCATAATATTTGTACCTAGATTTTTCATTCCACTGCGTCTAAGTAGCTAAGGATTTCTTCACCTTACAAACAAAATTGATGTGATAAAATGTTCAACATTCACCCAGTAATTATGACATAGGCAAGATATGCAATTTAAAATCTACTCTATTCCCTGCTTATTATATTAAGCATTTTATGAAGTCCTGTTCATGAAAGTGAAGATACTGCCCCACATATTTTCTCATCAATACTTCTTTCCAGAGAACATGTTTGTTCCTCCACTCACCGATTCATTCATCCTAAAAAGGAATTTGGCATGCCTTTTATGTTTTATGCATTACACTATTTTCTCAGTACACTTTTGTTACCTCATGAAACGATTAGTCAGCAGAGTTGGCCTAATTCTGACTTGACTGGTTTCATTTTCACACATTCAAGTCTTTCTTCTTTGGAATGGAAGGAACTGAATATGACAATTTTATTTTTACTTTTATTGCAGCATGGCTTCTTTTGTACATCATGTTTAATAATGGTTCTACTTCAAAGTAGATGAACTGACATGGGCATCTTGTCGATTTTCAAGTATTAAACAACTGTCTATAAGATTCCTTAGGCCTTAATATAGAAAATTGCAGTGTGCTTTCCTCTTTTACCCCCTAAAACACCCTATCCCATTTCCCTTTTCCTGCTCACCTACCCACCCACCCACTTCCACTTCCCTGTCCTAGTGTTCCCCTATATTGGGGCATCAAGCCTTCTCAGGTCCAAGGGCTTCTCTTCCCTTTGATATCCAAAAAGGCCATCCTCTGCTACATATGCAGCTAGAGCCATGGGTCCCTCCATGTGTGCTCTTTGGTTGGTGACTTAGTTCCTGTGAGATCTGGGAATAGTGACTGGTTCATATTGTTGTTCTTCTTATGGTGCTATAAGCTCCTTTAGCTCCATGGGTCCTTCCTCTAACTCCTCCATTGGGGACCTTGTGCTCAGTCCAATGGATGGCTGAGAACATCCACCTTTGTATTTGTCAGATACTGGCATAGCCTCTCAGGAGACAGCTATATCAGGCTCCTGTCAGCAAGCACTTCTTGGCATCCACAATAGTGTCTGGGTTTGGTGACAGGATAGATCCTCAGGTGGGACAGTCTCATGGCAATCGTTACTTCAGTCTCTGCTCCACACTTTGTATCTCTCCCATTAGCATTTTGTTTCCCCTTCTAAGAGTGTCCAAAGTATTCATACTTGGTCTTTCTTCTTTTTGAGCTTCGTTTGATCTACCTGCCTGTCAGTGTATGGCTACCATGCAGGTTTTATCACTATTGATCTGTAGTACAACTTGAGGTCAGGGATGATGATTCCCCCAGAAGTTCTTTTATAGTTGAGAATAATTTTTGGTATCTTGTTTTTTTTTTTTTTTTAATTTCAAATGAGTTGGAGAATTGCTATCCTAACGCTATGAAGATTTTAGTTAGAATTATGATGGGGATTGCAAGAAATCTGTAGACTTCTTTTGGCAAGATAGCTTTTTACTATATTAATACTGCCAATCAATGAGAATGGGAGATCTTTCCATCATCTGAGGTCTTCTTCAATTTCTTACTTTCTTCAGAGACTTGAAGTTATTGTCATACAGATCTTTCACTTGTTTGGTTAGAGTCACACTTTATGTGGTTTGTGAGTATTATGAAGGGTGTTGTTTCCCTAATTTCTTTCTCAGCCTTTTTATCCTTAGAGTATAGGAAGGCTGCTGATTTGTTAAATTTACTTTTATATCTGACCACTTTGCTGAAGTTGTTTATCAGCTGTACAAGTTCTCTGGTGGAGCACTTGGGGTCACTTCATATTATCATATCATCTGCAAATAGTGATAGTTTGATTCCTTCCTTTCCAATTTATATCCCTTTGACTTGCTTTTGTCATATAAAGGCTCTAGCTAGAACTTCAAGTAATATATTTAATAGATTGCGAGAGAGGGGGTAGACTCATCTAGTCCCTGATTTTTGTGGGATTGCTTTATCTCTCCATTTTGTTTGATGCTGGCTATTGACTTGCTATATATTGCTTTTACTCTGTTTTCTCTGTTTAAACTTGTATTTCTGATCTTTTATGTTCTTTTTTTCTCAGTTATTTTATTAATTATTTTATACACTCCATATTTTATTCCCTAGTGTGCCAACCACTGGCCACCCTCCAATTGTTCCATATCCCATACCTCCTGCTCTCCCTGTGTCTCCATGTGGATGTCCCTACTCCCCAACCCATCTGACCTCTGAACTCCCTGGTGCCTCCACTACTATACCCAGCAAAACTCTCAATCGACATAGATGGGGAAACGAAGGTATTCCAGACAAAACCAAATTTGCACGATATATATCCACAAACCCAGCACTACAAAGAGTAATAGGGGAAAAACACTAACACAATGGGGGAATCACACCCCAGAAGAAGCAAGATAGAAACCACCTCTCATCAAACCCAAAAGAAAATAAGCACTAAAATATAAAAAATAATACCCTAAATGTCAGGAAGTAATAATTACTATTCCTTAATATCTCTTAACATCAATGGACTCAATTCCCCAATAAAAAGACACAGACTAGCAGATTGGATACAGAAAAAAGACCCTTTATTTTGCTGCATACAGTAAATATATCTCAGTGTCAAAGACAAACACTACCTTAGAGTAAAAGGCTGGAAGACAATTTTACAAGCAAATGGTCTCAGGAAACAAGAAGGTGTAGCCATTCTAATATCAGGTAAAATTGACTTCCAACCTAAAGTCATCAAAAGAGACCTGGAAGGACACTTCTTGCTGGTGAAAGGGAAAATCCACCAAGAAGAACTCTCAATAATGAACATCTATGCTCCAATTGCAAGGGCACCCTCATTTATAAAAGAAACTTTACTAAAGCATAAAGAACACATTGCACCTAACACAATATTTGTAGGTGACTTCAACACTCCACTCTCTTCAATGGACCAAACAAGAAAGCAGAAACTAAAGAGGGGCACAATGAAACTAATTGAAGCTTTGGACTAATTGGATTTAACATATTTTAACATATGTATATACATATATATATATGTATATACATATATATATACACACATATGTATATATATGGAGAGAGAACATTTCATCCTAAAGCGAGAGAATAAACCTTTTTCTCAGAACCACATGGTACCTTCTCCAAAATCAATCATATAAGTGGTCACAAGACAGACTGCAACAAATACAAGAAGACCTAACTAATGCCATGCCTCTTATCAGATCACTATGCAGTAAAAGTGGTCTTCAATAGCAAGAAGAACAACAGAAAGCCCACATACACATGGAAACTGAACAATACTCTACTCAATGACACCTTAGTCAAGGAAGAAATAAAGAAGGAAATCAAAGACTTTTTAGAATTCAATAAAAATGAAGGTACGACCTACCCAAATCTATGGGACACAATGAAAGCAGTGCTAAGAGGAAAACTCATAGCATTGGGTACCTCCAAAAAGAAACTGGAGAGAGCATACACTAGCACTTAATAGCACACCTAAAGGCCCTGGAACAAAAAGAAGCTAATTCAGCCAGGAGGAATAGAAGACAGGAAAACATCAAACTAAGGGCTGAAATCAATCAAGTAGAAACAAAGAGAACCATACAAAGAATCAACAAAACCAAGAGCTGGTTCTTTGAGAAAATCAACAAGATAGATAAACCCTTAGCCAGACTAACCAAAGGGCACAGAAACAGTATCCAAATTAATAAAATTAGAAATGAAAACATGGATATAACAACAGAAACTGAGGACATTCAAAAGATCATCAGATCCTACTACAAAAGCCTATACTCAACACAACTGTAGAACCTGGAGGTAATGGACAATTTCCTAGACAGATACCAAATACCAAAATTAAATCAGGATCACTTAGATCAGCTAAACAGTCCCATAACCCCTAGAAAAATAGAAGGGGTTATAGAAAGTCTCCCAACCAAAAAAAGTATGCGACCAGATGGTTTTAGTGCAGAATTATATCAGACGGTAAAAGAAGACCTAACACTAATACTCTTCAAACTATTCCACAAAATAGAAAGAGAAGGAACACTGCCCAACTCTTTCTACGAAGCCACAATTATGCTGATACCAAAAGCACACAAAGATCCTACAAAGAAAGAGAACTACAAGCCAATTTTCCTGATGAATATTGATGCAAAAATACTAAATAAAATTCGTGCCAACAGAATCCAAGAGCACATCAAAATGATCATCGACCATGATCAAGTAGGCATAATCCCAGGGATGCAGGGATGGTTCAATATACAAAAATCTATCAATGTAATCCACTACATAAACAAACTAAAAAAAAAAAAAAAAAAAAAAAAAAAAAAAAAAAAACCATGGTGATCTCATTGGTGATCTCACATGAAATGCAATCGCTGATAAGTGGATATTAATGAGCCCAAAAGGTCTGTATACTCAAGGCACAATTAGCAAATCAAAATATTCCCAAGAAGAAGGAAGGAAAGGACCCTGATCCTGAAAAGACTGGATCCAGTTTTGTAGGAGAGTATCAGAACAGAGAAATGTTGTGTGGGGGTAATTAGGGAATGGGCGGAGGGAAGAGGACTTATGGGACATATGGTGAGGGGGGGATCTGGGAAAGGGGAAAGCCTTTGGAATGTAAACAAAGAAGATAGAAAATAAAAAAAATAACATTGAGTTACATGGTGGGGAAAGAGGATATGAGAAAATGGGAGTTTGCCCTTCTGAGTGATATAAGTGTTCCTACCTTTACTGCTGCTTTTGTTTACATAAACATTCCATATTCACTCTCTGTCTTCTCCACAGAATAAACTCATGAAATGCAAAAAAGTGTGAAACTGTTAGTAAATTGATATATTTTGTTATCATATTTAATATCACTTGATAAAAATCTTAATAAACTTGTTTGAGTTATATTTAAAAAATATAAAGCCTTTTTTACTAGTGAGTGTTGAGAGTTGATATGAGATTAACCCTGGAACATTTTGCTCAATATAAATATTAGTATTTTAATATTTGCTAATTTCTTCTCTTCTCTAAGTCATAGGAGGAAGGTATTTTAGGATTCTTTACTACTTTTATAGAATTATTATCAATAATCCAGTTTGTAATCTGAATTAATTTATTTAAAAGTAAGAGAAATAAAATTGTAAACTAATTTGTTGAACCTTTGTTGCAAGCTGATTGTTGCATTCTTGGAGTTAGAAGGTAAAAACTACTCATGCAGTTGAGAAAAGAAATCTTGTTAAAGTTCTTGTTACATCATTGGAGAAAGATTAAATGTCTTAATCATGATTGCTGTGATGGCTTCATGGCCACATACATAGATTTACACCTATCAAATTCTTCTTTCAAATGTATGCAAATATATCTTTAAAAAGTTTTTGAGATAAAGAAGATGAAAAATACAGAAAATAATAGCATATTAATAGCTATTCATCAACACATGAAAAAGTATTAATAGAGAATGATGTAAAAATTTTCAATCCTGCTGAATTCAAATGTAATGCAGTAAAGCAGAGATCAGTTGACAAAGACAAAATATCCTAGTTAAGGTTTTACTGCTGTGAAGAGACACCATGACCAAGGCAACTCTTTTAAGGACAACATTTAATTGGCCCTGGCTTACAGATTGAGAGGTTCAGTCCATTGTCATCAAGGTGGGAATATAGCCGTATCCAGGCAGGCATAGTACAAGAGGAACTGAGAGATCTACATCTTCATCTGAAGGCTGCTAGCTGAATATTCACTTCTTGTCAGCTGGGGATGAGGATATCAAAGCCCAGATCCACAGTGACACACCTACTCCAACAAAGCTGTACCTGCTAATAGTGCCACTCTCTGGCATATACAATTACAAAAAAGTATAGCCCACATTTGATTACTATTACTATTTAATTTGAGTTTTTAAGTCATAGTTTCCTTTCATTAAGTTCTTGTTTTCTCATAATTTAGTTAGTGACTATCAAAGCTGGAAACCATGCAAGGTCACACAATATTACATTTGGTCTCTAGAGTTCTAGTTCTTTTAATTGAACACTGTGAAATAACTATGTTCATGCTTTTCAGTGGGTATAAAATGTGCTTAAATGGAAGAGAAGGGAACATCTGGGTGTCATAAAATGAGAGGAAGTACTACAAAAATTAATCATATGCCATCTTTCATTACATTGTGCAATAATTTTTGCAAGACCACACTATCTGTGCTCATTTGAACACTGAGGTTAAAATATTTTAGATACATTATAGCCACATAGTTACACTAACATTGCTTTGGAAAAAACACAGAGGGGCTGAAGAGATGGCTTAATAAATAAGAACACTTTCTATGCAAACATGGAGACATGATTTGAAGTCACCAGCACCTCTACACAAATTGGTTATGTAACACTAATGATATTTGAAAAACATAGTGAAACATCATTTTATATTTACTTGAAATGCATGTATTTTGTGCACACACACACACACACACACACACACACACAAACTTCCACATGGCCCTGTCCATCTGTACAGTCTACATACCACAGTAATGACTAGCATGACAAGATAACCCCAAGGATATAATAGTGACACCTATACCTTCGGCATAAGCACAGCACTCTAATTGTACTTAAAGATGCTCGATTGCAAAGTAGTCATGCTTCTAACAATAAACCCATCTATTGGTGCCTGGTGAGAACTACTGATGCCATCTTCCTACATATGTATAATCTCTAACTCTTCTAAACTCTTGCTCTACATCCACAGAAAAGAAAACTGTGCACTCCTCATGAAAGAAGCTTCTTTTAGGTTTTGTTATCTGGAAACCACTATAGAAATCCACAACTGGAAAAATTGCTGAGAACATGTCTGTGTAGAGCCCAGCTGCAACTGATTCATCTTCAATATAATCCTTCAACCTAAGATTCAGGGAACACTGAATACTTAAAACTGTGGTGAAATTATGTCTTAGTAGACTTTGTTTTTGCTGTATGCCTACTTTTCCCTAAATACTTTCCTGAAGTAGACTTGAGAACCCTGGTTCAATCTCAGCAGAGAGCAGCAAAGGGAACATAACCTGTCAAACACAGCAATGTGAATCTTTGTCTCCTACTGGCACAGACTAAGGATGTAAGATATACAGCCTCCCTGACTTTGTCAGTTGGGAATATGCCAACCTGAGGAATTGAGAATTTTCTCTTGAGAAATTCAGAGATGAAAATCAGCTAGAGTTTGGCTAACACTTACTAAAATGTTTCCCCAGTGAGTCAAACTTGAGGACAGCTTTCCTTTCAACACTTCTTATTGTGCAATGGTTTAATGTTCTCTGTAGTTTTTTTTTTTAAGTTACATCCAGCCCACACAACACATGCATTTATACTGAATGTAAATTTCTGTTTAGTTTGTCGACTTAAGTGCAATATATGGCATTTTCATGAATGTATAAATTGGTTTTCTTTTCCTAATCCTCCTTTGGAAGCTAACTTACATTCACATCAAGTGAACCCACTTTCACGGCTTCAGCTCTATAGAGTTAGCTATGACACTTGCATATTTAGCTGTGGGCTTCTCTCTGTCAACTTTCCTTCTATAGCTACATTGTCATCATCTTAAGTGGAGACAGCATGATCTGCACTTACTGATTGAACTGACATTCTCATACATATGGTATATTTGGCTAATTAATTGCTAATTAGAGAATGGTGTGGGTGTGACTTACATTTTCTTCAGGATTATAGGAAATCTATGCATAAAACTGGTTTTCAATAGAGCAGTTACTGTTATTTAGAAATCCTAAACTTTATTTTCTACCTTTTTATTGTTTTTTGTCATGGTTTATATATGTACCAGGTATATTTACAGATGCCTCCAACTAATTTTATAATAGTGCCACTGTGCCAGTTATATAACAAAATTTATCATATAGATATGATAAATATGAGGGTCCTGACATTTAACCGTCATTATAGATTTCATGATAGATTGCATTCTAAGGAAGAAATGACTGAGATTGTCATTCAGTTATTGGTTCAAAAAATGAAGAAAAAGGATATTTTTAGAGGAATAATAACTGTCTCTATGTATATCAGTCTGTTCATGCTGTTGGAGAAGGCTTTTCTGCTAAAATCACATTTGTGGTTGATTTGATGAAGAACTTAATGATCCACAAAGAAAAGACATTCCAGTTAGAAAAAATATATTATAAAAGAAAAAGACTGTATATGTGTTAGGGGCATCCTACCAGCTAGTGTATGATGCCTGCTTGGTGTCTGAAAGATCTCAAGGGTCCAGGTTCTTTGACACTGTTGCTCTTGCTATATGGTTGCCCTCCTCCTTAGCTTCTTCTGGCCTTTCCCTAATTTAACCACAGGGGAACTCAACTTCAGTCCATTGGTTGGGTGTACATATTTGCTTGGTCTGGCCTCAGTGAGGGAAGATGCACCTAACCTTTGAGAGACTTGAGGCCGGAGAGAGTGTGGTTGCAAACCCTCGGAGAGGAGGGATGGGATAAGGAACTATAGGGCAGACAGGGAGTGGGATAAAAAATAAAAATAATAAAAAATTATTATTTTTTGGACTGTAAACAAAATAAAAGTAATAAAAAATAAGTATTTAAATATGGCACAAAAAGGAAAAGACTGACAAAATTCACATTCTCAAACCTGTCAAAGAATAGACCTGATCAATGGAGAGAGTGAAGACTAAAGTGCACAGGACACGGGTGGAGAGGAGGGAAGTACTGTGAATGATCTCCCGGCTGCTGATCTTGGAACTACTCTGTGGTGGAGCAAGATGGGGAGCACAGAGTAATGGATTTTTTTTGTGTACTTTAAGAGACCAGCCTTAAGAGTTGGATAAGGTTTATTAAAAAAAGCAACTTAGAATTAATATCATTTGCCTGCAGGTATTTGATACTCGGATGTAGCTTCTTACCAACATGCTAGGAAGTGCCTCAAGTGAAAAAGAAAAACGGTGACCAGGAAAGGAAATGAGGTGAAGATAGCATACATTATAGATGGCCTGTGTCAGCAAACACCAAAGACTTTTGTCAACATAGTACCATTAGCTAGTCACAATTACATGCTTTGGTAAGTATTGTTAATGTGAATGAAAATTTCAGATAACTGGTGGAGAGGAGGGAAGTAGATCTATATGATAGGTAGATTTCAATTTTTAGTTGGAATATGAAGATTCCAACTTGAGTCTACTTGAATTCACATTACAAATACTGAAGAAAATTCTAGCAATTGACAATTCATTTTCCCATTAAAGTATACATACCATGAATTGGGACATTCTCTGATTTTATCAACACATTGAAGTAAGCAAAGCAGACAAACAAAAAAATCAAACCAAACCAAACCAAACAAGAACAACAAAAAACCAAACTAATATTTACTAAAAATGTTAATATTTTTTAGATCTCAACACATAAAATACTAATGATTTCATTGCAGACTTTAAGTATGTTTAAGTATGTTATTAATTGAGGTTCTACAACGGTGATATGAGGATGGTATATAAATTAGTTTCAGAAAAGACAAACAATTAGCTATGGAGGAATTTAATAATCTATATTAGTTAAAGAGACATAATTATTGAAAAACTCTAACATTCAAATTTCACAGATTTGTTTGGATAATCATAATTTTGAAAAGTGTGATATTAAACATTTTATAACACCCTTTGCTAATAATTCTGTGAAAAAATGATGGATTTAAGAGACCAAAATTTTTAAGTTCTGACTCTATCTTAGAGAACACAATGTTGAACCCATGTTAACTAACAGGCCGGAACTTAGCACCAGTTTCCAGGCTACACCCCCCCCCAAACGACACCTACATCTAGCACAGGTTTCCAGGTTATTCACAACCAATCTGGGCCTCTAGATTACAAACCTGTCCCTGACACTTGATTTCCAAACCACTAACAATAAGGAAGGAAACAGAAGTTAAGTTTATGGTTTGGTCGCAACAGCAGCCAATTGTGTTAAAGGTCATAATGTCCGCCCCCATCAGATGTGTACCAGACTAGATACCCATATCTTGCCTCTATAAATGCTTGCCTAAAACTGGTCTCAGGGCCCCATTCCATTCTCCTGCATCAGAGCCAGTTTGTGTAGCCTAAGCTGGAGCTTGAATAAAGAGACCCTAATGTGACTGCATCTGGATCAGATCCTTGGTGGTCTTTAGGGGCACATGAATGTTTCGTGGCACAACATTTTCAAGTAGCTAAATAAGCAAATTCCAGTGTCCTTTTGATATTTCTTTTCTTATTTTAATCTCTGCAATTCTTTATTTAAAAATACTTCTATACAGATAGAGTCTGAAAACTAGGGTTAAAGATGAGCAAATGGGTACTGGGATCATGATATTAGAATTTAAACCTACTGGTGTTTTTCAGAGACAATTTTGCTATTCGTTTTAGATAATTAAGAGAATGGTGAAAAGTTCAAAAGGTTCCCTGTAGAGTAATTTCAATATCATTTTTTTAGGAAAAAATATTTACTAAGTCGAAAATTAATAATTTCCCTTGTTGATTGCAAAATGATAAAACTGCTCTGGAAATCAGTTTGGCGCTTCCTCAGATAATTGGGCATGTCGCTTCCAGAGGACCCTGGCATACCACTCCTGGGCATACACCCAGAGGATTCCCCTGCATGCAATAAAGACACATACATGCTCCACTATGTTTATAGCAGCCTTGTTTATAATAGCCAGAAATTGGAAGGAGCCCAAATATCCCTCAAAGGAGGAATGGATACAGAAAATGTGGTATATTTATACAATGGAATACTACTCAGCCATTAAAAATAATGAATTCATGCAATTTGTAGGTAAATGGTTAGACCTGGAAAATATCATCCTGAGTGAATTAACCCAATCACAAAAGAATGCACATGAAATGCAATCACTGATAAGTGGATATTAATGAGCCCAGAAGCTCTAAATACTCAAGACACAAATAGCAAGTCAAATGATTCCCAAGAAGAAGAAAGGAGAGGACCTTGGGCCTGTAAAGATTGCATCCAGTTTAGTAAAGAAACCGAGGGGGGAGGGGGAATGATTGGGGAATAGTTGGGGGGGAGAGGAACTATGGGAACTATGGTGGGTGGGAACTGGGAAAGGGGAAAGCCTTTGGAATGTAAACATAGAATATAGAAAAATAATAATTTCCCTTGTTTCTGTAGTCTCCATCATTTGTATTAAATATACAGTATGTATGACCAAATGCTTTGTCTTTGATGTTTTGTGTACTGCATAAAGATTTTTACTTGTATCATTAAAATGGTGACTTCTATACCTGCATAGTTAAGCATAGAATGAACTTTGGTGTTGATATTTTTATGAAGCATCAACTGTCTCACGGTTTTAGAAAGCTTCTTCATCACCTTTTGATTAGTCAGTAAAAGAGCTGTTATGTTAAATATCTGGGCAGAACAGAATGAAGTGGGACTTCTGCTTTGAGTAGGGGCATGTCCCATGGGGACTGCAAAGAGAGGAAGGAGCCTGAGGAGAGTCTTGTGTGGAGAAACCATGTGGAGAGAACGGGAGGATTCCACATGACATTATGATGAGAGAGCTGGCATGAGGACACACATGGAGCAGAATGAGTCAAAACCAAGCGCTGACTAAAAGTAAAGGACCATGTGGTTGGGAAATAGACAGAATAAGACGGTTAGAACCTGCCCAGCATAGGCTTGCAAGTTGTTGGTAAAAATACCAAGTCTCTACATCAGTTATTCAGGAAGTGGAACAGAATTGAGTAGGCATAGGAATGCTCTGCAGGTTTTCAGGTACAAAGAGAAAGAGGAAAATGCCAAAGAATTACAGTTACATATCATGTTCTACATGAGACAAAATGATGGGCATACTCACTTACTCCAGTCCTCCAGTCTTGCTACATGTAGTGGTTAGAAAGAAAATGGTCGCCGGGCGGTGGTGGCGAAGCCTGTAATCCCAGCACTTGGGAGGCAGAGGCAGGCGGATTTCTGAATTTGAGGCCAGCCTGGTCTAAAAAGTGAGTTCCAGGACAGCCAGGGCTATACAGAGAAACCCTGTCTCAAAAAAAAAAAAAGTCTAAAAAAAAAAAAAAAAGAAAATGGTCTCCTGCCTCCCCACCCTTGCATTCCCCTACACTGAGGCTTTGAGCCTTCTTGGGAACAAGGGCCTCTTTTCCCATTGATGCCCAACAAGACTACCCTCTGCTACTTATACAGTTGGAGCCATGGGTCTCTCCATGTGTACATGTTGGTTGGTGTTTTAGACCCTGGGAGCCCTGGTTGAAGTGGGTGAGTAGGTGGGGGCACACCCTCATAGAAGCAGGAGGAAGGGGTTGGGATTAAGAAAAGGAATCAAGAAAAATAAAATGAAATAAAAGAGAACATTAAAAATAATATGAGAATGATTGATTTCCTTGAACTATAAATTGAAATTCAGAAAAAGTAACTTTTAAACATTTCTAGAGGTAGATCACTGATACTTTATCTATTTTTAGTTTTTGAAATACAGGAAATTTTCAAAATTATATGAGTTATATCAGATTTTTCATCTTGTTGAAAAATCATATTTTTTTTGTTTTACTATTGACATGCCACAGTAGTATGCATTCTGGAGAATTATTAGAATCCAAATACAAATTTCAGGTCATCAAGCTCATTGTTTTAGAAAATTTTTAATGATTTTTATATTTTATGTGTTCTTTCATATTATTATACAAATTTTTTACTGGATATTTGAAAATTAACTGTGTGGACATATATCCAAGGGAAATTAAATCAGCATATCAACATCTGTAAAAAGAGAAAGAAAGAAAGAAAGAAAGAAAGAAAGAAAGAAAGAAAGAAAGAAAGGAAGGAAGGAAGGAAGGAAGGAAGGAAGGAAGGAAGGAAGAAACTGGTCCCCATAGACTCTTAGGGAGTAGCACAATAAGGAGGTAGAGCGTTGTTGATGTATATGTGGCCTTGTTGGAGGAAGTATGTCACTGTGTGTAGGCCTTGATGTTTCAAGTACTCAAGCTAGGCTGAGTGTCACTCATTTTTCCTGTTCTCTGCTTATCAGGCTTGGAAAACTTTTTCAGCCTCATGTGTGCCTGCTTGCTGACATGCTTTCTATCAAGATGACCGAGTATTATACCTCTGAAACTGTAAGCCAAACCAAAATAAATGCTTTCGTTTATAAGAGTTACTGTGGTCATGGTGTCTCTTCAGGGAAGCAGCAACTCTAACTAGCATACTGAAAGTCGCCATGACCTTCTTTAGAACCATCCTGAGCCACAAAGCATAAGTGAACTTAGTAGAATTAAGCTACTGTGTTATTTACAATCATTTTTATTTTATAAACCAAGGACCTTAACTTGTTTCAAAAATGATTAACTTAGGGGAGACACAGCTTCAGTATGTATGCCACTTCCCAATGATGGGCTAGTATCTTAGCCTAAACTGAAAAGAGTATGGTGTGGGAGAAGAATAATCAGGAAGATCACCAGCATTTCTTGCCTCTGCTTTCTGACTGTGGGCATTCAATGTGTCTAGGAACCTTGTATTCTCACTCTATGCAGGCACCAACTCCCCTAAGCCACAATGTACTATATGCTCCTAAATTGTGAACAAAATAAATCATTTTCCTCTGAAACAGATGTTGTCACAGCTATGAAAGAAGTAACTAATACAATATCCACAGCTCTTAGGAAGAAGTCCACAAGATGAATATTTCAAACGATGACTAGTTGGTTGAACAGGGTGGTAATTGTTAACCAAGACTAACACATAGTGGAAAAAAAATACCACAAAGTACATGAGGGTTTGCCACTTAGAACATATTCTTTTGTTATATGACACAATTGTGTGATAATATTAGTCTCTAATTGCATGATTATTATCAAGGTGACTAATCATTTTGATGACAATGATAACAAGCCTAGAACAGTTGATAATATAATGTAAGATATATGATACATCATTAAACAACAAAAAAAATGGTACACAGATTGTTTACTTTGGGCTTCATTGCTGTGACAGGACATCATGACTATAGCAACTCTAATAAAGGAAAATATCTCAGTGGGGATGATGGTTTATAGTTTCAAGAGGTTTAGTCCATTATCACCATGGCATCAATCATGGCAGTGTACAGGCAGACATGGTGCTGAAGGAGTCGAGAGTTTTACCTCTTTAAAAAAAAAAACTGTCATTTATTTTCTATTTAATGGTATTCCAGCATTCATGAATGTGTCAGTATTTACTGCCTAAGTCGGAAGAGTTCTTCATCATCTTCCATATGTAAAACTGAGGGATTGATTTTATAAACTATTTTTCATAACTAAGAAGTAAAGGGAGACAATTATTTCAGCACAGAATAATTAATAAAAGGAAAAAATCCCTCTATTCTGTGAAATTTTACATATTTACCATTAAAGGTTTTTGAGGTTTTGAGGGCAGAGCCCAAGAATCTATGTGTGTGTGTGTATATATATATATATATATATATATATATATATATAGTACATATATAATTATATGTATATGTATAACACATATTTAGTTATATTTTATTGCTATATAATTAAATATATGCATATATACTGAGGTGTGGAAATAATGACCTACTTGTATTTCTTTTCAGATGTTAATTACTTCACTATAGATTTAAAAATATAAGAAAAAAAAGATGTGTCACTGTGGATTCCCCAACCTCTGAGATGGCTCAGGCGTTAAAGGCTAGGTTCACAACCAAAAATGGAAGAGTTCTACCTCTTGATCCATAGTTACCAGAAGTAAAGTGATGGCTATGCAGGGTGTAGCTTGAGCATAGAAAACTTCAAAGCCTTCTCCACAGGGACATGTTTCCTACAACAAACCTACACATACTGTAACAGGGCCACAGGTCCTAATAATGCCACTCCTTATGGGTAAAGTATTCAAACACATGAGACTATGGGGACCATATGTATTTAAACCACCATATATATGTATATGTGTATGTATATATAATTATATATGTATATCATTATATATAATATATATGACATATATATTATATGAGTATAATATATATATATATGTATATATATATACATATATATATATATTATATACATTATGTGAGTTACTAACCTGGCTTCTAACAACACAATCAAGCCTTGTTTTACTAGACCCCTCATCGCTGTGCAAACTATATTTTGATAAACTATTTTTAATAATGGCTGTCTTGGAATGAAACACAGATACTGTGGAAAGAGACAGAAAAACTGGACAGTATCTATGCTTAGAATTTCCTTTATATACATCCATAATTATGCTATTTAAACAGTTGTTCCAGGGTTTTTACATCTGTCTGAATTTGCCATATTTTATTCAACTGCTCTGAATTCTGTATTGTCTAAGGTAAAAGCCTTCTTGAACTGTGTATCCTAATTTTGACAAAAACACATTATGTATTCTGTTTGAGATTAGAGTACAGGATTGAGAGCATGAATTTGAAAAGCAACAGCTAATTAATATTCAGCAGATATCCTGAATGTAACAGAGATAAGAACATGAAAGGGGAGTGAGATTAGGCTAGTCTTGCACTTATGCTTGTGAGTTGGTTGTAACACTTGTAGTGCCTCCCACTGGGTTAACCAATAGCACTAGCAAACAAAGTTTGATCTGAAACAGCTTTCAGGGGACAGTTAGAGATGCAGTGATGGTACTTCACAAATGCTTAGCCTGACACCTGCTACATGTGGTATAATGAAAACAGGCTCAAATCCTTCTTAACTTCATTAGATTTGTTCTTTCAATTTTGAAGCCAGAGAATGAAAGTGGCAGCAGAATTACAAATAAAGAAAGACTTTATCAAAATGAATACCTTTCAATTAACAAAGTTTGTTTCAATTCAGAGAAAATATTGAATAAAAACCATCAAAATAAAATAAGATACTGGAAACAACTTAGAAGTCATTCTGCTTACAGTTTTGTACACAATGAATGTTTCTATATAGTAATTTTTAAATGCTTTCAGAAATTTATTAAAAACAATTGTAGTTTTGACTGCAGTACCTAAAAAAGTTGTTTATATTTTTATTTTACTAAAAATGTATTTTTTCATATAATATATTCTCATAACAATTTCTATTTTCCCAACTCCTCTGATATCCCCATCTTTTCCTCCCTTTCACATCTAAATCTCTTCTGTATCTTTTAGAAAACAAATAGAATTCTAAATAATAATAAAATAATATAAAAAACTAACAAATAGAAGTAGGAGAAAACAAATAGAAGAAACAGAGCCAAAGAAAAAGCATAAGATATACATGTAGAGTCAGAGGCGTGTGTCCTACACAAAGGAATCACATAAAAACACTATTCTGGAAGCCATAATACATGCAGAAGGAACTGTAAAGATACAACAGGGAGAAAAAAAACCCTTTCTAAACCATAGAAGATTTTGAAAGACATGAAAGACGGAAATGACTTGGACAAGTCAAGCTGATGCCTATCTAGATCCTTCACTCTATAGACTAATGTTCCTGTCCCTGGACAGTACTCTTCGTGTTACTAAATAAGAAAGATAAATACCCACCCAGCTACTGGATATGCGCAAGTGTATCAAAATCTTGAGATAGATTTATTCCTAGCTTGCTGAGGACCTCTCACCCTGATTTTCATAGTGACTCCATGGGTTTACACTTCCACCAGCCAAGAATGACTGTTTTCCTATATCACACCCTAGCAGCAAGAACTATCATGTTCTTTATTGATTTTGACCATTCTGACATGTGTAAGATTGAATCTCAAAAGAGTCTTGACTTGTATTTCTTTGGTGACTATGGATCTTAACTATGTCTGTTCATATTTCTCAGCTATTTGTATTTCCTGTTTTGAGAACTCTGTTTAGATTTGTTACACATTTTAAAATTTGGTTGTTGGTTCCTAGTGTACCAGTATGTTGAGTCCTTAATATATTTTAGTTTACTATCTGATTTTGTAGTTGGTGAAATTTTCTCCATCCTGTAGCTTGGCACTTATTCCAAATTATCATATCCCTTTTTATACAGAACTTTTCAATTTCATGAAATCCCAATTGTTAATTTTTAATCCTAGTTCCTGTTCTGTCTGTGGTATTCTACATTAAACCTGATAGAAGAGAGGAAATAGTTCTGAACTCATTGACACAGGAAAAGGATTTGTAACTTTTAAAAGTAACTTTTATTGCTTAAGTAAATTAAGACTTAGCAAGTGTTTGTTATCATAGAGCTAAGTATATATGGTACAGAAGCGAAAGCTCTATTTTTACTAAAGCCTCAAAGTTACATATTTATTTTTTCAAAATATAAATTGTCCTGTAGAGTTTGAACTACAAGTTCAAGTTATAAGTTGAAAACAATTTATTTTTAAATGGAATCATATAGAAAAATGTGAGGAATCATAGTGCACACCATTTATATAAGCCACTTTTGTCTCATGAATATTTTGTTATTTCTCTATGAAGACATATGAGTGTTTTGTAACAGAGTATTTTAAACCCCATAGTCTTTAAAGGTATTTTGGGCAGGGAGCACAGAGAGATTGACAGAGCACTTACTTACCATGCCTGCAACACTAGATTCTGTTCCCTGCACCATAAAACCAAACAGAATAGTGCATTGGCAGGAAGCAACAAACAGTTCAAAATCAATTAAAATAATCCCTGACCATGGAGCTAGTTTAAAACTGGTCTGAGGTTACATGTAACCTTTTCTAAAAAGTGAGAGCCATTGTGTAAACTTGTTATGTGGGTCTATTTTATGATTTCATGTGCAAACAAGAAGTCCTACCTCACCAGGATTAAAAAAAAGCTATATAATAGAAACAAATGACATAATAAAGAACAAACAAGCAAACAAACAAAGGCCAAAGACTATAAAAGCAAATTAAGCTGTTGTCAAGTATAGGGTAGAAAAGCAGTATACACCACAGGTGAGAATATGTGATAATATAGTTATTAACTGAAGGGGTAGAAACTCTTGCAGAAAAAATTATAAAATGCAGCCGTCATATGAATTAGCTATATATTTGAAGAAAATTAATATAGAGTTCATAGATCCCCCCCATCCTTATTGCAGCACTGATTACAATAGCCAGTTTCTGGATATAATTTAGTTGTATATTTATAAATGAATGGATAATGAAGCTGCACATTTATATACACACAATATCATTTGTGAGAGCACCATTAAAAAATGATTCAATTTTCTTTTCTTTTTTTTTATTGAAAAGAATAAGTATATTTTTTCTTTTTTTTATTATTTTCTATATTCTTTGTTTACATTCCAAAGGCTTTCCCCTTTCCAGTTCCCCCCCTCACCATATGTCCCATAAGTCCTCTTCCTCCCCCATTCCCCAATCACCCCCCTTCCGCACCATTTCTCTGTTCTGATACTCTCCTACAAAACCTGATTTAGTCGTTTCCGAACCAGGGTCTTCTCTATTCCTTTTCTTGGGAATCTTTTGCTTAGCTAATTGTGTCTTGAGTATTCAGACCTTTTGAGCTCATTAGTATCCACTTATCAGTGATTGCAATTCATGTGTAATCTTTTGTGATTGGGTTGACTCGCTTAGGATGATATTTTCCAGATCCAACCATTTGCCTACAAATTGCATGAATTCATTATTTTTAATTGCTGAGTAGTATTCCATTGTATAAATATACCACATTTTCTGTATCCATTCCTCCGTTGAGGGACATCTTGGTTCTTTCCAGCTTCTGGCTATTATAGATAAGGCTGCTATGAACATAGTGGAGCATGTGTCTTTATTGCATGCAGGGGAATCCTCTGGGTATATGCCCAGGAGTGGTATGACGGGGTCCTCTGGAAGTGTCATGCCCAATTTTCTGAGGAACCACCACACTGATTTCCAGAGCGGTTGTACCATCTTGCAATCTCACCAACAATGGAGGAGTGATCCTCTTTCTCCACATCCTCGTCAGCACCTGTTGTCTCTTGAGTTTTTAATCTTAGCCATTCTGACTGGTGTGAGGTGGAATCATAGGGTTGTTTTGATTTGCATTTCCCTGATGATGAATGATGTTGAACATCTCTTAAGGTGTTTCTCAGCCATCCGAATTTCTTCTGGTGAAAATTCCTTGTTTAGCTCTCTACCCCATTTTAATAGGGTTATTTGGTTCTTTGGGGTCTAACTTCTTGAGCTCTTTGTATATATTGGATATATGTCAGATGTGGGGTTGGTGAAGACTTTTTCCCAATTTGTTGGGTGTTGTTTTGTCTTTCTGACAGTGTCTTTTGCCTTACAGAAACTTTGTAATTTTAAGAGGTCCCATTTGTCAATTCTTGATCTTAGAGCATAAGCTATTTGTGTTTTGTTCAGGAACTTTCCCCCTGTGCCCATGTCCTCCAGGGTCTTCCCCAGTTTCTTTTCTAATAGTTTCAATGTGTCTGGTTTTATGTGAAGGTCCTTGATCCACTTGGAGTTGATCTTAGTACAAGGAGATAAGAGTGGATCAATTCGCATTCTTCTGCATGTTGACCTCCAGTTGAACCAACACCATTTGTTGAAAAGGTTATCTTTTTTTCCCACTGGATGTTTGTAGCTCCTTTATCAAAGATCAGTTGTCCATACTTCTGTGGGTTCATTTCCAGATCTGGCCCTTTAAGTTGTAAATCTTCCTTCTCATCTATACCTATAATCCTTAGGTTTGGTCTTCTCATTGTGTCCTGGATTTTTTGGATGTTTTGGGTTACAAGCTTTTTGCATTTTGCATTATCTTTAATTGTTGAGTCCATGGTTCCTATGATATCTTAATCATCTGAGATTCTTTCTTCTATCTCTTGTATTCTATTGTTGATACTTGCATCTATAGCCCCTGATTTCTTCCCAGGGTTTTCTATCTTCAAATTTGTCTCCATTTGAGATTTCATAGTTTTTTCTACTTCTGTTTTTAGATCCTGGATGGTTTTACTCAGATCTTTCACTTGCTTGTTTGTGATTTCATGTAATTCTTTAAGAGATTTTTGTGTTTCCTCTTTCATGACTACTACTTGTTTATGCACGTTCTCCTGTATTTCTTTAAGTGATGTTTGTTTTTCCCCGTTATTGCCTTCTGCTTTTCAATCCATATTCTCTTGAATTTCTTTAAGTAATTTTTGTGTTTGCCTTGTAAGGGCTTCAAACTTTTGATCAATTTTCTCCTGTACTTCTTTAAGAGATTTATCCATGTGTTCTGCTATCAGCATCCTAACCAATGATTTTATATCTGTATCTGGATTTTCTGGTATGTAGGGGTATCCAGGACTTTCTGCTGTTGGGGAACTGGGTTCGGATAGTGCCATATTGTCTTGATTTCTTCTAGTAACATTCCTACGTTTGCCTTTTGCCATTTGTTTATTTCTGGACTTGGTTGGTCTTGTTATTACTGGTTGGTATTTAAAGCTCCTGAGAGCCTGGTGTTTGGTGCTGCTGTCTCAGAGGGCGTCTGTGCTCCCGACGTGGTCACTGGAAGGTTTCCACCACTGGGCTCAGAATTACCTCCTCAGCTCTGCTGGGCTGGATTCAAGTCTCCTCCCTGCATGCCTCTGGATACTTAACTGGCCTCCAGTGGTCTCCTACTGGTTTGCCTCGTTAGTCTACCAGCTCCAAGATGGTGGCTGGTCTCAGGGCTCTGTCTAACTGCAGGATTCCCTGCAGGCCCCGGGGCTTCCTTGCTGGGCTGTTGAAGCTTAGGCAGTGGCTCTTTCAGTCGGCAGGGCTCTGTCTGGTTGAGATGTTCTCCCAGGATAGTGTCGGCTATGGAGCTCTGTCTAACCACGTGCTCTCTGTGGATCCTGAGCTCCCTCCGGTTGGGCTGCAGGATCCAAGATGCATGATTCAATTTTCAAATGAATGTTATTATGTCATATGTAACCACATGGCTAGAAATGATATCATTTTATCAAAAAAATCAGGTATGGAAAAATAAAAGTTCCAAGTATCAATTTTATAGAAGTATATATTATGATGAGATGCCAAATATTTTAATCAGACTCCATTTTAGAAAGCCTGACCTAAGGTTGAACTCAGGTAAGTTAATAGGCTGGTACCTAGCATTAGTTTCCAAGTTGTTCCCCCAACAAAACCTGAGCCTTGTTCCAATTTCTAGTCTATTCCTCAACTAGACCAACATTTTCAGATTACACTCTCAGCAAGACAAGTGTCTCCAGGCTATTATCCCAACAATCTTGCACCCCCATCTGACAAGCCCACCCCTTGCCTAACAACCAGCAATGTAAACTGGAGTAGAAATTAAGATTATGATGTGACTCCCAGCACCAGTCAATTCTGTTAAAGGCAAAGGTAGCTTTAAAGAAGACATTTGCACACATATTTCTTGCCTGCAGCTTACTATAAAGTCTTGCCTGGAAAGACATTTGGGGCTCCCCTGCTACTAAAACCATCCTGCATGACAGTGGGGTGGTATGTTTAGAGGGGCTGAGCTAACTATAATAGAATAAAGAGCCTGCTGTGAGTTGCATCAGATTGGCTCCTGTCTGTCTTTTGGGGATCACTAACATTTCCCTGGCACAACAATAACAATTATTATAAGTTTGTCTGGTTTTACAAAAGGAATAAATTTCATTACACATGCACAGAAGACTGATTGGTAGTTCCCATCAAATTTTCTATTTTATGGAAAACTAGAAAAGAGGATTTTGAAGATCCATAATAAAAATCAATAAATATCTAATTGCAAGGAAATGCCAATTACTGCAACATGACTTTATTCTGGTTTCTTTTCCTGGTACTGTGGAAAATTGGTCAAACAAAGAAACTCAAGGGAGAAAAGTCTTATTTCCTCACAGTTCAAGGTGCATTCTATCATGGCAGGGAAGACAGGATGACAGGAACTTGAAGCAGCTGATTCCATCATATGCACAACCAGAGGCAGAGGGTAATGAATACTTGTTCTTCACCAGTTCTCTACTTTTTCTAGAGTGAAGGTCTTCAGCCCAGTGAATCTGTCATTCACTTTCCACATGTTTCTTCCCACATTAATTAATCTATTCAATCTAATTTTTCATAGAAATATCCAGTGGCCAAATAATCTCTCAGAAGTGTGTCTGATTGCTTGTCTATGTGGTGACTGTAGACACTTCTCAACTAAAAAAATTAATCACCACATATTATACATCTAAATAGCTTTTGTGCTGTCAGGTTTTATTTTATAAACTTGTAAAAATGTTTTACATCATAAGTAATATTGAAAACAGACACAATATATTCTCTTTTTTGCCCATCTTTATTACATCTTAGTTTATAAATATTAAAATTATGTGTATATATGTTAGTGTTGAGAGTGTACATTTGAATGCAGGAGTTGTAGAGTGGCGTAAAGGTTGTGGCTCGTGTAATACAACAATGACTGTCTCTACAGAGAAAGGCCAAGAATCAAGTAGCTGTACAATCAATACATGAGACTGGAGGTTTTAACAGTCCCAATGTGGTGCTGGAATATAAGGGAAGACCAATATTGCCATCGTTCACTCTAAGTTTTAATAACGAAGTAGGTTCTAATACCAACAAAGGAATGCCTCTGCTACAAGAGAGAATATCTTGCCAACAAAAGTAAAAAGAGGCAGACAAGACCCCAAAGCTTCCTTCTTTCATATCCTTTTATGTGGGCTAACACTAGAAAGTATGGCCCAGAATTAGGGTTATGTTTCCCACCTCAATTGATCAAATCAATTCAATCCCTCACAGATATACCCAATTGCTTAAGATTCCTTGAACTGACATCCAAGATTAGCCATGCATGACAGACAACGCTATTAGTAAATTTTACTAAGTGTGTGGAATAGCTCACAAGCTGAGTACCTAAAAACTTACACAATAAATAATACTACTACATAAGTGAATTGCTTAATGGATTTCTGTCTTTCTTTTCTGCTATTTGATAGCAACACACTCTTTTTGTAGACTCTAGGCCCATGAATAAGAATCTTACCTGTAGTTAGAACCATTGTCTGTTTTCAAATGAAAGTATATTTGATGCTAGTCTTACTTTTAAGTTTATGGAAAGTTATGTTTAGAATTTCTGGTTTCATAAAAATGTATATTTTTCTATTACAAATGTTTGCCTCAATTTGTATTTATTTGGGTGCATTGTGCTCTTTTTTATTTATTATTGGATAATATTCTATATTTACAATTCATTTCCATTTTTCTGGTTCCCCACCCCCCAAAGGTCCCACATGCCCTTTTCCCTCCCCTTGCTCCCTCATCCACCCCTTCCCACTTCCCTGTTCTTGTATTCCCCTACTCTGATGCTTTGATCCTTTCCAGCACCAGTGTCCACTCCTTTCTTCTTGTCAGACATCATTTGGTATGTGAATTGTGTCTTTGTTGTTCCAAGATTCTAGGCTAATATCCACTTATCAGTGACTGCATACCATGGGTATTCTTTTGAGACTGGGTCACCTCACTTAGTATGATGTTCTCCAGCTCCATCCATTTCTCTAAGAATTTCATGAATTCATTGTTTCTAATGGCTGAATAATACTCCATTGTGTATATATACCACATTTTTTGTATCCATTCCTCCGTTGAGGGACATCTGAATTCTTTCCAGCTTCTGGCTATTATGTATAAGGTTGCTATGAACATAGTGGAACATGTATCCTTATTGCATGCTGGGGAATATTCTGGGTATAATCCCAGGAGTGGTATGGCTGGATCCTCCGGAAGTATCATGTCCAGTTTTCTGAGGAACCGCCAGACTGATTTTCAGAGTGGTTGTACCAGCTAGTAGTCCCACCAGCAGTGGAGGAGTGTTCCTCTTTCTCCACATCCTCGCCAACACCTGATGTCTTCGGAGTTTTTAATCTTTGCCATTCTGACTTGTGTGAGGTGAAATCTCAGGGTTGTTTTGATTTGCATTTCTCTAATGACTAATGATGTTGAACATTTTTTAAGGTGTTTCTCAGCCATCCAAATTTCTTCAGGTGAAAAGTCTTTGTTTAGCTCTGTACCCATTTTGGATAGGGTTATTTAGTTGTCTGGGGTCTAACTTCTTGAGTTCTTTGTATACATTGGATATTAGCCATCTGTAGGATGTGGGGTTGGTGAAGATCTTTTCCCAATATGTTGATTGCCAATTTATCCTTTATACAGTTTCTTTTGCCTTACAGAAACTTTGTAATTTTATGAGGTCCCATTTGTCTATTCTTGATCTTAGAACATAAGCAATTGGTATTCTGTTCAGGAATTTTTCCCCGGAGCCAATGTCCTCAAGGGTCTTCCCCAGTTTCTTTTCTAGTAGTTTTAGTGTGTCTGGTTTTATGTGGAGGTCCTTGATCCACTTTGAGTTCAGCTTAAGGAGATAAGAGTGGATCAATTCTCATTCTTCTGCATGTTGACCTCCAGTGGAGCCAACAGCATTTGTTGCAAAGGCTATCTTTTTTTTTCCACTGGATGTTTTAGGCTCCTTTGTTAAAGATCAATTGGCCATAGATGTGTGCGTTCAATTCTGGGTCTTCTATGCTATTCCATTGATCCACCTCCCTGTCACTGTACCAATAGCATGCAGTTTTTAACACTACTGCTCTTTAGTATTGCTTGAGGTCCAGGATATTGATTCCCCCAGAAGTTCTTTTACTGTTGATGATAGTTTTAGCTATCCTGGGCGTTTTGTTATTCCAGATGAATTTGAGAATTGCTCTTTCTAACTCTATGAAGAACTGAGTTGGGATTTTGATGGGGATTGCGTTGAATCTGTATATTGCTTTTGGCAAGATTGCCATTTTAACTATATTAATCCTGCCAACCCACGAGCATGGAAAATTTTTCCATTTTCTGAGGTTTTCTTCCATTTCCTTCTTCAGAGACCTGAAGTTTTTGTCATATAAATCTTTGAGCTTTAGTAAGGTTTCTTTTACGAATGAGGGTGCCCTTATATTTGGAGTGTAGATGTTTAGAATTGTGAGTTTTTCTTGGTGGATTCTTCCTTTGACTAGCAAGAAGTGACCTTCTGTGTCTTTTGATGACTTTGGGTTGAAAGTCAATTTTATCTGATATTAGAATGGCTATTCCAGCTCGCTTCCTGCGACCATTTGCTTGCAAAATTGTCAAAGCACACATATAATTGTGGGGTACCAAACACAATAATTGTGGGGGACCTCAACTCTCCACTATCCTCAATGGACCGATCAGGAAAACAGAAACTAAATAGGGACACAGAGAAACTCATTGAAACGTTGGACCAATTGGATTTAACAGATATATATATATATATATATATATATATATATATATATATATAGAGAGAGAGAGAGAGAGAGAGAGAACATTTCATCCTAAAGCAAAAGACTATACCTTATATACCTCTAATTTTTATGAATATTTATTTTAACATGGTTTTAGTTTTAATGTATATTACATGTTTTCTCATTACTATGGAAGCATTTCATCATGCTGCTATGGTTTACATGTAGTGAGAATTATCCATATCAGTGAGCATATTATTTGATAATAATGTTTTTAATATTGTAATGAGTACTCATAAGCTTAATACATATCATGTTTGTGGATTAATTGCATCTTAAACATTGATTTAGTACTTCAAATTTCACCTTTTTCATTCATTTAGTATATTTTTGAGTGGCGTCCTCAATTTATAAGAAGGGGATTACCACAATTTTTTCTATTGTCTCAAAGTAGAGAAATGTAAAATTTCTACCAAGTCTGTCTTTGCATCTCCTTGTGGTTATTCTTGCTGATCTGTAGGCTATACAGATTTCTACTTTTGAGTATTCACATAGACCTGCTTCATGCTCTTTAGCTGAGTCTAGTGTCTGTAGTTTGCCTCCTTGTATATCTCTTAGTCATTCTAATCATTTTAACATACTTCTTTGTGGACTTCTCTCACGTAATTTCTTTATTCTGCTTTTACAACATGCTATGGTCCTTGAACCAGCAAGAATATCTTAAGATATGTGTTGTAGTGACAATTATGTGTTTAACTGTATGAGAGTAAGAAAATGCCATCAATTACCAACTTTTTAGAGACAGATGATAAATAAATGTCTTTAAATGGAAATATGATGAGCGTCTGCTTTTTGAAGAAGAAAAATGAGATTTAACTTTAAAGTTGAAATGAGAGTTACAAGTTTGTAGGATGTTGGAAATCAAACTAGGCTTATAGTGTTTTATCAATTTGTCTGGGAAAAGGAGATAATAAGTTTACTGCTCAATAATTTTAACCACTTAATTATTTAATTTTTGAGCAATAAAGCATATATTTTTAATGTTAATTCTATTGTGACTGCTTTTCCTTTCCTAAACTGAAACTCAATACTTCATAAACATCCATCTCACAGTCTGTCTGCTCCATACCTGAGTATCAACCATTCTGTCTAATATCTCTAAGGCTTTTACTACTTCACTTGTCTAGATCCACATAATACTTGCTTTTCTATGTGTAACTGTCTGATTTCACTTATTCTAACATTTGAGAAAAATTAATTCCATATATGGTTAAGTGAGGCTCCATTACAAGAGTCTAAATATCTTTGGAGAAATTTGCTCTCAGTTTGGGGGTTGCAATCAAGTGTCAGAGATGTTGTTTATGTAGTAACTCCCCTTGATTATGTTTTGAGAAATAACCATACATGATAACTTTCATAGATGCACCACTATTTTATCTCTGGACCAACAACAATCAAAAGTTCCAAATTCTCCATCATATTGTCATCTCCAATATTGAGGAGTTTTTTTTTTCTTTGGCTGTGTGGTATGTTTTATTTTTAACATTGTCTTTAATTTTTTAATAACTAAAGAGTTAGAGAATTTTTATATATGCTTATTGGCAATTTGAAAACAAAATTTGGAGAAAAGTCTAAACTTTTGTTCATTTAAAAATTTTTAATTTTTTGCATTAAACCTTTAAAATAAGTTTTCAAATTTTAAATGAAAGCAAGTATAAGACAAGGACAAGACAGAGAGGAGAGATGAGTCTGGCTTCAATCCCACACATGGGCTATATCTAAATATTGTGCAAGTGTTGGGAGGGAGCAGACTCCAAGCCAGCTGCAGTTAGGCGGGGTGTACTTTATCATATTTGAAGTAATGGTTAGCAGAGGCTCCACAGGTTAGGGAGAAATGGCAACATCTGGAAGCAGCAGACCCATAATCAGAACAGATGGCCCTTCCCCAAGGGATAGAAAAGTAAACCAGTCTCCTTAAATAAGCCATCTGTCTGAATAATCATTTTCACCAATTAATAACAAAGACATTTGAAGGGCTGAGAAATATGATAATTATAAAACTAGGAAGATAAAAGAAGTACTATTTACCTGAATATAAAATGACACAATTTCCAGACTACTATGTTGAATATAAGACAGCTTCAATTTTTATTGCCTGTCTCAAACACTTTCTGGAGATAGCTGAATTGGTGCAAGGCAAATCAATAGATCACTTCAGTCTGCAATGAGAAATTTGACTTGCTTGTCAGCTATGTGTATTGTCATTGATCTCCAAGATCAAGTCAGGTTAAACTTCGCAAGTGATGTGGGCTCAAATAAAACAGAGATTCATAGTAGTTAAATGAGAGCTAATTTTGTATCCTTGGCAATTCCATCATAATTTCATGATGTCTTATTACTCTAATATTGGAGAAGATGTTCCCTGTGGCTCACATCACTGTTTTCCATTCTGTGTTCAAGTCATATAGAAAAATCTTATGGGAAACCTGTTTACATAATTCACCAATAATATACCAATATATATATGCTGCTCCCAGCTCATATTGACCATCTCCAATTTGGAAAATTAGCAAAATGCTTCTCATTTCTCAAGTCTAACCTCAAGATTCTTCTCTGAGAAAAAAATAATTAATCATTCAGAAAGGACCATGGTGTGGTTGCAGCTTTTCACTGAATCTAAACTCTGCTAATCAAACTGCAGTGTTGTCATACTGAACTTATTAATTGTAGAAGCATCACTCCTATGTTAGTGTGATGATACAAGGGAACAGGTACTGTGACTCAGCTTTGAGGTTTTTTTTTTTACTTGGAATAAGTCTTTGAAACAAATGTTTACAAAGGGGGATAATAGTTGATCAGAAACTGTGCTGACAAAATATGAGTTTGCTTTGTAAAAAATAAAGTATCCTTAGGAAGGAAATATATCTCAGTGTTAAGGATTTTACATATGCTGATGGTTGGTTTTAATTATAAACGAGACACACTCTTGACATGCCTGGGAGGAGAGTCTTAAGGATTGTCTAGATTATGTTGTTCTGTGAACATGTCTATGGGGGGTTGTCTTGGTCTCATTAACTGAGGGAGAAAGGATCTGTGGCCTGCATCATTCACCGTGTAACAGTTTGTTAATTATAAGAGAGTGGAAGAAGTGTGCTGAGTACTAGCTTGCATCTACCTGCTCACTACTCTCCATTCCTATTTGTGCCTGAGAATGGTCAGGTGCTTCAATCTCCTGCTGCTGTGACTTTACATCAATAATGGCAAGTAATGTGGAATTGGGATCTATGTAAACTTTTTCTTCCATTAAGTGAATTTTGTCCAAATACTTCGTTGGAGCAACATTGAAGAAAAATAATAAACTTGTGTGCTCTCTTGGACTTAATAGCCAGTATGAAAAGCTAAAATTCTAACGATTTTGATAAGCCAATTTTTCTTTGCTGAAATAAAGAGTTATAAATGAAATGAAGTATTTTAAATTATTTTAAAACTATCAAACACATTTTAATTAAAATATCTAATTAATTTTTTTAGATAAATGCTGAGATTTACAAATATGGCAATTTACAAAAATTGCAAATATGCCAATTTAAGATTGGCAGAAGTTTTTGGTTATTTGTAATTCAACTCTGAACATGACAGTTCATGGCATGGGAAATTTTCTGTCTCTGTATCTATATACATGGTTGGCAGAGAAGAAATGCTTCTTTCTGATGAAAAGGGCTGTTCTAACTTCTTATTTTCGTGTTACTACTTTCAATCATGTAAACAAGATAAATCTAATATTCATTTCCTCAGGCCTGCCTGCTGTATAGCTACAGGCTTGTAATGTCTTTTCCATTCTCCCAACCAAATTTCCTCAGGCCAGACACAGAGTGGAATGATGTCCTGTCAGCGAGGCAGGTACATCATGGCGAGGGTAATAATGATACATAAACAGTAAAACACACCCCTTTCCTTCTAATAAACAAGGTTTGACAAAACGCAGCTGGCTGATAGTTTGTTAGTGAGCTTTGTCTCTCCTTTGCAGCATGTATTTAATTCTTAAGAAAAAGATGCAATTTCATAGTTGTCTATGCCAAAGCACTTGTAGTGCTTTTTTTTACTGTATATTATCCAAATAATTTCCCATAAGTGCCAAGTTTATTCTCATCTCATTTTGTTCCCAGTTATTTTGAGAATAGTGAGCCTTTGTTCTAGCAGCAAAAGGATGCCACTTAACTAAGGAAGCACATCTAGAATGTATTTACCTCTGCATGTTTTACATAAGTAGGAAAGCACTTTCTGTCTTACTTTGCCTCCTCTCCCTGGGGCTGCAGTCAGCTTCACTTGATAAATTTCTTCCTGTTTGCCTCACTAACCATACTGTCTTTCATTCTGGGTTCTCGTGTGTTAGCTATGCTCTCTCAATATCCTGTGCTCTCAATTTAAATGCTTGTCTCCTTGCCTCCTTGTCTAGTAGCTCTTTCTTCTTCTCCCTTATTACCACCATTGTTTCTCCATCATATCGTTTGCAATTTACATGATGACATATTTTACTTCAGATCGTAGCTCATTTAGCCTTTTCTCCTGCTGGTATGCTAATAGCACATCAAGCTAATCATTAATTTCCACCCTGTGGTTTCAATAATTCCTTCCATGCTAACTCTTGCATGGGAAAATTGTTTTAGACTTGGAATCTTAACTTAGTCTAAAGGAAAAATAAGCTATATGAAGCCAAACCACTGGCAGAGGCCTTTCCAGTCAATATAAATATTATTACTTACCAGACATAAGGTTTCCAGAGCCATAGAAGAATAAAAAGGAAATATAAATTACTTTCTGAGTACTTAATCAGTGCCACTTAAAGGGTATTAGGAAGTATTTTCCAAAATCATTTTATATGATCTTTCAAAAGAATATAATTAAGAATAAGTATAAATAAAAATAAATACTAGTAATTTCTGTATTTATAAGTTATCTGAAAGATGTACACGCTGAGCAACAATTCACTATATAGTTGATAACAGAGTGTATTGGTTTGACTGAGAATGTCTAGATATATTTGCATATTTGGTTCCCCATGTATGAATTGTTGGAGAAAGCTTACTAACAGGGTGGCAATTGGTACTTCAAAGGACATTCCTAGAGTATTCTGAACTTTCCGCCTGAAGATGTGAGCTATCAGCTGTTCTTGCCCCATGCCTTTGTTCTGCCATCATAAACAATAAGCCCAATTCAACTCTTTCTTTTCTTAAGTTGCCCTTCTCTGAGTGTTTTATCATAGCAACTGACACGTAACTATTCCAACAAGTAATTCATATAATCCTCCAGGTTAGTAGATTAAGCTTGTTTTAGTGGCATATAATTATCTCATAAAGTGTACAGTATACTCTTCTCTGATGCAAGAAATTATTAGATGATGAGGTTATTTGCCTACTCTGAACATCTTTTAGTTGCCATGCCTGGTCCTTAGAGAAGTGGTTTCCACAGTATTGACCTGGAGCTTGTTAAAATCAGAGAGTCTAGGATCAACACATATGGCAAAGAATATTGTGGCCGTGTTCTCACTTGGTTCCTAGCCAAGACGAATACCAAGAGTTAGCCTCACTAATTCATTTACGTGAAGAGTGATCCACAATAGCACCACAGCAGAACTTTAGTGTGAGAAAGCAGGATTCAGAATGCAGAAAAACTGCAATTGATCACAGGGAGCCAGAAAAGGCTTTTTGGTTTTTCATCCAATATGCAGTGCTCAACTGTTCTTCTGATGAAACAATTGACACAAATGTTATGATATTTTTGTTGTGTACTCAAACTTGCTAATATGTTTAAAGTACCCCAACTAAATGTTGCATATGAAGACCAACTTAAAACATACAAAAGTGGGCTATGAAAGATCCTGGAAATCACGTTTTAGTACATTACACTAATTCTAGAGTTAGTAACTAATATAGAAGAATGTTAAACAAACAAAGAAACATTCAACACTAATGCATTTAAAGGAAATTAGTACTTGCTTAGGTTTAGAACATACTCCCAAGAGCCATAAGGTTGTTGAATATATTGCAGGGTTCCTCCTTCCAGAGTTGTTTTCCTAGATATTCCTTAAGTACTCAAAAAACTGTAAAACCATGGTCAGGCCAGTTGTTTGCATGCTGTATCCCCTGTTGCTAAATCCTTTGTAGCATTTAACTACAATACTTACCAGGCTAGAGTTGAATTGAAAGCTACTTATGTGCTGGCTGATTTTGATTACGAGAGGGTACCTGCTTGTTGAGAATTATTGCTGTCAGTTTGGCTAAACTGTGAACTGTGAAGCTATTCAGCACACACCAGGAAATGAAGGCTATTGGTATACTAGTGACACAGCCATTATAGGTGGGACTAACAGGTTTTAAGTTGTATTTTTGGGCCACTTAACTGGAGAACAATCTAGCCTGGTACTGGACAAACAGACCTGTGTCTGGAGCAAGGATGGGTTTTTCTGGGAGAAAACAGTTCACCTTTTGTTAAAAAGTTATGATACACCTTTCACAATGCTTTTAAGATATTGCTGTTAGCACAAATAGCTCACTGATGTTGTCAACCTCAGTCAAAGAGAAAAAAAACCTTCTTTATTGCAATAGGAAAGTAACTATAGAGTGTCATAATAGTCAGTCTGCTTATAATAAGCAACTATTGATATGGCATAGTGGCCCAATGCTCAGCCAGAAGTGAAAGAGTACAAATAGACATCCCTACATCCCTCCTAGGTTGAGGGGAGTAAGGAATTGAATAGAATGCACAAACACTAAAATAGCCAGAGTAGAATGGAATGTTGTGTAGCTATTTTCTTCTAATCTAAATGCCCTTTCTCAAATGAAGAAGGGAGATACGTATGACTCCAGGATCTCACAAAACTGTAAGGTTTACAAACTACTCTAAGACAGTGTAAGCAGCAATTAATCGCTGAGGGAGCAATGACTTCATAATTGATATGTGCAGAAGTGGCACAAGGAGCACCAATGGGTGCTGCACTCCCGAGTCACTGTTCAAATTGGTGAGCGTTCTGATGAACAAACTGGGTGAGTATTCATTTACCCATGAGTCTTCCTGGTTCCAAGTTAGGCTCAGCAGAGCCATTCACTTTAAGCTTCCAGGAAAAGTAATATGACAACGCTAAGGAAAAAATGTTAATTTGAACTTGATTCAGCTTTCACATATATATACATTACACTGCACCCCAGTCATGTCTATATTTACATTTTTATGTATTTGTGAAACAAATTTAAATTTGGTTGAAAGAAACAATGAATGATGCTGAGGTAAGATTCAAGAATTCTCAATAAAGTAAAGTCTCAAAATTGTTCAGTCAATAATATTTGAAAACTAGAGTGATTCTATAGTGAAAGACACAATAGAAGGGAGATAGAACTTGAAGAAACCACCTCCAGTAGATAGACATGGCCCCCAGTGGAGGGATGGGGCCACCGACCCATTTCAAAATTTTTAACCCAGAATTGTTCCTGTCTAAAGGAAATATAGGGACAAAAAAAAAAAAAAAAGCAGAGTGAAGGAAAGTCCATCCAAACCACCCTTCCGTGGATTCATTCAATCCTCAGACACCAAATCCTGATATTAGGGTTGATGCCAAGATGTGCTTACAGACAGAAGTCTTTCATGGCTCTTCTTAGACACCTGACTAAGATGCAGATAGCCACAGCCAATCAATGGACTGAGCCTGGGGTCGCCAATAGAAGAGTTAGGGGAAGGACTGAAGGAGCTGAAGGGGATTGCAACCCTAGAAAAAGAACAACAATCTCAACTAACTGAACTCTCAGAGCTCCCATGAGCTAAACTACCAACCAAAGTGTATATGTGGGTGGGCCCATGGCTCCAGCTACATGTGTAGCAAAGGACTTCCTTATCGGCATCAATGGGAGAGGAACTGGTCCTATGGAGACTTATTGCTCCAGAGAAGGGGGATGTGGAGGGGTGAAGTGGGAGTGGGTGGGAGAGCACTCTCTTAGAGGCAAAGGGGAGATGGGAGGAGTGAGGCGTTTTTCGGAGGGGAGACCATGAAAGAGGACAGCATCTGAAATGTAAATACATAAAATAATATATTAAAAATAAATCACATATGAAAATATTCTTGTTTTCAAGTAAATAAATTTTATATTTATAGTTTTGGTTGTGAGCCTAGCCTTAATGCCTGATCCATCTCTCTAGGCCATGTTATACATCTATGCCAATTCAGTTTTTATTTGTCTGTTCCTTCCTTTCCTTTTTTTCTTCTCTTTTTTAATTCATTCCTAATATTTTTCTTTCTTTCCTAACAGTCCTTAGACAATTTTCTCGCTATTACATATAACTGATTCTTTTAATCTCTTGGTTTTAAAAAATACATCTTTGTGAGTTCTATAATATTGAGAGCTATATATTTTCACAGAAATATCAAATTTGGTGTTTTGGGGTTTTTTTGAGATTATAGTATCTGTCAAATGAAGAAATTGTATAATGTTTCTAGAAAAAATATGACTTACTACTGACAATATGACCTAACACTCATTTGTCAAAATACAAACTTCTATGTGGGGCAGTGTCTATGTTTCTCTTTTTTACATGACTGTAAAATTATGTAATGTCTTTACAAACACTTTAAATTCACCATAATATGATCAACCCAATTATTTCTCTCTACCATTGAAAACTTTGTAAGACTTAGTAGCATCCACTCCTAGACAAATATTCTGCAGATTTGCATTGAAAATAAGTTTCTTAACTAGCAAGCTAAAAGAAAAAAGACCTCCACATTGTCTTCTGACATCTAGGTGGGTGGTGGGGTACACGTAAGTGCACAAACATCAATAAATATGTTTAATAAAAATTTCAAAAGAAATCCTTTGGTTTTTTTGCAAGGACAATTTTGTAATCCATAAATTAGTGCAAAATGATGCTATTGTATAAAAGTATAATCTCTTTATTGTAGTAGTATATCCATTACGAAACCCCATGGCTACCCGCCACAAAGTTCTGGCTTCCTGAATGAAAGACACATACACAGCCTTTATATGTTGATATGCCTTAATCAGTGCAATAGCTGGACAACTTCCTAACCCCCATCTGGCTAATCCACCTCCCACCAATAAGCCCCATTGATTACTTACTAAATTCTATAGTCCATCTTGCCCGCCCTGGAACCAGTTGGGTAGCCCTCTTGGACTGCTCTCCCTGGCCTCCTGTAAGGCATAAGCTCTCTGTCTCACATCCTCTCAGGTGTAGCAGCTCCTCTCCTTCAGCTCCTCCACCTCTCGTTCTTCCTCCTTCCTCTTTGTCCTTAGACTGGGAATCCTAAAAGTTCTGCTTCTGTTTGTCCTGCCCAACCATTGTCCTGTGGCCTGCTCTGCCTGCACCTTTATTTACCAATTGAGCAGGTTCCCAAAGGCTACAGAAGTGCAGTTGTTCTGCAAATAGTCCTGCTGACAAAAATTAACATAAGAATGCAAGCAGCCAGCAGCCAAAGTACTGAGCACAGGATCTCCAAAGGAGGGGTTAGAGAAAGGACTGAAGGAGCAGAAGGGATTTGCAACCCAGAGAAAGAACAACAATATCAACCAGTCTTCTCAAAGCTCTCTGGAACTAAACCACCAACCAAAGAGTACACAAGGAGGAACCCGGTGGCTCCACCTGCATATGTAGCAGAGGACGGACTTGTTGGGAATCAGTGGGAAGAGGGGTCCTTGTTCCTGTGAAGGCTTGATGCCTCAGTGTAGGGGAATGCCAGGGCCAGGGCGGGGAGGTGGAAGAGGGTAGGTGGGTGGGGAAGGAGAGGAAGGGAGGATGGGATGGTAGGTTCCAGGGGAGGAGGGAAACCAGAAAAGGGGATAACATTTGAAATGTAAGTAAAGAAAATATCCAATAAAAAGGAGGTTAGGGAATAATACAAGCAGCCACATCTTTATTTCCTATAGTATCTCAGAGTTAAAGTTGTGGAGGGGTAACTGAGAAGGGAGATACAATTTGAAATGTAAACGAATAAAATGATTAATAAAAAAATTCTGCTACAAACTTGATTCGAATACCAATTTTAAAAAAAAATCAGAAGTGATAGTACTGTGGTGAATTGATTGATCAATAAAAGATTTTAATGAGATGTAAAAATATTAATATCAAACAAAACACATTTTCTCACAGATGGCAATTTCAGGAACTTTACAATCAATCTGAGATTTTTTTCCCCGTGATTTATGTGATTTTTTTCTTTTCATCTGACTTAGATTTCTGTGTTACTTCAATAATTGCTGATAGGGTGTGTCAGCTCATTCTCAAACTTTGTATATTATGGAAGAACATTTCATATCTCCTAGTGTAAAATTATTAACCACACAATTAAGATACAACTACCTAAAACTGTCAGTATGTTTGATCATTTTTATTTTCAATTCCCTAAAATGACACAAATAAGTCAGCCATCTTTATTAACAGTAACAGCATGAAGTGATTTACTAATTTCATTCTTTTCCTAATTATTCAAATTAGGAATCATATTGACAACTAGAATATTGATGTCAAAATACATTATTATGCAAAACAAACAAACTGGTATGGTTTAAATCACTTTGTAGTACTCTTTTACCCTTGAAAATAAAATGTGCTGATTAATTTTAACATTAAACCATGTCATATAAAATAAGGGATAGCAGTTGTTTAAACAACAGGAAAAAATAGGATCTTATATGCTGAAAAAAATGTATGTAAGATATATTTTTATGCTCAAATATCCAAAAGTAATTTGGTTTTATATTCACTGTAAATTTTGTTTGTTTGTTAGTATTTTTGTCAACGACTTATAGTAGTTTTTCCTATGAAACTAGAACTTCAACTGAAGCATCCCTTCTACAACAGGGCTGTGAGCAACTGTTGGGACATTTTCTTGATTGGTAATGGATGTCAAAACACCCAGTACCATATGGCAGGTGGGCCTATACTGAAAGTACTACGAATTACCTAAAATTGAGTCTGGTAGAAAGCCAGCAAGATGTAGTCTTGTTTCTGTTTGAGGTCTTGCCCTGATTTTCTTTTTGTGATGCATTTTAATCATATGTGTAAGTCAATTAACCTTTTTTATTCCCAAATGGCTTTTAGTCATGTGCTTGTCACAACAGGAAACAAAACAGAGCAGTAGATGATAAAATAAGTGAGATGCTTCTTTGATTGTCCAGACCAAGTTGTTTTATGGGAATATTGTATCAGGATTTGGAACATTGAACACGAAAAGCTATTGCATGGTCAGTAATTAATAGGCTATTCTGTGATGCCTGAATATAAGAACACAGATAATGGAAGATGAGGATTTGTAGCCTCATATCGAAGTTTGAAAGTCTCTCAAACCCATTATTATGAAATATATTTATATTAAAAACAGCGGAAATGAAATATTTGGTGCTTCACTGAAACAATTGCTACTCATGATCTGGGCTGAAAAGATCAGCTGGGATTAAAAGGAAAGCAGCATCATTGTGGTTACGTCTTCCAGTATCTATATCCACAGAATCCATGTGTAGAAGTCATGATCCCAGTAGTCATAGGCTCCTCATTAGCCTAGCAGCAGAATGTGGCAAATGCTGTGTAAGAGACTCTTATTTCCTACTTTGAAGTATAGTCATTGCAGTTATTATAACAGTGGAAAGTACAGTGGGATGGTTAGAAAAAATTAAATAAAATGAAATAAAACATCGATATTATAAAAAGGAGTTATTTTTTAATTAGATATGATTACATAAATTCTTTCATTCACTTCCCTCTCGATACTCTGCTTATGAATACAGTTTCAATCTTAGTGTAAAATAATGTGAAATTTAGAGTTACAAATCCTGAGATTATATTTCTGCCTTCTTTAAGTTTCTTAGTCTTTTTTTTTTATCTCTCCAAGCTTTAGTTCAATCATGTATTAAATGTGAATTTAAAGGATTTCTACAATTGTGAAATTTCAAACTACATGTAGCTGAGTTGTGAAAGGAAGGGGCTTATTAGCTTTAAAAATTATTTCTCACTGTGTTTGGGAATGGTATTAGAATTCCTAGAAAATAGAATGTATATATTTATCCCAGGATAAACCTGTAAAATTTATTGTGAGCAGAGTCTCCGCTGTTTTTAGCATAATATAAGAAAATATAAGAAAAACCTTATAAAGTACATGTTAAAAATCACAAATCCTTCATGCTAATTTTTGGAAGGACAGCTTAAATCCAACTTGACGTTGGGATTTCACTGAGAGAAAAATAAATGTCAATTTGTTTTTATGTAACTAGGATTGTTTGAAAACAAAATGTCTCCAAATGTTTACAGGTTGAAAGCCTGGTCCCTAGCTGACAATACACTTGAGGGATGATTGCTTCAGTGATTAACTTCATCAATGCATTAATCCACTGATGTGTTATGTGTTGACAACTGAAATTTTATTATGTGGTAGGGTTTTGTTGGAGGAAGTATGTTACAGGTTTCATGAGTTTGAGAGTTATTTTCTGGTTCTAGCCCTTATCTTTCTTTCTGTTCTTTTACATTGAAAGGAGACATAAATGTTCTCCACTATACTCTTTGTTTGGGTGCACTCAGCATCAGAACACAGCAATAGTGGAACATAATCCTGAATCAGAACTTCTCCATGCAATTTCCTACTAACGTTAACTAATTATTTGATTAAAGGAATAGGATACTTACGATCATAGTAGGTTGGTTGCAAAGTATATCTGTCACCATAGTAACACTGTCAACTTACATAGGAATAGAATATGCCATTATAAAATATTAGCAATGACAAGTCTTCATAAGGATAGGAAAAGAAAAGGAAACATATATACAAACCATATGTGTGTGTGTATGTGTGTGTGTGTATGTGTATGTGTGTATAAAATCAATACTTATTTGAAAATTGAGAAATATCTCACTCTCTTGTACAAAATAAGAGCCAAAAGCCAAAACATAATCTAGTGTAAATAATAATATCTAGTGATTTATTTCTAATATGTCAAACCCAAAAGCCAAAGAGGCCTCCATTTATGTAGCATTTCCCTCCAGTTATTGATCTATAGATCAAAGTCTAGATAATAACATTTTAACTACAATAGACTATTGGGTATTAGAGAGACCAGAATGAATATCTAGCCACAGAAAAAGTGTAACAAAAATAGAGATAGAAAAAATGAGGTCCAAATAACCAATGAAATATGTGATAAAGCGTGGAACTTTTTGAAAGCCAAGGTAGGGAAAGGGAGGGAGGGAGGGAAAGAAGGAGGAAGAGGGAGAAAAGGAAAGAGAGAGGTATACAAAGAGAAGGAGAGGGACAGAGAGATTTTTTTTCTCTTGGAAACCTAGGGCATATGAAAGGACCTGAAAATAAGCTTTGTGAGTTCAATTTTTGATCATATAACCTAAAATCTTTTCCCAAGGAAGATAGAAACATGAAAATTCTGTGTAATTTTTACCAATCACAGTTATAACTTAACACCTAATTCTTTCTTTTCTTTTCTCTCTTCAATTGACATTTCATATGATATATGAGATTAATATATCCTTTTCAAGAGTAATCATACACACTCTTTTCAATTTAACTTTAGCAAAGGAATCATGATAGATTATGTGTCATGCAACAAATATAATATAGTTAAAATTATTTAAACCATAATGAATAATTTTTCACTCATAGTGGAAACAAAATAGGAATTAATAATTATAATAATGAAGAATTAGTTATAATAATTGTAAAGATAAAAGCAATACTTCAGACATTTGAAAATTAACTAAGGTCCTTATATATTTCCCCAATAAAAAAGTACATTTTAATAATTAAAATACATTGAAGTAAATGAAAATCAACATACAATTTATGAAAATAGCTATGACATAGCTAAACCAATGTTGAAAAGGAAATTTATAATTATAGTAAATAGACAGACATGTGAAGAAGGAAAAGACTTAAATCAAAAGTTAAACAGTTCTTTGCAGATGTTCAGAACCTCAACCCATCCAGAACCTCAACATATGCAAAAAGAATGAAGGAATTTGAATTATTATTAGCATTAATCATATTCAACTGATGGGTTTGGAAACCACAAATAAACACAAGTAAGCCTTCACTGTTTCATAGGAGAATTCTAGAATTCTCCCTGATATTTAAAAAATAATTTACACTAGTCCAATGTAATGCATTTCTGAAAATAAAACATGAAATAGTGGTTTCAATTCATTCATGGATTTATTATTCCCTCATTTGATAACCAGTGAAAAGTTTACAAAGAAAATCTTGTACACAAATCCTGCTTATAAATAAAGCTGGAACATTCTTTATGTTTGTCAGCAGAACTAAAAATCTGCTTAAAATACCATGTCTTTTGACTAAGGAATTAAAGAGATAAAAATTTCATTCAATATTGTGAAATTAACCAATGAGATCCTCTATGACAACATGTTAAAATTGTTATATCAGTTTATATAGATAAAACTCATATAAAAAGATTAACCACCCATTCATGATTAAAGTTCCAGAAAACTATAAATATAAGGAAATGTTCTTAGATGATATGTTAATTTTACACAATTGTTGCAGAACATCCAAGCAAATCAAATTAAGGAAGAAAAGGTTTATGCTGGTTCATGGTTTCATTGCATAGTAATTTGGGTATTTTTTTCTGAGTTTCTGGTGAGGTGGGAAACACGTATTTTGAAGAATGTGATGAAACACACAGCATTATACACTGAAGTTAGTTTACAGAAAAGACTCTAATGAGGAAAGGCAAGGATCACTGTTATCAGTCACCTAACTGCCAACCATATAAAAAATGACACAGAATGATTTCTCAGTTTAAGAACCACTGACTAGAAATTGAAACTTTACTTGTTTCATTTCTTTTACAATAATAATTTGTAAGGGAATCTTGGGCTAATGAAAGCTCATAGAAGAAATTCTCTGAGATTAAAGGGTTTATAAAGTTATCACAACACTAAAAACTCCAAAAAAAAAAAAAAACCCAAAAAACCGTGATTTGTATTATATCAATCTATTCTCAAAAGATTAAATTTTAAAAAGGTTATAAGATACAGAAAAATAATTGTGAACTGTATTTTCTATAAAAATTCTTATACCTAGAATATAAAAAAGATTAGATGTATTAAAACAAAACAATCCAAATATGTAATGTGACAAAATATGAAAACATATTTTGCAAATTAAAGCGGCAAATAAGAACATAAAATTAAATTGTGAGTATTAGCCTTTGGGGACTTAAATAGTAAACCATTACAAGAATGACTCTCAATAAGGTTATTTAAAGTAAAATAACTACTGGAAGTGGTCTCTTCAGGTTCCATATACCTCTATTGGGCATTTTGGTTAAAGTCTCCCACATGGAGTCCTGGGAACCTCCCCATCCAAGGTCTCTGGGAATTTTGAGAGGTTCCCCTTACCTCTCATGCCCTGCAGCTGCATATTTCCATTCATATTTTTTGCCCTTTGGGGCTCTCTTCTGACTCCCACTATATCTGATCCTGCCCCCGTAACCCCCTACTCTACATTCTCCCACCCAGATCCTTCCTTCCCTCTGCCTCCCATGATTGTTTGGTTCCTGCTTCTATGTGGAATTTAAGGACCCTCACTTGGGCCTTCCTTCTAGTTTATATTCTTAAGGTCTCTGAGGTGTATAATGGGTATTATCTATTTTTTGGCTAATATCTATTTATCAGTAAGTACATGGCATGCATGTCCTTTCAGGTCTAGGTTACCTCACTCATGATATTTCTGAGCTTCACCCATTTGCCTGCAAAATTTGTAATGTCCTTGTTTGTAATAACTGAATAGTTTGTCCATTGTGTATCTGTACCACATATTCTGTATCCATTCTTCAGTTGAGGAATATCTATGTTGCTTCCAGTTTCTGGCTATTATGAGTAGGCTGCTATGAACATAGTGGAGAACATATCCTTATGATATGGTGGAACATCATTTGGGTTTATGTCCAGGACTACCTCTAATAGCCAGACAGGATTCCCAGTGGAGGGATGGGGACACCAACCAACTTGTAAAACTTTTGGCCAAATATTGATTGTGTCTAAAAGAAATTCAGGGACAAAAAAGTGTAGCAGACTGAAGAATAGCCTACCAGGGATCAGCCCAATTTGAATCCCGTGGGATTTATCCAATGGGTGGGCACTAATTACTGACACAATTACTGATGTTATGTTGTGCTTGCAGACAGGAAATGAGTATGGCTCTCATCTGAGAGGCTCTACTAGTCACTAACTGAGACAAATCCAACAACTCACATCCAAATATTACATGGAGGTTGGGGACAATTATGGTAGAGTTAGGGGAAGGATTGAAGGAACCGAAGGGATGGCAACACTATAGGAAGATCATTAGCGTCAACTATCGTGGAGCCCTGAGAGCTCCCAAGCAATGAGACACCAACAGCATACACAGCTAGTCCAAGGTTTCTGGCACATATAAAGCATAGGGCTGCCTTGTTTGGTTTCAGTGTAAAAGGACACAGCTAATGCTGTAGAAACTTGATGCCCTTAGGTAGGGGTTAATTGGGAGCACCCTCCTAGATGGGAAGGAGTAGACAGATTGGGCAGAGAACTCTGTCAGGGGGAGCAAAAAGATGGAGCAATATTTGGGATGTCAATGAATGGAATAATTAATTAATAAGCAAGTATAATGAAATATAAACCCATTAGGATGTGAAACTAAATTACTTGAGGCAACACCAATTATGAATGAAAACAATGTAGATATACTGAACAGTCAGAAACTGATAAAAACCTGCAACTGCTTATAACTCAATACTTGTACTCCTAGACATTGTTCCCACTCAATAATCTATTCACATGTTTAAATTTGGAAGTTAATATTCTCTTGCTAGGAACATATTATAACCAAGAATTCCTGAACAGAACACCGGTTGCTTATGCTCTAAGAGCAAGAATAGACAAATGGGACCTCATAAAACTACTAAGTTTCTGTAAGGCAAAAGACACTGTCAAGAGGATAAATCGACAACCAACAAATTGGGAAAAAATCTTCACCAACCCCACATCCAACAAAGGGCTAATTTCCAATGTATAGAAAGAACTCAAAAGGTTAGACCCCAGAAAACCAAATAACCCTATCCAAAAATGGGGTACAGAGCTAAACAGAGACTTTTCACCTGAAGAAATTCGGATGGCTGAGAAACACCCTAAAAAATGTTCAACATCACTAGTCATTAGGGAAATGCAAATTAAAACAACCCTGAGATTTCACCTCACACCAGTCAGAATGGCTAAGATTAAAAACTCAGAAGACATCAGGTGTTGGCGAGGATGTGGAGAAAGAGGAACACTCCTCCACTGCTGGTGGGAATGCAAGCTGGTACAACCACTCTGGAAAACAGTATGGCGGTTCCTCAGAAAACTGGACGTGATACTTCCAGAGGACCCAGCCATACCACTCCTGGGAATATACCCAGAAGATTCACCAGCATGTAATAAGGATACATGCTCCACTATGTTCATAGCAGCCTTATATATAATAGCCAGAAGCTGGAAAGAACCCAGATGTCCCTCAACAGAGGAATGGATACAAAAAGTGTGGTATATATACACAATGGAGTACTATTCAGCCATTAGAAACAATGAATTCATGAAATTCTTAGAGAAATGGATGGAGCTGGGGAACATCATACTAAGTGAGGTGACCCAGTCTCAAAAAAATACCCATGGTATACAGTCACTGATAAGTGGATATTAGCCTAGAAGCTTGGAACACCAAAGACATAAATCACATAACAAGTGATGTCTCACAAGAAGAAAGGAGTGGACACTGGTGCTAGAATGGACCAAAACATCATTGTGGGAGAGTACAAGAACAGTAAGGTGGGAGGGGGTGGATGAGAGAGCAGGGGGAGGGAAAAGGACATGTGGGACCTTTGGGGGTGGGGAACCAGAAAAAGGGAAATGAATTGTAAATATAGAATATATCCAATAAAAAAAAAGAAAAAAAAGGGAAAAAATAAGTTTATAAGAAGAGAATTTGGAGGAAAATCTAGAAGGAAAACGTTTAGATTTAGTCTAATGAGAAAAATATGTCAACATCATAGGTTAAAATGCTACTGAGATTGTCAGATTTGCCAGTCATATAGGTACATTCAACAAATAAGAAAGCTTAAAGGGACTGACATTTTGATAGCTTGTTCTTCTTCCCTTCTTATCTAGGAAAGATTGTATGTTTAATTCTACTTGAAGTCCTTAATAACCTTCCTACCTCTTCTGAATTATCTTACTATTCTCATGTGATTTTCACAGATAAGTTTCCAAACAATTTAGACTAATTATTTTTCAAACTAGCACCTTGTGAATGTGTGAAAATTAAGGAAAAAATTTTTATAAATTTTCCTGGAAAAACAGCAAATTGTTAATTAAAGACAAAAATTATGTTTTTTATAATGTTATGTTTTCACTTAGAGAAACAGGTCTATTTTTCATCCCAAAACTTTTGCCTTTTAATATGTTTGTAAATTTATTTTGAATTATTTTTTTGAGAATTTTATATTTATAGAAAATGAAGTTTATTCATATTAGCTTTCCTCCATCTTCTCTCAGATTTTTTCCTGGCCATGTCTCTCTAACAACTTCGAATTCTATTTACATATTATTAAAGTCTAGTGAGTGTCATATAGGTGTATGAGTACTGGGGTGATCCACTGATGCATAAACAATAGATCTGTTTGTGTGTCCACATGAGTATGTATGTGTGTGATATTCTTATAGTATTTATATTATTGTTGTCATAGCTCTTGTCTAATCTATATTAAGTTTTAGAAATTTCTCAAGATATATTTTGATCATATTCATTCCTTCTCATTCCCTTAGTTCCACCAGGATCAACCACTATCTTTATTCCTCCCCAATTTTATATAGTCCTTTTTAAAAAATAATTCATTAGCTCCATTTGTGCAGCTTCTATGTTCCTAGTTGTGCTTCCATCTATTAGCACATATCAGGAGTCACAGTCTTAAAGACACTGACTTCCCTCCTTTAAAAGTCTGGCGGTTCCTCAGAAAACTGGGCACAACACTTCCAGAGGACCCTGCTATACCACTCCTGGGCATATACCCATAGGATTCCCCAGCATGTAATAAGGATACATGCTTCACTATGTTCATAGCAGCCCTATTTATAATAGCCAGAAGCTGGAAAGATCCTAGATGTCCCTCAATGGAAGAATGGATATGAAAAATATGGTATATATTCACAATGGAGTACTATTCAGCCATTAGAAACAACGAACTCATGAAATTATTAGGCAAATGGATAGAGCTGGAGAACATCATACTAAATGAGGTAACCCAGTCTCAAAAGAGTACTCATGGTATGCACTCACTGATAAGAAGATATTAGCCTAGAATCTTGGAATACCCAAGACACAATCCACATGTCAAATGACATCCAAGAAGAAGGATGGAGTGGCCCTTGTTACTCAGTGAATCAGTGTAGGGGAATGCCAGAACAGGGAAGTGGGAATGGGTAGATGGGGGAACAGAGGGAGGGAAAAGGGCAATTGGTACTTTTGGGCAGCGGGGAGCCAGGAAAGGGGATATAATTTGAAATATAAATAAAGAATATATTGACTATTAAAAAAAAGCTATCACCTGCCCACAGCATTTCAGTTAAGGTTAGGAACATTCTCTGTGTTAGAGGGTTGACTGCATTGACATGGTACAAATCCTGTGGAGACAACCACAGCAGATGTGGGTTTAGAACTACTGCAGTCCTGTCCTGCTTAGAAGACAGTTTCAGTCCAGTCATCCTAGACCTCTGGATTTCATAATATTATGTTCGTCTTTCACAGTGATCATGAGCCTTGGAAAAGAGTTGGGTAGAGATACTGAATCTAAGACTGTGCACTCCTCTGGCCCTCTCTGCTTTTTGACAACTTGTAAGATTCAATATTAAGCATTGTTCACTGTATTTAAAAAAAGAAATTCTCTGATGATGAGTTTGGAAAGCTCATAAGCCATTGGTTCTTGTTCAAATTTACAGGATCAGACATATGTTTCCTCTGTGGGTACGGCCTTATGGTTTCCCCTAAAACATTTGTGTAACTGTTGAACACAAGGGCATATCTTACCACAGGTAATTATTTCAGTTCCCAGGTTTCATAGTTGGAAACTCTGTTGATGACTACCCCCAAACCCATGTCTGCATACATAGTACCTTCAGGTACTAGGAAAATTCCTTCTATTAAATTTCTCCCTCTTCATCATTAATTAGAAAAGCTAATTATTTTTTGAATATTAATCTTTTAATTTTCTAATATGCTAGTATCTATTGTTTATTAGGAAATGTTTCAATTGATTCCATTTGATGGCCTGTATTAATTAATGCGACAGCATACACACAGTTATTCTTTGTAGATCATGTTTCTGTAGTATTTTGTATTTTGTTTTGCTTCACCAAATTATTTTATTTAACGCTTTTGGATTTATTCCTATGTGATATCTATATTCATTTCTTTGCTTTTTTCCTTATCTTTCTGACATTACTACTTTATTTGTTATGCTTCAAATTTTGACTTAGTTGTAATTATAAGTATGTAATTCTATCTTCCTTTCTGATGATGGTTCATAAAAAAGTAAATATTGCATTTTCCTTCAGTTGCACTATCATATATGAGCTATAAATAAATAATACTACATTAACACTTCATTATTTGTTATGGGACTGTTTCAAAATGACAAAGATCATTTATAGCAATAAATGTCACAAAATATCTATGTAATATATAGATGAATACAATGTATATGACTGCAACCAAAAGTTGCCTAGATTGTTAATTGATGATAGTAAATGGGTAATTATTATTTAAATTGTCTTTGAAATTCTAAGGTGTTTTAATGTTTTTACTAAATCAGTCTTGAATTAAGTTCCCTAAGGGCTGTGTTCAATTTTGGAAAAACATGTACTTACATACATTGATGCTAAAATTCGAAGGTCACAAATCATGTATCTTATCATACTAATAATTAAACCTTAAATAATATAAGTATAATTTACATAATATATATGAATTTCATGTTTTGAATTTTGTATTTAATATGAAAATATAGCTTCATTAAGGTACATTAACTTGCTTATCATACTTTGAATAATATTGGATTTAAACTTTAATGACTTCCAGGTATATAATTTTCATTTAGGTTTCTTTTATTAAAATCAAACTCTACTTTAGAAAAGTTTTTTATTGGCCATCTGAAATTCTTCAGGTGAAAAGTCTTTGTTTAGCTCTGTACCCCATTTTTTGATAGGGTTATTTGGTTTTCTGGGGTTGTACTTCTTGAGTTCTTTGTATACATTGGATATTAGCCCTCTGTCAGATGTAGGGTTGGTGAAGATCTTTTCCCAATTTGTTGGTTGCTGATTGTCCTTTTGACAATGTTTTTTGCCTTACAGAAACTTTGTAATTTTATGAGGTCCCATTTGTCTATTCATGATCTTAGAGCATAAGCTATTGGTGTTCTGTTCAGGAACTTTCCCCCTGAGCCAATGTCCTCAAGGGTCTTCCCCAGTTTCTTCATTATTAGTTTCAGTGTGTCTGGTTTTATGTGGTAGTCCTTGATCCACTTGGAGTTGAGCTTGGTACAAGGAGATAAGAGTGGATCAATTCTCATTCTTCTGCATGCTGACCTCCAGTTGAGCCAGCAGCATTTGTTGCAAAGGCTATCTTTTCTCCAATGTTTTTTTTCAGCTCCTTTGTCAAAGATCAATTGGCCAGAGATGTGCAGGTTCAATTCACATTCTGGGTCTTCAATCCTATTCCATTGATCCACCTCCCTGTCACTGTACCAATATCATGCAGTTTTTAACACTACTGCTCTGTAGTATTGCTTGAGGTCCAGGATACTGATTCCCCCAGAAGTTTTTTATATTTGAGAATAGTTTAACTATCCTGGGTTTTTTGTTATTAAGATTAATTTGAGAATTGCTCTTTCTAATTCTATGAAGAACTGAGTTGGGATTTTGATGGGGATTGCATTGAATCTGTATATTGCTTTTGGCAAGATTGTCATTATAACTATATGAATTCTGCCAACCCACGAGTATGGAAGATTTTTCCATTTTCTGAGGTCTTCTTCCATTTTCTTCTTTAGAGACCTGAAGACCTTGTCATACAAATCTTTCACTTGTTTGGTAAGAGTCACACCAAGATACTTTATATTGTTTGTGACTATTGTAAAGGGTATCATTTCCCTAATTTCTTTCTCAACCTGCTTATCCTTTGAGTATAGGAAGGCTACTGATTTGTTTGAGTTGATTTTGTAACCAGCCACTTTGCTGAAGTTGTTCATCAGCAGTAGGAGTTCTATAGTGGAGTTTTGGGGTCACTAAAGGTAGCCTTTTCAACAAATGGTGCTGGCTCAACTGGACATCAGCACAATCAAGGACCTCCACATAAAACCAGACACGCTGAAACTAATAATAAAGAAACTGGGGAAGACCCTTAAGGACATTGGCTCAGGGGAAAATTCCTGAAGAGAACACCAAGAGCTTATACTCTAAGATCAAGAATAGACAAATGGGACCTCATAAAATTACAAAGTTTCTGTAAGGCAAAAGACACTGTCAAAAGGTAAAATTGGCAACCAACAAATTGGGAAAAGATCTTCACCAACCCTTCATCTGACAGAGGGCTAATATCCAATGTATACAAATAACTCAAGAAGGTAGACCTCAGAAAGCCAAATAACCCTATCAAAAATGGGGGACAGAGCTAAACAAAGACTTTTCACCTGAAGCACTTCAGATGGCTGAGAAGCACCTTAAGAAATGTTCAACATCATTATTCATTAGGGAAATGCAAATCAAAACAACCCTGTTATTTTACCTCATACCAGTCAGAATGGCTAAGATTAAAAACTCAAGAAACAGCAGGTATTGGCGAGGATGTGGAGAATGAGGTACACTCCTCCACTTCTGGTGGGATTGCAAGCTGATATAACCACTCTGGAAATCAGTCTGGTGGTTCCTCAGAAAACTGGACAAGATACTTCCAAGGACCCTGCCATACCACTCCTGGGTATATACCCAGAAGATTCCCCGGCATGTAATAAGGATACATGCTCCACTATGTTCATAGCAGCCTTATTTATAATAGCCAGAAGTTGGAAAGAATCCAGATGTCCCTCAACGGAGGAATGGATACAAAAATTGTGGTATATATACACAATGGAGTACTATTCAGCCATTAGAAACAATGAATACATGAAATTCTTAGAGAAATTGATGGAGCTGGAGAACATCATACTAAGTGAGGTGACCCAGTCTTAAAAGAATACCCATGGTATGCACTCACTTATAAGTGGATATTAGCCTAGAAACTTGGAACACCAAAGACACAATCCACTTACCAAATGATGTCCGAGAGGAAGGAAGGAGTGGACCCTGGATCTGGAAAGGCCAATGAATCAGTGTAGGAAAATACCAGAACAGGGAAGTGGGAAGGGGAGAATAGGGTAGCAAGGGGAGAGAAAAGGGCACATGGGACCTTTGGGGGGGGGCGGGGAACCAGGAGAAGGGAAATGAAATGTAAATAAAGAATATATCCAATAAAAAAATTATCAGGAAAAAAAAGAAAAGTTTTTATATGCCAATTTTAAATATTTTTTTACTTCCTCTGCTTTGCTTTAAAATTTAGTAGCACTACCTCTTATTCATTTAAGTAACTTGATTAAATTTATTTATTCATTGTGTCTGCATGCATCTCTGTGTATGAATGCAGATAGGCTTGCCAAGGAACAACTTTATGAATTGGTTTATTTCTTCAACCATGTCATGCCTGGAGGAAAAAAAATGTCCTCCAACTTGACTGCAGACATCTTGATCTGTTGATCTTTCTTGTGGTCTCTATAACCTATATTTTTAACCAATATTTTAATGCTTTGATGAAGGTAAATAAATTATGATGAAAATAAATCATATTCCTTAAACCTATAGATTTTAATTCATAACAGTTTACTTACATAACTCTAATAACTACTTTTAGTATTCAGAATCATAATTACTCTTCTGATTTTCAACATATTATTCTTCATATTTAAGAAGGACTTTATAAATTATATTTCTAGAGTGATAAATGACCCTTTTCTTCATTTCTTAAAGATATTTCTGTTTAAAAAGATATATTAGCCTAATAGCCACTACATACAGAACTGATAAAAGAAAATTACAGAAGATAAGGTATCATAAAATTTGTTGGCACATGGGGCTGGAGATTCAAATTCATCTCTCAACATGTAATTACTACTCCAGGGCACCTCAGGCTCTCTTCTCCCCTCCCTCTTTGAGTCTCTGTGGACACTTGTCTATAGACACGTACACACACACACACACATACACACACACACACACACACACACACACACACACACACATATAAAATGTAACATAAAACACATTTTTATGAAACATGTCAACTGAGGCCCCTAGACTGTGAGAAAGATGAGCAGGCTTCTACATATAGGGCAATGTGAATCTCATGGCCAGAGAAAGAAAAAGTGAAAACAATAGAAAGTAGCATATTTTAAGACCATAAGAAGTTTAGCATTTGGAGTTCAGTATTTTAATCAATAAAGATTTTAATAAAATATGCCCAGTGGAAGTACAAAATCATAGAAATACTCATCTTTCCACATTTTTTATTAAAAGTTTATTTAACCTTTCCATAGCTTTTGGAATACCAATATATTAATAACATTATTTCTATAACATGAACAGAGACAGAGAAGAGTTTAGTCACTTATCCCAAATATGTCCAGGGTAAAATGTTGGGAATTTGAAATTTAATTTAGGATTGAATTATATCATGAACACTGTGACTTTATAAATGTTGGTAATAATAAAATAAAGAAACATAACTTTCCCAACATGGCTTGATGAACTCATTATGAAAGGCTATCATAGTTACAAGCGTGGTGCCTACTCCTGTGGTTTGTTTTAAATTTCACTAGAGGAGCTTTGCATGTATTTAAATCTGTATACCTAACATGAGTTTGGACTTTTTACAGTCATAGAGAACTCTATATATCAAACATAAATACATTCCAGGTTAATCACAAACTAACAGACTGCTGGGGACAAAAGATCAAATGCAATTTAGATGACAGTATTTCCTGGATGATCCAATGTAACAAAACATCAATAAGCAAAATCAAGTAATTTCTTGGAAGAAAGTACCTATCTAACTCTGAGAAGCTCATGTTCTGTTTCTGACTTCTATTTACAAAAAAACTAATTCCTGACATTAGAGTTTGACATCTCTGGGAGTTTTAAAATAGAATATATTTCTCAACAATTTATAAATTTATTTTTCATACATTTTATCGATTAACAATGATCATACAGTTAACACTGAGCTGTCTTCAAAAGAATATTAGAAAAGGCAGAATCTATTTTTGTTTCTAATGATGATTCATAGTGAGAGTATTAATAATTTTGAACAGCTACTAGATAATTGAAAATTTTGTTGAGAATGACTATAATATCATTAAAACTTTTTTTCCAATAAGCTGTATAATGGGTGAAATCTGAAAATTAGATACAGCAGCAGAAAGGAGTATAGTACTGGGTTTAGCATGAAATTTCTTTAAAGCCTTCACAAATGGATTTTGTTGTTCTTTGCTCAGCAGTGAGAGGAAATGAGAGAAAACCACTGTGCAGGAATTTTAGTAATCAACACAAAGTTTTATGCCATTTTATTTAAACTTAATTGATAGTATCAGTAATTTTGGATGATTTACTTTATACGTGTGAATTCCTACATGAGAACATATATTAGGCTCCTTTTCTCAGGTGTAGAAACATGCTTATAATTTACATTTTTTTCAATTCTATTTAAGAATTATGCGTGAATGTTTATTGTGACCCAGTTACTTGGCTGGGAATTGAAAGTGAGAAATTTAGCAGGGTGATCATTTTCCTCTCTTTGGTGAAATTTTGCATTTATTTAAGGAAATGAAGTAATAGGAACAAGAATAGAAAGATTTCACAAATGTTACCAAGGACAGAATAAGAATCATGGTGCTGTGTTACACTATTAATAATCCTCTGTTTTTAAGTAAATTAAAAATAATTCCATGAACATCCCTTGGCCAGAGAGTAAATGTGACTACAAAATTTCACAATGTTTTAAGTCTTTAGTATTATAGATACATACATACAAACATATATATGTGTGTGTTTGTGTGTGTGTGTGTGTATGTGTGTGTGTGTATAGGTATGTGCATATGTATATATACATATATGTGTGTATGTACATATATAGTAAGAAATAAATATCTGATTATTTATTCATTATGTTGCAATTAATTATATTTTGATATGATGTAACCTGTCAATTAAATTCCATTTGCCATTAATAAAAAATAAAATGCAGACATTATTGCATTTTGAGATGGTTCTTCTCCTTTAACATATGTGAAATGCTAATTCAACAAGTCAGTACCTTTGGCCTGAATGGTTTTATTCAGCCTCTGAAGTAGAATTTTATTTTCTATTTGAATCAATTTATCATTAATTTAAACATTTTTTTTGTTTTTTTCTTTTTTTCTCTTTATCCATATTCATTGTTTTCTTCTTTTACTTTTTAATTTTTTTATTTTCTATATTCTTTGTTTACATTCGAAAGGCTTTCCCCTTTCCCAGTTCCCCCCTCACCATATGTCCAATTAGTCCTCTTCCCTCCACCCATTCCCCAATCACCCCCCTCCCCATTTTTCTGTTCTGATACTCTCCTACAAAACTGCATCCTGTCTTTTCAGAACCAGGGTCCTCTCCTTCCTTCTTCTTGGGAATCTTTGTCAAATATCAAGTGACCATAGATATGTGGGTTCATATCTGGGTCTTCAATTCTATTCCATTGATCTTCCTGCCTGTCTCCATTGTCTTTTGGAGGGGCCCTGCCAGAGCCTTACAGATACAGAGGCAGATACGAGCAGCTAACAATTGGACTGAGCAAGGGGATCCCAATGGAGGAGTTGGAGAGCAGACTGGAGGAGTTTGGGTGGGGTGTTGGAACCCCATGGGAAGAACAACGATGTAGGCCAACCAGACTCCCCAGGGCTCCCATGGACTAAGCCATCAAGCAAGGGTTCTGGCTAGCCATGGTTCAACATGGTTCTAGACATGAGTGGCAGAAGAATACCTTGTCGGGCATCAGTAGGAGGAGAGGTGCTTGGTCCTGTGAAGGCTTAACAGATGCTCCAGCATGGTGATATCCAGGGGGAGTCATGGTAGTAGGATGGGTGGGGGAACATATTCTCGGAGGCAGGGGCAGGAGGATGGGTTCGAGTTTTTTGGGTAGGGGGGAACTGGCAATGGGTATACCATTTGAAATATAAATGAAGAATATATTCAATAAAAAGAATGTTGGACAGTTTAAAGTTTTTCTCCACATTTTATGTTTTATATCTAGAGAATTTTCATTAGTTATAAACTTTGTTTCTAGTTCATTTGTTTGTTTTTATATTTTCATATTTTGAAGAAGGGAAATATTGATTTTGGCTTACAGTTTTAGAGGTATTAGTTTGTTATTGCTTAGTAGATTAGAGTTGTTCTCATCATGTTAACCTAGCAAACAGACAAAGGCTCATACAGGAAGGGATCAAAGCAAAATATAGTCCTCCCTAAGACACAACACCTCTACCTAGACTTTACCTCCTGTCTTTCATGACCTTCTAATAATGCCAGTGTTATGAACGCATCAAAGAATTAATCTACTCATTAGGACAGAACTCTGAGGATCTGTTCCTCCCTGATAATACAGAAAAACTCAGAGGCACTATCTACTAATCTATGCATTTCCATGCTACTCAAGTTGACATTTCAGGTTAAATATTACACATTGAGGTCTCTACAGACCAGCATATATACTTTCCAGCTAGAAGTAGATTTTTGTATGACTTTATATAAGGTGTTTTTGTAAGAAGTGATTTCATGTTTAAACATTATACTTCACATTTTTTCTCTCTCAAAAATCTTTTTATTAAATGTATTTATTCATTAACTCTATATCAGTCCTCCTCTCCTCACAGGGTCCCCTCATGCAGATCCTTTCATTCTATCTTCCCCTTCTCCTTTTCAAAAGGGAACACCCCTGTGGTAGTTAGTTCTCCACTAACACTCAACCCCTCATATCAAGTCACAGAAAGACAAGGCATACCCTTTCCCACTGAGGCCAGAGAATGCAGTAACATTTAGGGGAACAGGATCCACAGGCATGCAAACAACAGACTCAGAGTGAGCCCGTGCTCCAGTTCTTGTGGGACCTCCATGAAGACCAAGCTGCTTATTTGGTACATAAGTGTAGAGGGCCTATGTCTACCTCATGTTCACTCTTTCATTGATGATTCAGGCACTGAGAACCCCAAAGGGTCCAGGTTAGTAGAGCCTGTTGGTGTTCCTGTATGTGCTTTGTATCCCTGATTTTACCAAGATTGTTAACAATTACTATTAAATTTTGTCAAAAGCTTTTTCAGAATCAAAAGAGATAAGCCTGCATTAATTTATTTTATTTTATTTTATTTTATTTTATTTTATTTTATTTTATTTTATTTTATTTTATTTTATTTTATTTTATTTTATTGGTCTGTCAGCTTGTTTATATGGTGAGTTACATTAATGAATTTTCATAAATTGACCCATGCCTGCATCCCTACAATAAGGCCTACTTTATCGTGGTGAATAATGTCTTTGATGTTCTTGGATTTGGTTTGCAAGTACTTTTATTTGTATATGTGGTGCGGGTGTTTAAGGTGCTTTAATATTCTTCCCCCTTGCTTGCTCTTTAGAATTTATTTTTAATTAATTAATTAATTAATTAATTAATTAATTTTTTTACACTCCATATTTTATTTCCCCTCACGCTCATTCACCCTCTTATTGTTCCACATCCCATACTTCTTCCTTTCCCTCCTATCTTCATGTGGATGTCTCATCTCCCAACCCCAATTGACCGCTAAACTCCCTGGGGCCTCCAATCTCTTGAGGGATAGGCACATCTTTTCTGAATGAACACAGACCCGGCTGCCCTCTACTCTATGTGTGTTGTGGGCCTCATTTCAGCTGGTGAGTACTGCCTGTTTGGTGGTCCAGTGTTTGAGACATCTCAGGGGTTAAGATTAATTGAGATTGCTGGTCCCCTACAGGATTTCCCTTCTCCTCTACTTCTTTCAACCTTGCCTATTTCAACAACAGGGGTCAGCTGCTTTGATCTATTGGTTGGGTGCAAATATCTGCATCTGACTCTTTCAGCTGCTTTTTGGGTCTTCTTGAGTGTGGTCATGCTTGTTCCCTTTTGGGGAGTGTTCCATAGCCTCAGTAATAGTGTCAGACCTTGGGGCCTCCCCTTGAACTGGATCCAAATTTCTGCCTGTTACTGGACCTTCTTTTCTTCAGGCTCCTCTCCATTTCCATCCCTGTAATTCTTTCAGAGAGGCACAAATATAGGTCAAACTTTTGACTGTGGGATGGCTCCCCTCTTCCTCACTGGATACCCTGTCTTCCTGCTCGAGGTGGGCTCTATAAGTTCCCTCTCCCTACTGTCAGGCATTTCATTTAGTGTCTCTATTTTTGAGTCCTGATAGTCTCTCACCTCTCAGGTTTCTGTGCATTCTGGAGGGTCCTCCAACCTCCTACGTCCCAAGTTTGCCTGTTTCTATTCTTTCTTCTGGCCCTCAGGTCTTCAGTTCTCTTCCCTCAACTAATACCAGATCAGGTTCCCCTCTCCCCTGCATTTTCCCTCCCAGGTCCCTCCCTCTCTCCCCACATGTGATTGTTTTGTTCTTCCCAAGTGGGACTGAGGTTTCCTCACTTGGGCACTTCAGCTGGTTGACCTTTTTGAGTTCTATGGACTGTATCTTGGGTACTTTCTATTTTTGGGGGGTCAGGGGGCTATCATCCACTTATTAGTGAGTACATACCATGCATGTCCTTTTGGTTCTGAGTTACCTCACTCAGGATGATATTTTCAATCTCTATCCATTTGCCTGCAAAACTCAGGATGTCCTTCTTTTTAATAACTGTGTAGTATTCCATTTTGAAAATGAACCACATTTTCTGTATCCATTCTTCTGTCATGGGACATGTGGGTTGTTTCCAGCTTCTGGTTATCACAATAAGTCCACTATGAATATAGTGGAACATGGGCCCCTGTGGAATGGTGGGGCATCTTTTGGGAATATTCCCAAGATTGGAATAGCTATGTCTTCAGGCTTGCAAGTACTGTATTGAGCAATTTTGCTCCAATGTTCATAAAGGAAATTGGTTTGAAAATCTCTTGATTTGTTGAGTCTCTGTGGCTTAGGTATCAGGATGACTGTGGCCTCATGGAATGAGTTTGGCAGTGTTCTTTCTGTTTCTGTTTTTGTGAAATAGTTTCAAGAGAATTGGAATAAGCTCTTCTTGAATGTCTGGTAGAATTATTCACTAAAACCATCTGGCCATGGGCTTTTTTTTGGTTGGGAGAGATTAATGATCACTTCTATTTGAATAGGACTATTCAGATAGTTTACCTGGATAGTAATTGGTATTTGGTTAATGTGTAGAAAGCCATCCATTTCATTTAAATGTTCTAATTTTGTGGAATACAGGCTTTTTAAATAAGACCTATGATTCTTTGAATTTCCTCAGTGTCTGTTGTTATGTGTCACATTTTGTTCCTTATTTTGTAAAATTGGATACTGTTTCTTTGTCTTTTACTTTGTCTAGATGTAGGGCATTCTTGGGGTCTACCAAGTTACTTCAGGACTGAAAAGAATAACCAGAGGTAGACAGCATAGTTCAGGGGACTATGATAAACTCACTTTTGGAAGCTATGTCTGGGGAGGTTGGACTGGAAGGGGATTGGTAGAGCAGGGTTCCAAGCTTGATACTATTGGGATCTTCAGAGACTTCCAGTGGAGAGCAGGATGCTTTTGGAGTCCCCCAAGGTTACTAAAGACTGAAGAGTAAGCCCAGAGCTAGACAGTAGATTTCAGGGAACTGCAGTAACTCACCTTTGCCATTTGTTTTTAAACTTCAGTTATCTTTGAGATTTTTATATTTTAGATACCAACACTCAGCCAGATGTATATTTGATATTTTTTCCATTTGGTAGGTTGCTTCTTTGAAATTTTGGTTTTATGACATTCAAATTATTGTTTGTCCTTTGTTAACAGATGAAGACAGGTATTTATTGGTGGTGAGAATGCATTTATTGGTGGTGAGAGTGTATCAGACACAAAGAAAAATACTCTTTGCAAAGCAGAGAGGGCACACAGAAATCCCAAAACTCTATGTAGTGTCTCCCCAAAGCCACAAATTTAGCATTACCTAGTTTGAAGAAAGGAAAGAAAGTTGATTTGCCCAGAACTGTTGTGTGGCTTACCCTGAGCCATCCTCAAATATGTCCATCAGCAAACAGCATAGTGGTAGGAAGAAAAAAGCCTAAAGATCCTTTATTTTTTTTTTGTTTTTGTTTTTAATTTTTATTTTCTATATTCTATGTTTACATTCCAAAGGCTTTCCCCTTTCCCAGTCCCCCCCCACCATACGTCCCATAATTCCTCTCCCCCCAACTATTCCCCAATCATCCCCCCCCACGATTTCTCTGTTCTGGTTCTACAAAACTGGGTCTTCCAACCTGGAAGTCTTGCTAACTTCTGTTCCCTTATTTCCTACTCTCAACAGCCACCCTAACTTCCAGAAGAGTGATTGCAGGTGACAAATGTCTTTTCTCAGCTTCTTGGAGTTGACAAATGGTTAACTATGAAGGGTCATCAGTCAGAGTGCCTCAGAGGAGGACCTACCTAAAGGACCCTACAATAATTGGTTGTCTTAGTGTTTAGCCTATCAATGACTTGTTCAGAAAGTCCTTTTGTATGCCAATTAGTTCAACTGTAATTTAAAACTTCTATGAAAAGACAAAAACAAGAAACAAAAAAACAATGTAGTCTAAAAATACTTGAACAATACAAAACTGTCGGAAAAATCCACCTTCTCAGATTTCAAATAGTACTACTGCAAAGCTATACTAACAACAATAGTATGATATTGATAAAAACAGACATTATTAGGAATGCAACTTAAACCCAGCACATAACTCGCAACACCTATGGATCTTGTTTTTGATGAACAAATGTCCCCTCCATGTAGAAAATACTGTATCTTAAACAAGTGGTACTGCTAAAACTAGATAACAACATGTAAAAGATTGAAAAACAGACGTATACCTATTATTTTGCATAAATCTCAATATAGAAACTCATATCCTGAACATGATAGAAGGAAGAATATGTAATTCTCTTAATATTTTCTTTTAATCTGAATACAATGTGAACATTTCACTGACTTAGGAAAGTCATTATGTTTAATTTAACTTACAGTGTACTTCATCTGGACAGCCCCAGGTCAATGATGTGGAAAGTTCCTTTGGCCTATAATTTGGTTACCTAAGCCAGAAGTCTGTGCTATAAGGGGTCCTTTTGGTCTGTGATTCTTTAAGATTTGAAAAGCTAGCACCACTGTGTGATGTTCCTATAGAAAGAATAGGTGTAGCAGAAATATTCACATGTCTTCCCCACTCTCTCAAACTATTGACCTTTTCTTTCTTTTTTTCCATCATACACACACACACACACACACACACACACAGAGAGAGAGAGAGACAAACACACTTACACACACACACAAATACAACTTTCAGAACGTAATTAGTTGTGCTTTTTTTCTCTGTGTTTATAAGAGACCTCAGCATTATTTAAGTAATCAGGGGTCTTGTCCCTGGAGAAGAATGTTTTTCCTTCTGTCAGTGGCCAATGATCGTAGGTACATCTTTATTTAGTAGTTGCAGCCTTGTCATATATTTTTTGCCTGTAATATTTGGGTCCTTTAAGACAAGATGACATATAACTTGTGAGTGAAAAGATTTAGACTCAAGTCTGTGTAAATAAGTGCTTATACTTCATGGTCTTTTCATTGATGAAAGCCAAAGATATGTGACCATCTGAGGGAGTCTGTGCCTTTTGAGTTTGATTTCTTATTTTCAAATCTTTAGAATTCAAAAAGTCATTGATCAAGTTATTTCTCTGTGGAAAATTTGATAAAATAGATACTCAATCATTTATAGATTACAAAGACAATAAATTCATCTGATAAATGTTAGTTTAATCTGGTTTCAACATGTAGGCTTATCATTTCTGTAACTTTTATGACATAGTCTATGTTAGGTGATAGAGTCAGAATCCTTTGAGAACTATGGAGGCTAAATAGAAATCACTAGGAAATACTGCCATAAACATTGCTATTTTTTATAGTACAAATAGAGTTTATTTAAGGTATGGGAAGGGGAGTTAAGGGGGTAGCAGAGGAAAAGAAAGGCAGGAAGGAGAGAGTAAAGAAGTAGAGGCCAGCCATGACCATGTGGAGAGAGGGGGGAAGGGAAGGGAGAGAGTTGAGAGCTCAAGGGGGCAAGAGGCAAGGGAGACAGGAAAGTAAGAACATTGCTACTTCACAGGCTTATTTGAGTGCTAAGAAATATTGCTTTTAGCCAGAGCTTTTGTGCTCTCAGCTAATTACACATTATGTTGCCTTCTAAATTATTCTATCTAACATTTAAATTGAAAACAATATTTTCTCACTACAATACAAGGAATGTTCATAGGTTCACCATATAATATTGCAGTTCCTTCATGTCTTTGAGAATGAGTACTATTATTACAGGGTCAAATATACACTAACCTAATTCATAGCACTGTTACTCATAAAGATTCTGAATATTACTTTATATCGTGCCTTCAGATGAGAATTCAAAATCAACAGGAAGATAATTTGCAAGTATGTATGACTAGTCACTTTTACTCCTGCAGAAAAAAATAACATAAATAAATCAAAAACAAAATTGCTGGATTTGAATATATTGAGAGTATGACTTTAATGAAAGGTCTTTGAAGTTTAGTGGCTCTAGAATAAAATAGCCAGTGTTTTCTACAAATTACATTCTCTGATTATCTGATACTTTTTCTCATTATCTTTCTCTAGTCAGTATAAAGTGATAATTCATAGAGCTCTGAAAACACAGCATTTAAGTATGTACACATTATATCAGACATCCTCCAGACATAACAGCACTATTTATTATGCCAATTAAGGATTTTAATATTTATAGATTTATAGCTGTTACCATCATGAACTAGAAAATGTTGCCGCATACCAGTAAAATGTTGTAGTGTTCTGAGGGCCAAAACTGTATTCCAAAAGATAGAGTGATATGCAGGACAGAAAACAGGTTTAAAATAGATTGTATGAAGTTTTATTTTTCTTTTTGTTTTCTTTTAAAGATGCAAGTATCACTATCAGGGCCAATAGACAAGCAGAAACTGCATGGTAGAGAAAATCCTAACTGCTACAGAGTGCTCAAAATTGTCCATGTGTACTGAGTAGACAAAGGTAGATAAAGAAGAGATTGGGTATAAAAAAAATAGCAATGAATGAGTAGCTACTTGGAAAATTGGCAAAGGAACGTTTTTCTTTTTTTAATTTATTTTCTATATTCTTTGTTTACATTCCAAAGGCTTTCCTCTTTCCCAGTTCCCCCCTCATCATATGTCCCATAAGTCCTCTTCCCTCCACCTATTCCCCAATCACCCCCCCCCCCCTTTCTCTGTTCTGATACTCTCCTACAAATCTGGATCCAGTCTTTTCAGTACCAGGGTCCTTTCCTTCCTTCTTGGGAATCTTTTGATTTGCTAATTGTGCCTTGAGTATTGAGAGCTTTTGGGCTCATTAATATCCACTTATCAGTGATCACATTTCATGTGTATTCTTTTGTGATTGGGTTAACTCACTTAGAATGATATTTTCCAGATCCATCCATTTGCCTACAAATTGCATGAATTCATTATTTTTAATTGCTGAGTAGTATTCCCTTGTATAAATATACCACATTTTCTATATCCATTCCTCCTTTGAGGGCCATCTGGGCTCCTTCCAACTTCTGGCTATTATAAACAAGGCTGCTATGAACATAGTGGAGCATATGTCTTTATTGTATGCAGGGGATTCTGCTGGGTATATGCCCAGGAGTGGTATGACAGGGTCCTCTGGAAGTGTCATGCCCAATTTTCTGAGGAACCTCCAGACTGATTTCGAGAGCAGTTGTACCATCTTGCAATCCTACCAACAGTGTAGTAGTGTTCCTTTTTCTCCACATCCTTGCCAGCACCTATTGTCCCTTGAGTTTTTAATCTTAGCGATTCTGACTGGTGTGAGGTGGAATCTCAGGGTTGTTTTGATTTGCTTTTCCCTGATGACTAATGATGTTGAACATCTCTTAAGGTACTTCTCAGCCATCTGAATTTCTTCTGGTAAAAATTCTTTGTTTAGCTCTGTACCCCATTTTTTGATAGGGTTATTTGGTTTTTGGGGTCTAACTTCTGGAGTTCTTTGTATATATTGGATATTAGCCCTCTGTCAGATGTGGGGTTGCTGAAGATCTTTTCTCAATTCATTGATTGCTGTTTTGTCCTTCTGATAGTGTCCTTTGCCTTACAGAAGCCTTGTAATTTTATGAGGCCCCATTTGTCAATTCTTGCTCTTAGAGCATAAGCTATTGTTTTTCTGTTCAGGAACTTTCCCCCTGTGCCCATGTCCTCCAGGGTCTTCCCCAGTTTCTTTTCTATTAGTTTCAGTGTGTCTGGTTTTATGTGGAGGTCCTTGATCCACTTGGAGTTGATCTTAGTACAAGGGGATAAGAGTAGGTCAATTTGCATTCTTCTGCATGTTGAAAAGTTAGCCTTTTCAACAAATGGTAAAGGAACTTAAGGGTTTGTATTTGATTATTGCTGCAGAAAAAATTGGGTAAGTATAATTTTTTATTTAAACATTATTAAAATGTAGTTAAACATTATTATACAATAAAGAATGTTGTTATAGCAACCTAATTTAAAAGTATTTGCATAGAGCTTACTTAATCATATCATATTTTTAAAAAGTCAAATTTATTAGACTTAAACTCCATTATTAATGGGTAATAAAGATGTCCATAGTCAAATCCAGGATTTGTTTTCAAGCAATGTAAAATTTTATAATAATGACATTATAGTATAGAACAATATTGATCTTTGGCTGCACTTCAACTACTGGATGTCTGGTAATTCTTGTAAATGTCTGTTATATCAGCTCTTAAGACTTTTTTGTTTTGTTTTAGAGACAAAAATATACTTCAAGAAATTCTAAACTGTGATTGTTCCATTTAATTAATTAATTAATTATTTATTTTTGTTTTTTCTATACAGGGTTTCTTTGTGTAGTCCTGGCTGTCCTGGAACTCACTCTGTAGACCAGGCTGGCCTTGAACTCAGAAAGCCACCTGCCTCTGCCTCCCAAGTGTTAGGATTAAAGTTATGTGGCACTACAGCCCAGCAATTTATTTTTTTATTGAGAACAGGCCATTATTCAATATACAGTATTTCCTCCCATCATACTTTGTAAATACTTCCTACTTCTCTAGCCATGAACACAAACACGCATTTTCTTCTCCTTTTAGAAACAAACAGGCAACTAAAAAATAAACAAAAATTAGGGCAAACAAAAAGTAGGGCAAAGCATACAAATATTTAAAAGTGCCAAAAGAAATGTAGAAAAATCCATGAAGCCAAAAATCAAATACCATAATATATAAGCAAATAGATAAATTCCCAGACAGAACATTATGAGACAAATACTCACCAAAATTTCCATTAAGTTAATTTTCAGTTGGACATCTTCTGCAGGACTTGGGGGTCTATGTCTGGTTTATATACCCAGTAAGACTCCATTGGAGATAATTGTTTTTCCTTTGTGAACATATGTCAGTTAGTAATAGTTTCTGGGTTAGAAATAAGTGTGTGTCCACTTCTGTCAGCACTCTGTCTCTATATAATAGTTATGCAGGTCGTGTTCATCCTGTTTCAGATTCTATGAGTCGGTATGTGTATCAGCCCCCTTGTATCTAAAACTTGTTACCTTGGTTTCCTTAATTTCGTCTGTTTCTTTAAATATTTCTGTCTCATCTACTTCAGGGTTCCCTAAGACCTGAGGGGAAGAATTTGATGGGGACAGCCCATTTAAGATGGAATGTTTCAAGGTCTCTTGCTATCTGCACATTTCCAGCTCTAGGTCTCTCTATTGTTTTTTTTTTTTTTTTCTTTTTCTTTTTGTGAGTGTGTGTGTGTATATATATTCATATTCATTTCTTTATTTTAGTTTTGAAATTATAATTTACATTTTCCCTTGCCTTTTCTCGTTCAAAACTCTCCCCAACCTCCTTCACTTTTTTTATTTTCTATATTCTTTGTTTATATTCCAAATGCTTTCTCCTTTTCTATTTCCCCTCTTACCATATGTCCCATGAGTGCTCTTCCTTCTGCCCATTCCCCAATCACCCCCTTCCCATTTCTCTGTTCTGGTACTCCCTTACAATACTGGATCAAGTCTCTTCAGGACTAGGGCCCTTTCCTCCCTTCTTCTTGGGAATCTTTTGATTTGCTAATTGTGTCTTGAATATTCAGAACTTCTGGGCTAATTAATATCTACTTATCAGTGATTGCATTTCATGTGAATTCTTTTCTGATTGGGTTAGCTCACTTAGGATGATATTTTCCAGTTCTAACCATTTGCCAACAAATTTCATGAATTCATTGTTTTTAATTGCTGAGTAGTATTCCATTGTATAAATATACCACATTTTCTGTATCCATACCTCCATTGAGGGGCATCTGGGTTCTTTCCAGCTTCTGGCTATTATAAACAAGGCTGTTATGAATATAGTGGAGCATGTGTCCTTGTTGGCTGCAGGGGAATCCTCTGAGTATATGCCCAGAAGTGGTATGACAGGGTCCTCTGGAATTGTCATGCCCAATTTTCTGAGGAACCATCAGACTGATTTCCAGAGTGGTTGTACCATCTTGCAATCCCACCAGCAGTGAAGGAGTGTTCCTTTCTCCACATTCTCACAACACCTCCTGTCTCCTAAGGGTTTAATCTTAGCCATTCTGACTGGTGTGAGGTGAAAACTCAGAGTTGTTTTGATTTGCATTTCCCAAATGACTGAAGATGTTGAACATTTCTTAAGGTGCTTCTTAGCCATCTGAATTTTGTCAGGGGAAAATATTTTGTTTAGCTCTGTACCCCATTTTTGATAGGGTTATTTGGTTCTCTAGGGTTTAACTTCTTGAGTTCTTTGTATATATTGGATACAGCCCTCTGTCAGATGTGGGGTTGGTGAAGATCTTTTCCCAATTTGTTGGTTGCTGTTTTCTCCTTCTGACAGTGTCCTTTGCCTTACAGAAACTTTGTAATTTTATGAGGTCCCATTTGTCAATTCTTGCTCTTTGAGTATAAGCTATTGTTGGTCTGTTCAGGAACTTTCCCCCTGTGCCCATGTCCTCAGGGGTCTTCCCCAGTTTCTTTTCTATTAGTGTCTGGTTTTACGTGGAGGTCCTTGATCCACTTGGAGTTGAGCTTAGTACAAGGAGATAAGAGTGGATCAATTCGCATTCCTCTGCATGCTAACCTCCAGTTCAACCAGCACCATTTGCTGAAAAGGCTATCTTTTTTCCATTGGATGGTCTTGGATTGGCAGGATTAATATAGTAAAAATGGCCATCTTGCCAAAAGCAATCTAGATTCAATGAAATCCCCATCAAAATCTCAAATTAATTCTTCATAGATTTAGAAAGAGCAATCCTCAAATTCATCTGGAATAACAAAAAACCCAGGATAGCTAAAACTATTCTCAACAATAAAAGAACTTCTGGCGGAATCAATATCCCAGACCTCTAGCAGTACTACAGAGCAATTTTGTTAAAAACTGCATGGTATTGGTACAGTGACAGGCAAGTAGATCAATGGAAAAGAATTGAAGATCCGGAAGTGAACCCACAGAATTATGGTCACTTGATCTCTGATAAAAGAGCTACAACCATCCAGTGGAAAAAAATAGCCTTTTCTCTGTTGTTTTCCTTTACAGCAGGAGGAAGGTGTCTCTGAGGCTAAGTAAGACATTGGTCTCTCCAAGTGGATCTCAACCTTTCCAATGCTACAATCATTTAATACAGTTACTTATGTTGTAATGACTCCCAATCAAAAAATTATTTTTTTCTACTTCATAACTGCCATGAATTTTAATGTAAATATTTGTGGTCTGGCCGGGTTATCATCTACTATATTGGATATACTGGCCTGAACTTATAGAGATATACCTGCTTCTGTCTCTCAAGTGCTCATTATGTGTCTGCACTACTATGCAATGCTTAAGTGTTGCCTTCATGTTAATAATTTGATGTTTGAGCCACAACAAGACACCTAACAATCCCATTATTCCAAAACATTACACAGAAGAGATCATTATTATCTTGCATATTTGTCATCTATGGAAATAACTAAGGTAAAATTAATTGAACATCATTTTAATTATCATTTAGCATTTTGAAATTTCTATGGCAGGGTTGACATTGTTTTAGTAAGTCATTTTTCTCATCAATGAGTAGTCTGACATTTTTAGTATTCTACAAACTTTGGTGCAAGCGTAATAAAAATTTTATAAATTTAGAAAAGTTAAAATTTACTAGTGCTTAGAAAGAGTCAAAAGCATTATGGAACAAAGTCAACATTGCAAAAATATACTTATTTATTTTATCTCCTTATTTTTCTGTTTTAGCCATTTTATGTTGAATAGAAGGTGGTTTTGCAAAGGTAAATGTTTTGAATATTAAAAAGAATATACATATTTACAGGAATATTAAAATAAAATGTGCCCTTATACTTTGTTTAATAATTTACTAATAAACTCCAGAGAGAAGATACAATAAAACACTAATTAGTCATCTTATGTGTTTCTTGCTTTTATATTTTAGTATATATTATGAAAAATCAAAAAAGAATAGAGCATTGTAGAATGAATAAAAAATAGAGTATTGACTGTTACATTTTGATGCTGATTACTTTCCATAATCATGATACCACTAAAAAGATTCCTTACTCATGATAGTCAATGATGGCATGCATCATAGATTTCCACACAGTTTCTTGTGACTGCATGGATCAGGATTACCCACATGGTCTCTAATATCAGCACAGACTTCAGCATGGTCTCTGGTGCTAGTATAGTACAAAGAGATCGACATAGCCCATGGCCAAACATAGATCACAGACCCCACAAAGTCCTTGGCAACAGTATGGTCCATGGGCATCAACAAGGCTTCAAGAGGCAACAAAGACAATGGACATTTGTGTGGTCTTCAGTTAAAACACTGACCACAGACACTAACACAGACCTCAGTTGCAGGATGGATCATAGACAACTAACATGGCCAAAGAAGGTATCATGGATCATAAACATGAACATAGCCTCAAGCACTGGCCTCTGGTAGTAGAATAGACTGTAGACACTGGCATTTCATCAAATTGGAATAATTTCTTGTGCACTATGAAAGATTGTCTTGTAATATTCAAATGCTTATTTCCGTACCTGCAGATATTGGAGTATATGCAAGGCTTTGGTATTATTAATTTTATGAAGCATAACCTATCTTGGTGCTTTTTAACATCTCTGGCTCTTGTGATTGATATAATAATGAGCTGAACAGCCTATAGCAATGCAGAAGAGGATAAGTGGAACTTATATTCAAGAAATATATCCTCTGGGAGAGTTTGGCATGAGACTTGTCAGCCAGACTCAGAGAGAGCTGGACACTTATGACTATGGAGAGGAAAAAAGTCATGTGGCAGGACAGAGAAAGATAGTTCAGTTTACATAAAACAAAAAGCTAAATGAGTCTGTAAAGCTAAGGCCAAGCTTTCATACTAACAAAAGTTTTCTATGTCATTATGTGGCATCTGACACCTCAGAGGCAGTCTGGCGGTATCATCATGTTCTCCCTTATAGGGAATGTATGCAACCACTTTATGTTTAATACTTTGCCTGGAGAAAAGTATAAGCACATGCCATCATTTTTTATAATCAATACTGTTTATATGGTGCTATGCCAACAAGTTCACTCATAATCATGTAAATATCATCAGACTTTCTGTCATCATGGTAAACCTTCTGTGAATTCAGTCAGTTTAATTGAGTTTACTTGTATATAGTTCCATAAAAATGTTTTTTTTTTTTGTATTTTACTTTTTTATGGGATATATTCTATATTTACAATTCATTTCCCTTTTTCTGGTTCCCCACCCCCAAAGGTCCCACATACCCTTTTCCCTCCCTCTGCTCCCTCATCCACCCCCTCCGACCTCCCTGTTCTTGTACTCCCCCAAAATGATGCTTTGATCCATTCTAGCACCAGTGTCCAGTCCTTTCTTCTTGTCAGACATCACTTCGTATGTGATTTATGTCTTTGGTGTTCCAAGATTCTAGGCTAATATCCACTTATCAGTGACTACATACCATGGGTATTCTTTTGAGACTGGGTCACCTCACTTAGTATGATGTTCTCCAGCTCCATCCATTTCTCTAAGAATTTCATGAATTCATTGTTTCTAATGGCTGAATAGTACTCCATTGTGTATATATACCACATTTTTTGTATCCATTCTTCTGTTGAGGGACATCTGGGTTCTTTCCAGCTTCTGGCTATTATATATAAGGCTGCTATGAACATAGTGGAGCATGTATCCTTATTGCATGCTGGGGAATCTTCTGGGTATATTCCCAGGAGTGGTATGGCTGGGTCCTCCGGAAGTATCACGCCCAGTTTTCAGAGGAACCGCCATACTGATTTCCAGAGTGGTTGTACCAGCTTGCATTCCCACCAGCAGTGGAGGAGTGTTTCTATTTCTCCACATCCTCGCCAACACCTGATGTCTTCTGAGTTTTTAATCTTAGCCATTCTGACTGGAAAACTCCAATACAAGGACAACATAAAAATGTTTTGCTATTTACTTGAATATTTTTCCTTTTGAAATTATCCTTATTCCTTCATTCATTTTTATATGGTACTTTTGGTAACTTTAATGGTTTTTGTTTCTGGAGATAAACTTTCTAGGAATAGTCTGGTAACAGTCTTTATAGGGATATATAATTTTCATTCAGCTTGAGAACATACACTAAGAAAAAATGAAATTCATAGGTAATCTGAGAATATTTTTAAATTGTCAATTTGCTTAAGTCATCCCAACTTAGTTCAGACTTTCTTTTCCACTACTCTCCTCCATACCTCTGCTTTCCCCTCCAGTTTATCATCTTTCTTTCCTTTTCCTCTAGTCTCCTGTCTTTTGCCTATCTCCAATTTGTGTGCTTATGAAATCTTTCCTCCATACGAAGAAACGTCAGCTTAAGATATTTCACTAGAATCCATTCCTCCTTTGAGGGACATCTGGGCTCCTTCCAGTTTCTGGCTATTATAAATAAGGCTGCTATGAACATCGTGGAGCATGTGTCTTTATCATGGGAATCCTCTGGGTATATGCCCAGGAGTGTTATGACAGGGTCCTCTGGTAGTGTCATGCCCAATTTTCTGAGGAACCGCCAGACTGATTTCCAGAGTGGTTGTATCATCTTGCAATCCCACCAACAGTGGAGGAGTGTTCCTCTTTCTCCACATCCTCACCAGCAACTGTTGTCTCTTGAGTTTTTAATCTTATCCATTCTAACTGGTGTGAGGTGAAATCTCAGGGTTGTTTTGATTTGCATTTCCCTGATGACTAATATTATTGAATATCTCTTAAGGTGCTTCTCAGACATCTGAATTTAAAGGAGGAATGGATACAGAAAATGTGGTATATTTATACAATGGAATACTACTCAGCAATTAAAAATAATGGATTCATGCAATTTGTAGGCAAATGGTTGGATCTGGAAAATATCATCCTAAGTGAGTTAACCCAATCACAAAAGAATATAAACATGAATTGCAATCACTGATAAGTGGATAGTAAGGAGCCCAGAAGCTCTGAATACTCAAGGCACAATTAGCAAATCAAAAGATTCCCAAAAAGAAGGAAGGAGAGGACACTGGTCCTGAAAAGACTGGTTCCAGTTTTGCAGGAGAGTACCAGAACAGAGAAATGGTTGGGGGGTGATTGGGGAGTGAGTGGGGGAGGGAAAGAGGACTTATGGGACATATGGTGAGGGGGGAACTGGGAAAGGGGAAAGCCTTTGGAATGTAAACAAAGAATATAGAAAAAAAAGCAACAAATACATAAAAAACTTAAAAAACATAATTTCACTAGTGATTACTTTTTTACTTTTTTTAAATTATTTTCTATATTGTTTGTTTACTTTCCAAAGTCTTTCCCCTTCCCAGTTCTACCCCTTACCATATGTCCCATAATTCCTCTTTTCCCCCATTCCCCAATCACCCCCCTCCCCACCATTTCTCAGTTCTGGCACTCTCCTACAAAACCGGATTTAGTCTTTTCCAGACCAGAGTCCTCTCCATCCCTTTTCTTGGGAATCTTTTGCATAGCTAATTGTGTCTTGAGTATTCAGAGCTTCTGGGCTCATTAATATCCACTTATCAGTGATTGCAATTCATGTGTATTCTTTTGTGATTGGGTTGACTCACTTATGATGATATTTTCAAGATCCAACCATTTGCCTACAAATTGCATGAATTCATTATTTTTAATTGCTGAGTAGTATTCCATTGTATAAATATACCACATTTTCTGTATACATTCTTCTATTGAGATACATCTGGGTTCTTTCTAGCTTCTGGATATTAAAAATAAGGCTGCTATGAACATAGTGGAACATGTGTCTTTATTGCATACAGGGGAATCCTCTGGGTATATGCCCAGGAGTGGTATGACAGGGTACTCTGGAAGTGCCATGCCCAATTTTCTGAGGAACAGCCAGACTGATTTCCAGAGCGGTTGTACCATCTTGCAATCCCACCAACAATGGAGGAGTGATCCTCTTTCTCTACATCTTTGCCAGCACCTGTTGTCTCTTGAGTGTTTAATCTTATCCATTCTGACTGGTGTGAGGTAGAATCTCAGGGTTGTTTTGATATGCATTTCCCTGATGACTAATGATGTAGAACATCTCTTAAGGTGCTTCTCAGCCATCTAAATGTCTTCTGGTGAAAATTCCTTGTTTAGCTTTGTACACCCTTTTTTATAGGGTTATTTGGTTCTTTGGGGTCTAACTTCTTTAGTTCTTTGTATATATTGGATATTAGCCCTTTGTCAGATGTGTGGTTGGTGAAGATCTTTTCCCAAATTTTTGGTTCTTGTTTTCTCTTTCTGACAGTGTCTTTTGCCTTATAGAAACTTTGTAATTTTAAGAGGTCCCATTTTTCAATTCTTGATCATATAGCATAAGCTATGAAAGTTCAGGAACTTTCCCCCTGTGCCCATACCCTCCAGGGTCTTCCCCAGTTTCTTTTCAATTAGTTTCAGCGTGTCTGGTTTTATGTGGAGGTCCTTGATCCACTTGCAGTTGATCTTAGTGCAAGGAGATAAGAGTGGGTCAATTCACATTCTTCTTCATGTTGACCTCCAGTTGAACCAGAACAATTTGTTGAAAAGGCTTTTTTCCAATGGGTGGTTGTAGCTCCTTTATCAAAGATCAAGTGACCATAATTCTGTGGGTTCATTTCTGGATCTTCAATTCTATTCCACAGATCTACTTGCATGTCGCTGTACCAATACCATGCAGTTTTAAACAAAATTGCTCTGTAGTACTGCTTGAGGTCGGGGATAATGATTCCCCCAGAAGTACTTTTATTGTTGAGAATAGTTTTTGCTATCCTGGGTTTTTTCTTACTCCAATCAAATTTGAGAATTGCTCGTTCTAGATCTATGAAGAATCGATTTGGGATTTTGATGAGGATTGCATTGAATCTGTAGATTGCTTTTGGCAAGATGGCCATTTTTACTATATTGATCCTGCCAATCCAAGAGCATGAAATATTTTTCCATTTCCTGAGGTCTTTCTTCAAGGACTTGAAGATCCTGTCATACAAATCTTTCACTTGTTTGGTTAGAGTCACGCCAAGATACTTTATATTGTTTGTGGCTATTGTGAAGGGTATTATTTCCCTAACTTTTTTCTCAGCCTGCTTGTCCTTTGAGTACAGGAAGGCTACTGATTTGCTTGAGTTGATTTTATAACCAGCCACTTTGCTGAAGTTGTTTATCAGCTGTAGGAGTTCTCTGGTGGAATATTTTTGGTCACTTACATACACTATCATATCATCTGCAAATAATGATAGTTTGACTTCTTCCTTTCCTATTTGTATCCCTTTGACTTCCTTATGTTGTCTAATTGCTCTCGCTAGAACTTCAAATACTATATTGAAAAGATACAGAGAGAAGGCAGCCTTGTTTAGTCCCTGATTTTAGTGGGATTGCTTCAAGTTTCTCTCCATTTATTTTGATGTTGTCTACTGGTTTGCTGTATATTGCCTTTAATATGTTTAGGTATGGGCCTTGAATTCCTGTTCTTTCCAGGACTTTTAACATGAAAGGATGCTGAATTTTGTCAAATGCTTTTTCTGCATCTAATGAGATGACCATGTGGTTTTTTTTTCTTTTAGTTTGTTTATGTAGTGGACTACATTGATGGATTTCCATATGTTGAACCGTCCCTGCATCCCTGGGATGAAGCCTACTTTATCATGGTGAATGATTGTTTTAATGTGCTCTTGGATTCGGTTGGCAAGAATTTTATTTAGTATTTTTGCATCAATATTCATAAGGAAACTGGCCTGTAGTTCTCTTACTTTGTTGGATCTTTGTGTGGTTTAGGTATCAGCGTAATTTTGGCTTCATAGAATGGGTTGGGCAGTGTTCCTTCTGTTTCTATTTTGTGGAATAGTTTGAAGAGTATTGGTATTAGGTCTGCTTTGAAGGCCTGATAGAATTCTGCACTAAAACCATCTGGTCCCATACTTTTTTTTTGTTTTTGTTTTTGTTTTTGTTTTTGTTTTTGTTTTTGTTTTTGTTTTTGTTTGGAGGCTTTCTATAATTCCTTCCATTTCCCTAGGGCTTATGGGACTGTTTAGCTGATCTAATTGATCCTGATTTAATTTTGGTATTTGGTATCTGTCTAGGAAATTGTCCATTTCCTGCAGATTCTCCAGTTGTGTTGAGTATAGACTTTTGTAGTAGGATCTGATGATCTTTTGAATTTTCTGTCTCTTTTGTTATATCCCCCCTTTCCTTTCTAATTTTATTAATTTGAATACTGTTTCTGTGCCCTTTGTTTAGTCTGGCTAAGGGTTTATCTATCTTGTCAATTTTGTCAAAGAACCAGCTCCTGGTTTTGTTGATTCTTTATATGGTTCCCTTTGTTTCTATTTCATTGATTTCAGCCCTTAGTTTGATGATTTCCTGGCTTCTACTCCTCCTGGGTGCATTAGCTTCTTTTTGTTCCAGGGCTTTCAGGTGTGCCTTTAATCTGCTTGTGTATGCTCTCTCTTGTTTCTTTTTGGAGGCACTCAGGGCTATGAGTTTTCCTCTTAGCACTTCTTTCATTGTGTCCCAAAGATTTGGGTAGGTTGTACCTTCATTTTCATTGAATTCTAAAAAGTCTTTGATTTCTTTCTTTGTTTCTTCCTTGACCAAGGTGTCATTGAATAGAGTATTTTTCAGTTTCCATGTATATGTGGGATTTCTGTTTTTTTTCTTGCTGTTGAAGACCACTTTTATTTCATAGTGATCTGATATGAGGCAAGGGATTATTTCTATCTTCTTGTATTTGTTGACATCTGTCTTGTGACCAATTATATGATTGATTTTGGAGAAGGTACCTTGTAGTGCTGAGAAAAAGGTATATTTTTTTGCTTTAGGATGAAATGTTTTATATATATATTCCAATTGGTCTAAAGCTTCAATTATTTTCACTGTGTCCCTGTTTAATTTTTGGTTTCCTGATCCGTCCATTGAAGATAGTGGAGTGTTGAAGTAACCCACAATTATTGTGTTATGTGCAATGTGTGCTTTAAGCTTTAGTAAAGTTTCTTTCACGAATGAGTGTGCCCTTGCGTTTGGAGCATAGATGTTCATTACTGTGAGTTCTTCTCGGTGGATTTTCCCTTTGACCAGCATGTAGTTACCTTCAATGTCTCTTTTGATGACTTTAGGTTGAAAGTCAATTTTACCTGATATTAGAGTGGCTACTCCGGCATGTTTCCTGAGACCATTTGCTTGTAAAATTGTCTTCCAGCCTTTTACTCTAAGGTAGTGTTTGTCTTTTACAATGAGATGTATTTCCTGTATGCAGCAAAATGTAGGGTCCCATTTCCATATCCAGTCTGTTAGTCTATGTCTTTTTATTGGGAAATTGAGTCCATTGATGTTAAGAGATATTAAGGGATTGTAACTATTACTACCTGACATTTTTGAAATTATTTTTTATATTTGAGTGGCTATCTTCTTTTGTGTTTGATGAGAGGGTGTTTCTATCGTGCTTCTTCTTTGGTGTAGTTTTCCTCCTTGTGTTGGTGTTTTTCCCCTATTATCCTTTGTAGGGCTGGGTTTGTGGAAAGATATCATGCAAATTTGGTTTTATCATGGAATACCTTGGTTTCCCCATCTATGGTGATTGAGAGTTTTGCTGGGTATAGTAGTTTTGGCTGAAATTTGTGTTCTCTTAGAGTCTGCATGATATCTGTCCAGGATCTTCTAGCTTTCATGTTCTCTGGTGAGAAGTCTGGTGTAATTCTGTTAGGTCTTCTTTATATGCTGCTTGGCCTTTTTCTCTAACTGCCTTTAATATTCTTTCTTTGTTTAGTACATTTGGGGTTTTGATTATTATGTGACAGGAGGTATTTCTGTTCTGTTCCAGTCTGTTTGGAGTTCTGTAGGCTTCTTGTATATTCATGGCCATCTCTCTGTTTAGGTTGGGGAAGTTTACTTCCATAATTTTGTAGAAGATATTTTCTGGCCCTTTAAGTTGGAAATTTTCCCTCTCATCTATACCTATAATCCTTAGGTTTGGTCTTCTCATTGTGTCCTGGATTCCTTGGATGTTTTGGGTTACAAGCTTTTTGCATTTTGCATTATCTTTGACTGTTGAGTCTATGGTTCCTATGGTATCTTTGGCATCTAAGATTCTTTCTTCTATCTCTTGTATTCTATTGTTGATACTTGCATCTATGGCCCCTGATTTCTTCCCAAGGTTTTCTATCTCCAAAGTTGTCTCCCTTTGAGATTTCTTAGTTTTTTCTACTTCTGTTTTTAGATCCTGGTTGGTTTTGCTCAGATCGTTCACTTGCTTGTTTGTGATTTCATGTAATTCTTTAAGAGATTTTTGTGTTTCCTCATTCATGACTACTACTTGTTGACCCACATTCTCCTGTATTTCTGTAAGTGATGTTTGTATTTCCCCATTATAGGCTTCTGCTTTTTGATCCATATTTTCCTGAATTTCTTTAAGTGATTTTTGTGTTTGCCTTGTAAGGGCTTCAAACTTTTGATCCATTTTCTCCTGTATTTCTTTAAGATATTTATACATGTGTTCTACTATCAGCATCCTCACCAATGATTCTATATCTGTATCTGGATTTTCTTGTGTGTTGGGGTATCTGGGGCTTTCTGCTGTCTGGGAACTGGTTTCGGATACTGCCATATTGTCTTGATTTCTGCTAGTAATGTTCCTAAGTTTTCCCTTTGTCATTTTTTTATTTCTGGACTTAGTTGGTCTTGTTTTTATTGGTTGGTGTTTAAAGCTCCTGAGAGCCTGGCATTTGGTGCTGCTGTCTCAGAGGGCATCTGTGCTCCCGAGGTGGAAACTGTAAGGTTTCCACCACTGCGCTCGGAATACCTCCTCAGCTCTTCTGGGCTGGATTCAAGTCTCTTCCCTGCTTGCCTGTGGATACTTAACTGGCCTCCAGTGGTCTCCTTCTGGTTTTCCTGGTTAGTCTACCAGCTCCAAGATGGTGGCAGTTCTCAGGGCTCTGTCTAACTGCAATATTCCCTGCAGGCCGGGGCTCCCTGGCTGGGCTGCTAAAGCCTAGGCAGAGGCTCTCCCAGTAGGCAGGTCTCTGTCTGGTTGAGCTGTTCTCCCCAGGACCATGGAGCTCTGTCTCACAGTGGGCTCTGTGTGGATCAGGAGCTCCCCCTAGTTGGGCTTCAGGGTCAAAGATGGTGGGGATCCTGGTCCTTGGGTCTCCCTCTATCTAAGGGACCTCCTGCAGGTCAGAAGTTCTCCAGCTTGCCTAAGCAGCTGTAATGCTGCCCAGCTCCCTGGCGCTGAAGGCACCCAGGCAGGCTATACCCTGGGAAATCCTTCCCTCTGGTGCCCACTGTACCTTGCTCGGTTACCAGATCCAAGATGGTGGCCAGTCTCAGGGCTCTGTGTAAGGGCAGGATTCCCTGCAGGCCTGGGGCTCCCTGACTGGGCTGCTGAAGCCTAGGCAGATCTCTCCCAGTAGGCAGGGCTCTGTCTGGTTGAGCTGTTCTCCCCAGGATAGTGTCGAACCACAGAGCTCTGTCTCACCGTGGGCTCTCTGTGGATCCGGAGATCCCCCCAGTTGGGCTGCAGGGTCCAAGATCTAGTGATTACTTTTAATGAGCGTTTCATTTTCTGTAAATATCTATTAACACTTTGCAGGGTATACCCTGCAGATTTTTAATTTATTCATAGATTTAAAATGCTATCCATGGTTTTAATTTATATATCTTTGATTAATAAGGCATGTGTATTTTCTTAAATGTACTAGACAATGCAAATACAGACATTGTATACAATTCTAAAAACAAAATTTAAACACTTTAATGAGTAGATTTTCCTGTATTTTTCAATGGGCTATATGTCTTCTTACATAACATTTTCCTGAGTATTCATTTCTCTTAAGACTATGATTATTAGTTAGTTAGTTAAAAGCTTGGGAAGATAAACACTTGAGAATAAAGTCCATTAAATAGGACAGCAGAATCTTATTTTCATGTCCTCCATCTTCCTATTCACAAAATTGCATGGAATACCAACCCTAGAGAAAACAAGATGACTAAAGAATAGCTTAAGACCAGTCAGCAAAAGCCAGGGCAATATGACATCACCAGAAACCAGCTATCCAACTATAGCAAGCTCTGGAAATCCTAATACATGTGATCCATGAAAAAATGCCTTACAGCTAATCTTATGAGGATGATAGAGGTCTTTAAAGAGCAAACAAATAATTCCCTTAAATAATACAGAATAATACAATCAAACAGTTAAAAGCCTTTAAAGAGGAAATGAATAAATATAAACACAAGAAAATACAATACTGAAATAGAATACTGAAGTTACACACTGAATCTCACACATTAATAGTGGGAGACTTTGACACCCCACTTTTACCAATGGTCATTGACCTGAAAAATGAAGAGAAATATAAACCTAGCAACCTTACGAATCAACTGAATGTAAAAGTTATCTACAGAATATCTTACCCCAAAACAATAGAAAGTACCTTTTATTCTGTATTTCAGGGAAGCCTCTCCAAAATTGACCATATATTCAAACACAAAGCAGTCACAACAGATGAAAGAATACTGAAATAACTGCATACTATCAGACAAAATTGGATTAAAGCTGGACTTCTACAACAACAGAAACAAGAAAAACAACAGAGTCTACAAACTCAGGGAAATTGAAAAATTCTTGATAACTGGGTCAGGGAAGAAATTAAAGACTTTCTAGAATTCAAAGACAATGAAGGCCCAACTTACTCAAACTTATGGGAGCCAATGCAAGTTGTGCTAAGAGGAAAAGTCAAAGTACCAAGTACTTTCACAAAGAAATTGGAAAGTTCTCATATTATGAATTTAAAAGTACACAAGGCAGCTCTAGAAACAAAAGTTAAGCAAACATACCTAAGAGGAGTAGATGGCAAGAAATGGTTAAACTCAGTTCTGAAGTCAGTCATATAGAAACAAAAGGAACAATACAAAGAACGAATGAAATTAAGAGCTGGTTCTTTGACAAAATCAACAAGACCAACAAACCACTAGAAAAACCAAATAAAAATGGAGAGACAATATCTAAATTAACAAAAATCAGAAAAGAAAGGGGAGATATAATAATAGATATTGATGAATTTCAAAGAATCCTTAGGTCTTACTTCAAAAGCCCATACTTCACAGAATTGAGAAATCAAAATGAAATGGATGATTTTCTGGTCAGATACCACTTACTGAAGTTAAATCAAGATCAAGTAAACTATTCAAATAGTTCTAAAACCCCTAAGAAAATAGAAGTAGTCACTAAATGTCTTTCAACCAAAAAAGCTCATGGCCAAATAGTTCTAGTGCAGAATTCTACCAGACTTTCAAAGAAGAGGTAAGACCAATTCTGCTCAAATGATTCCCCAAAAATAGAACCAGGAAAAACACTGCCAAACATATTGTATGAGGCTATAATTGGCCTGATACCTAAACCACACAAAGATTCAACAAGGAAAAAATTTCAAATCAATTTTCCTTATGACCATGGATGCAATATTACTCTGCAATAATACACTGCCAAACATATTGTATGAGGCTATAATTGGCCTGATACCTAAACCACACAAAGATTCAACAAGGAAAAAATTTCAAATCAATTTTCCTTATGACCATGGATACAATATTACTCAAATACTCATAAACAGAATCCAAGAACACATCAAAGATATCCACCATGATAGAGTAGGCATCATTCCAAGGATATAGCAGTGGTTCCATATATAATAATCTGTCAATATAATATACCATATAAAACAAACTAAAAGAAAAAAAGAGACATAATCTTCTCATTACTTAATGAAAAAATCTTTGGCAAAATCCAACACCATAGGAACAATTCTCAGAGAGGTCAGAAAAGCAAGGCACATTACTAAACATGAAGGTAATATACACCAAGCCAATAGCCAACATCAAATTATGTGGAGGAAAACTTGTAGCAATTATACTAAAATCTGGAAGAAGATAAGGCTGTCCCATCTCCCCAGTTGAATATAGTACTTGAAGTTCTAGCTAAAGCAATAGGACAACTAAAGATCAAAGGGATACAAACTGGACAGGAAGAAGGCAAGTATTGTTGTTTGCAGATGAAATGATAGCATATATATATATATATATATATATATATATATATATTCCCAAGAATTCTACCAAAAAAAATCTTACAGCTAATAAACACATTCAACAAAGTGGTAGGATACATTAACTCAAAAACATTAGCAGCCATCTTTTATACAAATAATAGGTTGATAAAGTAGTTGAAGAGACAATATCCTTCACCATAAATAATATAAAATACTTTGTTGTAACTACAACCAAGCCAGTGAAAGACCTATATGACAAGAATTTCAAGTCCCTGAAGAATTGAATTGAAGACGATATCAGAAGATGGAAAGATGACCCATGCTCATGGTTCAGAAGGATTAACATAGAGAAATTTTCTATTTATCAAAAGCAATCTCAATAATCAATGCAATCTCCATCAAAATTCCATCAATTTTTATGAACCTTGAAAGAGTAATCCTCAACTTCATAATTGTAAATTAAATTAAAAAAAACACAGCATAACCAAAACAATCCTAAAAAATAAAAGAGCTTGTTGAGTTATTGTCATTTCTAACTTCAAGGAATACTGTGGAACAATAGTAATAAAACCTAAATAGTGTTTGTATAAAACAGTTTGCTAAATGGAATCAAACTAAAGATCAAGAAATAAGGAACCCAAATATCCCTCAAAGGAGGAATGGATACAGAAAATGTGGTATATTTATACAATGGAATACTACTCAGCAATTAAAAATAATGAATTCATGCAATTTGTAGGTAAATGGTTAGACCTGGAAAATATCATCCTGAGTGAGTTAACCCAATCACAAAAGAATACACATGAAATGCAATCACTGATAAGTGGATATTAAGGAGCCCAGAAGCCCTAAATACTCAAGGAACAATTAGCAAGTCAAATGGTTCCCAAGAAGAAGAAAGGAGAGGACCCTGGGCCTGTAAAGATTGGATCCAGTTTTGTAAAGAAACCGTGTGTGTGGGGGGATGATTGGGGAATAGTTGGGGGGGAGAGGAACTATGGGACATATGGTGGGGGGGAACTGGGAAAGGCGAAAGCCTTTGGAATGTAAACATAGAATATAGAAAATAAAAATTAAAAAAAGAATAAAAAAAGAAAAGAAAAGAAATAAACCTATATATCAACTGACACTTCAATTTTTGGCAAAGAAGTCAAATCCATGAAATGGAAAATGAATAGCATCTTCAACAAATGGTGTTGGTGTAACTAGATATCTGTACATGGAAATACACTAATAGAACTATATTTTCACCCTGAAAAGAATTCAAGTCTAAGTGGATTAAAGAACCCAACTTACAAACAGATACACTAAATATAATAGAAGAGAAATGGGAAATAGTCTTGAACACATTGGTAAAGGAGACAACTTCCTGAGCAGAACATCCCTAGCTCAGGCACTAAAATCAACAATTAATAAATTGGACCTTATGAAACTGAAATGTTTCTGTAAAGCAAAGGACACCATCAATAGGACAAAGCAATAGCATAGGAATGGGAAAAATTATTCACCATCTCTATATGTGACAGAGGACTAGTATCCAGAAATGTATAAAGAACTCAAGAAATTAGATATCATCAACCAAAATACTCTAGTTAAAATTTTGTACAAAGCTAAAAAGAGTATTCCCAACAAAAGAGTCTCTAATAGCTGAGAAACACATAAAAATATTCAGCATCCCTGGTCACCAGGGAAATGCAAATCAAAATTACTCCAATATTTGACCTTACATCCATTTGAATGGCTAAGATAAGATAAAAAACTCAAGGGACAGTACAAACTTGCAAGGATGTGGAGCAATGGGAACAGTCCTCCATTGGTGGTGGGCGTTTAAACTTGTACAACCACTCTGGAAATCAATTTGAGGATTTCTTAGAAAAGTGGGGATAGTTCTACCTCAAGACTCAGCCACACCACTCCTGGGAATATACCAAAAATGTGCTCTACCATACCACAGGGACACTTAAATACCTGTTTTCATGGAAGCTTTATTTACAACAGACAGAAATTAGAAACAACCCACAGGTCCCACAACTGAAGAATGAATACAAAAAAATCTGGTTCATTTATACAATGGAATACTATTCAGCTATTAAAAACATGAACATCATGAATTTTGCAATCAAATGAGTGAATCTAGAAAATATCATCCTGAGTGAGGTAACCCAGATAAAAAAGACATGTATAATATGTACTCATTTATAAGTAAAAATATGTACCCTATTATAAGTAAAAATAGGGATGTGGGGTGTGGGACATCTTTAGTACATGTCAGAGACATGGGAAGCAGAGAAAAACCCCAGGGAATCTATGGGATGACTCTACCTGAGACTCATAGCAGTGAAAGATATGAAGTCTGAAGTGGCTACCTTCTGTAGTCAGGTAGGACTCTTTGTGGAGCAATGATGATAGCAACACCCACAAAACTTTCACACCAAAACGTATCCTGACTACAAAATGTACAGTGTCAAAGATGGTGCAGAGATGGAGGGAACAGGCAATCTATAACTGGTTCAAGTTGAGGCCCATTCCATGGGCAAGAACAAGTCCCTAATAATATTAAATATACTCTGCTATGCTTGTAGATGCTTGCCTAGCATAACTGTCTTCTGAGCACTCCACCAAGCAGATGAGGGAAACAGATGCAAAGATACACAGCCAAACATTAGATGGAACTTAAAGAGTCTAATGGTAGGGTTAGGGGAAAAATTGACAGGCCTAAAGAGGATAGGAACCCCACAACTCACCTAGACCCGCTGGGGCTTCCAGATATTGTACCACCTACCAAAACACAAGCATAAGCCAGATCTTAGTCCCTGCACATATATAGCAGATGTGCAGCTTGGATTTCTTTCTGGTCCTCCACAACTAGAGAGGGAAGTTTTCAGGAATCTGTTGGATGACTGTAGATTTCATTTACCTAACTGAGTCTTCTAATCTTGCCTCAGTAGGAGAGGACTCACCTAGTTAAAGTGATTAGATGTGCCAAGGTTGATTGATACATAGTGAGTCCTTCCCCTTCTCAGAGGAAAAGGAAAGGGAGGGATATTGGAAAGTCTGTGTGAAGATGGTCCAGGGAAGAGGGGTTTGCAATAAACATACAAAGTGAAAAATTAAATAAATTGATAAAAATTGTAACCACAAAAACAATTGAAGTGTTTAGAAAGATCATATTAGGTTTGAATACTTTAAGTAGAAGTGCTTTTGTTTTATTGAGATATTCACTAATTTTGTTTGTTTAAATACTATTATTGACTACAAAATGCACTAATAAGCTCATATCACAGGCAGATTAACTATAACAACTTAAAAATGTCTAAGTTGGGACTGGAGAGACAGCTCAGTGCTTACAAACATTGTTACTCTTCCAAAGACACAGGTTCAATTTCCAGAATCCACACGGTGGATTATAGATATCTGTAATTCAATTTTAGGGGATCCCATACCCTTGTGTGGCCTTCATAAATTGCTTCCAAATCTCCTTGCTTTCCTCACCTCATCTTACAATTGCCCAAAGACTGTGATGTACAGCAGACCCAGTAACTCTGTTGACCATCACATAGCTGTAGTTTGCAGATATTTGTGCAAACATCCATGCAATGAAAACACCTATACACATATAGTAACATGGAGTATAAAAAATTGCAAAACCACATTGCAAATAAATGAAAATATTTGTTACTATGCTAAAAGCAGGGAAGATATTAAAATAAAATTTAAAAATAATAATTTATTACAGCCTAACATGACAGAAATAGTGTGGCAAAGTAATTAATTTCACCTAAACTTATTTATATCCTAATGTTGCCTTGTGTGGCCTAAATGATTTTGGAAATGCCATTAGATTAGCTTCTTGGCATGAGGAATTGATTGTATTTCATACATGTGATTCTAATGTGATTATAGACACCCACATAAGAGGCAGGCAGTGACAAAAGAACATGGCAGAATACAGAGTAATCATCAAAGAGAGATACTAAGATGTTTCTAAATACTGAATAGGATTTATAAGCAGATATATAGGGATGGGGAAAAAAGAGAGACACAGAGAAAGAGAAACAGGAAAGATATAAAAGCAGTAATGGAGAGAGTAGAGAAGGGGGAAGGAATGAATGAGTATAGAGAACGAAAGAGGAGGCGAGAGGATAGAAAAGAACACAATAATGTGGCCCTGCCTGCACTACGTTTTTGTTCATTGCAATTGATTTTGGACTTTTAATTCTTAGAAAGGATCAAATCCCCAGTTTGGAATTAATTACTTATATATCTATTAGAAACGGATACATTTAACTAGAGCACATTTTCCCAAAATATACACTGATACTCCTCCTCCACTGGTGTTTTATTATATTTTAAGAAATTATCTCAATTCAACTAATACATTTTAGTTGTTTAGAAAAATGGCTTAAGTAACGTCAGCAGACTGGCTCCACTGACCATCACAGTCTTTGGAATATTCTATGATAAAGTGAGAAACGCAAGAAGAGTTGAAAGGATCTATGGCAACTTAACAAAGGCCTATAAAGCACATTGATGTCCCTGAGAACATCATTTGCATAATATCTTGAGATTCTCATAATTAAAGTAGCTCTTATGTGCAATATGTTGGAATTTGTCTACATAATTTTAAGATTAAATTTTTCAGGTAATGTGGCCAATTCTTTTCTTTTTTAGTGTTGATTAAAATAGGTCACAGTGAGATAGGACTTAAGGGAAATAACAAGAAAGTACCGTTGGTGTTCCAAACCTTGCTTCCATACTCTAGAAGTGTGAGGAGCTCGTAGTTTGCCAAGAACTGGTAGAACTACAGAGCTCAGCTTACTTCATTAATCAATGTTTTCATAAAAAGGAACAATTTTCTATGTGATTTACCAGTTATTGTCTTCAAATTTAATTTTTATTTTAATCATTGTTTGATATATATATGATGCATATTAATGTTTCAATATATATGGATATGCCTGTATTAATTCAAACATATATAAAGTTATAATATTTCATATCAGGGATGTGGATACTGAGAGCCATTCATGTGCCATAGTCTACAATTATATGCACACTGGGAGGATGAAGTGAACAGTGCACAATTTTATCAAGAGAGATGGAGATAAACTTTAATGACTAAAAGAATGAAGGTAAGTACAACGATATAGGCTAAAAACTTAGAAAGGAACTAAACCAAAATAAAAATCTCTACAATTGAAGACTAAATGAACACAAAAGGCATCTTCTGTTATGGAAGAAAATGTTCAAAATCTTATGGTAAGAAATTATTATTCAAATTATCTAAAAATTATATAACTTTACGGAGACAAAATCAAGGAATTTAACATAAATGGGACAGATGTAGAATCACTGTCACTTGAGAAGATAAATACTTTTTTTGAGAATAAGAAAGAAAAAATTAACATTGTCAATAATTAGGAAAATAAAAGTTAAACTATTAGGTGACATCACATGGAATTAGGATGGCTACATTCAACTCCTGCTTCTTTGGCACATAGGTTAACTTCCCATAACTGTCTTTTCCAAATCCAAATATTTTAGTCTCATCTCTAGCTCTGGAGCAGACTATGTGTTGAAGCTAACATTCCCAACTTACACCCACCTCTCTAGTGGATTACACAGATTCTCTTCCTTCCCTGCACTCATTGCTTTGTCCTAGCCAACAACTCCAGAATATATTCTCTAGGAAGACTTAGGCTACTAGTTAACATGCAGATTAACTATAATCTTCATGTTTCTCTCCATTCCTCTAAGTGAAATCCCCAAATTTCATCCCAATACCATTAAAAGGCAAACTAATGGTATTTATCCTCAATCTTTTTCCATAACTCCAGCAGGCTAAGCACGGAGTGATGGAGCATGTTGCTGTTCTACCTATTTTGGCAACAAAAATGTTAAATCTAAAAAAGCTTATGGCACACATTTCAGAAAATCTGAGACACTATGAAAAGCCCAAATCTAAGAATGATAATAGAGAAAGAAATGGAAAACAATAATATTTTCAAATATCATAAAAGAAAAAAATCCTACCTTAAGGAGGAAGATGCCTATGAAGGTGAAAGAAGAAAAAAGAACATCAAATGGACTAAAACAGAAAAGAAATTCCCCTCATCACATAATAATGAAAACATTCAAGATAAAGAACAACAAAAATATTAAAAGCTGCAAAGGAAAATAACCAGGTACTATATAAAGTTAGACCCTATTATAGTAACACCTAATGTCTCCTTGGAACCAGAAGACCCTGTGTAAACCTTCTGAAGAATATAAAAGACATATAAAAGACCAAAGATGCAAGCAGAGACTACTATAAACAGGAAAGTTTTTATACAATAGATGAATAAAATAAGACGTTCTATGTTAAAACCACACTTAAGTAATATTGATCTACAAGTCAGGCCTTATAGAAAGCATTATAAAGAAATTTCTAACCTGAAGAGGTTAACCACAGCTAAGCAAACACAAAAAATATAATGCTACACCAGAATTTCCAAGAAAGGGAAATATGGGCACACGTTCACATACTACTACTACTATTGCTACTACTACTATTGCTACTACTACTACTAATACTACTCTACTACTACTACTACTACTACTACTACTACTACTACTACTACTACTATCACCAGTACCTCCACCACAAAAGCAAAATAGCTGTAACCACCAAACAGCTTACTGACATCTCTCAACATCATGCGCTCAAGTACCAAATATAAAGACTACCAAATAGAAAAGCAAGATTGATGGAAAAAACAGAACAATGCTTCTGTAATATTCAAGAAAACAGCATAACATCAAGGACAGATATCAGCACAATGTAAAAGAATGAGAAAAATATTTTAAGCAAATTGAACAAAAAGTTAGCTAGTGTAGCCATATTAATGTTTGAAAAATACACTTGAAATTAAAGGTATTTGGAAGAGATATGGAGGGACATTTGACAATCGACAAACAAAAAATCCATCAAGAGTGGATAACATTTGTAACAGATATGCATCCAAAGCAAGAGCACCCAAGTTCATGAGAGAAATACTACTATATACTGAATCTCACACACTCACAGTTGAGAGAGTTCAATATCCCAATTTCACTAACAGATTCATTTCATTTGTTTCATTCAAACAAAAACTAAACAGACAAGTACTGGATCTAAGTGATTTCATATACCAATGGAACTAACAGACCTTTATAGAACATTTTACCCAAATCAAATGTTTATGTAACCTTCTTAGTAGCTCCTTAAACTTCAAAGCTGACCGTACATTTGAATGCAAAGAAAGTCTCATGAGGTAAAATAAAATTGAAATAACACCCTGTATCCTATCTAACCTCCATGATTATAGTTTGATATCAACAAGAAGAGAGAAAATAGAAACCTTATAAACATGTGGAAATTGAAAAATATACTACGGAGTAAAAGAAATGGGTCAAGACAGAAATTACAGTTTCATAAATTGAATCAAAATTAGTACAAAACCTACCCAAAAGTCACAATGAAGGCAATTCTAAAAGGCAAGTTCATAGCAATTTGTGCCTAAATTTCAAAGATTGGAGAGATTTTATAGTGTTAAATGAATAGCACACCAGAAAGGTCAACAACAAAAAGCAGTCACATTCAAAAGAAGAGATCTCAAGAAATAATCAAACTTGAGGCTTAAATCAATAAAATATAAACAAACCAATGATAAGAAGGATTGAAGGATCACTGAAACAAAGAGTTGGTTCTTTGTGAAAATAAATTTAAAAAAACCAGCAAACTCTTATGCAAATTAAATAAAAGTAGAGCACGAAATGCAAATTTACAAAACTAGACAATATAGGAAAATAACAACAAACACTAAGGAAATTCAAAGAATTATATGTATGTATATTAAAAATCTGTTATACCAAATTGAAAATTCTAAAATAAAGGAATAATTTTGTCTTTGTTTTAAAACCTAACAACAACAACAACAACAACAACAACAAAGACAGAATCACATACCAATTTCTCTTTTGAATAACATGCAAAATTCTCCATAAAATACTTGGGAACAAAATCCAACAACACAACAAAAATAATATCTACTATGGTCAAGTTTGCATCATTCCATAAATATAGGGATGGTTCAGCATATATAAAATAATTAATGTAATACACCAAATGAACAAACTGAAAGATAAATCTACATGATTATCTTACTAGGTGTTGATAAAGACTTTCAACAATATCCACCAAAACTCCCAGAGATATTAGGGATACAAGGGACATGCCTCAACATATTAAATTCATTTAGAGCAAAGTCCTTTCCAACATCAACTTAGAGAAAAACTCTAAACAATTCCAGTAAAATTGGGAACAAAACAAGGTTGTCAATTCTCACAATACTTATTCAATATAATATGCTCCAATATACTTGAGTCAAAACTTGAGCAATGAGACAAACATGGAGACCAATAAAATAAAAATAGAAAGAAAAAGTATTTTCTTGGAATTAGTGGGAGACAATGAGCTTAGTGCTGTTACTACTTAATATGCCAGGGTGGGCTGGTGTCATTTGAGGGCTTCTCTTCTTTCTCAGAATAAGAGGGGTAATGGAGAGAGGCAGTATGAGGGTACGACTTAGAGGAGATGGGTGGGACCACCATCAAGATGAAAAGTAAATAATTAAATTAATGAAAATATTCATAAATATCAGTAGCCCTCCTATATACAAATAAGAAATGGACTAAGAAGTCAGAACAAATAATATACTTTTCCAAATAGCAACAAGTAATATTGAATATCTTAGGGTACTTTTAACCAAGCTAATGAAAAACTTTTATGAGAAATTTAATCCATTGAGGAAAGAAACTGAAGATACCAACAGATAGAAAGATCTCCATGCCCATGGATCACTAGGACTAATATAGTAAAAATGATCATCCTGCCTTAAAGCAAATCTAGAGATTCAATGCAATCATGATCAAAATTCTAACTCAATGTTTCTCTGATCTTAAAAGTACAATTTTCTGGTTTATAGAAAACATGTCTTTAAAATAAAAAGATCTACTAGAGCAGCAGTATCAAACTGGGGATAGCTACCCCTTTGGTGGTCAAGCAACATGTTTACAGGGGTCCCATATCTGATATCCTGCATGTGAGGTATTTACAATTCATAACATTAGCAAAATTAGAGCTACAAAGTGGCAAGAAAAGAAATGTTGGAGGTCTCCACAACATGAGGAACACTATGAAATGTTTGCAGCATTAGGGATGTTGAGAAGCACTATGCTGACATTACCACGATCCCCAATTGCAACAGATGATCAATAGCCATAGAGAAAGTTCTTTAGAGTTGCTGTCTCTCTAGAAACACCAAGAAAGTTGCTTTTTTTTTTCAAAAAAACCTTTTTTATTGGATATATTCTATATTTGCATTTCATTTCCCTTTTTTTGTTTCCCCACCCCCCTAAGGTCCCACATGCCCTTTTCCCTCCCCCTGCTCCCTCATCCACCCCTTCCCACTTCCCTGTTCTGGTATACCCCTACACTGATGCTTTGAATCTTTCCAGCACTAGTGTCCATTCCTTTCTTCTTGTCAGACATCATTTGGTATGTGAATTGTGTCTTTGGTGTCCCAAGATTCTAGGCTAATATCCACTTATCAGTGAGTGAATACCATGGGTATTCTTTTGAGACTGGGTTACCTCACTTAGTATGATGTTCTCCAGCTCCATCCATTTCTCTAAGAATTTCATGAATTCATTGTTTCTAATGGCTGAATAGTATTCCATTGTGCATATATACCACATTTTTTGAAAAAATGTTCAACATCATTAGTCATTAGAGAAATGCAAATCAAAACAACCCTGAGATTTCACCTCACACCTGTCAGAATGGCTAGGATTAAAAACTCAGAAGACATCAGGTGTTGGCGAGGATGTGGAGAAAGAGGAACACTCCTCCACTGCTGGTGGGTATGCAAGCTGGCACAACCACTCTGGAAATCAGTCTGGCAGTTCCTCAGAAAACTGAACATGATACTTCTGGAGAATCCAGCCATACCACTCCTGGGAATATACCCAGAAGATTCCCCAGCATGCAATAAGGATACATGTTCCACTATGTTCATAGCAGCCTTATATATAATAGCCAGAAGCTGGAAAGAACCCAGATGTCCCTCAAGAAAGTTGCTTCTTTCTATGCCTCTTTAATATTAGTGTAACTATGGAGAGATGGTATATAGAAAAAGGAGAATTCCAGGATCAAGGTAGCACTAGCATTACAGATGTCACAAATAACAAATGACCATTTGTCAAACAAGTTGGAAGGCAGGACTAACTCCTGAGATTGCCATTGACTCTGACAGAAAAATATTGTGATCATATTTCTTTACATGCACACACACACATACAAACACCTAAACACAAGCGGGGGGGAAGGGAGGGAAAGAAGGGAGAGAGACAGACACAGACAGAGAGAAAGAGGCACAGATAATGGAGACAAAAACACAAAGAGACACACACAGAGAAAGATGGGGTATTGCTTAAAAGAAACCAGGGATTTTAAAGAAAGTTTAACATGTTACATTTAATAGTCAAGTCTTCTTTCTAGTTTTGCACATTTCAAGGAATATTTTCCCTTAAAGAGTTATAATTTGAAACTGCTAGCTAGTCTGCTTCCCAAAACACCATATCCTGAGGCTTCCTCAATGATGACCTGCACTCATTTAATAAGAACCCTCCCAGAATCCCACAGCTGCCTCTGGGAGCCCAGTGGACTCAGAACCCATTACACCTGAAACCCCTGCCCAACAAATACCACTCCCCTTCTACCTAGTTTTTTCTGCTGGGACAGACTGCTAGCTAGTCTGCTCCCCTGAAGACAACATATGCTAAGCTATACCAGGAGATATGCTGCTGTCAGGGCATCTGATACTGCAGCCTGAGCCATCCCAGGAGATCCTCTGCACACAGGTCAACTGAGCAACTGATCCTCAGTTTGTCTGCTCTCCTGAAGACACTACAGCTTGCAGGCATCCCAGGAGCTCCTCTGTACACAAAACAACTGGGCGGCTGACACCACAGTCTCAAGACCACCTGGGGGGCAGTCTGTGGCATGGTGGGTAACTGACCCAATAGACTGAAAGCCTCCCAGGAGTTCTGCTGCACACAGGAAAACAGAAACCACAGTCCAGGGTGCCTCTTCCCCACCCGGCCCTGATCCTGTTGCCCTCAGAAAACAGCCTCACCCAGGACAACAGCTTGACTGCTCCACTGAAGACTCAACAGTCTGAAGGGCTCCCTGATATAGTATAGCCAGGGCAACAGATTAGGAGCTTCTCTGCCCCTGTGAGGATCCCCCAGTTGGAGGGCCCCATAAGTGGACTACCACAGCCAGGGTTGCAGGCCTATCAGGAGACCTGAAGGAATGAAGGAACAAAAGAGGCAGACTTTAGACAGTCACACAGATCAACAAACACCAGGGATATCCAGATGGCAAAAGACAAGTGCAAGGTCATAAACAACAGAAACCAATATACGTGGGCATTATCAGAATCCAGTTTTCCCACCATAGCAAGCCCTCAATGCACCAACAAACCTGAAAATCAGAAAGCTGACCTAAAGTTCTATCTCATGAAGATAATAGAGTCCTTTAAGGAGGATATAAATAACACACTGAAAGAAATACTGGAAAACACAGGTAAAGCCCTTAAAGAGGAAACAAATCCCTTAAAGAAATGCAGGAAAACACAAGCAGGTGAAGGAATTGTATAAAGCAGTTCAAGGCCTAAACGTGGAAGTAGAATCAATAAAGAAAACACAAATGAAAGTAAACCTGGAAATGGAAAACTTAGGAAAGAGATCACAAATTACAGATTTAAGTATCACCAACAGAGTACAAGAGAGAAGAGGAGAGAATCTCAGGTATAGAAGAGATTGACTCAACTGTCAAAGAAAATTCACAACACAAATAACTCCTAACCCAAAATATCCAGGAACTTCAGGACACAAGGAAAAGTCCAAATCTAAGAATAATTGGAATAGAGGAGAACAAAGAGTCCCAGTTCAAAGACCTGAAAACTTCATAGATGAAAACATCCCCAACCTAAAGAAAGTGATGGCCATAAAGGTGCAAGAAGTCTAAACAAATGGGAGCACCAAACAAATGGGACCTGAAAAGAAAATCCTCTTGTCACATAATAATAACAACACCATACACACAAAGGTAAACATATCAGAATTACATTAGACTTCTCAAAGGAGACTATGAAAGGCAAGAGAACCTACTCAGAGGCCATCCAGACTCTAAGAGAACAAAAATGTAAGAGTAGGCTATTATATCCAGCAAAACTCTCAATCATCCTAGATGAAGAAACCAAAATATTCCAGCACAAAACCAAATTCAAACAATATCTATCTACCAATCCAGCCCTATAGAGAGCATCCTAGAAGAAAAACTCCAACACAAGGAACATACCTACACCAAAGAAAAGACAAGATATTAAGCATCTCACAAAAATACAAAGGAGAGAAGCACAAGCACATAAAGCCAACTATAGAAACAAATATATCAGGAACTAACAAAAATCATTCTTTAATATTTCTCAAAATTAATGAACACAAATCACCTATATAAAGACATAAGCTAACAGAATGAATACACAAACAAGATCTAGCATTTTGCTGCATACAAGAAACACACTTCAATAACAAAGACTGATATTATCTCAGAGTAAAAGGATGGAAAAAAGTCTTTAAAGCAAATGGACTCAAGAAATAAGGTGGAGTTGCAGCCTAATATCCAATAAAATAGACTTTCAACCAAAAGTTATTAAGCATGATGAGGAAGGACACTTCATATTCATGAAAGGGAAAATACACAAAGAAAAAGTCTCAATTCTGAACATTTGTACCCCAAATGTAAGGACAACCACATTCATAAAAGAAACTTTACTAAAGATCAAGACACACATTGGACCCCACACAATAATAATGGGAGACTTCAACACCCCACTCTCACCAATGGACAGGTCATTGAAACAGAAACTAAAGAGATAACACTGTGAAACCAGTAGAGGTTATAAATCTAATGGGCTTAACCGATATCTACAGAATGTTTTCCATAAAACAAAGAATACACATTCTCCTCAGCATCTTATAGTACCTTCTTTAAAATTGACCATATAATTGGACACAAAACAACCATCAACAAATACAGAAAGATTGAAATAATCCCATGCCACATATCAGACCAGCATAGCATAAAGCTAGTCTTCAATAATAGCAAAAACAAGAGTAACCTCACATACATGTGGAAACTAATCAAATCTGTACTCAATGACAACTTTGACAAGAAATAAATAAAGAAATTAAATACTTCCCAGAATTTAATGAGAATGTTGACACATCATAGTGAAACTTATGGGACTCAATGAAAGAAGTGCTAAGAGGAAAATTCATAGCTCTCATTGCCCTGATAAAGAAACTGGAGAGATCTTACACCGCAACTTAACCACAAACCTGAGAGCTCTAGAACAAAAAGAAGCAAACAAATCCAAGAGGAGTAGAAGGCAGGAAATAGTTAAACATAGGGCCTAAATCAATCAAAGAGAACAATAGGAAGAATCACCAAAACCAGAAGCTGGTTCTTTGAAAGAATCAACAGATAAACCCCCTAAGCTAACTAAAGAGCTCAGAGGCAGTATTCAAATTAACAAATCAGCAACTAAAAGGGAGACATAACAACAGAAAAGGAGGTAAATAAAAAAATCAGATCCTACTATTAAAGCTTATTCTCAACAAAACTGGAAAATCTAAAGCAAGATCAGACAAACTATCTAAACAGACTCATATCCTATAAGAAAATAGAAGTCATTAAAATCCTCCTAACCAAAAAAAAAAAAAAAAAAAAAAGAAAAAAGAAAAAAGAAAAAAAGAAAAAGAAAAAAAGGAAGAAAAAGAAAAAGAAACAGGTCCAGATGGATTAGATGGATTTTGTGCAGAATTCTACCAGACTTTCAAAGACCTGATACCAATATTCCTCAAACTATTCCCTAAGATAGAAACAGAAGGAAAACTTCCTAATTCATTCTATGAAGTCACAATTACTCTGATACATAAATCTCAGGAGGACCCAACCAAAAAAGAGTACTCGAGACCAATTTGGCTCATGAATACGATGCAAAAATACTCAATAATATTCTTGAAAACCAAATGGAAGAATACATCAAAATAACCATTCACCACGATCAAGTAGGCTTCATCTCAGGGATGCAAGGTTGATTCAATATAAGAAAATCCATTCATGTAATCCACTATATAAACAAACCCAAAGAAAAAATTACATGATCATTTCTTTAGGTTCAGAATAAGAATTTGATGAAATACAACACCCCTTCATGTTAAAAGTATTAGAGAGAGCAGGAATTCAAGGCCCATACCCAAACATAATAAAAGAAATTTACTACAAACCAACAGCCAGTATCAAATGAAATGGAGAGACATATGAATCAATCCCACTAAAATTTGGGACAAGACAAGGATGCCCACTCTCCCTCTATCTATTCAATATAGCACTCCAAGTGCTGGCTAGAAAAATAGAACATCAAAAAGAGATCAAGGGGATATAAACTGGCAAAGAAGTGAAGGTATCACTGTTTGCAGATGTTATGATGGTATACTTAAGCAACCTGAAAAATTCTACCAGAGAATTTGTACAGCTGATAAACAAATTCAGCAAAGTGGATGCATATAAAACTAACTCAAATCAGTAACCTTCCTTTATAGAATGGCAAACAGGCTGAGAAAGAAATTAGGGAAACAACTCCCTTCAAAATAACCACAAATAATATAGCATACCATGATGTAACTCTAACCAAACAAGTGAAAGTCTTGTATGACAATAACCTTAAGTCTCTCAAGAAAGAAATTGAAGATGATCTCAGAAAATGCTCATGGATTGGCAGAATTAACCTAATAAAAATGGCCATCCTACCAAAGGCAATCTACAGATTGAATGCAATCCCCTTTGAAATCCAAACAAAAGTTTTCAGAGACATTGATAGAACAATTCTCAAATTAATCTGGAAACGCAAAAATTCTAGAATAGGGAAAACAATTCATAACAATAAAAGAACGGCTCCAGGAATCACCATCCCTGACCTCAAGCTTTACTACAGAGCCATATTGATAAAAAACTGCATGGTGTTGGTACAGAGACAGTCACATTGATCAATGGTATAGAATTGAAGAGCCACCAGACCAATAGCCAGCATCAAGGTAAACAGAGAGAAATTTGAAGCAATCCTACTAAAATCAGGGACTAGACAAGGCTGCCCCCTCTCACCATATCTCTTCAATATAGTACTTGAGGTACTAGCTAGAGCAATTTAACAAAATAAGGAAGTAAAAGGGATGCAAATTGGAAAGGAAGAAGTCAAACTATCACAATTCGCAGATGATATGATAGTACACTTAAGTGACCCAAAAAACTCCACCAGAGAACTCCTACAGCTGATAAACAACTTCAGCAAAGCGGCTGGTTATAAAATCAACTCAAGGAAATCAGTGGCCTTCCTATATGCAAAGGATAAGCAGGCTGACAAAGAAATTAGGGAAATGACACCCTTCACAATAGCCACAAACAATATAAAAGTATCTTGGTATGACTCTAAGCAAACAAGTGAAAGATTTATATGACAAAAACTTCAGGTTTCTGAAGAAGGAAATTGAAGAAGACCTCAGAAAATGGAAAAATCTTTCATGCTTGTGGATTGGCAGGATTAATATAGTTAAAATGGCAATCTTGCCAAAAGCAATATACAGATTCAATGCAATCCCCATCAAAATCCCAACCGAGTTCTTCATAGAGTTAGAAAGAGCAATTCTCAAATTCATCTGGAATAACAAAAAACCCAGGATAGCTAAAACTATCATCAACAGTAAACGAACTTCTGGGGGAATCAATATCCCGGACCTCAAGCAATACTACAGAGCAGTAGTGTTGGAATGTAAACATAGAATATAGAAAATAAAAATTAAAAAAAAAAAGAATACCCATGGCATGCAGTGACTGATAAGTGGATATTAGCCTAGAAGCTTGGAACACCAAAGACATAAATCACATACCAAGTGATGTCTGACAAGAAGAAAGGAGTGGACACTGGTGTTAGAATGGACCAAAACATCATTGTGGGGAAGTACAAGAACAGTGAGGTGGGAGGGGGTAGATGAGGGAGCAGGGGGAGGGAAAAGGGCATGTGGGACCTTTGGGGGTGGGGAACCAGAAAAAGGGAAATGAATTGTAAATATAGAATATATCCAATAAAAAAATAATTGCTAACAATAAAAAAAAAACTTCATGGTATTGGTATATTGGTACAGTGACAGGGAGGCGGATCAATGGAACAGGATCGAAGACCCAGAATTGAACCCACACATCTATGGCCAATTGATCTTCGACAAAGGAGCTGAATACATCCAGTGGAAAAAAGATAGCCTTTTCAACAAATGGTGCTGGCTCAACTGGAGGTCAACATGCAGAAGAATGAGAATTGATCCACTCTTATCTCCTTGCACTAAGCTCAACTCCAAGTGGATGAAGGACCTCCACAAAAAACCAGACACACTAAAACTAATAGAAAAGAAACTGGAGAAGACCCTTGAGAACATTGGCTCAGGAGGAAAATTCCTGAACAGAATACCAATTGCTTATGTACTAAGAGCAAGAATAGTCAAATGGGACCTCAAAAAATTACAAAGTTTCTGTAAGGCAAAAGACACTGTCAAAAGGACAAATCATCAAACAGCAAATTGGGAAAAGATCTTCACCAACCACACATCCAACAGAGGGCTAATATCCAATGTATACAAAGAACTCAAGAAGTTAGACTCCAGAAAACCAAATAACCCTATCCAAAAATGGGGTACAGAGCTAAACAAAGACTTTTCACCTGAAGAGATTCGGATGGCTGTGAAACACCGTAAAAAATGATCAACATCATTAGTCATTAGAGAAATGCAAATCAAAACAACCCTGAGATTTCACCTCACACCAGTCAGAATGGCTAAGATTAAAAACTCAGAAGACATCAGGTGTTGGCGAGGATGTGAAGAAAGAGGAACACTCCTCCACTGCTGGTGGGAATGCAAGCTGGTACAACCACTCTGGAAATCAGTCTGGCGGTTCCTCAGAAAACTGGACATGATACTTCCAGAGGACCCAGCCATACCACTCCTGGGAATATACCCAGAATATTCCCCAGCATGCAATAAGGATACATGCCCCAATATGTTCATAACAGCCTTATATATAATAGCCAGAAGCTGGAAAGAACTCAGATGTCCCTCAACGAAGGAATAGATACAAAAAAATGTGGTAATATATACACAATGGAATTCTTTTCAGCCATTAAGAACAATGAATTCATGAAATTCTTAGAGAAATGGATGGAGCTGGAGAACATCATACTAAGTGAGGTAACCCAATCTCAAAAGAATACCTATAGTATGCAGTCACTGATAAGTGGATATTAGCCTAGAATCTTGGGACACCAAAGACACAATTCACATACCAAATGATGTCTGACAAGAAGAAAAGAGTGGACACTGGTGCTGGAAATGATCAAAGCATCAGTGTAGGGGAATACCAGAACAGGGAAGTGGGAAGGGGCAGAAGAGGGAGCAGGGGGAGGGAAAAGGGCATGTGGGACCTTTGGCGGTGGGGAACCAGAAAAAGGGAAATGAATTGTAAATATAGAATGTATCCAATAAAAAATTTAAAAAAATTAAAAAGAAAAAGAATTGAAGAGCCAGAGATAAAACCACATACTTACACTTGATCTTTGACAAAGACACTATATATACATACATACAATGGAAAAAAGAAAGCATCTTCAATAAATTGTTCTGGTCTAACTGGCTGTCTATATGTAGAAAAAACAAAATAGAAGTCCAAGTAGATCAAGGACCTCAGCATAAAATCAGAGATAATCTAGTAGAAAAGAATGTGGGTAAGAGACTTGAACACATTGTCACAGGGGGCAATTGCGTACATAACTCCAATAGTGCATGAACTCTAATGGTAATCAAGAATTGATAAATGGGACCTCATGAAACTGGAAAACTTCTGTAATGCATAGGATATAGTCAGTAGGACAAATCAGCAACCTATAGATTAGGAAAAAATATTCATTAACTCCACATCTGATAGAGGTTTAATATCAAAATATAGAAAAGCTCAAGAAGCTAACCACCAAAAAAACCAAACAACCTAATCAAAATTTGGATATATAACTAAACTGAGGATTCAGAAGAGAGGAATCTCAAATGGCTGAGAAGGAACTAATAAAACGTTCAGAGTTCTAGAGATCAGAGAAACACAAATCAAAACCTCAGATGACAACATATGTTGGTGATAATGTGGAAAAAGTGCAACACTCCTCCATTTCTGGTGGGATTGCAAACTGGTCCAACCATTCTGGAAATCAATCTGTGGTTCCTCACAAAATTTGAAATACATCTAGACCTGAAGACCTAGCAATACCACTGTTGGGAATAGACCCAAAAAAATGCCCCAAGATGCCACAGGAGCACATGATCCATTATGTTTATTGCAGCCTTGTTTTTGATAACCAGATGTTAGAAACAACCCAGATGTCCCACAAGAGAAGAATGGATACAGAAAATGTACATTTATATAATGGAATACTACTCTGCTGTTAAGAACAAGGATACCGAGAGTTTTTTCAGGTAAATGGATGGAATGAGAAAATATCATCCTGAGTGAGGTAACTCAGACCCAAAAGGACATGCATGGTATATACTGACTAATAAGTGGATATTAACAAAAAGAAGTACAGAACACCCAGGATACAGCCCATAGAAATCAAAGAGATTAATAAGCTGAAGAGCCCAGTTGAGGATACCTCAATCCCACTTGGGTGGGAGAAGATAGCAATCACAGGATGTGGGAGGGAGTGAAGGTCCTGGGTGGAAAAGGGGACAAGGAGAGGAAGAGTGGAACTTGATCAGGTTTTGGGTGGGGAAAAGGACTGAATTCCTGAGGGCCAGCAGAAAGAATGAAAACAGGCAATTCATGAGGTAGGATATGAGCAGACCCTCCATAATGGCCCAAAGACCAGAAAGTTGAGAGACTTTCAGGACTTAAAGAGAGTGACATTAAATGAAATGCCCTACAGTGGGGAGAGGGAAATTGTAGAGTCCACCTTCAGGAGATATACAAGGCATCAAGTGAGAGTTGGGGTTGCTATCTCACAATCAAAACTCTGACCCATTATTATTCCTGTCTGAAAGAACTGCAGGGATGGAAATGGAGAGGAGCTTAAGGAAATAAAGTGCAAAGACAGGCCAAAAGGGGGATCCAGTTCAAGGGTAGGCCCTAAGGCCGGTCACTATTACTGAGGCCATGGAAAGGAAAAAAAAAAAAAAGAAAAAAATGGACCTACCATGACTGCCTTCTGAAAGACCCAACCATCAGCTGAAAGCGTTAGATGCAGATATTTGCACCCAGTTAATGAGTAGAAGCTGCTTACCCCTGTGGTTGAATTAGACAAAGCTGGAAGAAGCTGAGGAGGGTGACCCTGTAGGAGGACTTGCCATCTCAATTAACCTGGACCTCAGCGATCTCTCAGACACTGGATCACCAACCAAGCAGCACACACCAGCTGATATGAGGCTCCCAACACACATCCAGCAGAGAGCTGCTGGGTTGAGCTAGAGAAGATGTACCTAATCCTCCAGAGACTGGTGACCCCAGGGAGTTTAGAGCTCTGGTGGGGTGGGGGAGACATCCTCATTGATACAGGTGAGCAGGAAGGAGATATGGGATGTGGAACTGTCAGAGGGTGGACAGGGAGGGGAATCCTATCTGGAGCATAAAAAAATAATAATAATAATAGAATTCTTTTATATCATAGAACACATTGTGTTTGTATGTTTGCTCTCAGGCTTCCCTTAAAGAATGAGAAAGCAGAGACACCTCACAAAGGATGTATTTGCAGCTAACTCAAGCATGCATACTAATTTTCAAAAGAAAATGACGTCAGTTTGGTGAATGTATGGTGACATTAGCAAATGAATTTTGGGCTTGTATGAGCCTTTTGGATGATTCCTTTGGTGTTTAACCACACTTTTATTGTTGTTCCTTCTCTTTCTTTAATTTTCTCTTCAGCTTGGAGAGATGATCTGAATTTTTGTAGCTTGGCTGAAAAAAATTAGTATATATACGATCTGAAGGGAGGAAGGGAGAAGGGTATTCAAATGTTTGTAAAAGCAGATGATTACATTATGTGAGGGGAAGAAGGGGACCTACTAGAGAGGAAGAGGAGGAGGTTGACAGAGGGGAGGGAGTAAATAAAAAAGAAACATAATAACATGTGTACAGACCCCATGATGAAAGCCATTACTGTGTATATTGACTTAGAAAGGTAATAAAAGAAAAATAAAAAGAGATTTAGAATTCCTTTATTCCTTTCTAGGAATTTTCTTTATTTTATACACACTATAAATCATATCATTCTGTATAACATATGTCACTACTCATAAATCAAATTAACTTAAAGCATATGGGCTCAATATATATGTGTATATATATTTATGTGTTTGTACATGTGAATATGTCTATATATGAGAGTATGAATGTTAGATTGTGTGTGTATGTGTGTATTTGTAGCTATACATGTGTATGAGTAAACATGTATATATATGTATGTGTGTATGTGTTTATGTGTGTCTGAATGTGTGTGTATGTGTGCTCAAACACATGTATACATTTGTGTGTGTGTGTATATATGTATGTTTGCATGTGTTTATGTGTGTGTGTTCATGTGCAGATATTGAACCAAATGTCTAAGTCCACATATTATAGATGAATGCTTTTTGTGAGCTATGATCCCAGTCCTTCATATAATTATGTGTTAAGGAATCTTACAAAAAAAATTCAAGAGAAAAAAATCTAAGTTCTGTCATTTTTAAAAGGGAATTTCGATATGTCAAGTTTGAAAGACACATTATGTGTCTCTCATCAAATATGAAAATATAATAGGTCATGTGTCTCTTATCAAATATAAAATATGTGTTTATGTAAACATTTTATGTGCTGGTAATGTCAATATTCTTTGCAGAATTTTTTTCTTAGTTGTTTCTCCATACCCTCTCTTTTCAGTGCTTCTGTAATTTAGTAGAGTCTATAAACTGTATTCATTCTAAAATACTTAGCATTCTAAAAGAAAACTGAAAATTTTCTATCAAACCTAAGGTTCTATAGGAAACAAAACTATTAACATAGTCAAGGCTCTCGCCTAGGCTAATCTTATCAAAATATATTATGATACAAAATTTGAATTGAACATATTTGTGCAGAATCCACAGATACTAAATCACGAGACTGTAAAAATTTAGCAGCAATTCTTTTTACTGTATTACAAATTTAGAACTATTTTTCTTCCCTTAAAAAGTAAAGGATATTTGACCTATTTCTGACCTAATGAATCAGCTGAATAATAGGTTTTTATTATACAATTTATTCTTAAGAATAAATTTGACTAAATGTAATGATATAACGAGTTATTTCCCACTTCATTCAAAAGTAGTGCAAAGCTCAAGTGGTTTATGTGATGGGAAAAAGAAAACCTTCAGCAAATTTAATTAGAGTCATCATTCTTTTTCATTTTTCTTTTAACACAAGTATTTGTCTTATTAAAGCGCTTAATAGGAATATAAATGTCAATAAGAAAATGAAACCATAGCCAAGCAGATGATGGAGAAATTTATCTTCAAGCTGGAAAAAATGAGCTCTTGGTCAAAATTTAATGGTTTCTAAGTATTCCCTGGACAATTGGTTCAAATTATATTACCAATGTATGCAAGTAGTTTTAGACTTGGTAATATAAAATTATTTGAAAAAATGGAAATGAAAGACAAACACCTTGAATTCTTCTTGATTCCTTTGGTTTAATATAACGTCATGGAAAGGAGAATTATAAACTAGGAAATTGTTGAAGAAGAGATAAGAGGGAAAGTTAGAACAGGAAGTGTGTTTGTGTGTGTGTGTGTGTGTGTGTGTGTGTGCATGTAGCAAATATTAATGGCCGTTGAAAATGCATATGAAAACATTCTAGAGTGGATACAGCCTAAACTATACACATATACATAAATAAAAGATATTTCAATGGAATTAATATATAACAGGGAGGAGGGTTATGATCACTCTTCTATACCGCCTTGAATTTTAAATAAAAGCTTATTACCTGTCATGTGTTATATCTTATCAAGTCTTTGGTCATTGGGATCTCTTGGACTTTCCTAATGATTAATAATTACTGCTATTACTTTTGGTTTTCTACCAGAAATTATTAGTAAGACCCTACTTTTGAAGACACTACACATTTGAGTAAGAGAACTTGAAGAAATCCAAAAGATACTGACATGGAAGATTCAGTCCCATTACTTAGGTTTTCAATAATTCAAGTTGCTATCCATGCTACTAGAGAAGAAAGTAATCAGAAATCATATCCAGCTAGAAAACTACCAAGCTAGAGTAATGACTTTCTTGGCAGTATATGCCCACCATACAAGAGTACCATGAATATTATTGGAATCACCAAGAATTTGTGATTGGATTCATCCACCAATGTATGAAAATCTACTGACAACGGTCTATGAGGAAATGTAAGCCTTCAAGACTACTCCAACACAGAAGGGCTAAACCTGCCCCTTTAATCTTCGTGTATATAAAAAGATCTAGTTCCTTTTTTATCTCTGTGTAATACTCTTTCCTTCTTTTTCATCATTATAAAACAACTCTTTTCTTATATCATAAATGTGCCGACCTATGCTGCTGAGGATTCTTCAGCTGAGATCCTAGACCACAAGATCCTAGCTTTCTTTCTGGGTGTTCGTCTGTGTTTTACTTTATTCCCTCACTATTCAAGCCAGAGACTTTTAATAAAAACTATAGTACCTAAATGTAGAATTAATTAATAATTCATAAATCCTGATGCAGGATTTCTACCATCCCCAATGGTTGATGTGCCTGAATGAAAGACACACATACAGTTTTTATATTTTAATATGTCCTAAGCAACACAATAGACTGGCAACTGCCCAGCTCTATGCTGGTAGAATTTATCTCTCACCAATAATTCTGAGTTATTACTTACTAATTTCTATGTCCCTTCTTGGCAGCTCTGGGCCCATTTGTGCAGCTCTCTGAAGTGCATCTTCTTCAAAAGAACCTAGAGTACACTCCCTGTTTTCTAACTCAAAGTGGCCTCTATGTACCTCATCTCTCCACACTCACCTAAGACAAGGTGGGTCTTCATTGTTTTTCTGGTCCTCCTTCTCCTGGATCCAAGCCCAGGAATCCTAAAATCCTGCCTCTGTCTGTCCTCATCAGCTATTGGTTGCTGACATCTTTATTTATTAATCTGAACCAACTGGAGGCAGGTTCCCAGAAGATACTCATCGACCGTCTCATGCAATCAGCTTTTTGGGGGAGCATAATTACCATTCATAATACTATCTGCCACACTTAAAGATCAAACAAACCAACTAACCGACAAAACAAACCAAAAAAATATACTTTTTTATCTTTCTTTTTTTTTTTTTTACGGACTTCACCCACCCTTGGGAGCCCTGCTTTTTTTTTTTTTATCATTTTTTTTATTTTCTATATTCTTTGTTTACATTCCAAAGGCTTTCCCCTTTCCCAGGTACCCCCCACCATATGTCCCATAATTCCTCTCCCCCCCCATGCTATTCCCCACTCTTCCCCCCCCCCACGATTTCTCTGTTCTGGGTCTACAATACTGGGTCCAATCTTTACAGGCCCAGGGTTCTCTCCTTTTTTTCTTCATGAGAGTCATTTGACTTGCTAATTGTGCCTTGAGTATTTAGGGCTTCTGGGCTCATTAATATCCACTTATCAGTGATTGCATTTCGTGTGTATTCTTTTGTGATTGGGTTAGCTCACTTAGGATGATAGTTTCCAGATCTAACCATTTACCTACAAATTGCATGAATTCATTATTTTTAATTGCTGAGTAGTACTCCATTGTATAAATATACCACATTTTCTGTATCCATTCCTCCTTTGAGGGATATCTGGGCTCCTTCCAATTTCTGGCTATTATAAACAAGGCTGCTATAAACATAGTGGAGCATGTGTCTTTGTTGTATGCAGGGGAATCCTCTGGGTATATGCCCAGGAGTGGTATGCCAGGGTCCTCTGGGAGTGGCATGCCCAATTTTCTGAGGAACCGCCACACTGATTTCCAGAGTGGTTTTACTATTTTGCAATCCCACCAACAGTGGAGGAGTGTTCCTCTTTCTCCACATCCTCGCCAGCACTTGTTGTCTCTCGAGTTTTTAATCTTAGCCATTCTGACTGGAGTGAGGTGGAATCTCAGGGTTGTTTTGATTTGCATTTCCCTGATGACTAATGATGTTGAACATCTCTTAAGGTGTTTCTCGGCCATCCGAATTTCTTCTGGTGAAAATTCTTTGTTTAGCTCTGTGCCCCATTTTTTGATAGGGTTATTTGGTTCTTTGGGGTCTAACTTCTTGAGTTCTTTGTATATATTGGATATTAGCCCTCTGTCGGATGTGGGGTTGGTGAAGATCATTTCCCACATTGTTGGTTGCCGTTTTGTCTTTCTGACAGTGTCCTTTGCCTTACAGAAACTTTGTAATTTTATGAGGTCCCATTTGTCAATTCTTGATCTTAGAGCATAAGCTATTGGTGTTCTGTTCAGGAACTTTACCCCTGTGCCCATGTCCTCCAGGGTCTTCCCAAGTTTCTTTTCTAATAGTTTCAGTGTGTCTGGTTTTATGTGGAGGTCCTTGATCCATTTGGAGTTGATCTTAGTACAAGTAGATAAGAGTGGGTCAATTCGCATTCTTCTGCATGTTGACCTCCAGTTGAACCAGCACCATTTGTTGAAAAGGCTATCTTTTTTCCACCGGATGGTTGTGGCTCCTTTATCAAAGATCAAGTGACCATAAGTCTGTGGGTTAATTTCTGGGTCTTCAATCCTATTCCATTGATCTACCTGCCTGTTGCTGTACCAATACCATGCAGTTTTTAACACAATTGCTCTGTAGTACTGCTTGAGGTCAGGGATATTGATTCCCCCAGAAGTCCTTTTATTGTTGAGAATAGTTTTAGCTATCCTAGGTTTTTTGTTGCTCCAGATGAATTTGAGAATTGCTCTTTCTAGATCTATGAAGAATTGATTTGGGATTTTGATGGGGATTGCATTGAATCTGTAGATTGCTTTTGGCAAGATGGCCATTTTTACTATATTGATCCTGCCAATCCAGGAGCAAGAAATATTTTTCCATCTCCTGAGGTCTTCTTCGATTTCTTTCTTCAGGGACTTGAAGTTCCTGTCATACAGATCTTTCACTTGTTTGGTTAGAGTTACGCCAAGGTACTTTATGTTGTTTGTGGCTATTGTGAAGGGTGTTATTTCCCTAACTTCTTTCTCAGCCTGCTTGTCCTTTGAGTACAAGAAGGCTACTGATTTGCTTGAGTTAATTTTATAACCAGCCACGTTGCTGAAGTTGTTTATCAGCTGTAGAAGTTCTCTGGTGGAGTTTTTTGGATCGCTTAAGTAGACTATCATATCATCTGCAAATAATGATACTTTGACTTCTTCCTTTCCAATTTGTATCCCTTTGACTTCCTTATGTTGTCTGATTGCTCTCGCTAGAACTTCAAGTACTATATTGAAAAGATATGGAGAGAGAGGACAGCCTTGTCTAGTCCCTGATTTTAGTGGAATTGCTTCAAGTTTCTCTCCATTTATTTTGATGTTGGCTACTGGTTTGCTGTAGATTGCTTTTACTATGTTTAGGTATGGGCCTTGAATTCCTGCTCTTTCCAAGACTTTTAGCATGAAAGGATGCTGAATTTTGTCAAATGCTTTTTCAGCATCTAATGAGATGACCATGTGGTTTTTTTCTTTTAGTTTGTTTATGTAGTGGATTACATTGATGGATTTCCGTATATTGAACCATCCCTGCATTCCTGGAATGAAGCCTACTTGATCATGGTGAATGATCGTTTTGATATGCTCTTGGATTCGGTTGGCAAGAATTTTATTTAGTATTTTTGCATCTATATTCATAAGAGAAATTGGCCTGTAGTTCTCTTTCTTTGTTGGATCTTTTTGTGGTTTAGGTATCAGCGTAATTGTGGTTTCGAAGAATGAGTTGGGCAGTGTCCCTTCTGTCTCTATTTTGTGGAATAGTTTGAAGAGTATTGGTGTTAAGTCTTCTTTGAAGGTCTGGTAGAATTCTGCACTAAAACCATCTGGTCCCGTACTTTTTTTGGTTGGGAGGCTTTCTATAACCCCTTCTATTTCTTTAAGGGTTATGGGACTGTTTAGCTGGTCTACTTGATGCTGATTTAATTTTGGTATTTGGTATCTGTCTAGGAAATTGTCCATTTCCTCCAGATTCTCCAGTTGTTTTGAGTATAGGCCTTTGTAGTAGGATCTGATGATCTTTTGAATTTCCTCTGTTTCTGTTGTTATATCCCCCTTTTCATTTTTAATTTTGTTAATTTGGATACTATCTCTGTGCCCTTTGGTTAGTCTAGCTAAGGGTTTATCTATCTTGTTGATTTTCTCGAAGAACCAGCTCTTGGTTTTGTTGATTCTTTGTATGGTTCTCTTTGTTTCTGCTTGATTGATTTCAGCCCTTAGTTTGATGATTTCCTCTCTTCTACTCCTCCTGGGTGAGTTAGCTTCTTTTTGTTCCAGCGCCTTCAGGTGTGCTGTTAAGTTGCTAGTGTATGCTCTTTCCAGTTTCTTTTTGGAGGCACTCAGGGCTATGAGTTTTCCTCTTAGCACTGCTTTCATTGTATCCCAGAGATTTGGGTAGGTCGTTCCTTCATTTTCATTGAAGTCTAAAAAGTCTTTGATTTCTTTCTTTATTTCTTCCTTGACCAGGGTGTCATTGAGTAGAGTATTGTTCAGTTTCCATGTGTATGTGGGCTTTCTGTAGTTCTTCTTGCTATTGAAGACCACTTTTACTCCATAGTGATCCGATAGGAGACATGGGATTAGTTCGGTCTTCTTGTATTTGTTGAGGTCTGTCTTGTGACCAATTATATGTTCAATTTTTGAGAAGGTACCGTGTGGTGCTGAGAAAAAGGTATACTCTTTTGTTTTAGGATGGAATGTTCTATATATATCTGTTAAATCCAATTGGTCCATAGCTTCAATTAGTTTCACTGTGTCCCTGTTTAGGTTCTGCTTTCCTGATCGGTCCATTGAGGAGAGTGGAGTGTTGAAGTCACCTACAATCATTGTGTTAGGTGCGATGTGTGCTTTAAGCTTTAGTAAAGTTTCTTTTACGAATGGGGGTGCCCTTGCATTTGGTGCATAGATGTTCAGTATTGAGAATTCTTCTTGGTGGATTTTCCCTTTGACAAGCAGGAAGTGACCTTCTGTGTCTCTTTTGATGACTTTAGGTTGAAAGTCGATTTTATCTGATATTAGAATGGCTACTCCAGCTTGTTTCCTGGGACCATTTGCTTGTAGAACTGTCTTCCAGCCTTTTACTCTAAGGTGGTGTTTGTCTTTGACACTGAGATGTGTTTCCTGTATGCAGCAAAATGTAGGGTCCTGTTTCCGTATCCAGTCTGTTAGTCTGTGTCTTTTGATTGGGGAATTGAGTCCATTGATATTAAGAGATATTAAGGAATAGTAATTATTACTTCCTGACATTTTGGGAATTGTTATTATTATTTGTATTTGAGTGGTTCTCTTCTTTTGGGTTGGATGAGATGGGGTTTCTATCTTGTTTCTTCTGGGGTGTTGTTTCCCCCCTTGTGTTGGTATTTTTCCCCTATTATCCTTTGTAGGGCTGGGTTTGTAGATAAGTATCTTGCAAATTTGGTTTTGTCGTGGAATATCTTGGTTTCCCCATCTATGGCAATTGAGAGTTTCGCTGGGTATAGTAGTCTTGGCTGAAGTTTGTGTTCTCTTAGGGTCTGCATAAGGTCTGCCCAGGATCTTCTAGCTTTCATGGTCTCAGGTGAGAAGTCTGGTGTAATTCTGATAGGTCTTCCTTTGTATGTTACTTGTCCTTTTTCTCTTACTGCTTTTAATATTCTTTCTTTGTTTAGTACATTTGGGGTTTTGACTATTATGTGACGGGAAGTATTTCTGTTCTGGTCCAGTCTATTTGGGGTTCTATAGGCTTCTTGTATATTCATGGGCATCTCTCTCTTTAGGTTGGGGAAATTTTCTTCCATAATTTTGTAGAAGATATTTGCTGGCCCTTTAAGTTGTAGATCTTCATTCTCATCTATCCCTATAATCCTTAGGTTTGGTCTTCTCATTGTGTCCTGGATTTCCTGAATGTTTTGGGTTACCAGCTTTTTGCATTTTGCATTTTCTTTAATTGTTGAATTCATGGTTCCTATGGTATCTTCAGCATCTGAGATTCTGTCTTCTATCTCTTGTATTCTATTGTTGATATTTGCATCTATGACTCCTGATTTCTTCCCAAGGTTTTCTATCTCCAACATTGTCTCCCTTTGCGATTGCTTAGTTGTTTCTACTTCTGTTTTTAGATTTTGTATGGTTTTGCTCAGATCTTTCAGTTGCTTGTTTGTGTTTTCCTGTAATTCTTTAAGGGGTTTTTGTGTTTCCTCCTTTATGACTTCTACTCGTTGACCCATGTTCTCTTGTATTTCTTTGGGTGATTTTTGTTTCTCCCCCGTATTGGGATTCACTTTTTGCTCTATATTCTCCTGGATTTCTTTAAGTGATTTTTGTGTCTGCCTTGTATGGGCTTCTAGTTTTTGATCTATTTTCTCCTCTATTACTTTAAGAAATTTATCTAAGTGATCCTCAATCTGCATCTTTACCAGTGATTTTAGATCTGAGTCTTGTTTTTCTGGTTTGTTGAGATATCTGGGATTTAATTGTGTTTGTCTTGCAATGGCTTCTAGCTTTTGATCTATTTTCTCATGTATTACTTTAAGAGATTTATCTAAGTGTTCCTCTATCAGCATCCTGACCAGTGATTTTAGATCTGAGTCTTGTTTTTCTGGTGTTTCGGGGTATCCAATATTTATTGCTGTTGGGGAACTGGGTTCGGATGCCGCCATATTGCCTTGATTTTTGTTAGTAGCGATCTTACTTTTGCCTTTTGCCATCTGGTTAACTCTGGTGTTAGTTGGTCCTGTAGATACTAGCTGGTGCTTGACCCTCCTGTGGGGTTGTAAGGCTATTTCCCAGTGACTGGGATACCTGAATCACTGTCCTGCGGGGGTCTTGCTCACAGATTGCTGACAGGTGGCCTGAGTCCCCCGAGGTCTTAACCTCAGGATATCCCAGGTATTTGGTTCCGCCTGTTGGGCGGCTGCTCTGCACTGCTCCTGCTCAGGGTTCGCTGTCTGATATCCTGTTTCCCCAGGGGTCTTAAAGATGGGATATCTCAGTTATCTGGTTCCGCCTGCTGGTCCCAAGCTGCTGGGAAGCTGGCTGGGTCCGGTTTCCAGCTTCCCTGCCACTGGCTGGATGGGAGGCTGGTTCGGCCTCCGGCTGGGTCTGGGTACCTGGCACACTGGCTGACTCTGGCTTCCTCACCACCAGCTGGACGGGAAGCTGCAGGCAATATGGCAGCTGCCTGCAGGGAGCTCGGGGTCCGCCCCGCGTGCGAGTGCAGAGTGCACCCGCTATTTTGTGCCCAATTCCCACTCCAGGCCTGAGTCCCCGAAGGTCTTAAGCTCGGGCTGTCTCGGGTACCTGGTTCTGCCGCCGCCGCCGGATGGTTCTGAGCACCTGGCACGCTGGGTGACCCTCCGGCTTCCCCACCACCAGCTGGGCGGGAAGCTGCAGGCAATATGGCAGCTGCCTGCAGGGAGCTCGGGGTCCGCCGCGCGAGTGCAGAGTGCACCCGCTATTCTGTGCCCAACTCCCACTCCAGGCCTGAGTCCCCGAAGGTCTTAAGCTTGGGCTGTCTCGGGTACCTGGTTCTGCCGCCGCCGCCGGATGGTTCTGAGCACCTGGCATGCTGGGTGACCCTCCGGCTTCCCCACCACCAGCTGGGCGGGAAGCTGCAGGCAATATGGCAGCTGCCTGCAGGGAGCTCGGGGTCTGCCCCGCGCGCGAGTGCAGAGTGCACCCGCTATTCTGTGCCCAATTCCCACTCCAGGCCTGAGTCCCCGAAGGTCTTAAGCTTGGGCTGTCTCGGGTACCTGGTTCTGCCGCCGCCGCCGGATGGTTCTGAGCACCTGGCACGCTGGGTGACCCTCCGGCTTCCCCACCACCAGCTGGGCCCTTTTTTATCTTTCTAACTTAATATGGCAATAAATTACAGATCCATAGGAAAATGTGTAATATAATTTTTAACAAAAATATTAATTCAAATCCATCTCAGTTGATCCTAGAATGAAGAAAAAAGAGAAAAAATCATGTAATTTTAGGCTTTTTAAAATTGTAAGGGGGCTAGAGAGGTAGCTCAGTAGTGAAGAAAGCTAACTGTTCTCGCAGAGAATTCAGCTTTGATTACCAGTACCTACATCAGGTCGCTGGCAATCATCTCTATCTCCAATTCCAGGGAAGCAAATATCTTGTATCTTCCTTGTAACCCCACACACATTATTTTCATACACCTATTCAGGTACACACATGAATGAACATAATAAATAGATTTTTTTTAAAAAAGTGACAAAAGAAAACAATAGAGGAAGTGAATGATACTTCGAGACTAGATTTTTAAAAGTTCAGTAGACTTTTTGCCAAATTTATCACAGAATGAAAAGAAGGGAGGGAGGAATGGAAGAAGGAGAGAAAAGAAAATTGATTTATGAAAGAAGAGAGATGGCAGAAGATAAAGGTTAAAATAAAACATCCATTTCTGTACCCCATTTTTTGATAGGGTTATTTGGTTCTTTGGGGCCTAACTTCTTGAGTTCTTTGTATATATTGGATATTAGCCCTCTGTCGGATGTGGAGTTGGTGAAGATCTTTTCCCACTTTGTTGGTTGCCATTTTGTCCTTGTGACAGTGTCCTTTGCCTTACAGAAACTTCACCAGAAGAAATTCGGATGGCCGAGAAACACCTTAAGAGATGTTCAACATCATTAGTCATTAGGGAAATGCAAATCAAAACAACCCTGAGAGTCCACCTCACACCAGTCAGAATGGCTAAGATTAAATTTCAAGAGACAAGAGGTGCTGGCGAGGATGTGGAAAAAGAGGAACACTCCTCCACTGTTGGTGGGATTGCAAGTTGGTACAACCACTCTGGAAATCAGTCTAGTGGTTCCTCAGAAAATTGGGCATGACACTTCCAGAGGACCCTGCCATATCACTCCTGGGCATATACCCAGAGGATTCCCCAGCATACATAAAAGACACATGCTCCACTATGTTCACAGCAGCCTTGTTTACAATAGCCAGAAGTTGGAAGGAGCCCAGATATCCCTCAAAGGAGGAATGGATACAGAAAATGTGGTATAGATATACAATGGAAAGCTACTCAGCAATTAAAAATAATGAATTCATGCAATTTGTAGGCAAATGGTTAGATCTGGAAAATATCACCCTAAGTGAGTTAACTCAATCACAAAAGAATACACATGAAATGCAATCACTGATAAGTGGATATTAATGAGTCCAGAAGCCCTAAATACTCAAGGCACAATTAGCAAGTCAAATGATTCTCAAGAAGAAGAAAGTAGAGGACCTTGGGCCTGAAAAGATTAGATCCAGTTTTGTAGGAGAATAACAGAACAGAGAAATGGTAGGGAGGTGATTGGGGAATAGTTGGGGGGGGGAGAAGACTTATGGGACGTATGGTGGGGTGGGGCAACTGGGAAAGGGGAAAGCCTTTGGAATGTAAACAAAGAATATAGAATAAAAAAAAGAAAAAAAACCCATCCATTTCCATGTCCCAATGATACATCGACTGTATCAACATAGGGAGTAGGATTTCAGTCGTGCATGTTAAGAGATTTTTCTCAGAAGAATGATTGTACATCTTAAGACTTTCTGAGCCAAATGTCTGAATATATAAGACAGTTCATCCACAATCATCTGGGCAGAATGCCAAAGCTTGTTTCTCATAATACAGACACTTTTCAGTTTTGCTGTAAATGTAACCATAGACATAACTTGTATTTTCAGAGATTTTGAATAAGCCAAGCTATTTGAAATTATCTCTGGGATCCTGAAGAGTCAAGTGTGCAGGGGACCCTTAATCCCAGCACTTGAGACACAGAGGCAGGTGGATTTCTGAGTTCGAAGCCAGCCTGAGTTCCAGGACAGTCAGAGCTACACAGAGAAACTCTGTCTCAAAAAGAAAAAAACCAGAAAAAAAGTGGAGTTTCTACCTTGGGAGAAAGGTCTAGGCTGCCTTTCTTGGTTACTGAATTATGGATTTTAGGTATATTGGCCATCTCCCACAATTGTAAATGTCAAATTGATCATGGTAAGTCTATTAACATTAATTTTCCACTGGCTCTGTTTCTATAGTTGAATACTGATAAATATCATTCTTTATAATATACTTGTTTCTAGAAACTAAAAAAGAAAGGAAAAGAAATTTTAATGTTTCATTAATGTTATATGACCCCGGAATACATAAAGTGTGATGCTTGACCAGCAGGGGTCACTATGAACAAAAGCTTCTGGAACTTGTGTCTGCAAACACTGGCTAAACCTGTGGAAAAATGGACAGCTGCAGTATGAGATAAGTACCTTATCTTGAGCTACTTCTAGATCCTAAGACCAGCCATTACTTGCACACCTCTGTGTTTGAACACACACCTTGTGATTAATAGATAAAAAATCTTTTTGGAATCTATTAATTTAGCAGAGCTGTATTTTCCATCAACTCCAACGCTAGAAACATCATCAGATAGCATCTTGGGCCTATGGAAAGTAGTCGCCACTATACTGTAACTGACTTGGTACTGTAAGCACTAATGTATTTTATATTTATCTAGTATATTATTTTCTTTGTTTTTGAAAACCACAAAAATGTCATAAAGCAGCTTTCATATTGAAGCACCTTCTTCATCTGCATTCCTGACCATGATTACACAAAATGGTTTTGTAATAAATTCTTATTCTTTAAAGCAAATGATCACCAAATCAGTGTCTTTTCTGGAAAAATAATTATGGAATTAAAAAAACAGATATTATGTGTTATTGAATTCTAAAAAAATGGTTTTCATTCATACAAATGATACAGTAAGAAATAATAAGTTTATGTGTAAATATTTTGTTCTAAACAGAAAAAATATGAATTATGTTCGTGAACACATAGTGGCTACCTCTAATAACATTTAGTTCATCAAAATACATTTCATTCTGTGACTTGATAAATTGGGGAGTTTGTACAGGCAGAGGATATATATATATGCAGAATTGTGGCAAATAAAATCCCTGTACCCAGAGAAACTTGTTTGAGCTATACTAGGGTCTAACACATGAAACTCAGCTTTACATTCCTAAATTTTCTTTATGTAATGGCTAAAAGAAAATGATCTAAACTATTAGACTTACAGACATAATTTTCTATTTAAAATCTCTCACTAATACAAAGGGAAATTAAATGGAATCACCTTTTTCTTTGATTTCATCGTGTATAGAAACTCAATTACTAGGATGCACATACTTTAAGTATAATACCATAGAAAATATGATTGAATAGACAGAATAAGTACATTCTGAGCTTAAGAGCAACAGAAACTGACTCAGATCAACTTGGAAAACCATGAACATGTCATAAAAACTAAAGTCACACTGATAAGAAAGCTGAAAATAAGAACTGAAGGGCAGATTTCTATCAGCAACGCACTGGAGGTCTAAAGACAAAAGTGTTTTGAAAGTTCAATTTGTCTGAATGTCAAAGTTGGTGTGAATGATACTTGGGTTTAGACATTTATGTTGAATGAAAGTTTAATTTGAGGTTAGAACACATAATTGACTGAAGTTACTCAAATTTCTTTCTTTTGACTTCTGAGAAATCAGACTTAGGAATATCTTCCTAAGAGCTTTGAATTTAAACATAAGTTAATTGATTTCCTCCCATTAAAACAACATGCCAGGAGGAGAAATAATTTCTTCAATAATAAAGGAACTAACCTTAGTACACCAGTTACAGCTAAACTGACGTGCAAACCAGCAAATGGTAATGATAAAGACAAAGAGTAGAAACCAACAGACAGAGCATTTATACAGGTACAAATCAATGAACTGATGTGGCATACACATAGGAAAAATAATAAAACAAAACAACCAAACAACAGAGCATACACAGAGGATACTAACTGTAAAGCAATTGTAATCTTGGAGGTGCACTGCTGAGTAAGCTCATCCTTTCTACCTATTTCTGATCTTGGTGGGTTGGTTCAACTAGGTAATCTGGTTCAAAATCCTCTCCTAGTTGATTGATTCAAACTTGATTCTCTTGGCTTCTGATTGAATGGTCTTCTTGTCCTGAAACTAATTCTGTCAATTGATTTGAATCTTCTGGATCCTTATTCTATGGCTAGTTTTTCTTTACTTTTGCCTCTTTTCCTTTCCTTGTGAGAGCTGGGTATATCTTATTTCTGATACACTTTGTCCAGTGGTTCTTTCTTTCTTTCTTTCTTTCTTTCTTTCTTTCTTTCTTTCTTTCTTCCTTCCTTCCTTCCTTCCTTTCTTTCTTTCTTTCTTTTCTTTTCTTTTTTTCTCTTCCTTCCTTCCCTCCTTCCTTCCTTCCTTCCTTCCTTCCTTTCTTTCTTTCTTTCTTTCTTTCTTTCTTTCTTTCTTTCTTTCTTCTTTTCTTCTATTGGACATTTTCTTTATTTACAGTTCAAATGTTATCCCCTTTCCCCCTTCAGGAACCCCCTATCCTCCCCCCTCCTGCTTCTATGAGGGTGTTCCCACACCCACTCACACACCCATCCACCTACTGCTACCTCCTTCTACTTGCATTTCCTAACACTGGGGCATCAAGCCTTCACAGGACCAAGGCCCTCTTCTTCCATTGATGACTGAAAAAGCCATCCTGTTACATATGTGATTGGAGTCATGGGTCTCTACATGTGTACTCCTTGGTTGATGGTTTAGACACTGGGAACTCTGATTGGTTGATACTGTTTTTCTTCCAATGTGGTTGCAAACCCTTTCAACTCCTTCAATCGTTCTCTCCATCCTCCACTGGGGATCTTGTGATCAGTTTAATGGTTGCCTGTGAGAATCTGCTTCTGTGTATAATAGGCTCTGAAAGAGCCTCTCAGGAGACAGCTATATCAGGCTCCTGTGAGCATGCACTTGTTGGAATCCACAATAGTGTCTGGGTTTGGTGACTGTATATGGAATGGATCTCCAGGTGGGGCTGTCTCTGGATGGTCTTTCCTTGAGTCCACCTTTGTCTCCATATTTGTTTGCATGAGTATTTTGTTGGCCCTTCTAAAAAGGACTGAAGCACCCACACTTTGGCCTTTCTTCTTGAGCTTTAGGTGGTCTGTAAATTGTATCTATGAGGGTGTTCCCACACCCACATTAGCCCAAAATATTGATTTTGGGGCTAATATCACTTATCAGTGTGTGCATAACATGTGTTGTATTTCGTTACTGGGTTACCTGACTCAGGATGATATTTTCTAGTTCCATCCATTTGCCCAAGACTTTCATGAAGTCATTGTTTTAATAGCGGAGTAGTACTCCACTGTGTTAATGTACCACATTTTCTGAATCCATTCCTCTGTTGAAGGACATCTGGGTTCTTTCCAGCTTCTGGCTATTATAAATAAGACTGATATAAACATAGTGGAGCATGTGTCCTTACTACATGTTGGAGTATCTTTGGGTATATGCCCAGGAGTGGTATAGCTTGGGCCTCAGGTAGTACTATGTCCAATTTTCTGAAGAACTGCCAAACTGATTTCCATGGTGGTTGTACCAGCTTTCAATCCCACTAACAATGGTGGAGTTTTGTTTCATCATTGTGTCTGTCCCTCAATTAGATTTCACTTTCAAACATGATTGCTTGCTTCTAGAAACTAACTTTAGCTTCATTGTTTGGGATGAAAGGTGTATACTGAGGGTGTGGCTGTATTCCAGCCATATCATACTGTAATCCAGGGCTCTACATTCTGGCCTGATCATATAATCCTAGAAGGTCTTTGAATGTGATCCATTGCCAGAATTGCCATGTTCCTGGATGAAAATTCCTCTACAACAAACCAACTAAACAACAGAGCATACATATAGGGAAGAAACCAGTTGATGAAACATAGCATATTGGGTACAAACCATAGCAGTAGAATATATACACAAAGTGAGTTTGTTGCTGATTGGATTTTGATACTTGACCCCTATTATCAGAATTGGTTGCCCTTAACAAATTTATGAATTTTAAATTATAAAAATTTTACAAAAGTCATAAATTGACAATAATATCTTTCTAGAATAAATCATGTGAAAGAAAAATATTTTAAGCATATGTCTTTAATTTGTATATCAGATGCATTTTTCAAATATTCTCACCAGAAAGTAAGCTGAATCATGTTTTATAGAATAATCTTATTGTTTATGTAATTTTACTTTAAGACACCTTAATGTGACCACTTGTAAAAGGAGTAAAAAACCTTTAATGGGGAGCAAGTACCTTTGGGATAAATACATACTACAATGCCATTGCAAGGAGAAATAAAATGAATGTTAAATAAAGAATTTATAAGACATAGCTTTAAAACCACTCTTGAATGAAGAGTTTTCAATTAATTTTCAACACATCTCCACCTGACAACCAAGTATGACTGTATACTTCTTAAATTCATGAAGACTTCATAAAAGTGTCATCATGATTGCCTAAAATAATTTGACCTTAAGAAAAAGCAAAATCTTCAAATAAAATTAATCATAAATGATCAGAAACATCTATAGTTTGGTTAAATGCCAAACATTTAAGTCTATATCTTAACAATAGTCAATACAAGTCTACCATTTTACAACTTAAAAGTCAAGCAAAAGAAAAAAAACTCATACACTTTAATGAATATTTGCATAGTGTTTAACATCTTATTTCAAAATGCATAAATTGATTAATTATTTTGAGGTTGTTAGTCATCAAGCTAATAAGTCAGTAATATGAAAAGTATCACAGATACAGTGGTCAATATTTAGTACATTATTAACAAGTTATCTAAGCACTGAAATTATTTCAGCACTATACTTACACAGACTGAAAACTTATATATTCCTAGTTGATAATTACAGTGATTGTTGAATGTAGTATAAAATATGCATATATTATGTTGAATAGGTATAGAAGTATAGGTATGACAGGGTTCTCTGAAAGTGTCATGCCCAATTTTCTGAGGAACCTCCAGACTGATTTCAAGAGCGACTGTACCATCTTGTACTCCCACCAACAGTGGAGGAGTGTTCTTCTTTCTCCACATCTTCACCAGCACCTCTTGTCTCTTGGGTTTTTTTCCCCTGAGACAGGGTTTCTCTGTATAGCTCTGGCTGTTCTGGAACTCACTCTGTAGACCAGGCTGGCCTCGAACTAAGAAATCCACCTGCCTCTGCCTCCCATGTGCTGGGATTACAGGCATGCACCACCACCACTGGCTGTCTCTTGGGTTTTTAATCTTAGCCATTCTGACTGGCGTGAGGTGGAATCTCAGGGTTGTTTTGATTTGCATTTCCCTGATGACAAATGATGTTGAACATCTTTAAGGTGCTTCTCAGCCATCTGAATTTCTTCTGGTGAAAATTCTTTATCTCTGTACCCCATTTTTAATAGGGTTATTTGGTTCTTTGGGGGTCTAACTTCTTGAGTTCTTTGTATATATTGGATATTAGCCCTCTGTCGGATGTGCGGTTGGTGAATATCTTTTCCCAATTTGTTGGTTGCTGATTTGTCCTTCTGACAGTGTCCTTTGCCTTACAGAAACTTTGTAATTTTATGAGGTCCAATTTGTCAATTCTTGCTCTTAGCACATAAGCTATTGGTGTTCTGTTCAGGAACTTTCCCCCTGTGCCCATGTCCTCAAGGTTCTTCTCCAGTTTCTTTTCTATTAGTTTCAGTGTGTCTGGTTTTATGTGTTGGTCCTTGATCCACTTGGAGTTGATCTTAGTACAAGGAGATAAGAGTGGGTCAATTCATATTCTTCTGCATGTTGACTTCCAGTTGAACCAGCACCATTTGTTGAAAAGAATATCTTTTCCACTGGATGGTTGTGACTTCTTTATCAAGTGACCATAACTCTGTGGTTTCATTTCTAGGTCTTCAATTCTTTTCCATTTATATACTTGCCTGTCCCAATATCATGCAGTTTTTTTTAACACAATTGCTCTGTAGCACTGTTTGAGGTCAGGGATATTGATTCCCCCAGATGTCCTTTTATTGTTGAGAATAGTTTTGGCTATCCTGGGATTTTGTTACTCCAGATGAATTTGAGAATTGCTCTTTCTAGATCTATGAAGAATTGATTTGATATTTTGATGGGGATTGCATTGAATCTATAGATTGCTTTTGGCAAGATGGCCATTTTTACTATATTGATCCTACCAATCCAAGAGCATGAAATATTTTTCCATCTTCTGAGGTGTTCTTCGATTTCTTTCATCAAGGACTTGAAGTTCCTGTCATACAGATCTTTCACGTGTTTGGTTAGAGTCACACAAAGATACTTTATGTTGTTTGTGGCTATTGTGAACCGTGTTATTTCCCTAACTTTTTTTCTTAGCCTGCTTGACCTTTGAGTACAGGAAGGCTACTGATTTGCTTGAGTTGATTTTATAACCAGCTACTTTGCTGAAGTTGTTTATCAGCTGTAGGAATTGTTTGGTGGATTTTTTTGGCGGGGGTGGGGGTGGGGGTTGCTTTAGTATACTATCATATCATCTACAAATAATGATAGTTTGATTTCTTCCTTTCCAATTTGTATCCCTTTGACTTCCTTATGTTGTCCAATTGCTCTTGCTAGAACTTCAAGTACTATATTGAAAAGATATGGAGAGAGAGTGCAGCCTTGTCTAGTCCCTGATTTTAGTGGGATTGCTTTAAGTTTCTCTCCATTTATTTTGATGTAGGCTACTGGTTTGCTGTATATTGCTTTTACTATATTTAGGTATGGGCCTTGAATTGCTGTTCGTTCCAGGTCTTTTAGCATGAAAGGATGCTGAATTTTGTCAAATGCTTTTTCAGCATCTAATGAGATGACCATGTGGTTTTCTTCTTTAAGTTTGTTTATGTAGTGAATTGCATTGATGGATTTCCATATATTGAACCAACCCTGCATCCCTGGGATGAAGCCAACTTGGTCATGGTAAATGATAGTTTTGATGTGCTCTTGGATTCTGTTGGCAAGAATTTTATTTAGTATTTTTGCATCGATATTCATAAGGGAAATTGCCTGAAGTTCTCTTTCTTTGTAGGATCTCTGTGTGGTTTTGGTATCAACATAATTGTGGCTTCATAGAATGAGTTGGGCAGTGTTCCTTCTGTTTCTATATTGTGGAATAGTTTGAAGAGTACTTGTGTTAGGTCTTCTTTGAGGGTCTGATAGAATTCTGCACTAAAACCATCTGATCCCATACTTTTTTTTTTTTTTTTTTTTTTTTTGGTTGGAAGACTTTCTATAACTCCTTCTATTTCTCTAGGGGTTATGGGACTGTTTAGCTGATGTAATTGATGGTGATTTGATCTAATTGATCATGATTTAATTTTGGTATTTGGTATCTGTCTAGGAAATTTACCATTTCCCCCAGGTACTCCAGTTTTGTTGAAAATAGGCTTTTGTAGTAGGATCTGATGATTTTTTTGAATTTCCTCAGTTTCTGTTGTTATATCCCCCTTTTCATTTCTAATTTTGTTAATTTGGATACTGTCTTTATGTCCATTGGTTAGTCTGGCTAAGGGTTTATCTATCTTGTTGATTTTCTCAAAGAACCAGCTCCTGGTTTTGTTGATTCTTTGTATGGTTCTCTTTGTTTCTCCTTGATTGATTTCAGCCCTTATTTTGATGATTTCCTGTCTTCTACTACTCCTGGGTGAATTATCTTCTTTTTGTTCCAGGGCTTTCAGGTGTGCCATTAAGCTGTTAGTCTATGCTCTCTCCAGTTTCTTTTTGGAGGCACTCAGATCTATGTGTTTTCCTCTTAGCACTGCTTTCATTGTGTCCTACAGATTTGGGTAGGTTGTACCTTCATTTTCATTAAATTCTAAAAAGTCTTTGATTTTTTTCTTTATTTTTTCCTTGACCAAGGTGTTCACTGAGTAGAGTATTGTTCAGTTTCCATGTGTATGTGGGCTTTCTGTTGTTTTTGTTGCTATTGAACTCTTACTCCATAGTTATCTGATAGGAGGCATGGGATTAGTTCGATCTTCTTGTATTTGTTGACATCTGTCTTGTGACCAATTATATGATCAATTTTGGAGAATGTACAAGCAGTGCTGTGAAAAAGGTATATTCTTTTGTTTTAGGATGAAATGTTCTTTATATATCTGTTAAATCCAATTGGTCCAAAGTTTCAATTAGTTTCACTGTGTCCCTGTTTAGTTTCTGGTTTCCTGAACTGTCCACTGAGGAGAGTGGAGTGTTGATGTCACCCACAATTATTTTGTTAGGTGCAATGTGTACTTTTAGCTTTAGTAAAGTTTCTTTTACGAATGAGGGTGCCCTTGCATTTGGAGCATAGATGTTCAGTATTGAGAATTCTTCCTGGTGGATTTTCCCTTTGACCTGCAAGAAGTGACCTTCTGTGTCTCTTTTGATGACTTTAGGTTGAAAGTCAATTTTATCTGATATTAGAATGGCTACTCCAGCTTGTTTCCTGCGACCATTTGCACAGTCAGGTGGCTGCGGAGATGTTCTGCCAAGCTGCCCTGGCCCTGGCCTCTGGCGAGAGCCTGGCAGGTTTCCACCTGAGCAATGGTAGTCACAGATTAAGTCTGGATACCTGGGCCTCTCTACTGGTGACCTGGTGGCAAGATGGAGACTGCTGGTGCAAGGGCCTGGGAGGACCACGGGGCAGGCAGCTCCCAGCTGTGTTGGTGCATGGCCTGGTGGCCGTGGAGATGTTCTGCTGAGCTGCCCTGACACTGGCTACTGGCAAAAGCCTGGCAGGTTTCCACTGGAGCGATAGTCACAGACTAAGTCTGCCTACCTGGGCCTCTACACTGATGGCCTGGCCATCATTTTTCAATATTTCATCTTTAAATATAAATTCCAAATTAATTCATCTTCTTGCTACTTTTGGCTTAATTAAATTCATTAAAATCTACAATGTTAGTCCATTCATCTTCTATAATGGTGAATTATTCTTAGCTACTTTCCAAAGTTCTTAGTTTCACAGTGGGCTCAAAGAAATGAATGAGACACTATGGAGCATGTCTGAGTTACCACTAATCTCTTCTTTCGATTTCATGACTTTACTCATGGGTATCCATTCCTTACTTTGCAGTAAATTTTCTACTTTTCCCTAAGAATGCCACAAATAGCAGCAATCTAAAACGATTCATATACTTATTACTATCAGGAAAAGGATTAATAGGAGTGCAAAAAGCATGTCACCAACCCAATTTCCATTGCATTGTATATGATAAAAACATCTTTTCTCTCTGTACATGTGTCTTAGATGATGAGAAAAATGTAAAAAGAAATGAAAAATTCAGGTTTTTTTTCACTTACATATTGAAATGGGTGAATTATTGCAGTCTATCACAATTTTACTTCAAATAGGAGCTCTCATCAGTGCTTGACAACATCAGACATGTACATCAAGAATTTGCTCACAGTGTGAATTAATTCCCAACTTTTCTAAAAACAAGTGTAAACAATCAGTCTTGTAGCCACAATCAGTCTTGTAGCCACATAATTTGTTTGTAAATACTAAAAAATATTCCCCACTAATGTCTTTCAATAGTAAATGTAAATAAGTTCCTCATAGAGAATTAAGGTGTTGAAAATTTGTTTTTGATGTATTTCTTTATTTAACCATGTTTGGTTAAATGAATATAGTATTGCTTATATATAAAGTCAGGTATTGCTTTGTAAAGAGCATAACTCTTCAAAACTGGATGGTGGATATGATAGTTAATAAACACAGTTAATGATTAGCCTGAAGACAATAGATATGAATGTAAATCAGTGATAACTGCCTGATTATGAAATGATAGTGATAAAGTAAAAGCAGAGGGGGGGAAGAGAGGGAGAATAAGGAGTACTCAATAAGATAGCCATGTTCAGTTTAGACAGTCTGAATGGAGGGAGCTTGTCTACATCACACACCTTCTAGAACAGAGCTCATCCATGTTCAATCAGTACTTTCTGGTGTTCAGTCAGGAGTCAGAAACTTTCCAATTCAGTTGCCAGGAAATCATCAACGTTTTGCAAACTGAAATAGTTCCTGGCCTCAAAGTAACCCTTGAAAACTAAATATGTTCCATTAACATCTTCAGTTACTTATGTAAGACAAATTGGGATTTTTTTCTTTCATCGTACTGGACATCTTTAAAAACAAAATCTTTGACTTCTTTCATTTTATTAATCACTGGCAAGTTTATGAGAAATGGTCAATTCAATTCTACAATTATACAAGGCTAATGGATTTCTTGGACTAAATCATTAGATAATTATATTGGTTAATGTGCTTTCTGTTGCTAGTAATAAAAGCAGAATGTTCACTCAAAAACAGAAACCTTAATTGAAAGACATTGGAAGAGTTTATGTCATCAATGGAACCATTTTAAAAATATGACTTAAAATAAAAAAATATTCTGCAGGAGTAGGTTCATTATCTAGGCTAGAAAAAGGATAAGCATTTTTATCCATAAAGAGACACTAAGTGTTTTAGGCTTTGAGGGGCATTTAGTATCTATGCTGCTGCATAACTTTTCAATACTACTCTCAACTTATGCATACCAAATAAATGAACTAAGGAACATTGAGTATGTTACTATATTCAGGTTTGAATACCAAAGAAATTCATGTGCCAGGATATATCCATTTGATTTGTCATTTTTTAAAGCTTACAAGATTTAGAACAATCATCATATAGTCTTGTTTTAGAATGAAAATTTCTGTTTCTATATTAGGTGCTTTGAACCCTGCAGAAAGGATTAAATAATACAATTCTAGCCCATTGGAAGCATTGATATACCCTGTATATCAGATTCAATTATCAGAAAGTTAAACAGGAGGGGGTTTTGTTTTGTTTTTGTTTTTTGTTTGCTTTTGTTTTTCTTTTAAATCAGGTCTTACACTTAACCTACTATGAAAGCATTATTTCTTGAAAAACTGGGTTTGCATAAATATATAAGTATATGCACTTGCAGGTAAGAATGATGTTAATCATTGAACTGATAGAGTAGATTTGCCATGACTTTTAATTACTTTTTTGTAATTAATTTTAATTTCCTAGTTTTTCAAAATTCTTAATTTTGTGAAAAAGAAAGAAAGAAAGAATTCTACAGAGATATTTAAAGGCCTCCAAACGTGAGTGGCAGCTTTGCTTTGATATATTTCGGTTAAGTGCAATGTTTACCTTAAAAAGTTTCTAAGGATTTTGAAAATGTATTCAAACTACTGTTTGCATGAAAATATCAAACTTGGAATGAATGAAGCAGGAATCCTTCAGTTTCACAACATGTAGGTTAAAATTTAATCCCCATCTTTTCTTGAATTAATTCTCTATTATTCTGTATGTAAATTTGAGTTGTACAGCTGGTTCCATCCTCAAAATATCTTACATCATTTTGTATGAATTCATTTTTATCATTATAAACCACATAAAGCACACAGGATAAATTGATCCCTTCTTTCTGTTCTAAATCACTATTAAACTTCCTATGTATTTACTGTGAATACCCAAGTTTTATTCAAATAGTAAGTGAAATTTTACATTGAGCAGTCACTTTGGCCTTTTCTATGCATATGTGTTTGGAGTGCACATATTACTTCACTAGTGCATTTTATATAGTTGATTAATCCACATCCTTCTCAGTCTTTGTCATATAATACTCTATCATTATTGACAATGCTTGAATTATGATCCAGCTAAAAATGAAGAAAAATTCTCACCTCTACTGCCTACATACTTCAACTAGAAGTAATCTCACATAAATAATGTGACTTTTTCTAGCATTCTGGAGACTTCCAAGACATTAACTCCTGAGACACACTTTGGTCAAATTTTCTTCTCTTGGTTGTATGATGGTCCTGTAAAATATTGCTATCATGCTCACTGTTCTGTCATCTGGAAAAATTGTGAGATGTCACTAATATCAATGATATAGTAATTCTTATATCATTGAAGCATATAGTAGTGGTTCTAACATAAGACAAGGGTTTTAACAGGATAGAATATGAGACAATCTTGAGATAGACTTGAAATTAAACAAATTGTGAAATGGACAAACTACCAAGAAATCGGTAGGCAGAAATTGATTCCTAAGTAATTATACCCTGAAATGTCTTCAACAGCTGAATTAAAATGGTACAATTTTAGATATATTTTCATTTTCCAGTGACATTTGTTTTCATTTTGGAATTTTATTAAGGAGGTGATATTTCAACATATTATAGATTTGATAGTTTAATCTAAAATGAAGAAGAATTTAGACAATACATTATATGATTTGCATTTGGATTGTATATGAATCCTTCCATAATCACACACAGACACACACACACACACACACACACACACACACACACACACATACATACACACATACACACACACACATGCACACATGCACACAAAGAGAAGCAGGAGTGAGAGAGTGTATGAATATTGTAAAATAAAATTCTCTCAATAAGTATGTTTACAGTGTAATATTGAAAACATTTTCACTTGGAGTTGAGGTTTCTAATCAGTTAAGCTTAAAGTATATTATCATTGATGTAGGTTATTCTGTCAGTTGAGATTTCAAAGGATCATCATCTTGATGGCCACAAAATAAGGAACTAGTGGGATTGCTTCAAGTTTCTCTCCATTTAGTTTGGTGTTGTCTACCAGTTTGCTGTATGTCGCTTTTACTATGTTTAGGTATGGGCCTTGAATTCCTGTCCTTTCCAAGACTTTTAGCATGAAAGGATGCTGAACTTTGTCAAAAGATTTTTCAGCATCTAATGAAATGACCATATGGTTTTTTCCTTTGAGTTTGTTTATGTAGTGGATTGCATTGATAGATTTCTGTATATTGAACCATCCCTGCATCCCTGGGATGAAGCCTACTTGATCAGGGTGAATGATCGTTTTGATGTGTTCTTGGATTCAGTTGGCAAGAATTTTATTGAGTATATGTGCATCCATGTTCATGAGGGAAATTGGCCTGAAGTTCTTTTTCTTTATTGGATCTTTGTGTGGTTTTGGTATCAGCATATTTGTGGCTTTATAGAATGAGTTGGGTAGTGTTCCTTTTGTTTCTATTTTGTGAAATAATTTGAAGAGTATTGGTGTTAGGTCTTCTTTGAAGGTCTGATAGAATTCTGCAATAGAACCATCTGGTCCTGTACTTTTTCTGGTTGGAAGTCTTTCTATGACCCCTTCTATTTCTTTAGGGGTTATGGGACTATTTAGATGATCTACTTGATCCTGATTTAATTTTGGTATTTGGTATCTGTCTAGTAAGTTGTCCATTCCCTCCAAATTTTCCAGTTGTGTCCCACTAAAATCAGGGTCTAGACAAGGCTGCCCCCTCTCTTCATATCTTTTCAATATAGTACTTGAAGTCCTAGCTAGACCAATTAGGCAACATAAGGAGGTCAAAGGGATACAAATTGGATAGTTTGAAGAAGTCAAATTATCACTATTTGCAGATGATATGATAGTATACTTAAGTGACCCAAAAAAACTCCACCAGAGAATAACTTCAGCAAAGTTGCTGGATATAAAATCAACTCAAGCAAATCAGTAGCCTTCCTATACTCAAAGGATAAGCAGACTGACAAAGAAATTAGGGAAATGACACCCTTCACAAGAGCCACAAACAATATAAAGTTTCTTGTTGTAACTCTAACCAAAAAAGTGAAAGATCCTGTGGTAAAAAGATAGCCTTTTCAACAAATGGTCCTGGTTCAACTGGAGGTCAGTATGCAGAAGAATGTGAACTGATCCATTCTTATCTCCTTGTACTAAGCTCAACTTCAAGTGGATCAAAGTCCTCCACATAAATCCAGACACACTGAAACTAATAGAAAGGAAACTGAGGAAGACTGTTGAGGACATGGGCACAGGGAAATCTTCCTGAAGAGGACACCAATAGCTTATGCTCTAAGATCAAGAATTGACAAATGGGACCTTATAAATTTACAAAGTTTCTGTAAGGCAAAGTACCCTGTCAAAACAAAACAAAACAAAACAAAACAAAACAAAAAACAAAACAAAACAGCAACCAACAAATTGAGAAAAGATCTTCACCACCCCTACATCTGACAGAGGACTAATATCCAATATATACAAAGAACTCAAGAAGTTAGACCCCAGTGAACCAAATAATCCTATTAAAAATGGGGTACAGAGCTAAATAAAGAATTTTCACCTGAGGAGCATCTTAAGAAATGTTCTACATCATTAGTCATTAGGGAAATGCAAATCAAAACAACCCTGAGATTTCACCTCACAGCAGTCTGAATGGCTAAGATTAAAAACTCAGGAGACAGCAGGTGTTGGAGAGTATGTGGAGAAAGGAACCCTTCTCCACTGCTGGTGAGATTGCAAGCTTAAGCAACCACTCTGGAAATAAATCTGGGGGTTCCTCAGAAAACTGGGCATGACACTTCCAGACGACCCTGCTATACCACTCTTGGGTATATACCCAGAGAAATCCCCAGCATGCAGTAAGGACACAAGCTCCATTATGTTCATAGCAGCCTATTTGTAATATCCATGACACAACTCACATATCAAATCATTCCCAAGCAGAAGAAAGGAGAGGCCCCTGGTCCTGGAAAAGCTTGATGCCGCACTGTAGGCAATTGCCAGGACAGAGAAATGGTAGGGGGTTGATTCAGGAGCTGGCAGAGTGAAGAGGGCTTATGGGACTTGTGGGAAGGGGGGAATTGGGAAACGGAAAATCATTTGGAATGTAAACAAAAATATACAGGATTAAGAAAAAAGAACTAGAAAAAATTAAAAATAAAATAAAATAAAATAAAATAAAATAAAATAAAATAAAATAAAATAAAATAAAATAAAATAAAATGAGGAACCTCAGGTAGCAATATCTTTATTTGCTTAGGTTATGGGACATGTGATTAAGATGCAAAGGATAATGTAGTGGGTGAGAGTGGCCCTAGGTAATATCAAGAAGAATAAAGAGGAATACCAGTCCTTCAAGTACAAAAAACATCAAATTCTTATAGTAACCATATAAGGATGGTAGTTGACTCTAGTCATCAGACATTAGTTATCAGTTTTATCTTATTCTGATTAAACACTGATGTGTTCTTAAAGACTGTTTCTATGGAATATTTTTTTGTAAAAACAGTTTGGCAAATGCAAGCTTAATTTACAATTAATCAGACTGTTTTGCTTTGTGGTCAGAGTTACTATTAGTTTGTCTGGTATGATTTTGTTATATGATAGTCTACATATGACTAGGAGCATGGCTAAAATCATAGTGTGCACTTGTGTAATTCGTTCACTAGTTTATTAATTTTTTAGTTTTTAATTGAAAAAAATTTCATACACTATATTCTTATTATACTTTCTCCTCACCCCAACTCCTCCTAGATTCTCCCCACTATTACATTTACAAACTTAACAACCTTTCTTTCCCTCTTAACAAAGAAGATATTTTAAAACTTGTATCAATTCAACCCCACAAGAAACGCATTCAAATACAAAGCCTATTAAAATGCAAAACTAGAATTCATGCTCTACAAGCAAAAGCCCAGTAAGACCTAAAGAGAGCACTAATACAACAAATCTGCAAAATACCATTAACTTCATTTGGCATTAGCCATACATATCTTGCCATGAAATCTATACTCACATGTGATTAATACACCCAAGCAGATACCATTGAAGAAATCTAATTTTTCTTGTTTTGTCATTTTTTCATCTTCATTTGTGTGTTTATTGTGATGTTGAACATCTTTTATGTGTTAGTTAAGAACAACACATTATTCCAGGAGGCAGGTAACAATGGAAATCCATTGTTTTTCTTTCTGAATGGAATTGGGCTATTTGATACACCCCTGCTGGAAGTGTGAGAATAAACAGGTTGACATTTTAAATTTTACTCAAGCACTAAGCAGGCTCCAGACACCTAAATTGGGTGGCAGAGGTAGTTTTCAAGGCACGGCTGAGATTTGGCATTGAGCTGTGTCATGCCAAGATTTAGTAGCAAGTGTGTAGTGTCAGAAACCTCATGGTAATCGAAATTCCTAAATGCGGAGACCTTCCTCCCTTTTCCTAATTTTTCTTTTTTAAGTGGATGTCTACTGGACATAGCTTGTTATTTAAGATTGGAGCCACTGCCCACTTCCCTCTCTGAGCACAGCTTTTCCTCATGGCTGAAACTTGTACAAGGCCTGTACATGCTGCCTCAACCTTTTTAAGTGCATATGTGCATCACTCTGGTTGTAACTCAAAGTACTGTTTCTTCATGTCATCCAGTTCTTTGGTTCTTGCATTCCAATCATCTCTGCTTCCATGTAGCTCCCTGAGCCCACATGGGAAGGATGGATGGGAACACTCCATTTGGCACTTACTGTCCAAGGCCACTTAGTCCCTAAACATTGCCCATCTATGGGTCTTTGCGTTATTTCCCAACTAGTACAAGATTCAGTTCCTTTGATAACAGCAAAGTGAGACATTGGTCTATGAATGTAACAAATTGTCATTAGGTCTCATTGGTTTGTTATGGTCTTTTAGCACAGAGGCTCTTAACATACACTTTCCCACATTGTGGTGGTCCCAACCATAAAATTACTTTGTTTTTACTTCATAGCTATAATTTTCTACTGTTATGAATTGAAATGTAAGTATCTGTATTTTTTTTTATCATCTTGGGCAACTTCTTTTAAACAGTTGTTTGATCCCAAAAGAAGTCATCACCTATAGGTAAAGAATCACTGCTTTCTCCTATGGGACTGCAAACCTCTTCAGCTCCTTAGATCATTTCTCTAGCTCCTCCATTGGTGACCCTATGCTCAATACATTGGTTGGCTGTGAGCCACAGGTATTTTGATCTCCCTTCTAAGAAGGACTAAAGTAGAGGTTTGCAGCCCCATAGGAGGAACAACAATATGTACCAACCAGTACCCCGCAGAGTTCCCAGGGACTAAACCACCATCCAAAGAGTACACATGGTGGGAGGGTGGAATCCATGGCTCCAGCTACATACAGCAGAAGATGGCCTTTTCAGACATCAATGAAAGAAGAGGCTATGAGTCCTATGAAGGCTCAAGGCCCCAGTGTAGGGGAGTACCAGGTCAGGAAAATGATAAGGGGATTAGTAAGCATGGGGATGGGGTGGGATGGGGGGGTATTCACAGGAGTAACAAGGAAACGGGATAACATTTGAAATGTAAATAAAGAAAATATCTAATAAAAAATTTAAATAGTACCACTGCTTTAGCAGAACAGAAAAAGTTAATTTTCTCCTAGTTCCATGGCCTATCTAGTCTCAGTTTCTAAGCAACTGAAAATGAATTCTAGGAATTGTTTGTGGTGCCAAAAACAGAGAGTGATTGGTTATCCCAATATCATTTGTGCCACTATTATATCAGTATAACCTGTGTACAGGTCATCATTTTAGATGGCAAAGTCTGTAACTTAGGTGATGTGCAGAGTAACTTTCAGTACTATAAACACTAGCGAATAAGGGTAAAGGCTCTATATAGGACCTAACTCAACTTCTCTGTATGTAATGGGATATATAGTTGTTGTCTTCAGGAATAGGGTCTTATCAGTTTTTCAGTAGCCTTGCTAATAGCCTGAGATATGTGCAGGTTTGCATAGAGGCTCTTTTGCTAACAAATCAATAAGATATAACCTTTTTATGCCACTGAATGTTTCACTTGATGGCCAAAATAATGATTTGTTTTGAGCACTGTCTCCTCTACTACTTGGTAATTCACATTTATTGTTTTTAAATATGTATATATTTAAAGACATTTCTATAAAAGTAAGTTTTTGGTGGATCATCTGGGACAGGGTACTTCTTTCACCATCTGCACCCAGGATCTAGGACTGACTGTTCCACATGCCTCTGTGCACCAGTCCTGTTAGGAGAAAGCTTATCTCCCATGAATGCTGACACAGTCTTATAGGCCCACAGGAGGAACAAGCTCAAGCCAGAGACAGCAAGACCAACAAACACCAGGGATTACCAGATGGCAAAAGGCAAGCACAAGAATATTACTAACAGAAACCAAGGCTACATGGCATCATTAGAACCCAGTTCTCCCACAGCAGCAAGCCCCAACACAACAGAAAAGCAAGATTTGGATTTAAAAATCACACTTCATCATGCTGATAGAGGACTTTAAGAAGGACATAAATAATTCCCTTAAAGAAATACAGGAGAAAAAAAGAGAAATTCAGGAGAACACAGGTAAACAGGTAGAAGGCCTTAAAGAGGAAACACAAAATTTTATTAATGAATTACAAGAAAACAGAAACAAACAGGTGAAGGAGTTGAACAAAACTATCCAGGATCTAATCGAAGTAGAAACAATAAAGAAATAACAAAGGGAGTCACCTCTTGAGACAGAAAACCTAAGAAAGAGAGCAGGAGGCATAGACACAAGCAGCACAAACAGAATAAAAGAAATAGACGAGAGAATCTCAGGTGCAGAAGACACCATAGAAAGCATTAACTCAACTGTCAAAGAAAATGCAAAATGTGAACAACTTCTAACCCTTATCATCCAGGAATTCCAGGATGCAATGGGAAAACCAAACCTAAGGATAATAGGAATAGAAGAGAGTGAAGATTCCCAACTTAAAGGGCCAGTAAATAGTTTCAACAAAATTATAGAAGAAAACAGCCCTCACCTAAAGAAAGAGATGCCCATAAACATACAAGCCTACAGACCTCCAAATAGATTGGACCAGAAAAGAAATTCCTCCTGTAATAATAATAATTAAAACACCAAATGCACAAAACAAAAGACTATTAAAGTAAAGGAAAAGGTCAAGTAACATAAAGGCAGACATAACAGAATTAATCAGACTTCTTGCCAGAAACTATGAAAGCCAGAATATCCTAGGCAAATGTCACACAGACACTAAGAGAATACAAATGCCAGCCCAGGCTACTATAACCAGCAAAACTTTCCTTACCTTAGATGGAGAAAACAAGGTATTCCAAGGCAAAATATTACACAATGCCTTTCCACAAATTCAGCCCTTCAAAGGATAATAAATGGAAAACTCTAACAAAGGGAGGGAAACTAATTACTAGAAATAGCAAGAAAATAATTTTTTCAACAAACTAAGAATAATATAGCTACAAAACACAATTCTACCTCTAACAACCAAAATGACAGGAAGCAACAATCACTTTTCCTTAATATCTCCTAAAATTAATGGACTCAATTCACCAATTAAAAAAACCTAGATTAACAGAACAGATACCTAGACAGGACCCAACACTTTGCTGCATATAGGAAACCCACCTCAGTGACAAGGTAACACACTATCTCAGAGCAAAAGGCTGGAAACACCTTTCTAAACAAATGGTCCTAAGAAACAAGCTGGAGTAGTCATTCTTTTTTTTTTTTAATTTTTTAATTTTTAATTTTTATTTTTATATTCTATATTCTTTGTTTACATTCCAAATGCTTTCTCCTTTCCCAGTTCCACCCTCACCATATGTCCCATAAGTCCTCTTCCCTCTGTCCATTCCCCAATTTCCCCCGCCCATTTCTCTGTTCTGGTACATCCCTAAAATACTGGATCAAGTCTTTTCAGGACCATGACCCTTTCCTCCATTCTTCTTGGGAATCATATGTTTACTAATTGTGTCTTGAGTATTCAGAGCTTCTGTGCTAATTAAAATCCACTTATCAGTGATTGCATTTCATGTGTATTCTTTTGTGATTGGGATAGCTCACTTAGGATGATATTTTCCAGATCCAACCATTTGCCTACAAATTTCATGAATTCATTGTTTTTAATTGCTGAGAAGTAGTCCATTGTATAAATATACCACATTTTCTGTATCTATTCCTCCATTGAGAGACATCTGGGTTCTTTCCAGATTTTGGCTATTATAAACAAGGCTGCTATGAACATAGTGGAGCATGTGTCCTTGTTGCCTGCAGGGGAAGACAGGAGTGGTATGGCAAGGTCCTCTGGAAGTGTCATGCCCAATTTTCTGAGAAACCACCAGACTTAATTCCATAATGGTTGTACCATCTAGCATTACCACCAGCAGTGGAGGAGTGTTCCTCTTTTTCCACATCCTCACAACACCTGCTGTCTCCTGAGTATTTAATCTCAGCCATTCTGACTTGTATGAGGTGAAATCTCAGGGTTGTTTTGATTTGCATTTCCCTAATGACTAATGATGTTAAACATTTCTTAAGATGTTTCTCAGCCATCAGAATTTCTTCAGAGGAAAATTCTTTGTTTAGCTCTGTACCCCATTTTCAATAGGGTTATTTGGTTCTCTGGGGTCTAACTTCTTGAGTTCTTTGTATATATTGGATATTAGACCTCTGTCGGATGTGGGGTTGTTGAACATCTTTTCCCAATTTGTTGGTTGCTGTTTTGTCCTTCTGACAGTGTCCTTTGCCTTACAGAAACTTTGTAATTTTATGAGGTCCCATTTGTCAATTCTTGCTCTTAGAGCATAAGCTATTGGTGTTCTGTTCAGGAACTTTCCCCCTGTGCCCAAGTCCTCCAGGGTCTTCCCCAGTTTCTTTTCTATTAGTCTCAGTGTGTCTGGTTTTATGTTGAAGTCCTTGATCCATTTGGAAGTGAGCTTAGTACAAGGAGATAAGAGTGAATCACTTCGCATTCTTCTGCATGCTGACCTCGAGTTGAACCAGCACCATTTGTTGAAAAGGTTATCTTTTTTCCACTGGATGTTTGTAGCTCCTTTATCAAAGATCAATTGGCCATACTTCTGTGGATTCATTTCTGGATCTTCAATTCTATTCCATTGATCTACTTGCCTGTCGCTGTACCAATACCATGCACTTTTTACACGATTGCTCTGTAGTACTGCTTGAGGTCTGGGATATTGATTCCCCCTGAAGTTCTTTTATTGGAGTAGCAATTCTTATATCAAATAAAATTTATCAAAAAAGATAAGGAGGGATACTATATTCTAATCCAAGGTAAAATCTACCAAGATGAACTCTCAATTCTGAACATCTGTGTTCTGAATTCGAAGGCAGCCAATTCATAAAAAAACTTGCTAAAGCTCAAAGTACACATTGCACATCACAAAATAACAGTGGAGACTTCAGCACCCCACTCTCATCAATGGACAGATCATTGAAACAGAAATTGAACAGAGAGACTGAAACTAACAGAAGTATTGAATCAAATGGATTTAATAGATATCTACAGAACCTTTTATCCTAAAAGATAATAATATACTTTTTCTTAGTACCTCACAGTATCTTCTCCAAATTGACCATATATCATCATGAAACAGGCCTCAGTGATTCAAGAAGATGGAAATAATCCCATGCATCCTATCAGATTATGACAAAGTAAGGCCTTTCTTCAATAACAGCAAAAATAATAGAATGCCCATATACACGAGGAAGCTGAACAACACTCTACTCAAAGATAACTTTGTCAAGGAATAAATAAAGAAATTAAAGGTTTTTTAGAATTTAATGAAAATGAAGCCATAATATAGCCAAACTTATGGGACACAAGGAAAACAGTGCTAAGAGGAAATCTCATAGCTCTGAGTGCCTCCAAAAAGAAACTGGTGAAAGCATACACTAGCAGCTTGACAGTACTTCTGAAAGCTATACAACAAAAAGAAGCAAATACACACAATATGAGTAGATGGCAGGAAATAATCAGATCTAAAACCAACCAAGTAGAAACAAAAAGAACTATACAAAGAATCAGCAAAAGCAGGGCTGTTTTTTTTTTTTTTTTTGAGAAAATCAACAAGATAAATACGCTCTTAATCAAACTAAGCAGAGGGTGCAGAGACAGTATTCAAAACAACAAAATCAGAAATGAAAAGGTAGTAGAATACAAATTGATCCATTTTTATTTCCTTGTACAAAGCTCAAGTCCAAGTGGATCAAGGACCTCCACATAAAACCATGTAAACTGAATGTAATAGAAAAGAAAGTGGGGAAGAACCTTGAGCATATGGGCACAGAGGAAAATTTCCTGAACAGTGCACCAATAGCTTATGCTCTAAGATCAAGAACTGAAAAGTGAGACTTCATGAAATTGCTAAGCTTCTGTAAGGGAAAGAACACTGTAAATAGGACAAAACAGCAAGCAACAGATTGCAAAAAGATCTTTACTAATCCTACATCCAATAGAGGGCTAATATCAAATATATCCAAAGAATTAAAGAAGTTAGACTCCAGAGAACCAAATAACCCTATTAAAAATGGGGTACAGAGTTAATCAGGATTCTCAAATGAGGAATAACAAATGGCTGAGAAGCACCTGAATAAATGTTTAACATCCTTAGTCATCACGGAAATGCAAATCCAAACAACTCTGAGATTTCACCTTACACCAGTCAGAATGGCTAAGATCAAAATTCAGGTGTCAGCAGATGCTGGGAGAATGTGGAGAAAGAGTAACACTCCTCCATTGCTGGTAGGATTGCAACCTGGTAAACCACTCTGGAAATCAGTTTGGTATTTCCTCACAAAATTGAACATAGTACTAACTGAGTACCCAGCTATACCACTCCTGGGCATATACTCAGAAGGTGCTCCAACATGTAATAAAGGCACATGCTCCACTATGTTCATAGAGCTTTATTTATAACAGCCAGATGCTGGAAAGGACCCAGATGTCCCTCAACAGAGGAATGGATACAAAAAGTTTGGTACATTAACACAATGGAGTACTACTCAGCTATTAAAAATAATAAATTCATGAAAGTCTTAGGCAAATGAATGGAACTAGATAATATCATGATGAGTGAGGTAACCCAATCACAAAAGAACTTACATGTTATGTACTCACTGATAAGTGGATATTAGCCCAGAAGCTTGGAATATCCAAGATACAATTCAGAGGCCAAAAAAAGCTCAATAACGAAGACCAAAGTGTGGATATTTAAGTCCTTCTTAAAATGGGAATCAAAATACCTATGGAAGGACATATATAGTCAAAATGTGGAACAGAAACTGAAGGAATCACCCAGAGATTTTCCCACCTGGGACATTATTGTGGATGCCAGCAAGTGCTTGCTGACAGAGCCTGGTATATATAGCTCTCTCGTAAGAGGCTCTCTGCCAGTGCCTAACAAATACAGAAGTGGATGCTTACAAGCATCCATTGGACTGCGCACAGTGTCCCCAGTGGAGTAGCTAGACAAAGGTCCTAAGGTGCTAAAGGGGTTTACAACCCAATAGGAGGAACAATAATATGAATCAACCACTGCCTCTAGAGGTCCCAGGGACTAAACCACCAACCAAAGAGTACATATGGAGGTATTCATAGCTCCAGCTGCATATGTAGGAGAGGATGACATTATGGGACATCAGTGAGAGGAGAGGTCCTTGGTCCTGTGCCCCAGGTCATGTTTACATATCCAGTGTGTTAGCCTGTCTTTTTTTGAGAATTGGATACAATGGTGATGAGAGATATTAAATGATTGTTCATTCCTATTATTTTTGTTGATGGAATTGGTATTGTGTTTGTGCAGTTCTCTTCTTTTGGGTTTGTTGTGAGATAATTAATTCCATGTGCTTTCTTGAGTGTAGTTACCGTCCTTCTTATAATTGCAATAGTCTTGGTTATCATTGTTGTTGTAATGATATTTCTTGTCTTGTTTTGTTTTCAACACACAGTCTTACCATGTGCTTCTTGTTTTACTGGAACTCACTGGATAGTCCTGGTTTTGAACTCACAGAGATTGAGCAGCCTCTGCCTTGCCAGTGCTGAGATTAATGGAGTTTTTCACTATATACTGGTAACAGCGACTTCTTGAAAATGGAAATAAATTAGAACAACTATCATCGCTGAAGAAAGTAAAAAGAAAATTGAATAACACTTAAGAACACGGTAAAAAGAGACCAGCTTCTTTTCATTGTCCACTCTTGATCTATGCATGCTGGAATGGAGGAAGACAGAGGTGTTAATATGCTTGTATAGTAAGTGAATGACAACACTTTTATTCACAACAGCAGTCAGCATGAATGTGAGGGCTGTGAACAAGTGTAAGTTGAACATGAATTCAGCTTTTTCTCAATTTATGCTTGAAATAATATACCTGAAGAATATTTATTAATTATCACCACAAAGGAATTTCTTTCTACTTGAAAAAATCACTTAGGTGAGGCAGAACTTACTGATCCAGTAAGTTCATCTGTGTTAATCTGGTCCATTTGGAGAAATTTTATTTACAGTGTAAGAGATATTAAGAAGCAGTCATTTACCATTTTTAAAACTTAGCTATCGTGTATTTTGTCTCTATACATTATCTTACCTTTACTTTTCTTCCCAAGGGTTTATATTTCTTGTATCTTTTGTTCAGCCCAATTCACTATGCACTGAATAAGAACTGCCCCTTGGTCATTACTGACTCAGTTACCAAAGCACCAGATAATACTCTGTCATTTCTCTCTTCACAGTTACATATAGTTTGAGCACATTACATTCTGAAAACAAAAAGATTTCATAAAGAAGATACTTTTCTGGAAATGTAGTTCTTAGTTACAGATGTGACATCAGTATCATACCTTTTCCCAAGGATCAACAACCATCTTCGAGGAGAGGAAAAAAATGTTTGGAAGAGCCAGTATTTATTTGGCAAATATCATAGAGAAGCAGTGTCTTATGGACATGAAGGAACCATCGTACAAATGAATTCACATCATAATTACTTATTAATTCTAAAATCAGAATGTATGTAGAAAAATAGACTCTTATTGTCTGGTTTGTTATAATTATCAATGTATTATTACTAATTATTGCTATGTTAGGAATCAACTATTATCTCTACTAACAGCACCAGGAAAAATTGAGGGTTATGGTTTCCTTTGTATGGAGGAAGTATTTAATAAGATTAAAAAAATGGAAAAGGGTGCTTTTATATCTAATTCTTCTCTCATGGAACATTTCCTTTCAAGCAAAAGTCAACATTTTCACCATTATATAATAAGGATAACATTGGAAATGGCTTATTGTAAAACATCCGAACTTCTCTGTCATGTATTAGAGCCATATGTCAACAAGTGACCAATCTATTATGGTCACTACTCATCTACTATGATGAGTAGTTCTCATCTACTATGCCTTGTGGTAAAACAACATCTACAAAATTTACTTATTATAAGCAGTCTTAATTTGAATCTCTTTAACTACATGCAGTAACATCAAACATGCTGCAAATGAATACTTGCATACATAAAATAGAAGACAGTTCTGCTATAGCCACTGTTAAGCTTCAATATGTAATACAATCAAGTATCTTCATCTTACAGGAGCTCATGCCTCAAAAGGAGGAAGATTAAAACATTTATGTCAAGAAGATGATGCCAGATCAAGAATCATATCACCTATGAGAACTGTAATTACATCACTCTTAAATGATCAATTTAAAGTGTCACATCATGTGAATTTATATATTTTTCTGAATTGTACATTTCCAAAACTAAGGAATGTAAAGAAAATCTACATTTTCACTCATCAAAGAATTGCAAAAAGCATTTTCATATGCAAGGAATATTCAATTATAAGTTATGCTTACTGGTACAATGAACACTAGGTTCATTACTGATGATTTTCATCCTTCCACATAACAAAATATTGAAACAAATGAGTAGATTGTAGTCTGAGACAATGACATGGCAAGGAAATGTAAGTACTCTATTAGAGGATCAGTTTAAGAAGTGATAACATGCTCCATGAATATTACTTAGCAACAAACATTTATTATTAATGCTTTTCAATAATGGGAGTTACTGCGAATGGTAGACCAGAGGATTTATTTTCTTTCTGTCTGACCCTAAATTCAGAAAAGCAACCTTGACACTATTTCTACCCTTACAATTTGGCACATGATATATAATTATAGTCATTATAAGATTAAGTCATGTCACTGTTGACATTTGAAATAAGGGTGTGTGGATTCCCATTTGATAGTGATTTTCAGAACATATCAGTAAAATTTATACTTGCTTCCTGCTATCACCTGAACACTTCCCATGATGTCATTATCATGCAGTTTTATTCCAGTGCCTAATGAGGATTCAGTGGTGAATCTCTTCCAACAGTTTATGAAATCTAAATCTTAGAGCTTCAGAGGTTCACTGTTACCATAGGGTACTCTGTATAAAACGAATTGGACTCTGTGATGGTTTTACATCTCCTTGACAGTCAGTTTTGTGCCTTATTCACAAATATAGCACTTTGCGTGAAGTAGTTTGCTATCGACATTACAAATCCTAATGAAGTACTTTACCTCCCTTCAGGTTTCAGTGGGGAAGGCTTACAAATGTATTTCCATTTATATGTGCCTGCTTTTTCCCCCTCAGTGCACAATGAAATCCTATTGAATAATGTACTGTATTTCTACTTCCTTTCTCTGGGACAAAGTTGAAAGACAGGGAGAAGATTGGTATTATGAATGCAAAGAGGAAGGCAATTAAGTCATAAAAATTGGCGAGGCTTTGTGCAGTGTAGATAGATGTATTGCTATAAATAAAGATGTTCTCAAGTCTGAAGACTTCGGGATTTCTTTCTCTTTCTCTCTCTTTTTTTTTTCTGGCCTCAGTGTTTTGTTGACGGTGAAACAGCTAATTTGGTAATATCATTCCTCATAGCACCTGCTGTGAATGCCAAAACAACACTCTTAATCTTAGGGCTTAAAGAACTGTTTTAGAGAACTGGTTCTGAAATTTTGTAATTCTATATTGTCAAAGAGCATAAATGTTCATACACAGAGAGAAGATGCCATATTTGATAAATAAAATAGACACAAATATATGCTAAGTAAACAAAAAGAAAACCCACTTAGTTTTTAAACAAAGCTACTCCATCTTGACTTTACATCCTCAAAGCCAGGTGATTTCAATGATTATAAGTTTATCTATGATTATTTTAGTTGATGAGCTTAGGAGACTGGACAACAAATGAACAAATATATACTGGCTAATATCAAGATTTTAAAAATAAAACACATGATACCTTGACTAATTCTTAACGAAATTTTCATTTAATAATCTATATTGAATCACTATACTTATAATTGCTTTATTACCCAGTGATAAGAAATAATAAAATGTACTATTCTAATAGGATATAACGTTTTTGGTTCATCCTGTTTTTCTTTTTAGAATTATCAGTATTATTTGACAATATCCTTTAAGAAGAGAATGTCTTTCACTTCCTTCCTAGAGCTGTGATCAAAGAGAAATTTTGAAATGCCAAAAGTGTATTTCAAAGCTTCCAGTACAAGGTTATAGTCAAAATTTTTCACTCTGCAGTGCTAGGTTCTCTCATGCCTGTTCTGTATTATTTTATTTTCTATTTCCAAAAATGTGTTTAGACTACTGAAGAATATAAAATCCAGATACTGTAAAAGAATAATCTTAGAACACCTTATGAAACACTGCAGCACTGAATCTATATAGGTCTTCTACAATCAGGTTTTAATTGCTACAATACACTATCTTTATAGGTTAATGTAATCCTTTCTTAAGGATTATATTGCCAAGGTAAAAAGAAATAACAATGCTAAAATCTAGCAACTTTCATGAACTGTTAGTTTAGTCTATTAGCTTACTTAAACAACATTAAGTTTGTAAGGGAAATGATATTTTAAGGAAGCATTGAAGTAGCACACACATGAGAAGTCTTTGTCAAATATACACTAAAATATATATTTATGCACAAATAATGTGAAGTCACACAGAAGAAAGTTCAATAGTGTACTCTGGAAAGATTTATTGCTGTATTCTGTGTCAAATTTGCTCAGCTATTGAAAACATTACTGATCATATATGTCATTTTATCACACTCACAAACACGTATCTCATAATATTCATCTAGTAATAAGGTAGACAGCCATAGAGGCCTCACACATCCTGACACAAGGCTTTCTGTAGGCTTAGATGTTTTCAAAGCCTTCTTTATTTAGGGTTTTTAAATGTTTCACACTCCCTTCTAATTCACCAACCAGAGGTATAGTAAAAAGAAGGTTATTAGGAAAAGGGTATGTGGCTTTATCTACAAGTAGTTGCTTAGGGAAACTCCTCTATTCATTGTCAGGGTACCAGCAATCCAGTTCAATAGCAAACACCAAACATGAATCAGTAGTGGTAACCTGATCCAGCAGAAACAAGCCTGGACCAAATCAGTGTGAGTCTTTGGAAATGCCAGAATCAGCCAGAATACCACAAAAAGTTGTTTGATATGTTTTTTATTATGAGATAAAGACCAATGAAGACCAGTGAAAACCAATGAAATATTGCAGGGCATAAGGAATCCAAGTGCATCCTCTCACTGTTTGTGGTGTTCCATTTATATTCTTTCTAAATACAATGTACCCTCTCAAGTGTCTGTTTTCAGTCAAACATAAGATGCCATCTCACAAGACAGCCCTCTCACAAGATTCCAGAAAAATATCATACCACACTGTGTTGTCAAGGAAATCAGAAATTTCCACTCCGTCCTACCATTGATCAAGTCTTTTCTAGAATCATAGCTACTGAAATCTAACTGTGTGTCTCTCATTGCCACATCAGGCTCTTCACATTCTGTTCTACTGATCTTTTCTGAAGGCTCAGAATCACTCCATTTCTGAGGCCAAAGGTGGTTCACAAAATCAGAAATAATGACAGGTTCATCTAATCTGTATCTAAAGTATAGATTGCTTGCTTTTGTCCACATCTATATGTGTGTAAGTACCTATAATAGGATTTAGTCCATAGTTGTCTGTGGAAATCATTGTTCTGCTAACTAGCCCTTAATAAAACACACTGAGTGTTTGGGAAACAATATCCTGTGATCTATTGAGTCTCAGGCCCCACTGAATCTTAAGTTTTATAGTGTTGCCTCTCATGTCTGGGCTATAGATAGCCATGAGTGGGCTAATTCTCCTATCCCTTCTTTAATTTGCAGTGATTTCTAGACTTCTAATTCATGTGTTGGGAGTAGTCATCTTTGTTCAGGTGAGTAAGATGCAGAGACACGTTAGACACAAAACTCAAAATCAAATCAAATCTCATTACTTGACTGTATGGGTCTTTCTTTGTCTTCATCTTCTGTAGAAGGAAATTTCTCTGTGGATAGCTGAATAAGACATTAATATCATTAAGAGTCATGTTAGATGATAAAACCATGTCAGGAAACATGGTAAGGTAGAGCAGGTTGAGACCAGGAGACTTGGAAGGCACACACCTGAGGCTTAGGTAGCTCCCAGCTCCCTAGCCTGGAACATGTGCCACAGTCCTCACATAAAGAAACATGTCCTATGGTCATGTAGGCCCCAAACAGAATTCTCCATACTAATGAGGTATCTAGAGGCCTGGAAGGCTTAGCCACTAAGCATTCCTTCCCAGACACTCCTCCCATTAAATGGTATTTAATTTCAGGTCTTTCCTGAGAAGTGGCTATAGTACATTATGCATCCATTTTCTGCCAATGAATGCTGAACAACCAATAAACTGTTTAGAACCATGGACAGTATCTTTCACCAAGACCTGCATGAGGAGCCATGCAGAAGACATTCCACTACAGAGCAGCAGCTTAATTCCCCAATGAAGGCCTCTCTTCCCTCCCAAACGCAGTCTCCACCGAACCTACCCTCACCAAATTAAGAATAATCCCTGAGACAAGCCAGTGCTCCCCTTTTCTACTCCAAACCTCCCCTGACCCAGGCTAGGGGCTGTTCCTAGCCTACAGTCTTGACTCCACTTTGCTGTGACCCCCAGAAATGACTGGGTGTCCAAGAGTCTGAGAACCACATTGCCTGACCTCATCACAGGTCCAGGAAACCACAAACCAGATTTGGCGATCCTTTACTGGTGGGACTTCTCTTTCCCACCCCTTGAGTGGTGTCTCATGCTTCCCTACAGCCCAGCACATGCCCAGCACTGGCGTGGAATAAGTACAGTCAAAATCCCCACCTCCTCAAGAGGCCATGCCCACCAGTAGAGCCGATGAGGACATAGAGCCATTTCATTGTTATTTTTAAATTTCATTCTTTTTTAAACCGGTAGCATTTGATTTTACTTTAGCCTACAAAATATGCTAGGGTAACAGTGCCAAAAACCTTTTGGTTTAACCAACAGTTACCTGATTTGATATTAATTAATGAGATGGAGCAGACATCTGACCCTTCTTGGGTGACCAAGAATGATAAACTAAGTACAAAGTATTTTAAGTTCTTTTCTCAGGATTATGTACCATGTTTTCTCTTATCCATTCTTAGTTTATCCTTTTTTGCTAATGTATTTTAAATTTGGCTACTTGTTGGGAAAATTATATTACTGGGGGAAGGACTATGAGTACATATTGAAAATGTACATAGAGATGCATATGATAACATATCAGGCAATTTAAAACCCATTAAAGCTTATAGGCTTGGAAACTTAAAACCATTTATTTGATCATGAGCTAATGATTAAAGTAGTCATTATGTAGTGTGTTAAACTCTTAGAACCCATCTGCATTACCAAAATAGGAAACAATCAAAGTAAAGAAATTACCAGAAAAGTCATTGGCTTACTAGGTGTGTATTATTCTTTAAATGTTACATTATATATTTTATGTTTGTATTTTCTACAATTATAAGTAATAATATATTGGTATTATATATATATATATATATATATATATATATATATATATATATTTCACACACTTAAAAACATCCCCAATGATAACATGGTTTAAATCACTCAAGTGTTCAGACTGATAAAACTTTAAAAATTGCAATAAATTATTGTCAAGTAGAATATTATATATAATTCCCATGTATGACTATAATTTTAATATCTATATTAAATGAATGAAATGTTCAGATCAAAGATACCTATTCTATACTCACCATATGCTGATTATATGAGGTATAACCAAATAAATCTCAGCAATGCAATTATAGCTTCCCATTCTAGAGAGTCTTAGAATAAGATCCAGTATACAAACAACAAGGAGGATAAAACATGTATAATTTAGCAATTATACAAAATTCAGTATATTCTTTTTTTTTGTTTATTTTTTTCTTTTTTGAGACAGGGTTTCTCTGTATAGCCCTGGCTGTTCTGGAACTCACTCTGTAGACCAGGCTGGCCTCGAACTCAGAAATCCGCCTGCCTCTGCCTCCCAAGTGCTGGGATTACAGGCATGTGCCACCACACCTGGCTCAGTATATTCTTATATCCATCTTTGATTAAGATTAGCACGCAAAGAACATAAGTAAAACTCCTTGACTGTAACCTAATAGAAGAATACCGAACCATCGCATATAAGAATAAATAGATCTCTAGAAAAGTATTTGCAATCAAGAACAAGAGGTTAATAAGGATGAGCACTTGTTTTAAGGAAATGATTTTCTGATCAGAAAAATGATTCAGCTGCATGTAAAAACAGTTAATTTTTTGTTAGAAGGTAATATGACTGTATTCATGGAAACCAACCTATTGATAATCTCTAAGATCTGATAGTGAAGTTCCATTACAGTAGTAGGATATCCAACTAACATTAATGACTAATACATGTAGAGAGAAACTCTTAAGTGCTGTGTGGAAGCATCATCTGTCAATAAAAAAAGCTGAGACAAGAAATAGAAGGTGGGACATCCAACAGAGAGACAGAGTCAATTCTGGGAAATAGGTGGAGATTCACCCTACAATCAGAGAATATGAACATATGAAACTGAGAAGAGGTAAACAGCTATATGGCAGACACATTGCCTGATGACCTCTTTAGAACCTTTTATACACTATATGCTCTCTCTCTCTCTCTCTCTCTCTCTCTCTCTCTCTCTCTCTCTCTCTCTCTGAGTGTGTGGTGTTGATTGTATTCATTCAGGGTACTTATTGAGTTATTTGGATATTATCCCTAATTGCTCTAATCAACTACGCATTGACTAAAAAATGAAATTAAATCTAAGGTTTAATAGATGGTCCATATCTAAGGATAATTAGAAAAATAACTTTCATTCACTGGCTACCCTGTGAAAGACAAATTAGAAATTATTTTTTTTGTGTTTTGTTTGTTGACTTCTCTCTCTCTTTTTAAATTGGTTAATTTATTTTATTTGCATTTCAAATGTTGTCCCTCTTCCTGGTCTTCCCTCTGCTAACCCCTCTCAGTGAATCTTTGAATATTGGTGTGCCTTCATTTTAATTTTATAGATTGCATTATGGATAACATTCTGTTCCCTTGAAATACATTTCTTGAAGCCCTGAACCATTATTTTAATATATAAATATATTTAGAACCTTTAAAGGCAGTAATTTAGATAAAATGAGAAAGTTTTCTCCAGTACAAATTCTTTATAGAATGCCAAATGTTGACATGTACCCACACAAACTCATTGACAGACCTTGCAATGCTACGTGCAAAAGACAGCTACCTTCATAAAAGTTGAGTATAGAGACATGAAAATAATTCCTTCTGCCATCTTATTTTTAAATACCAAAACTACAGAAATGCTTGAGAATGAATGATTTTTATAACGGTAAACCCTGTCATATTTTGTTAGACTAGTCTTTCTGAATATAAAAGCACACATACAGACTTACTTGTTAGTAAAAAGAAGTGTATTTAGCTCACAGATTAGAAAATCACGAATTTCAATGGCATGATAGGAGTTGTGGTATGATACTCCTGTGGTTGCAACTCATCATGGCAGGAACAGAGAAGTCTTTACAAGGGTGTATCCTCTCATCATTTTCCTTGTAAACCTGCCAGTATTAGGTGTTATGAGCTATAGGATGTATTCCAATCTAGTCACTAACATGGAGTCTTATCTCTGACCATTGCTGTCAGATTAAATATCAATAAGTATGGATTTGGGGAAATGATGCTGGTTCAACTGGAAGTCAGCATATAGAAAAATGCAAATTGAACCATTTTTATCTCCTTTTACAAAGCTCAAGTTCAAGTGCATCAAGGATCTCCACATAAAACCAGACATACTGAAAGTAATAGAAGAGAAAATGGGGAAGAGCCTTAAATACATGGGCACAGGGGAAATTTTCCTTGGCAGAACATCAATGGCTTATGCTCTAAGATATACAATAGACAAATGGGACCTCATAAAATTGCAAAGCTTCTGTAAGTCAAAGGACACTGTCAATAGGACAAAATGGCAAACAGCAGATTGGGAAAAGATCTTTACCAATGCTATATCTGATAGAGGGCTAATATCCAATACATACAAAGAACTCAAGAAATTATACTCCAGAGAACCAAATAACCCTATTAGAAATGGGATAGTGAGCTAAACAAATAATTCTCAACTGAGGATCCCTGAATGGCTAAGAAGAACCTAAGGAGATGTGCAACATCCTTATTCATAAGGGAAATGCAAATCAAAACAACCTTGAGATTCCACCTCATACCAGTCAGAATGGCTAAAATCAAAAACTCAGGTAAAAGCAGGTGTTAGATAGGATGTGAAGAAAGAGAAACACTCCTCTGCTAGTGAGATCTGCTAATGAGTCTGGTAGTTCCTCAGAAAACTTGAAATAGTTCTACCTGAATACCCAGCTATACCACTCCTGGGCATATTCTCAGAAGATGCTCCAACATATAACCAGGATACATGTTCCACTATGTTCATAGCAGCACCATTTATAATAGTCAGAAGCTGGAAAGAACCCAGATGTCCTTCAACAGAGGAATGGATACAGAAAACTCTGGGGGTTATGGTTGGTTAATAGTGTTCTTCTTCCTGTGTGGTTGCAAACTCCTTCAGCACCTACAGTTCTTCCCCTAACTCCACCATTCAGATCTTCATGCTCAGTTCAGTGGCTCGCACCAAGTATCTACATCTGTGTTGTTCAGGCTCTGGCACAGCCTCTCAGGAGATAGCTATATCAAGCTCTTTTCAGCAGGCATTTCTTAGCATCAGCAATAGTGTCTGGGTTTGGTGTCTGCCTATAGGATGGATTGGCAGGAGGGGCAGTCTCTGGATGGTCTTTCCTTCTGTCTTTTCTCCACTCTTTGTCCTTGTATTTCATTTAGACAGGAGCAATGTGGTTTTCAGTTTCCATTATCAGTTGCTTAGTCTGTACTACAAATTAGAAAGGGTTTATTGTTAGGTAAATTTTTCTTACCATTCTTGTGACCACCCAATGTAACAAAAATAGTAACTCCAGATTTCAGAGTCTTTCAAGAATTTTGGAGGTATATAGAAAAGTTTTACTTTTTTTTTTAAAAATTCCAGACTATTTGTGTGACTGTCAGCATCTTCGAAAACATGATTTATTTTCAAGGTGTGTGACATTCTGAGTCTACAGACTTGTAGAAGAAATGGAGCAAGGAAAGGATTCTTGTATATGTAATGAATTTCTGAAAATAAATTAGAATTAATGCAGAATTTTATATGCTTCTTATATAAGCTTATATTTTTCGGCTTGAGTACAAAAATCAAAATAACGAAGAGAAAACCTTTAATTAGGAAATGATACATGCTTTAGATTGAGAAACCAAGCTGTTATTAACTAAAAAAGAAAAAAAACCAGAATTTCCTAATGAAGCTAAAGTTGTAAGATTAATTGCTCCCTTATACGAATTTTTAATGAAGAGTAACAATTGACTTGACAGGCTAATTATTATAACATCCCGGGTCCAGAGTATGTAATAAAAGTTATAATGTTCCAGTCAATCAACATCTTTTACTTCACTTACTATGCTTCAATTCTCCCACTTCTTTGTCTGTGATATTAACTGGATGACATGTGCAAATTGCAAAAGGTGTTATCCTCAGTATGAATAGAAACACAATATAACCTGCTTCAATATATTCCTTCTTCAATGAATATACTTCATTGAAGCTTTGGTTATATGAAAAATGAGTTACTTCTAATTTTACAAATATTATCCTATCACTATGAAACACATTGAAGTAGAAATCATAGTATAATTTCATTGATGTATAGCATATGATCTTTTAGAGTGGACACAGACTGGATCAAATTTAAATAAAAACATCTAATAAAAGAAATTCTGTAAGATTTTGATAAATAATTCATTGTTAATATAGCTGAATCATTTGACTATGACTCTAATGTACCTCTATACTTCTATTTTTAAAGGTATAGAAGTTATGTTTGGGGGGAATTTTCCAAATTTTAAATTTTACGTGTGAAATTTGTAATTTGCTACTCAAATGAAATTCTCTTGCTGATGACAATTCCACCTTCCCTACATATGCCCTTCTAGGCATATTTAAGCTGTCCCATTATATTTTCACCTGAAGTCTGAGCTGTCCAAATTATACAAGCTACATGGGAAAAAAACGGTTGCAAAACAAACACTTCTGCTGTCTGCCATCCAAGAATATTCCAATTGAAGATGATGGTTTATGATACATTGTGGTTCAGAGATAGAGTAATAGTTCTTGTATCTCTGCAGATGTTGCTTTAAAACATTAGTAAATGTTTCTAAGAGTTATTGTGTGTCCTATGATACAGGAAGTCGACATTGTGTTTACCTTCTAACCTAATGCCCTAAGTTTTTTGGAGTACTCATTCAAATTTTCATGTCTTTACTGATTCAGATTTTCCTATCTTGAAATTTAATTTCAAGAGAGTTTACCCTTGATAAAGTATATCATGAAAAGTATACACATATTGATTTTTACATAATTTGCTAAAATTATCAACTTTTCTTGAACATGCATAAAACTGAAAGAGTAAGAGACAATCTGACAGATCTAAAGCATTATTTCTAGAATTAAATTTTTGAAACATTATTTGACCTTAGGTAAAATGTCTATATTTTTTGTGTCACGTGAGTGTTTATATAATCAAAAAGAAAAAAATCCAAATCTATGGAATTACATGAAGCAAGGGCAGCATAGATATTGCCATATCCAACTAGATGTCATGCTTTATTATGTAGTATAAAGTGGAGAACTTTAAATATATTAAAATTTAATGATAATATCATTTCATATTATAGGAATGTATAATGGTATCTATCTGGCCATTTTACATCACAGCAATTCTTCTAAAGCACCATGTTCAAGAAAAAAATCTATTTCATTGACTATTTGATAATTATTCTATTTTCTGACTGATAAAAATTCTGCTGCTAATGAAGAAATGAGCATAGCTCTACCCATACAGTAATTCCATTTGCAGCAGCTTCCTAAGTTCATTCTATAGAACCATTTAATGACAGCTCCATTTCAAAATAAGAATTCTTTAACTTACATTCTCTCCAAGATTACTTGAAATCAATGAAATTATAGCATTGCATATCAATAAATCTGTACCTTCTAAGTAACTAGAACAAACTTTCAAAGAAGAAAATATAACTCATTGGATTGATTCATTTGTTTATTATTGCTCACATAAAACAAATGGATACTTAGGCCTAATCTCCAAACTCAGTGTTCTCAATTTTCATTCAATATTCACATTTGTACGCTTTTGTGGGAATAAAAGATTCACTTTATACTGCACCATCTTATTGCATGGTCTCATCACAATGTTCACATTTTAAAAATTTATCTTGTCCTTCAGTCTTGCTTGTGAAGACTTCCTGCCTAGGTAAATCAAGAAGAGGGAATAAAAGATTGAATAAAAATACTTGATTCTGTACTATGTCATTTAATAAGAGAGAAATACCAGATATGGAGGTTCATTTATTTAGGGTTTTACATTTGGGCACTGTTCTACTTTACTATTTGTTGCTTTGATAAAATACTGATCAAAACTAATGTGGTGCTGAAAGGTTTGCTTCAGGTTACAATTTGAAGTCCATCATCGAGGTAAGCCAGGGAAGAAGCTCAAAGTAAGAACCTTGAGGCAAATATGGAAGCAGAGCCCATAAAGGAATTCTGCTTACTGATTTTCTTCCAGACTCATATTTATCTACCTTGCTTATTCAGCCATGCCAGCAAAACCGGGATTATCAATGTACACAGTAATATAGGCTCTCCTATATTAATTAGAAATCAAGAAAATGATTTATATACTTACCACGTATTATTTTCATCAAGGCCATTCTTCAATTGATGATATCTCTTTCTGAAAATCACATTGACAACTAATATGAACCATCTCAGAAACTAAAAGTTAAAAATGGCTCAAAACCAAATAAATTGAAATTGTTACTTTATTGCATCAATTAACCATTTATTGGTTATTTGGGGCGTGAAATTTACATATAAGTTAGAGCTAGATTTCTTGTCAAAAGTACAAACATTTCAAACAAGAAAATAAAATAACTTCTATGTCAAAGAAACTACAGACAGAGGAAACTAAAGGTAATCCTGATAAAATATAAGAAAATTCAGGAAACAGCAGGCTAAGGAACTCATGTGCTCTTTCCTTAGTCTGTTTCCATATAAACAAGTCTGAATTAAGTATCTTATGCAGTTGTGTTCTTGCAAAGCTTAAGTTCGATAGGAGAATCTTTTTGGTTAACTATTTAATATGGTCGAAATATAATGACATGTTTGAATTTGGAGAGAATAGTTTTAATTTTCCATTTTTTAATAATTAAAACAAATTTGAATTTGAATATATTTTGATCATATTCTTCTTTTCCCTCAAGATCATCTGGATCCTCTGTTCAGTCCTACACATACAACTTTAAGTTCTTTGTCAAAAAAAAAAATATTCAGTGGAACAGCACTCCTAAAACATAGAAAACAATAATTTCTTAAAACCAACACAAACACAAACAAATGAACAAACAAACAGCACCAAATTGTTAACAAATAAAAGCACACCAAAAAAGCTGTGGAGCCCAATTTATCAACTACTCCTGAACATGAACCCTGATCTGGAGAGGTTCACATATCCAGGGTCATTCCATTGGAAAAAAACTTATTTTCTCTCTAGCATCAGGAATAAATAATAGTTCTGTTATTACCTTTTATCCTAGCATAGATATCACTCGATGCTATCCTGTCTAATACAGACCTCATATACATAAATAATATCACAAATTTGTCATTTTATATAGCTTGACTGACAGAAGAGAAATAATTCTTACCTAACCAGTGACTGTAGCAACTATACAAAGGGTGACTAATGTGTAGTGTTTTCCTGTCCTTTTAAATATTTTTGAAATTATAATATAATTACAATATTTCTCCTTTCCCTTTCCATATCCAAATTCTTCCATATAACTTGCTTCACTCACTTTCAAATTCATAATCTCTCTTGTTAATTCCTATTATATATACATGTTTAATATGTATATGCATATGCATATATAATTTTAATAATTTTTTTCTGTTGATATGATGTAAAACATTTTAACATGATCTGAACCATTGATGCAATAGAAGTCTGTTTTGTATTATTGAGTGGAAGGTGAATCTAAAGTAGAAAAGGTGATGTTTATTTTAGGGACAAGAGAAAAGGTGATTTTCAATAACATTTCATTCTTGAACTTAAAAAAAAAATCTGACTACTAATGAGATAGTATGTTGAAACCAGTTCAGAAAATCTGGATATGACCCATAACCATGTCTGAAATTAGGGAATATTAAAAATGGTATGTACTTTCCCATCGCTGTTCACAGTCATGGTAGTCTAACAGCATAGGAAGCAATATTCCTTTGGGCTGGAGTCCCAATGGGATGTATTTTCAGACTGCTTTAAGATGTTAGTGTTAAAGTCTTGAGAATGGCACTTGTCATGGTTCTGACTACGTTACAGAAACTTCAAGGAATGTCTGCACTTGTCCGAAAACTGTTGTTTCAAAATGAGCTACAGGGCATTGCCTAGCATTGCTAAATACTGCTTACATTTAGTCCCATAGACACTTTTGGCCCTTAAATCTACATGTAAATGTGCTTTGTAAGGGAAACATGAGGGATTTTTAAGGTTGAGGTTCTTTCCAAGCATCATTCTTCCTATTACATTGTGGTAGAACACAAATGATCAGCTTTTCATTCACTGAAATTATCTCCATATACCTATAGAAAAAGGAACTCAGTCACTTCCATGAAGTAAAATATTGATAAACTTTTACTTTTCTGGATTATCTTTTTCCTTATTAAAGTTTGTTTGTACATTCATACATACTTAAATACAGATTAGAATTGAGAAGCTGTAACCATTTTGTGGTGGATACCAACAACCAGCATTACTTTATTTTATTTCAACAAGACTATTAGATCAGAAATAATGAATATAGATAGAAGTATTGCTTATAACATTTAAAAAATTATATTCTGGTTCTTATCAGGATTTTAACAGTCAAATTAAACATTTACATAGGAATGATCTAGAAGTATCTATTTTGAACTTGTATTTACTTTTGTGGGAATAGGTTATTGAAGAAGAATATTTTTAAAATTTTCTAAAGGTACACCATTGTTTTATATGGAAAATATTGTCAATAACTTCCATTTGACTGTTCTTTAAAAATATTCTTCCTGAGAGGTTATGCCAAAGCCTGACCAACACAGATGCCAATGCTTGCAGCCAACCATGGTACCCTAATGTTGGAGTTACAGGAAGGACTGTAGGAGCTGAAGGGATTTGCAATCACATAGGAAGAACAACAATATTAACCAACTAGACCCCTAGAGCTCCCAGGGAGTAAACCACCAACCAAGGAGTAAACATGGGGGGGGGCATGGCTCCAGGTGCATATGTTGCAGAACATGGCTTTGTTGGGCATCAATGAGAGAAGAGGCCCTTGGTCCTGTGAAGGCTCAGTGCCCCAGTGTAGGGGAATGTGAGCTCAGGGAGGTGGGAGTAGGTAGGTGGGGGGAACACCCTCATAGAAGCAGGGGGAGAGGGAATGGAATAGGGGATTTCTGGTGGTGTGCGGGGAAAGGGGATAATATTTGAAATGTAAATAATGAAATTATCAAATAAAAATATTCCTCAGAATGGGGATAATAATTTCATTTTCTAAGAAAGTTTTTTCAGGTTATTTCTCTTGGAAACTTGAGAAAATCCAAACATAATGCAGGATATGTTTAGGATCTGAATCAAACATCCTCTTCCCAGACACTCCATCTGCCCCTGCTCTTACTGAAGGTATTCTGAACACTCATCAACAGTTGCCAGTTTTTCTCAATATCAAGCAGAAAATCGTTCTAGATATTTTCTTATGTTTGTTTATGGGCCACTAGTGAAAGAAAGCTAATACCTTGGTTGGAATATGTGTTCAATTCTACCTTCATTATAAAAATCATGAGGATTATATCTCATTACTAGGAGCCTGGCAAATACACTGGCAAATACATCTAAAGACATTAAATTTTACTGTCTCATCATCTTCACTTTTACTATGTTGATATAAATACAGTGAGAAACAGAATCACAGAAAGATAGCCAGTTTTGTATTACTTTAAATTCTATGGTAGTACTTGTACTTCTAGGTTGGACTTCAAAAACTAGTTTATAAATTGAATTTAGGATAGGTTTATCCAGAAGAGTGGTTCACTGAATGAAGAAATTATTGAGGGTAATCATTTTGATAAATCCAGAACAATCCAGAATAGTGCCTCCTCAGCTCTTCTTTGGCTAACTTTGCCAAAACGTAATCTGAAATATAATTTCCAGCCTGTGACTCCACAAACCATGTGATTCCTCCTGGGACTAAGTCTTAGCTTCACTGTTGAAGTTCAGCACCTTACTCTCTCTACATATATTTCTAATTCTGATTACTAAAATGGCAGTTCAGTTTTTGGATGCATAAAAAATAGAATTTCTTTTCTTAAAAGCCTGTTTCACAAAACTTTGATACATCAGAGTTCTCTAACTGAATTTGTTTTACTCCTGTATCTACTGCACCCCATAGCTAGGTTGTCACCATAGCTGAGGCTGCATGAAATCTAGAGCTGTCCTTCTGCATCGAATACATAAAGGACTGAAAAGTTTATAAATTTGACTGACTTTGAATTCAGCAGCTCACACAATGTCTGTTTATATTTTGGAGACCTGAGCCCTAGGGCCTTGAGACAGAAATGCTGCTTTCAGCACAGATACAGAAAGACCCTGAAATTCAGCAGGAACCCTGAGGCAAGAATTTTAAGATGTGAGTCTGCCATTCTTCAGCTTTGAAATATCTAATATTGTTAGAAACCGGCCCCAGCCCCTTACTTGCAGAATGATTTGACCTTTCTAAGCATTTCTGTGACAGTAGTTAAATCCCCTAAAGCTTTTCTCTTAGTGGACATGTTGTTTCAGTTGACCAGAGGGAAATAATTAATTAGCTAATTTACCATTAATCACCTTGGGGCAGTTATTTTCTACTTCAGGAATGCTAATGGATATCTCAATGTTATTTTCTGCATTCCAATGCTACAATCCATTATTAGTATTCTATATTGTATCCAGGGTTCTTTGCCTGTAATCTGTGGTGAATTTTATATCAATTATACTAGTTATTTGCTATATGTCATCTATCCTCTATAAGTTAAACTTTGTAATATAATATAAAATGAAATAAATGTGATTCAGCAAACTGCTTCAGATTTGCAGTAGAAGAAGATAGTATTTGCATTGCCTGTGAGTATTAGATAATGCACTTCTAATAGTTTTCCCTCCTTGATTAGCACTTATTAAAATATGAATGTCGAGATATATGCCCTTCACTTAGTTTTGTTATCCTTTACACTTTGGCTAAATGTTTGTGGAGGTGGGTAGCATGCCTAGGTATAATCTAGGTATATCTAATATATCAGAGCAGTGTGCTATGATGACTTGCATAGTATAATTTAACACAGGCTCATATGCAAATTCCAATTAGACAAACATTTTATTATTAAGTTTAATAATAACTTATAATTTAATATTTAATAAAATATTAAATTAATTAAATTACATAATATTTAATAAAATATTAATTTTCACAGTAACTAAAATCACTGTGAAAATAGTATATTCAAATGAAAACTTAAATCCTAAAATCCATATTCCTCTTATTTTCAGGCTTAGGTTTTTAAATAAAGTTGTCTGTAAGTTTCACATTTCTCTACCACATGATCTGTTTCAGGCTCTTGAGTGCTGAGCTTTCAGGAGTTCCTCACCAAGCATGGTCCTTCTCTAATTCCTATAATATGTGTTTAAATGTCTGAAAGGTTTATTCTGTTTTGTTTTATTTTTACCTTTTTTATTGGATATTTAATTTATTTGTATTTCAAATGCTATCCCCTTTCCTGGTTGCCCCTCCAGAAATCCCCTAACACATCCCCCCTGACCTTGCTTCTATGAGCATGCCCACCCACCGATCCACCCACCTCCACCTATGTAAATTGATGCTCATGAATCTCTAACCTGATGATTCTTATCACTCTTTTCATGAGAAAAAAACTGATTGTAAGCATCCACGAATGTCTTTTCCTATGTATTGTGGACAAAGACTCATAAAGGGTGGGCTTGAAAACTAGCTAGAGTTGAGCTGGAAACCTTACCCATACAGGCTAACAGTCACAGTTCTGAAGGGCACTACACATGATGCAGAAACTGGAAAGTAATTATCAGATTCACCCAGCCGCAAACACTTCAGGCTACAATAATGACCTGCCTACAAAGATAGGCTCATGGGTAGAGTTGTGACACATGAGATCAACCAAACACATTTTATTGGATTTAAGATTTAGTCCAAAAGATGGAAGTCAAGTGTAACACTGTGAATAAGGACTCAAAACGGAAACTAGATAGGAGATGGGTTATAGGGAATAACCTACTGCCATCATTCTGCAAAATGAACATAACAGTGGAACACATAATGATATATTGCTATGGCTATAGATTAGTGCATCACACAATACTCACCTAAGAAGTTTCTTTCAATAGATGACAATTAGCAGAGAACTGATAACTGGTCAACATGAAGATAATATTATGTTTTGTGCTGCTCAGTCATAAATTTGTGTATATATATCACAGCTCTTAAGAGATCTATGCAGAGGGGTGCTGGAAAGATTCTAAGAGGCAGAGGTAGTGGATAACCTCAAGAACACCTTGTTTTCAAGACACAATAGGTCAGACACACATGTAAAAATCACAGAATCTGTGACATCATGTGAAAGAACTGCACATGTTCAAATCAGACAACATTCTGCATGAAGAGGAGAATTGGAAGCAAATTCCCACCTCTGTCCAAGGAGCTACTGAGAATGCTGCTGAGAGAGAAAATCTAAATTGTCTTTACTGTAGTATCACTGTGAATATCAACTATACTCTAGAGCAGGCCTCATATTCAGGAGTAGTCTGCCAAAACAAAACAAACTATGTTGTACTGTAACTTTTCTTTTTTTAAGTTTTTATTGGATATATTCTATATTTAAAATTCATTTCCCTTTTTCTGGTTCCCTACCCCCCAAACGTCCCACATGACCTTTTCCCTCCCCCTGCTCCCTCATCCACCCCTTCCCACTTCCCTGTTCTGGTATTTCCCTACAATGATGCTTTGATCCTTTCCAGCACCAGTGTCCACTCCTTTCTTCTTGTCAGACATCATTTGGTATGTGAATTGTGTCTTTGGTGTCTCAAGATTCAAGGCTAATATCCACTTATCAGTGAGTGCATACCATGGGTATTCTTTTGAGACTGGGTTACCTCACTTAGTATGATATTCTCCAGCTCCATCCATTTCTCTAATAATGTCATGAATTCATTGTTTCTAATGGCTGAATAGTATTCCATTGTGTATATATACCACATTTTTTGTATCCATTTCTCTGCTGAGGGACATCTGGGTTCTTTCCAGCTTCTAGCTATAATAAATAAGGCTGCTATGAACATAGTGGAGCATGTATCCTTATTGCATGCTGGGGAATCTTCTGGGTATATGTCCAGGAGTGGTATGGCTGGGTCCTCCAGAAGTATCATGTCCAGTTTTCTGAGGAACCGCCAGACTGATTTCCAGAGTGGTTGTACCAGCTTGCAGTCCCACCAGCAGTGGAGGAGTGTTCCTCTTTCTCCACATCCTCGCCAACACCTGATATCTCCTGAGGTTTTAATCTTAGCCATTCTGACTGATGTGAGGTGAAATCTCAGGGTTGTTTTGATTTGCATTTCTCTAATGACTAATGATGTTGATCATTTTTTAAGGTGTTTCTCAGCCATCCGAATTTCTTCAGGTGAAAAGTCTTTGTTTAGCTCTGTACCCCATTTTTGGATAGGGTTATTTAGTTGTCTGGGGTCTAACTTCTTGAGTTCTTTGTATACATTGGATATTAGCCCTCTGTCAGATGTGGGGTAAGTGAAGATCTTTTCCCAATTTGTAGGTTGCCGATTTGTCCTTTTGACAGTGTCTTTTGTCTTATAGAAACTTTGTAATTTTATGAGGTCCCATTTATCTATTCTTGATCTTAGAGCATAAGCAATTGGTGTTCTGTTCAGGAATTTTCCCCCTGAGCCAATGTCCTCAAGGGTCTTCCCCAGTTTCTTTTCTATTAATTTTAGTGTCTGGTTTTATGTGGAGGTCCTTGATCCACTTGGAGTTGAGCTTAGTGCAAGGAGATAAGAGTGGATCAATTCTCATTCTTCTGCACGTTGACCTCCAGTTGAGCCAGCACCATTTGTTGAAAAGGCTATCTTTTTTTCCACTGGATATTTTCAGCTCCTTTGTCGAAGATTAATTGGCCATAGATGTGTGGGTTCAATTCTGGGTCTTCAGTCCTATTCCAATGATCCACCTCCCTGTCACTGTACCAATTCCATGCAGTTTTTAACACTACTGCTCTGTAGTATTTCTTGAGGTCCAGGATATTTATTCCCCCAGATGTTCTTTTACCGTTGATGATAGTTTTATCTATCCTGGGTTTTTTGTTATTCCAGATGAATTTGAGAATTGCTCTTTCAAACTCTATGAAGAACTGAGTTGGGATTTTGATGGGGATTGCGTTGAATCTGTATATTGCTTTTGGCAAGATTGTCATTTTAACTATATTAATCCTGCCAACCCACAATCATGGTCATCTCATTGGATGCTGAAAAACTGGGTCTGTTAAATGCTGAAAAAGCGTTTAACAAAATTTAGCATCCTTTCATGTTAAAAGTCTTGGAAAGAACAGGAATTCAAGGCCCTTACCTAAACATAGTAAAAGCAATCTACAGCAGGATGGTAGCCAACATCAAAGTAAACAGAGAGAAACTTGAAGCAATCCCACTAAAATCAGGGACTAGAAAAGGCTGCCCCCTCTCATCATATCTCTTCAATATAGCACTTGAGGTACTAGCTAGAGCAATTCGAAAACATAAGGAAGTCAAAGGGATAGAAATTGGAAAGGAAGAAGTTAAAATATCACCATTCGCAGATGATATGATAGTATATGTAAGTGACCGAAAAAACTCCACCAGAGAACGCCTACAGCTGATAAACAACTTCAGCAAAGTGGCTGGTTATAAAAGCAACTCAAGCAAATCAGTAGCCTTCCTATACTCAAAGGATAAACAGGCTGAGAAAGAAATTAGGGAAATGACACCCTTCACAATAGCCACAAACAATATAAAGTATCTTGGTGTGACTCTAACCAAACAAGTGAAAGATTTATATGACAAAAACTTCAGGTCTCTGAAGAAGGAAATTGAAGAAGACCTCAGAAAATGTAACTTTTCTTAAGACTGAGCAAGAAATATCAAGTGATTGGCAAGGAATGTGGAGGGAAATCTGGGTAGATTGTGAGAGAAAAATCAATGTTATTGAGATATATCAGATTTTCAAAGAAAAATACAAATCTGATTTAGCAACAAAACAATGATTGGACAACATTAATGAATAAGATCAAATCCTGAGTCCCATGGTTTGAAGGCTGTCTGATCTTAAAAAAATATACCTTTGGAAATTTTAGTTTTTTTATCTATATTAGGCATATGTGATATCACATCCAACTATAAAAACTGAATAAATTATTGTTTTTAACATATGGACAACTTCTAATTAAATATGCATAAATCTTATAAGAATATGAACCTGTTGATTTATGTTTACAGAATATATAGCTAAATAGACATGAAGATGAACAACTCTGTATTGTGTAACTAATAATTCATGTTCTCTCCCAGTGTAAAGAGAGTGAATCTATGATCATAAGATAACAAGAGAAAAACATCCTCTTTATAGCTTTCTTATCAATTCTTATACCTGGGAGTTCAAAGAAGAGTCTACTAAGATCTGCACGCCTCAAGTGTTGCTTCAAATTTTGACTAATTCTTTTATACTTTCTTTGAAAGTATTTTCTCTTTATTAAACTGAAAATGCCTACATGGATGTTATGTTAGATCTCAAAACAGAAGCAAAATTTACCCTTGTTGTTTCAGCATTTTTTTCCTGTAATTTAGATTAACAGATGTTTTCATTTTACTTTTTCCTCAGGTGAAGAACAAATAGCCAATAGGAGTTGGAGATATAAACTCTGTTCTGGGAATCAGCACAATAGTGACAGAACAAACAAAGGCATAGTATATTTACATTTATCTTTCTGTGTACCTATTGACAAGGAGATTAGTATCCACTTGTATGAAATGAGTTTTCTGACAAAGTAATTTAAAATGCCGGTAAGAAGATGATATCCCTGAAGAATACAGGAACGGGAAGTTTAAAAGTCTCAGAGCTTGAAAATAGCTAATGTTTAAGTCACTAGCAACCCAAAATGATGAAACAAATTCTATTCCATGCCTAAGTCACCATGTAGAAGCACAGATGCTATTATATGAAACATGATAGATCCCTGCATCAATTTATTTACTGCTTGATTCTCTTAGGATGCTTTTAGCGGCTGGTGATTCACAACCTGAATGATAATTGATTAAACCATAAGGATGTTTATGACTACCGGCATTAGAAAATACATTGTCCAAATGTGCTTTCAGTGCTTCAGAAATGACAGAAAGGAATCCAGACATTGGTTCATTCTGATCAAGTACATTGTGCTTGGTGATACTGTCTGTCCACACATCCATCCTGTTTCTACTGAGCACTGTGCCAGTAGAAGTAAGCATTTGTTTAGAATTTGCTAGTTAACATTGTCTTTTCCAGCTCCAGCAGGATTATATTTGTAAATCATAAAAAACAAGAGCAAATAGTTTAGCATAGCTAACAAACAGATTGGCAAATAGAACTGACGATTGTAACCCTTTCAGTGGGTTACAATCCACTGAAGGTAAACAATAAAAAATATTATTTTGGAATACAGTATAATAAATAATCATACAATTGCCACTAAATTGTTATGAATCATACTTTTACTTTAAAAGCCTTTAAAAGAAGGCTTTATTAAGTAATAAGCATTATCATGAGAACAGCAAATGAACAAACTGACTTAAACATGAAACAATACTATAAAAACTGAAACTTAATTATTAATTTTTTATTTAATCTGGAATGTGATTATACCCCCTTTAAGAATTCTTTATTCACTATCTTGCTATGTCTTCATACATCCGTTCCAAGGTACTTGCTTACTACTTGGTATTAGGGATAATCTCTTAATAGTTGGATGCTAAGTCTATCAAAGTAGGCTTAACTCTTATGACTCACTGAATCTATTTCCTAATAGGATCTGTCTCCAGCTGCTAATGGATGAAGACAAAGATTCAACATATAAATGAGGAAAGTGAATAAGCATTTTTCCCATAACAATGGTCTTCTGTCATTTTTATTCAGTTGAAGTACAATATTTGAAAGAATAAAAATAAGATGAGACATAAATCATAAGTAGAAATTATAAATTCACTCAATTAATTTACTTCATTCAGGTCATAAGTCTTACAGTTTAGATATTATGCTAGATATGTTTTAAGGCATTTATAGAAAGGATTGCCTGAGAGAGGAAGATACATCCTAAATCAGTACAATACTACCCAATGGGATGACACTTTTGGAATCGACTGCTGCATTCTCTCCTCTCAATCAGTCAAGTGGCCATTGTTGAGTACCTGTATTCTTACAATGACTGGTGTGTGTGTGTTTGTGTGTGTGTGTGTGTGTGTGTGTGTGTGTGTGTGTGTGTGTTCTGTTTTGTTCTGTGTCTCTAAATTGTGATTGTTCTGTTTGGTTTTATTTCTCTAAACTCTATTTTATAAAACATGGTAAGTGAATCACCTCAACATAGAAAAATGAGGAAACATGGCATTAGAAAACCTTTACCAAGCTGGGAGGTGGTGGCGCACGCCTTTAATCCCAGCACTTGGGAGGCAGAGGCAGGCGGATTTCTGAGTTCGAGGCCAGCCTGGTCTACAGAGTGAGTTCCAGGACAGCCAGGACCACACAGAGAAACCCTGTCTCAAAAAACAAAAAACAAACAAACAAACAAACAAAAAAAAAAGAAAACCTTTACCAAGATTCCTCTCTTGTGAATTCACTATTTAATTCTATATCACATTCTTTGATTGGCTCTTTTGGTTTCTTGGTGGTTAACTTCTAGAGTTCTTAATATATTTTGGATAATAGTGCTCTAAAAGATGTGTGGTTAGTGAAGAGTTTTTTCTAATCTATAGGTTGACAATTTGTCCTATTCGCTGTGTCCTTTGCCTTACAGAAGCTTTCCAGTTTCATGACATTCCATTTATCAATTCTTGATCTTAGATCATGCACCACTGGAGTTCTGTTTCAGAAATTTTCCCATGTGCCAATGAATTCATTGCTCTTTCCCACTTTCTGTTCTATAAGATTGAGTGTATCTAATTTTATGTTGTAGTCCTTGACCCACTTGGGCTTGAGCATTGTGCAAAGTGACAAATATGAATCTATTTTCATTTTTCTATATACAGACTGCCAGTTAGACCAACACCACTTAGTGAAGATACTTTCTTTTTTCCATTGTATATTTTTGGCTTCTTTGTCAAAGATTAAGTGTGAGTAAGTGTGTGGTTTTATTTCTAGGTCTTCAACTGTATTCTGTTGATCACCCTGTCTGTCTCTGTGCCAATAACATGGGGATTTTTATCACTATTGTTCTGAGTATAGCCTGAGTTCAGGAATGTGGTTCCCCCAAAAGTCCTTTTATTGTTTTTTAAATTTATCTTTTCTTAGATATTTTCTTTAATTATATTTCAAATGTGTACTGACTGGTTTTGTGTATCAACTTGACATAAACTGGAGTAATCACAGAGAAAGGAGCTTCAGTTGGGAAAGAGCCTCCATGAGATCCAGCTGTGGTGCATTTTCTTAATTAGTGATCAAAGGAGGAGGGCCCCTTCTGGGTGGTGCTATCCCTGTGCTGGTAATCTTGGGTTCTATAAGAGATGAGGCTGAGCAAGCCAGGGGAATCAAGCCATCCCTCTACAGCCTCTGCATCAGCTCCTGATTCATTATCTGCTTGAGTTCCAGTACTGACTACCTTTGGTGATGAACAGCAACATGGAAGTGTAAGCTGAATAAACTCTTTCCTCCCCAACTTGCTTCTTGGTTATGATGTTTGTGCAGGAATAGTAATCCTTAGACAAAAAATGTTATCCTCTTTTTTCATTTCCTCTTTGAAAACTCCCTGTCCCATCCCCCATTCCTCTCTCACTAACCTTCCCACTCCCACTTCCCTGTCCTGGCATTCCCCTACACTGGGGCAGTGAGCCTTCACAGGTCCAAGGGCCTGTCTTCTCACTGATGTCCCACAAGGACATCCTCTCTTACACATGCTGCTGGAGCCATGGGTCCCTCCATGTACTCTTTTGTTGGTGGTTAGGTCCCTGGGTGCTCTTAAGAACTGTTTTCACTAGTCTGGGTTTTTTGCTTTTCCAGATGAATTTGAGAATTGTTTTATCTATGTCTTTGAAGAATTGTGTTGGGATTTTGATGGTGATTGTGTTGAAACAGTAGATTGCTTTTAGTATGATGGCCATTTTTACTATGTTAATTTTGCCAATTCATGTTCATGGAAGATCTCTACATTTTCTATGTTCTTATTCATTTTTTTTTATTTAGAGACTGGAAGTTCTTATCATACATATTTTTCCTTACTTCATTAGAGTTGCCTCAAGATACTTTATATTATTTGTGACTATTGTGGAGATTGTTACTTCCGTACTTTATTTCTCAGCCCACTTATCATTTATATAAAGGAAAGCTACTGATTTGTCTGAGTTAATTTTATATCCAGCCCTTTTGCTGAAGTTGTTTATCAGCTGGAGAAGTTCTCTGGTAGAACAAAAAAAAGGAAGCACATTCTCTGAATATCTATTCAATATAGTACTAGTTGGAGCAATAAGACAACAAAAGGATATCAAGCGGATATAAGCTGGCAAAGAAGTAAAGGTATCACTGTTTGCAGATGATATAATAGTATACATACGTGACCCCAATTTTATTCAGATTCTTTCAAGTATGTCTCCATTTAACTTGATATTGGCTGTTGGTTGACTTTAAATGCTTATTATGTTTAGGTATAGACCTTGAATTCCTGATATCTCTAATACTCTTAATATTAAGGGGTGTTGTTCTTTGTCAAATTCTTTTTCTATAATTAAATGAGAGTTTACCTCCAGTAGAAAAACAGGGCATCAAGGGGAGGAATGGGGTTGTCATCCCACAGTCAAAAACTCTGATCAATAATTGTTGCTGAGCCTTATTTATAATAGCCAGAAGCTGGAAAGGACCCAGATGTCCCTCAACAGAGGAAAGGATGAATAAAATGTGGTATGTTTACACAATGGAGTACTACTTCGCTATTAAAAACAATGAATTCATGAAATCCTTTTGCAAATGGATGGAGCTGGAAAATATCATCCCGTGTGAGTTAACCCAATCACAAAAGAACACATACAGTATACACTCACTGATAAGTGGATATTAGATCAAAATCTCAGAATACCCAAGACTACATGAAGCTCAAGGAGAAGGAAGACCAAAGTGTGGATACTTTGATCCGTATTGGAAAGTGGATTAAAATACCCATGACTCACAGTCAACCAATAGAATGGACATAGGGTTTCCAATGGAGCAGCTAGAGAAAGGACCCAAGGAGGTTTGTAGCCCTGCAGGAGGAACAATAATATGTAGAAACCAGTACCTCCAGATCTCCCAGGTACTAAACCACCAAGCAAAGAGTACACATGGTGGTGGTGGGGGGACCCAAGGCTCTATCTACATATGTAGCAGAAAAGGACCATTTCAGACATCTATGAGAGGAGAGACGATTGGTTCTGTGAAGGTTTGATTCACAAGAATAGAGGAATACAAGTCAGGAAATTGGAGTGGGAAATGATCAGGGGGAGGGGGAATAGGACAGGGGATTTTCGGAGGGGTAATGCAGAAAGGGGGACACCATTTAAAATGTAAATAAAGCAAATATCCAATAAAATAAAAAGATTATCTCTCATGAAATTTTGAAAATTGAAAAACACCATGAGCAAAAACAAATTGTTTAAGGTTTTGGAACCTACATTTAACATAGTCATCTTGCTTTCCTATTTAAATTCTAGTGAAACCTCCCTTATTCTCAGCTAACAATATGTAAGTTCCATAAAGGACAAGATCAAAGAAAAAAGAGAAAGTTTTGTTGCTGAAACAACTGCAGCAACACAAATGGAGAAGAGCCTGAGGAAAAGGGGGTCCAGTGACAGGTTCAAATTGGGATCTAGCTCAAGGGGAGACCCAATTCTTTTTTTTTTAATTTAATTTAATTTTATTTAATTTTATTTTCTATATGCTTTGTTTACATTCCAAAGGCTTTCCCCTTTCCCAGGTACCCCCCACCATATGTCCCATAATTCCTCTCCCCCCCATGCTATTCCCCACTCTTTCCCTCCCCCCCACGATTTCTCTGTTCTGGGTCTACAATACTGGATCCAATCTTTACAGGCCCAGGGTCCTCTCCTTTTTTTCTTCTTGAGAGTCATTTGACTTGCTAATTGTGCCTTGAGTATTTAGGGCTTCTGGGCTCATTAATATCCACTTATCAGTGATTGCATTTCGTGTGTATTCTTTTGTGATTGGGTTAGCTCACTTAGGATGATAGTTTCCAGATCTAACCATTTACCTACAAATTGCATGAATTCATTATTTTTAATTGCTGAGTAGTACTCCATTGTATAAATATACCACATTTTCTGTATCCATTCCTCCTTTGAGGGATATCTGGGCTCCTTCCAATTTCTGGCTATTATAAACAAGGCTGCTATAAACATAGTGGAGCATGTGTTTTTGTTGTATGCAGGGGAATCCTCTGGGTATATGCCCAGGAGTGGTATGCCATGGTCCTCTGGGAGTGGCATGCCCAATTTTCTGAGGAACCGCCACACTGATTTCCAGAGAGGTTTTACCATATTGCAATCCCACCAACAGTGGAGGAGTGTTCCTCTTTCTCCACATCCTCGCCAGCACTTGTTGTCTCTCGAGTTTTTAATCTTAGCCATTCTGACTGGAGTGAGGTGGAATCTGAGGGTTGTTTTGATTTGCATTTCCCTGATGACTAATGATGTTGAACATCTCTTAAGGTGTTTCCCGGCCATCCGAATTTCTTCTGGTGAAAATTCTTTGTTTAGCTCTGTACCCCATTTTTGATAGGGTTATTTGGTTCTTTGGGGTCTAACTTCTTGAGTTCTTTGTATATATTGGATATTAGCCCTCTGTCGGATGTGGGGTTGGTGAAGATCATTTCCCACGTTGTTGGTTGCCGTTTTGTCTTTCTGACAGTGTCCTTTGCCTTACAGAAACTTTGTAATTTTATGAGGTCCCATTTGTCAATTCTTGATCTTAGAGCATAAGCTATTGGTGTTCTGTTCAGGAACTTTACCCCTGTGCCCATGTCCTCCAGGGTCTTCCCAAGTTTCTTTTCTAATAGTTTCAGTGTGTCTGGTTTTATGTGGAGGTCCTTGATCCACTTGGAGTTGATCTTAGTACAAGGAGATAAGAGTGGGTCAATTCGCATTCTTCTGCATGTTGACCTCCAGTTGAACCAGCACCATTTGTTGAAAAGGCTATCTTTATTCCACTGGATGGTTGTGGCTCCTTTATCAAAGATCAAGTGACCATAAGTCTGTGGGTTAATTTCTGGGTCTTCAATCCTATTCCATTGATCTACCTGCCTGTTGCTGTACCAATACCATGCAGTTTTTAACACAATTGCTCTGTAGTACTGCTTGAGGTCAGGGATATTGATTCCCCCAGAAGTCCTTTTATTGTTGAGAATAGTTTTAGCTATCCTGGGTTTTTTGTTGCTCCAGATGAATTTGAGAATTGCTCTTTCTAGATCTATGAAGAATTGATTTGGGATTTTGATGGGGATTGCATTGAATCTGTAGATTGCTTTTGGCAAGATGGCCATTTTTACTATATTGATCCTGCCAATCCAGGAGCAAGAAATATTTTTCCATCTCCTGAGGTCTTCTTCGATTTCTTTCTTCAGGGACTTGAAGTTCCTGTCATACAGATCTTTCACTTGTTTGGTTAGAGTTACGCCAAGGTACTTTATGTTGTTTGTGGCTATTGTGAAGGGTGTTATTTCCCTAACTTCTTTCTCAGCCTGCTTGTCCTTTGAGTACAAGAAGGCTACTGATTTGCTTGAGTTAATTTTATAACCAGCCACTTTGCTGAAGTTGTTTATCAGCTGTAGAAGTTCTCTGGTGGAGTTTTTTGGATCGCTTAAGTAGACTATCATATCATCTGCAAATAATGATACTTTGACTTCTTCCTTTCCAATTTGTATCCCTTTGACTTCCTTATGTTGTCTGATTGCTCTCGCTAGAACTTCAAGTACTATATTGAAAAGATATGGAGAGAGAGGACAGCCTTGTCTAGTCCCTGATTTTAGTGGAATTGCTTCAAGTTTCTCTCCATTTATTTTGATGTTGGCTACTGGTTTGCTGTAGATTGCTTTTACTATGTTTAGGTATGGGCCTTGAATTCCTGCTCTTTCCAAGACTTTTAGCATGAAAGGATGCTGAATTTTGTCAAATGCTTTTTCAGCATCTAATGAGATGACCATGTGGTTTTTTTCTTTTAGTTTGTTTATGTAGTGGATGACATTGATGGATTTCCGTATATTGAACCATCCCTGCATTCCTGGAATGAAGCCTACTTGATCATGGTGAATGATCGTTTTGATATGCTCTTGGATTCGGTTGGCAAGAATTTTATTTAGTATTTTTGCATCTATATTCATAAGAGAAATTGGCCTGTAGTTCTCTTTCTTTGTTGGATCTTTTTGTGGTTTTGGTATCAGCGTAATTGTGGTTTTGAAGAACGAGTTGGGCAGTGTCCCTTCTGTCTCTATTTTGTGGAATAGTTTGAAGAGTATTGGTGTTAAGTCTTCTTTGAAGGTCTGGTAGAATTCTGCACTAAAACCATCTGGTCCCATACTTTTTTTGGTTGGGAGGCTTTCTATAACCCCTTCTATTTCTTTAAGGGTTATGGGACTGTTTAGCTGGTCTACTTGATGCTGATTTAATTTTGGTATTTGGTATCTGTCTAGGAAATTGTCCTTTTCCTCCAGATTCTCCAGTTGTTTTGAGTATAGGCCTTTGTAGTAGGATCTGATGATCTTTTGAATTTCCTCTCTTCCTGTTGTTATATCCCCCTTTTCATTTTTAATTTTGTTAATTTGGATACTATCTCTGTGCCCTTTGGTTAGTCTAGCTAAGGGTTTATCTATCTTGTTGATTTTCTCGAAGAACCAGCTCTTGGTTTTGTTGATTCTTTGTATGGTTCTCTTTGTTTCTGCTTGATTGATTTCAGCCCTTAGTTTGATGATTTCCTCTCTTCTACTCCTCCTGGGTGAGTTAGCTTCTTTTTGTTCCAGGGCCTTCAGGTGTGCTGTTAAGTTGCTAGTGTATGCTCTTTCCAGTTTCTTTTTGGAGGCACTCAGGGCTATGAGTTTTCCTCTTAGCACTGCTTTCATTGTATCCCAGAGATTTGGGTAGGTCGTATTTTCATTTTCATTGAAGTCTAAAAAGTCTTTGATTTCTTTCTTTATTTCTTCCTTGACCAGGGTGTCATTGAGTAGAGTATTGTTCAGTTTCCATGTGTATGTGGGCTTTCTGTTGTTCTTCTTGCTATTGAAGACCACTTTTACTCCATAGTGATCCGATAGGAGACATGGGATTAGTTCGGTCTTCTTGTATTTGTTGAGGTCTGTCTTGTGACCAATTATATGATCAATTTTTGAGAAAGTACCGTGCGGTGCTGAGAAAAAGGTATACTCTTTTGTTTTAGGATGGAATGTTCTATATATATCTGTTAAATCCAATTGGTCCAAAGCTTCAATTAGTTTCACTGTGTCCCTGTTTAGTTTCTGCTTTCCTGATCGGTCCATTGAGGAGAGTGGAGTGTTGAAGTCACTGACAATCATTGTGTTAGGTGTGATGTGTGCTTTAAGCTTTAGTAAAGTTTCTTTTACGAGTGAGGGTGCCCTTGCATTTGGTGCATAGATGTTCAGTATTGAGAATTCTTCTTGGTGGATTTTCCCTTTGACAAGCAGGAAGTGACCTTCTGTGTCTCTTTTGATGACTTTAGGTTGAAAGTCAATTTTATCTGATATTAGAATGGCTACTCCAGCTTGTTTCCTGGGACCATTTGCTTGTAGAACTGTCTTCCAGCCTTTTACTCTAAGGTGGTGTTTGTCTTTGACACTGAGATGTGTTTCCTGTATGCAGCAAAATGTAGGGTCCTGTTTCCGTATCCAGTCTGTTAGTCTGTGTCTTTTGATTGGGGAATTGAGTCCATTGATATTAAGAGATATTAAGGAATAGTAATTATTACTTCCTGACATTTTGGGAATTGTTATTATTATTTGTATTTGAGTGGTTCTCTTCTTTTGGGTTGGATGAGATGGGGTTTCTATCTTGTTTCTTCTGGGGTGTTGTTTCCCCCCTTGTGTTGGTATTTTTCCCCTATTATCCTTTGTAGGGCTGGGTTTGTAGATAAGTATCTTGCAAATTTGTTTTTGTCGTGGAATATCTTGGTTTCCCCATCTATGGCAATTGAGAGTTTTGCTGGGTATAGTAGTCTTGGCTGAAGTTTGTGTTCTCTTAGGGTCTGCATGAGGTCTGCCCAGGATCTTCTAGCTTTCATGGTCTCAGGTGAGAAGTCTGGTGTAATTCTGATAGGTCTTCCTTTATATGTTACTTGTCCTTTTTCTCTTACTGCCTTTAATATTCTTTCTTTGTTTAGTACATTTGGGGTTTTGATTATTATGTGACGGGAAGTATTTCTGTTCTGGTCCAGTCTATTTGGGGTTCTATAGGCTTCTTGTATATTCATGGGCATCTCTCTCTTTAGGTTGGGGAAATTTTCTTCCATAATTTTGTAGAAGATATTTGCTGGCCCTTTAAGTTGTAGATCTTCATTCTCATCTATCCCTATAATCCTTAGGTTTGGTCTTCTCATTGTGTCCTGGATTTCCTGAATGTTTTGGGTTACCAGCTTTTTGCATTTTGCATTTTCTTTAATTGTTGAATCCATGGTTCCTATGGTATCTTCAGCATCTGAGATTCTGTCTTCTATCTCTTGTATTCTATTGTTGATATTTGCATCTATGACTCCTGATTTCTTCCCAATGTTTTCTATCTCCAACATTGTCTCCCTTTGCGATTGCTTAGTTGTTTCTACTTCTGTTTTTAGATTTTGTATGGTTTTGCTCAGATCTTTCAGTTGCTTGTTTGTGTTTTCCTGTAATTCTTTAAGGGATTTTTGTGTTTCCTCCTTTATGACTTCTACTCGTTGACCCATGTTCTCTTGTATTTCTTTGGGTGATTTTTGTTTCTCCCCCTTATTGGGATTCATTTTTTGCTCTATATTCTCCTGGATTTCTTTAAGTGATTTTTGTGTCTGCCTTGTATGGGCTTCTAGTTTTTGATCTATTTTCTCCTCTATTACTTTAAGAAATTTATCTAAGTGATCCTCAATCTGCATCTTTACCAGTGATTTTAGATCTGAGTCTTGTTTTTCTGGTGTGTTGAGATATCTGGGATTTAATTGTGTTTGTCTTGCAATGACTTCTAGCTTTTGATCTATTTTCTCATGTATTACTTTAAGAGATTTATCTAAGTGTTCCTCTATCAGCATCCTGACCAGTGATTTTAGATCTGAGTCTTGTTTTTCTGGTGTTTCGGGGTATCCAATATTTATTGCTGTTGGGGAACTGGGTTCGGATGCCGCCATATTGCCTTGATTTTTGTTAGTAGTGATCTTACGTTTGCCTTTTGCCATCTGGTTAACTCTGGTGTTAGTTGGTCCTGTAGATACTAGCTGGTGCTTGACCCTCCTGTGGGGTTGTAAGGCTATTTCCCAGTGACTGGGATACCTGAATCACTGTCCTGCGGGGGTCTTGCTCACAGATTGCTGACAGGTGGCCTGAGTGCCCCGAGGTCTTAACCTCAGGATATCCCAGGTATTTGGTTCCGCCTGTTGGGCGGCTGCTCTGCACTGCTCCTGCTCAGGGTTCGCTGTCTGATATCCTGTTTCCCCAGGGGTCTTAAAGATGGGATATCTCAGTTATCTGGTTCCGCCTGCTGGTCCCAAGCTGCTGGGAAGCTGGCTGGGTCCGGTTTCCAGCTTCCCTGCCACTGGCTGGATGGGAGGCTGGTTCGGCCTCCGGCTGGGTCTGGGCACCTGGCACACTGGCTGACTCCGGCTTCCTCACCACCAGCTGGACGGGAAGCTGCAGGCAATATGGCAGCTGCCTGCAGGGAGCTCGGGGTCAGCCCCGCGAGTGCAGAGTGCACCCGCTATTCTGTGCCCAACTCCCACTCCAGGCCTGAGTCCCCGAAGGTCTTAAGCTTGGGCTGTCTCGGGTACCTGGTTCTGCCGCAGCCGCTGGATGGTTCTGAGCACCTGGCACGCTGGGTGACCCTCTGGCTTCCCCACCACCAGCTGGGCGGGAAGCTGCAGGCAATATGGCAGCTGCCTGCAGGGAGCTCGGGGTCCGCCCCGCGCGCGAGTGCAGAGTGCAGCCGCTATTCTGTGCCCAATTCCCACTCCAGGCCTGAGTCCCCGAAGGTCTTAAGCTCGGGCTGTCTCGGGTACCTGGTTCCGCCGCCGCCGCCGGATGGTTCTGAGCACCTGGCACGCTGGGTGACCCTCCGGCTTCCCCACCACCAGCTGGGCGGGAAGCTGCAGGCAATATGGCAGCTGCCTGCAGGGAGCTCGGGTCCGCCCCGCGAGGGCAGAGTGCACCTGCTATTCTGTGCCCAACTCCCACTCCAGGGCTGAGTCCCAGAAGGTCTTAAGCTCGGGCTGTCTCGGGTACCTGGTTCCGCTGCCGCCGCTGGATGGTTCTGAGCACCTGGCACGCTGGGTGACACTCAGGCTTCCCCACTACCAGCTGGGCGGGAAGCTGCAGGCAATATATCGAGACCCAATTTTTGAACACCATTACTCATGCTATGGTGTGCTCACACACACACACACAAAAAATAACAAGAACAACAACAAAAAACAAAACAGACTATCATGATTGCTCTCCAAAAGACCCCACAAGCAGTTGAAAGAGTCAGATGCATATACTTAGCCCCATCCAATGGACAGAAGCTGGTGACTTCTGTAAGTGGATTATGGAAAAGCTGGAAGATGAAGAGGAGGGAGATCCTATAGACCAGCATTCTCAATTAATCTGAACCCCTGAGGTCTTTCTAGCACTGAGCCACCAACCAGGCAGCATACACCAAAACATGTACAGAAGAGAACTCCAGGGGATGAATTCAATCAGGGAAGATGCACCTAACCCTCAAGACACTTGGAGGCTCAGGATGTTGGGAGGTCTGATGGGGTGGAGATTGTGTGTGGGGGCATCCTCTTGAGATGGGGAGATGAGTTATGGGATGTAGAACAGTCAGAAGGCAGACTGGGATGAGGATAAAGTCTAGACTGTAAAAAAGATTAAAGAATAAATAAAAAATAAAAATTAATTTAAAATAGAAAAATTTTACAGAAGAAAATGAGGGAACATACATAAAAAGTGTTATCAAGCCTTTTCAACAAATGGTGCTGGCTCAACTGGAGGTCAACATGGAGAAGAATGACAATTGATCCACTCTTATCTCCTTGCACTAAGCTCCAAGTGGAAGTGGATCAAGGACCTCCACATAAAACCAGACACGCTAAAACTAATAGAAAAGATGGAAAATATCATCCTGAGTGAGTTAACCCAATCACAAAAGAATACACATGAAATGCAATCACTGATAAGTGGATATTAATGAGCCCAGAAGCCCTAAATACTCAAGGCACAATTAGCAAGTCAAATGATTCCCAAGAAGAAGAAAGGAGAGGACCCTGGGCCTGTAAAGATTGGATCCAGTTTTGTAGAGAAACCATGGTGGGAGGGGGAATGATTGGGGAATAGTTGGGGGGAAGAGGAATTATGGGACATTTGGTGGGGGGGGGACTGGGAAAGGGGAAAGCCTTTGGAATGTAAACATAGAATATAGAAATAAAAATTAAAAAAAGAAAACTGGGAAAGACCCTTGAGGACATTGGCTCAGGGGGAAAATTCCTGAACAGAACACCAATTGCTTATGCTCTAAGAGCAAGAATAGACAATTGGGACCTCATAAAATTACAAAGTTTCTGTAAGGCAAAAGACATTATCAAAAGGATAAATCGGCAACCAACAAATTGGGAAAAGATCTTCACCAACCCCACATCTGACAGAGGGCTAATATCCAATGTACACAAAGAACTCAAGAGGTTAGACCCCAGAAAATAATCCTATCCAAAAATGGGGTACAGAGCTAAGCAGAGACTTTTCATCTGAAGAAATTCAGATGGATGAGAAACACCTTAAAAAATGTTCAACATCATTAGTCATTAGGGAAATGCAAATCAAAACAACCCTGAGATTTCACCTCACACCAGTCAGAATGGCTAAGATTAAAAACTCAGAAGACATCAGGTGTTGGCGAGGATGTGGAGAAAGAGGAACACTCCTCCATTGCTGGTGGGAATGCAAGCTGGTACAACCACTCTGGAAATCAGTCTGGCGGTTCCTCAGAAAACTGGACGTGATACTTCCGGAAGACCCAGTCATAACACTCCTGGGAATATACCCAGAAGATTACCCAGCATGCAATAAGGATACATGCTCCACTATGTTCATAGCAGCCTTATATATAATAGCCATAAGCTGAAAAGAACCCAGATGTCCCTCAACAGAGGAATGGATACAAAAAAATGTGGTATATATATACACAATGGAGTACTATTTAGCCATTAGAAACAATGAATTCATGAAATTATTAGAGAAATGGATGGAGCTGGAGAACATCATACTAAGTGAGGTGACCCAGTCTCAAAAGAATACCCATGGTATGCATTCACTGATAAGTGGATATTATCCTAGAATCTTGGACCACCAAAGACATAAATCACATACCAAGTGATGTCTGACAAGAAGAAAGGAGTGGACACTGGTGCTAGAATGGACCAAAGCATCATTGTGGGGGAGTACAAGAACAGGGAGGTGGGAGGGGCAGAAGAGGGAGCAGGGGGAGGGAAAAGGGCATGTGGGACCTTTGGGGTTGAGGGACCAGAAAAAGCGAAATGAATTGTCAATATAGAATATATCCAATAAAAAAGTGTTATCAATAGAATATGCAATATATACTGACCTATTGATGCTTGAGTAACTATGATTTAACAAATAAAGTAATTCACAAAAAATTGATGCTAGCAAGGTATAATGAAACAATAAATTTGGCTGCTATTCCTGGATGAGCATGGTTAAGTTGAGAGAGAGAGAGAGAGAGAGAGAGAGAGAGAGAGAGGGAGAGGGAGAGGGAGAGGGAGAGGGAGAGGGAGAGGGAGAGGGAGAGGGAGAGAGAGAGGGAGAGGGAGAGGGAGAGGGAGAGAGAGAGAGAGAGAGAGAGAGAGAGAGAGAGAGAGAGAGAGAGATGATATATTTGGTATATTTGGACTTGAATTTGTTCGGTCTGTCTTGTACTCATGGATCAGATGTGAGCTTTGAGCTACTACTCCAGCTTCATGCCTGACTGCCTGTTGACATGCTTCCTGAAAATAGGGTGATAGACTCAAAGCCTCTGGAAAATTGTGCCTTAAATTCAGTGATTAAATTTATAACATGATTGTTTTTGTTCTTTCTATATAGCAGTAAGTAAGAAGGATGAAAATTTCATGAAATTTTCATATTAAGAAGATCAGGGAAGAAACTTGTGAAAACTGTTAAAGGGTGGCCTAACCTTTTCATTACCTGACTAATGTTTTTGGTAACAGATAGATATCAACCTTGCTTCAGAGGTATTTCTGTTGATAAATTCAAGAATTTATAAACTGTAAAGCTATTATAAGTACAAATTTTATTTACAATTTTTTTAATTAAAATTGTCCCTTCTGTAAAACTTGCTACTTAATACCATATAATTTTTTCCATTTATAGATACAAACCCATCTTTGGGTATAGACTGTTTTTTAATGAAAACTATGTCCACTGAAGAGTTTATTTCATCTTACAATTTGACTGTACAGCCAGAGACATATTGATCAGAATCAACTGAGGAAACATAGTTATATGTGACATAATTAGAGAGATACTGAATTTGGAAGAAAATAAAAAATGAGAACTAAGAATTGGTTCCAGGAACAATTGCAACTTAATTCCTAAGAACGCTGGGGGAAAATCACAACTCTGTCTACAAAGTACAGAGGTGTTAACATGATGCCATGAAGCAAATACAGGAATGATGGTTAGTTGATTAAGAAATGTGTATTTTGCCTTGAGGAAGATTTGAAGTTTTGTGGGGTCCCATTTGTAGATTGTTGATCTTAGAGCATAAGCCATTGGTGTTCTGTTCAGAAATTTTTCCACCATGTCTATATGCTCAAGGCTCTTCTGTTATATTCCGCATATCTGATTTTAAGTGAAGGTCATTGATCCACATAGACTTGAGCTTTGTACAAGGAAATAAGAATGTGTCAATTTGCATTCTTTTTACATGCTGATAGCCAGTTGAACCAGCACTGTCTGTTGAAAATTATGTCTTTTTTCCACTTAATAGTTTTAGCTTCTTTGTCAAAGATCAAGTGACCATAGACGTGTGGGTTCATTTCTGGGTCTCTTCAATTCTATTCAGTTCATCATCCTGTCTGTCTATGTACTAATACTGTACAGTTTTTTTTTAATCACAATCACTCTGTAATACAGGAGGTCAGGCATGGTGATTCCCCCAGAAGTTCTTTTATTGTTGAGAATAGTTTTTGCTATCCCTGTATTTTGTTATTCCAAATGAATTTACAAATTGCTCTTTCTAACTTTATAAATAAAGTTGAAATTTTCATGGGGATTGCATTGAATCTGTAGATAGCTTTAGGCAAGATGGCCATTTTTACTATATTAATCTTGCCAATTTATGAGCATGGGAGATCTTTTCATCTTCTGAGATCTTCTTTGATTTATTTCTTCAATGACTCGAAATTCTTGTCATACAGATCTTTCACTTGCTTGGTTAGGGTCACACTAAGGCATATTATATTGTTTGTGACTACTGTGAATGATGTCATTCCCCTAATTACTTTCTCAGCCTGTTTATCCTCTGAGTGGAGTAAGGTGACTGATTTTTTTGATTTAATTTTATATCCAACCATTTTGCTGAAGTTGTTTATCAGGTTTAGGAGTTCTCTAGTGGAATTCTTGGGGTCACATAAGTATACTATGATATCATCTGCAAATAGTGATATTTTGATTCCTTCTTTCCAATTTATATCCCTTTGACCTCCTTTTGTTGTCTAATTGATCTGGCTAGAAATTTGAGTGCTATATTGAATACATAGGGAGAGAGTGGTCAGCCATGACTAATCTCTGATTTTGGTGGGATTGCTTCGTTTCTCTCCATTTAGTTTGATATTGGCTACTGGATTACTGTGTATTGCATTTACTATGCTTATGTATGGCTCTTGAATTCCTGAGCAATCCCAGACTTTTACTGTGAAGGGGTGTTGAATTTTGTCAAATGCTCTTGCAGCATCTAATGAAATGATCATGTGGGTTTTTTCTTTTGAATTTGTTTATACCATGGATTGTGTTGATGGCTTTCCATATATTGAGCCATTCCTGAATCCCAGGGATGAAGCTTACATGATCATGATGGATGATTATTTCAATGTGTTCTTGGATTCATTTTGTGATAAGGTAAAGGACACTGTCAATAAGACAAAATATCACGCAACAGATTGGGAAAAGATGCTATATCCCACAGTGGGTTACTATCCAATATATACAAAGTACTCAAGAAGATAGACTCCAGAGAAACAAATGCCCCTATTAAAAATGTGGTACACAGCTCCGCCTTGGGTCCATCCTCTTCCATAGTGCACCATACACAAGTGGGATGGGGAGGCAGCTTAATTACACAGGAGTGCAGATCAGCTTGCCTGCACAGGTAGAATCACCCCCGACACTCAGAGGATCACACCCAGAACCCTCTGGTGGAAGCCCTCTAGTTTCTGTCTTCGGCTTTGGACTACCCTCTGCCACCAAGCCCCATATCCAAGTGATGCAATAAGGTAGCTAAATACTCAGGAGAATAGAGAGGCCAGACAGCAAAGGTAGGACCACCCCTGCTGCTCAGAAGAAACAGCCAGAAACCTTGAGGACACAAGAGCCTAGGAGCAGCCTGGGACAGGATTCTTCAATTCTGCCTAAACCCAGAGTTGATTTGGGCCACAGATATACATACCCAAATACAACCACAAGAGAGCTGGTCTTGCAGGAGTACCTACATACGGGGTACACAGAGAGAATGGGTATCCCAGAAGCACAGACACAGAGGCTTGCATGACAGAGAAGCCACAGTTAGAGACAGCAACACCAGCTAACAGCAGAGATGACTAGATAGCAAAAGGCAAACACAAGAACATTACCAACAGAAACCAAGACAACATGGCACCATCTGAACAAAGTTGTCTCACAACAGCAAGTCCTGGATACACCAACACACCATAAAAGCAAGATCTGGATTTAAAATCTCATCTCATGATGTTGATAGAGAATTTCAAGAAGGACATAAATAACTTCCTCAAAGAAGTACAGGAGAGCATGAGTCAATGTGTAGAAGACCTTAAAAAGGAAACACAAAAATCACTTAAAGAAAACAGAAGAACATGGGTCAACAGGTAGATGCCCATAAAGAGGAAGCACAAGTGCAGAACAGAGCTATAAAGGGAATTCTTAACTGAGGAAACTTGAATGGCTCTGAAGCAGCTAAGGAAATGTTCAGCCTCCTTAGTTGTCAGGGAAATGCAAATCAAGCCAACACTGAGATTCCACCTCAAACCAGTCAGAATGACTAAGATCAAAAACTCAGGGAACAGCAGATACTGGAGAGGATGTGGGAAAAGAGGAGCACTTCTCCATTTTTGGTGGGATTGCAATCTGGTAAAACCACTCTGCAAATCAGTTTAGTGGTTCCTCAGAAAATTAGACATAGTACTATCTGAGAACCCAGCTATACCACTCCTGGACATATACCCAGAAGACCTCCAACATGTAATAAGGACATATGGTACACTATGTTCATAGCATCCTTATTTATAATAGCCAGAAACTGGAAAGAACCCAGTTGTCCTTCAACAGAGGAATGGACACAGAAATTGTGGCACAATGGACTATTATTCAGCTATTAAAAACAATGAATTCATGAAATACTTAGGCAAATGGACAGAACTACAAAGTGTCATCCTGAGTGAGGTAACCCAATCACAAAAGAACACACATGGTATGCACTCACTGATAAGTGGATGTTAGTCCAAAATCTCAAAATAAACAAGTTACAATTCACAGACCACAGGAAGCTCAAGAAGAAGGAAGACTAAAGTAGAGGTGCTTTTATTCCTCTGAAAAAGTGAACAAAATACTCAGAGGAGCAATAAGTGAGACAATCTGTGGAGCAGAAACTGAAGGAAAGGCCACCCAGAGACTGCCCTACCTGGGGATTCATCATATAGTCACCAAACCCAAACACTATTATGGACTACAAGAAGTGCATAGCAAAAGGAGCCTGTTATGGTTGTCTCTGGAGGGGCCCTGCCCAAATCTTACACATACAGAGGTAGATGCTAGCAAACAACCATTGGATGGAGCGTGGGGTTCCCAAAGGAGGAATTGGAGGGTGGACTGGAGGAGCTGAAAGGATGATAAGTGGATGTTAGCCCCATGGGAAGAACAATGATGTTGGCCACCCAGATGCCCCAGGACTCCCAGGGACTAAACCATCAACCAAGTGGTAAACATGGTTCCAGCCAAAAGTGTGGCAGATGAATGCCTTGTCAGGCTTCAAAGAGAGGAGAGGTCCTTGGTCCTGTGAAGGTCAATAGATGCCCTAACAAAGGGAAGTTGTGGGGGGGGAGGTGGGAGTAGGTCAAGTGGAGGGCCATATACTTTGAGGCAGGGGGTGTGAGGAGGGGTTGGTGATTTTCACGGAGGGGGGGAAATGAGAATGATTTAGCATTTGAAATGTAAATGAAGATTATAATCATATAAAAATTTAAAAAAAACAAACAAAATGAAATAGAGGAGAACATGGGTCAATAAGCAGAAGCCCTTAAAGAAGAAACACAAAAATCCCTTAAAGAATTACAGGAAAACACAAACAAAAAGTGAAGGAACTGAACCAATCCATCCAGGATCTAAAAATGGATGTAGCTACAACTAAGAAATCACAAAGTGAGACAACTCTGGAGAAAGAGCACATTGGAAAGAAATCAGGAGTCATAGATGCAAACAACAACAACAGAATATAAGAGACAGAAAGAATCTCAGGTGCTCAAGATAGGATAGAAATCATTGACTCAACAGTCAAAGAAAATGCAAAATGCAAAAAAGCTTGTAACCCAAAACATTGAAGTAATCCAGGACACACTGAGAAGACCAAACCTAAGGAGCAGAGACTGAAGTAAATGCCATCCAGAGACTGCCCCGTCTGGGGTTCCATTCCATATACAGTTACCACATTCAGACACTGCTGTGGATGCTGGGAATTGTTGGCTGACAGGAGCTTGATATAGCTGCCTCTTGAGAGGCTCTGTCAAAGCTTGGCAAATGCAAAGGTGGCTGCTTGCAGCCAACCATTGGACTGAGCATAGGTTCCCCAATGGAGGAGAAATGGTTAGAGAAAGAACTGAAGGAGATGAAGGGGTTTGCAACCCCATAAGAAGAACAACAATATCAACCAACAAGACCCACTCATAGGTACCAGGGAATAAACTACCAACCAAAATGCTCGCATGGAGGAACCCATGGCTCCAGTCACATATGTAGCAGAGGATGTTCTTGTTGGACATCAGTGGGAGGAAAGGTCTTTTGGCCTGAGGATGTTTGATGCCCCAGTGTAGGGGAATGCCCGGGTGGGAAGACAGGAGTGGGTGTGTGGGTAGGGGAACACCCTCGTAGATGCAGGGGTAAGTAAGGGTGATGTTCTGAATGGGAGACCTGAAAATGGGAAAACATTTGAAATGTAAATAAAGATAATATCCAATCAAATTCTTTTAAAATAAAAATATATAAAATAAAACACTGACAGTGTATACACTTATGAACACATGCATATATATATATATATATACATATATACATATATAATTTGAATGAATAGGCGGATAATAGATATATATGGTTAGAAGAATACACAGACATATGAACATAGACACATAGATAAATGATAGATACATAGGTACACACATGGAACTGATGTATTATGATAATTACATGTATATAGTCAATTATATCATAGAGAATAATCAATATATGCTGTTACATAAAGGACACAAAACTTCCAGATTAGAGAGACATATACATTTATTAAATCATATTCCAAAATGGTGAAAATAATAGTAACAACATCTGGAAGATGGGAGAACTGTATCTCCATGTATGAATGAGAGGACATTTCTATAGAGAATTAAGTTCCAGTAGAAAACCCATATTACTATACTTCCTATGCACATGTACATTACTGTTAGTAAGGTACCAATGCTCACTCATAGTGAAAGACTCTTTTGTATTCCATTATTCCGGACTTCAAATTATTTCAACCAGGAAAAATGTAATCCATAATTGAAATTTCTGTTATTAATTTCCTGCTCTCCTCTTTCTTTTTCCATTTTTCTCATAAATCATAGGCTCATATGAGAGAAATAAATTGTCAAGTTGAAAGGACTACTGCAATTATATTTTGAAGGAAATTGGTCTTTATTTTTAGAAACCATATGTCTTTAAAATTAATGAAGTTTATTTTTAATTTTGGCTATTTTGTATTTTATGACTCAAAAGCATAGTAATATGGTGTGAGAATTTTTCAATAACAGCCTTAGAAATATATTTCTTTAATATATCATGTGTTACATATATAGCTATTTTATAACTACCCAATTTTTACTTTTGCATTTATAAGTCTTAATAGAAATCCCAGGATCCAAAGGATGTATTTGAGTTTAAATTATACTTGATATGGTCATTTATGTAGACATTTTTTTCTGATCCTTTTTCCCTTTCAACATTATCAAATATCACTAGTCTGATAAAATGTATCTTTTGTATTTGACTCTCCGTCTGAATAATGGGAAATATGTTGTGCTCTTGATTATGTGTTGCAGCCTCTCCTGATAAGACATTTGATACAAACCAATCAATATTAATTTCATTCTTACAGAAAATAGTTGATAGAAATAACAACTGCTATATATTGTTTTAGCATGTTTGACAAATCCATATTTTACTTTCTTCTCTCAAAAGATCTATAGATTTCTGATTATAGAAATGATAATGGCAAACACAATCATTTATCATGAGAATTTGTAGTAACAAATGTCTTCACATGGTATATCTAAGTGGGACATCAAATTCTTTCTGCCATATCCATATATGACCATATAATATGAGAAACAGTCTACAAATTCAAAGCAATATCTATTAAAAATCATTATAATTCTTCACATTCTTTCAATATAACTCTTCACATTTTATGTGCAGTTACAAAAGACACAGGATAGTCAAAACAATACTGTAGAAGGAGAAAATCTGTTGGGATTATGTATCATTGTCTCAGAATTAAAGTTAAATGATAGTGCTATGGTAATAAAAATAGCATGTTGCTGAAATTTTTTATTCATAAATAAAATAGAATTAAGGACGTATTATGTTGATATTTTAAGGAAGATTATATAGAATGGAGAAAAGACATCTTAAAAAAATAGTGCTGAGCAAAATGGATTACTTTATGCAGAATGAATATACTGCATATACTTTTTTCTCATTCAGCACAAAACTCATATTGGATTGAAGACATCAGTACAAGAACTGATCTTGGACTCTGAGATGAGTAGTTAGGAAGTACGCTTGTCCTTATTGGAACAGGAAATGACATTCTGAAGTGGTTCCCTATAGAACAGGCCTAAGGGATCTCAATAACTAGGATATCATGAAACTAAGAAGCAACAAATGACACAATCAATACAAGAAGGTAATAGCCCATATAATAGACAAAAACATTTATATGGTCTATATCAGACACTTAACAAGACTGCAAAAGGCAAATCTAGAGGAAAGAAAACCAATTAAAATACAGGCCATGGAGTTAAAGCTAGACTTCTGTAATGGTGAAATAAAAATGGCTGAGAAACACTAAAAATGTTCAAAATCCTTATGCAACAAGGAACTGAAAATTAAAACTACTTTGAGATTTCATTTCACCTCAGTCAGAATGACCAAGTTGAGAATATGAACAAAGACAGAATCTGGTGTAGATAAAAGTATTCTTATTGCTGATAAGAGTGAAAACCGTTGCAACAACTGTGTAAGCAGAGTAAAGTAGAGGCTTCTCAGAAACCTAGAAATGTGTGTGTGTGTGTGTGTGTGTGTGTGTGTGTGTGTGTGTGTGTGTTTCATCTATAATACCCATAAAAGTCACAAAATTAATGATGATGAGGAATGCACTCCAAAGGGAAGGGAAATAACACACAGTTATAAAAAGCATTAAATATGAATGCTTTTATATATATTAACTATAAATATGAGTTAAATGAAAAGGAATATTGGGTAGTAGGATAGACAGGAAATATAGGAAGGGATAACTAACACAGTAGACATTTCAAAACTCCATATGGAAACGTAATACTAGAGTCTTTCTAAAATATATACACACATGGTTATAAAATAAAGTTTAAATTGAGACACCAATGCCTAATAGACATCACAGGATAACAAAATACAGTACCAGGAATGAGTTATTACTACAATATTTTTAGATTTCATGGAAAGTAAGTTTCCATGTAGCCCAAAACTTTATAAATTAGTGCTAGTATTCCTATTTATTTCCTAAAATTTGACAACCACATACATGAACTATAGAATCTGAAGAAATGATGCTGATATTCACCTGGAAACCTCATTCCCTACTGGTTAGCTTTCATATGACTGAAAGTTGCTAAACTTAAAACTATAGAGAAGGAAAGTGATCATGAATATTACCTAATAGTGAACCCTGAAAATGATCAAATAGCAGAACCTAGGACAAATCTAGTGGTGCAATAGTAGCACTAGGGTTACTAGAGTAGCCAATTACTTTCTGATTGGATTTCAAGTCTGTTCCACAAGTTAAATTTAATATTTGACACATTTATATTGGAATCAAGACTCTACATCAAGACCGGCTATGGGAACAACAGGAGAATATAATACTATTTGTGTAATATTTGGACATAGTAAGAAATTAACTTCTAAAGTATTATCCTTATTCCAAAAGGCTAGGGGATATTCCAGCTCTCATCAGAGAAATTTGATTTGCAGTAGATCATGATTGACATGAAAACTTATAACTGGTAACATTTCAAGAATAAGAGACTGCTGAGTGCTTAGTTCAAAAAAGGGGGTATCCTTACCACAGCCATCTTATCAAGGCTCAGGGATCATAGTAGAAGAGAAGGAAGAAAGAGAGTAAAAGCCAGAAATGGTGGAAAACTCAAGAAACAGTGTTTTCCGGAAATAGTAGGACATTGTATTTATATATAATATAAATATGATTTATATATATATATATATATATATATATATATATGTATATATATATATATATATATATATATATATATTAGGACATGCATTTGTCATTTGACAGCAATTGAGATAATATACACAGGAATTTTGCAAGCTCAACCAGATAAAATTCTATTTTAAGGAGGGGAGGAAGACATAACAAAACTCAGTACATATGGAGTTGCGGGAAGTTTGAAGATATTCAGAGAAGAGTCAGTTTTCTTTCAAGTTGTAGATTCTGGTAGATTCAACAACCACCAGTGAAGGCTACACATTGAAGAGTATAAAGATAGTACTAACTGAATTTCATAGGTTTAAAAAACACAAAAATACAAAGTATTTGGGCAGGAATGAAATTACACACTCAATTGGGGAGGAGTCAGAGAAAGTGGAGAATATGATCAAAACACTCTGTAGGTGATTTTCAAAGAACCAATGAAAAAGAAAACAAATCCTTATAAAAGCAAGGAAAAAGCACCAAGCAAATCTCTCCACTTATGTTAATTTAAATACTCAAACTTGACATCTGTACCAATGATTTTCTTTTAACTGTTAAGATTGGGAAAATCTGCCTAATATTCATGATTTTATTTTTTAACTGGTAAGTTCTCAATGAATCGTTTCTCTTGGCTTCTCTGTCACAAGCAGATATGGCATTTTTTCACTCTTGTAAATATTCCAATGCATAATATCTAATGGATATATGACTAATGAACATATACAAATATCAGTGCTGATTTAACAGAAGCCTACTTGTAAGCTTTTTTAAGGCAGTAGCCTAGCACCTTAATACATAGTTTTATTTTTTTCATGATATATTTTCAATAATCCATATTTCAGATATCACTGAGAATTATCACTTCATATATTGGTGTTCGGAAATTGTAAATTATATTTCAAGTTTTAAATTATAAACCTTTCTAAAACTATAAAAAGAAATGGAACAATGTATTATTCTCAGTGGCTTGTTCTACCAATTATCTAGGAGTGAAAACTTTTGATTCTTCGGTCCTCACCATCAGTGGTCATATAGTTATTTCAGTACATTTGAACTTCAGTTTCCAGGACACAATGTAATTTCTTTAGTAATTTCTGGTAGTTATAGTTTGATTCATTATATTAATGTAGTATGTGACTCCCTTATCAGTCTTCTTCTTTTCTCTAAACTTTCAACATTCTCTTTGTATCACTCCCATATGTCAGATCCAGGACTGAATTTCAACAACTCCATTGAGATAAGAAGCAGAGAAATTATATCATCCAAGGCAGATTGCATATACTCTACCCTAATATAAAATTGCTATTTGCCCCTCTGGTTAGCCATATTTCAATAGTGATTCATTTTATTTTCCTCTGAAGGAATCTTCTGATATTTGCTTCTATATCCAACAGCTTAAACTGACCTCTATTTTTTATTTTGTACTTATTTTTATATCAGAGTACAGTTTCCCCTCATCCTTTCCATCTCTTCCCCACCTCCACCTCTCCTCTTCCTCTGCATCCTCTGATTCTCCTCAGAAAGGGGCAAGACTCCCATGGACATAAACCAGCTATGGCATATCAAGTTGCAGTAAGACTGCATATATTCTCTCTTATTTTTCTTTTTTTAATTTTCTTTTATTTTATATTCTATATTCTTTGTTTACATTCCAAAGTCTTTCCCCTTTCCCAGTTCCCCCATCACCATATGTCCCATGAGTCCTATCGACCCCCCCCCCCGCCCATTCCACAAACACCTCCAACCCTTTCTGTTCTGGTACTCTCCTGCAAAACTAGAACCAGTATTTTCGGGACCAATGTCTTCTCCTTCCTTCTTCTTGGGAATCTTTTGATTTATTAATTGTGCCTTGAGTATTCAGAGCTTCTGGGCTCATTAATATCCACTTATCAGTGCTTGCAATTCATGTGTATTCTTTTGTGTTTGGGTTAACTCACTTAGGTTGATATTTTCCAAATCCAACCATTTGCCTACAAATTGAATGATTTCATTATTTTTAATTGCTGAGTAGTATTCCATTGTATAAATATACCACATTTTCTGTATCCATTCCTCCTTTGAGGGAAACCTGGGCTCCTTCCAGCTTCTGGCTATTATAAATAAGACTGCTATGAACATAGTGGAGCATGTGTCTTTATTGCATGCAGGGGAATCCTCTGGGTATATGCCCAGGAGTGGTATGATAGGGTCCTCTGGAATTGTCATGCCCAATTTTCTGAGGAACCACCAGACTGATTTACAGAGCGATTATACCATCTTGCAATCCCACCAACAGCAATCTCCACATCCTCACCAGCACCTGTTGTCTCTTGAGTATATAATCTTAGCCATTCTGACTAGTATGAGGTGGAATCTCAGGGTTGTTTTGATTTGCATTTCCCTGATGACTAATGGTGTTGAACATCTCTTAAGGTGCTTCTCGGCCATCCAAATTTCTTCTGGTGGAAATTATTTGTTTAGCTCTGTACCCCATTTTTAATAGGGTTATTTGGTTCTTTGGGGGTCTAACTTCTTGAGTTCTTTGTATATATTGGATATTAACCCTCTGTCAGATATGGGGTTGTTGAAGATCTTTTCCTAATTTGTTGGTTGCCATTTTGACATTCTGACAGTGTCCTTTGACTTACAGAAATTTTGTAATTTTTTTAATTTTTATTTTCTACATTATATGTGTATATTCCAAAGGCTTTCCCCTTTCCCAGTCCCCCCCCCACCATACGTCCCATATTTCCTCTCCCCCCCAAACATTCACCAATCATCCTGCTCACCCCCGCCCCAAAATTTCTCTGTTCTGGGTCTACAAAACTGGATCCACACTTTTCAAGCCCAGGGTCCTCTCCTTTCTTCTTCCTGGGAATCATTTGACTTGCTAATGATTCCCAAGTATTTAGGGCTTCTGGGCTCATTAATATCCACTTATCAGTGATTGCATTTCATGTGTATTCTTTTGTGATTGGGTTAACTCCCTTAGGATGATATTTTCCAGATCTAACAGTTTAGCTACAAATTGCATGAATTCATTATTTTTAATTGCTGAGTAGTACTCCAATGTATAAATATACCACATTTTCTGTATCCATTCCTCCTTGGAGGGATATTTGGGCTCCTTCCAATTTCTGGCTATTATAAACAAGGCTGCTATAAACATAGTGGATCATGTGTCTTTATTGTATGCAGGGGAATCCTCTGGGGATATGCCCAGGAGTTGTATGCCAGGGTCCTCTGGAAGTGACATGCCCAATTTTCTGTGGAACTGCCAAACTGATTTCCAGAGCGGTTTTACCATTTTGCAATCCCACCAACAGTGGAGGAGTGTTCCTCTTTCTCCACATCCTTGCCAGCACTTGTTGTCTCTTGAGTTTTTAATCTTAGCCAATCTGACTGGTGTGAGATTGAATCTCAGGGTTGTTTTGATTTGCATTTCCCTGATGACTAATGATGTTGAACATCTCTTAAGGTGTTTTTTGGCCATCTAAATTTCTTCTGGTGAAAATTCTTTGTTGAGCTCTGTACCCCATTTTTTGATAGGGTTATTTGGTTCTTTGGAGTCTAACTTGTTGAGTTCTTTGTATATATTGGATATTAGCCCTCTGTCGGATGTGGGGTTGGTGAGGATCTTTTCCCACTTTGTTGGTTGCCGTTTTGTCCTTCTGACAGTGTCCTTTGTCTTACAGAAACTTTGTAATCTTATGAGGTCCCATTTGTCAATTCTTGATTTTAGAGCAGAAGCTATTGGTGTTCTGTTCAGGAACTTTCCCCCTGTGCCCATGTCCTCCAGAGTCTTCCCCAGTTTCTTTTCTAATAGTTTCAGTGTGTCTGGTTTTATGTGGAGGTCCTTGATCTACTTGGAGTTGATCTTAGTACAAGGAGATAAGAGTGGGTTGATTCGCATTCTTCTGCATGTTGACCTCCAGTTGAACCAGCACCATTTGTTGAAAAGGCTATCTTTTTTCCACTGGATGGTTGTGGCTCCTTTATCAAAGAACAAGTGACCATAAGTCAGTGGGTTCATTTCTGGGTCTTCAATCCTATTCCATTGATCTACTTGCCTGTTGCTGTGCCAATACCATGCAGTTTTTTAACACAATTGCTCTGTAGTACTGCTAGAGGTAAGGGATATTGATTCCCCCAGAAGTCCTTTTATTATTCAGAATAGTTTTAGCTATACTGAGTTTTTTGTTACTCCAGATGAATTTAAGAATTGCTCTTTCTAGATCTATAAAGAATTGATTTGGGATTTTGATGGGGATTGCATTGAATCTGTAGATTGCTTTTGGCAAGATGGCAATTTTTATTATATTGATCCTGCCAATCCAGGAGCAAGAAATATTTTCCATCTTCTGAGGTCTTCTTCGATTTCTTTCTTCAAAGACTTGAAGTTCTTGTCATACAGATCTTTCACTTGTTTGGTTAGAGTCACTACAAGATACTTTATATTGTTTGTGGCTATTGTGAAGGGTGTTATTTCCCTAACGTCTTTCTCAGCCTGCTTGTCCTTTGAGTATAGAAAGGCTACTGATATTCCAGATAAATTTGAGAATTGCTCTTTCTAACTCTGTGAAGAACTGAGTTGGAGTTTTGATGGGGATTTCGTTGAATCTGTATATTGCTTTTGGCAAGATTGCCATTTTAACTATATTAATCCTGCCAACCCATGAACATGGAAGATTTTTCCATTTTCTGAGGTCTTCTTCAATTTCCTTCTTCAGAGACCTGAAGTTTTTGTCATATAAATCTTTCACTTGTTTGGTTAGAGTCACACCAAGATACTTTATATTGTTTGTGGCTATTGTGAAGGTTGTCATTTCCCTAATTTCTTTCTCGGCCTGCTTATCCTTTGTTGCTTGAGTTTACTTTATAACCAGCCACTTTGCTGAAGTTGTTTATCTGTTGTAGGAGTTCTCTGGTGGAGTTTTTTGGGTCACTTAAGTATACTATCATTATCATCTGCGAATAGTGATAGTTTGACTTCTTCCTTTCCAATTTGTATCCCTTTGACTTTCTTATGTTGTCGAATTGCTCTAGCTAGTACCTCAAGTACTATATTGAAGAGATATGGTGAGAGGGGGAAGCCTTGTCTAGTCCCTGATTTCAGTGGGATTGCTTCAAGTTTCTCTCCATTTACTTTGATGTTGGCTATCAGTCTGCTGTAAATTGCTTTTACTATGTTTAGATATGGGCCTTGAATTCCTGTTCTTTCCAAGACTTTTAGCATGAAAGGATGCTGAACTTTGTCAAATGCTTTTTCAGCATCCAATCAGATGATCATGTGGTTTTTTTCTTTGAGTTTGTTAATGTAGTGAATTGCATTGATGGAGTTCCATATATTGAACCAACCCTGCATCCCTGGGATGAAGCCAACTTGGTCATGGTAAATGATAATTTTGATGTGTTCTTGGATTCGATTGGCAAGTATTTTATTTAGTATTTTTGCATCAGTATTCATAAGGGAGATTGGCCTGTAGTTCTCTTTCTTAGTTGGATCGTTCTGTGCTTTTGATATCAGGGGGGTGGGGAAACAAAAAAAGGGAAATGAAATGTAAATATAGAATATATCCAATAAAAAATTTTTTTGGAAAAAAAAAGAAAGGTTACTGATTTGCTTGAATTGATTTTATAACCAGCCACTTTCTTGAAGTTGTTTATCAGCTGTAGGTGTTCTCTGGTGGAGTTTTCTGGGTCGCTTCAGTATACTATCATATCATCTGCAAATAATGATAGTTTGACTTCTTCCTTTCCAATATGTATCCCTTTGACTTCCTTATGTTGTCTAATTGCTCTCAGTAGAAGTTCAAGTACTATATTGAAAAGATATGGAGAGAGACAGCAGCCTTGTCTAGTCCCTGATTTTAGTGGGATTGCTTTAAGTTTCTCTCCATTTATTTTGATGTTGGCTACTGGTTTGCTGTATATCGCTTTTATTATGTTCATGTATGGGCCTTGAATTCCGGTTCTGAGGAACCACCAGACTGATTCCCTTGCATGCAATAAAAACACATGCTTCACTATGTTCATAGCAGCCTTATTTATAATGGCCAGAAGTTGGAAGGAGCCCAGATGTCCCTCAAAGGAGGAATGGATATAGAAAATGTGGTATATTTATACAATGGAATACTACTAAGCAATTAAAAATAATGAATTCTTGCAATTTATAGACAAATGGTTGGATCTCGAAAATATCATCCTAAGTGAGTTAACCCAATCACAAAAAAATACACATGAAATGCAATCACTGATAATTGGGTATTAATGAGCCCAGGAGCTCTGAATGCTCAAGGCACAATTATCAAATCAAAAGCTTCCCAAGAAGAAGGAAGGAGAGGACACTGGTCCTGAAAAGACTGGATCCAGTTTTGCAGGAGAGTACCAGAACAGAGAACTGGTTGCATGGTGATTGTGGAATGGGCGGGGGTGGGGGGAAGAGGACTTATGGGACATATGGTGAGAGGGGAAATCTCGGAATTGGGAAAACCTTTGAAATGTAAACAAAGAATATAGAAAATGAAAAATATTTAAAAAAAAAAAAAGAAAATCACCTCAACGTTTGAATGGTGTTTATATATCACATGGCTTATAATTAATTTAAACACATTGTAAAGTGGAAACAAAGCATGAGAAGAAGATAGAAAGGGTAAGAAGATGACATATAAATGGAATATTAGACCTGTTAGGATTTCTAAGCAGGGATATAGTTTTAACCTATTATATTTGTTTAGAATTGAAATTATTTCACTTGTATATGATTTACATTTCATTTTTTTGCTGATTCATATTTTTTATTTTCTATATTCTTTGTTTACATTCCAAAGGCTTTCCCCTTTCCCAGTTACCCCCCACCATATGTCCCATAATTCCTCTCCCCCCCATGCTATTCCCTACTCTTCCCCCCCCCCCCCACGATTTCTCTGTTCTGGGTCTACAATACTGGATCCAATCTTTACAGGCCCAGGGTCCTCTCCTTTTTTTCTTCTTGAGAGTCATTTGACTTGCTAATTGTGCCTTGAGTATTTAGGGCTTCTGGGCTCATTAATATCCACTTATCAGTGATTGCATTTCGTGTGTATTCTTTTGTGATTGGGTTAGCTCACTTAGGATGATAGTTTCCAGATCTAACCATTTACCTACAAATTGCATGAATTCATTATTTTTAATTGCTGAGTAGTACTCCATTGTATAAATATACCACATTTTCTGTATCCATTCCTCTTTTGAGGGATATCTGGGCTCCTTCCAATTTCTGGCTATTATAAACAAGGCTGCTATAAACATAGTGGAGCATGTGTCTTTGTTGTATGCAGAGGAATCCTCTGGGTATATGCCCAGGAGTGGTATGCCATGGTCCTCTGGGAGTGGCATGCCCAATTTTCTGAGGAACCGCCACACTGATTTCCAGAGCAGTTTTACCATTTTGCAATCCCACCAACAGTGGAGGAGTGTTCCTCTTTCTCCACATCCTTGCCAGCACTTGTTGTCTCTTGAGTTTTTAATCTTAGCCATTCTGACTGGTGTGAGGTGGAATCTCAGGGTTGTTTTGATTTGCATTTCCCTGATGACTAATGATGTTGAACATCTCTTAAAGTGTTTCTCGGCCATCAGAATTTCTTCTGGTGAAAATTCTTTGTTTAGCTCTGTACCCCATTTTTTGATAGGGTTATTTGGTTCTTTGGGGTCTAACTTCTTGAGTTCTTTGTATATATTGGATATTAGCCCTCTGTCGGATGTGGGGTTGGTGAAGATCATTTCCCAATTTGTTGGTTGCCGTTTTGTCCTTCGGACAGTGTCCTTTGCCTTACAGAAACTTTGTTATTTTATGAGGTCCCATTTGTCAATTATTGATCTTAGAGCATAAGCTATTGGTGTTCTGTTCAGGAACTTTACCCCTGTGCCCATGTCCTTCAGGGTCTTCCCGAGTTTCTTTTCTAATAATTTCAGTGTGTCTGGTTTTATGTGGAGGTCCTTGATCCACTTGGAGTTGATCTTAGTACAAGGAGATAAGAGTGGGTCAATTCGCATTCTTCTGCATGTTGACCTCCAGTTGAACCAGCACCATTTGTTGAAAAGGCTATCTTTTTTCCACTGGGTGGTTGTGGCTCCTTTATCAAAGATCAAGTGACCATAAGTCTGTGGGTTCATTTCTGGGTCTTCAATCCTATTCCATTGATCTACCTGCCTGTTGCTGTACCAATACCATGCAGTTTTTAATACAATTGCTTTGTAGTACTGCTTGAGGTCAAGGATATTGATTCCCCCAGAAGTCCTTTTATTGTTGAGAATAGTTTTAGCTATCCTGGGTTTTTTGTTGCTCCAGATGAATTTGAGAATTGCTCTTTCTAGATCTATGAAGAATTGATTTGAGATTTTGATGGGGATTGCATTGAATCTGTAGATTGCTTTTGGCAAGATGGCCATTTTTACTATATTGTTCCTGCCAATCCAGGAGCAAGAAATATTTTTCCATCTTTTGAGGTCTTCTTCGATTTCTTTCTTCAGGGACTTGAAGTTCCTGTCATACAGATCTTTCACTTGTTTGGTTAGAGTTACCCCAAGGTACTTTATGTTGTTTGTGGCTATTGTGAAGGATGTTATTTCCCTAACTTCTTTCTCAGCCTGCTTGTCCTTTGAGTACAAGAAGGCTACTTATTTGCTTGAGTTAATTTTATAACCAGCCACTTTGCTGAAGTTGTTTATCAGCTGTAGAAGTTCTCTGGTGGAGTTTTTTGGATCGCTTAAGTATAATATCATATCATCTGCAAACAATGATAGTTTGACTTCTTCCTTTCCAATTTGTATCCCTTTGACTTCCTTATGTTGTCTAATTGCTCTAGCTAGAACTTCAAGTACTATATTGAAAAGATATGGAGAGAGAGGGCAGCCTTGTCTAGTCCCTGATTTTAGTGGGATTGCTTCAAGTTTCTCTCCATTTATTTTGATGTTGGCTACTGGTTTGCTGTAGATTGCTTTTACTATGTTTAGGTATGGGCCTTGAATTCCTGCTCTTTCCAAGACCTTTTTCTCAGCACTGCATGGTACCTTCTCAAAAATTGATCATATAATTGGTCACAAGACAGACCTCAACAAATACAAGAAGACCGAACTAATCCCATGTCTCCTATCGGATCACTATGGAGTAAAAGTGGTCTTCAATAGCAAGAAGAACAACAGAAAGCCCACATACACATGGAAACTGAACAATACTCTACTCAATGACACCCTGGTCAAGGAAGAAATAAAGAAAGAAATCAAAGACTTTTTAGACTTCAATGAAAATGAAGGTACGACCTACCCCAATCTCTGGGACACAATGAAAGCAGTGCTAAGAGGAAAACTCATAGCCCTGAGTGCCTCCAAAAAGAAACTGGAGAGAGCATACACTAGCAACTTAACAGCACACCTGAAGGCCCTGGAACAAAAAGAAGCTAACTCACCCAGGAGGAGTAGAAGAGAGGAAATCATCAAACTAAGGGCTGAAATCAATCAAGCAGAAACAAAGAGAACCATACAAAGAATCAACAAAACCAAGAGCTGGTTCTTCGAGAAAATCAACAAGATAGATAAACCCTTAGCTAGACTAACCAAAGGGCACAGAGATAGTATCCAAATTAACAAAATTAAAAATGAAAAGGGGGATATAACAACAGAAACAGAGGAAATTCAAAAGATCATCAGATCCTACTACAAAGGCCTATACTCAAAACAACTGGAGAATCTGGAGGAAATGGACAATTTCCTAGACAGATACCAAATACCAAAATTAAATCAGCATCAAGTAGACCAGCTAAACAGTCCCATAACCCTTAAAGAAATAGAAGGGGTTATAGAAAGCCTCCCAACCAAAAAAAGTACGGGACCAGATGGTTTTAGTGCAGAATTCTACCAGACCTTCAAAGAAGACTTAACACCAATACTCTTCAAACTATTCCACAAAATAGAGACAGAAGGGACACTGCCCAACTCATTCTTCGAAACCACAATTACGCTGATACCTAAACCACAAAAAGATCCAACAAAGAAAGAGAACTACAGGCCAATTTCCCTTATGAATATAGATGCAAAAATACTAAATAAAATTCTTGCCAACCGAATCCAAGAGCATATCAAAACGATCATTCACCATGATCAAGTAGGCTTCATTCCAGGAATGCAGGGATGGTTCAATATACGGAAATCCATCAATGTAATACACTACATAAACAAACTAAAAGAAAAAAACCACATGGTCATCTCATTAGATGCTGAAAAAGCATTTGACAAAATTCAGCATCCTTTCATGCTAAAAGTCTTGGAAAGAGCAGGAATTCAAGGCCCATACCTAAACATAGTAAAAGCAATCTACAGCAAACCAGTAGCCAACATCAAAATAAATGGAGAGAAACTTGAAGCAATCCCACTAAAATCAGGGACTAGACAAGGCTGTCCTCTCTCTCCATATCTTTTCAATATAGTACTTGAGGTTCTAGCGAGAGCAATCAGACAACATAAGGAAGTCAAAGGGATACAAATTGGAAAGGAAGAAGTCAAACTATCATTATTTGCAGACGATATGATAGTTTACCTAAGCGACCCAAAAAACTCCACCAGAGAACTTCTACAGCTGATAAACAACTTCAGCAAAGTGGCAGGTTATAAAATTAACTCAAGCAAGTCAGTGGCCTTCTTGTACTCAAAGGACAAGCAGGCTGAGAAAGAAATTAGGGAAATAACACCCTTCACAATAGCCACAAACAACATAAAGTACCTTGGCGTAACTCTAACCAAACAAGTGAAAGATCTGTATGACAGGAACTTCAAGTCCCTGAAGAAAGAAATCGAAGAAGACCTCAGGAGATGGAAAAATATTTCTTGCTCCTGGATTGGCAGGATCAATATAGTAAAAATGGCCATCTTGCCAAAAGCAATCTACAGATTCAATGCAATCCCCATCAAAATCCCAAATCAATTCTTCATAGATCTAGAAAGAGCAATTCTCAAATTCATCTGGAGCAACAAAAAACCTAGGATAGCTAAAACTATTCTCAACAATAAAAGGACTTCTGGGGGAATCAATATCCCTGACCTCAAGCAGTACTACAGAGCAATTGTGTTAAAAACTGCATGGTATTGGTACAGCAACAGGCAGGTAGATCAATGGAATAGGATTGAAGACCCAGAAATTAACCCACAGACTTATGGTCACTTGATCTTTGATAAAGGAGCCACAACCATCCGGTGGAAAAAAGATAGCCTTTTCAACAAATGGTGCTGGTTCAACTGGAGGTTAACATGCAGAAGAATGCGAATTGACCCACTCTTATCGCCTTGTACTAAGATCAACTCCAAATGGATCAAGGACCTCCACATAAAACCAGACACACTGAAACTATTAGAAAATAAACTTGGGAAGACCCTGGAGGACATGGGCACAGGGGTAAAGTTCCTGAACAGAACACCAATAGCTTATGCTCTAAGATCAAGAATGGACAAATGGGACCTCATAAAATTACAAAGTTTCTGTAAGGCGAAGGACACTGTCAGAAAGACAAAACGGCAACCAACAACGTGGGAAATGATCTTCACCAACCCCACATCCGACAGAGGGCTAATATCCAATATATACAAAGAACTCAAGAAGTTAGACCCCAAAGAACCAAATAACCCTATCAAAAAATGGGGCACAGAGCTAAACAAAGAATTTTCACCAGAAGAAATTCGGATGGCCGAGAAACACCTTAAGAGATGTTCAACATCATTAGTCATCAGGGAAATGCAAATCAAAACAACCCTGAGATTCCACCTCACTCCAGTCAGAATGGCTAAGATTAAAAACTCGAGAGACAACAAGTGCTGGCGAGGATGTGGAGAAAGAGGAACACTCCTCCACTGTTGGTGGGATTGCAAAATGGTAAAACCACTCTGGAAATCAGTGTGGCGGTTCCTCAGAAAATTGGGCATGCCACTCCCAGAGGACCCTGGCATACCACTCCTGGGCATATACCCAGAGGATTCCCCTGCATACAACAAAGACACATGCTCCACTATGTTTATAGCAGCCTTGTTTATAATAGCCAGAAATTGGAAGGAGCCCAGATATCCCTCAAAGGAGGAATGGATACAGAAAATGTGGTATATTTATACAATGGAGTACTACTCAGCAATTAAAAATAATGAATTCATGCAATTTGTAGGTAAATGGTTAGATCTGGAAACTATCATCCTAAGTGAGCTAACCCAATCACAAAAGAATACACACGAAATGCAATCACTGATAAGTGGATATTAATGAGCCCAGAAGCCCTAAATACTCAAGGCACAATTAGCAAGTCAAATGACTCTCAAGAAGAAAAAAAGGAGAGAACCCTGGGCCTGTAAAGATTGGATCCAGTATTGTAGACCCAGAACAGAGAAATCGTGGGGGGGGGGGAAAGAGTGGGGAATAGCATGGGGGGGGAGAGGAATTATGGGACATATGGTGGGGGGTACCTGGGAAAGGGGAAAGCCTTTGGAATGTAAACAAAGAATATAGAAAATAAAAAAAAATGATAAAAAAAATGAAAAGGGGGATATAACAACAGAAACAGAGGAAATTCAAAAGATCATCAGATCCTACTACAAAGGCCTATACTCAAAACAACTGGAGAATCTGGAGGAAATGGACAATTTCCTAGACAGATACCAAATATCAAAATTAAATCAGCATCAAGTAGATCAGCTAAACAGTCCCATAACCCTTAAAGAAATAAAAGGGGTTATAGAAAGCCTCCCAACCAAAAAAAGTACGGGACCAGATGGTTTTAGTGCAGAATTCTACCAGACCTTCAATGAAGACTTAACACCAATACTCTTCAAACTATTCCACAAAATAGAGACAGAAGGGACACTGCCCAACTCGTTCTTCGAAACCACAATTATGCTGATACCTAAACCACAAAAAGATCCAACAAAGAAAGAGAACTACAGGCCAATTTCTCTTATGAATATTGATGCAAAAATACTAAATAAAATTCTTGCCAACCGAATCCAAGAGCATATCAAAACGATCATTCACCATGATCAAGTAGGCTTCATTCCAGGGATGTAGGGATGGTTCAATATATGGAAATCCACCAATGTAATCCACTACATAAACAAACTAAAAGAAAAAAACCACATGGTCATCTCATTAGATGCTGAAAAAGCATTTGACAAAATTCAGCATCCTTTCATGCTAAAAGTCTTGGAAAGAGCAGGAATTCAAGGCCCATTTTTTAAAAATCTAAATATTAGTTATGCGAGGCCCATTCATTTATATTTTATTAGAGATATTCTTTATTTACATTTCAAATGATTTCCCCTTTGCTGCTTACCCCTCCCCTGAAAGTCCCATAAGCTCTCTCCCCTCCCCCATTCCCCAATCAACCCACTCTAGCCTAGACCTGGTATTCCCCTACACTGCTGCACAGAGCCTTTCCAGGACCTGGGTCCTCTCCTCCCATGGATGTCTAACAGAATATCCTCTGCTGCCTATGCATCTGGAGCCATGGGTAATACCATGTGTACTAGCTGGTTAATGTTTCTGTCCCTGGGAGTACTGGGTGGCTCATATAGTTGTTCCTCCTGGGGCACTGCAAACCCTTCAGCTCCTTGGTTCCTTTCTCTGGCTCCTCAATTGGGGACCCTGTGCTCAGTTCAATGACTGGCTGAGAGTATTCCCCTCTATTTCTCATGCACTAGCAGAGCCTTCCAGGTAACAGCTATATCCAGTTCCAGTCAACAAGTACTTGTTGGCATCCATAATAGTGTCTGGCTTTTGTAACAGTATATGGGATGGATCACTACGTGGGGTGGTCTCTGGATGGTCTTTCCCTCAATGTCTGCTCCACACTTTGTGTTTGTATCTCCTTCTGTGGATGTTTTGTTCCCCATTCTAAGAAGGACCAGAGTATCCATACTTTGTTCTTCCTTCTTCTTGGGCATCATTTGACATATGAGTTGTGTCTTGGGTATTCTAAGCTTCTGGGTTAAAATCCACTCATCAGTGAGTGCCTACCATATGTGTTCTTTTGTGAATGGGTTACCTCAATTATGATATTTTCCACTGGGCAGTGATGGCACATACCTTTAATCCAAGCACTTGGGAAGCAGAGGCAGGAGGATTCCTGAGTTTGAGGCCAGCCTGGTCTACAAAGTGAGTTCCAGGACAGCCAGGGCTAAACAGAAACACTGTCTCAAAAACAAAAACAAAAACAAAAACAAAAACAAACAAACAAATATCAACGAAAATTTAAAAAAAAACACAAAAACAAAAACAGGATATTTTCCAGTCCCACTCATTTGCCTAAGAATTTCATGATTTCATTGTTTTTTAATAGCTGATTAGTATTCCATCGTGTAAATACATGACATTTTCTGTATCTATTCCTCTGTTGAGGGACTTCTTGGTTCTTTCCAGCTTCTGGCTATTATAAATAAGGCTTCTATGGACATAATGGAGCATGTGTCCTTATTACATGCTAGGGAATCCTCTGGGTATATGCCCAGGAGTAGTATAGCAGGGTTCTCCAATAGTATTATGCCCAGTTTTCTGAGGAACCACCAAACTGATTTCTAGAGTGATGGTAGCAGCTTGCAATCCCACCAGCAGTGGAAGAGTGTTCCTCTTTCTCCACATCCTCTCCAGTACCTGCTGTCTCCTGAGTTTTTGATCTTACCCATTCTGACTGGTATGTGGTAAAATGTCAGGGTTGTTTTAATTTGCATTTCCTTGATGACTAATGATGATGAACATTCCTAAGGTGCTTCTCAGGCATTCGAAGTTCTTCAGGTGAAAATTCCTTGTTTAGCTCTCTACCCCATTTTTTAATAGTACTATTTGGTTTTCTGGGGTCTAACTTCTTGAGTTCCTTGTATATATTAGATATGAGCCCTCTGTTGGATGTAGGGTTGATAAAGATCTTTTCCCAATTTGTTGGTTGCTGTTTTGTCCTATTGACAATATCCTTTGCCTTACAGAAATTTTGTAATTTTATGAGGTCCCATTTGTCAATTCTTGATCTTAGAGCATAAGCTATTGGTGTTCTGTTCAGGAAAATTTCCCCTGTGCCCATGTGCTCAAGGCTCTTTCCCAGTTTCTTTTCTATTAGTTTCAGTGTGTCTGGTTTTATATGGAGGTCCTTGATCCACTTGGACTTGAGCTTAGTACAAGGAGATAAGAATGGGTAGAATTGTATTCTTCTTCAGGCAATCTGCCAGTTGAACCAGTACCATTTGTTGAAAAGGCTGTTTTTTCCACTGGATGGATTTAGCTCCTTTGTCAAAAATCAAGTGACCATAGGTGTGTGGGTTCATTTCTGGGTCTTCAATTCTATTTCATTGATCTACCTGTCTGTCACTGTACCAATACGATGCAGTTTTTAACACTATTGTGAGGCCCATTTATGTGTGATGATCTACCTACCTACCAATCTAATTTACTACTCGATATTAAATTTAATATAGTTCTGATTACTTCATTAGTTTGTTGGATAAAATAATCAGTGGATATTCTTTTATCATAAATTGTTGATTTTGTCACTAAGAAATGAATACCTTGTCCAGTTAAGATGAACATTTATGAGGACCAAAAAAGTGTATAAATGTATTTTCCCAATTATAGTAGCTCTAGGTATTCTCTATTTGAAAATAGCCATGCACTAGTAATTCCGTTCAACTACCCTTTGCCAATCTTGCAAGGATATGTCAAATAAATGACAATTTTCTAATTATTTGCTATGATTTAACTTCATTAATATAAGAGACCAGACAATAGATTTATTATGAAATCCTGTTAGGATCCTTAAATATTTTCTTTTCTTTTTTTCATTTTTTTTTTTACTTTTTAACACTTGTACACTATTAAAGGCAAAACACTTTAGTAGTATTAATGGATTACTGTAATAAGTGTGTAACAAAACCCCTTTAAAAATGAGACATCTTAAATTATTATCAATAAATTTTATTAGATTGGTTTCAAAGATTTAATGTAATTGCAGTCCATTCTGTTGAAATGGAGTTTATCAGCTATAGAACCAATGGAATAAACTCTGAGAAATGGCAAAGATACCAGTTAAAGTGCAATTTGTTGATGGACCTAATTCATCAAAATCAGCACTGAAAAGGAAAAAAAATACTGAAAGTGTATCTGATAGCTATATTCAGGATTTGTTCACATATGAGGAGAAATGGGTTTCTCTTGACATGAGGATTTTATAAAGAATCGCATTAACTAGCTATGAGAGTGAAGTCACAACTGTTTTCAAATCCTGAACTAAACTTCAGGAAAATATATTTTCATTTTTTAGAGATTGATTTTTGTTGTGTTTGTGTTTATTAAGAGAACACCTCAAAAATCTGTATATAAATCAGGTCTATATAGCTGAGTACTTCTCAGAACTTCTCAGCACCTTTAGAAGAACAGTAGGATTTGGTTTTCTTCTAAGACCCTGTTTTATCTAGTCTTATGTTCTTACCCACCTGAATAGTGTCCTGAAGGTTCCATCTCATGGGGTGCAATTTAGATCTAACCAGATATTGGTTGGTCACTCCCACAAATGCTGTATCTCTATTGCACAACTGAAGTGTTCATGCAGTTCACCATTAAAAACTGACAGCCTTGTAATTAGGTTGCTGTCAAACTTTTTCCATTGATAACATGCATAATGCCTCCCAGTATAATAAACACTAGTCACTAGTGGTCAAGCTCTAGGTGGCACCTGCTAGACTTCTCCATGTTTAGTGAATTTTATAGGTGATGTCTTCAACAATGGGCCTTACTTTCAGTTTGTGGGGTGCAGCTAGTAGCTTTTGCAATAGCCTGGTTTGTTTGGAGATTTCCACGGAGCCACTTTGGTAAACAACTGGATTAGATGAAATCCATTCTAAGAACAACAGGCTTCATTTCATATTCCCAGTTATTTGGCTATATCTTTTATATGTATATTTATACAGATCTTAGGAGCTTCTACTGTATTATGTTTCTGTATTATTTTGGATTTTTGAGAGTCACAGAATATATGGAATGAATCTGTTTCCTCTCTGTCTCTGTCTGTGTGTCTGTATGTTTGTCTGTCTGACTGTTTGTCTCTGTCTCTGTCTCTGTCTCTGTCTCTGTCTCTCTCTCTCTCTCTCTCTCTCTCTCTCTCTCTCACACATACACACACACACACACACACACACACACACACACACACACACATTACTACTTCCCAAATTGATAAAAATATGAGACTAGATAAGGTAGGGACTTAGAGGAAAAACAAATCCTACTATTCTGTTATAGGTACTTTATCAATGCATACATATACCTATACCTGTATACATTTATGCATACCTATATATATACCTGTATTAATATGTAAACATATAATATGTGCATGAACATATACATATATACATACATTTTGTATGGTGTAATCATATGATATATATTTAAAAAAATTTAGGAAACATTCAGAAGACAAAGTATATTGGATAGAAATAATAAAATCAAGGAGGGAAGCCACTTGGTCCTGTGGAGGCTTGATGACCCAGGATAGGGGAACACTAGGCCCCTGAGGCAGGACTGGGTGGGTGGGGAAGCATGCTTATAGAGGCAGGGGGAGGGAGGAAAGGATAGGGGACTTATGGAGAGGAAACTAAAAAGGGGGATAACCTTTGAAATGTAAATAAATAAAATAACCAACAAAAAGAAGATAGGATTACTGATAATATTTTATATTCTTATGTAAATTTGAAGGGGGGGTTGAGAATTAATTCAAGCAGTATGATTTGTATCTTTGTATTTGCTCTTTTTCTGTAACTGTGACTATTCTTAATTGGATTGAAAATGATAACACTGAAAAAATAGTTAAATCTTTCAACTCAGCATTTTATGCAGTCAAATAAAAAAAGTTTTTGAAAATGTCAACATTATATTTATACTTTGAAAGTGAAAACATTTTTTCTTCTTATTCCTTTGTTGCTAATTTAAATTTTCTAAAACAAAGCATGAGTATTCATTAAAAAATGCTTACTAAACAAAATATAAAATAAAATAAAATTTTTGAAACAAGTTTTCTTATAAGATTGTTGTCAGTAATTTCCCACATCTAGAAAATAAGAGACATGCAATCACAGGAAAAACTCAAAATTTCAAATAAGTATTAACAGAAAAAATTCTCTATATTAAAATTCAAATAAGATAATATGAAAAATTATAAGGGTTACTACCAAATCACATATAGCAATAGATGCATTAGAGAAAGTGGTACTATAGATTGGTAAAGGAATTGTTAATGATAAGGATATAAGTATTATAAATCATATATACTCAATAATCATGTAACAAACCTCAAATATGGACACAATAACAGTGGACAACTTCCACACACCTTCTGATATTTGGATAAACTATTCCAATGAAAACTAAGCAAAGACAGCTTGGAACTTTTTTATTTTATTTTATTTTATTTTATTTTATTTTATTTTATTTTATTTTATTTTATTTTATTTTATTTTATTTTATTTATTCTTTTCTTTACACTCCAGAATTTAACCCCTTCCTAGTCTACCCTCTAAATGTTCCATACTTTATACCTCCACCTAGCCCATCTCCATGAGGATGTTCCCCACCAATCCATCTGCCCGCCCCTCCAGACCACTCCAATTCAGTCTCTTGAGGGTTAGGTCCATCTTCTCTGACTGAAATTAGACCCAGAAGTCCTCTTCTGTATTTGTGTTGTGGGCCTCATATCAGCTTGTATATGCTGCCTGGTTGGTGGTCCAGTGCTTGAGAGATCTCAGTGTCCAGGTTAATTGAGACTGTTTGTCCTACTACAGGGTCACCCCACTTCTCAGTTTCTTCCAGCTTTTCTCTAATTCAACCAGCTTCTGTTCATTGGATAAGCATTAATATCTGCATCTGGTCTTTAAAAGACAATTCTTAATAAAAAAAAAAGGAAATTTTTGGGTAATCACCATCTCTGAACTCAAGCTGTACTACAGGGCAATAGTGATAAAAATTGCATGGTATTGCTACAGAGACAGACACATTGACCAATGGAATAGAATTGAAGCTCCAGAAATAAAACTGCACACTTACTGACTTTTAATCTTTGATAAAGAAGCCAAAAATATACAATGGAAAAATGAAAGCATCTTCAATAAATAGTGCTTGTCTAACTGGTTCCTGTAACTAGAAAAAATGAAAATAGACCAATATTTGTCACCTTGCACAAAGCCCAAGTCCAAGTTGATCAAGGACCTCAACATAAAACCAGATACACTGAATCTAATAGTCAAGAAAATGGGAAAGAGTCTTGAACTCATTGGCACAGGGGGAATTTTCTTAAACAGGACTCCAATGGTTCTTATTTTAAGATCGAGAATTGATAAATGGGACCTCATGAAACTGGATAGCTTCTCTAAGGCAAAAGACACTATCAATAGGACAAATCAGACCAATGTATAATGTGAGCAGTCACATAAAAAAAAAGAAAGAAAGAAAGAGAAAATCATCCACTTTCAGGCTCTGAGAGAAAGTTATGGCTATCAAACAGCCAGGAATGCAAAGCATCAAGTAAAGATGGAAGCCTTTGTCTAGAGGAAGCCAAAATCCTTCCCACTAGGACTGTAGACAAGTATCATTAGAAAATGTGCCTCCATGAAAGGATGAGGAGCTAGAGTCTAAGCTATAGTCTACAGAGAAAGGGAGAATCAGTCTTCTCCAGAATAAAAAATCCCTGATAGAATGTTCAAGCCTATGTGTTCAGCCCTAAACATATCATATAACAAATAAATATAATAAATGGATATAAAATATTTATATTGAGAGATCAAAAATTTGAGAAAATGTAGGAGAAACATGGGGAAAGTTAGAGGGGGAAATTATATAAAAACAGTACTCATTTATAATATTCTAAAAACTTAAATGTAAATTAAAAAAGGAAGATGCTCCTCTGCTCTAAACACACGTTATACATTGGTCCAAAATGTAAGCAGAAAAAACTGGGAGAGAGAAGTATTCACCTTCGAGCCTCAGACACGGGCTTCATTTCAGCTTAGTAGAGTAACCATAACTTTGACAATTAGTTACTTGGTAATTTTTCTTTTATGAACAGCTTTGTTGGTTAGGATTTTGAAAGATGAGGGGAGAGTAAGATTTAAGAAAGGAGATCTACCTCAACTTACCACTGTCATGATCCTTGAAGTTTTTTAAGAGAAGCTGCATGCTATGATTGACATAGTCCCAGGTCCTAGATTTGGAAAGACTCAGACTGAGTCCTAGTTTAATTACTTTGTGATTTGGAAATGTGGCTTAACCTTATTTTCTGAGTTTCTTCACTGTGGAAAGGGAAGCAGAATTGCAACTGCCAAGAGTCTTATCATGTAGGCTCTGTAGAACCATGTATTCAAAGTGTTTGCTGTTCTGGTGCTTATGGGAAACAAGCAAAAAATACTCTTTTTTACTTAGTTCTCTGTATTAAAAATAATCAAGTTTTTTTTTAAAAAAGGACAAATCAGCAACTTAACAACTGGGAAAAAACTCCACAAATCCCACATGTGAAACAGGGCTAAAATATGTGAACTCAGGAAGTTAAGAACAAAAAAAAAAATCAAACAACCTAATCAAAAAGTGGGGTATAGAACTAAGTCAGAAAAAATTATATATATTATTAAGTATATTAAAGTCATAAAACTTTAAGCCAAAATATTTAACAACCTCAATAGGCAGAAAACAAGAAAATTGAAACATTAACTAAGGGTGTCCTTACAATCAATGTCTTATATAGGTGTAATGTTGAGTTTCACTACGTTTTTGAGGAAGATATAATACTGACACTTCTCAAGAGGTTTATAGAACAAAAAGGAGAATATTATTGAATTTTTTCTTTTTTTGTGTGTGTGAATTAATATTTTATTAGATATTTTCTTTATTTACATTTCAAATGTTATCCCATTTCCTGGTTTTCCCTCCAAAAATCCCTCCCCCTGCTCACCAACCCACCCACTCCTGCTTCCTTCTAAAATGTACCTTATATTTCTATGGGTTAAAAGGGTTGCCAAGGCTCTGGCCACTGAGTGAGGTGGACACAGGAAGTTTGATTGCATGCACCCCATGACACCATTGGGCAGGCATCAGACTGTGGAAAGCCTCAGGATCCCTGCTCTGGGGATTGGGGGGAAGCAGTCTGAGGTTCTTGGGGAACCAATGGAGACAAGCTTGTGGGTCCCCAGAATGCTCAGAGGTTAAGGACTACAGATTTTAGCTCTTGGATACTGTGAAAGAGCCCAAGGGGTTGGTTCCAGCCTGGGCCAAAGGTAAAAGGGCAGAGAGGAGTGTCCTTGGCCTGTTATGGCTGGTGGCTTGGCTTGGCAAAGATGTGTTTGGGAGTGCAGCAGGGGAGGGGGGACTCCTTTGTGAGACTAGACTCAGCTCTTTGGAAGAAGACCTGCTACATTGCTCCAGCATGGCAGATCCAGATGAGAAGGGGCAATCCATGGTTTCAAAGCATTTATTGTTGGTGGAGACTTGTGATGAGTGAAACAATAACCAACTTTCTCAGGAAGGACCTGATATTAGTAAAGACAAAGAAAGACAGAAAGAGGGAGAGAGCAGAGAAGTAGAGGCTGGCCATGGCAAAGTGGAAAGATGGGGGAAGGGAATGTGGAAAGATAGGGAGCAAGAGGGAGAGAGAGAGAGAGAGAGAGAGAGAGAGAGAGAGAGAGAGAGAGAGAGAGAGAGAGAGAGAGAGAGAAGAGTAAGAGTGTTACAGAGAGAGGAGGGGGCAAGCATCCCCTTTTATAGTGGGCCAGCCTACCTGGCTGTTGCCAGGGAACTGTAGGGTTGGAGTCCATATAGAATATCAGGGGCTTGGGACACTGCCTTATGTGATGGCCACAGAATTATGAAGAGCCAAGGCCTCTTGTCAGGAACCTAGTATCTGGGAGCATGGCAAATGACCTTCTGTTCATTGCAGGATAATCTGCTGGGTCTCTGGGGTTTAAACCTAGCTGAACCAGAGTAAGGCTGCCTTTCACATTCCCACATAGTTCAGATACTATAACAATATCCACACAAGTATAAAGGAAACTGCAGCTCAATCTATCTTTTGATTAGAAATACATAAATCTCAATAGAATACTAATAGGCCAAAGAAGTGTTCACACTATGAAGTCCATGCGTGAAAATTAACTTAGTTTCTTCTGAAGTTGCAAGATAGCTTCAACATATGCAATTCAATAAATATAATAAACAAAATAAATAGAATAAAAGTAGAAATAACATTGGTACCTCAGTAGACTGATAAAAGATCTTTGACAATGTTGAACACATCTTTTTGATAAAAACTACTGAGCAAAGTTGAACTAGATGAAGTAAACCTCAAAATAAAAAGCCTAATGCATATCAAATGTTTAGTACCAAAATAATAATAAATGCAATCTGAGACTAATTCCTTCTAAATCTGGCACAAGACAAGAGTGTGCACTCTCTTTACTCACTGAAGACAGTGAATGATGTCTTAGCTGGAGCAACAGGAGAAAAGATAAAATGACCAAAATTGGAAAGGAAGTGAAAATATCCCTATTAGCTGGCAGTCCAGTTCTATCCTTAAATGTCTCCTATGGATTCTGCCAAAAAGGTTCTGGATCAGATAAACGCCAATATACTAGGAAATAAAAGTACAATTTTAACAGTTTTTAAATACATAAACAATTACCTTGGAAAGAAAGAAACAAAAAAATAATTCCAACTCATAAAGACTTCAGTAAAACAAATCTAGGAATAATTCTAAACAAGGAGGTAAATGGCATCTATAATGGAAAGTTTAATAACTGAATATGTAATTGAAGAAATCACTTGAGAATGGGAAAAACGCCAATGGTTTTGACTGGCAGAGTTAATACTACGAAATTAGCACGGCTACATAATCTACATATCCAGTACACTCTCCTTCAAAATTCTAGTGAAAGAGATAATAGAACTAGAAAAAGCAATACTAAAATTAGTTTGGAAACCCCAAATCTATTATTTCCTAAGCAACCTTAAGCAGAATAAGACAACTAAAATCAACAAAGTATTAACATCATAATGATAACAGCCATAATGATAAAGACAGTATGGGTACCAGTGCAAAACTAGCATATAATGTGAGACTTTTAATAGATTAGATTTACAAAAGTCCAAAAAAAAAAAAAAGCAATGGAAAACATCATTTTCAAATGGTCGTGCTGGTAAAACTATAAATACATCTAAAAAAAGAATTAAATAAGACCAGTACCTCTCTTTGTAAACAAAGACTAGTTCAGATTGGAGCAAATACTATACTGGCTGTTTTTCTGTGTCAGCTTGACACAAGCTGGAGTTATCACAGGGAAAGGAGCCTCAGTTGAGGAAACGTATCCATGAGATCCAGCTGTAAGGCATTTTCTCAATTAGTGATCAAGGGGGGAGGGCCCATTGTGGGTGTTCCCATCCGTGGGCTGATAGTCTTAGGTTTTACAAGAAAGCAAGCTGAGCAAGGCAGGGGTAGCAAGCCAGTAAGTAACATCCCTCCATGGCCTCTGCATCAGCTCCTGCTTCCTGACCTGCTTGAGTTCCAGTCCAGACTTCCTTTGCTGATGAACAGATGTGTGGAAATGTAAGCTGAATAAACCCTTTCCTCCCCAACTTACTTCTTAGCCATGATGTTTGTGCAGGAATAAATACCTTGACTAAGACAAATACCATTTAAAATCAGCAACACTACAACTGATAAAGGAAGACAGAAAAAAATAGTTCAGAGCATGTGTAAACAATATATTTCCTAATAGAATTCCAACAACACATAAAACAGTTTCAAAAATTGACAAATAGACTTACATGGAAATAGAAGTATCATATGACTAGTAAATACCACTCCTGATCATAAGTTCAAGGACATTGTATCTTACCACATGGTCACTTGCACATTCATGTCTATCTCAATCCTTTTGCAATGGCAAGGACATGGACACATCTCTGAAGATGTGTCCATTCCATGAGGAAATGAAAGAAGAAATGAAAGGTGGTACCTTTATACAAAGGAATATTATTTAGCTATAAAGAAGAGCTTAATTATTAAGTGTTCAGGTATATGCAATTATCATATAGCATATGAAACAAGTTATTCCTGCTTGAAGACAGATATTATATATGCTATGTTATATGCAGATTCTCTCCTGTGACGGTTACATATCTACATGGGAGTAAGTGTAAGTAAAACCCAGGAAAATAACAAAGGATCACCAGTAAGGGAGAGATTTAAGGGTGAAGAGTATAGTGGACAATAGCATAAAATGTAACAGCAACTTGGGTAAAGCTGAGTTCATAAAATTTGGGAGAAGAAATAGTTAATCAAAATGAACTATGTCTGAAACCTTACATGGACAGATCACTTTTTAAGACAACTAAACTAATACATGGAGAAGCAAGTAACAAATGAAAACTTCAAAGCATTGCTTAAATTGTCCCAGGATCAGTCATATAGGATAATGAGTTATGTAGATATCCTAATGTGACTATTTCCAACTCTGATGGAAATTTGTGCATATCATTTGATATGTAAAATGTTATTCCCAAACATAAAGTCATAAAGCAGTAGCTATTGCCATGACTTTGAGAAGCAGCACTTTCTGACACATGGAGACTCTCCTATGACTTGAAGAAACCTGAGTTGAATGCATATGGAGTCTCTTCACTGGATGTTCAAGGTAATTTTTGAATGTGGAGAGAAAGCTGGGCTATTTTCTAGGAATTCACCTGGTGCTATTGACAGAGGACCAACCCATAAGTAACTCTGCTTGCATTCTTGCTTCAGAACTGTGTCCATAACAAGTGTTGTCCAAATGGATTTCTTTTTCTTTTTTTTAAATGATTATTTTATTTATTTACATCTCAATTTTATCGCCCTTCCCAGTTTTCCCTCCACGAGACCCCATCCCCTCCCTCTGCTCTATGAGGGTGCCCTCACTCCACCTACCCACTCTAGCCTGAGTGCCCTAGCATTCCCCTACCCTGGTTTATCGAGCCTTCAATGGACCAAGAGGCTCCTTTCCCAGTGATGCCCTATAAGGCAGTCCTCTGCTTCATATCCAGGTGGAGCCATGGGTCATCCCATGTGTACTCTTTGGTTGGCGATTTAGTCCCTGGGAGCATTGCGGGTTCTGGTTGGTTGATATTGTTGTTCTTCCTATGGGGTTGCAAATTTCTTCCAATAGATCCTACAATCCTTGTCCTAGCTTCTCCATTAGGGGCCTGAGCTCAGTCAGATGTTTGGCTGGATACATCCATATCTGTATTGTTCAAGCTCTGGCAGAGTTCTCAGGGGATAGGCTCCTATTAGAAAGTACTATTTGCCATCATCAATAGTGTCTGGGTTTGGTATCTGCAAATGGGATAGATCCTAAGGTGGATCAGGTTCTGGGTGGCCTTTCTTTCAGTCTCTGCTCCACAGGTTGTCCCTGCATTTCTTTTTGACAGGTGGAATTCTGGATTAATATTTTTAAGGTGGGTGGATAGCACCATCCCAAAAACAGCAGCTATGCATATCCACTGGATATGGTCTCTCCAAGTTTATATCCCCTTTGTTGGATATGTTTTGACTAATGTCCTCCCTGTTAAGTTCTGGGAACTTCTTGGGTCCCTGGTGTCTGGGATTTTCTAATAGCTACCACCAGTTCCCCACCACCACTGCTACATAACAACTTTCAAATTCATGACCCTCTGTAATTCTCCCCTATCTCCTCCCATATCTGAACTGGCCCATTTTTCCTTCCCCCTTCTTTCTCCCCACCATATCCTTTTCTTCTTCTGCTTCATGGATTTTTTTTTTACTTCCTCATTCTGAGTAGGACTATAGCAGCCACACTTTGATGTGATTCTCTTTCTACTTGGGTTTCATATGGTCTGTGATTGTATTCCGAGATTCTTTTTGACTAATATTCACTTATCAGGGAGTACATATCCTGTGTGTTCCTTTGTGACTGGGTTACCTAACTTAGCATGATATTTTCAAGCTCTATCCATTTGCCTAAGAATTTCATGAAATCATTATTCTAATAGCTGAGCAGCATTACATTATACAAATGCACTACATTTTCTGTATCCATTCCTATGATGAGGGACATCTGGATTGTTTCCATCTTCTGGATATTTTAAGTAAGACTGCTATGGACATCGTGAAGCATGTGCCCTTGTTATATGTTGGAGCATCTTTTGGGTATATGCCCAGGAGTTGTATAGCTGGGTTCTCAGATTGAACTATTTCCAATTTTCTACTGATTTCCAGAGTGGTTGTAGCAGTGTGCAATCCCACTAACAATGGAGGAGTGCTCTTCTTTCTCTACATCCTGGCCAGCATCTGCTGTCACCTGAGATTATGATCTTTGCCATTCTGATTGGTGTGAGGTGAAATTTCAGACTTATTTTGATTTGCATTTCGCTGATGACTAAGGATGTTGAACAATACTTTAAGTGCTTCTCAGCCATTTGGGGTATTTCTCAGTTGAGAATTCTTAGTGAAGACCTCTCAGAAATAGCTCATATTTAAAAATTGCAGATTACTTCTTGTAGAAAAATTATAATGTTCACATAGAAATAAAACTGATTCTTAAGTAGGGGACTGCCACATATTCTCTGAAGTTGATATAGATTTTCTTTATATTTAGTCTTTAATTTAAAGATCACATTAACATAATCATTTTCTAATAATTGACATGTTTTGCATTCTTTAACACTTAGTATTTAATCTAAGTTCTGATCCACTTAGAAATTGTCCATATTAGTTGGTATATAATATGTTTTCCATATTTATTACTTATCAAAAGAGGAAAGGGCTGCATTAAGATTCCTTAACTTATTTCTGCAATGTTCAATTAATAAATGAAGACTAGTATTGTGCAAATACAAACAAAACATGGAGATTCTAATGACATTGCAGTAGACAAAATGTGATTGATAATCTTCATGAAAATTATAATTCAATTCATTTTAATAACTTGAGCTACATGCCATTGCATTTTTTGAGGTTTTCTTATACATATGGACCTTGATATACTTTTCTATTAACTATATATTATCCTTATGCATTCTACAGTGAGTGATATACATCATCATATATTTTTAAAGATGATCATTATAGGGCAAAATAATTTGATTAATAATGTACAAGCGATTTAAAAGAGATGTTTGAAATTTTTCTCACTGGAATCGGTAGATCATACTTCTTTGTTTCTAGGTCCAGAGTACCCCATTCTGTTATGACCAAAAATGAATTCATGCTTTATATATGTTTGATTATATGGCCAAAATTCATGTATTTCTAGGTATCTTTTCAAATACTACATCTATCACGGCACTTATCATTCCTTAGATAGTAAAGATAAGTGAGTTTGCCTCAAAAAGTTTGTAATTTCCCATTTGCCTTGTGATATAAAACAACACTGAAATTCCTCAGTCTTACAACTGCAGTATCACCACCTTCATTATCTTGTCACTGGTGCAATGAACTTTGACATCTATCATATTATTACTATCACTCCTTATTTTACTTATATTCTGACTGACTTTGATAATAAACATGATTTTCCCTTTACCTACATAAATTGATGTTTATTTGGACTTTGACCCCATGATAACTAGATGCTATGTCTCTGTCAGTCCTGGGATCACTCTAATGTTTGTGTTGTTATCCCTGCACATTTCTTTTCAGTATTGAGATCAATCTACCATTTTATACAACCATCCTGCTTTCTACCTAGTTCCTCACTTCAAGGATGTCCTCTAATCTGAATTTATTTTTTAGTAATATTTTTATTTGGCTTTTAAAAAATAAAAACATTTATTGTGTTATTATAAAAGTAGCATTCTGAATGAAAGGATAACTGATAAACAAATCCATAGTCTAGAAAAGAATGTGAGCCTACAATTCAACATTAGAAAATAAGTTCACAGAATTGAATAAAAATGATTGTTTTAGCCATATGAAGTGACCTTGCTTAGAGGATTCGTACACATAAACATAACAAATCTTTTTGCTTTTTTTTTTCCTTTTTAGTCATCATAACCATGGGAGTTGAATAAGTAATTTGTAATTTTATGCTGACAGTGTTACTTATCTGAGGAAATTTAAGATAATTTTATTAAGTTAAACAATAAATATACAGACATATTTTCCATTTTGTAAATGGAAATGTTTACTTTCTATAGTTTTCTGTGCTTGGGGATTTATGATTTATAATTGAACTGATAGTTCAAACATTAAGTTTTAGACCCAGTATTTTCAATTATTTTATTCTTCTTAGTTTTTTCAAGGGTTTCATTTATTTTAGTTACATCCTTTAATGGTCATGACCACTGGGCTTTAAAACACCTGAGTGTAATATTAGGTGATGGACAACTTGTCGCTAACATGTTTTGCCTGAGAATAGATTGTGCTTTTCTGAAGGACTTTTAGTATTTTGAATTACTTCATATAAGAGCTTGGGATTTGAGTGACGATCAAAGAATATATTTTTTTTTTATAATGGTCTTTCCAAGAATATTGGATTTTATAGGTTAAAATCTAGCAAACATTTGTAAAAGTAGAAAACAATAAGATTTTCAGGCCCAAACTAAACTGTAAAACTTTCCTTCTAACTGGAAGCAGGTCATATTATTATTCACTTAATCTGGGCCAAGCAATGCCATTTCCTTTCATCTGTGTCCAAGACCTACAATTCATGCCAGATAACTGAGAAATTGCTAAGTCTTGAGATTTCATTCTGTCTTTCAGCCCCCTGAGATTTTACCTTTATCTTCCTATTATTTCAGTTACACCAAACTCTTTTCTTTAGCTATGCATACTCTAGATTGGTGGGTAGTTTTAATTCCCTGTTGTCTCTGCTTTTAGACTAAATTCGACGTAATAAATGAGAAACAATCATTCCCTGAGCTTTGTTTCCTAAAAGTTAAGTTCTTCAGGTTTCTTTCTGTATTTCCCTCTTTTCTTGTTTCAAATATGCCCTCTATCACTATATTTGTAATGTTGTACTTCAGGAAGTTTTTTTTGTTCAGAGTTACTCAAAGAAACCAGAAGCAAAATTATTAGATAATATTTGAAATGCAGATGCAGGTTTATTATCTTCAATTAATATCTATAATTAAATTGAAAGCTTATTTTTAATCATACTGAATATATTTTTCTCATTATGCAATTCTCTCACACACTATTGATAGGCTTTAAGAGATTGTTTTAACAAAATTTTCTTTATAAATAATTTTCAGAACATTAATTAAATGATAATATGTATAATTATATTTTAAATGATTTATGATCATTTTTCTGTGATCTATTGAAATAGAAAAATTAGCATTCCTCAAAGTGTTATTTTAACTTAATGAGTATGGAATTTACATACTTGTGTGGTACCTTTTTATACTGCCTATTTTACAAAACAATTATATTTTAAAATAACTTAAAATATCAATGAGTAGACCTGAAAATACTAGAAAAGGTAAAGAAAAATATCATACCCTTTTAAAGCAACTACATATTGATAAGCACAAATGTGATCCTACTAAACAAATCTATTAAAACATTTAAAAGGAAAATTGATATTAATTAATTTTCTATGTGATTGTTTTTGTGACTTTTATGCTTAACAAAAGGTACTTGACTTAGGGAAGTTTTGGGATTCTACTCTGCATACAAATCAACATAACAAAAGGTTTAATTCTACCTTTAAATATTGAAGAGAAGCTATGCTGCTTCTCTTCAAAAATAATAAAGTCTTTGCACAAACTGAGAATACTCTGGTAAGCCAATATGACAGATAAATTGAATTCATGCCCCAACTAATAAATTGCTCACATTACCCAGTATGCATGTACTGTTCCATTTCTCTTGCTACATAATCACTATAAATACAGGCTATTTACAATACAGAGCATAAGTTATATAGAAAACTATTACTTATTTATACCAGTATCATTTTTATGAAAAATATTCTGTGCACTTGGAATACACCAATCTATTTTTATAGAGAGAAAAGTCAGTCATAAATCCTATTTGTTTTGCTTTTACTGTTTAATATTTTATGCCCTATACTCCCTAATTTAAATCAAATTTCAGTGTCCAAAATTATTTGCTGACATTTATTATTTTATTTACTGTTCTATTGATATAAAGTGAAATAATCATTTTTTGTGTGTCTTGGCAAACATTATATAAAGGCAAGGAAACAGCAATGTAAAAGATTACCATCAACAATATTTTTCTTTCTACTTATTGTTGTTCTTTGGAAAGTTATATGTATAACCATATGTTAATTTTATGTAAACATTTGTTGCACATAGTTAGGTGTGTTTAGCTTCGCTTAGATTTACATATTGACTGGAGAAAATTGTGTTTGTTTGCAATAAGCAAATATGATCCCTGATTAACCTCATTACAAATTTCCAAGATTATATATTACAAATATATGGTTATCAATCCTTATATACAGTTATGACAACACATAATGTTTTCTTAAACACATTTGAAAATATATATATATATATATATATATATATATATTTGTAAGATATTTAAATTTAGTATTTATGTCTAATTTTTTTAAATATTTAAGCCTGGAATGAATAAATTGTATAAAATAAGTATATATAGGAGAATAAATAAAAACCACCAAAGATTTTTTGCATAAAAGTAATGTAGTGAGTGACTCAGAAGACAAAGAACTTGCCCCTTCTATTAAGTTTATGAAGTAGGTAGATACAATACATTCTGTCTTGTTCTCTAAGCTCTCTTTTCTAAAACATAAAGATCTATGTTTACTGCATTAATCCAAATTCAGGGTATGTATGACATATCACGATCAATAAAATCAAAATATAAATTATTCATATCTTTACTGACCTGGAAGCAGAGCATGTGACAATAAACTGGGAAACAAGGCTATGTAAATCCTCAAAGGCATGCCTGACATCCCACTTAGCTCTAATCCACAAGGTTTAACAAGCTTCAACAAAGCACTACCAGCTGAACCAGTTTATTTGTAAATGAGCCTATGGGAGATATTTTGTATTTGGATTATACTCACATAAATGTAGATTAAAGAGTTTGTTATTACAATATCGGTTTCAATAGAACTAGAATCCTCTACATTTTATAATAAAGTATATGGAAAAAGTGGAGTTTGAAAGATAAACAGTATAAACTTCAGAGCATCTAGATTTAAGAAATGGTTGATACTTGAACAAAAATGTAGCTAGATATAAAATAGGCCAAGAAGCACACTACAATTAAAAAAATTGAAATGTGAGGCCAGAATGTAACAATGGAAGGACAGAGTATCAGGAAGAGAGAAGAAACTACCAGGATCTCCAAATAGAGATCACAAATATATCACTGCTATTTCAGCAGCAGATAATTTCTATAATTGAGTGACATTTGAGCATCTGGGAACTTTTCAGAGGGTACATAAATGCTAGGGCCCTAAAAACTGGGGTGTGCAGTTATTGGTCATTTACAGAGGTTTGTTGCAGTTTATTAGCAGCTATGGTCCAAGAAGAAGAAAAGGAAAGAAATTACAGTCCAGGATATTCCTAATTCCTCTTTCCCCACTAACATTGTTTCTGTCCTATCTCCTAACAGGATGTGGAGGGGGATAAAGGATGGACAAAGGAAAACCTAAAATTTAGCAAAAACCAGCTACATTGTCACTCAGTTTTGTGAGGCATTATGGAGAACCTTACTAAAGGTGAAAACTCATGCTGAACCCCTCCCCCCCACACAATAATATTGGGAGACTTCAACACCCCACTCTCACCAATGGACAGATCATTGTAACAGAAACTAAACAGAGACATAGTAAAACTAATAGAGGTTATGCACCAAATGACATTAACAGATATCTACAGGACATTTTACTCTAAAACAAAAGAATATACATTCTTCTAAGCACCTCATAGTACCTTCTCCAAAATTGACCATATAATTGGTCACACAACAAGCCTCAACTGGTACAAGAAGATTGAAATAATTCTATCCACCCTATCAGATCACCATGGCCTAAGCCTGGTCTTCAATAACAGCAAAAAAACAACAGGAAACCCACATATAACAGGAAACTGAACAACTCTCTACTCAATGATAACTTGGTCAAGGAAGAAATAAAGAAAGAAATTAAAGACTTCCTGGAATTTAATGAAAATATTGGCACATCATAACCAAACTTATGGGACACAATGAATGTAGTGCTAAAAGGAAAATTCATAGCACTAAGCTCCCTGGTAAAGAATCTGGGGAGATCTTACACTAGCAACTTAACAGCACACCCTAGAGCTCTAGAACAAAAAGAAACAAAAAAAAAAAAAAAACCCAAGAGGAGTAGAAGGCAGGAAATAGTCAAACCCAGGGCTGAAATCTACCAAATAAAAACAAATAAAACAATATAAAGAATCAACAAACCCAAAAGGTAGTTCTTTGAGAGAATCAACAAGATAGATAAAACCCTAGCCAAATTAACTAAACGTCCTAGAAGCAGCATCCAAATTAACAAATGAGAAATGAAAAGGGACACATAAAACCAGAAATGGAGGAAATTAAAAAAAAAATCATCACATCCTACTAAAAAAGCCTATACTCAGAAAAATCTAGATGAAATGGATGATTTTCTAGACAGATACCACATACCAAAGTTAAATTAAAAGCAGGTAAACTATCTAAACTGGCCCCTAACCCATAAGGAAAAAGAAGTCCAAACGATGGCCTTGTTGGCCATCAATGAGAGGAGAGACCCTTGGTCTTCAATGCCTCTGTGTAGGGGAATTCCAGGACAGGGAAGTGGGAGTGGGTGGGGTGGTGAACAGGGGGAGTGGGAATGGTATAGGAGGTTTTCAGAAGGGAAACCAGGAAAGGGGATAGCATTTGATATTTAAATAAAAATAAAAAAAGAAACAAAACAATAAGAACAATAACAAAATCTCACGCCAAAAAAGGCTAATGCCAAATGGCCTTAGTGCAGAATTCTAAGAGACCTTCAAAGAAGACCTGATACCAATATTCCTCAAACTATTCCATAAAATAGAACAGAAGGAACACTACCTAATTCATTCTATGGAGCTCCAATTACTCTGATACCTAAACCACAGGAGGACCCAACCAAAAGAGAACTTCAGTCCAACCTCACTTATTAATATCAATGCAAAAATACTCAATGATATTCTGGCAAACCAAATCTAAGAATACATCAAAACTTTCAGTCATCATGATCAAGTAGGCTTCATCCCAGGAATGCAAGTTTGGTTCAAGATATGAAAATCCATGAACACAATCCACTATATAAACAAACTCAAAGAAAAAGAATCACATGATTATAACATTAGATGCAGAAAAAGCATTTCACAAAATACTACATCCCTTCATATTAATGGGAGAGTTCAGGATCTCAATTTCATATTAAACATAATAAAAGCAATATACAGCAATCCAACAGCAACTATCAGATTAAATAGACAGATACTGGAAGCTATCCAACTAAAATCGGGACAAGTCAAGGATGCCCACTCTCCTAATATCTATTCAATATAGTACTTGATGTGCTAGCTAATACAATTAAGACAACAAAAAGAGATCAAGGGGATACCAACTGGCAAAGAAGAAATAATGTTTTCACTATTTTCAGATATGCCAGTATAAACAAGCATCCCCAAAAATTCTACCAGAGAACTTCTCTAGCTGACAAACAACTTTAGCAACATACCTCAATACAAAATTAACTCAAATAAATTAGTAGCCTTCCTTTATACAAATGATAAACAGGGTGAGGAAGAAATTAGGGAAACAACTCCCTTCACAGTAGACACAAATACTATAAAATATCTTGGGGTAACTTTAACCAAGCAAGTAGAAGATCTATACAACAACAACTTCAAGTCTCTCAAGAAAGAAATAAAAAAAAATCTCAAAAATGGAGAGATCTCCCATGCTCAGGGATTGGCACTGGAGCTTTCACAAAAAGGGACATGGCATGACCACACACCAGAAGACCCATCAAGTAGATGAAAGTGTCAGATGCAGATATGTCCACCTAGCCAATGGACAAAGGCAGCTGACCCATGTGGTTGATTTAGGAAAGGCTGAAAGAAGGTGAGAAGGGCAATCCAGTAGGAGGACTAGGAATCCCCATCAAAATCCCAACTCAGTTCTTTATAGACTTAGAAAGAGCAATCCTCAAATTCATCTGGAATAACAAAAACCTCAGCATAGCTAAAACTATTTTCAACAGTAAAAGAACTTCTGGGGGAATCAGTACACAGGACCTTAAGCAGTACTACAGAGCAATAGTGTTAAAAATTGCTATTGGTACAGTGACTGGCAGGTAGATCAATGGAATAGAATTGAAGACCCACAAATGAAGCCACACAACTATGGTCACTTGATCTTCGACAAAGGAGCTACAACCATCCACTGGAAAAAAGATAGCCTTTTTATCAAATGGTACTGGTTCAACTAGAGGTCAGCATGCAGAAGAATGCAAATTTATCCATTCTCATCTCCTTGTACTAAGCTCATGTCCAAATGGAACAAGGACCTCCACATAAAACCAGACACACTGAAACTAATATAAAAGAAACTGGGGAAGACCCTTAAGGACATTGGCACAGGGGAAAAGTTTCTGAACAGAATACCAATAGCTTATGCTCAAAGATCAAGAATTGACAAATGCAACCTCATAAAATTACAAAGTTTGTGTAAGGCAAAGTACACTCTCAAAAGGACAAAATGGCAATCAACAAATTGGGAAAATATCTTCACCAAGCCTACATCTGACAGAGGGCTAATATCCAATATATACCAAGAAGTAAGAAGTTAGACTCCAAAGAGCCAAATAATCCAATTAAAAATGGCGTACAGAGCTAAACAAAGAATTTTCACCCGAAGAATTTCAAATGCCTGAGAAGTACCTTAAGAAATGTTCAACATTTCTTAATTTCTAATCATTAGGGAAATGCAAATCAAAACAACCCTGAGATTTTACCTCACACCAGTCAGAACGGTTAAGATTAAAAGCCCAGGAGACAGCAGGTGTTGGCAAGGATGTGGAGAAAGAGGAACACTCCTCCACTGCTGATGGAATTGCAAACTGATATAACAACACTGGAAATCAGTCTGGCAGATCCTCAGAAAACTGGGCCTGACACTTCCAGAGGACCCTGTTATACCACTTCTGGGCATATACCCAGAGGATTCCCCGCATGCAATAAGGACACATGCTCCGTTATGTTCATAGCAGCCATATTTATAATAGCCAGAAGCTGGAAAGAACCCAGATGTCCCTCGATGGAGGAATGGATACAGAAAATGTGGTATATTTACACCATGGAATACTGCATAGCAATTAAAAACAATAAATTCATGAATTTTTTAGGCAAATTGTTGGAACTGGAAAATATCATCTTAAGTGAGGTAACCCAATCACAAAAGAATGCACCTGGAATGCAGTCACTGATAAGTGGATATTAATTAGCCCACAAGCTCTGAATAATCAAGACAAAATTAACATAGCCAATGATTCCCAAGAAGAAGGAAGGAGAGGTTCCTTTGTGGAAAGGCTTGATCCAGCATTGTAGTTGAGTACCAAGACAGAGATATGGGAGGGCAATGATTGGGGAATGGGCAGAGGGAAGAGGGTTTATGGGACTTATTGGCAGGGGGGAGCTGGGAAAGGGGAAAGCATTTGGAATGTAAACAAACAATATAGAAAATAATAGAAAGACCCAGAAATATAACCACATGCTTATGGACACTTAAACTTTGACAAAAAAGCCAACGATATACATTGGATAAAAGAAAGTGTCTTCAATAAATGGTGATGTTCTAACTGGCTGTCAATATGTAGAAAGACGAAATAGACCCATATTTGTCATCTTGCACAAATTTCAAGTCAAAGTGAAACAAGGACCTCAACATAAAACTAGATACACTGAATCTAATAGAAGAGAGAGAGAGGGAAAATGCCTTGAACTCATTGGCATAGGGGAAATTTTTCTAAACAGAACTCCAATGATACAAGCTCTAAGATCAAGAATAGATAAATGGGACTTCATGAAATTGGAAAGCTTCTGCAATGCAAAGGACATAGCAAATAAGACAAATAGGCAACCAACAGATTGGTGAAAAAATCTTCAATAAACCCACATATATTATGAAGGGTTAATATTCAAAATGTATAAAGAACTCAAGAAACTAACCACTAAATATCTAAGCAACCTAATAAAAAAATGGGCTTTAGAACTAAACTGAGAATTCACAGCAGAGGAATCTTGAATGGCTGAGATACAACTAAAAAAATGTTCAAAATCCTTTGTGATCAGAGAAATCCAAATCAAAGTGACCCTGAGAGCCTACTTTACACAATAGCACATGTTGGAGAGGATATGGAGAAAGAAGAAGACTACTCCATTGCTGGTGGGGTTGTAAATTGGTACAACCACTCTGTAAATCAATCACAAGGTTCCTCAGCAAACTGGAAATAAATTTATCTGAAGACCCAGTAAACCACTCTTGGGAATATACCCCAAAATGCCTCACTATGCCACAGGGGTACATGTTCTACTATGTTCATAGCAGCCTTGTTTGTGATAGTTAGAAGCTGGAAACAACTCAGATGTCCCAAAACAAAAGAATGTATGCAGAAAATATGGTTCATTTGCACAATGGAATACTACTCAACTATTACGAATGAGGACATTCTGAGTTTTGCAGACAAATGAATGGAACTAGAAAATATCATCCTGAGTAAGGTAACTGAGACCCATAAGGACATGCATGGTATGTATGTACTCACTAATAAGTGGATATTAGCCAATAAATAGTACAGAATACCCAAGATACAGTCCCTAGAGCTCAAAAAGTTCAACAAACTGAAGGGCACAAGTTGGATTGCCCCAATCCAACTTCCAAGGGAGAAGAAAGCATCCACAAGGGTGGAAGGAGAGATCAGGGAGGGAAAGGGGATAGTGGGGTGGGAGGGAACATAATCTGGTATTGGGTTGGACAACAGGACTGAAGCCCTGAGGGCCAGCAGAAAGAATGGAAACAGGCCACCTCAGGAGGTAGGAGGTTGAGGTGACCCTCCAGAATGTACCATAATCCTGGGATGTGGAAGACTCTGGACTCAAAAGGAGGGACCTTAGATGAAATGCCCTACATTGGAGAGAGGGAACTTGTAGAGCCCACATCAAGCAGAAAACCAAGGCATCAATTGAGGGAGCAGTTTGCCATTCCACAGTCAAAACTCTGACCCATAATTGTTCATGTCTGAAAGAAATGTAGGGATGTAAAGGGAGAGGAGTCTGAGGAAAAGAAGGATAGCTCCAAAGAGGGATCCAGCTCAAGGGGAGGCACCAAGGTCTGACACTATTTCTGAGGCTATAGAGCGTTCACAAAAAAGGATCTTGTGTGACTACCCTCTAAAAGACCCAACAAGCAGTTGAGTCAGATGCAGATATTTTCACCCAACCAATGGACAGAAGCTATTGACCTCTGTGATTGAATTAGGGGAAAGCTGGTAGAAGCTGATGTGGAAGCTCATACAACTCTGTAGGTGGACCAGCAGTCTCAAACTGGACCCCTGAGATCTCTCAGACACTGGAACACCAACCAGGCAGCATACACCAGCTGATATGAGGCCCCTAACACATATACAGAAAAAGATTGCCAGGACTGTGTTTTGTCAGAGAAGATGCACCTAACCTTCAAGAGACTGGACAACCAGGGAGTTTAGAGGTCTGATGGTGAGAGGTTAGGAGTGGGGACATCATCCTGGAGACAAGGAGGTGGAGAGGTATGAGATGTGGAAGAGTTGGTGGGTGGACAGGAAGTAGAATATAATCTGGAGTTTAAAATAAATAAATAAATGGATAAATAAATAAATAAATAAATTGAAACAAAAAATTAAAAGTGTTTGCCATTTTATTAGCCCTTTTCCTCAAAAAAGAAAATTAGCAGTACTGTTCTTTATTTGGACAATATCTTATGTGAATTGAAATCATGTATATATACATATACATATACATATACATATACATATACATATACATATACATATACATATATGTTTGTGCAAGCATGGGTGTGTGTTTTTCCCTATCATACACACACACAGACACACATATAAGACAAAAACACACATACACACACATATTTATATATACACATAAGCAGAAGCTACTAGTCTAAACAGTAACATCACCTAAAGAATTCCAGCACAATGACCAAGAGAAGCCAATATGACAAGGTAGATGAGAAAACTCACAGGAAATCCTACCACTAGATAAAGACCTATAAGCAATTAATAGCTTCTGAGATAAGGAGATTCCTTCTTCAGGATTGACCTCTCTGTTATGTTTTTGAATCCCAAGTGGTCTTCCTTAAGCATACACACAATAGAATCCTTCTAAAATTCTTCAAGGAATACACTAAAACCTTCTCATGTTATATATAATGCCAGAAAATATTCACATTCCAAGCTATTAAAAACTGCTAAAATAGTAATTGTGGCAGATTAAGTTGGCAATTAGTATAAGAGTTTTGAGACTAACCAAAAAAGAACTCTATTATATAAGTCCCTAATTGTAATTTTGATTTTCTCAGATCAAAGAAGGCATGCTTAAACTAACCTTGACAGAAGGCGGGAAATGGTAGACAATAAGCAGAATCACTTCCAAGAACTAAACAGAAAACTGGGAAAGGGCAGGAAAGTGCACAGCGTTTTGGCAGAAAACAAAGAACAATCAAATATGATTATATAAAGATGAACAGAATCTTAATGTTTTCATTTAAATGCCAAATGGATAGCCTTTGCAGCATGTCCCTTTTGTGTTTTTAAATGGCAAATCTATTGATGATCACTTACTATAAAAATATCATGAGATAAGGCAACATTTTTATGCCTATTGGTTTTTATTTATTTACAATTTCAGTGGTTTAATTTTTTTCATTTTTAAATACTGTATTTTGGAAAGCAATCATTATACACAGGCATATGTTTCATTTTGATGTTTCTTTCACTGAAACTCCTGGTACTTTCTCACTCATTATAATTACATCACCTCAGTTTACACATCACCATTACCCTATTTTACACCAAAAACCCTCTTGCTCGCTTTTCATGGTGCCATTTTATAGCAGATATGTGTTTACACATCTACTGGGAGGGTTTTGTCTTTCTGAATCCGAATTATTTTGTTTAACATACTAGTTTTCGAATGTCATTCACCATCAGACATTTCATGATTTCACTACTCTACACCCAGCACTGTGCATTCTATTAGACTTTCACTACTCTACACCCAGCGCTGTGCATTCTATTAGACTTTACTTTGCAGTTTCAACCATTTTTTTTAGAACTTCATTCATAAGTACTGAATTTTCATGATTTCTGACCAGTCCTGAAATTTTGCAGTGCCTTCTTCACTCCCTGTTTAATTTCTGATTTCTTTAATTATTATTGCTTATTCCATATGCATATACATATACATTTATATACCTGACTATATCTATTTAATGTTGTTTTTATGTACATATATTTAGGACTGACCATTTGAAACTGGTTAACCTATCAGTCGTTTCTATGGAGGAACCCAATTCTCCCTGTCTCAACAACCATGAGTTGCATATTGCTTTTTCTGCAAACAACATGAAAAAAGAGGACTCTCAGAGATAAGAACCAAACGTGACATAACAAGATCCAATATGTCTAGGCAGGAACTCTCATATCAAAGCTGAGGAGGCAGCCCAGTAGGAGGACAAGGATCCCAGGAACACACAAGGGTCATACACCTCTCTTTCTTCTCTCTCTACAGGATCCAAGGAACATGCAAAAGAGTCACATACCTCTCTTTCTCCTCCCTTCCTTCCTCCCTCATGTGTGCACTCCATCTCCTGCTAATAGAATTCCATAAGCTAAACTACCATAGCATATAAATAGAATACCTATCTCAGAACCGTTTAGGCTCCCTGATTGCTGCTTCAGAATCTGTGAAGCCCTATAAATCCTGCAGAATCCTTGATTCTGGAAGCTGTTTTTAAGGCACTGGATCTCTGCATCTGCTCCTATCAGTTGAAGATGAAGCTTCTCCGAGGACAACTGGGTTAGGCATCTTTCTAAGAGTATCGCAGAGTATCACTAGGAACCATTTCATTGACATTTTTTTTCTTTTTGTCCATCTGGTGTTGACAGTGGTTTGGTTCAGGGCCATCCAGGCAGTGTTGAGCCTGGGATACCTCTCATTTCTCATATTGTGGGCCTGTAGCTAAATCAGTCAATGGTTGGCCAATCCTGCAAGTCCTGTAACACCATTCCCCAAATTGCACCATTTTGCACCCAGGGTACATTGCAGATCTTAGGTTTTGTGACTTGTATGGTGTCCCTGTCCTAACAGTGAAAGTCTTACCTGTTTACAGACTATGCCTGGATCAGGCTCTTTACTCCCATTAGAATGAGTATTCACAGCCCAATAGATGGAACAACAATATCAACCAACCAGACCCCTCAGAGCTCCCAGAGACTAAACCACTAACCAAAAAGTACACATGGAGGGACCCATGGCTTCAGCAACATATGTAGCAAAGGATATCCCTGTCGGATATCAATGAGAGGAGAGGGAGGCCCTTGGTCCTGTGAAGGCTTGATGCCCCAGTGTAGGGGAATGCCAGAATGGGGAGAGGGTGGGTCCGTGGGTATACACCCTCATAGAAGCAGGAAAAGGGGGGTTAGGATAGTGGTTTTCAGAGCTGAAAGCAGGAAAGGGGATAACATTTGAAATGTGAATAAAGAAAATATCTAATAAAAAATAACACCTCACTAGAATCAACCTTGCAAATTTCAGGGAGGTTTTAATGCTGTAACTTTCCACCAGTGAAATGCAAGCAATATTCTCATTGCAGTCTCTCCCTCCAAATCTCCCTCACTAGAACCTCCTGTTCAAACCTGGTTAATCTGGTGCTACTATGTGTTAAAATGCTAAATACTGCCCCTGCCCTCCCTGCAACCTCACCCCCACAAATGAATTCTCCCACCAGCTTTTGTTTTGATAATCTTTATTTCCCAAGTTAATTGTTTAAAAGGCTAAAGCCTGTGATTGGGCAATTGATAGAGTTAGGAGGGTTTTCAGTTACCTTACTGGGAGTTACAGGTGAAGAGACAAGAGAGAAGAAAGGACACAGTGAGAAGAGGATGTAGCCATGTGAGGAGATGAACCATGAACACATGGGCAGGAGAAACAGCAAGTAACAAGGGACCTATGTTTGTGATCTAAGTTATAATAGCTCCAAAATCTTTCTAATATAGGCTTACAGCTTGTAAATAAAGTACCTGGGTTGTGTGCCACTTATATGGGCCACCTAAAATTCATAATTCATTTACACATCCAACCTGCTCCAGTTCACTCACTTTTTCCCTTCCCAGGTAGATCAAAGTGTTCCCAACTAGAGCTTTCCTTGTTAATTCAGCCTCTCTGAGTCTGTGTCTTGTGACATAATTATCCTTTACTTCAGCTAAAATCCACTTGTGAGTACATCCGTGTTTGTCTTTCTATGCCTAGGTTACTTCAGTCAAAATATTTTGTTGTTGTTGTAGTTGTTGTTGTAGTTTTTGGTTTTTTGTTTGTTTTGTTTTTATAGTTCCATCCATTTGTCCTGCTTTTTTCATGATGTCATTTTCCTCCTAACAGCTATATAATACACCATTGTATGAATGTACCACATTTTCTTCATTCAGTGGAGTGACGTCTACTCTGATTCCAGGGTTTTTTTGTTATTATAAATAAGGCCAGTATCCTTGTGGTAGAATGGATCATTTTGGAGATTTATGCCCAAGAGTGATAGAGCTGGGTCTTGAGATAAACTGACTCCCAATTTTCTGAAGAGTTGTCATATTAATTTCCATAGTGCTAATAAATGTTTGGACTCCTACCAGTAAAGGAGTGTCTGCCTTTCTCCACATCATTGGCAGTATGTGCTGTCACTTGTATTATTGATCTTAGTTAGCCATTTGGGTATGTGTAGGATAGCAAAGTACTCTGACTTGAATTTCTTTGGTTGTTAACGATGTTGAGCTTTTCTCTGTTTTTCGGCCATTTGTTCTTCTCTTGTTGAGCATTCTAAGCTTAAATCTGCACCCTATTTTTTAATTGTTATTTGGTTTGTTAATGTTTAGTTTCTTGAGATCTTGATATCTATCTCTATCTGTGTCATATATATATATATATCTGTCTATCTCTCTTTATATCTATATATCTATATCTATCTATGTATATATGTTTATCTCTATATCTACATCTATCTCCTTATCTCTATCTCTATCTATCCATCTATATCTACATCTATATCCATATCTATATCTATATCATCTATATCTATATCCATATCCATATCTACATATGTGTATATATATATATATATATATATATATATATATATACATATATATATATATATATATTTAATGACATGTGGTTGGTGCACATCTTTTCCCATTCTGTAGACTGACATTTTGTTTAGGGTAAATGGTGTAATCAAATGGCTAAAAAGTATTTTCCATAAAATCAGAGAGAAACAATTTTAAAAGTATGTCAAGAGTATGGAACAATAAATAACAGGAATAAGAAAAAAACCTTCATTGTATATTAGAGTTTTAAAAACACAAAATAAAGGACTAGAAACCTTTAAGGCAGATAATTCAAATCATTTAATAAAGATGGACTGTTCAATGAACCACAGATTATTCCACAGAAAATTTTAAACTACAAAAGCCAGGAGAGATGTAGTTCAAATTATGGACTGTAAACAATGTTGATTTAGACTCCGTATTCATGAAACTATTTATTAATCTTAAAATGAAATACAGCTAACAAGGGAAGCTTCTGATCTACAGAGAGCCCTCAGGAGCACAGTTGCCCTCTGAGACAGCAGCACCAAACACCAGGCTCTCAGGAGCTTTAAACACCAACCAGTAATAACAAGTCAGGCTCCGTGGTCCAACACTCTCTTGGGGAGAGAAGCTCAACCAGACAGACCCCTGCGGACTGAGAGAGCCACCATCTAGGCTTCAGCAGTCCAGAAAGGGAAGCCCAGGTCCTGCAGGAATTCCTGTGGTTAGACAGACCCTGAGACCTGCCAACATCTTGGAACTGATAGACTAACCAGGCAAACTAGGAGGAGACCACAGGAGGCCAGATAAGTGCCCAGAGGCAAGCCAGTAGGACACTTGAGTCCAGCCCAGGAGAGTTGAGGAGGTAATTCAGAGCCCAGTGGTGAAAACCTTCTGGTTTCTGCCTCAGGAACACGGATGCCCTCTGAGACAGCAGCACCAAACACCAGGCTCTCAGGAGCTTTAGACACCAACCAGTAATAACAAGACCAACTAACTCCAGAAATAAACAATGGCAAAAGGCAAACATAGGAACATTACTAGCAGAAATCAAGGAAATATGGCAGTATCTGAAACCAGTTCCCTGACAGCAGTAAGTCCTGGATACCCCCAAACATCAGAAAAGCAAGATTCAGATCTAAAATCACTGGTCATGATGCTGTTAGAGAAACACTTAGACAAATCTCTTTAAGAAATACAGGAGAAAATGGATCAAAAGTAAGAAAACCCTCACAAGGCAAAACAAAAATATCTTAAAGAAATTCAGGAGAATATGGATCAAAAAATAGAAACCAATAAGGAGGAAATACAAAAATCACTTAAAGAAATACAGGAGAATGTGGGTCAACAAGTAGTAGTCATAAAAGAGGAAACACAAAAATGTCTTAAAGAATTACATAAAAACACAAACAAGCAAGTGAAAGACCTGAGCAAAACCATCCAGGATCTAAAAACAGACCTAGAAACAACTAAGAAATCACAAAGGGAGACAACTTTGGAGATAGAAAACCTTGGGAAGAAATCAGGGGCCATAGATGTAAATATCAACAGTAGAATACAGGAGGTAGAAGAAAGAATCTCAGATGCCGAAGTTACCATAGGAACCATGGGCTCAACAGTCAAAGAAAATGCAAAATGAAAAAAGCTTGTAGCCCAAAAACATCGAGGAAATCCAGGACACAATGAGAAGACCAAACATAAGGATTATAAGTATAGATGAGAGTGAAGATTTACAACTTAAAGGGCCAGCAAATATCTTCTACAAAATAATGGAAGAAAACTTCCCCAACCTAAAGAGAGAAATGCCCATGAATATACAAGAAGCCTACAGAACTCCAAACAGACTGGACCAGAACAGAAATACCTCCCATCACATAATAATCAAAACCCCAAATGTACTAAACAAAGAAAGAATATTAAAGGCAGTAGAAAAAAAGGGCCAAGTAACATATAAAGGAAGACCTATCAGAATTACATCAGACTTCTCACCAGAGACCATGAAAGCTAGAAGATCCTGGGCAGATATCATGCAGATTCTAAGAGAACACAATTTCAGCCCAAACTACTATACCCAGCAAAACTCTCAATCACCATAGATGGAGAAAACAAAGTATTTCATGACAAAACCAAATTTGCATGATATCTTTCCACAAACCCAGCCCTACAAAGGATAATAGGGGAAAAACACCATCCCAAGGAGAGAAACTACACCCCAGAAAAGCAAGATAGAAACTTCCTCTCATCAAACCCAAAAGAAGATAACCAATCAAAGACAAAAAATAATTTAAAAAATGTTAGGAAGTAATAATTACTATTCCTTAATAACTCTTAAGATCAATGGATGCAATTCCCCAATAAAAAAGACATAGACTAAAAGACTGGTTATGGAAACAAGACCCTACAATTTGCTGCATATAGGAAACACATCTCAGTGTCAAAGACAAACACTACATTAGAGTAAAAGGCTGGAAGACAATTTTACAAGCAAATGCTCTCACAAAACAAGCCGGAGTAGCCAGTCTAATATGAGATAAAATTGACTTTCAACCTAAATTCATCAAAAGAGACACAGAAGGTCACTTCTTGCTGGTCACAGTGTAAATCCAACAAGATGAACTCTCAATACTGGACATCTATGCTCCAAATGCAAGTGCACTCTCATTCATGAAAGAAACTTTACTAAAGCTTAAAGCACACATTACACCTAACACAATAATTGTGCATGATTTCAACACTCCACTCTCCTCAATGGGCTGATCAGGAAACATGAAACTAAGCAGGGACACAGTGAAAATAATTGAAGCTTTGGACCAATTGGATTCAACAGATATATAGAGAGCATTTCATCCTAAAGCAAAAGAATATACCTCTTTCTCAGCACCACATGGTACCTTCTCCAAAATCGATCATATAATTGGTCACAAGACAGATGTTAACAAATACAAGAAGATCAAATTAATCCCATGCCTCATATTAGATCACTATGGATAAAAGTGATCTTCAATAGCAAGAAAAACAACAGAAAGCCCACATACATATGGAAACAGAACAATACTCTACTCAGTGACACCATGGTCAAGGAAGAAACGAAGAAAGACATCAAAGACTTTTTATAATTCAATGAAAATGAAGGTACAACCTACCAAAATCTTTGGGACACAATAAATGCAGTGCTAATAGATAAACTCATAGCCCTGAGTACCTCCAAAAAGAAACTGGAGAGAGCGAGCATATGCGAACAGCTTAACAGCATACCTGAAAGCCCTGGAACAAAAAGAAGCTAATTCAACCAGGAGGAGTAGAAGACAGGAAGTCATTAAACTCCAGGCTGAAATCAATCAAGTAGAAAAAAGAAAACCATACAGAGAATGAACAAACCAGGAGCTGGTTCGTTGCGAAAATAAACACGATAGATAAAACCATAGCCAGACTAACCAATGGGCACAGAGACAGTATCTAAATTAACAAAATTAGAAATGAAAAGGGGTATATAACAACAGAAACTGAGGAAATTCAAAAGATCATCAGATCCTACTATAAAAGCCTATACTCAACACAACTAGAGAAGCTGAGGAAATTGACAATTTCCTAGACAGATACAAAATACCAAAATTAAATCAGGATAAATTAGATCAGCTAAACAGTCCCATAACCACAAGAGAATTAGAAGGGGTTATAGAAAGGCTCCTAACCAAAAAAAGTACGGGACCAGACGATTTTAGTGCAAAATTCTACCAGATTTAAAGAAGACCTAACAACAATACTCTTTAAACTATTCCACAAAATAGAAACAGAAGGGACACTGCCCAACTCATTCTATGCAGCCGCAATTTCGCTGATACTAAAACCACACAAAGATCCAACAAAGAAAGACAACTACAGGCAAATTTCCCTTATGAATGTCGATGCAAAAATATTAAAATTCTTGCCAATTGAATCCAAGAGCACATCAAAACAATCATTCACCATGATCAAGTAGGCTTCATCCCAGGGATGCAGGGATGGTTCGATATATGGAAATCCATCAATGTAATCCACTACATAAACAAATTAAAAGAAAAAAAACCACATGGTCATCTCATTCGATGCTGAAAAAGAATTTGACACAATTCACCATCCGTTCATGCTAATGGTCTTGGAAAGAGCAGGCTTTCAAGGCCCATACCTATACATAGTAAAAGCAATATACAGAAAACCAGTAGCCTATATCAAACAAAATGGAGGGACACTTCAAGGAATCCCACTAAAATCAGAAACTAGACAAGGATGCCCTCTATCTCCATACCTTTTCAATATAGTATTTGAAGTTTTAGCAAAAACAATTCGACAACATAAGAAAGTCAAAGGGATACAAATTGGAAAGGGAGAAGTCAAACTATCATTATTCGCAGATGATATGATAGTATAATTAAGCGACCCAAAAAACTCCACCAGAGAACTCCTACAGCTGATAAACAACTTCAGCAACGTGGCTGGTTATAAAATCAACTCAAGCAAATCAGTAGTCTTCCTGTTCTCAAAGGACAGGCAGGCTGAGAAAGAAGTTAGAGAAATAACACCCTTCAAAATAGCCACAAACAATATAAAGTATCTTGGCGTGACTCTAACCATACAAGTGAAAGATCTGTATGACAGGAACTTCAAGTCCTTGAAGAAAGAAATCAAAGAAGACCTCAGAAGATGGAAAAATATTTCATGCTCTTGGATTGGCAGGATCAATATAGTAAAAATGGCCATCTTGGGAAAAGCAATCTACAGATTCAATGCAATCCCCATCAAAATCCCAAATCAACTCATAGATCTAGGAAGAGCAATTCTTAAATTCATCTGGAGGAACAAAAACCCCAGAATAGCTAAAACTATTCTCAACAATAGAAGGGCTTCTGGGGGAATCAATATCTCTGACCTCACTACAGAGCAATTGTGTTAAAAACTACATGGTATTGGTACAGCAACAAGCAAGTAGATCAATGGAATAGAATTGAAGACCCAGAAATAAACCCACAGAATTATGGTCACTTGGTCTTTGATAAAGGAGGTACAAGCATCCAATCAAAAAAAGGTAGTCTTTTCAACAAATGCTGCTGGTTCAACTGGAGGTCAACATGCAGAAGAGTGCAAATTGACCCACTCTTATCTCCTTGTACTGAGATCAAACTCTAAATGGATCAAGGACCTCCACATAAATCCAGACACACTGAAACTAATAGAAAAGAAACTGGGGAAGACCCTGGAGGACATGGGCACTGGGGGAAAGTTTCTGAACAGATTACCAATAGCTTATGCTCTAAGATCAAGAATTGACAAATAGGACCTCATAAAATTTCTGTACAACGTTTCTGTAATGCATAGGACACTGTCAGAAGGACTAAATCGGCAAGCAACAAATTGGGAAAAGATCTTCACCAACCCCACATCTGACAGAGGGCTAATATCCAATATAAACAAAGAACTCAAGAAGTTAGACCCCAGATAACCAAATAACCCTTGTAAAAATGGGGTACAGAGTTAAACAAAGAATTTTCACCAGAAGAAATTCAGATGGCTGAGAAGCACGTTAAGAGGTGTTCAACATCATTAGTCATCAGGGAAATCCAAATCAAAACAATCCTGAGATTCCACCTCACACCAGTCAGAAATGGCTAAGTTTAAAAACTTAAGAGACAACAGGTGTTGACGAGGATGTGGAGAAAGGGGAACGTTCCTCCACTGTTGGTGTGATTGCAAGATGGTACAACTGCTCTGGAAATCAGTCTGGCATTTCTTTAGAAAATTGGGCATGACACTTCCTGAGGACCCTGTCATACAACTCCTGGGCATATACCCAGAGGATTCCCATGCATGCAATAAAGACACATGTTCCACTATGTTCATAGCAGCCTTATTTATAATAGAAGCTGAAAGGAGCCTAGATGTCCCTCAAAGAAGGAATGGATTCAGAAAATGTGGTATATTTATACAATGGAATACTACACAGCAATTAAAAATAATGAATTCATGCAATGTGTAGGAAAATGGTTGGATCTGGAAAATATCATCCTATGTGAATTAACCCAATAACAAATAAATACACATGAATTGCAATCTCTGATAAGTAAATATTAATGAGCCCAGGAGCTCTGAATGCTCAAGGCACAATTAGCAAATCAAAAGATTCCCAAGAAAAAGGAAGGAGAGCATCCTGGTCCTGAAAAGACTGAAAAGACTGGATCCAGTTTTGTAGGAGAGTACCAGAACAGAGAAATTGTCGGGGGGGGGGTGATTGGGGAATGGGCAGGGGGAAGAGGACTTATGGGACATATGGTGAGGGGGGAACCAGGAAAGGTGAAAGCCTTTGGAATGTAAAGAATATAGTAAATAAAAAAATTTAAAAAAATAAAAGTAAAAATAAGGAGAAGGAATAAGAAAAAAACAAAAAACAAAAAACAAACAATAAAAGAAGTATAGCATTTCCATGATAAAACTATGATTAAAGGATTCTTGACTACTAAACTAGCTCTAATAAGGATACAAGAAGGAATCCTCAGTGTAGAGATAATGATAAACACATGTAAGAAACCACAAGGAATAAATAAATTATTCCAGCTTAGTTTATCAAGACATATCTAACCCACACAATGTAGAAATTGACAGGAATCCAAACACACCTTTCTATAATAGCTATGAATATTATTGATTCCAGTTTTCTTACAAAAAGGTACAGACAAGTAGATTTATTTAGAAAAAAAAACTTTCATCTTTTTATGCCTACAAGTTACACACATTTACATTAATGAATACTATCTTGGAATAAAAGGTTTCGAATATTTTTCAAGCACACAGAGCTAGGAAACAAGCAGGTGTCAATAAGCAAATATCTGTTAAAACAGACATCAAACCAGTAATGGTCAAAAGAGATACATTAAGGTTGTTTATATTCATTAGAAGAACAAATTACCAAGAGTGCATTATAATCCTTAAATTTTGTATCAAACATATATTCATCCAATTTCAGAAGAGAGATATAATAGATGTAAAATCACAGATTAACCCACAGTGTGAGTGCGGGTGATTTCCATACTTCACTGTCACAAACAGACTGTTCATGCTCATGAAACCTAACGGAACAAGACAGATGCAAGGACACCATAAATAAATGGTTCTAACAGACATCTACAGAATATTGTTTATTGTTATTTTAATTTTATTTTTTATTTTGAATTTCTTATTCATGTATACTAATCAAATATAATCACATCTATTTCCCACTTTCCCATTTCAACTACTCCATAAGAAAGCTTTGAATATATATCTCTTAATGCTCATTTTTGATAGTTCAGTAATTCCAGTTAAAACTATACATATTTGAGGAGTCTCTTTACAATAGTCAATTTAACTTTCTCAAAGAATTGATTTGAACTTAATGCAAAAATCAAATTTAAAAAAAAAACAGTAAAGTTGATTTAGCATCTTGTCTTCTATATGACCATGGTAAAATAGATTTAGACACCAACAGCAATAAAACCTCTGGAAAGTGTACAAACCCATGAAGAATGAATAAGACATCTTAGATTCCCATTTTGAGAGATAATATTTCAGTAAGTATATTATTTAGACATTGGACTAGATTAATAACCAAGAAAATGGCAATGTTTCATGAAGATATTGGAGTGTATAAATATTTCTGATGTATACTTAAAACAAAATTTCATCCAAATAGCAATGAAATTCAATGTATTCAACGACTCTCTAAGATCACCAAGAGAAAGAGATTATGAGGCGAAACACAGGAAATGATTGCATACTGCCCCAGTATTAAAAACTTCAAAATAAGGATTTTGACTATTGAAACAATGGGAACAAACTTAAACAAACTTTAAACTAAAAATATTTATCTCAGCCCCTCATTCCTCTTGCTCCTCACAACTTGTAGCAAGCAAAAAAAGCTGTTCTACTCTCTCCATGCTCTGTACCCTTGTTATGAGGCGGGAAAGCTGAGGAGCTGAACCTGTCCTCAGCAGCTGGATAGTCTGGAGGTTGGGCCTTGTGCCTCTCCTGGGCAGCACAGTACAGCTGTCCCTGATGGCAAAGTCATGGGTATACCTATCCTGAAGGTGTAAGAGTGGGAGAGTTGGCCAAGCCCCTCACTGGCCACAGCACACTGGGGATCAGTCTCTGCATCTTGACTTGGCAGCACAGTAGAGCTGGATTTGGTGCTGTGGGTCCAGGTATGAGAGCAGGAGAGTTGGCATTGCCCCTTGCTGTGGGGAGCCATCCCTGCATTTTCCATTACAAGAAGGCGCCAACATCCAGGTGACACCATGAAGTAAACAAGTCAGTGCGCAGGTGCTGGGTAGTTTTCCATCCCTTGGTCTCCGCCTCTCCCGTTGCGTCATATGGCCTGATGAGCTGCAGCCAGTCAGTGGATGACACGTCAGAATCGGAAGTTGCAGCCTATATAAGGGATGGGCTTTTGTGTGTTCGGGTTCTCTGCTCTGTAGGCTTATGCTCTCCCTCTCAAGAGCATTAAAGCTTTGTTGCAGAAGGATCCTGAGTGTGCTGTTCTTGCTGGCGAGATGGTAGTGAGGGACACCTTGCTCGCTGCTGTGTTGGGTGAGGTAGCAGAAGCAGTGCAGGAGGGGTCACTCTGGTGGTGTGGATGTGGGAAAGCTAGTAGGCTGACCACCTCTTCTACTACCCAGGTCCAGATCCAGTGTCTATCTATGAAGGTTAGAACATTTGAAAGGGCCTAGTCCTGGAGACCCTATGCTGTATGTTCCCCATGATACAGGGCATCAACAGGATATCGGAGAGGAGGGAAAAATAAGATCTAGTACTGATAGTGTAGGAGAAAGCACAGGCCTCTAACCAAACCAATGATTAGTAAAGATGTGAGAACAAAAGTCTATGCTGTGTCACACTGTGCCACTACAGGTTCTATGACATAATTTCATTTAATGTTTTATTTCTCTTATTTATTTATTTATTTTTAAAATTTTTTGGGGGGATGCCACATGGGCAAAGAGTAGATACAAAGGCAAAGGGACACGAGTGGGATTCGGCTGCATGAGGTGAGATTCACAAAGAATTAATACAAAAAATAAAAAGACAAGGTTATTTAGAGGTAATGTTTATTTACAATTATTTATCCACCTATTTTATTGTTTTTCAAACCACATATAGATAGAAATATTTACCTGAACTGTGAGAATGTGATAACATTTGCAAAAGAATAAGGCTGTTCTTAGAGTGAAGGCAAATATTTTTGACAATTAGGGTATATATATACATATATATACACACAGTAATTCTGAATACCCATAATCAATTCATCATGAATCTTTCAAATTCCAAGAACAGCAAAACATATTGTAGTATATACGAAGGAGAGTTAAAACATGTCCTAATAAAAGTAAAGAGTTCCATGTTAGAGAATGTATCAAAAAAAGCCTCAATAAATGAATCAATGTGAGTCCTCTGTGTTCTAGTGGAAGTGCAATTAAAAACGAGGACAGAACTTGTGTCCAAGATCTGCCTTGTACTAGCTTTGTATAAACTCTCCAACTTAATACACAGTGACTTTTTGACCTCTGTCATAAACATCTGAAATTAGAGGAAATGTTAATCACTGAATGGCACACTTCACTCAGTGACAGGAGCAATAGGTATTTTCTGAAGAGCAACTGTGCAAAGTACAACCTTAGTTGGAAGATTTCATTATCAAACCAACTTCTGTCATTCCAGGACTACACACCTGATGATGATCAGAAACACAAAATTATAGTCACAGGGTGCTGAAGGGAGAAATACACTTAATACATTTCAGAATTGCAGTCCTATAGGAGAAACAAGAATATAAACCAACCAGTACCCCAAGAGGTTCCACGGAATAAACCACCAACCAAAGAGAATGCATGGAGGGATCTATGGCTCCAGCTTCATATGTAGCAGAGGATAGCCTAGTTGGACATCAATGGGAGGGTAGGCCCTTGGTTCTGAGAAGACTCAATGCCCCAATATAGGGGAATGCCAGGACAGGGAAGCAGGAGTGGGTGCATTGATGAGCAGGGGGAGCAGGAGTGGGTTAGGGGGTTTTGGAAGGGAAACCAGGAAAGGGGATAACATTTGAAATGTAAATATAGAAAATATCTAATAAAAAATTTTGAAGTCTGGAAAAAAATATTTTCTGAAATTCACTCTTCATAATCATGAAATTTATGTTATTTACCTTTCTTTAACTGGGAAAATGGCTTTCTATTGAATGTTTTTTCTTTTTTCACTTCTAGTAGAAAAGTAAAGGTAAGTCACAAATATCTTAGAAGAAAATATTATTACTATTTTAATGTAACAACTCATACACAAAAATACTTAATAAAAATCCTTGAATAAGTATGCTCATGTGAAAAATTCAGTAAATAACACAAATTATGTATTCACTTATCACAGAAATTTATATGTGATTATATAGTTAGTTGGGGCAGTAAGCTACATATATAAAACTAGGTGTGCATATTTATTATTCAATAAATACAAACTAGCTTAATATTAGGCTTACATTATTCTGTTGTAATATGTTACAAATAAATGAGATTTAATATTCATATCAACTTCAACATCAACTGTATAGAAGTGGACTGGACTGGACAGTCATTCCTCCCTGAAGGATTCTCTTCTTCTTCTTCTTCTTCTTCTTCTTCTTCTTCTTCTTCTTCTTCTTCTTCTTCTTCTTCTTCTTCTTCTTCTTCTTTTTCTCGAGACAGGGTTTCTCTGTTTAGCACTGGCTATCCTGGAACTCACTCTGTAGATCAGGCTGACCTCGAACTCAGAAATTCACCTGCCTCTGCCTCCCAAGTGCTGGGATTAAAGGTGTGCACCATCAGGTGTTGGAGAGGATGTGGAGAAAGAGGAACACTCCTCCACTGCTAGTGGTACTGCAAGCTGGTACAACCACTCTGGAAATCAGTCTGGCGGTTCCTCAGAAAACTAGACATGATATTTCTGGAGGACACATCCATACCACTCCTGGGCATATACCCAGAAGATTCCCCAGCATGCAATAAGGATACATGCTCCACTATGTTCATAGCAGCCTTATTTATAATAGCCAGAAGCTGGAAAGAGCCCAGATGTCCCTCAATGGAGGAATGGATACAAAAAATGTGGTATATGTACACAATGGAATACTATTCAGCCATTAGAAACAATGAATTCATGAAATTCTTAGAGAAATGGATGGAGCTGGAGAATGTCATACTAAGTGAGGTAACCCAGTCTCAAAAGAATACCCATGGTTTGCACTCACTGATAAGTGGATATTAGCCTAGAATCCTGGAACACCAAAGACACAATTCACGTACCAAATGATGTCTGACAAGAAGAAAGGAGTGGACACTGGTGCTGGAAAGGATCAAAGCATCAGTGTAGGGGAATACCAGAACAGGGAAGAGGGAAGGGGTGGAAGAGGGAGCAGGCGGAGGGAAAAGGGCATGTGGGACCTTTGGGGTGTGGGGAACCAGAAAAAGGGAAATGAATTGTAAATATAGAATATATCCAATGAAAAAAAAGGAAAAAAAAAGGTGTGCACCACCATGCCCAACAGGGATGCACTTCTCATGAAATTTTGCTTCCATGCACTTTACTTATTTGGCTTTGCCTTATATTTAGACATTACTTCCCTTCTTTGATTCTATCTCACTAAAAGATTTTTTAGATTATTCTCCTAACCAGCTTCAACTCAGATTTTTTTTCTAAAACTTGTGTTTATTTGAATGTTTACTTTAGTTTTGATAACATACACAAAGTTTTATCACTATTATGATTGCTACAACATTTTATTCTTCCTACAATTTGTGTATTCCTTTAGGTCCCAAGTCTTAAAAGGAAGAGTCACACTGGGCACTGGGAAAAAAATTCTTTGGTGTTACCTATAGACTGGTTGCACCAAGTAAGCAATTTTTATTATCCATATACATGGTTCCAGCTTCTACTTATTTTCAGTGCAACTCTATAACTATTTATGGGTAAATGATTAACAATACTAGTGCCAATGATAGGGCCATGAAATTATGTCATTTCATAACAGTAAAATTGGTTATAATTTCAATTGATGAGAATACTCTCAACATGACTTCCTATCAGCTAATTAAAATTATGTTAACTTAAAGACTATTCTTACCTTATTATGGAAAGATGATATAATATAAAAACACATATATTCAATTTTCCCATGAATTAATTTTTAAAAATGTATACAGCCATAGTGAAGATTTCTTATTCCTTTTTTGTTTTTTGTTTTGTTGTTGTTTTTTTTTTTTTTGTTTGTTTTAGTCTGGGAAAGTTATTGCAGTAAGACAATGAGTCTTGTTACAATAGCCTAGTTCAGAAACTGCAACAGAGATTCTTGAATAAAAAGGTATTCCAGAATAGTCTTCCTGCTTATATATGCAGTAAAGATTAGATATGCTAAAAATCTAAGTCAACATATTTAAGTGGGGATAATGAGGATATTTTAACATTAAACACAGAAAGGTTTTTGATTTTCATATCTAGGCATACACACTATACAGCTGTCAATCATCCTCAAATTCCTGAGGCTGGATTGTATAGATAACTTGATATATGATTTCTCACATGTATAAAATATATAAGAGACTAAGAATTACCAGACATACTTTAAAGTGAAAACAAAACTAAACAAAACAAAATAAAAACCAAATAATCTAAAAAACAAGAAATTCTATTACTAACTCTTAAACTAAGGATAATGATTAATAAGACCTTTTAAGTTGTCCCCAAAATAGACAAATTTTTACATACAATGCAAAATAGCATCCAGAAAGAGCTGTCTGTATATGTCACAGTTTTCACTGAATACAGTACTATACACATATGAATAATGTGCAAATGCTGACACTAAAAACAGTGTCTGTGATCATAAAACTTTACAGTGTCCCTGTATGTATAAGAATAGTTTCTAAGAAAAAACAGAGTCAAATACCTTTATGAGCAAATGACAGGAAGATATGTTTTAGACAGACATCCATATATTCTAAAGGAATATGTAATTACAACCACCAAAATTAGAATTTACATAGTACTTAAAATAAGAAAAAAAGGTAAAGTGTAGAGATGACTCAATAGGTAAGAAAACTGTCATTTGACTCTGCTCAACTGTGGCCATCTTGGTGGCGGGTGCTTAGACCAAGCGGGCAGAAACAGATACCCGAGATACCCCAAGCTTAAGATCTCGGTGGACCCGGGCTGCCAGCTAGTCATCTAAGAATGGGAACTTGCCAGAGCAGCAGTCCTGTGTGCCAGCAGGGTGTGTGCTCCCTGCCCTGAGGGAGATTAGGCAAGCCACACTCCCCACATCCAGCGACCACCTCCGGCATCCTTGCAGTGGTCCAGACTAAGGAGAGAGGAGCCAGGTACCCCTGGTATCCAGAACTTGGGGTCTTTGGGGGCTCAAGACCCCCTGGCAGCGAACTGGGCAGAGCAGGTTTCCTGGGCCCCAACCAGGTGTGGGCTCTGCGCTCTGAGGGGAACCCTGCACTCTGCTCATCCATGGCCATCTTGGTGGTGGGTGCTTAGATTGAGTGGGCAGAAACAGAGACCTGAGATACCCCAAGTTTAAGATCCTGGGGGACCCTGGTCGCCAGCCGGTCATCTAAGAATGGGAGCTTGGCAGAGCAGCAGTTCCTGTGTTCCAACAGGGCTTGGGTTCCTGGCCCTCTGGGAGTCCCTGTACTACACACTGCCCATTCCCTGAGGCTGAAGACAGCATCCTTGCTGCTGAGTGAACTAAGCAAAAAGAACCAGAGAAGTCAAGCAGCTTCAGGTCCACAGAGATAACTGAATATAACATTGCTTAGAGCAAGATACACCAGGGATCCAACAGCAACCAAGAGGAGAACAACACATCAGCAATCTGTGCCAGGGGAAACCCAGTCATGCAATGGCGGGGAAATAGCCTTTAGAGCCCACAGGAGGTTCAAGCACCAGCAAGTGATTATACGACCATCTAAGGCCAGAGATAACCAGATGGCAAAAGGCAAACGTAGGAACGTTACTAACAGAAATCATGGCAATATGGCAAAATCCGAACCCAGTACCCTGACAGCAGTAAGTCCTGGATACCCCAACACACCAGAAAAACAAGATTTGGATCTAAAATCACTGGTCAGGATGCTGATAGCAGAACACATAGATAAATCTCTTAAAGAAATACAGGAGAAAATGGATCAAAAATATGACGTCCTTTCAAGGCAAACACAAAAAATCACTTAAAGAAATTCGGGAGAATATGGATCAAAAATTAGGAAAAATTAGGAAAAATAAGGAGGAAGTACAAAAATCACTTAAAGAAATAAAGGAGAACATGGGCCAACAAGTAGAAGTCATGAAAGAGGAAACACAAAAAACTCTTAAAGAAATACATGAAAATACAAATAAGCAAGTGGAAGATCTGAGCAAAACCATCCAGGACCTAAAAACAGAAGTAGAAACAACTAAGAAATCGCAAAGGGGGACTACTTTGGAGATAGAAAACCTTGGGAAGAAATCGGGAGTCACAGATGCAAATATCAACAATAGAATACAAGAGATAGAAGAAAGAATCTGAGATGCTGAAGACACCATAGAAACCATTGATTTAACAGTCCAAGAAAATACAAAATGCAAAAAGCTTGTAACCCAAATCATCCAGGAAGTCCAGGACACAATGAGAAGACCAAACCTAAGGATTATAGGAATAGATGAGAGGGAAGATATACAACTTAAAGGGCTAGCAAATATCTTCTACAAAATTATGGAAGAAAACTTCCCCAACCTAAAGAGAGAGTTACCCATGAATATACAAGAAGCCTACAGAATTCCAAACAGACTGGACCAGAACAGAAATACCTCCAGTCACATAATAATCAAAACCCCAAATGTACTAAACAAAGAAAGAATATTAAGGGAAGTAAGAGAAAAAGGCCAAGTAACATTTAAAGGAAGACCTATCAGGATTGCACCAGACTTCTCACCTGAGACCATGAAAACTAGAAGATCCTGGGCAGATATCATTCAGACTCTAAGGGAACACAAACTTCAGCCAAAACTACTATACCCAGCAAAACTCTCAATCATCATAGATGGAGAAACCAAGGTATTCCATGACAAAACCAAATTTGCACATTATCTTTTGATAAACCCAGCCCTACAAAGGATAATAGGGGAAAAACACCAACACTAGGAGGGAAACCACACCCCAGAAGAACAAAGATAGAAACCCCCTCTCATCAAACTCAAAAGAAGATAACCACTCAAAAACAAAAATAACATCAAAAATGACAGGAAGAAATAATCACTATTCCTTAATATCTCCAACATCAATGGACTCAATTCCCCAATAAAAAGAAATAGACTAACAGACTGGATATGGAAACAGGACCCTACATTTTACTGCACTCAGTGTAAAAGACAAACACTACCTTAGAGTAAAAGGCTGGAAGACAATTTTACAAGCAAATGTTCTCAGGAAACAAGCCAGAGTAGCCATTCTAATATCAGATAAAATTGACTTCCAACCTAAAGTCATCAAAAGAGACACAGAAGGTCACTTCTTGCTGATCAAAGGAAAAATTCACCACGAAGAACTCTCAATACTTAACATCTATGCTCCAAATGAAAGACCACTCTCATTCATAAAAGAAACTCTACTAGAGCTTAAAGCATACATTATACCTAACACAATAATTGTGGGTGACTTCAACACTCCACTATCCTCAAGGGACCAATCAGGAAAGCAGAAACTAAGCAGGGACACAGTGAAACTAATTGAAGCTTTGGACCAATTCGATTTAACAGATATATATAGAACATTTCATCCCAAAGCAAAAGTTTTGGGATGTTTTCTCAGCACCACATGGTACCTTCTCCAAAATCGACCATATAATTGGTCACAAGACAGATGTCACCAAATACAAGAAGATCGAACTAATACCATGCCTCCTATCAGATCACTATGGAGTAAATGTGGTCTTCAATAGCAAGAAAAACAACAGAAAGCCCACATACGCATGGAAGCTGAACAATACTCTACTCAATGACACCAACTTGGTCAAGGAAGAAATAAAGAAAGACTTCAAAGACTTATTAGAATTCAATGAAAATGAAGGTACAACCTATCCAAATCTATGGGGCACAATGAAAGAAGTGCTAAGAGGAAAACTCATTGCACTGAGTGCCTCCAAAAAGAAACTGGAGACAGCATACACTAGCAGCTTAACAGTACACCTGAAAGCCCTGGAACAAAAAGAAGCTAATGCACCCAGGAGGAGTAGAATACAGGAAATCATCAAACTAAAGGCTGAAATCAATCAAGTAGAAATAAAGCAAATCATGCAAAGAATCAACAATACCAGGAGCTTGTTCTTTGAGAAAATCAACAAGATAGATGGAACCCTTAGCAGACTAACCAATGGGCACAGAGACAGTATAAAAATTAACAAAATTAGAATCGAAAAGGGGGTATAACAACAGAAACTGAGGAAATTCAAAAAATCATCAGATTCTACTACAAAAGCCTATACTCAACGCACCTGGAGAATCTGGAGGAAATTGGCAATTTCCTAGAGAGATACCAAATACCAAAATTAAATCAGGATCAATTAGATCAGCTAAACAGTCGCATAACCCCTAGAGAAATAGAAAGGGTTATAGAAAGTCTCCCAACCAAAAAGAGGATGGGACCAGATAGTTTTAGTGTAGAATATTATCAGACTTTCAAAGAAGACCTAATACCAATACTCTTCAAACTATTCCACAAAATAGAAATGGAAGGAACACTGCCCAACTCATTCTATGAATCCACAATTACGCTGATACCAAAACCACACAAAGATCCAACAAAGAAAGAGAACTATAGGCCAATTTCCCTTATGAATATCGATGCAAAAATACTAAATAAAATCCTTGCCAACAGAATCCAAAAGCACCTCAAAACGATCATTCACCATGATCAAGTAGGCTTCATCCCAGGGATGCAGGGATGTTTCAATATATGGAAATCCATCAATGTAATCCACTACATAAACAAACTAAAAGAAAAAAAACCACATCGTCATCTAATTAGATGCTGAAAAAGCATTTGACAAAATTCAGCATCCTTTCATGCTAAAAGACCTGGAAAGAACAGGAATTCAAGGCCCATACCTATACATAATAAAAGCAATATACAGCAAACCTGTAGCCAACATCAAACTGAATGGAGGGAAATTTGAAGCAATCCCACTAAAATCAGAGACTAGACAAGGCTGCCCTCTCTCTCCATATCTTTTCAATATAGTACTTGAAGTTCTAGCAAGAGCAATTGACAATATAAGGAAGTCAAAGGGATACAAATTGGAAAGGAAGAAGTCAAACTATCATTATTTGCAGATGATATGAAAGTATACTTAAGCAACCCAAATAACTCCACCAGAGAACTCCTACAGCTGATAAACAACTTCAGCGAAGTGGCTGGTTATAAAATCAACTCAAGCTCCTTCCAACTTCTGGCTATTATAAACAAGGCTGCTATGAACATAGTGGAGCATGTGTCTTTATTGTATGCAGGGGGATCCTCTGGGTATATGCCCAGGAGTGTTATGACAGGGTCTTCTGGAAGTGTCATACCCAATTTTGTGAGGAACAGCCAGACTGATTTCCAGAGCAGTTGTACCATCTTGCAATCCCACCAAGAGTGGAGGAGTGTTCCTCTTTCTCCACATCCTTGCCAGCACCTGTTGTCTCCTGAATTTTTAATCTTAGCCACTCTGACTGGTGTGAGGTGGAATCTCAGGGTTGTTTTGATTTGCATTTCCCTGATGACTAATGATGTTGAACATCTCTTAAGGTGTTTTTCAGCCCTCAAAGGAGGAATGGATACAGAAATGTGGTGTGTGTGTATATATATATATATATATATATATATATATATATATATATATATACATACATATATATACACATATATGAATGAATATACATACATATATATATACATATATATGAATGAATACTGCTCAGCAATTAAAATAATGAATTCATGCAATTTGTAGGCAAATGGTTAGATCTGGAAAATATCATCCTAAGCGACTTAACCAAATCACAAAAGAATACATATGAAATGCAATCACTGATAAGTGAATATTAATGAGCCCAGAAGCCCTAAATACTCAAGGCACAATTAGCAAGTCAAATGATTCCCAAAAAGAAGAAAGGAGAGGACCCTGGGCCAGAAAAGATTGGATTCAGTTTTGTAGGAGAGTACCAGAACTGGAGAAATGGTGGGAGGAGGAGGATTGGGGAATAGTTGGGGGGGGAGAGGACTTATGGGACATATGGTGGGGGTGGACTGGGAAAGGGGAAATCCTTTGGAATGTAAACAAAGAATATAGAATAAAAAATTAAAAAAAAGAAATAGAAGGTGCAAACATAAATTATGGAAAAAATAGCTACAATTCACAGAACTTATCTTATGGGACATATGGTGAGGGGGGAACTGGGAAAGGGGAAAGCCTTTGTAATGTAAACAAAGAATATAGAAAATAAATAAAATTTGTTTACATAAAAAAATCAACTCAAGCAAATCAGTAGCCTTCCTATACTCAAAGGACAAGCAGGCTGAGAAAGAAGTTAGGGAAATAACACCCTTCACAATAGCCACAAACAATAGAAAGTATCTTTGTGTGACTCTTACCAAACAAGTGAAAGATGTGTATGACAAGAACTTCAAGTCCTTGAAGAAAGAAATTGAAGAAGACCTCAGAAGATGGAAAAAATTTCTTGCTCTTGGATTGGCAGGATCAATATAATAAAAATGGCCATCTTGCCAAAAGCAATCTACAGATTCAAGGAAATCCCCATCAAAATCCCAAATCAATTCTTTATAGATCTAGAAAGAGCAATTCTTTTTTTATTGGATATATTCTATATTTACATTTCATTTCCTTTTTTGTGGTTCCCCACCCCCCAAAGGTCCCACATGCACTTTTCCCTCCCCCTGATCCCTCATCCACCCCTTCCCACTTCCCTGTTCTGGTATTCCCCTACACTGATGCTTTGATCCTTTGACATCCACTCCTTTAGTCTTGTCAGATATGATTTGGTATGTGAATTGTGTCTTTGGTGTCCCAAGATTCTAGGCTAATATCCACTTACCAGTGAGTGCATACCATGGGTATTCTTTTGAGACTGGGTTACCTCACTTAGTATGATGTTCTCCAGCTCCATCCATTTCTCTAAGAATTTCATGAATTCATTGTTTCTAATAGCTGAATAGTAATTCACTGTGTATATATACTACATTTTTTTTGTATCCATTCCTCTATTGAGGGACATCTGGGTTCTTTCCAGCTTCTGGCCATTATAAATAAGGCTCGTGTGAACATAGTGGAGCATGTATCCTAATTGCATGCTGGGGAATCTTCTGGGTATATTCCCAGGAGTGGTATGGCTGGATCCTCTGGAAGTATCATGTCCAGTTTTCTGAAGAACGGCCAGACTGATTTCCAGAGTGGTTGTACCAGCTTGCAATCCCACCAGCAGTGGAGGAGTGTTCCTTAGAAAGAGCAATTCTTAAATTCATCTGGAGTAACAAAAAACCCAGGATAGCTAAAACTATTTTCAACAATAAAAGGACTTCTGGGGGAATCAATATCCCTGACCGCAAGCAATACTACAGAGCAATTGTGTTTAAAACTGCATGGTATTGGTACTGAAAGACCCCTGAAGGGAGACCCTCACTCAAGTCTCGGGAGTAGCGCGCACCCAGTAAGGCACTGAGACCGAATTCGTTGTGATCACACGAAGTTTATTGAAGATGGGATTAAACGAGATCTCAGGCCAGCTTGCTGGGGTCGAGACTCATACACCACGCAGGGGTAGAGGAGTTCGACCCCCACCTGAACTTGTGACAAGCTTATAAAGGCAAAAACCATAAAAGAGGGGGGGAGGACTGGGGAGGAAATAGGGGAAGTCTAAAGTCACACATTTACTATTTACTATGTGTTACATTAAGTGACATTCCTGGGGCTTTGGGACATTCCATAGGGGCTGTTGGGACCCCTGTGGTTATTCCGGGAGCTGTTTTCCTCAAGAGAGTTGTTTTCCTCTCAAGAGTCCCAGGAGGAGGTGGGGGGTGTTTTTCTCTAGAGTTCCGGAACCGCCGCCTGCAGGGGGCGGAGGCCCAAGATGACAAAAGGTGACAAGCCCGTGTCTTTACAGATAGCTATTAATTAATTAATTTTTTATTCTTCATTCCCTACTTCTCCTTGTAAATGGCTCTAATCTTAGAGCGACCCCTCAGCTTCCTGTAGTACCTGATACTGCTGTCTTAAGACCATTACCTGGACAGCACTTATCCTTTCTTTTACAAATGTCACCAGCCTATTGAGAATACATGGCCCGAAGGTTAGGATTAGTAGCAAAATGATTAAAGGCCCGGCTAAGGTGGAGACCAGAGTAGAGAACCAAGGTGAACGATTAAACCAATTCTCATACCATCCTCGGTATGCTTCTCTTTCTTTTTTCCTGTTCTCTAGCCTTTCTCTAAGCTTTGCCATGGAATCTCTGATGACACCAGAATGATCTACATAAAAGCAACATTCTTCCCTTAAGGCTGCGCAGAGCCCTCCCTCCTTAAGAAAAAGCAGGTCTAATCCCCTTCTATTCTGCAGCACTACTTCTGACAATGAAGTTAATGACTCTTCTAGTTTAGATATGGACTGTTCCAACGCTCCCAAGTCTGCATCCATAGCTGCTCTAAGCTCATTATAGTAGTGGGGTTGCTGGATAAGGGCAGTTGCTCCAGTTCCAATCCCTGCCGCTACCCCTAGTCCTAACAAGACAGCCAAGGTCAGGGTTACAGGTTCCCTCCTGTAATGAGTACGGTGATCAAATTCATCTATAAATGAGTTCTCATCATGATAGATGACCCTAGGTACCAGCTGAACCAAAATACAAAAGTCCCTAGTACTGTTAAAAAGCGAAGTATGCAGGCAGGGGGTCAGGCCGGTGCCACAGGCCCACCAAGTGTCTGGGGGGGGGTACTAGATATTGATTTGGGCCCTCTGTCAGGGTGTCAATAGTTTCGTTACAGAGGGGCTGGTGTCTGGTAGGCACTTTGCCTATGCATAGTCCAGTGCCTGATACTGCTGAGAGGGTCAACTTTCGTTGGTTCCCCCAGGGGCAATGCGAATGGTCAGAAGTAACATTATAGCTCCTCAGCTGGGCTATTCCCTCATAATAAGGGGGATTAGAAGCAAAGCACAGCCAGCAAGATTGGGTAGCAGTGGGGTTTGTGCGGTTTAAAACGACGAACGCACTATCGAGCAGATTGAACAGGCGATCCTCGGTTCTCATAGGGAGGTGGGAGGATGTGGTCAAGAGAGGGTATGAATTAGGGCCGGAAGAGGAACCTTCCTTCGGTGATGGGGTGAGACTAGGAAGTCTCCCCGGCCTGGGTAGGGGGTCATCAAGCACCGGGTTGGGGCCTACAGGTCGTGCAGGTGGACTCTCTATCTTTATTCTGATAGCGAAGATGAACCCAGGGTCTCCTGTTCCAGTATAGACTCTCCACCCCCAGCGGTTGCCTTTTACCCATTGGCGATCTTGTTTTCCCTGTGCTGTGAAACTAATATTCAGAGGGTTGCCATAGCTGCCTTTGCATGGCCCCTGGGGGCCACCCGAGGCCCCGGATGCACATCCAGTCCTATAAGACGGATATTTAGATGGGTCTCTTTCTCCTTCTCCTGACTCTCCCGGCTTACGACCTTTTTTTACTAATATCAGATCCCAGGAGGAGGAAGGATTCCAGTAAGCTTCTCCTGTGGTCTCACATCCCCATTTACCACAGAAATAATCAGATGCCCCCCCCCATCGTCTCTTCATCTCTCTGCTATGTCATCTGTCTGCTATATCTGCCGCCTGGAGGTTGGCTCGAAAAAATTGTCCAGAACATCCCAATGTGCTCCCTATACCATAAGGGACAAATTGTTCCTCCGGGGGTGGTTTATCTAAATTGTCATAATTAGAAAGATCCCAAGCCGGGGAACCGGCAGCTAACTTACAGACATCAGGTGCAAGATCAGGCCACCAAGTCCACGGGGGGTGCACTGCAGTTTTTGACCACACGATGTTACCTTCTTCATTAAGCACTTCCCATGTCAGTTTTTGGGGGGCATGAGGGTTATTCTCCGAGATTGGGGCGACAGCGAAGGCGCAGCTTAAGAGGATTGTCAGTAGCGGCCACTGTCCATTTATCTTCATGGTTGTCTTCATTTTGATTGGGTGCCTTCTTGACGTGGGAGGCGTGGATCCAGGCGGTGATCCCGTCTACCTTGACTGCCGTGGGAGTAGTTAGCAGCACCAAATAGGGTCCTTTCCACCGAGGCTCAAGTGTGCCAGCACGATGTCGTCTGACCAAGACTGAGTCTCCGACCTGGAACCCGTGGGGCACTGCGGTAGTCCCTGGAGCGTAGGCTTCTCCTGTGGTCTCACATCCCCATTTACCACAAAAATAATCAGATGCCCCCCCCCATCGTCTCTTCATCTCTCTGCTATGTCATCTGTCTGCTATATCTGCCGCCTGGAGGTTGGCTCGAAAAAATGGTTCCAGATCTGCATCTTAACGACCTCTAAGGCCTTTAAGTGGGTGAACAGAGCAAAGGAAGAGTCAGTGCAAGGATCCAATATCCCGCCTGACTCAGTCAAGGGGGGCGGTCCCCCATGCAGGATTTCATAAGGGGTAAGGCCAAAACGTCCAGGTGTGTTTCGGACCCTAAGGAGCGCAAAGGGGAGGAGGGTCACCCAGTCTTTGCCGCCAGTCTCAATAGCTAATTTAGTAAGGGTCTCTTTTAGGGTTCTATTCATTCTTTCTACCTGTCCTGAGCTCTGGGGTCTGTAAGCACAATGTAATTTCCAATTAGTCCCCAGTTGGATGGCCAATTTCTGACTTACCTGGGCAACAAAAGCCGGTCCATTGTCCCAACCGATTACCTTGGGGATCCTGAACCGGGATAGAATTTCTTCCAGTATCTTCTTGGTTACCACTTGAGCAGTTTCAGACTTGGTGGGAAAGGCTTCCACCCATCCTGAGAAAGTATCTATAAAAACTAGAAGGTACTTATTACCATATTTTCCTGGCTTAATTTCAGTGAAGTCTACCTCCCAATAAACTCCCGGCCGGTCTCCCCTCATCCTCTTTCCAAGTTCTCTGAACGGTCGGGCAGCATTGGTCAAGGTGCAAGCTTGACACGACCCTACTACCTGTTTCACCACTGTATTTAATTTCAGAACATAATATTTAGAACCTTTGATTAATTGCTTAAGTTTCTCATCTCCAAGATGGGTAAGTTGGTGTATTCGTTTTACATAGTCTCGTCCTTCTTTGGAGGGCAGAATGATTCGCCCATCTTTAGTTTTTGCCAGTCCACCGAAGCTGAACATTTGGGCTTTTCCTGTACAAGCCATATCTTCGATCAAGCCGTAATCTTCATGAGGATAGTTAAAGCTGGGCTCCATGGCTCGTGGAGGCTCTGGAGGGGTTCCAGTTTCCTCCGCCAGCACTGTGGCTCCTTGGGCGGCTTGCTTGGCTGTTAGATCAGCCATCCGGTTTCCTTTTGTGACTGGGTCTGTCCCCTTCTGGTGTCCCAGGCAGTGGACTATGGCTAATTTCTTTGGAAGGTGTATGGCTTCTAGGAGAGCCAGGGTTTCTTCTTTGTTCTTAATGTTTTTCCCTGCTGAGGTGAGCAGGCCCCTCTGTCTGTAGATGGCCCCATGAATGTGGGCTGTGGCGAAAGCATAACGGCTGTCGGTGTAAATGTTGACAGCCTTACCTTCTGCCAGGCGCAGAGCTTGAGTCAGTGCCAGGAGTTCAGCCCTTTGAGTGGAGGTTCCTTCGGGGAGGCTGCCAGCCCAAATTACCTGCTTTCCGTCCACCACCGCTGCTCCCGCTCTTCGTTTACCTTCTACCATAAAACTGCTGCCGTCCGTATACCAGTTAGGCACACCTGGCCACGGTTGGTCGGTCAGGTCTTTCCTGGTCCCGGTTTCTTCAGCCAGGATGTCAGTGCACTGGTGCACCGGGGTAGAGTCATCTGCTTCGGGGAACAGGGTGGCCGGGTTGAGAATAGCAGGAGGAGCAAAGGTCATTCGATCATTTAACAACAAGCTCTGGTAATGTGTCATCCGGGCGTTTGTCATCCAGCGGTCGGGGGCTGCCGCACAATACTTTCTAAAGCATGGGGAGCAATTACAGTCACATGTTGACCCAGAGTAAGCTTATCAGCGTCTTTGACAAGTTGCGCTACTGCAGCAATGGCTTTCAAGCAGGAGGGCCACCCGCTGGCGACGGGGTCCAGCTTTTTAGATAGTTAGGCTACCGGCCGTTTCCAAGGCCCCAGGGTCTGAGTCAGAACTCCACGGGCCACTCCAGCCCGCTCATCAACATATAAAGTAAAAGGCTTAGTTAGATCTGGCAGGGCCAAAGCAGGAGCTGTGAGCAGGGCAGTCTTTATATTATCAAAGGCTCTTTGGTGCTCCTCTGTCCAGGTAAATGGGACTTTTTCTTTTGTGAGCAGGTACAGAGGGGCTGCCAGCGTGGCGAACCCCGGTATCCAGAGTCTACAAAAGCCCGCAGTTCCCAAAAACTCACGTACTTGTCGCGGAGAGGTGGGGGTCGGGATCTGCATCACTGTCTTTTTTCATGCTTCAGTGAGCCATCGTTTCCCATCTCAGAGAGTGTATCCTAGGTAGGTCACTTCTGAGCGGCATAATTGGGCCTTCTTGGCGGATACCCGATACCCCAACTTACCCAGTTCCTTCAGGAGCTTTTTAGTCCCATCGAGGCACAGTTCCTGGGTCGATGTTGCAATCAATAAATCATCAACGTACTGCAAGAGAGAAATTTGGGGGTTCTGTGCTCTGAAGGGCGCAAGGTCACGGTGGAGCGCTTCATCAAAAAGAGTTGGTGAATTTTTGAATCCTTGTGGCAACCTAGTCCAGGTCAGTTGACCCGTATGTCCTCCTTTGGGATCTCGCCATTCAAAAGCAAACAGAGGCTGGCTACTTGGGTGCAACCTGAGACAGAAAAAGGCATCTTTCAAATCTAGAACGGTGTACCAGGATCGTTCAGGCGGTAAAGAACTCAGCAAGTTGTAAGGGTTAGGCACGGTTGGGTGAATGTCCTGCACCCGCTTATTAACTTCTCTTAAGTCCTGGACAGGCCGATAATCATTGGTTCCAGGCTTACGTACTGGCAGGAGGGGGTATTCCAAGGGGACCGGCAGGGGATCAATATACCTTGCTGCAACAGTCTCTGGATATGCGGCCGGATGCCTTCTTTAGCCCCTTGAGTCAGGGGGTACTGTCTCACCGAGACGGGGGTGGCAGCCGCTTTCAGCTCGACCACGATGGGTGGTACTTGTTTAGCCAGTCCCATTCCAGTCTGCTCTGCCCAGACCTCTGGAAAAGCTGTCAGCCACTCTTCAGGGGGCAAAACCCCAGTCTTGGGTTCATGGAGGCGATATTCTTCTTCTAGACTTAGAACTAAGCATGTTATAGGGGCCTTTCCCCAGGTGACTTCTGGTCCCTCCGGGGTGAACTGGATCTGAGCCTTTAGTTTGGTCAACAAGTCCCTCCCCAGAAGGGGCGCAGGGCACTCAGGAATCACAAGAAAAGAGTGGGTTACTTGGTTTTTTCCTATATCTAAACTTCTTTCGGTTGTCCAAGGGTAGAGTTTACTTCCAGTGGCTCCCATAACCAGAGTTCTTTTTGATCCTAATCGTCCTAATGGTTTAGTCAAAACTGAGTGTTCAGCTCCTGTATCTACTAAGAAATTAACGGGATTCCCCTCCACGGAGAGAGTTACCCTAGGCTCAGGGAGGGGGACCGAGCCCCGACTCCCCTAATCTTCCTCGAGGGCCAGTATCTTGGGGCCCTTTTGTTTCTTTCGAGGGCAATCTCTGGCCCAATGTCCTTTTTCTTTACAGTAAGCACATTGGTCTTTCTCCAGTTGTAGTCGCTGTCCTCCCGGGGGTCTTCTTGCCCTGTTGCCCAGGTATCCTGACTGTCCTTTCTCTGACCTTTCTCCACCTACTACTGCGGCCAAAATCTTAGTCAAATTCCTCTCTTGGCGGCGATCCCACCGATTTTCCCTCTCTTCTGCCTCCTTTTTTTCTCTTTCTTGCTTCTCTTCCTCAGTCTCTCTCTTATGATACACCTTCTCAGCCTCTTTTACTAGATCCTGTAAAGTATAATCTTGGAGCCCCTCTAATCTTTGTAACTTTTTCTTGATATCAGAGGCTGACTGCCCTATAAAAGCCATGGCTACAGCTGCCTGTTGTCCCTCTGATGAGGGATCAAAAGGGGTATATCTCCTATAGGCCTCCATCAACCGTTCTAAAAAGACAGAGGGTGGCTCCATTGGTCCCTGTAAGACTTCCCTTACCTTTGCCAAATTCGTGGGTCGCCGCGAGGCACCCTTAAGACCCGCCACTAGAGCCCGGCGGTAGACCGTGAGACGCCCCCTACCTTCTATGGAGTTGTAGTCCCATTCAGGGCGGACCAAGGGGAAAGCTGCTTCTATAAGGTGAGGGAGATTAGTGGAGGTTCCGTCTGGTCCTGGAACATTTCTTCTGGCTTCAAGGAGAATTCTTTCCCTCTCCTCAGTTGTAAAGAGGACCTGCAAAAGTTGCTGACAATCGTCCCAAGTGGGCTGATGAGAAAACATCAGGGACTCGAGGAGCCCCGTTAGACCTGAGGGGTTCTCTGAAAAAGAAGGGAGGTTATTTTTCCAGTTTTACATATCGGCTGATGAAAATGGCCAATATTGCAATGGGACTAATTCCCCTGGGGCTGGGGCGGGTCCATAAGCCCATAAAGGTAAGGCAATGGTTGAGTCAGGTCCTGCGCCAGATCCCACTGGGCTGCGGCCCCGGCGGCTTCGAGTCCCGGCTGCTGGCCCCATCTCAGAGGTTGTCCGGGAGTCCGTTGGGGTCGGCACCTGGGAGGGGGCTGCATGAGGAGCGGGTTGAGGATATGGGGGAGGAGGGTCAAGGAGGGAGACATCATCAATTTCAGGATAGATCCGTGGCGGGGCTGATGGAGCGGGTGCTTGCGGATCTGCAGGAGGCGCCGGCAGATCTGCAGGAGGTGCCAGCGGATCTGCGCCGGCACTTTTGGTTTTGTGGCCACGGCCACCGTTGCCGTCTCCATTCCTGATGTCCAATGTTTCATCCAGGGTGGCGGGTTTTGGGCTAGATCTTGCCATACGATAATGTATGGAACCTGATCAGGGTATCCCCCGGTGGCCTGAAAAACAACTCGCTTGACAGCGAAAATGATAGGTAGGTTAAAAGTTCCTCCCGAAGGCCATCCTACATTGAAAGCGGGCCATTTGGAGGAACAAAAAGTTTGCCAAGGCCCTTTCTTGACCTCGACAGAAAGGTTATGAGCCCTGATCTTAACATCCTTCCAATGGTCCAGAGTCATTGTTAGTGGGGTCGTCGCGGCCTGTCCCATGTCTACCTCTGCTATACACACAACAAAAACAATCACAAAGACAGAAAGACAAGAAAACAAAACCAGTTGTCGGCTTCGAGTCGACCAGAAGTTCTGAAAGGAGTCAGATGGCCGAGGAATGGCCCTCTGACACAGATCGTCAAGGAGAAAATTTATCTCCCGACTTTCCCCGTGGAGGTCCACCAGGCGTCCCTGGTCCTCCTCCTGTCCTCCTGGGACGTCTCCCAGGGCGAAACAAACGGTGGACACCCGGACACATCTATCCCCGTCCACTCCACTTCTCCTCCTGGAGAGCGGCCTCGATAGAGCGTTTACAAAACCGAAACTGCGATCGCACCAGATTTCTGAACAGGCCACAAACACAGACACAGAGTCACACCAGAACAGAAATTCTTACCTCCAAGTGGGTCTAGTATCCCCTGGGTGGTCGCGCAGAATCCCGGAAGAGCCCCCAAATGAAAGACCCCCGAAGGGAGACCCTCACTCAAGTCTCGGGAGTAGCGTGCACCCAGTAAGGCACTGAGACCGAATTCGTTGTGATCACACGAAGTTTATTGAAGATGGGATTAAATAAGATCTCAGGCCAGCATGCTGGGGTCGAGACTCATACACCATGCAGGGGTAGAGGAGTTCAACCCCCACCTGAACTGACAAGCTTATAAAGGCAAAAACCATAAAAGAGGGGGGGAGGACTGGGGAGGAAATAGGGGAAGTCTAAAGTCGCACATTTACTATTTACTATGTGTTACATTAAGTGACATTCCTGGGGCTTTGGGACATTCCATAGGGGCTGTTGGGACCCCTGTGGTTATTCCGGGAGCTGTTTTCCTCAAGAGAGTTGTTTTCCTCTCAAGAGTCCCAGGAGGAGGTGGGGGGTGTTTTTCTCTAGAGTTCCGGAACCGCCGCCTGCAGGGGGCAGAGGCCCAAGATGACAAAAGGTGACAAGCCCGTGTCTTTACAGATAGCTATTAATTAATTAATTTTTTATTCTTCAGTACAACGACAGGCAAGTAGATCAATGGAATAGAATTGAAGACCCAGAAATGAACCCATAGAGTTATGGTCACTTGATCTTTGATAAAGGAGCTAAAATCCTCCTGTGGAAAAAAGACAGCCTTTTCAACAAATGGTGTTGGTTCAACTGGAGGTCAGATTGCAGAAGAATGTGCATTGATCCATTGTTATCTCCTTTTACTAAGACCAACTCCAAGTGGATCAAGGTCCTCCACATAAAGCCAGAAACACGGAAACTAATAGAAAAGAAACTGGGGAAGACCCTGGAGGACATAGGCACAGGGGGAAAGTTCCTGAACAGGACACCAATAGCTTATGCTCTAAGATCAAGAATTGACAAATGGGACCTTATAAAATTACAAAGTTTCTGTAAGGCAAAGGACACTGTCAGAAGGACAAAACTACAACCAGCAAATCGGGAAAAGTTCTTCACCAACCCCACATCCGACAGAGGGCTAATATCCAATATATACAAAGAACTCAAGAAATTAGACCCCAAAGAACCAAATAACCCTATTAAAAATGGGGTATAGAGCTAAACAAGAAATTTTCACCAGAAGAAATTCGGATCTCTGAGAAGCACCTTAGGAGAAGTTCAACATCATTAGTCATCAGGGAAATACAAATCAAAACAACTCTGTGATTCCACCTCACACCAGTCAGAATCGCTAAGATTAAAAACTCAAGGGAAAACAGGTGCTGAAGAGGATGTGGAGAAAGAGGAACACTCCTCCACTCTTGGTGGGATTGCAAATTGGTATAACCGCTCTGGAAATCAGTCTTGCTGTTCCTCAGAAAATTGGGCAGGACGTTTCCAAAGGACCCTGTCATACCACTCCTGGGCATATACTCAGAGGATTCCCCTGCATGCAGTAAAGACACATGCTCCATTGTGTTGATAGCAGCCTTATTTATAATAGCCAGAGGCTGGAAGGAGCCCAGATGTCCCTCAAAGGAGGAATGGATATAGAAAATGTGGTATATTTATACAACGGAATTCTACTCAGCAATTAAAAATAATGAATCCATGCAATTTGTAGGCAAATGGTTGGATCTGGAAAATATCATCCTAAGTGAGCTAACCCAATCACAAAAGAATACACATGAAATGCAATTACTGATAAGTGCATATTATTGAACCCAGAAGCTCTGAACACTCAAGACACAATTAGCAAATCAAAAGATTCCCAAGAAGAAGGAATGAGAGGACACTGGTCCAGAAAAGACTGGTTCCAGCCTTGCAGCAGAGTACCAGAACAGAGAAAGGGTTGAGGGGTGATTGGGGAATGTGCCAGGGGGTGGGGTGGTTGGGCAGGGGGAGGAATTATGGAACACATGGTGAGGGGGGAACTGGGAAAGGGGAAAGCCTTTTGAATGTAAACAAAGAATACAGAAAATAAATTTTAAAACATAGTAACATGTAAGACAATTGCCACAGCTATACAAAGAGGGATACTGTAATCAGCTTCCACTCCAAATACTCACCATAAATAAAGATTAAGAAGTCTTACTGTGGGCAAAATATGCTGCCAGCTGAGGACATGCTGTGCACATCCACTGTTCACTAAGGACCAGCTTCATGGCAGAAAGTAGCTAAGGGAGAACCATGATGCTTCTAGTGCTACAGAATAATAAAAAATGAGTGAGTATGGAAGAGCAGATCACTTTGTTTAGGGAATAAAATAGAGGACTCAGTACACCCATGAAAAAAAAAGAAAACTGTCATTTGAAAGGACTAGTGTTCACTTCCTACCATCCACATGTTGGCTCCCAACTGTTTTAAATCCTGTTACAGTGGATAGAACCTTGTTATCTGGCCATCATGGGCACACAAACACACAGCATACAGACACATACTCAGGAAAAATACCCATTAACACACATTTTATAAATGACAAGAATTATTATACTGTAAGTGAAAAATTGCAATGTGTTAAAAGAGGGTATTTACAAAATAAAAGAGATGGAAATGAACAGATTTTAATATGTGAAAAGTTTGACATTCATAACAGTTTATGAGAGTTTGACTTAGTTGACTTTCAATACAATTTTGATAGTTATAATTTTTAAAAGTAGGTGTTGCCTAATGTAGAACACTTCCTGTCTTTGCTTATGATTTCTTTTTATACATATTTTTATTGGATATATTATCTATTTACATTTCAAATGTTATCCCCTTTCCCAGTTTCCCTCCCTCCCAGAAAGCCTCCATCCTATCCTCCCTCCCCTGCTTCTATGAGGGTATTCTTCTACCCTTCTCATTCCGACCTCCCTGCCCTTGATTCACTTACACTTGGGCAGCTATTGAGCATTCATAGGACCAAGGACCTCCCTTCCCATTGAAGTTTGACAAGTCAGTCCTCTGCTGTTAATGCAGCTGGAGCCATGTGTATTGCTTGGTTGATGGTTAGGTCCCTGGGAGCTTTGGGGTGTCTGTTTGGTTGATATTGTTGTTCTTCCTATAAGTTTGCAAACCCCTTCAGCTTCTTCAGTCCTTTCTCTAACTCCTCCATTGGGGACCCAGTGCTGAGGTCAATGGTTGGCTGCAAGCATCTGCCTCTGTATTTGTAAGGCTCTGGCAGGGCCTCTCAGGAGATAGTCATATCAGGCTCCTTTCAGCAAGCATTTCTTGAAATCCACAATATTGTTAGGGTTTGGTGACTATATATGAGATGAATCCCCAAGTGGGACAGTCTCTGGATGGCGTTTTTTTTTCAGTCCTGCTCTACAATTTATTTACATATTTACCCCTGTGAATATTTTGTTCCCCTTCTCAGAAGAACTGAAGCTCCCACACTATGGTCTTCCTTCTTCTTGAGCATCATGTGGTCCTTTAATTGTATCTTGGTTATTCAGAGCTTTGGGGCTAATATCCACTTATCAGTGAGTTTCTATGTCACACCAGTCAGAATGGCTATAATAAAAAACTTAGGTGACAGCAGATACTGGAGAGGATGTAGAGAATAAGGAACACTTCTCCATTGTTTGGGTGATTGCAAGCTGGAAAAAACACTCTGGAAATCAGTTGGGTGGTTCCTCAGCAAATTGGACATAGTACTACCCAAATACCCAGGTATACCACTCCTGAGCATATACCCAGAACATGCTCCAACATGTAATAAGGGCACATGCTCCACTATGTTAATAGTACACTTATTTATAATAGCCAGAAGCTGGAAAGAACCCAGATGTCCTTCAACAGAGGAAAGCATACAGAAAATGTATACAAAAATGGAGTACTATTCAGCTATTCCAAATGATGAATTCATGAAATTCTTAGGCAAATTGGTAGATAGAACTAAAAAATCTCCTGAGTGAGGTAACTCAATCACAAAAGAACATACATCATGTGCTTTGCTTTTTTATAGTCCGTGTTGTTTCCAAGTTTTGGGGGATTCTTTATCATCTCCGATACCTTGAATGGAACCTAAGTTTATGGTAACCTGATAACTTACAATGTATGTATGTTCACAATGAAAACCAACTATTTTGATCAAAGAGCCACTCTAGCCTCCCTGGAGGGTTTATGCTATATTCATTCATGTGCTCATCAGTATATATCTATAATAAAGCTTAAAAAATGCTTGTGAAATTTGGTAGGATTTCTATTTTGTAAACACCTATCTGTGCACTGAAGGTGCTATGCCTCATTCAAAATTCTTATGGAATACAGGAACAGAGATTATATCCGTTTTTTTCTTGGTTCATGGCAATATTTAATGGATTGCTGCCATCTCTACATTTAGTTTGGTTTTGGTGGACAGAGAAAATCATGGGTGTCCTTCCTTTTTAATAGAGTGTTTTATTTGAAGTTTTGAGAGTGTCAGACCTTAGGACATGAATGATGTTTAACCCAAGCTAGCTTTAGTGTTCTACCTCTCTGATATTGACATAACAATTGTGAGATACCACTCATGGCTTATGTTTACATTTTATGAAATATTTTCTGAAGGAGGTAGTGAAGCAGTGAATAATAGGGCTTAGTGCTTTTACAGGGGACCTGAGTTCAGTTCCAAGAAGTATATTGAAAGGTTCAAAATTATCTGCAATAATCTTCTCCTTTAGCATCCAGAGATGCCTTCAAACACACATATATATTGACAAAAGGGCTGCTCAATATCAGAGCAAGATCCTGTATACATGGTCAAAATGCTCTATAAGTCCCAATGACCAGATCCTGGTATATATGCCAGATGATTATGTTAGTGTAGAAAAAATCCTTACCAAAACTCTTAAAGATATTTAAAACTATTTGTTGTATATGTGTGTGTGTGTGTGTGTGTGTGTGTGTGTTTGTTTGTTTGTTTGTTTGTTTTCTTTATAATATCACTGCATGCACCGCATGTTTGTGGGGTCAAGGAGAAATTTTGCAAGTCAATTACCCTTGCTTCTACTTTGTTTTCTGAGGATTGAGCTCAGGTATATCCAGGTTGTCATACCAGTGAAGGAATTACTATTACTCAACAAGTAATCTTGGCAGATCACATAATTTTTTAGAGGGTGATACAATACACTTTTTATGCAGTTTCATCCTGGTGAAGCACTTACATTGATGTTAACTGATATCTCTGTCACTAAAATACCATTTAATCCCATCTGATAGCTGCTTACCACTTATGGTGTGTCAATAGAGCTTGTTGTTATCTTTATCTCACCACTTATTACTAGCTCTTAAAAACCTCAAGTGATTATAATTAAAAATCCAAAGCAAAGAGATTAATTGTTCCAAATTACACAATCTGATGCAGACGCTTAGCATTTGAGAAATGCCAGCTTAATGATTAAGTGCCTATGAGATGTTTTCTGCATTGTTAATTTTCTTATAATGTCTCAAATGACTCGTCATTTTTCTTTTATTTTTGTAGGAGAAAACTATATCACTAAGGATGCTCCTTGTTATGAAGTTTGTGTGTATCTGTGTGTGTGTGTGCACATACATGCACACATATATATGAAAATATATTTTAAAGCATTAGTATTTTTAAAAGCTATAACAGTTAAAAAGAATAAATTCTTCACATGGGGAAAAAGATAGTTTAACATTCAGGTAACAAAAAATGCTTTGATTTTTTTTCTCTTGAAACTAATACTATAATTTTACTATGTAGATAAAATACACCACTATGACATATATTTACCATAAGGTAGAAAACACTTCCAATTTTGTCACCCTACATATTTTTAAACTTTTTTATTAATCATCCCCTTTGTTTACAGCTCAAATGATATCACTTTTCCAGGAGTCTACATATTTTAAAGTATCTGGCCTTATTTTGTCCACCTCTCATTAAGTTCCTATATTTACAGACTAGAGCAGAAAATAAACCACCATACACACAATGATATTGCTGTCAAGAAATATGGTAAGTCCAGGAACTCTTTCTGTTTTTGTGAATTAGCTGAGTTTTAGTTTTTTAAGATTTTTTCTAATGATTACAATATGTGAAAAGGCTACCAAATAATAGAGCTATTTATAGATTTTTATTCCTCAGCACATTATGCAACATAACTGCATGAACATAGACACCATGCAGATGGGATTCCATCTGCTCTGCCCGATTCTGCTACATGCTTTTGAACAAAGTCTAGGCATCAACCTCTAAAATTGCTGCTGGCTTAAAAGCTCACTACATTTCTGTAATGCAGTCTGTGAGTGTATTCTCTGCTTTGAATATCTGTTTTCTTCTTCTTGAAATGAAATGCCTTGAAGAAAGAGTTGTTTCCATGCAAAGTATGTAAGTTTGTATTGTAGTTATCTCTTTATTTGAGATATAATATAATTATAATAATTGTAATATGTATGTAAATATTTTTATAAACCTGATCTTGTCTCACAATTATTTACATTTTTCCTTGTGTGTATGCATATTTTCTCTACATGTATGTCAATATATCGTGTGAGTGAAATGTCCTAGGGGTCCAGAAGAAGGTGTCATATCTCTGCGGACTAGGTTTCAGATAGTCATGAACCACCATGTGGGTGCTAGAAGTTAATATAAGATCCTCTCACTTGTTGAGTCACAGTAGTTTCATTCTTTTGTTTCTTTCTTTTTTTCCATTTGGGCATTTCTCATTTTTATTTATTCAATTTACACTTTTCTCACCGCTCCCTCCATATTATCACCACTCAAAATCCTTCCTGCCATATTCTCTCTCCCTTTCTCTTCTCAGTGGGTAGAGACCCCTTGGATATGCTCCAACTCTGGTACATCAAGCTTCCTTGAAACTAGGCACCTCTTTAAGGCAGCCCACCTAGAAGAACTTACAGGTAACAGCTTTTGAGAAAGCCTCTGTTCTAATTGCTTGGGATCACATGAAGACTAAGCTGCACATCTGCTATATATGTGCAGGGATGGTTAGGTCCAACCCATGCATATTCTTTGGATAGTGGTTCAGTAACTGAGAGGCCCAAGGGTCCAAGTTACTTGACTCTCTTGGTCTTCCTGTGATGTTCCTATCACCCACTATGTTTTCTTGATAGATGTTATTTTATTAGAGACCATTAGCAGCATTAATTAAAACCAAAGTTTTCTCTTATGGATATCTGTAAATTCAAAATTTTTATTGCAAAGGAAGGCAGAGAATTATAAAATATTCAATCATACCATAGTCTTTTTCATATGGGTAGTATAAAATAATTTTTAAAATATGTGTGTAGCTGTGTATACGTGTCTGTGTTTACTTCTGTGTGTGACTGTGTGTGTGTGTGTGTGTGTGTGTGTGTGTGTGTGAGAGAGAGAGAGAGAGAGAGAGAGAGAGAGAGAGAGAGAACAGTGATACTGAGGAACCATTATATATGTCTAAACAAGTGAGAATTTAGGTTATCAACTAAACAAATCATATTATATATATATATATATATATACATATATATATATATATATATATATATAAACAGTGATGGTATTATAAAGGTTCTTATATTTGTGGATATAGTGTTATAAACTTTTCAAATTTAGTGCTGAGATGATATATTTCCAATAATTTATTTTTAATAAGACTGAAAATAACAATATGCTATGAAGTACTACATTTAAATTCCCATTGAAGCAATCATTTTAAAATATAAATATATTAATTTGATTGAAAACATCTAATGTAAGAATATGTACACAAGTTAAAAATAAGAAGAATGAAAACTCATTGCTTATAAAATATTTGGAATAGGCCACAGAAATATGTATAGAAATAAGTTATGTTTCTAGTTTGAACACAGTAGGATGATATACACTAGTTCTCTGCATTTGACAATCTACAACACAAAGCTTGTAGAATATCAAAGAAAGGAGGAGTGATTTATGAGCCAAAGGGACTAAGAGGTGTATGCTTGTGTTTCTGTATTTCTGTATGTCTATGCATATTTTTCCTTATACATATATATATATATACATATATATATATGTATATATATATATATATATATATACATATATATATATGTGTGTGTGTGTGTGTGTGTGTAACAATAATAATCAAAGATCAAAAACTCATCAGGGTGTAGCTTGAAGTATAAGTTACGTATTGAGACAAAGTGTGGAGCAGACACTATAAGAAAGGCCATCCAGAGTTTGTCCCACCTGTGGATCCATCCCATCTACAGACACCAAACCTAGATGCCATTGTGGAAACCAGGAAGTGCTTGCTGACAGGAGCCTGATATGACTGTCTCATGAGAGGCTTTGCCAGAGCCTGACAAATACAGAGGTGCATGCTTTAAGCCAACCTTTGGCCTGAACAAGGTGTCCCCAATGGAGGAGTTGGAGAAGGGACTAAAGGAGCTGAGGGTTTGCAGCCCCATGGGAGGAGGAACAGTGTCAACTGGCCAGACCTCCTGGGATTCCCAGGGACTGGACCACTACCCAAAGAGTACACATGGAGGGACCCATGGCTCCAGACACATATGTGGCAGAGGATGGCCTTGTTGGACATCAGTGGGAGGAACAGCCCTGGAATTGATTGTAATCAATGCCCCAGTGTAGGGGAATGTCAGGAAGAGAGTGGGTTGGTGCGTGTGGAAATACTGTCATAGAGGCTTAGGGGGGAAATGGGATAGAAAGTTAAATAAAGAAAATAACCAATAAAAAAGAGATTTATATAAAAAGAATGGAGTGTTGACAGTATGAGTAGAAATGGTGTCAATATAATATTCAAATATGAACTTCTCAAAAATAAAAAGCAAAATAAATGCCCCCAACATACATACAGCAGAGGATTGCCAGATCTGGCTTCAGTCAGAGAAGATGCACCTACTGAGGAATAGGAGATTGGAAGTCCTAGGGAGTTTAGAGGTCTGGTGGAGTGGGAAGTGGGATGGTTTTATCCACGTGGAGACAGGGGAGCAGCAAGGAGGTATGGAATGTGGAGCAGTCAGGGTGGAGCAGGAAGGGAATAAAAATGGAGGGTAATAAAAAGGATTAGAAGGAATTTTAAAAAGCTAGGCAAGAAAACAAAAGAATGTTTCATTATCCTAACAAGTTAAACAAGCAGAAAAATAGCTTAAGTGTATAAAACCTCTAAGAATGAACACTTAGATGAATCAATATCTCAGAAACAATCCCTTTCAATGAGATCACACACTTATTAGATATGGTCGCTATCTTGGAGATGCCTTTACAGATTGAAGCTGATGACGTTTGGCATATGTTTCCATTAGAATACAACAATATTTTTCACTTTATGTTATGAAACATGTTACTGGAATATCTCACAATCCCACAGGAAAGACAATTATAGAGGGAAATAATAGGCATTCAAAGGAAATAATCATAGAACAAAAGTGTGATATGTATCTCCCAGAGATAGATTCAATAATGTTTTACTGACTTTAATTTTTAAATGTCCATGAGACCAGCAATGCAGCTGCTGAAAAATACAGGGTTTTAGAAACAAAACCTGCTAAACTAAACCAGCATGAATTGTTTTCTGTTTATTTTAGGGAAGAAGAATTAACTTTGTTTCAATGGGAGAAGAAAACGGATGAATTCCTTCAAAACTAATAAAGGTTAGATTTGACTGCAAGAGTTGTCTGGAAGATCCTGACTGCAGACATGAATGAAATCTGCAGATATGAAAGAAACAAAAAATTATCCAAACAGGTAACATAAGATGCTGAGTCTTCTACTTGGGAATGGCAATGAGACTGGCAAGTGAGAACTTCAGTTATGCATATCCAATAAAACTTGTTGACTAAAGAATTGTTAAGATTTATCATGTCATTCTTTCAAATAGCACAGACAGAAATTTATATTACAATTCACTAATAGAAGCCAACCTAACTTATGAATAGGGCACATGCCTTGCTTGCTTGAACAGGGAGCAAAGAATCATTTTACTTATGCTTATCATGCTTATGTTAATGTAGAAATACATAATAGTGTTGAAAGTTCATGTATGTACAGAGGAAAGTCATCAGACACCAAAGGGAATTTACCTCAGACTGCAATAATGCTGTTTCCTCAAATATCTGCATCCAGGACATTTTGAAAATAGCTAGCTAGATTTTCCAGCATATACTCTGTTTTAGTCAGGACTTCATCTAACTGCTGAGCTTTTGCAGCATGCAGATATTGAGTAACAAATACTAAAGCTACCTTTCTTAAGATTGATCAATTTCCCAATAATGTTGACCCCCCAAATAAATTATCGTTCCTCCCAATTTTAGGGACCAATAGAGTCATGCCCTATTCTTCAGGGGTAGGGTAGATGGGTTTTGGTCATTCATGAATGATGGATATTTATTGCTGTTTAATGGGTATGGTTACATGCTATGATCTTGGACAGGGGGGGAATAAAATGAGGGAGGATAGATCCAGGAATTTCTTCTTCTCTTTCTCCTTTTTGCCTCTATACTTGCTCTCTTTTCTAGTGTTTGGGGGAAAGGGAGGAAAGAATGACAAAAGGGTATGTATAGGCATAATATAGGAATAATTGGAACAAAGGGTAGATTATTGAATCTACGCTCAATCTATAGAACTGCCACTAGCCAAAAACTTACATTGGTATAAATATTTGTATATTGATTAAGAAAATAAGATTATATTTGGTATAGCACACTATGTACCAACACTTTTAAACACATTGTACCTATGCAATTATTAAATTCAAGTCCCTGAAAGCTGTTATCACAATTGTTCAAAATAATTACAAACAAGTTAGTAGTCAGACAATCAAAGTTATGGTCATATTAGATACTAGTATAGTTCATTACTTAAATGCATTTCAAAGATTTAAAAGATAGTAAATAGCTAGAAACAAGCAATGTTTGCCTACTCAGGTATACTATATATAGGTTGACAGACGATAGATAGATAGATAGATAGATAGATAGATAGATAGATAGATAGATAGATGATAGATAGATAGTCTTCAAAAATCTCAGAGATCCAGAGAATATTGTTTTCAAAGAACTTATTATTATTACAAAGCTTTTTTGACATTGAGACAGATCTATTCCTGGAAGCAGCCCTATTCTATTGCAAAAAAGATGAAAATCTAAGAATCTCCTTATGGAGTTTGCTTTGTATGTAGCAATATAGTGACCAGGCAAGAAAGTGGCCTTTTTTTTTTTTTAACAACTGCTGACTGTATGCTGTCCTAATTGGGCAAACAATATCAGGGAAGTTGATTGCTGAATTTTGTCGAGAGAGGTTAAGCAATTCTTTATAATTACTAGTTAGAAAAAAAATCTGTCAGATATTCTAGACCAAGAAGCTAAATATAATGCTCCAACAGCACAAAGAAATTTGAGGGGAATGCCTAAGGAAGCCAGCTTCTTCTGCAATTTGTACAGTTATGAATGGCACTTATATTCCTTCTCAGGACCCTGATGGTGTTGAAGTCTAGATAGATATAATCTCACAATTAAGCATAAGTTGTTTAGAATTTATGAAGATATTTTAAGGTCTAAAGAGATTTTTTTTTTTAGTTTGGTAATGCAAGTTGTGACAGAAATTAATTTAGGTGAGGAACTCAGATATCACCTTGATAGTACAGATAGTAGAGTACTTTCTCCTCAGTTGCAAAATACATATGGACTGGACATTATAAATGCAGTCTTACCTGATAATTTTTATAATACATATTATTATTTATATTATATTATTGCAACAGAAAGGGCCTTTTATTGGACTAAAAGGGGGAAATTTAGAGACAATTTCATGTACACTATATGGAAGCATCACCTGACAATAAAATGTTGTTGGCCTATTAATTTAAGCAGAAAATAGGAAGTGGGTGTCCTGGCAGGGAAGAGGGTTCTGGGATAGAGTAAGGTACAGAAGAAGATTTGCCCAGAACTCTAAGGAAGATGGCTGCATGAAGGTAACTAAAAGATAACTAGCCAAGTACCATAACTTAGACTAGTTTATTTAGGTTACTTGATCTATAAGCTGGCAGAAATGAGCCAAATCTATTGGCCCATTCATATACAAGAAGTCACATAGATTTTATTTTGGGGAACTTGGGCATGGGTGAAAAAGCCCAAGGTTACATATTAAAATATTTAAAAATCTTTGTAAAGACTATCATAATGCTAAATATTTTTTAAATTATCCACACAGCTGAAGAGAAAGCTGCAAGAAACAAAAACTTATTTTAGTTAAGTCTTCAAATGATGACATATTCTTTGCATGTTACCTCAATCAGAAAAGATTTTCATTGAAGAAATTATAGTCTTAAAATATGTATGACTATGTTATCATATGAGGCTACTCAATAAAAGTTGGGGAAAAACTCTTGAATTGTTCAAAGCACAAAAATTTCTTTTTAATATATTTATATACAGTGGTTTCCTATGCTATTCTCAAAACAGCATGGTTTCCTAGGCATGGCAGTTGGAGGCAACTGTATTTGTTAACTCCCTGTTTAATAAGAGAAATCACAAAGCACACTTACATTATTCGTGTGAATAATATAGTACAAGAAAAGACATGTTTAGTCAGAATTTCCTAAACTCTTTTCACTAAGAAAGCCTTTTTTGATCCCCAAATTTTCTTGAAAACACCATTTAGTAGAATGTCTTTTAAGAGACATACTCAGGAAGAACAAGATAAAAGTTAAATTATTTCGTGATAATAAAATAACTTTCTGCACACTACAGTGCAGTTTTTCTCAATGCAGGATTTTTATCAGTTTTGAATCTGGAAGATTTTATTAAATCTGATGGAATAGTGAATGATTAGAAATTCAATGTGACTTACTGGCATGAAAACATTCAAAGTCTATTTAAATCACAGTAATCCTCAAGAAATATCTTCATGACATAAATAGTTCTAAAGTTTCTGCACGTTTGTAAGAACTCACATTAAAACTTATGATCATTTCACCTATACTCATGTTTTCAAGTTGACCATGTGTTACTGGATTACTAATTCATGTGCTTTCCTCTGGGGAAGACTTTCTCCTACTCTTAGCATTCTTTACTTGCCTGTGGTTTAAAACCTTCTGTGTTTTTTTTATGTCCCCCTCACTATATCTATTATTTGAATCCTTGCTTAGCTCAGGTTTGGGTAGTCAGCAACGTAACTTTATACAGACTGAGTAGATTTTATGTGTCTCTCTGTATAATATACATTGTATACATCTTGGATACATATTGATTGGATATATTGAATATATGCATGTATTTATGTATATGCAATTAATGAAAATATAAGGTCATAAATATTAAATAGAGAAAGACTGAGCATATTGGAGAGTTTGCAGGAAGGAAAATGAGGTGATAAATTATGCAATTATAATGTCATAAAATAAAAGAAATGATTCAAAAAATGGGCATTTTGTGCTTGGCAATCATTTAGACTGAGCTCAATAAAAGAGCAAATGTATGTGGGCTAATTGGCTAGCTCATATTATTCATACACTTGATCAAATATATATACATATATATGTGTGTGAACATATATATACATACATATATACATACAGGTATATATATGTGTGTGTGTGTGTGTGTGTGTGTGTGTGTGTGTGTATTGATTGATTGGTATGGAGGTATTTTTAGATGGATTCAGCATTTAAAACAGCAGATATTAAATAAAGGTTCTTATCAGGATTATAATATGTGAGGATTTTTCTACCAATCAGTTTAACATGTTAGTATAAAAATTCCTTCAGAAGAAGGATTCTTCTGATGGGAGCCATCTATATCCAAACTGCAATTTTTATTTAGTTTCCAGTCTATGGGTCTACCCTGACAATTTTGGAGTTTCCAGTCTTCATAGTCATGTGAGCTACTTTCTTATAATAAGTCTGTTATCACATTATCAACTGATCTCTTTTTCTATCTATCTATCTATCTATCTATCTATCTATCTATCTCATCTACCCACCTGTCTATCTATCAAGTATGATCTATCTATCATCTATCTATCATCTATCAGTATCTAATTTGTTTTTATTTTCTTTCTTCTACCTAGCTTCATATTTATCTTTCTATACCTCATTTGTTCTGTTACTTTGGAGAATACATATTATACTATTAGCTTTATAAATACATACTTATGTTTATTTAATTTCAAGGACTTTACATACCTTTGAATAAATTATGTAAAGAAATTATGTTTTTCACTCTCTGAAGCCACATATTACAAGTGCTTTAAAATTCTCAACAATGCACTTCCCTGGAACAAATGAAAAAATAGGAGGATTATCTTAAGTAATTTTTCTAAGTGTTGTCAATTCATAATGCTTTTTCACTTTGGTATCAGATATTGCATATTTCATCAAGAAATAGTATTTTTGCAAATTCAACTGACTTAAAAACAATTTATGTCTTTCAATGAAAAAGACTGTAGAGGTGCATGCTAATTTGTTTGTTTACTTGCTTGCTTGTTTGTTTGCACAGGGTTTGTCTTTGTACCAGATCTGGCTGTTCTGTAGCACTTTAGAAAATGCTGGCTGGGAACTCACAGAGATCTACCTGCCTCTGCCCCTGCCAACTGTTAAGATTAAAGACTTGTGCTACCAGGTTAGCGCTAAAGTCTTTCTCTCTCTCTCTCTCTCTCTCTCTCTCTCTCTCTCTCTCTCTCTCTCCCTCCCTCCCTCCCTCCCTCCCTCCCTCCCTCTCTCTCTCTCTCTCTCTCTCTCTCTCTCTCTCTCTCTCTGTCTTTTTTTCTGTCTGTGTCTCACTGTGTCTATGTCTCTCCATCTCTCTCTGTCTCTCTCTCAGTCTCTCTTGGTCTCTCTCCCTCTCCCTCTCCTCCCTCTCTCTGTCTCTCTTTTTCTGTGTGTGTATCTCTCTGTGTCTCTCTGTCTCTCTCCATCTCTCTGTTTCTCTCTCTTAGTCTCTCCCTCTCCCCACCCCTCTCTGTGTGGCTCTCTTTCTCTGTGTATGTCTCTCTCCCCCTGCTTCCCCCCTCTTCCTCTCTCTCTGTCTCTGTCTCTCTTAACAAGAATAAAACCTTACCTACTTTTAAGTAAATGAGTTTCCTGATTGATCTTATGTAATTGGGTTTGTATTATCTTCTCTAAGCATCCAGTCAACCCCTGTGTGTTTCATTTTGACTCCTTACAGTAGGTTAAGTCAAAACTTATAATCATTTACTTGAATAATTCTTATTTACAAACATCTAGAAGAAAAGTCTGTCCATATTTAATTGGGATCTTTTTTACCTAACTCTACCAGTATGAATCTTCCATTATCACTCAAAGAAATGATTACTTCTGCTTAGCAAAGTTTAAAAGTCATCTGGAGAAGTAATTTTGTAAGCAAAATAGTAAGTTTTAACAGACATGAGTAAAGAATTTCCAGCAAGTAGGATACTCCATAAGGCAAAAGTGTTGGATTGTTCATTTTTTTAAAATAGGCATTCTTTCACTTATTTATTACATTCCTTTATAGTTTTCCCCACAAGTAGAATTTTATTTTTTTATTTTCTACAATCTTTGTTTACATTCCACATGATTTCCCCTATCCTAGCTTCTCCCTACCCATAAGTCCCATAAGCCCTCTTCCCTCTGCCCATTCCTGATCAACCTCCTCTCACTTCTCTGTCCTGGTAATCCACTACATTGCTGCATCAAGCCTTTCCAGGACCAGGGCCGTCTCCTTTTTTCTTCTTGGGAATCATTTGATTGTTAATTGTGTCTTGCTGATTGTTCATGTTTTAAAGCATGCCTTTCTCCAGCTTTCAAAATAAACAGCAACTTTGTCCTAAAAACAGATGTTTGCTACACAAGACTGATGACATTAGTTGGATCCCCAGAATCCACATTAAGGTAGGAGATCTCTGTTTTACTAAGTTGTCCCTTAACCAGATTACAACAATTTTTAAAAAGGAAAAGTCTTCCATTTTTTGCAACCTCTTTTGTTAAGTGAGGAAACAGTTACAGGGAAGGGAAGAAATGTACCCATGATTTTTCTTTCTAATAGCAGAGAGGAAACCTAAAGTACAACTATTGGTAGGTATGTTTTCTCGACTATCCTAAAACCAAGCAGTAAGCAGCAAATTAGTAATAAAACAAGCTAGTTTAAATGTGAAACCTCAAAGCCCATTCCATCGTCACACCTCTATCAACAAAGCCACTCCTTCTAAACTTCTCCCAAAGAATGCCACAAACTAGGTACCAAACATTCAAATATATGACAATTTTGGAGCCATTTTCATTCAAACTATTACATTTATCATGTGCTAATTTTATATTTCTTAGATGTCTGAATAAGAGCCAAATAAAACTACTCTCCCATTACAAAATTTTGAGCACTAAAATGCAATATCAATGACTCTGGAAATTGAATTAGAAAACATATTATACTGAAAATCATTTTTGAAATATAAGTTATGGAGACTCAGGAAGACAATGGTTCTGAAAATCTCTTACTGGCGACGAATACCATATTCCCCTTATCTCCACTTCAGTGGTGTCATAAACCATAGTCCAACAAGCAGCATTGTTAAGCAAATTTTCCAGTGCTAGGATTTTGCTTGTCTAATCTGTTCAAATGGATGTGTAGTATGATTCATGCAGTAATTATAACTTAGTCCTTTCCCAGGTCACTATTGTTAAAAACAAATAAATAAAAAATAAAGGGCAGTGTTAGTACAACATTGATAATATGAAGTTTGATTTATTAATTCTAAAAAAGTCCTTATGGTTCTCTGATCATGAGCCAAATATCTTAGGCACAGGATGAATTTGGAAAAGGGCATGCCTATGTAAAGGCTAAGTCAAAGCTAATGGCTTTGTAAAGGCTGTTGAAGTTGGAGCATGGGCAAGTTTCCAAGGACACAACTGACAAAGTGAAAATCACAGGCATAGGAGGGATGGAAGAAAAGTGATCTATCTCTAGCTGAAGAATATATATCATAAGGATACTATGAGATAAAAGATGTTAATAATAAGTCACAGGTTAAACAAACAAACAAACAAATAAAAAAACAATGGATAACCCAATGACCTGCTTTACTAGATGAGTCAATCCAGAAAGTAAGTCCAGGGAAATTGCTTAACAAATAACTACTAACAAGATAGAGTAGACTATTGGAAATTTAGAAAGTAGAAAATAATAAATAAATTTAGAGTAGCAAAAAGTTATTTTCATATTTGTTGTGATGTTATCTAAATGGTCCAATGGTTTTTAAAACATCTATGTACAAAGAATTTTAAGATAGAGAAAAATGTCCTAGAAACTTAGAAGTGAGCACAAAATTATTCTGAAATGAACTATAATCACATCGCTTCAATTTCAGCAAATAGATGCATTATCCTATTGAAATAGAACCTATGTTGATTGCTAATCATTATTTCTTTTCCTTTATGAGATTAAAATCATACCACTGACTTAAAAGATACACTAATTAGAAAAGGAATAAGAAATTGAAGAAGAGAAGAAGGAAGAGTTCTATTTTATGAGGTAAACATTTTATACTTGATCAGCAAAGATTACAAATGGGTTATTTAAACAAGCCAAAGTTATTAACAAATCATACCCAAACAAATAAAATATAATAATGTTGCCTCATTTAATAGGAACTGATGAGAAAATACTAAAAATGATTAATCAAGTAGGATATGTGGTAAACAAAATAGAAGTATAAATGTAAATTGATTAAAGCAAATTTCAACAAATTTTTGTTGACATGCTTTGAGGAAGTTTGAAGTGATGTGGATAATCTAAACAAGTTTGATTGTAAATAGATCTATAGAAAAGTTTCCTAGAGGCACAGATAATGAGCAAGTTTACTGTAGAAACTTAAAATACTAGAGCAGAAGATAAAAAAGTATTTGAAGAAATAAGTAAAGCACTTCCAAATATGAAGGATATTAATCTCCAAATCTAAGCTCTACTATTAGAAGTAGAAGGTTATGTAATTAGTCACAATCCTTTCATAAATTATATTATTGCAACTGATGATAATAAAGGGATGTAACAGTATATTGAAAGTCTCTAGAGAAAAGTATCTTTTCCCATTATTTATTAATTTTAAATGATGACTAGCTAACTAGTTAAAAAATTGAGCATTAAAAATGATGGGTGATGCATTTGAAATATTAAAAAACTTTTAATATTTTTATATCTTGCTAATTTGTCTACAACTAAGAGGAAGATATTAAGATATTACCAGTTAAACAATTGCCAAATTAATTCTTTACTTTCATAATTGCCATAGAATTTAAACGTAGTACTTTAGTTTGACATTATATAAAAATTCCACCCATTCAATTATATAAATTCATCTAGAATAAAATTGAACCTTTCAAGTAACTACATAAGTATATATCAAAACCATTATGAATAAATTATTGTTTGGATTCCATTTCTTGTTGTTTAAAAATACAACCCTGGAAACAATAATTATAAAACAATATTGGAATGATTGTAATTTGTAAACAGGTAATTTATACATTAATATTATAAAATAGAAGGAACAGAGCAATTGCTTCATGTATTTTCATATCCTTTTTACAACGCAGGTGCTATATCTTATCTCCATAGTAACACATATAAAAAACAATAAAACATGTAATAAATACATTAGTCAAGATGGAACATTTGAAAAATACATATTAAACATAAATGAAAATAGTAATAGAATAAAAAATGTAAGAGCATGATTCATATGTGAACTAATTGTAAAATAAGTATAAACACACTATGTCCAATCAAATGGTAGAGAAGAAATAGTACTGTGACTCAAATACAATGTATTAGGAAGATGCGATAATTACAAATAAATACAACAAATCCCTAAAAGTCTGTTAGTGAGAAACAAATGACCCAAAGTGTTTCTAGAATACAATAGTGATTTTTCAATGCTAGTTGGATTAAGTAGGTAGGAGATGAACAAAAACTTAGATCATTGTGATTTTTCAATGCTAGAAGGATTATGTAGGAAGGAGATGAACGCAAACAGAATACTTAAGCCATTGTGATAAGGCCTCTAGAAGCAGAATTGTCCCATAAAGACACAAATCAGAAAGTATAAAGTGCTCAAAAGAGAAAATGGAAGGAACTCTTGCTATATGCAGATCTTAATTTTTATGATTCTTTTATTAAAGTTAACTTTTTCCTATTCTTTTATATTTAAAATTAATTTCATATATTTTGTGTTATTCAGCAATCTTAGGCTTCTCTATTGCCTTCTAAGAATATAATATTTATGTTCACAAATTCAAATATAAACATAAATGAGCAATATAGCTCTCATGGTGTCACTCTAGTGGGAAACAGAAATTTGATAGGTAGGTTCTTCTGTGTATCTTCTGGTCATTTCTAGTTTGCTTTATTGTTGGATTCTTGGAAACCTTCGGGGATAGAACTAATGAAAATGTTTGACCCAAGTAATGGTGAACTACATTATGCATCAGTAAATAAATTTCTAATTTTTCTTTTTCCTTTCTTACGTAATATATAATGACTACAATCCCTAACAGTATGAGATTTGTAGAAATCTTATACTAAAATAGCTATCTAATAAAATATTAATGAAATGAAGAAAAGCAAGGCTAAAATTATCCTGAACTCTTGAGACACTCAATCTGATTTTTCTAAATATAGTAAAATGAAACTTCTTTTATGAAGTACTTGAAGCTTAAAAATTTGATAATTTGCTTCTGCATTAGCAATAACTTTTGTATGCATCTTCAAAATTCGTCATAATGTTTCTTTATTCTATCTCTGGATTTGTAATATAGAAGTGACTCTGACTATTACTTGGGACTTTTCTAGTATTTTAATTGGTCTATATAATTAAGAGTGTAACCCCACATCCAACAGAGGGCTAATCTCTAATGTATACAAAGAACTCAAGAGGTTAGGCCCCAGAAAACCAAATAACCCTATCCAAAAATGGGGTACAGAGCTAAACAGAGACTTTTCACCTAAAGAAATTCGGATGGCTCAGAAACACCTTAAAAAATGTTCAACATCACTAGTCATTAGGGAAATGCAAATTAAAACAACCCTGAGATTTCACCTCACACCAGTCAGAATGGCTAAGATTAAAAACTCAGAAGACATCAGGTGTTGGCGAGGATGTGGAGAAAGAGGAACACTCCTCCACTGCTGGTGGGAATGCAAGCTGGTACAACCACTCTGGAAATCAGTATGGAGGTTCCTCAGAAAACTGGGCGTGATACTTCCAGAGGACCCAGCCATACCACTCCTGGGAATATACCCAGAAGATTCACCAGCATGCAATAAGGATACATGCTCCACTATGTTCATAGCAGCCTTATATATAATAGCCAGAAGCTGGAAAGAACCCAGATGTCCCTCAACAGAGGAATGGATACAAAAAATGTGGTATATATACACAATGGAGTACTATTCAGCCATTAGAAACAATGAATTCATGAAATTTTTAGAGAAATGGATGGAGCTGGAGAACGTCATACTAAGTGAGGTGACCCAGTCTCAAAAGAATACCCATGGTATACAGTCACTGATAAGTGGATATTAACCTAGAAGCTTGGAACACCAAAGACACAAATCACATATCAAGTGATGTCTCACAAGAAGAAAGGAGTGGACACTAGTGCTAGAATGGACCAAAACATCATTGTGGGAGAGTACAAGAACAGTAAAGTGGGAGGGGGTGGATGCGGGAGCAGGGGGAGGGAAAAGGACATGTGGGACCTTTGGGGGTGGGGAACCAGAAAAAGGGAAATGAATTGTAAATATAGAATATATACAATAAAAAAATGAAAAAAAAGAGTGCTTACATATATTTTCAAGACAGCAAGTATACCACCCTGATTAATGGAAGAGGATGTACCTCTACTCTTCAGATAAGCTTTCAAATGCTCTTAGATTTTCTGAGAATTAAGTTTTCACTTTACAATACATTAATATAGACTGATAATTTATAGTTCCTTCATTTCTCTTCTGTCATGATCCTGATAAATATTCAATCTTCATGTTTAGGCACACATACTTCATTTTTGAATATCACGTATATAATTTGGCTCCATAATACATTTTGAACTTGTAATATTTTATTAGCTTAGTAAATCAATTATTTGATAAACTTTGAGCTTAGTCTTAAACATAATTACCATTTGATAGAACTATAAAGTAGGAGCATCTATCATTGTGTCTGTCTTTGTCTTTCCATCATATATATACATATATATGTATATATATATATATCTTACTTTTTATTTTATATATTGATAATATGAAAGATTAGCATAGTATTGTTATACAGAACCTATTAATTGTGGAAATATTTAATAAATGAGCTACACTAATTATTTTTTACATTTTAATGTTTATCATCATTTGTTAGGATAAGTGAATGTCTTAGTTGCTACTCTATTGCTTTAAAGAGACACCCTAACTAGATCAACTCTAATAAAATAAAACATTTTATTGGGGGGTCTTGCTTAAAATTTTAGAGGATTAGCTGGGCAGTGGTGGTGCACGCCTTTAATCCCAGCACTTGGGAGGCAGAGGCAGGCGGATTTCTGAGTTCAAGTCCAGCCTGGTCTACAAAGTGAGTTCCAGGACAGCCAGGACTACACAGAGACACCCTGTCTCGAAAAACCAAAATAAATAAATAAATAAATAAATAAATAAATAAAATTTAGAGGATTAGTTCAGGACTAACTCTAATTACTGCCCTTGAATGGCAAGGATCATCGCAGGAAAAGGGTATGATGGGACAACAGTACCTAAAAGCTTATTTCCTTACTCACAGGCAGAAGGCAGAGATTTGGGAGGCTTTGAACCCCTAAATGTCACCCCAGCAACACATTTCTTCCAAGAAAGCCCCATTGTTTAATCTTTTCTAGATAGCTTCATTTACGGGGGCACAAGTATTCAAATGTATGAGTCTATGATGCCCAGTCTATTCAAACCATCACAGTAAATGCATTATCATTATCAACTTTAGGACATTTCTATGTTATTGTTACTACCATCTTCTTTTTTCTTTCCTTCTTATTCTTTCCATGGTCTAGTAAATTTGTATATGATAGTTTTATTGTTGCTGTTGTTTCTTTCTTTCTTCCAATTATTCTACTTAGTTTTAAGACATTTTTGCTATTTTTATTTTCTTAATATTTCTTTTTACCTAGGTGCTTTTCTATTTTCTATTGTCTTCTTATATAATCTTGGGACTTCCAAGTCAGGGTTTGATGTTAGGATTTGGAGTTGTCTGTTGCCATGGAGACTGTTTCAGCTATTTGCCCACAGGAGGGAGCCCTCTACCTGTTAAAAGGTAGGCTAATAAGTGCCTTGGTGTTCTGGGAACGAACAATGGAGATGGAACCATTAACAAGAGAGATAGGAGATTTTATGTTTTCTCACAGATGTGTGAGTATAGCACTTGGCATACATTTTGGTCTTAACTAAGAAACACACTCAGTAATCAATATACAGTTCAATAGGAATTGTGGTTTGTAGATCATTGACCAATGCTCCCCCACCACCATTTTTTACAGCCTTTTTGCAATGAATTCGATTCACAATATATTTCAATAAGACTTCAATGAACCTAGAAATCACTAAAGTAGAGTTGTTCTTATAGGATACAACAAGAATCAAAGTAAATGATTCTGAAAGTAGCTAATATGTAAAAGGATAGCTAGGTAGTGTTTGCTTGCTGATCATAAGGGTTTTCTAAGACTTTATCTGCTTGAGTAGTCAAATCTTTGAAACAAAGTAAACTAGAAGACAATCTCTTTATAGTATTTTTTGGGAGCCATAGCTAATTGTATTTTATTAGTAGCAAAAAGTGACTTCTAAATCAGTATGCCTGAAGGTGATCCTTTTACATGTCCAACATTGTCTGCTTCACAGAGTATTGTGTATACAATGAGATCTTTAAATAGACCTCCTAAAGACAGACTGAACCATTTTGTCTCCTCAGAGAGAAGCTTATGTTCATTCCCTGACTATACTGATTGTGGTTGACTAGACTTATTTTACTGACTAGTACTTCCCTGGCACTTTCACTTTCTATCTGTTCATAATTTGTCATAGTAGAACATTGCTATGATTATATCTAAAATGTCTATATCACACTTATATCGTGTCCTATAGGCAAAAAGAATGGTAAGATGATAAAAATATTAAAAGTATTTAAATAAATTAATAAGGAACTGGTAATCAAAATTGATTTCCTCAAAATGTAGTGAAATATTAATTAAATAAGGAAAATATGATGAATTAATAGCATTTTCATAACTCTATAACTCCTGTAAGAAACAATAATATAATAATTATGTATAATATAATAAATATAATATATATTATTTACTATAATAAATAATGACTATAATAGACACTATTATATATATTTTAAATACAAATAATATTTATTATAAAATATGTAGCATAATTTATGAAGGTTTAGAAATTATGGACAACATTTTCTCTTAGAAGAAGTAGTTTCAATCAGGTGAAATCTTTGTTCATTCTTATTTTTATATGCCTTCCCATTATTGCTATTCCCACAATCATATTATATGTATAGAAATTTATTTATAATGGTTCAGTTTTGTCACTGCTGTTTTTTACTTGAGTGTTTGAAGGTAAGTTAAGAGCCATAAATAATTTATGCAAGCCAACTTCCTTACAAATGTTAACAAAGGCCATTTATCTTATAAAATAATATTTTTATTAAAACAAAGACTAAAGAACTCTTAATAAAGTTGTCTGATTGCTTGTACATTAGTACCCATGATATTTTCATTTAAAATTTAAAAATATTTCTGAAAAATTTATACATTAATATTGTTATTGCATCATTTATACCTTTGCCCTCCCTACTAACTCTTCCTTTTCCCTCATTTACTTACTGTAAAAATTGATGACCTATTCTACTTTGTTTCTGCGATAGACAAACACACATACACTCATTCAAACTCATTATATATATGCATCAAATACGCATACACATAAATAAAATCATAAATAAAAATCTACTAGTTCTTTTAGAGTTGCTAATCCGTATATGTGCTCAGGACTGATTGCTTGGAGTGGATTCAACCTTTCAGGGAGCTTATCCATGGAAAAAACTGACCCTCCTTTTCTCAATGGCTACTAGTCATCCATAGCTCTGAATATAGGAATGATTTTTTAATTGGATATTTTATTTATTTACATTTCAAATGTTATCCCCTTTCCTGGTTTCCCCTCTGCACACCCCCTATCTCACCCACCGTTACCCTGCTTCTATGAGGGTGCTCTCACAGCCACTACCCACTGTTGCCTCACTGCCCTTGCATTCCTCTACCCTGGGGCATCAAGCCTTCACAGGACCAAGGGTCTCCTGCTCCATTGATGCCAGATAAGGCCCCTTCTGCTCCTTTAGTCCTCCCCTAACTCCTCCATTGGGGTCCCTGTGCTCAGTCCGATGTTTGGCTACATGCATCCAAAACTGTATTAGTTAGGGTCTAGCAGAGCCTCTCAGGAGACAGCTGTATGAGGTTCCTTTCAGTAAGCACTTCTTGCCATCCTCAAAACAGTCTGGGTTTGATGTCTGCATGAGGGATGGATCCCCAGGTGAGGAAGTCTCTGGATGGACTTTCCTTCAGTCTTTGCTCCACTCTTTGTCCTTGTATTTCCTTTTGACAGGAGCAATTCTTGGTTAAAATTTTGGTGATGGGTGGGTGGCCCCATCCCTCAACCAGGGGATCAAGTCTAATCTCTGAATGTGGTCTCATCAGACTCTCCCTTCCCTTTGTGGGGTATTTCAGCAAATATCAACCCCATGGGGTCCTGGGAGGCTCTTGATTTGCTGGCATCTGGAACTATCAGGTTACTACCCCCAGTTTTCCATCCCCCATTGCTACACAATTTTCTGGCCCTCTGTCTATCTCTTCTATCTCCTCCCATACCTGATTCTCCCCTTTTCCCCTCCCCCTCTTCCCTTTCCCAAAAGTCCCTCCAACCCCCTATTTCTGTTGATGAGTTTTTGAGATGAAATATGAAATTTTCCCATCGGCATTGGGCTGTCAAGAGGTTTTTTTTTTCATGCAAAGATTTTGTTTGGATGATCATAGGTTTTATGGGTGAAGTTCTTTTATGTCGGGAAGACACCATCTCACAATGGACATTCTGGTTCTCCTGCCTTTGCCATCGTTCTATCCCTTCTCCTGTGATTGTTTCCTGAAAGTTATGTTAATGATTATGTGGTGGGTAAAACAACTTGAGTTTGACACCATACAGATATTTTCTTTCTGAAATTTTGATAACCTATAGATTTCTATAAGAATCTCTGTCATAGTTATGGTTTCCATTTCTGTGAAAAGACACCATGAACAAGGCAATGCTTTTTTTAATTAATTAATTTTTTTATTCTATAAAACTTTTGATAGTGCAGACTTCATCCCTCTCCAGTCTTCCCCCTGACTGTTCCCCATCACATGCCACCTCACCCCCATCTCCAAGAGGATATCCTCCCCAAGACCCACCCCACCAGGCCTCCCCACTCCCTGGGACCTCAACTCTCTCTAGGTTTAGGTTCATGTTCTCTCACTGAGGCCAGAACAGGTAGTCCTCTGCTGTATTATGTGTTGGGAGCCTCATATCAGCTGGCATATGCTGCCTATTTGGTGATTCCATGTCTGAGATTTCCAGGGGTCCACGTCGTTTGAGACTGATGGTCTTCCACTGGAGCTGCTGCCCTCCTCCTCAGCTTCTTCCTGCTTTTTGCCAATTCAATCACATGGGTCCCGGCTTCTGTCTATTGGTTGGGTACCAGTATCTGAATCTGACTGTTTCAGATGCTTGCTTGTTTGTTGGGACTCTTACACAGCAGCCATGCAAGCACACTGCAGCTTGAGTAGCAGTGTCAGTGTTCCCAGCCTTCCCTTGAGCTGGATTCTAATTGGGCCTATCACTGGACCTCCTTTCTCTCAGGCTCTGTCATCTATTTATCTAGTATTTTAAATGAACATAATATAATGTTTTCCTATATGCTTTTAAACATCCTTAACATTACTGATCTCTCCTTCCTCCTTTTTATTCTTTTGCTGTGTTTGTAGTCAGAGAAATTGAACATTTTTAAAATAATAAAATATGATTGCATAAATTAAAACAATGTGAATTTCAATAATCCAGTAAAGTATTCATGCAGGTATGGTTCATACATAGCTACCTACTGAACAATGTAGCTCTGTTTATACATCTCTCATTGGGAAGGGAGAGAGTTGCACATTGAAGATGTATTATACATCATAATATAATGGTAATCATACATACAGGATGGCGTCTAATGTATTTCATGTAAATATTATACATAAGTTTCTCTAGAATGAAGACATATCAACATGCAAAGATGAACAATTTGACTTAAGTCTGTAATAGCAATGATACAGCTTTCTGTAGTTCTGTAGGTATAAGAAGAAAAATGTGCCACCTGCATCCCTGGAATCACTAATTCATAACATGTGGAGAATTGTTTGGAAAAATGGATTTTAAAAAATTTTATGGAAAGCAAGATATCTCAGAGGTAAATATGCTTAATTACAAGCATGATGGCCTGAATTAGATCTCCAGAACCCACATGGTGAAAAGAGAACTGACACCAATGGTTTACCCTCTGACCTCTCGAGGTATGTGTTCACCTGTGCCCCTAGCCTGCCTCCAATTTAACTCTTCCTTGCATTCTCTCACTCTTCTGTGCTCAAATAATAAAATTATTTTGTAAACCTTTAAAAAGTTAAACATTTTTACTGAAAGTTTAGCTTGACTTGAACAAAGTATCAATCTAATGTTTTCACCACTTAAGTGTGCTTCAAAAATTAAGTTTTAAAACTCAGCCTTCTATGGAGAAATGAAAATCGTAATTATTTCTTCAACTGTAGCAACTTAATTTTGTTAGAGAAAATTTAAATAATTTAGTATTACTAGATAATATAAGTTAAAATGAATTATTTAAGCTGAACTTTATTGAAGTGTTGAACATAAGAATCAACATAAGTATGTAATTTTTTTGCATGAGAGTGGGCCTATTCTGCCAAATATAAGTCTCTTTAAAGCATGAAAATATTAAATGGTCATTTACAAAATCTTGGCCAAGAAAAAGAGAGTAATTGGCTTGATCTTTTTGTCCTTTTCTACAAGAATCATCAATTATATATTGGCTTTTGAAAATTAAGTGAGAATATATATACATCCCATCAGGTTTTCTCACTTAACCTCTCTTACTTTGTTTTCAGACTTCAGGATAATTACTCCATTACATCAAAGTACCTCTGTTAGGCTAATTTACAAACAAGACAACTTACAAAACAAAAATGATCCAGATTTCTTGGCATGTAGTATAAGAGCCCAGAATGGGAAAATCCCCTAGACACTCCCTAGACTCTATGATACTGAGAAGAGCCTAAGTGAAAAGACTTCATATTTTAAATTATGACATTTTCATGTATGGAAATTGACAGTTTCCATTTATTAAAATTTTAGCTTCAAATTTTCTTCCCTAAAGGCCACATTGAAAAGAAATCTATGTGGCATATCTCTCTTTGAAATAACTGCATGTTGGCTAGCCTTTCATACTGACACAAATTTCTTCCTTCTATTGTTTTGTTGTGTATAAAAAGGTCAGATGCTGTCCAAAGGGTAGGAATTTCTCCATACCTTGAGCTTCACTGTATTCTCATCTTACTAGCCCTCACTTTCAGCCATTCTTTCCCATTCACATTGTTTTAGAATATAATGGAAGTTTCTAATGATCTGTTTCTTCCTGGTCACACTTTGTGTGTATTTCAGTATCAAGAATTCTCTGTTTCATGTTCCACTGAGTCCATGATTTGTTTTGACTCCCCATATTACATTATGATATCAGTGTAGTCTGCTGCCAAACCTCAATGACGTTTTATAATAATGACTACGGCTTAAAAAATGCAATGACTATTTAGCAGGCTACTAAATACATACATTTTAATCCTTGTCTTTTCTATAAAATGATTTTGAAGAGTGTCAGTCTTCTTTTTTAGTCAACCCAAACCAAAAGAATATATCACATTTTCTTCTTTTTATTAGATACTTGCTTTATTTACATTTCAAATGGTATCCCCTTTTCTCGTTTCCCCTGTGAAAATATCCTATCCCATTCCTCTGCTCACCAACCAACCTTTCCTCTCCCACATTCCTGTCCTGGTATTCCCCTACATTAGAGCATCGAGACTTCACAGGACCAATGGCCTCTCATCTCACTGTTGTTTTAAAAGACTATCCTCTGCTACATATGTAGCTGGAGCCATGGGTCCCTCCATGTGTACTCTTTGGTTGGTGATTTATTTCCTGGGGGCTTTGGGGTTACTGGTTGGTTCTTATTGTTGTTCCTCCTAGGGGGCTACAAACCCCTTCAGCTCCTTGGGTTCTTTCTCTAGCATTACTTCCTGGTTTTAATTCTTGGTTTATTCATATTTCTCTTTCTGAATGTACTTTTTGAAGGTTATGCATATTTTCATTTTTCATTATTTTGGCCTATATAGTTGCACATAACATTTCATTATACATTTTCATATATATATATATATATATATATATATATATATATATATATATGTGTGTGTGTGTGTGTGTGTGTGTGTGTGTGTGTGTATTTACCATATTTACACCCATTCCCTTATTTCTTTCACCTCCCAACATACCCTGATCACCTATCTTCCTCTTCCCAACTAGCCCTTCCCCTTTTATGTCTGTTGTTTGTGTATGTGTGTGTTTGTGTGTCTGTGTGTATGCATGCTTGCATGTGGGAGAGAAGGATGGTAGAAAAAGGGAGGTAGGGAAAGAGAGCACTTTGATGTTCCAATATAGACCATTAGGTTTGCATATTTGAGCATTATTAGACTATGAATAATAATTCTTGGATAGATGCTCATTGCATAGACTAGTGGACTGTTAAAAAATTAAATATGTGGAGGCTGGAGTTTTTCATTTCCAGAGACACAATTTATCTTAAAGAGCTATTCCTTATAAATACCTATGACAGAATTAATGCTCTAATAATGAAACATTACATAATGTACTAACAGAACTCAGTTCTCTGCCTATAAAAGAGTTCAGAATATCATCAGATGACTTCTAGGACCTATAGTTGTTAGTATTGTATCTTATTATACACACATCTCTGATATTACCACTAAATATTTTTTTAAATTACATTATTTATAATTTTCTTTTCTATATTATGGTAAAACACTGTGACACTATTTCTACACTGTAAAATATGGAACTAATCACCTAAACCTGTGTTTTTCTTAACCGTGGTTCTTCATGTTATAGCTTCGGAATAAAATAGTTTTTAATTCCTGTGAGTTGAGAACTATGTTTTTTACTCACTGACAAGAGATCATTTATGTAACAGGTAATTTACATGTTCAATTTATCCCATATTCAGTGGATACCACTGAAGACAATGCCTGCTTCTACAGAAACCTTTAACAGATTATGAATCCGTAAAGAATAATGAACCTGAATTATCACCGACCTCTAACATGTCAGTATAATAAAGAGCTCAAAACTGTGCAGGTCTTGTTCAGCTAAGCAAATTTTCTTTAAGGTGATATCTTCAAAAACGAGTTTGGGGCTAGCAAACAGTGTTTCAAAATGTTCAGTTCCATTCTTAAGCTCTTATGTTCTTTCTGTAGTTCTTTTGCAAAATTGTATAAGCCTTGAGAGGGATGATATAGATGTTTAATTAAAAATGAACATTCAACAATCATTAGTCTTAGTGATTTGGCTAGTTATGAGTTGCCACATTTATTCACTCCTGGTAGAGCAAAGTGAAGCATCTCTGAATAAATCTAAAAATAGGTGTAAACAATGGACATGGATAATATTTAGAAGATAGTCTGGTGGTTAAAACATGTCCACTCAGGACAACAGAACTAGCTTTCATGATGACATTAAGTAGTTGTTCCTCACAATTGCTCATTGTTGAAAAATATTAATATTGAAATTCCAAGCTCAAGTAATTCTTGATGGTTTTTCTGCTTTTCACACTGTCTTAAACTCTGCATGACCCCAGAAACTGCTTACATAGAATCAGTGTACATTGCTGATGTTTTGTTGTAATGTTCTTGCTTTCTAATCATGCATAGAATCTCAAATTAGAGCATGGTGATTTTTTAGACTAAGTAGGAAACTGTAATTGAATGAGAATGTTTTCCTCTAGATGCTCTAAAAGGGATATTATCATTTGGATGACATCAAATTAGACAAGTGATGGTAAATATTGAGACTGATAAATGAGAATTGAGATAGACAAAATAATTCCTAAATCAGAGTGCATGATCCAAATCACACAATTATTGCATATCAGAGAAAAGCGACATTGAAATTAGCCTCAGAGCCAAGATTATTCTTCCTCGCAGAAATCCTCCGGAGGCACTGTTGAGGACACAGGATCTGGGCTTTTGCTTTGTTTTTATTGCTGCTCCTTTCCTAACCCTTCAAAATGTGCCTATAGGGAAATGGCACTGAGGCCGGTTCAGTTTTAGCTGGCCTTCATTAAAGTCCAATCGGATTACATAATCATTTTATACGTTGCTGTACCATTTACTGAACAGCATATTCTCAAAATAATACTTTAATAACTTTATCAATAATAAAAATAAGTATGATTGTGAACTTAATAAAAAAATACAATGTCCATGTCCCCAAACAGTGATAAAAATATAGGAAATCAAGGTTCTAGGTTGACACACAGAAAGGAATTTTTAAAATATATTTTACTGGCAAAGAAAAGCCCAGCAAGCTAACATGAAATAGGATGTGGAGACAAGGTCCTGCATCTGTGCAAATGAGGTTTGCATTGAGCTTCAGTATCACATGAATTCCAAAATTTAATTTTACTTACAATTTTGTGTCTTCCTTTCTGTGATAGTATAACTACTTTAAAAGTATCACAAAATCCTTAATAGAAAAGATGTTAAAAGTAAAATGATTCTTTTTAAATTTTTTCTAGAAAATTCTATAGAAATAATTTTAAGTCTCTGCTCCACACTTTGTCTTCATAATTGCTCCTGTGAGTATTTTGCTCCCTTTCTCAGAAAAAACAAAGCACCCCTACCTGGGGATTCATCCTATAAACAGTTACCAAACTCAAACACTGTTATGGATGACAAGAAGTGTGTACCAAAAGGAGCTTAATGTCTCCAGAGGTGCCCTACCAGAGCCTTACAGAGACAGAGGCAGATTCTAACAGCCAACCATTGGTCTGAGCACAGGGTCTCCAATGGAGGAGCTGGAGGGTAGACTGGAGGAGCTGAAGGGGTGTGCAGCCCCATGGGAAGAACAATTATGTCAGCCAACCAGATGCCCCAGGACTCCCAGGGACTAAGCCAGGAACCAAAGGGTACACATGGTTCTAGTCAAAAGTGTGACGGAGGTATGCCTTGTCTGGCATCAGTGGGAGGAGAGGTCTTGGTCCTATGAAGGCTCAATAGATGCACCAGCATGGGGAGATCGAGGGGGTAGTAGGTGGGAGTGGGTTGGGTGGACGGGCATCTTCTTGGAGGCACAGGGTAGGAGGATGGGTTGGGAGTTTTCAGGGAGGGGGAAACCAGGAAAGGGTATAACACTTGAAATGTAAATGAAGAATATATTAAAAAAAGAAAAAATCTTAACTAATAATTTTCTCATTTAACTACAAAATTGAAAATTTTGCTCATCTCAATTTATCTATAGCTATTAACAATAAATAAAATAATGTCAAATATATAGCTACATGTTTTAATTATTTTATTTATTCACTTTACATCCCACTCATTGCTCTCCTCCTAGCACTGTCTGTTATAATCCTTCTCCTATGTGCCCTTTTCCTCTCCTCTTAGCAGGTGGGCATCCCCTTGAGTATCACCCCACTCTGGCACTCCAAATCTCTGTGAGGCTAGGCACTTAATCTTACACTGAGGCCAGACAAGGCAGCCCAACTAGAAAAACATATCCCACATTCAGGCAACAGCTTTTGGCATATCTTCCACTACATTATTTCAGGACCTGCGTGAAGACCAAGCTGTTACATATGTGCAGGGAAGCCTAGGGATAGCCCCTGTATTCTCTTTGGTTGGTGGTTCAGACTCTGAGAGCCCTAAGCATCCAGGTTAGTTGATTTTGTTGATCTTCCTATGAGGTCTTATCCCCTTAGGGACTGAAATCCTTCCTCCTATTCTTCCATAAGAGTCCTTAAGCTCCATCTACTGCTTGCCAGTGACTGTATGGCTCTATCAGTATAATTTCATGAGTGGGGCCTCTCAGCAGGCAACCATACTAGATTCCTGTCTGTACACTTAGCAGTGTATTATAAATTATGTCAGTGACTGATGCTTGAACATGGGATAAATCTCAAGCAGGTTATTGGCTTGTCATTACTTCAGTCTGTTCTGTTTCTAATCCCTGCATATCTTACAGACAGGAAAAATTTTGGGTCAAAAGTTTTGTGGGTGTGTTGGTATCCCTAGTCCTTCACTATGGCACCTGCCTGGCCACAGAAGGCAGCCAGCCCAAGTTACACACGAACAATGCTCTGAATCATAGCTAAGGAAACCCATGTTGATTCTTGAGCACATCCTTTATCTCATGTTTTAGTGTCTTCCTGGAGATGTTCCCTACTCTCTCTATCCTGTTGGTTACAGATTTCCATCTTTCTTTGTAAGATTGGATTTAGGATATCCAGGGCTTGCTGTAGATGGGTAGTTATGCTCTGAAGGTCTCATATTTCCCTGCCTTTTGCTGATTGTGTTCTTTTGTGGATCTTCAGCCATCTCCATGACTTTGGTCCCTGGATGTTCTTGTTGTAGCAGTTATTGAGAGAGGAGTTATTCTCAATGTTCCTGGCGTGCCAAGGCACTGATGGGTATCCTTAGGTTGTATGGTTCTCAGGTTATCAAGTATTTAACAAACAAGAACATCTCTCTTGCTGAGCTTCTGACAGTCTGGGCCTGTATGAAGATGGTGCCATCACATCTGTGCAGTTACAGAGGACTGGGGCTTTCTCTGGCTTCCTGTGAGCCAGGGTCACAGGACAGGACACCTCCCCTAATCAAACTGATTTGTTTATTATGGATTTTCCACCTCACTTTTGGCAAAAAGTTGTCTACCTCACATCAGGACATGATAGGTCTTGAAAAGGATATTATTAATCCAGTGAGGAGGGCATGGGCATGGGAAACCTCCTCTAGCGACAATGATCAGAAGGGCGGGATTGATTTGATTTCTTCTAGTAGACAAATGTTTGACCTTGAACAAGAGCTGTCTGGTTAGTGCAATCATTCACCAAGTAGTTCTCAGCTAGTCTTGCTTTCCCTGACACAAACTCAGCTCTGCATACAATGTTAGGAACTACTTCTCTGACCTATGGAGAACCTTACTTCATTAAAGGCCTTTAGGTTTTTTTTTCTCTTCATGAGAAAGCTGTTTTATCTGTTAGGAGTGTCTGCAGGCATGCCTTTTTAGTGGGAACCCCCCAGGTCTAGTGAGAACATCATGTATTTGAAGGGAATGGGAATCTCTGACTTCATGATTGCACTTGAATCTGTCTTCCAGCAGGATGTCTGTCACCATGGTGCAGACATTTCTACAGTGACCAGTGACGTACATGTGTATTGCTTTTTGTTTGATTTGTTATTCCTACCAAAGGCAATACTTTGATATTTGCTGTTCCACATTTTGCCCCTCTGTTCCCTACCCTCTCCACCTCCTGCCAGCTGACCAGGCTGGAGCTGCACAGGGACTGCTACCCATCAGTGTCTCACTGCAGAGGCAGTTTCCAAGCATCCAGCACCCAGGATGTCTCTTTCCTGAGTCTCTTTTCAGTTGTATCTATGCAATATCACTTCAGAATGGGCAGAGGGCAGTGCACCAAACAGCTTACATCATGATATGGAACAGTCCACATTATATAATAGACACTCTCCAAAGTGCTCAGAACCAATTTCCCCACAGGCTACAAGGAATCAAATCTCAGGCGCCCACAAATAGACATTTTTTTAAAAAAGGTCACTAACTATGACCACATTCCTTAGAAGCTAGCCCTATACTATTATAGATGTAGTTGAGTGTGTAAGGGCAGTTTGTTAGGCAGATGGAAAAGGAGGAGGTGGCTACTTCCCAGTTTTCCTGTTCTACAAAATTTTTAAAAATCAGTTTACCACTTAGGCAATGTAATAAAGGCTAAAGGGATATAAACTGGGAAAGGACCCACTATTAAATTTTAAAAGACAAAAGAAAATCCTGACAAAACATTGTAAGACAAAGAAACTCTAGCAATGCCAGTAAGTTTGTTTGCTGTTTGTAATCAACTGCCTTACGTGGAATTTGCCTTTAAAACTGGTTTATGTATCCAATGAGACTTTAGGGTGAGACAAAATTTTTCTTTAGATATAGCTTCTGGGTTAGAAATGGGGCATAAGCCAGGTGGTGGTGGCACACGCCTATAATCCCAGCACTTGGGAGGCAGAGGCAGGTGGATTTCTGAGTTTGAGGCCAGCCTGGTCTACAGTGTGAGTTCCAGGGGACTGTATAGAGAAACCCTGTCTCAAAAAACAAACAAACAAACAAACAAACAAACAAAAAAGAATTAAAGTTAAAGGATTTTTTTTTACTGGCCGGGCGTGGTGGCACATGCCTTTAATCCCAGCACTTGGGAGGCAGAGGCAGGCGGATTTCTGAGTTCGAGGCCAGCCTGGTCTACAGAGTGAGTTCTAGGACAGCCAGGGCTATACAGAGAAAGAGAAACCCTGTCTCAATAAACAAAAAAAAAAATGGGTCATAAGTTTACTTCCCCATTCAGTGCTGAAACCCTGTGTGTGTCTTATGTATGCTGCCACAGTAAAGTGATACGTTCTTCAGGCCTCCTGAGTTTACAACACCTTGTTTTCGTTGAGTCCTCCATCAGTTCTGGATCTTACAGTCATTTGGCCTTCTCTTCCATAGAGTTCCCTGAGCCCTGAGAAGAGGGATTTGCTAGAGACATCCCTTTTAGAAATAAATGTTCCAAGATCTCTCACTCTCTGAACATTGTCTAGCTGTGGGGTTCTGTTTTGTTCTACTTCAGGAAGACACTTCTCCAATGATGGGTGAGGAAGACACAGATCTATTAGGACAGAAGAACATAAATAGGACTCGATTTATTGCTATGTTCCTTTAGCAGAAATGTAAGTTTTCATTTTCTTCTTGGTCTCTTGCCTGTCTATGCTCAGATTCTTGGTCACACAAGGCCTGTCAAAGATCTGTTCCAGCTCATAAAGTGGGTTTTAAATTCAATAAGATATTGTTTTCTTTTTCCTACAAGATCTGGGCCACAATCACAATAAATAACACATCTTGTATACATTTGATCATTGTTGACTGGATGTGTTTATCTTCAAATCTTATGATTTTATTTTTTAAGATTTATGTATTTATGTATTTATGTATTTATTTATGTATTTATTTATGTATTTATTTATTTATTTAATGACTATGAGTACACTGCAGCTGTACTGATGGTTGTGAGCCATCAATCATGTGGTTGCTGGGAATTTTGAATTCAAAACCTCTGCTCACTCCAGTCAGCTCTGCTCGCTCCCGTAGGCCCTGCTAGCTCTGGCTTAAAGATTTATTTATTGTTATATCTAAGTACACTGTAGATATCTTTAGACACACCAGAAGAGGACATCAAATTTCATTACGGATGGTTGTGCACTACCATATGGTTACTGGGATTTGAACTCAGGACCTTCACAAGAACAGTCAGTACTCCTGACCAATGAGTCATCTATGCAGCCCTATGGTTTTAATTTTTTTCCTTTGTTTTTATTGAATATCATCTTCATTTACATTTCTATGGTAAACCTTTCCCAATTTATTCCCTCCCCCAAGTCCCCCAACCCCTCCTTCCTCAACCTGCCTTCACATATATGCCCCTCCATCTGACACATTCCCACCTCCCCCCTTGGTTTCCCTTTGTTGGGGCCTCTGTTGACCCTTTACCTGACCAAGGACCATTCCTCCCACTGATGCCCAACAAGGCCTTCCTCTGCCACATTTTTAGCTGGAACCATGTGTGCCTCTTGGTTGATGGTTTAGTCCCTGGGAGTCTTGGGATGTCTGGGAGGCAAAAATCATTGTTCTTCCCATGGGGCTGTAAGCCCCTTCAGCTCTTCTGCACCTCCCTCTAGCTCCTTTACTGGGGACCATGAGGCCCAGTTCAATAGTTGGTTGCTAGCTTCTGCCTCTGTATTTGTAGGCTCTGGCAGGGCCCCTTTGGGGACAACCATGACATGCTCCTTTTGGTATACACTTCTTGTCATCCTTAGTAGTATTGGGGTTTGTTGACTATTTATAAGATGAATCCCCAGGTAGGGCAGAGTCTCTGGGTGGCTTTTACTTCAGCCCCTGCTCGACACATTATCTCCCTTATTGCTCCTATAAGTATTTTGTTCCATTTCTTAGAGGAACCAAAGTACCCTTACTTTAGTTCTTCTTGAGCTTCCTGTACTGGGTGAGTTGTAACTTGTTTATTTTGAGCTTTTGGGCTAACTTCCGCTTATTAGTGAGTGCATACCATGTGTGATCTTTTGTGACTGGGTTGCCTCGCTCAGGATGACACTTTCTAGTTTCATCCAATTGCCTAAGAATTTCATAAATTCATTGTTTTTGATAGCTGTATAGTACTCCATTGTGTCTATATACCACAGTTTCTGTGTCCATTCCTCTGTTGCAGGATATCTGGGTTCTTTACAGCTTCAGCTGAGTTATATTCTATTATGTAACTGCATTATGTATTTTTTTCTGAAATTATCCATTGATGGGCATGAAGGGTTGTAAAGATAATGTTTATTCATCATACTCAATTGACATCTCATAAGCTTAATAATGAATAAGGTCACTCGTTCTAGTTCTTTTGGAATTCTGGCAGGAGGCTGATAATCAGCCACTCCGGCTCAAACTGCTCTGCAGGCTAGCTGATTCAATCTGGCTTCTCTCATCATCTTACTGAATTGTTCTGCTTGGTCTCAAAGTAACTCAGGCAATCTGTTTTAATCTTCTGGAGCCTTATTGTCTGACTTCAAACGCCTCTGCTGACCTGTACTGAAATATGCAAATGCAACTGCACTGCACTGACTTACAGAACCCAAGTGCTTCAGCTGACAGAACTGAAATACACTGAACTCAGATCCACTGCCTACACTCAACTAGACTCCTAGCTCCTTATTTCTGAACAGAATTGAACTGACTGATTTGAATTCAGTTGACTAACTGAACTCAGATATGCATACCTTTGTTTCTCAGAGGGCTGGCATTAAACATGTGGACCACCATACCCTGACCTAAATTTTCTTTACCTGAAACTTGCTGTATAGAAGGCTAGTCTTGATCTCAAAGATTGGTTGTTCTCTGTCTCCTGAGATTAAATGCACATTTATATTCCAGACAGAGCAGCAGTGTTTCTGGATGAAATTTCTCTTCAGTGAATATTTCCATTGGGCATTATGAATAGATCAGCAATTAAAATGATTGGATAGGTGTCTCTGTAGTACTATGTAAAGTCCTTTCTGTACACGGCCAAATTGTATATCTGTATCTTGAGTTTGATAGTCTCCATCCTCATGAGTAACCTCCACATTGATTTCCACAGTGGCTGTAAAAGTTTGCATTGCCACCAGCAATGGATGAGTGTTTCCCTTCCTTCGTGTCCTCACCAGCATGAGCTGTCATTTATTTTTCTGATCTTATTCTTTCTGATTTATGTATGATGAAATATCAAAGTAGTTTGGATTTGAATTTCCCTGATGGCTGAAGATGTTGAACATTTCTTTAGGCACTACTCAGCCATTTGAGCTCCCTCTTTTTCACAATTTTTTATTGAGATCTGTACCCCAGTTTTAAATTGGGTTGTTTTCTTGATATTTTTTTGATGTTGATGTTGTTCTGTATATGCTCTGGTATTAGCTTTCTTTTTGTTATCTATCTATCTATCTATCTATCTATCTATCTATCTATCTATCTATTTACTCCAGATTTTATCTACTCTGCACCCCTAAATCCTCCAACTGTTCCACATACCATACCTCCTCCTAAACCCTCTGCCTCCACCAGAATGTCCCACCTCAAAACGCCCCACCCAAGCAGACCTCTAAATTCACTGGAGCCTCCAGTATCTCGAGGGTTAGGTAAATCTTCTCTGACTGAACACAGACCTGGCAGTCCTCTGTTGTATGTGTGTTGGAGGCCTCATATCAGCTTGTGTATGCTGCCTGGTTTGTGGTCCAGTGTTTGAGTGATCTCAGGGGTCCATGTTAATTGAGACTGCTGGTCCTCCTACAGGGTTGCCCTCTTCCTCACCTTCTTCCAGCCTTTCCTTAATTCAACCACAGCAGTTTCTGTTCATTGGTTGGGTGAAAATATTTGCATCTGACTCTTTCAGCTGCTTGTTGTGTCTTCCAAAGTACAGTCATGCTAGGTTCCTTTTTGTGAGCATTCCATAGCTTCAGTAATAGTGTCAGACCTTGGGACCTCCCAATGATCTAGACTCCACTTTGGCCTATCATCAGACCACCTCTTCCCCAGGCTTATTTCAGACAGTTTTCAGACTTATCCCAGCAGTTATTTGAGACAGGAACAATTATGTGTCAGAGTTTTGACAAATAACCAAGATACAATCCACAGAACTCAAAAAGGTCAAAAAGCTGAAGGGTCCAAGTGAAGATGCCTCAGTCCCAATTTGGAGGGAGAAGAAAGCAATAACAAGAGGGCAGGGGGAGGTAGAACAAAGCAATCAATCACAAGTGGGGAGGAGGGAGGGACCTTGGAGGGAAAGTTGATGGAGGGTTGGGGTAAAGAGGGAAACCTGGTCTGGTATTGAGTGGGGAAAATGAACCAAACCCCTGAGTGCCAGTAGAAAGAATGGAAACAGGAAGCCTCAGGTGGTTGGAGGATGGGGAACCCTCCATAATGCAGCAGTGATCTGGGAGTTGAGAGTCTCTCAGGACTCAAAAGGAGAAACCTTGGAGGAAATGCCTGACAGTAGGGAGAAGAAACTTGCAAAGCCCACCTCTAGCAGGATGACAGGACATCATTAGAGGGATGGATAAGGTTGACAGCCAATGGTCTGGATTGTTTCCATCTTCTAGCTCTCACAAATAAGGCTAATATGAACACAGTAGAACACATGCACCTGTGGTATGGTAGGGCATATTTTGGGTATATTCCCAAGAGTGGTATTGCTGGGTCTTCAGGTAGATCTACTTCCAATTTTCTGAGGAAAACCCAGATTGATTTCCAGAGAGGTTGTACCAGTTTGCAATCCTACCAACAATGGAAGAATGTTCCTCTTTCTCCACATCCTAGCCAACATGTGCTCTCACATGAGGTTTTGATCTTAGCAATTCTCATTGTTGAAAGGTGGAATCTCAGGGTCATTTTAATTTGCATTTCTCTGATCTCTAAGGCTTTTGAACATTACATTCAAGATTCCTCTGTTGTAAATTCTCAGTTTACTTCTATACCCCATTTCTTGATTGGGATTTTTTTTTGGTAGTTAGCTTCTTGAGTTCTTTATATATTTTGGATATTAGCCCTCTATTGGATGAAGGATTAGTGAATGTTTTTCAATCTGTAGGTTGTGGATTTGTTTAATTGACTATGTCCTTTGCCTAACAGAACCTTTCTAGTTTCATGAGGTTCCATTTATCAATTCTTGATCTTAGAGCATGAAGCATTAGTGTTCTGTTTAGAAAATTTCCCCTTATGTCAATGAGTTCAATAGAAACAGAAGGAACACTGCCTAACTCATTCTATGTGCCACGGACCGACTCAGTCGGAACACACGTGGGGGAATCAGGGTCTTTGGTATGCAGGAAGGCACTAGTCGCGGCGTGAAATGACAGACAGACACACACAAGATCTGAGTGCGTCTGAATGCACTTTACTGTTCTGAGGCAGGCATTCTTATACATGCAAAACTGGCATTACATTACTAAAGAAAAATGTATCCAGTGAAATGTTTACAAAGAATGGTTACCATGAGTAACTGGCACAAGGAAATACAAATGAATCAGGCATGAACATCAGAGATTACACACAAGGTTATCGCGTCCCTCTGTAGTCAATAATAAATTAGTAATTCAAGAGTCAGAGACTACACTATGTTTGGGTATTTTCTTGTGAGACTTCCTCAGGCTTATTTTGAAACTTTACTTAACTGAAGGTTTCCATGTCAGAGTGCCAAAGCCAGCTAACCATACAAAATAATATAAATTGTTGGGAGGTTAATTCTTTAATGTATCTAGGTAATAACTGTACAGCTGATTAAAAGCAAAGCAATGGATCTCCAGAGGATATATCATGGCCAGTACTGTAGTTCAAAGAATAAACTCTGAGTGAACTGTCACGCCTGGAATGCTCGCACCTCCGGCTGGCAGGGACATCTCGTAAGTAAAAGAACAGGTCAGATAAAGGGTTACACAGCTTGCCACGAGAAATTTCAGCTCAGCTCTATCTGCAGCCAAGGAGGCCCACAGCGGCATTCACCTTGAACAGCCCCAGTAAATATCACACAGCCTTCGTCTGGATTGCAGCTTGGCTGCGTGAAATCACGGGATTCAAGGGAAGCGTGTGATATTATGAAACTACATTAACACTGATACTTTAACCACACAAGGAACCAAACAAAATAGAGAACTTCAGACCAATCTTGCTAATAAATATCGATGCAAAAATACTCAATAAAATTCTTGCAAACTGAATCCAAGAATACATCAACACCATCATTCACCATGATCAAGAAGGCTTCATCCCAGGTATGCAAGGTTGGTTCAATATACAAAATCCATTAGCCTAATCCACTATATGAACAAACTCAAAGAAAAAAGTTACATGATCATCTCCATAGATGCAGAAAATGAATTTGACAAAATACTACACTGCTTCATGTTAAAATTATTGGAGAGATTAGGAATTTAAGGCTCATACTTAAACATAATAAAAGGAATTTTCTGCAAACCAACAACCAACATCAAATTATATGGAAACCTACTCAAAGTAATCCCACTAAAATCAGGGACCAGACAAAGATGCCCTCTCTCCCCATATCTATTGAATAGAGTACTCATAGTATTATCTAGAACAATTAAAAAGCAAAAAGAGAACAAGGGGATACAAATTGGTGAAACAGTAACAAAGATTTGTTATTTGCATATGATATGATAGAACATATAAGCAATCCCAAAAATTCTACTAGAGAATTTCTCCACCTGATAAACAAGTTCAGCTAAGTGGATGGATATGAAATTAACTCAAATAAATCAGTAGCCTTCCTTTATACAAATGATAAACAGGCTGAGAAAGAAATTAGGGAAACAAATCCCTACACAATAGCTACACATAATATAAAATATCTTGGGTTAACTTTAACCGAACAAGTGAAAGATCTGTATGGCAATTACTTCAAGTCTCTCAAGAAAGAAATAGAAGATCTCAGAAAACAGAGAGATCTCCCATGCTCATGGATTGGCCGAACTAATATAGTATAAATGACCATCCTACCAAAGGCAATATTCAGAATCAATGCAATCCCTGTCAAAATCCCAACACAGTTCTTCAAAGATATGTAAACAGCAATTCTTAAATGCCTCTGGAAAAGCAAAAAACTCAGAATAGCAAAAATAATTCTTAACAATATAAGAACTGCTAGGGGAATCACCATCCCTGGCCTAAAGCTTTATTACAGAGCAATAGTGATAAAACCTGGATGGTATTGGTACAGAGACAGACATGTTGATCAATGGAATAAAATTCAAGTCCCAGAAACAAAACCACACATTTACCAACACTTGATCCTTGACAAGGAGCCAAAAATATACAATGGAAAAAAATCATCTTCAACAATTCGTGCTTGGCTAACTGGCTGTCTTGATATGGAAAAAGGAAAATAGACCCATATTTGTCACCTTGCACAAATCTCAAGTACAAGAGAATCAAGGACTTCAATGTAAAACCAGGTACACTGAATCTAACAGAAGAGAAATTGGGAAAGAGACTTGAACTCATTGGATCAAAATTAACATCCAATGCTCACTAGCCCTTCTATATACAAATGACAAATAATTGTACAATAAAATCAGGAAAACAAAAGTTTTTTTGTAGCTACCTCTGGGGGAATAATACCTTTCCAGATTTTGAGCAAAGATAAAGAGACTTTAACTCATTATAACATATATAGCTGGTAAAAATATTTTCCACTTCATTGTATAGGCTGTTTTTTGTTCATCCTTTGTCATGTAGAAACTTTAAATTTTCATCTTATTAATTATGTTCTGTGTGTCTGTGCTATCACTGTTCTGTTCTGAAAGTCTTTTCCTGTAATAATTAGTTTTTTTTTTATTCTTTTAAAGACACTGTGTATCTGATTTTATGTTGAGGTCTTTGATCCATTTGGAGTTCAGTTTTCTTCACAGTGACATATATGGATCCACTTGAATTCTTCTACCTACAGTCATTTTGTTTGACTGTCATTTATTGAAGATGCTTTCCTTTGACCATTGAGTATTTATAAAATCTTCATCAAATATCAGTGTGCATGGATATGTAGATTTATGCCTGGTCATTGGTCTATTCCATTGATCAATGTGTTGTATTTTGAGTCAATAACATGAAGCTTTTACTGCTCTAGATTCAATGTACAATTTGAACTTGAGGATGTTGATAACTCCAGAATTTCTTTTATTATTGAATATTAATTTAGCTACAATGTTTTGACTTGTTTGTTTATTTGTTTGGGGAGTTTGTGTGTATGTGTACAAATGAGGTTTTATACCCGTGTGAAGCTGAAAATAGTCCTTCCTTGTTCTATCAAGAATTATATTTGAATTTGGATGGGGATTTTATTGAACCTTGAGATTGTTGTTGGTAGGATGGACAACTTTATTGTGTTAAGCCTATTTACACATAAGCTTGGTAGATGTTTCTATTTCTGATAACTTTTTAACTTCTTTTCTCAAGATCTTATAGTTTTTATCATCTCATTATCTTGGCTCAAAATCTGGAAAGGTATTATTCCCCCAGATGTAGCTACAAAAACTTTTGTTTTCCTGATTTTATTGTACAATTATTTGTCATTTGTATATAGAAGGGCTAGTGAGCTTTGGATGTTAATTTTGATTCAAGCTACTTTGCAGAATGTTTATCACTTGTAGGAGTTTAATTGGTGGAATTTAGGGTAACAAAGGCAAAACCGTATCATCTGCAAAAAATTCTATTTTGATTTATTTTCTTAATATTTGTATCCCTTGGTCTTCTTTAGTTACCATATACTGCATCTTTAGCTAATACTTGAAGTACTATATTTTAAAAGGCTGGGAACAATATTATCTTGTTCATAACTTAAATGAAAATATTTTGAGTTTTCTATACTTTGGTTGATGTTTGCTATGAGCTTGCTTAAACTGACTTTATTATGTTGGGATTCGTCCCTTATATCCCTAACATGTCTAAACTTTTATCATAAAGTAATGTTGGATTTTGTCATAAATTTTTTTGCATCTAATGAGATAATAATATGGTTTCTACCGGACAGTCTGATTGTATGGTGGGCTTTATGTATCAATTTACATATAGTCAATCATCCTATATGTCTCAGATGATCATGGTGAATGAACTGTAATGGGTTCTTAGGTTTAGATTGCAAGTAATTTATTGAGAATTTTTGCATATCTGGTCACCTTTGGTGTCTACAATTCTCTCTCTCTCTCTCTCTCTCTCTCTCTCTCTCTCTCTTAACTGGTTCATTATGTAGATTAATCTTCAGGGTAATGACTGCCTTGTAAAAAGAACTGCTTAAATTGTTTATCTGAACCTGCAAATGATACATTTTAAGAAAATTATCTATTTTATTTCCAATTCTTAGTTTGTTTGAATGCAGGTTTTTACAGAAGTTCTTTAGTGTATTTCTATTTCTTCCTGTCTGTTATTCTGTTACCATTTTCTTCCCCATTTTTCTTACTATGATCTTTTCTTCCCATCTTTTACTTAATTTACCTAAGGGTTTGCCACTCTGATTGAATCTCTCAAAGAATATATTCCTTTTTAAAATATTTATTCATTTATATATACGAGTACTATGTTACCCAGAAGAGGGGAGCAGATTTCCTTATTGATAGATGAGCCACCATGTGGTTGTTGGGGGATTGAATTTACCATCTTCAGAAGAGTACCAGTGCTCTTAACCACGGAACAATCTCTCCAGACCAAACAGTATATTCTTTGTTCATTGGTTCTTGTTAAGTTTTTGGCTATCTAGGGTTATTTTTCATTTGTTTTATTGCGTTCACCCCTTAGTTTGATTATTTATTTCATTATTTACAAGTATTCCTTCTTCTTTATTTTTTATTGAATATCATCTTCATTTACATTGCCAATGGTAAAACCTTTCCCGATTTCTCCCTTCCCCAAAGACTCCCAACTCCTCCTTCCACCCCCTGCTTCCACATATTTGCCCCTCCACCAGACACACTCCCATCTCCCCCCCCCCAGTTTTCCCTTTGTTGGGGCCTCTGTTGAGCCTTAACCTAAGGACCACTCCTCCCACTGATGCCCAACCAGGCCTTCCTCTACCACAATTTTGGCTGGAACCATTTGTACCCCTTGGTTGATGGTTCAGTTCCTGGGAGTCTTGGGGCATTGGGGTGGCTGAAGTCATTGTTCTTCCCATGGGGTTGTAAACCTCTTTGTTCTAGATATTTCAGGTGTGCCATTGAGTTGCTAGCATGAGATCTCTTCATTTATTTTATGTGGACACTTACTGTTACAAACTTTCTTTTTAAAACCAAGTTCTTATTTTCCTGAATCTATGAATGTTATATTTTCATTTTTATTTGATTCTTAAAATGTTAAATTCTTTTGTAATTTCCAATGTCTTCAGTCATAGTTTCTATCAAATAAATTTTCTTTTCTCAGCATTAGTTTTTCTTAAATCTACATGGACATTATGAGGTTATTAACAGATTCATTACATGCCAATAGCATAAGCATATTTTCAAAACAAACAAAGTTGAAATAAATAACTTTAAAATTGGAATCTGTTGCCCTCCCCCAGCTTTTGAGCTGGGCTTTCAAATCTCTCTTTTAATTATCAGTTCTCAGCCCATGGAAGTCCCTGGCCTTTTGTTCTTATAGAATAATACAGCTTCCTGTTTTCACTTGAGAGCTACCACTTGAAGTATCCATGGATCTGACAGACTCTTCCCAGCAGGCCATCTGCTGATAGTGAAGCCAATGAACAGCCAGAATAGTTCCCAGGAACTTACTGGGATTCTGGGAGGAGGAGCTTGCCCAAACTGTTAAATGGTCTGACTTCCATTAAACTTTGGCCTAGACAGGCAAATATCATCCAGGCCCTCGTTCTTTTCACCACCTTTCCATGCATCCCCAGGTTTTTTTCCCAGGTATCCGGTCCATTTGTAGCTGCTGGCAGCAACAGGAAACAAAAAAATGTAGATAAAAAATCCCCATGCACACTTTTATAAAGCTGAATATTGAGACAGAAATGAAGTTTCTCTGAATATGCTGTATTATTTTTATTCCTTCTAGAGTCTGTGCCATCAATGTAAAAAGTAGATAAAGAGCCAGGCAATGGTGGTACATGCCTTTAGTCCCAACAGCTGGGAGGCAGAGGCAGGCAGATTTCTGAGTTCAAGGCCAGTCTTGTCAACAGAGTGAGTTCCAGGACAGCCAGGCCTATACAGAGAAACTCTGTCTTGAAAAAACAAAAAGCAAAACAAAACAAAACTAAAAAGAGAGAGAGAGAAGAAAGCAGAAAAATTACAAGGTTTCTGTTCAATATTTTCATTCAATATTTTTAATCACAATTTTTCTTTTCCATCCAGATCATTTCAAGGTACCTTCAGTCCTTCTCAAAACAAACAAAATAATCTGCAAAAGAAAAACAAACAAATGAAAAAACAAGACAAAAAGACAAGAGAACAAACCAAAAGACCACTACAGAAATCATGGAATTCATTATGCCTAACTCATTTACTCCTGAGAAAGGGGCCTGCCTTGAGTATGAGATTACCAATGATATTCCCTTTTTTCAATTTTTATTTTTATTTCACAACAATCATCAATTGCAAATTGCTTCTTGGTTGTTGAGACTTTGTGTCTACCTAATTTTTAATGCAGGGATTATTTTTTGGCTTGTGTTGCTACAGTTTTTATGAAGTTCATTCTTTACACCCACTGTAATGTAGGCCTAATCAAATGAGACAGATGTCAGTACAAATACAAACTTCAAGTTGTCCTTGGACTGTATATATAGGTAAACATTTTGTCTTTTATAATTCACAGTTTGGGTTTCTCGATCTATTCTTCTATTTTGTCTGTCAGGTTGGGGTCAGGAGAGTTGATAATATTGAATACTGTCAAGATTACTTTCAGATTTTTCCTAGTAATATTCTTGTGGCAGACCCTTTCTCTTTAAATTATCTGTCCCATTTTAAAATGTATTAAAATTACTTGCTAAATTTAAAAATTAGATCAATTTTGCTTGATTTTTAATAATTTAGGTAGATCTTAATTATTTAACATAAAGAGTGTAGAAATTGGAGCATAACATAGAACTTTTTTCCCCTGAATTTAACTTGATCTCAAGTGACTAAGAAATCATCAAGCTGAGCACATACTCTTTCAGTGAGCATTCATACACAGGTTTCAGAGGATGTGGTTTTCAGCAGGTGAGTTCCTACAAAATTACCACTGAAAGTTTTAGTTCCAAGGATAACTTTCTATATCATATTCTCCAATAATTTAGCAAAATTTAGGGCAGTTCATGAGAAATGTTACATGCAAAGGAAATATGAGTTGAATAAATTCATGTCAATTTTGTAATAAGGTCACAATTATCTATGACAGAGCTTCTCAACCATGATACCACTGACATTTCAAGGCAGTTGATTTTTGGAAGGATGGATGCACTTTCTTTTCTCTCTGCTTAATTGGCATGAAACTAAGCATAAATCTGCATTAGTTTCTCTATGTAGTTACCATGAGTACAGCCTATTTATTTATATTGCCAAACCTTCATGATTATTATGAAATTCAATAATGATAAAGGTGTATTTCAGCCTCCATAATAAATTTACCTTAAAAATAACATTTAGTTTACTACAAGTAGTATTTAGAGGACCAATTATATTGGTTTATTTTTTGAATAATATATATTATACATTATTATATTATATATTATATAATATATGTTTAGTATATATAATATATGATATATATGATTTTGTTAATATTTATGGCACATTTTCTCCCAACCAATTTATTTCCCATCTTTATCACCTTTCCTTCCTAAGTTCATATACTTTTTATTTAAACTCACTGAATTACTTAGTACTGTCTTATTGGCAGGGACATGAAACTGTCTACTGTGATGCACATAGTTTCTCAGAGGTCACATTCATGAAGAAAACTGAGCATACTTTCTCCAGAAAACCTTGGCTACCTGATGTTTCAGAGTGCTTTAGATAAGACAGGAATTTTATCCACATCCATAACAGGATCTTCACTGTCTTTATCATTTTCAGGTTTTGTGAATGCAGTCACAGTTACTATGGGTTCATATATGTAATGGACCTTTCATATTTGGCAAATACTTTTACACGGCAGCTATCCATTACTTCTGGATCTTTCAACTAGATCTGCTTTTCCATGAGTAGCCCTGAACCTCAGGAATGAGATATGGTAGAGATGTCCAATTGAGAGTGAAACACTCTGAAACAGAAGAAAATTAGCAGTTTTCCTGTGACATCCTAATGTATAAATTGACAGAATTCAGAAGGAATTTCTTATACTTCCCCTCATGAGGAAAAAACAGAGAATTCAGGCATTTTGTTCTGAATTGTTTATGTTATAGGTTGGCAAAATTATGAATTTGAACAGATATTGTGAGAAATAGAATGAAGGTATTCAATCATTCCTTGGAATTTTTGTACTGTATGGGGCATATTGTTCTACAAATGCACATCTGGATATCTGTTCAAGGAACTAGAGGTTGCAATGGATGAGATGCCCACACTCTTGTGTTAATTGTTCATTTATTCTCCTGAGATAAAATAGAAAAAGCGTGATATATATATATATATATATATATATATATATATATATATATATGTAATACAGCACACACAGAATATATATGCAGTATAAGAATATGGATGAGAATGATTCTAAGAGTATACCCATTGTACATTTAATAATTATGAAATTAATTATTTAGTTGGTGATGCTGTTAAGCAGATTTAGGAGGTATGGTCTTGCTGAAGAAAGTACTTCACTAAGTATAGACTTTGAAGTATTAAAAGCCACGTGCCATTTCCAGTTTTTCTCTCTGTTTCTTGCTTGCAGTGGAACATGAGAGTTCAACATTTCAGCAGCTGTTCCAGCTTCCTCGTGTCTGCTGCCTCCCCACTATCATGATGTCACTTTTATCCCTTTGTAACTATAAGACAACTAAATCTTTTCTTCTATAAGTTCCTGAGGTCATAGTTTTTTGATTTATTATTTATTAATTAATTAATTATAAAAATAATATTTTATTCCCTATCCCACCAACCCCTGTGCTCCCTCTGACTGTTCCACACACAATATCTCCTCCCCCCCCACTGTTTCCATGTGTATGTCCCTACCCCCACCCCACCTGACATCTAATCAAGAGCAGGTAAACTATCTAAACAGGCCCATATCCTGTAAAGAAATAATCATTAAAAATCTTCCAATCAAAAAAGTCCAGAGCCAGATGGATTTAGTACAGAATTTAAAAATATCTTCATAAAAGACCTGATACCAATTTTCCTCAAACTATTCTATAAAATAAAAACAGAAGGAACACTACCCTTTTTATTCTCTGAAGCCAAATTACTCTGATACCTAAACTACACAAGGATACTACCAAAAAAGAGAACTTCAGACCAATCTTGCTTATGAATATCGAGGTAAAAATATTCAATGAAATTCTTGCAAACTAAATCCATGAACATATCAACACCATCATTGACTACTATCAAGTAGGCTTTATCCCAGGGATGCAAAGTTGGTTTAATATACAACAATCCATTAACATAATCCACTATATAAACAAACTCAAAGAAAAAAATCACATGAGCATCTCCTTAGATGCAGAAAAACAATTTGAAAAAATACAACACCCCTTCATATTAAAAGTATTGGAGAGATCAGGAATTCAAGTCGCATACATGAACATAATAAGAACAGTAGACAGCAAACCAAAAGCCAATGTCAAACTAAATGAAGATATACTTGAAGCAATCACACTAAAATCGAGGACAAGGATGCCCGCTTGATAAAGTACATGAAGTGCTAGCTACAACAATAAGACAACAAAAAGAGATCAAGGAGATACACATGTGCAAAGAAGAAATAAAGAGATCAGTATTTGCAGACGTTAGTATAGTATATATAAGCCAGCCCAAAAATTCTACTGGAGCACTTCTACAGCTGATAAACAATTTCAGCAAAGTGGGCAGTTATAACATTTTTTCTATATTCTTTGTTTACATTTCGGATTATTTTCCTGTTTTCAGTTTCCCCCTCCCCATAAGTCCTATAAGCCCTCTTCCCTCCTCCCTTTCCCCAATCAACCCCCTCCCACTTCTTTGTCCTGGTAATCCCTTACAATGCTGCATCAAGCCTTTCAAGGACCAGGGCACTCTCCTTCCTTCTTCTTGGGAGTGATTTGATATGTTAGTTTGTCTTGGATATTCAGAACTTCTGGGATAATATCTACTTATCAGGGACTGCATTCCGTACATATTCTTTTCTGAATGAAAACAATATTAGAACAATATTTTCCAGTTCCAACCATTTGCCTAAGACTTTCATGAATTCATTGTTTTTAATTTCTGAGTAGTGTTCCATAGTATAAATATACCACATTTTTTGTATTCATTCCTCCATTGAGGGACATCTGGGTTCTTTCAAGTTTCTGGCTATTATAAATAGGCTGCTATGAACATAGTGGAGCATGTGTCCTTATTGCATGCTGGGGAATCCTCTGCGTATTTGCCCAGGAGTGGTATAGCAGGGTCCATCGGAAGTGTCATGCCCATTTTTCTGAGGAACCACCAGACTGATTTCCAGAGTGGTTGTACCAGTTTGTAATCCCACCAGCAGTGGAGGAGTGTTCCTCTTTCTCCACATCCTTGCCAACACCTGCTGTCTCCTGAGTTTTTAATCTTAGGCATTCTGACTTGTGTGAGGTGAAATATCAGGGTTGTTTTGATTTGCATTTCCCTAATGACTAATGATATAAAATTATGTCAGATAAATCAGAAGCCTTCTTTTATACAAATCACAAACAGTCTAAGAACGAAATTATGAAAACAACACCCTTCTCAATAATGACAGATAATATAAAATGTCTTGGGGTAAATCTAACCAAACAAGTGAAAGATCTATATGACAATAACTTCAATCTCTCAAGAAAGAGATCAAAGAAGATCTCATAAAATGTAGAGGTCTCCCTTGTTCATGGATTGGCAGAATTAACATGGTAAAAATGGCTATCTTACCAAAGACAATCTATAGATTCAATGCAATCACCATCAAAAGCCCAACACGATTCTTCATAGGCATGGAAAGAGCAATTCTTAACTTCATCTGGAAAAGCAAAAAAAAAAAAAAAACAAAAAAAAAACCAAAAAAAAAATAGCAAAATATTATTAACAATGAAATAATGGTTGGGGAAATCACTATCCCTGATCTCAAGCTTTACTACAGGGAAATAGTGCTGAAAAATGCATGGTACCAAAACGGACATGGTAAATGGAATAGAACTGAAGACTCAGAAATAAAGCCACCCAGTTATAGATACTTGATTTTTGACATAGATATTTTTTAAATCACAGCATTAGGAAAATAAATAAAACATTCTTTCTTCCCAACTACAGTTCCATGTTCTCTTCCTTTCCAAGACAATTTCATCTATTATTTTTCCCTCAAGTCCAACTTGCACTGTTCAGTTCCCTTAAATGTATAGCCTTCCTTTAGAGTCTGGTTGAGTTATCAGGGAGTGTGCTCTTAGAGAAAACTGACCTTTCCTCTTCGAGAATCTAACAATTGCCAATAGTTCTTAAGGTATGGGTGGGACTTTGCACCTAACTCTTTATGCATGCTATGATTTGGTCCAACTTATGCCTGAACAAATTTAATATATACTTTCCTTTTTAACTGCTCTGTGTTCATACAAGCAAGTATCCTGCTATGTCCATAAGATATTTTCTTATGGTCATTCTCTGCCTATGGTTCTAACACCCTATTTGCCTACTCCCCACAGTGATCTCTGAACCTGAGTGGTATATGTATGTTTCATTTATGAATGAAAATTATGCTTTCTAATAATCACTGCACCTTGGACAATTATGGGTCTCTTTGTGATAATTATCTATTGCAAACACTAGACTCCTAATGGAAGTGCGAAGATAATTTTATAGTGACGTCAGGAAGTATTATTTCCTACTTTAAAATGAATTATTTTCTGTAGAACAGTAAAAACCTACAAATGCTGGTAGAATATATTGTATGGGAGAATTAATATGTTCAATAGTTCTAAAATGAATTTAATATTTTTTTATTTTTACTTTCTATAATCTTTGTTTATATTCCAAAGGCTTTCCCCTTTCCCAGTCCCCACCCCACCATACATCCCATAAGTCCTCTCCCCCCAACTATTCCCCAATCACCCCCACCCCCATTTCTCTGTTCTGGATCTACAAAACTGGATCCAATCTTTTCAGGCCCAGGGTCCTCTCCTTTCTTCTTCTTGGGAATCATTTGAATTGCTAATTGTGCCTTGAGTATTTAGGGCTTCTGGGTTCATTAATATCCACTAATCAGTGATTGCATTTCATGTGTATTCTTTTGTGATTGGGTTAAATCATTTAGGATGCTTTTTTCCAGATCTAACCATTTACCTACAATTTGCATGAATTTATTATTTTTAAATGCTGAGTAGTATTCCATTGTATTAATATGCCATATTTTCTGTATCCATTCCTCCTTTGAGAAATATCTGGCCTCCTTTCAATTTCTAGGTATTATAAACAAGACTGCTATGAACATAGTGGAGCATGTGTCTTTATTGTATGCAGGGGAATCCTCTGGGTATATGCCCAGGAGTGGTATGCCAGGGTCCTCTGGAAGTGACATGCCCAATTTTCTGAGGAACCGCCAAACTGATTTCCAGAGCAGTTTTACCATTTTGCAATCCCACCAACAGTGGAGGAGTGTTCCTCTTTCTCCTCATCCTCGCCAGCACTTGTTGTCTCTTGAGGTTTTAATCTTAGGCATTCTGACTGGTGTGAGGTGGAATCTCAGAGTTGTTTTGATTTGCATTTCCCTGATGACTAATGATTTTGAATATCTCTTAAGGTGTTTCTTGGCCATCCAAATTTCTTCTGGTGAAAATTCGAACCAATCAAGTGAAAGATCTGTATGACAGGAACTTCAAGTCCTTGAAGAAAGAAATCAAAGAAGACCTCAGAAGATAGAAAAATATTTCTTGCTCCTGGATTGGCAGGATCAATATAGTAACAATGTCCATCTTGCCAAAAGCAATCTACAGATTCAATGCAATCCCCATCAAAATCCCAACTCAATTCTTCATAGATCTAGAAAGAGCAATTCTCAAATTTATCTGGAGCAACAAAAAACCCAGGATAGCTAAAACTATTCTCAACAATAAAAGGACTTCTGGGGGAATCAATATCTCTGACCTCAAGCAGTACTACAGAGCAATTGTGTTAAAAACTGCATGGTATTGGTACAGCAACAGGCAAGTAGATCAATGGAATAGGATTGAAGACCCAGAAATGAACCCACAGACTTATGGTCACTTGATCTTTGATAAAGGAGCCACAACCATCCAGTGGAAAAAACATAGCCTTTTCAAGAAATTATGTTGGTTCAACTGGAGGTCAACATGCAGAAGAATGCGAATCGACCAACTCTTATCTCCTTATACTAAGAATTCAATAATTTTAAGCATACTTTACAAATATTAGAATGTCTGGAAGTGTGCAGAAATAAATCTTCATTTTAGTAAATAATGATAAAGCCTCTTAATATACATAAATTTTGGTTTTTTTTATGCTCATTTTATTTCATCTTCCTTTCTACCTTACTTAGTTTGTTTCTCTTATTCTTTATAGAGATTTTCTTTATAAGTCAGATTGGTTTTAATCTCATGTATCCTGCTGCTTTACCTTTTCACAAACTGACACTATATATATATATATATATATATATATATATATATACATATATATGTATATATATATATATATGCATGTATATACATATATACAAAATTTTAAATAAGAGGTTTATATTTTATATAATTTCTAGCATAAACCAGCATGTCACAAAGAAAGAAACAATGATGAAATTTTGTTTTTTCTCTTTAGGATTGTTTTAAATTTAAAGTTAGCTAAAAATCTGTATTATAAGCAAATTAAGGTGGATGATTACTTTTTAGCATCCCATATGTTCTGTAGATTCACTTCACAATTCACCTTTTCAGTTCCTCTTGGGAAACAGAGCTCAGTGAGTAGTACAGAGTCCTCTTCAGTGAAACAATCATGCCTAACATAGATATTATAATCAATTCACTTATAGAATATTTAAGAGGAATATGCCCAGAGGACATACTGTACAACATAATTACTATGTTTAGTAATGCATATTTGAAATTTCCTAAAGGAGAGTTTAATTATTCTTAGCACAGATATACAAATAGAGGTACTTCATAAGGTGATATACAAGCTAATTAGCTTCGTCTTGCTAGTAATTTTACATTGTATACAAAACCATCATTTTATACACCACAAAATATATACTTTAATTTTGCCATACTAAAAGGAAGGATAGAAATTCTTATAGCCTAGCATAGAATATACAAAGAATAAGTCTGTCAATGACAATCTTGGTAAGTCACTGCCATCAGTAAAAATGTATAAAATTCCTCTGTGTACTCTGAGTACCCATGTCAGAGACTTCCTGAGGCTCTTCTGATGGTAGTCACATTTCTCTAAAGCTGTGTCTATTCTAATCACTAAAAATCTGAAAACATCAATAAAACAATATATATATATATATATATATATATATACATATATATATATATATATACATGCAGATACATTTATGTATTAAACTCTACAAAATCACTGGAGCAAAATATCTGACATAAACATCTTAAGGAGGAAGATTATTTTACAATTTCAAAGGCTTTGCTCCATAATCTTCTCTTCTATTTCTTTAGGGCTTGGCCTGAAGCAGAAGAAGGTGGTGGTAGAAGTGTGACATAATCTCATGGCAGACAAGCTAACAAAGAACCAATGAGCAGGATGGAACCACCATATGCCACTGCCATATTTCATCAAGACTTTTCATATTTAAATTATATAAGAAAATTTTAAGTCTTTATTTTTTCTAAAATGAGGAATAGTAAATTAGAGAAAAAAACAAAAGTATGTGGTAGATTATTGGTTGGCAGAATGGTTTAAGAATCTAGGGACATGGGAGAATGGGAAGTACAAAGAGTATAAAAGAAAGGCTTACTCAAAGGAAGGAACAAGATAAGCCATGGGGAAACCTAATATTTCAAAAGACATTATTTTAAAGAAAAGTGAAAGACATACATGAAAAGAAATGGTATATACTGAGTTTTAAAGATTTTTAGCAGTGATGAAAGTTGGAAAACAGGGCACCATTTTCTGTATATAGAAAGCAACATAGTAACCTAATTTCAAAATACAAATTAAACACTAAAAAGTGTTTATTCATAATTATATGACATGGTAGACAATGCTTCCCTAAAACCTGAGTTTGCTAAACAAAATATCATTACATTGTTGAGGCTATGTTGTTGGTCAGGTAGTACCCATAGATCTTCAAAATAACAAATTATTTTTGCCTTTGGTTACCAACTGCAATTACATGGAAAGATTTTATATAACTTTGGAAAGACATTGATTTTGTGATTTCTAGAATATTTTTCCAAATCTCATTTAAAATCAGTTATACAATAGATTTTGGTCATAATTTAACCTTCTGCAATGCAAGTTCTACCAGAATCTTACCTGAGGTAATGGTAGGCAATTTTAAATCTTCCTCATATACTCCAACTCCAATCCCCTGTCTTATCATCAGATGTATAGCAAACTACTTTCCACAGCCTCTTCTTCTCTGACCCCATTTCTATTGGAGAATTTGGGTCTTTTATAATCTTCCTCCCTCCTCCAATTTCTCTGTTTCAGTAGCAAAACCATGGATGCTTTCCCTAGAAAAAAGTCTGGTCAAACAGTCAGAGATTCGGATATGTAATCTTCACTCTCCTTCCTCATTCAGATTTGAATACCCTGCCTGATAACTAGCTTTGTAGCAGATAAATTTCTGTACTTTCTTGTTTGGATCCATTGTGAGAGCCCTAAGTATACATTGATGGAATGTCCATTTTTCCCCTACCTGTAAAGCCTTTCTGCATGTTGCCATTCAAGTCTGTTCCCCATTACTTTCTGTCAATTCCCATTGCCCAAAAATATACTCTACCCTGGGCAACTAGGGTCTATAATTGGCAGGGTCTCAGAAGTACTTTCAAACAGGCAACATTTAGCCAACTTAATCTCTTAATATACCGAAAGGGCAACAGAAACCAAGAAAGCAATTTGTTTGTTGCTGTTTGTCCTTTTGACAGTATCCTTTGCCTTACAGAAACTTTGTAAATTTTATGAGGTCCCACTTGTCAATTCCTGATCTTAGAGCATAAGCTATTGGTGTTCTGTTCAGGAAAATTTCCCCTGTGCCCATGCACTCAATGCTGTTCCCCAGTTTCTTTTCTATTAGTTTCAGTGTGTCTGGTTTTATGTGGAGGTCCTTGATTCACTTGGAATTGAGCTTAGTACAAGGAGATAAGAATGGATTGATTTGCATTTTTCTGCATGCTGACCTCCAGTTGAGCCAGCACCATTTGTTGAAAAGGCTATTTTTTCCCACTGGATGGTTTTAGTTCCTTTGTCAAAAATCAAGTGACCATAGGTGTGTGGCTTCATTTCTGGGTGATGAATTCTATTCCACTGCTCTACCTGACTGTCACTGTACCAATACCATGAAGTTTTTAACACTATTGCTGTGTAGTACTGCTTAAGGTCCGGGACACTGATTCCCCTAGAAGTTCTTTTACTGTTGAGAATAGTTTTAGCTTTCATGGTTTTTTTGTTATTCCAGATGAATTTGAGAATTGCTCTTTCTAACTCCATGAAGAACTGAGTTGGGATTTTGATGGGGATTGCATTGAATCTGTAGATTGCTTTTGGCATGATGGCCATTTTTACTATATTAATCCTGCCAATCCATGAGCATGGAAGATTTTTCCAATTTCTGAGGTCTTCCTCGAAATGGGTAAAAGATCTTCACTAACCCTACATTTGACAGAGGGCTAATATCCAATATATATGAAGAACTCAAGAAGTTAGACTCCAGAGAGCCAAATAACCCTATTAAAAATGGGGTGCAGAGCTAAACATAGAATTTTCACCTGAAGAACTTCAAATGGCTGAGAAGCACCTTAAGAAATGTTCAACATCATTAGTCATTAGGGAAATGCAAATCAAAACCACCCTGAGATTTTACCTCACACCAGTTAGAATGGCTAAAATTAAAAACTCAGGAGACAGAAGGTTCTGGCGAGGATGTGGAAAAAGGAGCACTCCTCCACTGCTGATGGTAATATAAGCTGGTACAGCCACTCTGGAAATCAGTCTGCCAGTTCCTCAGAAAACTGGCATGACACTTCCTGAGGACCCTGTTATGCCACTCCTGGGCATATACCCAGAGGATTCCCGGCATGCAATTAGGACACATGATCCACTATGTTCATAGCAGCCTTATTTATAATATCCAGAAACTTGAAAGAACCCAGATGTCCCTCAATGGAGGAATGGATACAGAAAATGTGGTATATTTACACAATGGAATATTACTTAGCTATTAAAAGCAATAAATTCATGAAAATTTTAGGCAAATGTTTGAAACTGGAAAATATCATCCTGAATAGAGTAACCCCATCACAAAAGAATGCACATGGAATGCAGTCACTGACAAGTGGATACTAGCCCAGAAACTCTGAATACCTTAGACACAATTCACATATCAAATGATTCCCAAGTAGAAGGAAGGAGAGGTCCTAGGTCCTAGGTCCTGGAAAGGCTTGATGCCGCAATGTAGGGGATTACCAGGACAGAGATGTTGGAGGGGGTTGATTGGGGAACATGTGGAGGCAAGAGGGCTTATAGGATTTATGGGGAGAGGGAACCGGGAAAGGGGAAGTCATTTGGAAGGTAAACAAAGAATATGGGAAATGATAATAATAATAAAAAGAAACCCAGAAAGCAACCAACCAATACAATATCATATACTTGTACCTATAATAATACTCTTCTCATACCTGAGTGCCTATTTGGCAGCATAAAAACAAAATTATTAACTTTTAAGACAATATACTACAACCAGAACCTAAAATAACCCACAAGAATGAACTCTGAGAAATTCAATAAGGCTACAACTCAAAATAAAAATTATTTAATACCTCCAGTTGAACCAGCACCATTGTTGAAAAGGCTATCTTTTTTCCACTGGATGGTTGTGGCTCCTTTATCAAAGATCAAGTGACCATAAGTCTGTGGGTTACTTTCTGGGTCTTCAATCCTATTCCATTTATCTACTTGCCTGTTGCTGTACCAATACCAGTTTTTAACATAATTGCTCTGTAGTACTGCTTGAGGTCAAGGATATTGATTCCCCCAGAAGTCCTTTTATTGTTGAGAATAGTTTTAGCTATCCTGGGTTTTTTGTTGTTCCAGATGAATTTGAGAATTTCTCTTTCTAGATCTATGAAGAATTGAGTTGGGATTTTGATGGGGATTGCATTGAATCTGTAGGTCAACATGCAGAAGAATGCGAATTGACCCACTCTTATCTCCTTGCACTAAGATCAACTCCAAGTGGATCAAGGATCTCCACATAAAACCAGACATACTGAAACTATTAGAAAAGAAACTTGGGAGGACATGGGCACAGGCGGAAAGTTCCTGAACAGAACACCAATAGCTTATGCACTAAGATCAAGAATTGACAAATGGGACCTCATAAAATTACAAAGTTTCTGCAAGGCAAAGGACACTGTCAGAAGGACAAAACAGCAACCAACAAAGTGGGAAAAGATCTTCACCAACCCCACATCTGACAGAGGGCTAATATCCAATATATACAAAGAACTCAAGAAGTTAGACCCCAAAGAACCAAATAACCCTATCAAAAAATGGGGTACAGAGCTAAACAAAGAATTTTCACCAGAAGAAATTTGGATGGCCGAGAAACACCTTAAGAGATGTTCAACATCATTAGTGATAAGGGAAATGCAAATCAAAACAACCCTAAGATTCCACCTCACACCAGTCAGAATGGCTAAGATTAAAAACTCAAGAGACAACAAGTGCTGGCGAGGATGTGGAGAAAGAGGAACACTCCTCCACTGTTGGTGGGATTGCAAAATGGTAAAACCGCTCTGGAAATCAGTTTGGCAGTTCCTCAGAAAATTGGGCATGTCACTTCCAGAGGACCCTGTCATACAACTCCTGGGCATATACCCAGAGTATTCCCCTGCATACAATAAAGACACATTCTCCACTATGTTTATAGCAGTCTTGTTTATAACACCCAGAAATTGGAAGGAGCCCAGATATCCCTCAAAAGAGGAATGGATACAGAAAATGTGGTATATTTATATAATGGAATACTACTCAGCAATTAAAAATAATGAACTCATGCAATTTGTAGGTAAATGGTTAGATCTGGAAAATATCATCCTAAGTGAGCTAACCCAATCACAAAAGAATACACATGAAATGCAATCACTGATAAGTGGATATTAATGAGCCCAGAAGCCCTAAATTCTCAAGGCACAATTAGCAAGTCAAATGATTCCCAAGAAAAAGAAAGGAGAGGACCCTGGGCCTGTAAAGATTGGATCTAGTTTTGTAGACCCAGAACAGAGAAATCGTGGGTGGGGGAATGATTGGGGAATAGTTGGGGGAGAGAGGAATTATGGGACATATGGTGGGGGGGAACTGGGAAAGGGGAAAGCCTTTGGAATGTAAACATAGAATATAGAACATAAAAATTAAATAAAAAAACCCTCAAGAGACAACAAGTGCTGGCGAGGATGTGGAGAAAGAGGAACATTCCTCCACTGTTGGTGGGATTGCAAAATGGTAAAACTGCGCTGGAAATCAGTTTGGTGGTTCCTCAGAAAATTGGGCATGTCACTTCCAGAGGACTCTGGCATACCACTCCTGGGCATATCCCCAGAGGATTCCCCTGCATACAATAAAGACACATTCTCCACTATGTTTATAGCAGCCTTGTTTATAATAGCCAGAAATAGGAAGGAGCCCAAATATCCCTCAAAGGAGGAATGGATACAGCAAATGTGGTATATTTATACAATGGAATACTACTCAGCAATTAAAAATAATGAATTCATGCAATTTGTAGGTAAATGTTTAGATCTGGAAAATATCATCCTGCATGAGTTAACCCAATCACAAAAGAATGCACATGAAATGCAATCACTGATAAATGGATATTAATGATCCCAGTAGCCCTAAGTACTCAAGGCACAATTAGCAAGTCAAATGATTACCAAGAGAAGAAAGGAGAGTACCCTGGGTCTGTAAAGATTGGATCCAGTTTTGTAGACCCAGAACAGAGAAACCGTGGGGGGAGGGGGAATGATTCGGAATATTTGGAAAGGGAGAGGAATTATGGGACTTATGGTGGGGGGGAACTGGGAAAGGGGAAAGCCTTTGTAATGTAAACATAGAATATAGAAAACAAAAATTAAAAAAAAAGAAAAAAAATATTTAATACTAGTTACAAATATATTTATGTTCCTAGCAGAGGATATAAATAAATCCATTAATGAAATCTATTATAATACAAACAAACATTTGAAGGAAATGAAGAAAAGAGTTCATGACATGGATCTGGAAATGCAATCATTAGAAATGGATAACTAGGAAATAAATTGAGGAACTCAAACAAGAAACTCAGAGGCAAATCTCAGCAACAGAAAACAAGAGATAGAAGAAGGAAGTCTCAAATCTCAGGTTTGGAAGACAATGTAGAAGAAATAATTTGTAAAAGACAATGTTAAATATAAAAAAGATCTTGCACAAAACATCCAGGAAATCTATAACACTATGAAAAGATGGTATCTAGGAATAATAGGAAGAACAGAAAAAGGAAAAGAAAATTATGTCAGAAGCACAGAAAACATTTTAAACAATATCATAGAAGAATATTTCACCAACCTAAAGAAGGAGTTACCTATCAGGGTATAAAAACTATACATAACTCTAAATAGACAGGACTACAAAAGAAATTCCTTACTGCACATATAATCAAAACAATAAATGTACAAAATAAAAGTAAATTAAAAACATGAAAGGTAAAAAGAACAAATAACTTATAAATGCAGACCTATGAGAATAACACCTGACTTTCTCAATAGAGACTCTAAAATCCAGAACAGTCTGGTCAGATATTCTGCAAATTCCAAGAGATGATAGATTCCATAACAGACAACTCTGCTCAGGAAAAATTTCAATCAAAGTAAATGAAGAAATATATTCTATGACAAAACAGCATTTTCTATACATTCTGGCGTATATGACACACCCGATTCTAGGTGCTAGAAGGAAAAACCTGAAATGTCTAAGCACATACAAGAAAACACATGGTATACACATAATTGCAGGCCAGCAAATAAAAACAAGGGAAAAAAACAATAAAATAACAAAATAACAGAAATCAATGTCCAATAATAACACTCAAAATCAATAGACTCAATTATACAATTAAAAAAATACAGACTAGCAGAATGGATTTGAAAGCTGGATCTATCCTTCAACTGCATTGAAAAAAATCACAGTTTAGCATTAAGGTTAGAGTGCACCTCAGGTTAAAAAGAATAGGAAAAGTTATTTCAAGAAAAAAGGACCTAAAAATGAAATGGTGTATCCATCTTAACATCTGACAAAGTAGATTTTAGATGAAAGCTAAGTGAAGTAGGCCAGAAAAGAATTTTTTTCAAAACTTATCATACTTAAAAGCTGCATGGAAAATTACCACATAAATAATAGTAGACCCATTAGAACAAAATCAGATTTTTCAGTGGATTCTGAAATTGAAAAGAGGTGGATGTCTGTTCCAGAAACTTTTAGATTCCACAGGTGCTAATACAGACTACTACATGAAATAGAACTTTCAGTCGCAATAGATGCTGGCAAATATATGTTTCAACATGACAGAAGATGCTAGAAGGAAAACTTCAACATGATGATGGAAATCAGACCCAGAAAAACCAAAAGAATAAGTAATATGACACTAACAAGTGGCAACAGGTCAGGGAAAGAGCATATTACCACAAATAAATAACAGGCATCAATAAGCAAGGTTCATTGATAATTCTCATTATCAATGCTCTCAATTCTCCAAGCCAAAGAAATGGACTCGTGGATTGAAATAAGAAACAAGGTACATATTTCTGCTATATCCATGAAACACACTTGAAAATCAAGAATAGATATTCTATCAGGATAAAAGAATGGAAAAGCTATTTCCTAAAAAATGTAAATTAGAATTAAGATATGTTAGCTATTTTAAAATCTGGCAAAATGAAGGCCAATCAAAAAATTATCAGAAGACATTAGATAAGACAATAGATATATTCATGGAAGGAAAAAATCAGTAAGAAAATAATGCCATTTTAAACATCTATGCACTAATCAAAACCTATTAAAAGTTGAATCACAGATTGTCCATCACACAGTAATTTGAATGACTTCAATACCTTATTATCATTAACAGACAGGTCATTCAGAAAAGAGAAACAAAAGAAAACTACAAACAAAGAAAAAACTAGATACGATTAAAATGATGACAGCATAAATCAAATAGACCTAACCAATATTAAAAGAAAATTCAACTCAAATACAAAACAATATAACAAATGAAGAGATCATTAAACATTACTGTAAATTCACTACATAGCTATACACAAAGAATGTCTCAACATATACAAAAATATTGAAAGAACACACTGCATTTTATTTCAGCACCAATTTTTATAGCTGGATATCAACAACAAAAACAACAGAATGTTCACAAAATCACATACACTGGACAGTTCAGTATTGAATACAAATAGGTAAAGATGGAAATTAAAAATAAATTTAGAATATTTTAGAATTGAATTAAAACAAAAACACAATATGCTAAAATGTATGGAACCCGCTGAAAGCTCTTCTAAGAAGAAAGTTCACAGCACTAATTGCAACATTAAAACAATATATGGAGAGTGCTTATACCCTGAAAACTAGATAAAATGAAGAAATAAGATATAAAAAGAATATATGATGGAAAATAATCACACATGGGACTGATGTCAGTCAATATGTTTGAAACGAACAAACAACAACACAGTATAAAAATAATGAAACAAAGAATTGGTTCTTTCAGAAAATCAGTAAAAGTCACAGTCCCTTATCCAAAAAAAAAAAAAAACCTAAAAAGTTCTGAGAGAAATCAAAATGTACAAATTAGAGACAAAAATAGGGATATAACAATGGATCCCATGGAAATTCAGAAAATCATGAAGATATACTTTTATTCCATGAAATTGAAAAAATTTAAAGAAAGGGATAATTTTCTTGGTCTGGACCACCTACCAAAGTCAAATCATAATCAAATAAACAAATTACACAGAACTATTATCCCTAGTAAAATAGAAGAACTAATTAAAAAATTTCCAAGCAAAAAGCCCAGGATCGGATGGCTTTAATTCAAAATGCTACCAGATATTCAAAAAAATAATTAACACCAATACTCCTCAAATTATTCCACAAAATTGAAACAAAAATAGCACTGCCAATTTTTTTAAGATATCAAAATTACCCTGATACCTAAATTCCATAAAGACTCAATAAAGAAACAAAAATATGGACCAATTTTCCTTATGATCATAGATGAGAAAAATTTTAATATGCTAATTTCAACACTATTCAAGACCACATCAAATTGTTAGCTACCATGGCCAAGTATACTTTATGCCAGAGATGCGCAGAAGGTTCAAACATATACAAATTGATAATTGTAATACAAAATATGAACATACTGAATGACAGGATATACAGTCTACTCTTAAAGAGGGCCTTAGACCTAGCAGAAGATGAACAACAGCAAATGAACTCAATGGCATTTTTTGGAGATTCTTAGTCTCATAAGCTTTGTGAGGAACTTTTTTCCATCATAGGTCTGTTGCATAAATATAGCTTCTAGTTTTGAGTGTTTATTGAATTTCTTGTTTCTACAATGCTGCTTATCTGCTTCTATATGTTTCTTGTACTTTTAGGTGCTTCTTGCCTTCTGTTCACTTGTTTTACCCTACTCTGTTTTGTTTTCATTTGTTTTTTTCTTGTTTGATTTCTTTTATTATAATTTTTACATCTTTTTTTTCCAATAAAAGCAAGGAATGATATGCATAAGATAGGAGAGGAGGGGATGAGGTTTTTGGATCAGTTAGGGAAGAGGAAATTATAACCAAAACATATTGTATAAACAAAATCTATATTCGCTAAAAGAGAAATAGGAAAAAAGTACTTGATAAATTTGCTACTAGCACAAATATCCTTTGCATGCTCAAATCAGAATGTGTTTTCTCATCTTTAAAATAATTAATGAGTTCAGTTTTCCTCATGTTGTGTATTTAATATACTTAAAGTAAAGGAAAAAACAAATTGTTCATCTGACTACCTGGAGACATGTGGTACAAATTCAAAAACACCCTACTCTGTTCTCACTCCTTCTCTCTTCAGAAGAGAGCATGAAGTGAGAACTTCATGCTCACAACATGGAGTTGATGTTTGCATTGAAATCCAAAGAATTTCCTGCAAAGGAACATAAGAAGCAGAATTTAGCATTGTAATGAGGAATGTTACCACTGTGGACATTTATTCTATGTTGCCCAGTTTCATGTTAACCTTAGCAAAGATGGACTAGAAAAATTATAATCTAAAAACTCCTTGCTTAGATTCTCTAGTTTCCCATAGGCTCTAATAAAACAGAAGACACTGAAGAAAATAATATGAGTTGAATAAATTACTGACTATTTGAAAATTATCATAGTGTGGATTGACATCGGTTTTATAGTTGGCTTCAATGAGTGACATAGATGTTAATCTTGAAATAGAATATGAAGTCACCCTGTGTAATCCACCATTTCTTAAAATAATACATAGAATTATGGTGTTAATGAGAAAGTTTACATATGATTAGTTTATAAAATGCAATTCCAGCTATAGAGGTTTAAATTTACTATATTTCTAGGAAAAACACTTAGGGGATTTGTTTTAAAAATGCTTGTTTAAAAAATGCAGATGCTTGCAGCCAACCATAAGACTGAGCACAGAGATCTCTATGGAGGACTTAGGGGAAGAACTTAAGGAGCTAAAGGGGTTTGCAATGACACAGGAAGAATAACAATATCAATCAACCAGACCCCGCCCCCCACCCCCAGCCCCCACCCCCCCACCCCCACCCCCGCCAGAGCTCCAGGTACTAAACCACCAACCAAAGAACACATGGAAGAACACATGGCTCTGCTGCATATGTAGCAGAGGATGGCCTTATCTGGCATCAAGGAGAGGAGGGGCCCTTGGTCCTGTAAAGGCTTGATGCCCCAGTATAGGGGAATGCTAAGGTGGTAAGGAGAAAGTGGGTAGTGGGTGGGAAAGCACCCTCATACAAGCAGGTTTGCAGAGGGGAAATCCGGAATGGGGTTAACATTTGAAAAGTAAATAAATAAAATAACCAATAAAAAATTTGAAAAAAGAAATGTGAAAATAAGGTTTTTTTTATTACATATGTATATTCACACCCCACAACTAATTGTTTTTATAATTTGTTTAACCTGGCTTTCAAAAATGTTAACTTTATTTAGACTGAAAGTATAAAATCTGAAGATATGTTTCAGATTCAGTGAAAATTTTCCTAGACTAAAAAATATACATGTACTCCGTGGTAAATAAATTACAGTTTTAACTTGAAGAATATTTCCCCCACTTAACTTACTCATAAGACAGTTGACAAAATATACAAAAGGAAAAAAAGGAACATTTTGAGTAGTATAAAATTTGTCTTCCATAGCCCTTTCACAGCAGAACACAGGAATTTTATGTGACTTTTCTTTCCTTGTTTATTTGTTTAATAAAAACTGAGGGTTATCATGTCAACTTATTGTTTATAAGATCCATGGATATATTTTGTCTACAAAAGTATATTTTATCCTCAGAACTAAAAAATAACAACAATAAACCTAAAGCATTCATTTCCTTTCATTGTTTTCAGGTAGTATTTATATAGTTATGATTGTAAACTACTAGCATATTTGGTGAATAAATATTTCCTATATCAGTTTTCTTAGTAAGTGTATTATAGGATCATCTTAGAGTAAAATTTGAGATATTGGGTAGTGATGTGACAAAGAAATTCCATGCTGCTGATGGTGAACAGCTTTCTATGGTTGAGATGTATGTGTCATCACTAATATTTTGTGTCGGGCTTCTAATGTCTTCAGGAGTACCATATGTTCCTCCACAAACTGCTTTAGATATTCTCCATTTCTCCCATAAGCACTTAACTAAATTGTGAGTAACACAGCCAGGATAAGATGAGTTTGTTCAGGAAGATTTTAGAGAATAGAGCCCCTTATTGATTGTCCAACAATCATCACAACGAATTAGATATTTGAGAAAGGCTGAATTTTTTACTTCAGAAGAGAATGTACTTTGGCAGGTATTCCTTAAAATTGATACCAAACCAAAAATAACTTGAATGTATGCACAAGGAAGTATAACAGATGAAGGAAAGAAAATAACCCAGTGTGAAGGAAAATTGTCAAGTAATATTGTAGAGTTCAGAACAAACTCCACGTGGCATTTTTAAGACAGACCCTCACAAAAAGTTCCCTCCATGTAACAGATGCTGGAATTTTGAACAGAGTGTCTATTTACCTACATCTAAAGATTTGGTCCTTGTTAATGCTACCAAACCTCTGTGCATTGCCTTTGCCAGGTTAAACTAGATTTTTTAAAACTGAGTGCAGGAAGATGCAAGGAGCATACATTTCAAAATACAGCAGATCAAAACCAGTCTAACTGCCTAGTAAACCTAGTAAAACTAGAACGACTGAAGTGTATCAAATGAGCTGCGTGAAGGAAGGTAAAGCAGGCAGAAGAGGGGTTATTTAAAGAGTTTCTAAGGGTGGAGCTGTATTTCCAAGGAACGACCCTGTCCAACACCCATCTATAGCAACAAAATAAAGTTAGTGCTAACAGAACAAAAAGTCTATTAATTGGTTTTACAAAAATCTCATAAAAATGCAGATTATTGCCTGTTGTAAACAGATACTCTTCTGTGACATAAGGCAGGATTTTCCTTTTCAACCATTAAAGGTGTCTTTGAAAGTGTTCCAAGATTGTGACTTCAGTAACTTCACCAACAAACACTCCCATTTTATTCTGGGTGTAACCACACTAGATGAAAGTTTTTGAATCATTGCCCAGTTTAAAATTATTTTGGTATTTATATTAAGTTTTAAAACTCAAAATGGGAAAAATGTAATTGTTTAATTAAATCAAATAATAGATAATACTTACCTAATCTTACTTAGATCAGTTAGTCACATTAAGGTATCAAGATATGGAATTTTGGAAAATAACAGTGAAATACAAAAATAACAATTTAATGGGATAGGTAGAAATATGCTGTATTTATAAATCTTGGTGAGAAAACATATATTTAATAATCAGAATTGCATCAACATTATTTATAATTAGGAATTTTATTAATTAAAATTGAATTATAACTTTATTAAAGAAATTATGTTATTTTATATAGTGAAATGGAAAGAAAATTAGCTAAATATCAACAGAAAATAATGAAGATGAGAATAATTACTTTTCCCCAGAGCTAAGAGATCCCAGGGAAGAAGAGGAAAGAAGGTAAAATCCAGAGGGGATGGAGAACACCAAAAAAAGTAAGGGCCTCCATGTTAACACGAGCAGAGCGCATATGAACTCGCAGAGATCATATGAAACAGTGTCCACTAGGCCGACACTGGTCTGCTCTAGGTCTTCTGTGCATACTTTATGGCTTCTAGTTTAATGTTACTATGGGATTTGTGAGCGTGCAAATAAGGGAGTCTCTGATTCTTGTGCTATCTCTTAAGATCTTTTTCTTGTTTGTCTTGTCTGATTCCAAATATGATTTTTTATTTTATGTTTTATTATTATAATTTTGTTTTTATTATTACCTCTTAGAAATGCTTTCATAATGAGAGAAAAAGGAAGTGGCTTTAGATATGAGGGGAGGATGGTACTAACTGGAAGGAATATAGAAGGGGAGACTGTACATAAGATGTGAGAAAATAATCTATTTTCAATAAAAAGAAAAAATTTAACAGGAAACACAAAGAATACAGCCAAACAGTTTTGGTGTGCATTTTAAGTCATTTTATTTATTTACACTCCAGCCATTGCTCCCACCTCCTGGTCCCCCCTTCCACAGTTCCTCAACCCATTTCTCCTCCCCCTTTCCTCCAAGAGGGTGCTCCCCACCCCTTACTAGGCCTCCCCCTTCCCTGGGACCTCAATTCTCTTCAGGATTTAAGCACATATTCTCCCACTGAAGGCTGACCAGGCAGACTTCTGCTATGTATTTGCCAGGACGTTGGAACACCCTTTGTGTGCTCCTGGTTAGTGGTTCAGGCTCTGAGAGCTCCCTAGGGTCTGGGTTACTTGATACTGCTGGTCTTCCTATGGAGTTGCCCTCCCTTCAGCTTTTTCAATACTTCTCTTAATTCATCAATAAGGGGTCTCTGACTTCAGTCCAATGGTTGAGTATAAGTATCTGCATCAGTCTCATTCAGATTCTGGTAAGGTCTCTCAGAGGACAGCCAAGCCAAGCTCCTTTCTGTAAGTACATCATAGCATTAGTAGTAGTGTCAGACCTTGGAACCCTCTATGAGATGCATCCCAAGTTGGGCTGTCACTGGATCACTTTTCCTTCAGTCTCTTCTCCACTTTTCTACCTATAGTTGTTTTAGGCAGAAACAATTCTGGGTCAGAAAATTTTCCACTTGAGGTCCGGTCTATCTACTTGATGTAGGCTCTTTGAGCTCCCTGTCCTCAATGTTGGGCATTTTGTCTAATGTCACCCCCATTGAATCCTGGGAGTCTCTTCCTGTTGGGTTTCTGGTACTTTCTAGAGGGTCCACCCACCTCCCAACCCCTGGCACACTCAGGTTCTCTCTTGTTTCAATACCCCATACCTGAGCCTGTTCTTCTTCCCCCACCTCCTCCCATCAAGGTCCCTCCTATCTCTGCCAAGTATGCCATTTTCTTCCCCCTTCTGAGTGGTATTGAATCCTCTTCACTGGGGTCGTTCTGCTTGTTACACTTCTTTAGATCTGTGGGTTGGTATCCTAGGTATTCTGTAACTTTGGGCTAATATCCTCTTATTGGTGAGAACATACTATGCATGTCCTTTTAGGTCTGAGTTACTTCACTCAGGATGATATTTTCTAGTTCCATCCACTTGACTACTTGACTACAGAAATGCATGGCATCCTCATTTTTTATAGCAGAATAGTATTCAATTATGTAAATAAAGCATGTTTTCTGCATCCATTCTTTGGGTTAGGGGCATCTGGAGTTATATCCAGCTTCTGGAAATTGTGAATAAGGCTGCTTTTTTTTTTGGTGTGTGTGTGTGTGTGTGTGCACACGCGCACGCGCACAAGCACACGTGCGCACATTTCTCTGCTTTTTGTTTTTCATTTTCTTTTTGTTGTTTTCTGTCTGTTTTGTTTTATATTTATTTCTTTGTTTTTCTTTCTCTTTTCTTTTTTTTTTGCTCTTTTTTTGCTCTTTTTTTATTGGATATATTCTATATTTACAATTCATTTCCTTTTTTCTGGTTCCCCATCTCCAAAGGTCCCACATGCCCTTTTCCTTCCCCCAGCTCCCTCATCCACCCCCTACCACCTCCCTGTTCTTGTACTCCCCCACAATGACGCTTTGGTCCATTCTAGCACCAGTGTCCACTCCTTTCTTCTTCTCAGACATCATTTGGTATGTGATTTATGTCTTTGGTGCTCCAAGATACTAGGCTAATATCCACTTATCAGTGACTGCATACCATGGGTATTCCTTTGAGACTGGGTCACCTCACTTAGTATGATGTTCTCCAGCTCCATCCATTTCTCTAAGAATTTCATGAATTCATTGTTTCTAATGGCTGAATAGTACTCCATTGTGTATATACACCACATTTTTTGTATCCATTCCTCCGTTGAGAGACATCTGTGTTCTTTTCAGCTTCTGGCTATTATATATAAGGCTGCTATGAACATAGTGGAGCATGTATCCTTATTGCATGCTGGTGAATCTTCTGGGTATATTCCCAGGAATAGTATGGCTGGGTCCTCCAGAAGTATCACGTCCAGTTTTCTGAAGAACCGCCAGACTGATTTCCAGAGTGGTTGTACCAGCTTGCATTCCCACCAACAGTGGAGGAGTGTTCCTCTTTCTCCACATCCTTGCCAACACCTGATGTCTTCTGAGTTTTTAATCTTAGCCATTCTGACTGGTGTGAGGTGAAATCTCAGGGTTGTTTTAATTTGCATTTCCCTAATGACTAGTGATGTTGAACATTTTTTAAGGTGTTTCCCAGCCATCCGAATTTCTTCAGGTGAAAAGTCTCTGTTTAGCTCTGTAACCCATTTTTGGATAGGGTTATTTAGTTTTATGGGGGTCTAACCTTTTGAATTCTTTATATACATTGGATATTAGCCCTCTGTCGAATGTGGGGTTGGTGAAGATCTTTTCCCAATTTGTTGGTTGCTGATTTATCATTTTGACAGCATCTTTTGCCTTACAGAAACTTTGTAATTTTATGAGGTCCCATTTTTCTATTCTTGATCTTAGAGCATAAGAAATTGGTGTTCTGTTCAGGAATTTTCCCCCTGAGCCAGTGTCCTCAAGGGTCTTCCCCAATTTCTTTTCTATTAGATTTAGTGTATCTGGTTTTATGTGGAGGTCCTTGATGCACTTGGAATTGAGCTTAGTGCAAGGAGATGAGTGGATCAATTCTCATTCTTCTGCATGTTGACCTTCAGTTGAGCCAGCACCATTTGTTGAAAAGGCTATCTTTTTTCCACTGGATGTTTTCAGCTCCTTTGTCGAAGATCAGTTGGCCATAGATGTGTGGGTTCAATTCTGGGTCTTCGATCCTATTCCATTTATCCACCTCCCTGTCACCGAACCAATACCATGCAGTTTTTAACACTACTGGTCTGTAGTATTCCTTGAGGTCCGGGATATTGATTCCCCCAGAAGTTCTTTTGCTGTTGATGATAGTTTTAGCTATCCTGGGTTTTTTTTTTTATTCCAGAAGAATTTGAGAATTGCTCTTTCTAACTCTGTGAAGAACTGAGTTGGGATTTTGATGAGGATTGCATTGAATCTGAATATTGCTTTTGGCAAGATTGCAATTTTAACTATATTAATCCTGCCAACCCACAAGCATGGAAGATTTTCCCATTTTCTGATGTCTTCTTCAATTTCCCTCTTCAGAGAACTGAAAGTTTTTGTCATATAAATCTTTCACATGTTTGGTTAGAGTCATTCCAAGATACTTTATATTGTTTGTAGCTATTGTGAAGGGTGTCATTTCCCTAATTTCTTTCACGGCCTGCTTATCCTTCGTGTATAGGAAGGCTACTGATTTGCTTGAGTTGATTTTATAGCCAGCCACTTTGCTGAACTTGTTTATCAGTTGCAGGAGTTCTCTGGTGGAGTTTTTTGGGTCACTTAAGTATACTATCATATCATCTGTGAATAGTGATAGTTTGACTTCTTCCTTTCCGATTTGTATCCCCTTGACTTCCCTATGTTGTCAAATTGCTCTAGCTAGTACCTCAAGTCCTATATTGAAGAGATATGGTGAGAGGGGACAGCCTTGTCTAGTCCCTGATTTTAGTGGGATTGCTTCAAGTTTTTCTCCGTTTACCTTGATGTTGGCTACTGGTCTGCTGTATATTGCTTTTACTATGTTTAGATATGGGCCTTGAATTCCTGCTCTTTCCAAGACTTTTAGCATGAAAGGATGCTGAATTTTGTCAAATGCTTTTTCAGCATCCAATGAGATGACCATGTGGTTTTTTTCTTTGAGTTTGCTTATGTAGTTGATTACGTTGATGGATTTCAGTATATTGAACCATCCCTGCATCCCTGGGATGAAGCCAACTTGATCATGGTGAATGATCGTTTTGATGTGTTCTTGGATTCTGGTGGCAAGTATTTTGTTTAGTATATTTGCATAGATATTCATAAGAGAAATAGGCCTGTAGTTCTCTTTCTTAGTTGGATCTTTGTGTGTTTTTGGTATCAGTGTAATTGTGGCTTCATAGAATTCGTTGGGTAGTGTTCTTTCTGTTTCTATTTTGTGGAATAGTTTGAAGAATATCAGTATCAGGACTTCTTTGAAGGTCTGATAGAATTCTGCACTAAAACCATCTGTTCCTCTGCTTTTTTGGTTGGAAGACTTTCTATGACCCCTTCTATTTCTTTGGGGGTTTTGGGTCTGTTTAGAAGATCTATTTGATCCTGGTTTAGTTTTGGTATTTGGTAACTGTCTAGGAAGTTGTCCATTTCCTCCAGATTCTCCAGTTGTGTTGAGTATAGTTTTTGTAGTAGGATCTGATGATTTTTTGAATTTCCTCAGTTTCTGTTGTTATATCTCCCTTTTCATTTCTAATTTTGTTAATTTGAATACTGTCTCTGTACCCTTTGTTAAGTCTGGTTATGGGTTTATCTATCTTGTTCATTTTCTCAAAGAACCAGGTCCTGGTTTTGTTGATTGTTTGTATGGTTCTCTTTGTTTCAACTTGATTGATTTCAGCCCTGAGTTTGATGATTTCCTGTCTTCTACTCATCCTGGGTGAAATTGCTTCTTTTTGTTCCAGAGCTTTCAAGTGCGCCATTAAGTTGCTAGTATATGCTCCTTCCTGTTTCTTTTTGGAGACACTTAGTGCTATGAGTTTTCCTCTAAGCACTGCTTTCATTGTGTTCCATAGATTTGGGTATGTTGTGCCTTCATTTTCATTAAATTCTAAGAAATCTTTGATTTCTTTCTTTATTTCTTCCTGGACTAAGGTATCATTGAGTAGAATATTGTTCAGCCTCCACGTGTATGAGGATTTTCTGTTGTTTTTGTTGCTATTGAAGAACACTCTTACTCCATGGTGATCTGATAAGAGGCATGGGATTAGTTCAATCTTTTTATATTTGTTGAGGTCTGTCTTGTGACCAATTATATGGTCAATTTTGGAGAAGGTTCCATAAGGAGCTGAGAAAAAGGTATAGTCTTTTGCTTTAGGATGAAATGTTCTCTCTCTCTCTCTCTCTCTCTCTCTCTCTCTATATATATATATATATATATATATATATATATATATATATATCTGTTAAATCCAATTGGTCCAAAGTTTCGATGAGTTTCTTCGTGTCCCTTTTTAGTTTCTGTTTTCCTGATCGGTCCACTGAGGATAGTGGAGTATTGAGGTCCCCCACAATCATTATGTTAGGTGCAATGTGTGCTTTGAGCTTTAGTAAAGTTTCTTTTATGAATGAGAGTGCCCTTACATTTGGAGTGTAGATGTTTAGAATTGTGAGTTCTTCTTGGTGGATTCTTCCTTTGACTAGCAAGAAGTTACCTTATGTGTCTCTTTTGATGACTTTGGGTTGAATGTCAATTTTCTGATATTAAAATGGCTATTCCAGCTTGCTTCCTGCAACCATTTGCTTGTAAAATTGTCTTCCATCCTTTTACTCTAAGGTAGTGTTTGTCTTTGTCTCTGAGGTGTGTTTCCTGTCAGCAACAAAATGTAGGGTCCTGTTTCCATATCCAGTCTGTTAGTCTATATCTTTTTATTGGGGAATTGAGTCCATTGATGTTAAGAGATACTAAGGAATAGTGATTATTACTTCCTGACATTTTTGATGTTATTTTTGTTTTTGAGTAGTTATCTTCCTTTGAGTTTGATGGAAGGTTACTGTCTTGCTTTTTCTTGGGTGCAGCTTCCTTCCTTGTATTGGAGTTTTCCTCCTATTATCCTTTGTAGAGCTGGGTTAGTGGAAAGATATTGTATAAATTTGGTCCTGTCATGGAATATTTTGATTTCTCCATCTATGTTGATTGAGAGTTTTGCTGGGTATAGTAGTCTTGGCTGACATTTGTGTTCTCTTAGGGTCTGCATGAGGTCTGCCCAGGATCTTCTAGCTTTCATGGTTTCTGGAGAGAAGTCTGGTGTGATTCTGATAGATCTTCCTTTATATGTTACTTGGCCTTTTTCTCTTACTGCCTTTAATATTCTTTCTTTGTTTAGTACATTTGGGGTTTTGGTTATTATGTGACAGGAGGTATTTCTGTTCTGGTCCAGTCTGTTTGGAGTTCTGTAGGCTTCTTGTATATTCATGGGCATCTCTCTCTTTAAGTTAGGTTAGTTTTCTTCCATAATTTTGTTAAAGATATTTGCTGGCCCTTTAAGTTGTAGATCTTCACTCTCATCTATCCCTATAATTCTTAGGTTTGGTTTTCTCATTTTGTCCTGGATTTCCTGGATGTTTTGGGTTACAAACCTTTTGGATTTTTCATTTTTTATTTTTTATTTATTTTTTTTTTACTGTGGAGTTAATGGTTACTATGTTATCTTGAGCATCTGAGATTCTTATCTCTATCTCTTGTAGTCTGTTGTTGATGTTTGCATCTATGACCCCTGATTTCTTCCCAAGGTTTTCTATCTCCAAAGTTGCTTCTATTTGTGATTTCTTAGTTGTTTCTATCTCTTTGTTCAGATCTTGGATCGTTTTGCTCAGTTCCTTCATTTGTTTGTTTGTGTTTTCTTGTAATTCTTTAAGAGATTTTTGTGTTCCCTCTTTCATGACTTCTGCATGTTTTTTTCTGATACACTAACTTTATATCACAAATTAAGAAATATTACGTTTCTTTATTGTATATATTCTATATTTACAATTCATTTCCCTTTTTCTGGTTCCCCACCCCCCAAAGGTCCCACATGTCCTTTTCCCTCCCCCTGCTCCCGCATCCACCCCCTCCCACTTTACTGTTCTTGTACTCTCCCAAAATAATGTTTTGGTCCATTCTAGCACCAGTGTCTACTCCTTTCTTCTTGTGAGACATCACTTGATATGTGATTTGTGTCTTTGGTGTTCCAAGCTTCTAGGCTAATATCCACTTATCAGTGACTGTATACCATGGGTATTCTTTTGAGACTGGGTCACCTCACTTAGTATGACGTTCTCCAGCTCCACCCATTTCTCTAAGAATTTCATGAATTCATTGTTTCTAATGGCTGAATAGTACTCCATTGTGTATATATACCACATTTTTTGTATCCATTCCTCTGTTGAGGGACATCTGGGTTCTTTCCAGCTTCTGGCTATTATATATAAGGCTACTATGAACATAGTGGAGCATGTATCCTTATTGCATGCTGGTGAATCTTCTGGGTATATTCCCAGGAGTGGTATGGCTGGGTCCTCTGGAAGTATCACGCCCAGTTTTCTGAGGAACCGCCATACTGATTTCCAGAGTGGTTGTACCAGCTTGCATTCCCACCAGCAGTGGAGGAGTGTTCCTCTTTCTCCACATCCTCGCCAACACCTGATGTCTTCTGAGTTTTTAATCTTAGCCATTCTGACTGGTGTGAGGTGAAATCTCAGGGTTGTTTTGATTTGCATTTCCCTAATGACTAGTGATGTTGAAAATTTTTTAAGTTGTTTCTCAGCCATCCGAATTTCTTCAGGTGAAAAGTCTCTGTTTAGCTCTGTACCCCATTTTTGGATAGGGTTATTTGGTTTTCTGGGGTCTAATCTCTTGAGTTCTTTGTATACATTGGAGATTAGCCCTCTGTCGGGTGTGGGGTTGGTGAAGATTTTTTCCCAATTTGTTGGTTGCCGATTTATCCTTTTGACAGTGTCTTTTGCCTTACAGAAACTTTGTAGTTTTATGAGGTCCGATTTGTCTATTCTTGTTCTTAGAGTATAAGTAATTGGTGTTCTGTTCAGGAATTTTTCCCCTGAGCAGATGTCTTCAAGGGTCTTCCCCAGTTTCTTTTCTATTAGTTTTAGTGTGTCTGGTTTTATGTGGAGATCCTTGATCCACTTGGAGTTGAGTTTAGTGCAAGGAGATAAGAGTGGATCAATTCTCATTCTTCTGCATGTTGACCTCCAGTTGAGTCAGCACCATCTGTTGAAAAGGCTATCTTTTTTCCACTGGATGCTTTCAGCTCCTTTGTCGAAGATCAATTGGCCATAGATGTGTGGGTTCAATTCTGGGTCTTTGATCCTATTCCATTGATCCGCTTCCCTGTCACTGAACCAATACCATGCAGTTTTTAATACCACTGCTCTGTAATATTGCTTGAGGTCCGGGATATTGATTCCCCCAGAAGTTCTTTTGCTGTTGATGATAGTTTTAGCTATCCTGGGTATTTTGTTATTCCAGATGAATTTGAGAATTGCTCTTTCTAGCTCTATGAAGAACTGAGTTGGGATTTTGATGGGGATTGCATTGAATCTGTATATTGCTTTGGGCAAGATTGCCATTTTGACTATATTAGTCTTGCCAACCCAGGAGCATGGAAGGGGACACAATGAAAGCAGTGCTTAGAGGAAAACTCATAGCCCTGAGTGTCTCCAAAAAGAAACAGGAGAGAGCATATACTAGCAACTTAATGGCGCACTTGAAAGCTCTGGAACAAAAAGAAGCAATTTCACCCAGGAGGAGTAGAAGACAGGAAATCATCAAACTCAGGGCTGAAATCAATCAAGTTGAAACAAAGAGAACCATACAAAGAATCAACAAAATCAGGAGCTGGTTCTTTGAGAAGATCAACAAGATAGATAAACCCCTAGCCAGACTTACTAAAGGGCACAGAGACAGTATTCAAATTAACAAAATTAGAAATGAAAAGGGAGATATAACAACAGAAACTGAGGAAATTCAAAAAATCATCAGATCCTACTACAAAAACCTATACTCAACACAACTGGAGAATCTGGAGGAAATGGACAATTTCCTCGACAGTTACCAAATACCAAAATTAAACCACGATCAAATAGATCATCTAAACAGACCCATAACCCCCAAAGAAATAGAAGGGGTCATAGACAGTCTTCCAACCAAAAAGAGCACAGGACCAGATGGTTTTAGTGCAGAATTCTATCAGACCTTCAAAGAAGTCCTGATACCGATACTCTTCAAATTATTCCACAAAATAGAAACAGAAGGAACACTACCCAACTCATTCTATGAAGCCACAATTACCCTGATACCAAAACCACACAAAGATCCAACTAAGAAAGAGAACTACAGGCCAATTTCTCTTATGAATATCGATGCAAAAACACTAAACAAAATACTTGCCACCCGAATCCAAGAACACATCAAATGATCATTCACCATGATCAAGTTGGCTTCATCCCAGGGATGCAGGGATGGTTCAATATACGAAAATCCATCAACGTAATCCACTACATAAACAAACTCAAAGAAAAAAACCACATGGTCATCTCATTGGATGCTGAAAAAGCATTTGACAAAATTCAGCATCCCTTCATGCTAAAGGTCCTAGAAAGAACAGGAATTCAAGGCCCATATCTAAACATAGTAAAAGCAATATACTGCAGACCAGTAGCCAACATCAAGGTAAACGGAGAAAAACTTGAAGCAATCCCACTAAAATCAGGGACTAGACAAGGCTGTCCCCTCTCGCCATATCTCTTCAATATAGTACTTGAGGTACTAGCTAGAGCAATTCGACAACAGAGGGAATTCAAAGGGATACAAATCGGAAAGGAAGAAGTCAAACTATCACTATTTGCAGATGATATGATAGTTTACTTAAGTGACCCAAAAACCTCCACCAGAGAACTCCTGCAACTGATAAACAAGTTCAGCAAAGTGGCTGGCTATAAAATCAACTCAAGTAAATCAGTAGCCTTCCTATACGCGAAGGATAAGCAGGCTGAGAAAGAAATTAGGGAAATGACACCCTTCACAATAGCCACAAATGATATAAAGTATCTTGGAGTGACGCTAACCAAACATGTGAAAGATTTATAGGACAAAAACTTCAGGTCTCTGAAGAGGGAAATTGAAGAAGACATCAGAAAATGGGACTTCTGCATCTTGTTTCAAGTTCTCCTTCATTTCTTTAATGGATTTTCTCATTTCCTCTTCATTGGTTTCTGTCTGTTGGCCCATATTCTCCTGGAGTTCTTTAAGTGATTTTTGTGTTTGCATTGTAAGAGCTTCTACTCTATTGATGTTCCCCTGCATTTCTTTAACAGATTTGTTTATGTCTTTTTTGTGTTCCTCTAGCAGCATCATGACCAATGCTTTTATATCTAACTCTTGTTTTTCTGGTGTGCTGGGGTATCCAGGACTTGCTTTGATTGGCGTATTGGGTTCAGATGGTGCCATATTGCCTTGATTTCTGTTAGTAACGTTCCTACGTTTGCCTTTTGCCATATGTTATCTCTGGATTTAGTTGGTCTTATTGTTACTGGTTGGAATTTGAAGCTCCTGTGAGCCTGGCTTTTGGCACTGCTGTAGTAGAGGGCATCCATCTTCCTGATCCCAGCCTCCAGTCGTCTGCTATAACCTGGCCCCAGCAGCTAGCAGTCCGCTCTGTCCGAGGCAAAATAGCACCTCCTGCCAGCCCGGTTAGCAGGTCTGCAGCGGTCTGCAACCACAGCTGAGCTGTAGTTGCCCGGATCGGCCGATCTCCTCTGACTCTGGGTGCTGGCCAGAGCCTGGTGGTGGTGTCTATTCTAAACTAAGCTAGGTCTTAGTCCACACACCTGACTCCAGCTGCTAGAATTCCGTGCGGTGTCCTGAGGCAAGATGGCACTTCGCTGTCAGCCCGCCTGGAGAGCACGTCCACAGAGGTCTGCAATAGCAGCTGAACTGTTGGTGCCCAGATCTCCTGCAGAGCTAAGCTAAGCTAGGTCTCTGTCCATGCACCTGACCTCTTCTTTCTCTTTTCTAACAAGGGAGTGAAAGCAGGGAATTAGATATATGGGGTCATGGAAACAAACTGGGAGGAAATGAGGGAAGGAAAACTTAGATCAGAATATTTTCTGTATGAAACAAATTGCTTTCAATAAAAACTGAATATAGACAAAGGAATGGGTAGATAGTTCAGCTTCTATGAATACATACTGCTCTTTTAGAGTATGCAAGTTCTTCTACTCATAATAGACAGCTCATAACCACCTGTAATTCATGCTCTATAATAGTGCCATCGTCTAAACACCATGGACACTTATAACTTATACTTTTGTCTTCACACACACACACACACACACACACACAGACACACACACACACACACTCACACACAAACACTTCAATCAGGCAACATATTAGTACTTTGCAATGCCCTTCTAATTGAGAAAAACTTGCCTAGTCCATTATTATTGAGGCAATTGAAATTTTAATAACAAACTTGAAAAATTAGGAGCCTATATTGAATTATTAGATATTTCCTGATGAAGGTTATAAGATCCTCTGTAGTAAGAGGAATAAGCTTATGAGAATATGACAATGTGGCTCTTAGATCTTTGAAGTTGTTCTGCATAAAGAAAATTTTCAAGAGAATTTGGGGGGGTGCAAGATGTGCTAGAAAAGCAGATCCTATTGAGAAATTCTGGAAAAATATCAGAAGACAGAATATTGATAGAAATACCAAGAATGAAGGTTATACTCAAGATTTCAGATGATGATGATTAGTCTATAATAAGTAAATGAGATAGATAACATACATGTCATGTACCTGTGAAGAATACATGGTCAAGTTTTACTTATATTTTGAAACTTTGGATGAGATTGAATTCAGAAATAATGGACTAATTTAATCAGAGAAGAAAACCTATAAGACAATATGGCATCTATATTGTTGGGTGATTTCAGAAGCAAAATGTGGAGCAGAAAAATGTGAAAAAATGTGCCGCTTGACTATCACAGGAGCCTCATGGAATTTAAGGTTGCAGAAAAGTTCACATGTTATCATTAAAGATAAAACTGTCACTTTGCACTGAGATATTACAATAGAAGCCTTGACAGCAAGACTTCAACTATCGAAGGTCCTAAGTTTTAAACTAAAATCAAAGTAAGACCTTTTTCTCCTAAAGAGAGTGAATGACTCCACAGGATCTAATTGGAAACATAGGCCTTTCAAAGACTGCTATGTCGTAGTCTAATCAGGTCTGGCTGGGTCTTAAATTGACAGAGACTCGTGGATAACTGTTAATATGATGAAATTGTAATCATGTGGAATTCAAAATTTATGAACTAATTAATTATTTCATGAAGTTTCTACAAAAACTGATGAACACAGAAAAATCCCACAGTTCTCCTTTGTAAGGTATAGATGATGGCTGTGAGGCCAAGGTCTAAGTTCAATAGTTACTACAAGCTAATAAAGAACATAGGAATTTAAAAAGTCTGTCTTGAAAGTGATGAGGAATTGAGGCTGGTTGGAAGAGACACTTGTGATGCAGGGAACCCGGTCATAGGGACAGCACTGCCCAAGGTCATTGAAACTCAAGTATGTGTCATGCATGACAAACATGCAGCTGCAGGGTTTGATAATTTCCCTGCTTGATTTGACTTGCCTTGCTATTGTTCCATTTCTCTCCATTTTAAGAAAAATGTTTACGTTGTGCCATTGTGTACTAGATGTTTTCAGTTTTTAAAGGAGCCCATAGTTCAGAGTTTGTTTTGAAGCCTAAAACAAACTTTAGCTATTAGACTAACAAATAGTGAGTAGTGAAACCATAGTACTTTTAAAGCTGAAATGAATTTATTTTATATTTTGAGATGGTCATGAGCCTATGGAAACCAGTGACAGAATGTTATAGTATTCTTGTAAATTATGCCCCAGACTCATGTTTGATCATTCAGTGCTCTGCTGGTGGAAATATTATGGGTAGTTGTGGACCTTTTGCAACATGATTTCTAGATGATGACATGGGGTCAGTGTGAATGGTCCTTAATAATATACCTACATCTGGTCCTGCTTTAGAGTTGGCACAGTCAATGTAACTTTTCAGAGCAGTCCAAATATAGCAACTTCTTCTCTCTGCCCAATGAAAGGTATTCTTACATAGTCGGGTCTAATTTTGATCATAAACTGTATAGTTTTAGTCCTACTAGGTCAGTTTGGTTAGTATAACTAAGCTAAATTATTAAAATGAGCATAATAGGATCTATAAGATCTATTCAATGAACTCCTCACTCATTAATAAAAAGAAACGGTCTTATCTTCCTATTTACTGATCCCAAAGCTTAGTTAGATATATTGTGTAAGAATTATTAGAATAAAGTATGCTTTCATTATTATAGTTTATATTTTATATTACAAATTATATCATACATTATAAAAATATATGTAACTTCACATTTTTATCCATCTCAAAGGCCAATGAAGAGCACTGATGTTCATCACTAATAAGATGGGGCTAGTGTTCTGTTCACATGGGCCCCTGTGCCCATGTGTTTGAGGTTCTACCCCACTTTCTCATCTATTAATTTCAGTGTACCTGGTTTTATACTGAGAGGGGCCTGATATTGCTGTCTCCTGAGAGGCTCTGCCAGAGCCTGACAGATATAGAGGAGGATGCTCTCAGGTGACCACTGAACTGAACACAGGGTTCCCAATGGAGGAGTTAGAGAAAGGACTGTAACCCGTAGGAAGAAAAATGATATAAACCATCCAGAATCCCCAGAGCTCCAAGGGACTAAGCCACTAACCAAAGTATACACATGGAGGAACTCATGGCTCTGGCTTCATATGTAGCAGAGGATGGCCTTGTTAGACATCAATGGGAGGAGAGACCCTTGGTCCTGGGAAGACTCTGTACCACAGTTCAGAGGAATTCTAGGGCAAGGAGGTAGGAGTGTGTAGGTGGGTTGGGAACCACCCTCATGGAAGCAAAGGAAGGGAGGATGAGATAGGGGGTTTCTGGAGGGGACCTAGGAAAGAAGATAATATGTGAAATGTAAAAAAATAAAATATTCAATAAAAAATGGGGACAGTGAGTGAGTAAAGACCTCTGCTGCCAAGCCTAACAATCTGAGTTCAATCTTTAGTTTCCACATGGCAGAAAGTGGGAACAGACTGTACCAACTAGCAACTGAGTCTCCATGTGACTGCCATGGCACATATGCACACATATGGTTATGCATATGCACAAACATAGACATAAATACACAAAACCTTAAATGATAATGTTTATATATTCTTATAGATATACATATCTGTATATATTTAGGTGTGCATGACTTGAAATGTCTTAATGTATGTTTATATTTCATTTAGTTATAGTAAATGACCTTAAGTCACATTTTTTTTTATTTAAGCAACAGGTTCAGCCATAAATTCAAATGTTAGAAGTTTCAATCCTGTGACTTTTTTTCTAGAAATTTAGAAGACCATTAAACTCATTAGCTACAGCTCAAGGTTAAGTTGTCATAACTACATGCACGATCATAACCACAAAGAAAAACAAAACAAAACAGAAACCTGATTTCAGGGAATGGAGGTTAAGCCATAGTTAGTATGTAAGGCTACCAGATCGCACAACATTGCAGGTCAATGCAACATTTAGGTACTGGACTTCACTGCTGGAAATGTACTCTTTGAATACATTTTTTTATGTCTATGCAACAGGCAATTTGTGGCCTCTTTTCATACTATAGCTCTTCACTGTATCTTGGCTCTAGGCCCAGCAGTATGGTGGAATTCATTAGCTTAACATTCATAGGGCCAGCTAATGGTAATATTGGATGAAATTTTAGAGGTCAGTCAGTCTAAGCTTTGTATTATGTATGATTTAAATACTTATTGTCTAATTGTCTGAAAGGTGATATGCTGCAAATGACACTCTTAGCCTTCTTTCTGAAATCTGAGTTGTAGTTATATTCTAATCTAAAAATAACAATAAAGATAACAAAATGTAGGCTTGATTGACATGTGGCTGATGTTTCAATACTGACTTAGAGGTGAACTACAAGTGACTTAAAAGTTCCTTGCCCAGTTTTATGGTAGAATTTAGAATTTAGCTTCTATCTATCCACCTTTCTTTCTTTCTTTCTTTCTTTCTTTCTTTCTTTCTTTCTTTCTTTCTTTCTTTCTTTCTTTCTTTTTCTCTCTCTCTTTCTCTTTCTCTGTGTCTCTGTCTCTGTCTCTGTCTCTGTCTCTGTCTCTCTCTCTCTCTCTCTCTCTCTCTCTCCTTCTCTCTCTCTCTTTCTGTATGTAGAAATCTGAAGAGGCAAAAAGAGGGTTTTTCGTTCCCTTGGCATGGGGGTTACGAGTTACTAAGCCATTCAAACTGTGTGGTATGGTTTGTTTCCTCTGCAAGATGAGCAAGGACTCTTAACTGCTTATCCATTTCCCAAGCCCTAGTGATTTTTTTGCAGTTATAAAATTAAACAGAATAGTAATAATACCCAAATCAGAAAGAAGCAGGAAATTTCAAACAGATAATTTTCAAAGGTTAGTGCCATTCTGAAATTCTAAATGAGTGACAATAAGTACTTTTCCAGCTCACTTAATATTTCCTATTACTTAAAGTTATTTCTTCCAACAAGCTATTAGTGTCTAATGTCTTTTTGGTGAATCATCTTACCATGCAAAGTGGATATATAGAAACCTGTTTTTTTCTTTGGTTTAATATTTATAACATTATATTAGATTTTCACTTATATTAGATGGTGATTTGGCTTGCTGGATGATACATTAAATACTAAAGCAAACAGTGTCAAAATGTGATTATCTTTTACCATATCATGATTCAGAATCATCTTGGTCAAGCCACAATGCATGTGTGTGTGTGTGTGTGTGTGTGTGTGTGTGTGTGTACACATACATATATATGTATATATATATATCACTTCTACATATTAACACATGACAAATATTATATAAATCATTTATAAACCTACAGAAACAAGTCTAATATTATTTTCATGACCTTATAAAAAGATAAAGGTAGACTTGAATGAGTTTTATTATTTGAAACAGAAGAACAATAAGGTCATAGATGTGTAAAGTTAACTCCTGATTTTTTTTTTACTTTAGAGCATGGCTCTTGATATATTAAAGATTCTATGTTAAAGTTGTCAATTTACTCTTTGGTTGGTGGTTCATTCTCTGAGAGCTCCAAGGATACAAGTTGGATGACTCTGTTGGTTTTCCTCTGGAGTTTTTATCTCCTTTGGATCTCACATCTTTTACCTATCTCTTCCATAAGCATCCCCAAATGCCATCTGTGTGACTATGTGTCTTTGGATCCATTAGACTCAGCTTCTGGGTGGAGGCTCTCCAAGGCAGTCATGTTTGAGTCTTTTTTTTTTCTTTTTTTATTGTATATATTCTATATTTACAATTCATTTCCCTTTTTCTGGTTCCCCACCCCCAAAGGTCCCACATGTCCTTTTCCCTCCCCCTGCTCCCACATCCACCCCCTCCCACTTTACTGTTCTTGTACTCTCCCACAATGATGTTTTGGTCCATTCTAGCACCAGTGTCCACTCCTTTCTTCTTGTGAGACATCACTTGAAATGTGATTTGTGTCTTTGGTGTTCCAAGCTTCTAGGCTAATATCCACTTATCAGTGACTGTATACCATGGGTATTCTTTTGAGACTGGGTCACCTCACTTAGTATGACATTCTCCAGCTCCATCTATTTCTCTAAGAATTTCATGAATTCATTGTTTCTAATGGCTGAATAGTACTCCATTGTGTATATATACCACATTTTTTGTATCCATTCCTCTGTTGAGGGACATCTGGGTTCTTTCCAGCTTCTGGCTATTATATATAAGGCTACTATGAACATAGTGGAGCATGTATCCTTATTGCATGCTGGTGAATCTTCTGGGTATATTCCCAGGAGTGGTATGGCTGGGTCCTCTGGAAGTATCACGCCCAGGTTTCTGAGGAACCGCCATACTGATTTCCAGAGTGGTTGTACCAGCTTGCATTCCCACCAGCAGTGGAGGAGTGTTCCTCTTTCTCCACATCCTCGCCAACACCTGATGTCTTCTGAGTTTTTAATCTTAGCCATTCTGACTGGTGTGAGGTGAAATCTCAGGGTTGTTTTAATTTGCATTTCCCTAATGACTAGTGATGTTTGAGTCTTATATGCAAGAATAAGAGAGTATCATTAATAGTGTCAGATATTTGTACTTGCCCATGGGATGGATCTCAGTTTGTCCTAGTTGCTGGTTGTCCTTTCCCTCAGTCTCTACTATACCCACAATACCTGCATTTCTTTCAGCCAGGATAAATTTGGGGTTGAAAGTTTTGTGAGTATACTTAATAGCCATAGTGGATCCTACCTGACTTCAGGAGACGGCCTCTTCAGGTTCCATAATGCCAATGATAAAAGAGATTGAATACTTTTTTATATTGTTGATCTATAAGAGGATTTTACTTTTGTGGTTTGTATTGCATAACTCTTAGAGATTCCAATTCTGGCATCTCATGTTGTCTGTATGCACAATTTCCTATTTATATTACTTTTTCAAACTGTTAAAATTTCTTCACATTATTGTTTAAATTCCATTCTCAATAGCCAATTGAGATTTCATAGAAGCTTAAGAAAATTATATTTAAAATTTGCGAGTTTATTTTCTCCATTTACATGGCAGTGCTTTGAATTGAGCATAACACTTTGCACACTGCAAAAAGCAGGTGTTTTGCTACTAAATTGCACCTTTAGTTCTGAGAAATTCTTAAGGTTTCTTTTTATAAACCACCAATTTAACTTGAGATAAGTAACCCTCAAGTTAGCTTTGAGCTCAGAGTAGTGAAATACTCAGACAATAACCTTTTTGAGGGAAATATACAAGAGTACCATCAGTGACATTGAATTACCTGCTGGTCTAAAGTATTTGTTGAAATGGAAGCACTCTGTGATAGAATTAAAAGAATAGCATTATATTGGCTAGCTCAGACTGTTTCACAAAATCTAAAGCTTAGTTATATGAGTTTAGAAGTCTTTTAAGCCTAAAGAAGCAGAATACTTTTGCATATGGGTTGTCTTCCTGTTCTGGGAGATTCAGAATTACTATGTACTGGTAGCTACTAAAAGGTCTGTCATATCTTAGGTTTAAAAAAATATCCTGGTTTATCTGATCTAATTACTGTAAAAGACATTTTGGTCTCTTACTCTTTTAGAAAAAGCTACTTTATCAGTATCAGAATTTCTTTTTTTTTTAATTTTCTATATTCTTTGTTTTACATTTCAAAGGCTTTCCCCTTTCCCAGTTCCCCCCTTTTATGTTCCATAAGTCCTCTTCCTTCTGCCCATTCCCCAATCACCCCCCCCACACACACACAAACACACCATTTCTCTGTTCTGATACTCCCTATACAACTGGATCCAGTCTTTTCAGGTCCAGGGTCCTCGCCTTCCTTCTTCTTGGGAATCTTTTGATTTGCTAATTGTGCCTTGAGTATTCAGAGCTTCTGGGTTCATTAATAACCACTTATAAGTGATTGCATTTCATGTGTATTCTTTTGTGATTGGGTTAACTCACTCAGGATGATATTTTCCAGATCCAATCATTTGCCTACAAATTGCATGAATTCATTATTTTTAATTGCTGAGTAGTATTCCATTGTATAAATATACCACATTTTCTGTGTCCATTCTTCCTTTGAGGGACATCAGGGCTCTTTCCAACTTCTGGCTATATTTTTAAAATAGGGTTGGCGCCGTGGCTTAGCTGGTTAAAGCGCCTGTCTAGTAAACAGGAGATCCTGGTTCGAATCCCAGAGGTGCCTGATTTATGTGGGAAGTGGTATATTACAGCCGGGTGGTGGTGGCTCACACCTTTAATCCCAGTACTTGGGAGGCAGAGGCAGGAGGATTTCTGAGTTCGAGGCCAGCCTGGTCTACAGAGTGATTTCCAGGACAGCCGGAGCTATACAGAGAAACCCTGTCTCGAAAAACGAAACAAAAAAAGAAACAAAAACAAAAATAAAATAGGAAGTCTAAAGTCCTGTTGGGAGCATAAGGAATTTGAAAGGAGGACCTGTTTCTTCCTTATTGCACTTGTTGCTGTCTGCACCCAGAAGAATGGCTATTGCCATGCTGCAGCCACCAGTGCTTCCACTCAGTAGTAACTAGGGATGTTTGGTTTGCTCTTTGCTTTGAATTGTTCTTCCTGATGAATTTAAGTTTGATCTCTCTCTCTCTCTCTCTCTCTCTCTCTCTCTCTCTCTCTCTCTCTCTCTCTCCTCTCTCTCTCTTTCTCCTTTCTCTCTCCTCTCCTCCCTTTTTCTTTCTCTTTCTTTTCCTCTCTCTCTGCAACAACACTATCTTGTTGTATAAACACTTAATAAATTATAACATTAAGAATCTATCTCTCCTACCCCAGTAAGTCTTTTCTGATCACATGAGATCATCCTAAATCTATTAGAGCAATCAGGTTTATGTTTTACAAATGCTGGAATCAAGAGTCATCTCATTAATATCTAATTTTAAAACTGCTTTACAGATTAGCAAGCCACATTAATAGGTCATTTTACTATCACTAATTTTTGAAGCAGTTTCATTATGTAGTCCTGGATGGTCTGGAATTCACTATGTAGTTCAGAATAGACACAGTCTTCACCCCAAGTGCTAAAATAAGCATCATCCCATCTTTATTTTGCTATTTTATAAACCACCAATTTAATAGTTTGAAGTAATGCATATAATATTATTCCTTCAGTAAAATAATTGTAAAAAAATTTATTCATATAGCATTTTAGGTGTTGGTTGATAGAAACACCTTGGAATACAAACATTTAGTTTGCATCTGCTTTATGCACAAGGATAGTATTATCAACTTCTGTACCTTTCCAAGCTGAAGCTTATGAATCACACAAAATGGCATATGATTGTTTGATTATGTGAAGGGCATGCTTGACTGTCAAAGTTTGAATACACCTAACGGATGAATATTGTTAATAGTATATAATATAAAAACTATACCTCTCACTGTGTTTTACTTATGCAAATTGTATTAGTATAATTATTACTTAACAAAAATAGCTTATCATTGAGGAATTTTGAATTATTCTCATATATATATATCAATACCCTAGAATATGAAGCCTTGTCTTGAATGAAGTGAGAAAGTATGCATATAAAACCATGTCAATTTCTTTAATATGTTGACTTTGTTTCAAAACCAATTAATGGTTTTATTAAAGTGATTCCAGCTAATTATACAGCAACCATGCCATCCATTTAAAAAGTCATTATACCTCAAATATTAGAAATCATTAATTACTTTACACACACTAGCTGTCCAATTTAGTTAATTTACATGCCTATTTGACTCACTAATATACTTGACATATTGCAGTTGACTTTTTATATAAAATCAAAATTAAAGTCAGTTGAATTGAAGAATGTTTTAATATCTGAAAGAAATGTTTATTCAAAATCCAGGAAATGAATCATTAAGAAAAATTTGTTTCATACTTTTGAATTTCTTAAGTATATAATTTCAAATATGAAGCTTACACACTGAATATAATAAGTACATTCTCTGAATATATAATGAAATATTTTACACTTATATTTGGACTCTAATATACATATGCAGACATTTACTATGTTATATTGCTAGGCACTTTTTGTACTTCTGTATGGCAAAATAAGAATAATATATTCAAAACTTAGAATAATATTTAGGATAGTTCTTGAAAAACAAATAGTAAATTTTAGAATTAAAAATTAATTGTCTTAACAAAAATTCTCTTCAAAATACCCTTTCCCAAAGAAAATTGCTATGTAACTGTGATCATTTATATATGCTTGGCCCATGGAGTGGCTCTATTAGGAGGTGTGGCCTTGTTGGAGTAGGTGTGTCCTTGTGGGTGAGGGCTTAAGAACCTGACCCTAGCATTTTTCCACTAGCAGCCTTCAGATGAAGATGTAGAACTCTCAGCTCCTCCTGTACCATGGCTGTCTGAATGATGCCATGTCTCTGCCTTGTCAATACTGGACTGAACCTCTGAACCTGTAAACCTGTCCCATAAATGTATAAGACTTATATTGGTCATGGTGTGTGTTCCCAGAAGTAAAACCTAACTAAGACAGCAATATTTTCCTAGATAAAAGTTAAATTATAGTAATTTTTATATATACAGAAGAAGTAAGTAACAAGAAAAATATATTGGTTAAATGTCTTTGAATATTTACATATTAAAATATCTATGCCAGATAAATTCTCATACTAATTATTATGAAGATTTGATTTTTAAAATGTTTTTAGGTAATGTCTTCTATAAGAGAATGTGATGACCAACAGCTTCAAAAAATCTATCCCCTTTTTCTAATTCCTTCTTTCCATTATCATAAATGCTTAGTGTGGTTGGGTGGGTTCAGGTATATGTATACATATATGTGTACATATGCAGAAAATGATAGCGCACATTTGAGGCAGGGTCACTCATTGTTTTCTGATTCTTCAAGTAGGCCATTTAAATTGGACATCAGGTTCCAGGAACCTGCCAATATCTGTCTCTTCCTCTCTTCAATAGTGATATCACAAATTTGTGCCATCATGCTTAGCCTTAGTAAAAGTACGCTCTGTTCTCTGATTGCTTACATGGAGAGATTTTACAAAATGAAATACTTTCTCAACTTTTATTGAAAAGTGTTCAGCAGTTAAGAGCACTGGCTGCACTTCCAGAGGATCTGAGGTCAATTCGCACATGATGGCTCACACATCTATAATTGTGATCTGATAAACTTGTTCTGCTATGCAGGTGTATATGGAGACAGTGCACTCATATACATAAAATAAATAAATGTTCAAAAATGTTTGCGTCATTGTGTAGAATGAAAATTTTGTCCCTGAAATAGCAATTTATTAAAAGTCACTCAAAAATTAACAGAACTTAAAACTTATATCAAAACATAAAAAGATGATATAGATTTCTTAATAATTATAGTGCCTTTTTGACTAATTTTGAGGTTCAGCTCCTATTTGAAAAGGCGTTTAGATTCACTTTGTCATCTAATTTTCTCTACAGGGTCTCTCTTACCTGGGTTAGTACTAGGATCCTTCTCCTAGGGATTAATTCCTGATGTCCTTGTGCTATAATGCCTACAAGGTCAGAAAATATATGGAAATGTATTTGGAAAGAAAATTCGTGGAAAATATATGGAAATCAACTCAATGTAGATTTAGAGAACTTAGGTTACTATGAAAAAGGCGTTGCCAACAAACTTGTCCGTACTTAACTGAATAGTTATTATTTTGCCCCATGGTAGAGTTACTCAGGTGGGTATGTATAGCAGCCCCTTAACTTTTAGAATTGGCAGTAGTAAGAATAGAGTGCTTTCCATGCACTATCCTACCATTAAAAGATTCTCTTGAGTAGGGGATATACTTTAATGGTAGCATGTTTTCCTACTGTATACGAGACGCAGTATTGATTTTTTTCTTACCTTAAAACCCTCCAAATTCAACCAAATCAGATTCTGATTTTGTTTAAAAAATGATAGATTGACTTATAATTACAAAATAACTCATTATTTTTCAGTTAAAGTATAAATAGAAACAGCATTGAAACATGTCCAGATCTTTCTTTATTCCTGTCACTAATCAATAAAATTAATATGACATGAGGTGTTACTCAGTGTACCTGCCTGACACATGAAGTATGAGAACAGGAATTAATTTGAAATAATAAATATCTTGTTTTTTATGATTGAATATAAATCATCAAATTGAATTAACTTAAAAGGATCTTAATTATTCAAAATAAATCTTTGATGACAGCAATTATTGCCTGTTAAGCAACTATATACTCTTAACTTTATTGAATTATGGAGAGTATCAAGTAAAACTACTTCACATAGTGAATTTTATTAACTTCTTTTAAAAAGAACTGTAACAATTTTCTGATGTATTTTATATTTATCATTTATTGTGTCACACTTAGGCTTTGAAAGCATTTTTGTGTTCATTAATAACAGAAGTTCATATATTAAATTTCGGTAATCATCAAGTATAGGATCAGGACCCAGATTTCAACAACATGGTTCTGATAATATCTTTTACCTGGAATATGTTTAAATGCTGGTAACATCATGACAGAGTGATTTCTATATTATCTCTTTTTAAATATACTTGTTCCATTCATAAAGGCTTTTATAAGCATACTAGTTCCCTTTTATTCCCTTCTTGAATCAATTACTTTTTATGTAGATTCAGTATGAGATGTGCCCAAGGCTCATCTGGTGTCCAGATTGGCAGTTTGGGAAGACTGTGGAATATTTAAGACATAAAGCCTTATTAGAGGAAGTAGGTTACTAGGGAAGTGGGGCTTGAGAGGGTGAAAAGAGTAATCACAGGACCTATGTGAGCACCATAGTTAAATTATAAGTTTTCTCCAGCTGTTTGATAACAGAGTTTAATAATAAATGTTCAAATGAATTTAGATTTTTTGATGTACCTTTCTTTCTTTATTTCTATCTTTCTATCTACCTTTCTTTCTTTCTTCCTTCCTTCTTTCTTTCTTTCTTTCTTTCTTTTCCTTCCTTCCTTTTTTCTTCCTTCCTTCCTTCCTTCTTTCTCCTTCCTTCCTTCTCTTTCCTTCCTTCCTTGCTTCCTTCCTTGCTTCCTTCCTTCCTTCCTTCCTTCCTTCTTTCCTTCCTTCCATTCTCTCTTTTTCTTTCTTGTTTTTAATCATTACATTCATTTATATCTCAACTGTTATTTTACTTTCTGGTTACCCTTCCACAAACCCCCATCTCATCCCCCCTTTTCCCACTTCCCTTTGTCTCTATGAGGGTGCTCCTCCACCTACTCACCTACTCCTACCTCATCGCCTCTATCATCTCCCTACATTGGGGCATCAAGCCTCCACAGGACCAAGGTCATCCCTGTCCATTGATGTCAGATAAGACCATCCTCTGCTATATATGTGTCTTGAGCCCTGGATCCCTCCTTTGGTTGATAGTCTAGTCCCTGGGAGCACTGGGTGGTCTGGCCAGCCTACATTGCTCTCCCTATGGGGTCGCAATCCCCCTTTGCTTCTCCAGTTCTTCTGCCAACTTCCCCATCTGGGTCCTGAGTTCAATCTGATGTTTGGCTCAAAGTATCCCCATCTGCACTGGTCAGTTGCTGGCAGAAGCTCCCAAGCACCTCTTAAAACAACAGTGTCCTTCCTTCAATCTCTGCTATATTTTTGTCTATGTCTTTCCTCTGGACAAGAACATTTTTGAGTTAAAATCATTGAGATAGGTGAGTGGCCCCATCCATTGACTAGGGGGGGTCAATACTGGAAATGGTTTCTACAGGTTGCATCTCCCCTTTGCTGCACATTTTGGCTAAAGTCATCCCAGTTTGGTCCTGGGAGCCTCTTGCTTCCCTGGACCTGGGACTCTCTAGTGGCTATCCCCAATTCCTCATCTCCCACAGCTACATCTTTTTATTTGATTTCCTGATCCCCTGTACCTCTCTCCAGTACTTGATACTATCCCCTTATCTCTTCCCCTCTCCTCCCTCCCTCCAAGGTCCCTCTTCCCTCCACCTCCAAAGATCATTCCGTTCCCCCTCAGTATAGGACTGAAGAATCCGCACTTACAGTTGTGTTGTTCTGGCTTTTCAAATGTGGCATACTGTGTCATTCAATGCTTCATTATTAAGTTTATCAACAATCATTCTTTTTATGGAATGGGATAACACATTGTGTTTTAATTTAGTTTTAGAAATCCTGGGTGGTTTATTTCAGAAAAGCACTCGTGTGTTTGTGTGTGTGTGTGTGTGTGTGTGTGTGTGTGTGTCTGTATGTGTAATAAACAGAAATGATATTGAAACATTTCCAAGATTTTTTTTATTATTTTCATTGATCAATCAAACTCTATAAATTAATACATCATAATTTGTTACTCGGTATACCTGTCTGACACATAAAATTGTAAGAGTAATTATTAATTACAAAGAATACATTGCTTGTTGTCTTATGGTTGAATACAAATGACTTTTTAACTTGTTAAAGCTAATTTACATATATACATATGCATATGATTGCATGCTAATTTGCTGAACATAGGATACAGGTCTCTATGTTTTGTCTTAATGTTTCAATAGTAAGCATTTAGCTAAAGAAATATTCAGACCTCACCCTCAAAATTACAATTTTGAGGTCTATCAATCCATTTCCAGTTTTGAATCCAACTTTGGTCTTGGGCTATACTAAATAGCTACATACTGTTTTGTAATATAAAAATCATCTGTATTTATATTCTCGAATTAATTGGGTCCCTATACGATATATATATATATATATATATATATATATATATATATACTGAAGACAGCTGGCGGCTGGGGTCAGGTGCGTGGACAGAGACCTAGCCTAGCATCAATTACCCTGTCAAGCTCTTGCCTGCACCCAGAGCCAGAGCAGCTTGGCGGGAAGTCTGTGCACCAACAGCTCAGCAGTGTACACAGAGCCAGATCAGCCTGGTGGGCGGTCTCTGCACCTACCGCACTGGCACTAACCTGCTCCTGGGTCTGTGTGTGGAGTACAGTCGGAGGGCAACATCTTGCCTAAGGACACCACAGACAGCTAACTAGACAGAGCCCTGTGGACTGAGAGTGCCACCATCTAGGTTCCAGCAGTCCAACCAGGGAACCTCCGGGCTTGCAGGGAATCCCACAGTTAGACAGAGCATTGAGACCTGCCACCATCTTGGAGCTAGTGGTCTGAACAGGGCACCATAGAGAACCAAGAGAGGAGCCCAGGTCACATAAAGAGCTAACAGACGAGCCCAGATCGGTGGGAAAAAAAGATCTGATTCTTAAGAGCTGTCAACTAGGCAGGCCAAGAGGAGACCACGGGAGGCCAATTGCAGGTCCAGCAGCAAGACTTGGGAAGACTTGGGTCTGGCCCAGCAGAGCTGAGGAGGTAATTCAGAGCCCAGTAGCAGAAACCTTCCAGTCTCCACCTTGGGAGCACAGATGCCCTCTACGATAGCAATGCCAAATGCCAGGCTCACAGGAGCTTCAAACACCAACAAGTAACAACAAGACCAACTAACTCCAGAGATAAACAGATGGGAAAAGGCAAACATAGGAACATTACTAACAGAAATCAAGGCGAAATGGCAGCATCTGGACCCAATTCGCCAACCACATCAAGTCCTGGATACCCCAACACACCAGAAAAACGAAAGTTGGATTTAAAAGCACTGGTCATGATGCTGCAAGAGGAACACAAAAAAGACATAAACAAATCTCTTAAAGAAATGCATGGGAACATGAATAGGGTAGAAGCCCTTACAATGCAAACACAAAAATCACTTAAAAAATTCCAGGAGAATATGGATCAACAGACAGAAACCAATAAAGAGGAAATGAGAAAATCACTTAGAGAAATGCAGGAGAATTGGGTCAACAGGCAGACGTCATGAAAGAGGAAACACAAAAATCTCTTAAAGAATTGCAAGAAAACACAAACAAATGAGTGAAGGAACTGAGCAAAACCATCCAAAATCTGAACACAGAGGTAGAAACAACTAAGAAATCACAAAGGGAGACAACTTTGGAGATAGAAAATCTTGGGAAGAAATCAGGGGTCGTAGATGCAAATATCAACAACAGAATACAAGAGATAGAGGTAAGAATGTCAGATGCTGAAGATACCATAGTAACCATTAACTCCAAAGTGAAAGAAAATGCAAAATGCAAAAGGCTTGTAACCTAAAACATCCAGGAAATCCAGGACATAATGAGAAGACCAAACATAAGGATTATAGGGATAGATGAGAGTGAAGATCTATTTTAAAGGGGCAGCAAATATCTTCAACAAAATTAAGGAAGAAAACTTCCCTAACCTAAAGAGAGAGATGCACATGAATATACAAGAAGCTTACGGAACTCCAAACAGACTGTACCAGAACAGAAATATATCCCGTCACATAATAATCAAAACCCCAAATGTAATAAACAAAGAAAGAATATTAAAAGCAGTAAGAGAAAAATGCCAAGTAACATATAAAGGAAGACCTATCAGAATCACACCAGACAGAAAAATCTGGAGGAAATGGACAATTTCCTAGACAGATACCAAATACCAAAATTAAATCAAGATCAAATAGATCATCTAAACAGTCCAATAACCTCCAAAGAAATAGAAGGGGTAACAGAGTCTTCCAACCAAAAAAAGCACAGCACCAGATGATTTTAGTGCAAAATTCTATCAGACCTTCAAATAAGATGTAATACCAATACTCTTCAAACTATTCCACAAAATAGAATCAGAAGGAACACTACCCAACTCAATCTACAAAGCAACAATTACCCTGATACAAAAATCACACAAACATCCAACTAAGAAAGAGCACTTCAGACCAAAATCCTTTATGAACATCGATGCAAAAATACTCAATAAAATTCTTGCCAACCGAATCCAAGAACACATCAAAACAATCATACACCATGATCAAGTTGGCGTAATCCCAGGGATGCAGGGATGATTCAATATAAGGAAATCCATGAATGCAATCTACTACATAAACAAACTCAAAGAAAAAAACCATGTGGTCATCTCATTGGATGCTGAAAAAGCATTTGACAAAATTCAGCATCCTTTCATGCTAAAAGTCTTGGAAAGAACAGGAATTCAAGGCCCATATATAAACATAGTAAAAGCAATTTACCGCAGACCCATAGCTAAGATCAAAGTAAACAGAGAGAAACTTGAAGCAATCCCACTAAAATCAGGGACTAGACAAGGCCACCCCCTCTCACCATATCTCTTCAATATAGTTCTTGAGGTACTAGCTAGAGCAATTCGACAACATAAGGAAGTCAAAAGGATACAAATTGGAAAGGAAGAAGTCAAACTATCACTATTCGCAGATGAAATGATAGCATACTTAAGTGATCCAAAAAACTCCACCAGAGAACTCCTATAACTGATAAAGAACTTCAGCAAAGTGGCTGGTTATAAAATCAACTCAAGCAAATCAGTAGCCTCCCTATACTCAAAGGATAAGCAGGCTGAGAAAGAAATTAGAGAAATGACACCCTTCACAATAGCCACAAACAATATAAAGTATCTTGGTGTGACTCTAAACAAAAAACAAAGTGAAAGATTTATATGACAAAAATTTCAGGTCTCTGAAGAAGGAATTGGAAGAAGACCTCAGAAAATGGAAAAATCTTCTATGTTCGTGGGTTGGCAGGATTCATATAGTTAAAATGGCAATCTTGCCAAAAGCAATATACAGATTCAATACAATCCCCATCAAAATCCCAACTCAGTTCTTCATAGAGTTAGAAAGAGCAATTCTCAAATTCATCTAGAATACAAAAAAAAAAAAAAACAGGAAAGATAAAACTATCATCAACAGTAAAAGAACATCTGGGGGAATCAGTATCCCAGACCTCAAGCAATACTACAGAGCAGTAGTGTTGAAAACTGCATGGCATTGGTACAGTGACAGGGAGGTAGATCAATGGAATAGGATTGAAGACCCAGAAGTGAACCCACACATTTATGGCCAATTGATCTTCGACAAAGGAGCTGAAAACATCCAGTGGAAAAAAGATAGCCTTTTCAATAAATGGTGCTGGCTTAATTGGAGATCCACATGCAGAAGAATGAGAATTGATCCACTCTTATCTCCTTGTTCTAAGCTCAACTCCAAGTGGATCAAGGACTTCCACATAAAACCAGACACGTTAAAATTAATAGAAAAGAAACTGGGGAAGACCCTTGAGGATATTGGCTCAGGGGGAAAGTTCCTGAACAGAACACCAATTGTTTATGCTCTAAGATCAAGAATAGACAAATGGAACCTCATAAAATTACAAAGTTTCTGTAAGGCAAAAGACACTGTCAAAAGGACAAATCAGCAACCAACAAATTGGGAAAAGATCTTCACTAACCCCACATCTGACAGACGTCTAATATCCAATGTATGCAAAGAACTCAAGAAGTTAGACCCTGGAAAACCAAATAACCATATCAAAAAACAGGATACAAAGCTAAAGAAAGACTTTTCACCTGAAGAAATTCAGATGGCTGAGAAACACCTTAAAAAATGTTCAACATCGTTAGTCATTAGAGAAATGCAAATCAAAACAACCCTGATATTTCACCTCATACCAGTGAGAATAGCTAAGATTAAAAACTCAGGAAACAGGAGGTGTTGGTGAGGATGTGGAAAAAGAGGAACACTACTCCACTGCTGGTGGGACTGCAAGCTGGTACAACCACTCTGGAAATCATTCTGGCAGTTCCTCAGAAAACTGGACACGATAATTCTGGAGGACCCAGCGATACCACTGGGAGTCTTCACCAGAAGATTCCCCAGCATATAATAAGGATACATGTCCCACTATGTTTATTGCAGCCTTATTTATAATAGCCAGAAGCTGGAAAGAACCCAGATGTCCCTCAACAGAGTAATGGATACAAAAAATGTGGTATATATACACAATGGAGTACTATTCAGCCATTAGAAACAATGAATTCATGAAATTCTTATACAGATGTATGGAGCTGGAGAACATCATACTAAGTGAGGTAACCCAGTCTCAAAAGAATACCCATGGTATGCACTCACTGACAAGTGGATATTAGCCTAGAATCTTGGAATACCAAAGACACAATCCACATACCAAATGATGTCCAACAAGAAGGAAGGAGTGGACCCTGGAGCTAGAAAGGCTCAATGCATCAGTGTAGGGGAATAACAGAATAGGGAAATGGGAAGGGGTAGATGATGGAACAGGGGAAGGGAAAAGGGAATGTGGGACCTTAGGGGGGAAGGGAACCAGAAAAAGGGAAATGAAATGTAAATATAGAATATATCCAATAATAAGATATATATTATATAATAATAACAATATATAAATATATGTAAACAATATATATGATATATTATGCATGAGTATGAGTGTATGGATATATAGAATGAATGTACACATAATATATATATTTGAGTGAATATATACAATGTATAAGTTTATGTTACATAATAGATGTACAAATATACAATTTAAGTATAGATTACATTTTATTTCTCTTATACTGTAGCACTCCTTTTTTTTAGATATGATATATTATAAAATTAAAGGGCACCATTTTTCTTTTGTCTTTATGGGAATAGACCAGATTATTAACATTTTTCTCTTTTTAGAGTTCTTCTAATTCGACATTTTTATACTTTTATGCAAAATAAATACACTAGCTAATAGTAATAACATTTATTTTATTTTTATGTGGTGTGTGTATGTGTATGTGTGTATGTGTGTGTGTGTGTGTGTGTGAGAGAGAGAGAGAGAGAGAGAGAGAGAGAGAGAGAGACAGAGACAGAGACAGAGAGACAGAGAGACAGAGAGAGACAGAGAGAGAGAGACACAGAGAGAGAGAGAGAGATACACACAGACACACAGACAGAAGGACAGACAAACTACGGGTATGTTAGCGAAGATGATCCTAAAGACCAGGTACATCAAACCCTGGAGCAGCGGTTACTAGTAGTTTGAAGCTACCCATTCTACCTGATATGAACTTAAGGCTCATCCCCTTTCTGCACAGTGTACTCTCTCAACCATTGAACTCTTTTTCCAGCCCTTAATGTTGATATCTTTTGCACGAGGGAAAAGCACAGATAGTCAATTCCTATTTCCTTTCTTTAAATTTTGTAACTGTGCAGTCCCATGTTGTCAGTAGTGAAAACATTCTCTTTTCCTGATTGCCAAGCATTTTCCAGGACCTCCCCTCATTACAACTGTTAAAAGACATGTCTCTTGTGATTGTCTAAGGATCAAGAAAGGGATAGTCTTGCTAAACAACTTTTCAATTTCACTTAATCTCACACTCAGATTTTTTAACTTAATTTTGTTCTTTACTCCTATTTCTTTCAAATATAACTTTTCTTAACTGCTCCTTAATTCCTACAGCAGGGAGGTCAGTTTTCAAAACAAATGAGCAAACAGACAAACAGATATGAAGATTTAAACTTCTAAAATTGTGAAGTTTAATGTCATTTTTATATTTTCAAGGCTTTTTAATGCATGTATCTGAGTATATGAGATGAAGCAGCATGCACTTTCAGTTCTTTCATGCAGAGCCTCTAAATGTCATAGTGAGAAGCGATCCAAACCTTTGAAGTCTTTATTAGGATCTTTGGTTCCTGTTCTTTGAAATTTGCTGAAATAGATGTGGAGAAATCTATCACTTTTGCTCTTTCTATTTTGTGTTTTAAAATATACATTAGACTTTTTATTAGATATTTATAAATTGGATTGTTTTATTATTCATAAACTGACAGTTTAGTAAGACTAAAGCTCCCCCTCTTTGTTTCCTATACTCTTACATGATTTGAATTCTATTTTGTAAAATTTTAACAGATTTTTTAAAATTTCCACATTATGAATGTGTTAAAACTTACTTTTGTATTTAACCTTTGATGGATTACTTTATTTAACTTTACAACTATGCATTTGTTTAACTTTATCTTTTCTATTTATTTATTTAATGTTTTATTATGCTGGGGATTGACACAGGGACTTGGGCATGCTGAGTAAACTCTCTTTTACAGTAAGACATTCCCCACTCAAGACTTACTCTCCATCTATCTATCTATCTATCTATCTATCTATCTATCTATCTATCTATTTATGTTTGTATTAATTCAAGGTATTACAAGTCAGTTTTACCTATCTGAAGCTTTGGTTCATTTTTACTATCATACCACTGAAACAATCAATTTCAACTTGCCATTTCAAGTTACTTTTCTGTTTCTACTTTTTCTGTTTCTTGGCATAACTGAGTACTGTACTTAGAGAATACCACACTCCTCTGTTAGATATTTTTTAAATTATTCTTATTAGTTTTTGTAGACTTCTACTCATTTTTATTTCCATGGTGTTCTTTGAAATAATATTATAGCATTTCACATTCTGTGTGTGCTGTTTTTAACAACACTTTTATAATAGTGTACTTTTGCTGCTTATAAATGCTTCTATTTCCTCTTACTTTATGTTTTAGCAGTCATTACATTTTAAAATTAAGTAAATCTACTGAATTTCACTGTATCAATAAGGATTCCCAAAGGGAACAGAAGTTATAAGCAGTGATCATTACTGAAACTTCCTTTCTGTGGTATTACTAGTTCAGCAATGGTTATTTCTTGAAAGAAATCCCAAGGAGCCAATAGATAAGTTCACAATATTGGATATCTCAGCTGGTCTTCAGACTGTGTTGGAAAGCTTAAGAAGTATCTGGGAATACTTCAACTGAAGGAGAAATGATAGACTTACCAGTGAGAGTGAGGCAAAGAGTAGAAAAACAAGAAGCCCCCTCCTTCCATGTTACAGATATGTTTATGCTACCCACCTATAGAGGGGTGGGTCTTCCCACCTTAAAAGGGTCAGCCAAGAAAATCCCTTTTGTATGGCCAACTATTTAGGTTTTACCTGATTTAAGCTATTGATTTTAGCTATATTCAAGCCAACAACCAATAGAATAATTTTGATTAGCCATCACAAGTTCACCCCTTGTGATCTTGATGAACAGCCCCATCTCCTTTTGTCATGCTGAACTTCCAACTGAAACCAATAATAACAATAATTAATAATTAAAAAATGAACTAGAGACTTGCCTATTGGCAAATTTTATGAACACATTTTCTGAATTTGGAGTGAATTTTCTCAAATGACTCTACTTTGTGTCAGAAGAACATAAAACTTGAAGGAATGCATGACTATAGGACAGCACAAGTTAGAGTAGAAAGGGAAAAGGGGAGCATAGGAACCACGGAGAGAACTAATTATAACTATTAAAAATATAAATTGAGTTGCAGAGGAGACACTTGATATGTGAGTTCTGGCCACTGTAAGTCATAAGCTTAAGAGTGAAGCCATAGAGATAAATCCTTCTGAATAGGTGAAATTACAGGGACAGCTTTAGATGATGGAACAGACCAATGGATGTATATCAGGTCCATAGAGAGGAACAGAAAGACAAGAAATTTTTAATTAAATAGGCAACATTAAAAATGAGACTATGGTGAAATAGAAACCCAGGTAGGTTTTTGTTTTTGCTTTCCTTTGAGAACCCATGAATAGTCTGAGTGTAGGTCAGTGGAAGACTTCAGCACCATTTTACTAGGTATACATTTTTTTTGTGGAATACATGTGATGAGTTATAGAGTGTTCATTGTCTGGAGTGTCTAGTAAATCTTGGGCCATTGTGGTTCCTTGCCACTGGGGTGTCTGAAGTTGCTAGGGCAGATGAAGCAGACAGATAATAGACTACATTCATCCTCTCTTCTATTTGGGTTTTGGAGTGGGTGAACACAGCCTAGGATGAGGCCCCAGGCTGTGTAAGAATCAAGGCAGGCTGAGGCTTAGGAGGCAAGGGTTCTCAAACTCCTGGGCATTTAATCATAGCTGGGATCCCTGTGGACTCTGGAACAAAGGGGCTGGCCAGACCACCAATGAGCCTGGGCCTTAGGGGAGGGGAATCTCTTGCTTAGCTCAAGGTGTGAGTGTCATCCTGAGGGTAGAAGGGCCTTATGGGAAAGACTTTGGTGGTGTGGCACTATATGAGAAATGCTTTCCCCCAAAGTGATCCTTGATGAGAAATAGTCCTTGCTTGTCCATACTGTTTAAGCATTGTTCATCTAAGAAAATGAGTATATAGCACTTACTCAGTGTGGACCAGAGATTTAATACCCTTCACAAGAAGGAATGTTCAGGCAGTGATGCTTATTGGCAAATCCTCAGGCTGTCCCATTGTCTTAGTTAGGGTTTTACTGCTGTGAACAGACACCATGACCAATGCAAGTTTTATAAAAGACAACATTTAATTGGGGTTGGCTTACAGGCTCAGAGGTTCAGTCCATTGTCATCAAGGTAGAAACATGGCAGCATCCAGGCAGGCATGGTACAGGAGGATCTGAGTTCTATATCTTCATCTGAAGGCTGCTAGTGGAAGACTGACTTCCAGGCAGCCAGGGGGAGGGTCTTAAGCCCACACCCACAGTGACACACCTACTCCAACAAGGCCACACCTCCTAATAGGTTCACTTCCTGGGCCAATCATATACAAACCATCACATTCCACTCCCTGGCCCCCATAGGCTTGTTCAAACATGAGTCTATGGGGGCCATACTGAAACATAGCATAATGCAAAATACATTTAGTCCAACTTCAAAATTCCCTGTAGACTATAGCAGTCTCAACAGTGTTAAAAGTCCAAAGTTCAAGGTCTCTTTTGAGATTCATTCAATCCCTTAACTGTAATCCCCCAAGCAAGACAGAAAACCAGCTGGGCAAAGTCCAAACTCTGCATCTCCAAGACTGATGGCAAAGCAGTCTTCAGATATTCAACTCCTTTTTCATCTTTGTTGACTGCAACAAGGTTCTTTCTCCTGGGCTTGTTCCACTCCCTGTTAGCAGCTTTCCTTGGCAGGCATCCTGTGGCTCTGGCATCTTTAACATCTTGGGTACCCCAAGTCAATTTCAGCTTCACAGCTTCTTGTTCCAGTGTCTGAGATCCACACATGATCTTCTGTGTATCTCCAAAGAGCTGGTGTCACTTCTCCAGCTCTGCCCTTTGTAGCACTCTAAGTTCAGATTGTTCCACTCCACTGCCACTGCTGTTCTTGGTGGTCATCCCATGGTACTGGCATCTCCAATATGCTAGGGTCTTCCACTGCAACTATAATTCACCAAAGCCTCTCATAGGCTCTCTTCATAGTACCAAGCCTCAACTCCTTTGCATGACCCCTTCAGTCCTGGGCTGGCAATTACAACTGAGGGTACACTTTCACCAATGGCCTTTCATGGCCTCTCATAATACCAAGCCTCAGCTGTTCTTCATGATGCCTTCGTGCCTTCAAAACCAGTACCACCTGGACGATTCTTACACATTACCAAGTACAGCTGCAGCATGAGGAACACTTGGCTATCTCTGGAATACAGCTTCTTTGTGATCTCAGAAAACACTTCCTATATTTCACCTCAGTGATGCTGGTCTTTTCTTAATCACCACTAATTTCTTAGTTCCAGCTAACCAGCATCAATTGTTTCAGTAGTCTCATTTTTCTCTTGAATATAAAGCCAGAGACACATGGCTGAAGCTGCTGAGTTCTGCTGCTTGCAGGAGCTGGAACATTATCACTAGCTTCCTTTTTCCCAGCTCCTTCACTGCCTAAGTTGGCTGTCCTGAATCTTGCTCCTTAGACTGACTTGGAACTCAAGAGATCTGCATGCCTGTCCCCTAAGCACTGGGATTAAAGGTGTGGTCCACCAAGCCTGGATTAAAGTTTTTCTTCACCTAGAATTTACTGTGTTCTAGGCTGGCCTTGAACTCAGAGATCTGCTTATCTTTGCCTCCTGGGATTAAAGTCTTGTACCACCATGCCTGGACCTAAAGTTACCTGGGTGGAATCTTGCCCCAAGGTCGCCACTCCTTTAATTCAATATCCTTCAATTCAGCTCCATTTCACTTCCTGGAGTTCCTTTAATACTCGAACTATATATTTTGTACTTTTTCTTTCTCAGCTTGCTATGTTTGTTCAAAATTCTCTTCATCAGACTTAACCAGAGAACAAAGTCTTTGTTGGGCTTTTTTGAGACTTCCTTTGCAGATGCAGTTAATATAAATCTCTTTACCTTAGCCCTAGGCAGTCTCTTCAGGCAATGGCAAAAAGCAGCCATGTTCTTTACCAAAACATCACAAAACAGTCTCTCAGCCACATATTAAAGTTCTTCTCCACTGAAACCTCTTGGGCCGTCAGGCCTACACAGTTCAAATGACCCTCAGCACCACTGTCTTCCATATTCCTACTAGTCTGGCCCATTAAGCCCCACTTAAAGAATCCCATGGCTTTCCAAATCCAAAGTCCCAAAATCCACATTCTTCCAAACAAAAGCATGGTCATGACTATCACAGCAATACCCCACTCCCTGGTACCAACTTCTGTCTTAGTTAGGGTTTTACTGCTGTGAACAGACACCATGACCAATGCAAGTTTTATAAAAGACAACATTTAATTGGGGTTGGCTTACAGGCTCAGAGGTTCAGTCCATTGTCATCAAGGTAGAAACATGGCAGCATCCAGGCAGGCATGGTACAGGAGGATCTGAGTTCTATATCTTCATCTGAAGGCTGCTAGTGGAAGACTGACTTCCAGGCAGCCAGGAGGAGGGTCTTAAGCCCACACCCACAGTGACACACCTACTCCAACAATGCAACACCTCCTAATAGGTTCACTTCCTGGGCCAATCATATACAAACCATCACACCCATCTAGGTACATCATTGGTATGGAGAATTCTGTGCTATAAGATTAGTTGTCACAATTTTCTTATGGGGTGTCATGGTCATATGTTCCAAGAAAAGAACAAGTTCAGGAGCAAATGGAATGCCTGCCTACTGATCTTAGATATGAGAGCACTGGAGTTTCTGAATTCTTTCAGCCATCCCAGTTTTTGTCTAGTGACATGATTCCACTTGCTCCACAGGTCTTGTCGCATACTTGATATGATTTTATCACACCTATTTACCCCATTAGTCTTAATTCATTCTGACAAATTACAGAATGGCACTCATTTTGTCGCTTAAAATAAGATATTTTTACTCTTAATGATCAGACAGATGGTACTGTTTCCGTACCCAACTAGGTACACAGTCATCCCCCCATCTTCAAAATATAGTGAATATTGATTTTTAAGTAGATTAACTTACTGCAGCTTACAGTTTAAAGAAAAACATTGTATTACATAATGCAGAGTAACTTAGCATTTAACCTCATCACGATACTTGACTCATTAACAGGAATATTCAGAAATAAAGGCAATATCTAGCTTCCAGTTTTAGGAGACCTGAACCCATGATTTTCCAGTTACAATTAGAGTGTTTAAGATATTATGATAGTCCTTGAATATCCTTTTCTAAAAAAGGTTTAAAAAGAATCTAATGTGAAAATATGAGTGTGGATTGAAAACATTGGTTGGTAAATTATAATTCAAAATAGTATTGAGATTTTTCAATATTCTCAAAAAATAAACTGATAAACCACTTTTCATTGCATCTAGTTTTCTCAAGTTCAAATGTATTCATCTACAGGTTGATTGGCAGAATGACCTTTCTGCATTAAGCAATTTAACTCATCTTAATTTTATTCATCAAAAGATGGTAGCCTTTGAAATTCTGCATCCAAGCAAGCAGGTTATATTTATTTGTGTATTTATTTTCACAGCTGAGCATTTTGTATTGACTAAGCAATTGGAGTTAAGGGAGTAAGCAACAGAATTACATCTCTTATGGATATACACCTCAAATGAAAAGATAGATACAGATAGGTAAAAATGAGACAATTAGACATAGAAAGAATTTTGATGTACATCAACGGAAGGTATCCAATAAACTGTGCTATTTTCATACATTTCTTTTAAACCTGTCACTATTTAATTTTTCTGTCATCTCTGTTATGAGATTTTTCATTGAAAGAATGCTATCTGAGTTGTATCCCTAGCCCTGGGAAGAGACAGGAATTTTTGAGTTGCCAGGAAGTTAATGCATAACAGTACGACAGAAGCATTTTGGTGAAAAACAAAATATGACCTTCTCCCATCCGTGAATGTTAATTGAAAGGGGCCTGTCAATCCTCTATACAGGAAATAGTCCCTGAGGAGACTTTCCTGTTCCAGATAAATTTAAAAAATAATATAAAATTTCTATATATGTGTATAATAATTCAGTTCATTGAATGATTTAAAAACACTATTGAACTCTAACCAAACAAGTGAAAGATTTATATGACAAAAACTTCAGGTCTCTGAAGAAGGAAATTGAAGAAGAACTCAGAAAATGGAAAAATCTTCCATGCTCGTGGGTTGGCAGGATTCATATAGTTAAAATGGCAATCTTCCCAAAAGCAATATACAGATTCAACACAATCCCCATCAAAATCCCAACTCAGTTCTTCATAGAGTTAGAAAGAGCAATTCTCAAATTCATCTGGAATAACATAAAACCCAGGATAGCTAAAACTATCATCAACAGTAAAAGAACTTCTGGGGGAATCAATAACCCGGACCTCAAGCAATACTACAGACCAGTAGTGTTAAAAACTGCATGGTGTTGGTACAGTGACAGGGAAGTGGATCAATGGAATAGGACTGAAGACCCAGAAGTGAACCCACACATCTATGGTCAATTGATCTTCGACAAAGGAGCTGAAAACATCCAGTGGAAAAAAGATAGCCTTTTCAACAAATGGTGTTGGCTCAACTGGAGGTCAACATGCAGAAGAATGAGAATTGATCCACCCTTATCTCCTTGCACTAAGCTCAACTCCAAGTGGATCAAGGACCTCCACATAAAACCAGACACACTAAAACTAATAGAAAAGAAACTGGGGAAGACCCTTTAGGACATTGGCTCAGGAGGAAAATTCCTGAACAGAACACCAATTGCTTATGCTCTAAGATCAAGAATAGACAAATGGGACCTCATGAAATTACAAAGTTTCTGTAAGGCAAAAGACACTGTCAAAAGGAAAAATCAGCAACCAACAAATTGGGAAAAGTTCTTCCCTAACCCCACATCCGACAGAGGGCTAATATCCAATGTTTACAAAGAACTCAAGAATTTAGACCCCAGAAAACCAAATAACCCTATCCAAAAATGGGGTACAGAGCTAAACAAAGAATTTTTACCTGAAGAAATTCGGATGGCTGAGATACACCTTTACAAATGTTCAACATCATTAGTCATTAGAGAAATGCAAATCAAAACAACCCTGAGATTTCACCTCACACCAGTCAGAATGGCTAAGATTAAAAACTCAGGAGACATCAGGTGTTGGCAAGGATGTGGAGAAAGAGGAACATTCCTCCACTGCTGGTGGGATTGCAAGCTGGTACTACCACTCTGGAAATCATTCTGTCAGTTCCTCAGAAAACTGGACATGATACTTCCGCAGGACCCAGCCATAGCACTCCTGGACATATACCCAGAAGATTCCCCAGCATATAATAAGGATACATGCTCCACTATGTTCATAGCAGCCTTATTCATAATAGCCAGAAGATGGAAAGAATTCAGATGTCCCTCAACAGAGGATGGATACAAAAAATGTGGTATATATACACAATGGAATACTATTCAGCCATTAGAAACAATGAATTCATGAAATTCTTAGACAAATGGATGGAGCTGGAGAACATCATACTAAGTGAGGTATCCCAGTCTCAAAATAATACCCATGGTATGCACTCACTGATAAGTGGATATTAGCCTATAATCTTGGGACACCAAAGACACAGTTCACATACCAAATGATGTCCGACAAGAAGAAAAGAGTGGACACTGGTGCTGGGAAGGATCAAAGCATCAGTGTAGGGGAATACCAGAACAGGGAAGTGGGAAGGGGTGGATGAGGGAGCAGGGGGAGGGAAAAGGGCATGTGGGACCTTTGGAGTGCGGGGAACCACAAAAAGGGAAATGAAATGTAAATATAGAATATATCCAATAAAAAAAATACGTTTAAAAAAACCACTATTGACATGTGTTTTAAAATTCTTTCTGAATATTGATTTCCACATCACGAGTGCATTTTCTTCTGTAATGGCCACTTTGGTTATGGTGTAAGAATACCTTATATTGTTCATATTTCTCTATCTCAACTGAATTTATTTACTAGACCTCATCAGTTGTTCATGCCTCCCACATACATATGGTCTTGGGCAGTTCCAGAATATATACAAAGGACCTTATAGAAACAGATACTTTAAACAACCACAATTCTGTATGTTTCTCATCATATGGCATGATGTGTCTATGGGACCATATCTCAGTAGACAAAGTATCACGAGATTGCACACTAACTGAAGTGATTTTTTTCTTTTGTATAAGATATTTGCTTATTTACATTTCAAATGGTATCCCCTTTCCTAATTACCCCTCTGAAAATCCCCTATCCCATCCTCCCTCTACCTGCTCAACACCAATTTCTTGACTTGAGTTCCCCTATTCTGGGGAATAGGGACTTCACAGGACCAATGCCTTCTCCTTTCATTGATTTCTGAAATGGACATCTTCTGCTCCATATAGAGCCATGGGTCCTTCTATGTGTACTCTTTGGTTTATGGTTTAGTCCCTGGGAGCTCTGGGGGTACTGGTTGGTACATATTATTGTTCCTCCTGCAGGGCTGCAAACCTCTTCAGCTCCTTGGGTCTTTTCTCTATTGGGGACCCTATGCTCATTCTATTGGTTGGCTGTGATCAATTGGTATTTTGATCTTCTTTCCAATAAGGATAAAATTATCCACACTTTTGTCTTCCTTTCTCTTGATCTTCATGTGGTCTTGGGTATCCTGAGCTTTGGGCTAATATCCACTTATCAGTGAGTGCATACTGTGTGTGTACTTTTGTGATTGTGTTACCTCACTCAGGATGATATTTTCTAGCTCCATCCATTTACCTAAGAATTTCATAAATTCAATGTTTTTAATAGCTGAGTAATACTCACTTGTGTAAATGTACTACATTTTCAGTGTCCATTCCTCTCTAGAGGTACAGATGGGTTCTATCCAGCTTCTGGTTATTGTAATTAAGACTGTTATGAACATAGTGGAGCATGTGTCCATATTACATGTTGGAACATCTCCTGGGTAAATGCCCAGGAGTGGTATAGCTGGGTACTCAGGTAGAGCTGTGTATGATTTTCTGAGGAACTAGCAAACTGATTTCAAGAATGGTTTTACCAGCTTGCAATCCTACCAGCAATGGAGTAGTGTTCCTCTTTCTCCACACCCTTGCTAGCATTTGCTGTCTCCTGAGTTTTTGAACTTGGCCATTCTGACTGGTGTGAATTAGAATCTCAGGGTTATTTTGATTTGCACATTTCCCTGATGATTAAGGATGTTGAACATTTCTCTATGTATTTTCCAGCCATTTGGTATTCCTCAGGCAAGATTCAGTGTTTAGCTCTATTCCCCATTTATAAATACAGTTATTTGGTTCTCTGGAGTCTAACTTCTTGAGTTCTTTGTATATATTGGATATTAGCCCTCAATCAGATGTAGGATTTGTAAAGATCTTTTCCCAAATGCCATTTTGTCCTATTGACAGTATGCTTTCCCTTATAGAAACTTGGTGATTTTATGAGGTCTCATTTGTCAATTCTTGATCTTAGAGCATAAGCTATTGGTGTTCTGCTCAGTAAAATTTCCCCTGTGCCCATGTGCTCAAGGCTCTTCCCCACTTTCTTTTCTATTAGGTTCAGTGTGTCTGGTTTCATGTGGAAGTCCTTGATCTATTTGGACTTGAGCTTAGTACAAGGAGATAAGAATGGATTGATTTCTTTATTCTTTGGCCAAAGTATCATTAGGTAGAGTATTGTTCAGCCTCCAAGTGTATGTGGGCTTTCTGTTGTTTTTGTTCCTATTGAAAAACATTCTTTTTTTTTAAATTTTTATTTTCTATATTCTTCCCCCCCACCATACGTCCCATAATTCCTCTCCCCCCAACTATTCCCCAATCATCCCCCCACTACGATTTCTCTGTTCTGGGTCTACAAAACTGGATCCAATCTTTACAGGCCCAGGGTCCTCTCCTTTCTTCTTCTTGGGAATCATTTGACTTTCTAATTGTGCCTTGAGTATTTAGGGCTTCTGGACACATTAATATCCACTTATCACTCATTGCATTTCATGTGTATTCTTTTGTGCTTGGGTTAACTCACTTAGGATGATATTTTCCAGGTCTAACCATTTACCTACAAATTGCATGAATTCATTATTTTTAATTGCTGAGTAGTATTCCATTGTATAAATATACCACATTTTCTGTATTCATTCCTCCTTTGAGGGATATTTGGGCTCCTTCCAATTTCTGGCTATTATAAACAAGGCTGCTATAAACATAGTGGAGCATGTGTCTTTATCGTATGCAGGGGAATCATCTGGGTATATGCCCAGGAGTGGTATGCAGATCTTCACCAACCCCACATCCGACAGAGGGCTAATATCCAATATATACAAAGAACTCAAGAAGTTAGACCACAAAGAACCAAATAACCCTATCAAAAAATGGGGTACAGAGCTAAACAAAGAATTTTCACCAGAAGAAAGTCAGATGGCTGAGAAACACCTTAAGAGATGTTCAACATCATTAGTCATCAGGGAAATGCAAATCAAAACAACCCTGAGACTCCACCTCACACCAGTAAGAATGGCTAAGATTAAAAACTCAAGAGACCACAGGTGCTGGTGAGGATGTGGAGAAAGAGGAACACTGCTCCACTGTTGGTAAAACTGCTCTGGAAATCAGTTTGGCGGTTCCTCAGAAAATTGGACATGTCACTTCCAGAAGACCATTCTTATTCCATAGTGATCCAATAGGAGGCATGGGATTAGTTCGATCTTCTTATATTTGTTGAGGTCTGTCTCATGACCAATTGTATGGCACAACCACTCTGGAAATCAGTCTGGCACTTTCTCAGAAAACTAGGTGTGACACTTCCAGAGGACCCTGCTATATCACTCCTGGGCATATACCTAGAGGATTCCCCAGCATATAATAAGTATACATGTTCCACTATGTTCATAGCAGCCCTACTTATAATAGCCAGAAGCTGGAAAGAACCCAGATGTCCCTCAACGGAGGAATGGATTTTAAAAAAAAGTGGTATAGATACACAATGTAGTACTATTCAGCAATTAGGAACAATGAATTCATGAAATTCTTAGACAAATGGATGGAGCTGGAGAACATCATACTAAGTGAGGTAACCCAGTCTCAAAAGAACACTCATGGTATGCACTCACTGATAAATGGATACTAGCCTAGAATCTTGGAATACCCAAAACAAAATCCACATATCAAATGATGTCCAAAAATAAAGAAGGAGTGGCCCTTGGCTCTGGAAAGGTTCAGTGCATCAGTGTAGGGTAATACCAGAACAGGGAAGTGGGAAGTGGTGGGTGGGAGAACAGGGGGAGAGAAAAGGGCTTATGGGACATTTGGGGAACAGGGAGCCAAGAAAGGGGAAATAAAAAAAAGAATGAAGTTTCTCATCTTTCCAAGTCTTTTATCATGAAGAGGTATTAGATCTTCTCAATTGCATTCTCAGCATCTAATGAAATGATCATGTGTTTTTTTTCTTTGAGTTAGTTTATATAGTGGATTACATTGATGGATTTACATATATTGAACCATCCCTGGGATGAAGCGTACTTGATCATGGTGGATGATCGTTTTGATGTGTTCTTGGATTCAGTTGGCAAGAATTTTATTGAGTATTTTTGCATTGATGTTCAGAAAGAAAATTGTTTTAAAGTTTTCTTTCTTTGTTGTGTCTTTGTGTGTTTTAGGTATCAGAGTAATTGTAGCTTGAAAACCCGGAATTGGGTAGTGTTCCATCTTTTTCTATTTTGTGAAATAGTTTGAAGAGTTTTGGTATTAGGTCTTCTTTGAGGAAGGTCTGATAGAACTCTGCATTAAACCCATCTGGTTCTGGGCTTTTTTGATAGGGGGACTATCAGTGACTGTTTACTTTAAGATTCCCTGATCTGCCCATTGATGAGAGTGGAGTATTGTATAGGGTGCTTTGAACTTTAGTAATGTTTCTTTTGTGAATGTGAGTGCCCTTGTATTTGGAGCATATATATTCAGAATTGAGAGTTCATCTTGGTAGATTTTTCCTTTGATGAGTATGAAATGTTCTTCCTTATCTTTTTTGATTACTTTAGGTTGAAAATCAATTTTATTCAATATTCAATATTAGAATGGCTATATCAGCTTGTTTCTTAGGACCATTTGCTTGGAAAATTGTTTTTAGGCCTTTTACTCTGATGTAGTCTGTCTTTGTGCCTGAGGTGAGTTTCCTGTATGCAGCAAAATGTTGGATCCTGCTTATGTATCTAGTCTGTTAGTCTATGTCTTTTTATTGGAGAATTTAGTCCATTGATATTAAGAGATATTAATGAGAAATGATTGTTGCTTCCTGTTATATTTGTTATTATATGTACAGTTATGTTTGTGTGGCTCTCTTGGGTTTTGGCTTGTTAAACGAAGATTGATTTCTTGCTTTTGCTAGTGTATAATTTCCTTCCTTTTGTTGGTGCTTTCCATTCATTATCCTTTGAAAGGAAGTAATTTATTTTTAATGAATAATCTAATGACATTGATTATGTTCAATGACACACATTGAATCCATTGCATCATAATAATCTATTGAATATTTTTAGATACTACATCAAATAAAAAACTCAGTGAGTATGTATGTGAGGGCATTTTAAGAAGAGTTTGAAGAGAAGGAATCTGGTAAGCATTTGTTGTATGAAAGTTTATTTTTCAATATAAATACAAAACAAATAAATAAAATAGTAAAAAAATTTAAAAAATGGAATCAAACTAGGTTCAAAAATTATGCTTTAATTTACATTTCCCTGGAATTAACATTAGACAATAATTGTAAGAAATGTAATCAAAGTGTAAACATATCAGATACCATTTTCAAATAATAGTAGGTCATAAGCTAGGGTTAAAATTTTTCCATGAGTGTCAGAAAAGTGACTTAGAATGTAGAGATTCTTATATGAGGGCCTCATTACATGAGTCCTATAAATGGAAGCAAAAAAATTAATTAACCCTGTATGTATGCATGCATGTATGGTAAGGTTAAATGTTGTGTTGAATACATTTTTAACTGAAATAGGTTTGGCAACAAAGCTGCAAACTAGGAAGCGTTTAGTAATGTGGACTCTATGGTTTCATGCTGTCTCAGGGTCTGAAACTTCTACAAGGCTGATACAATAAGGCCATGTTGAGGTACATGATTTTTGCTGCCATTGATTTCTATGGGCAAGGGAGCTTTTTTGTTTTAAATTCTTTCAGTTCCATCTATCACTGCAGACTCATAGCTAAGAAAATGAGACATATAAAGCTTTTGGTAAAACTGCACAATATACAATGCAAAAAAGAGAGGAGATAAAAGAAGATGCTGACGTTATTCATAGTCCTAGTTAATGACATCTGGAGTTTAACTATGGTTCGGAGTATGTGGGCAATACAATTTAGACTGGTATTTTTGTTTGTTTATATATTTGTTTATTAAGTAGAGTATAAGGGCGATAGGGTGAACATGGGAGGAATAGAAGTTATTGTGATTTGTGTATATTATAAAAAAGTCCTAAATAATAAAGATATTATTATTTATACCTTGTGAAAAATTATTCTTAAAAATTATTTGAATTAAAAATGTGCCTATAGAGACAATACCGATTTTTTTAACAGTATCTAAAAACAGGCTGGTTAAAGAAAATAAAAATGAACAAAGTATGTGTAATTAGGAACAGAACGTTTCTGATCTTTGCGCTGAATTTCATCAGTCCTTTTTTCTCCCTTAATTTTGAAAAAAAGTAAAATATACCATAAAGTGACAGACATTTTCACTTACAATTTCACTTTCTTTAGGAAAGAAAAGTAATTAGATAAAATTTAAACATTGTTGATGCTTTTAAATTTTGATTAATGTTTACTGTTCATAGATTATATCCTTTGAAAAATGTACTTTCTGAACGATATAGCTAGCCTTGACTATGGCTAGTCATAAAAGTGATGCATAGAACCCATCTTATTATCTCTAATCATTTGTTATTCAATCTGAAGTATGAATAATATCTTATACATATATAACAACCATCATAGATGCTCACTCTGACATTTCCTTAAATTCTCTTGTGTAGTAGAGTATTGCATTTTGTTTGAATTTTCTGAGTGACAATCACTGGTCTGGGTTGTGGGAGGTTAAGAAGTACTCAACAACTGGCTGACACCTTTAGCTGTCTCTCTTTGCTGATGACAATTTGACTTCTCTTATTATATTCCATATTATAAACTATGTCCTAACTACCAGATTCATCACATTTGTACACTGTAGTATGAAGATTATAATGAAATAAATAATCAATGTGATTTATCTTGAAGAACACTGCAAAGAAATTCTTAGTAGTTTTACTTATTCATCAAAGACATTCTGCTACTAAAGCTATTACATTGGGACTTGTGGAACCAAATTCAATTAAAGGCCTTTTTATAAGTAATACCAAGTTATCTAAGGTGACAATGAATAAACTCCAAGAAAAGTATGATGGAGCACATAAAATTATTTTTAAAAAGCATTACAAGATTAGATATTGTCAGTGCATATTGGAAGGCAGTACTCACATCCCTAATGCATATAAGAAACATCTCCAAATTATTAAAGAACATATTAAAAATATTTGAGTATGAATTTTCCCAAAAGATGCACAAAAGGCTGGTGTTTTAGTTGAAGAAAGGAAGCTTACCTAGCAAGTGCAAACAACAGGGAAAAAGCAGAACAGTAATACCGAAATGGCCCTTGTCCAACACATTCAGTATGGTTTCAGCATTTACATGATCTGAGCATGAAGAGGATGATGGCAGGACACAGGGTCATAGAAAAGCTGACATGGGCTGGACTGAACTCACAGACAGGATAGAGAATCCACATTACCCAAGAAACTCACTGGGTTTATAACATAGTTGAATGGAGAGATGGGGTTATTACATATTGCTGAACAAAGTGGCAATTATTTATTGCTGAACAAGGTTTAATTAATGATACTAGGGAAACATTTCCCCCCTGGGAGTTGTCTTAAGGATGTGAACCTCTGGGATGTGGGAAGAAAGTGTAAGTGGGCATTTTCTTCACAGACTTTCAATATTCAGACTGAAACTAGAGAAAGGCTTTAGCAGTCCTCTGAGCTCACCTGGAGGAAGCTTTGCCACTCTTATAGAATTCAGGCATGGTCTTTGATATAATATCATGTGTATCCAACAATATATTTTCACTTAAGACTTTACTGACTTCATACAATTGCCTACGTTATACATTTTCAAATTGTCATCTCTATTAAGAAAGTCTACATTAAATCACAACAAATGAAATATAGTATCAACATGTATCTTTCAGTGAGAACAATAGCAAGAATAATGTGATATTGATTGTAATTACATAAACTTATAAACTAAACACCAAATGATGCACATTACTTAAGCAAATGAGAAATAGGTTTATTTCAAAATGATGAGCTGTTGTGTCCTAAGATTCAGTGACTAATTTTCTACACATACAGTGTTGTGTGTTGATCATTGATTGCACAGCTCCAGAAAAACCACAGTAGGCCAAAGAATTCTAAATGAGGTTTATTGAGAGAGTAAAGGACAAAGTGGCAGTGAATAGAGAAAGGGGGGAGAGAGAGACAGAAAAAGAGGCAGGGACAGAGAGAGACAGAGACAGAGACAGAGAGAGTCAGAATGAGACAGAGACAGAGAGAGACAGAGAGAGAGATTGTAGGGCCCTTCCTTTTATATGTAGATAATGACAACATAGCCACAGATCAAGGTAGGAGGTGAGCCAAGTAGATTCTGAGAACATGGTGGCTGTTGCCTTGGCAACAGGTATGCAGGTTGTACTGTCCCCTATGTGCTTTCTTAAGTTTCAGAGGTGCTGATACCAACATACCTCCCTTCTTATTAGAAAGAGAAATAAAACAGGGAGGGGGAACCTGAGGGTTTAAAGGTAATGAGGATGTTGTATCTCCAGTAGCTGCTTCCTGCTGTCTAGGGGCATCATCAATTTGGGGAAGCAGCTGGCTTTCACCATTGGGTCCAATTGGGAAAAGTTTGCATCAGGTTCCTCTGTGGACAAAAGCTATTTTGTGGGCAGTGGCTGGTAATCCTGTAACAGGAACTGATTAATAGTTTGGTTAGAAAGTTTTTTTTAATTCCTCATTGAAGGAATGTAGAAGCAAGATTAATGAGGCAGGGAGAGAATAATCACACCAGGAGGATGACTACAAAAGGCATTATGGAAGGGAGTATCCACTTCCATATAGGGTTTTTGAAAATCCCAGAACTGGAAGCCTCATGTTCCCTGAATTTCTTTATGTCTAACTACAGCTCCTGGATTTTATTTCTCACTATCCCAGATTGCTTGATGTAGAAACAGCATTCTTCTTGGAGGAACAAGTAAGGAATAGTAAGAACAGTTTCAGTCGTTTCTTGAAGATTGTTTTCAAACTCGGAAGTGGATGTATTATATTAGGTCATGGAAGTTGTTATCCCTGCAATTGCAGTGCTAACATCTATGGCTATTCCTGTAGTAACCAAGAGTAGTAGCATGACCTGAACTGCCCTCTTATAGTGGGCATATATCATATTTACAACTGGGATTGGCAGGGGCTCCTTTCTCTGGATTACTTCCAGTTCAGGGAAAAGGAGTACCAACATACAAACTCCTGACCAGATGGCAGGTAGGTGATGATATACCTGAGTGGCACAAAGAATTGACATGTTTTCTACTGCAGGGCATTGTGGCAGGTATGATATATCAAGGGTTATGGTTCTATAGCAGTCTAGGGAACTTAGTATTCCTAGAACATGTCTTGGAGGTCTTAAAACAGTTTGACATGCCAAAGAGAGGGATAGAGGTAGGATATAGAATAATGGCACCATTGAAGTCAGGGAAGCTGACAAAAGGTAAGGTTACTTGCAGTATCACTAGAGAGGTTGTAAGTGAATTAATTCCAGGGGGAACGCATAAACAGCAATTTTTAAAGTAACCAAGCCTGTATGCCTATGTCAAGTTCTGAAGCAAAATGCAAAGTGACAAGTTAGTACCATTTATAAGGGGTGTTGTCAAAGAGGTAAGGACCTCCCTTGGAAGGATCTTTGATTACTTCTCCAACTTTTCCAATATCTAGAGGTTGGACAATTGAGACATACTTTCTCCGGATATGGATAGTATTTACTGGAGACCTGGGTTGAATTTTACCGTAGAGCTTACGAACAACTCCCGACTCCTACCTGGAATCCCATGTGTCTTCTATGTAGAAGAAGAGTATCTTGCATCGTTGGAAAAAAAGAAATGATTGGTCCATGATCCTAGCATATGTACCTAATGAGACAAATATAGGCAGCCCCCATATTCGTCTATTTTCTACAATAATCTTTTGTCTGGTCAAAGAGAGAGCAAGTATAGAGATCATAATATTTGGATGGGATAATAGATATAGGGATGATAGCGATTTATATCACTTCCTGGCATCTGGCTATGGAGCAGTTTCCTGTCCCTATTTTGAAAGACTGTTTGTTACCTGCGGTGTGATGAGGAAGATCCTGTGCCTCCACCACCTTGTGTCTAACACTAAGGCATAGCCAGCTTTACTAGCCCTTTCATATACAAAAGAGCTTCCATTTATATACCAGGTTTAAATGGCTTGAGGCAATGTGACTTCCTATATGTGTGAAGGATGAGGTAATAGTTCCTCTAAAGTTACAGTGCAGGAGTGAGAAAGGGAGTGGTTAATATTAGCTCAAGAAAGAATATTGGAAATATTAAGAGGCCTGCATGATTGGAATGTGAGTATAGAATCTTTTATTACTGCTACTTGAACAGAAAGAACTCTGGAAGGAGAGTCTGTAAGGCTTTGTAATTTAGGAGCTGTGACAGGTTATGAGAAGAGAGGAGAGTTATAGGCGACCCCAAGGTTACTTTTTTTGACTCTTGAATAAGGAGTTCAGCAGCTTCTAAGGTATGAATACAAGGTGTCCGTTCCTGGATGGTTAGACCTAGCTTTTTGTTTGTTTGTTTTCTGTTTTTTTGTTTTTTTTTTTGACAGTATGCTACAGATGCAAATGAAGATCAGAGTTGGTGACCTAAGATTCCAAGGGCAAATCCCTCCTTTTCAGTTACATAGAGGGAAAAATGACATGTTGGGTCAGGGAGATGTAAGGCTGGGACCTTAAGGAGAGTCTGTTGGAGAATCTGAAAAGGCTTGGTTACAGGTTTGAGAAGAGGTTAGTGAGTGGGGCCTAATGCTGCTTCATATAAAGGTCAAGAAAGGAGGGAAAAGGAAGGAGTCCAGGAACTTAAAATGCTAGCCATTCCTAGGAATTATAAAGTCTCTTCCTTTGTAGAAGGAACAGTTAGAGACTGAATCAGGTTCTTTCTATCTAAAGTAACAGCCTTGTGGGTTGGGATAATTGTTAGTCCCAAATAGGTCTCCTGAGGTGTGGACAGTTGGACTTTAGAGGGTGAGACCCTGTAGCATTGACTGGAAAGGAAATTTAGAAGAGCAGAGGTGTCAGCTTTGCTAATCTCTGGAGAGAAGCTACAGAGAAGGATATCATGTACATAAAGAACAGTCTTAGATGTAGGGAGAGATAAAGAGAGCAAGTCTGAAGGCAGAGCCTGGCCAAATAGGTATGGACTGTCTCAGAATCCCTGAGGTAGAACAGTCCAGATAATTTGGGCAGAAAAGTAGGTGTCAGGATCTGTCCAGGTAAAGGCAAATATGGTCTTTGACTGTGCATAAAGAGGGGTAGAGAAAAATGCATCCTTGAAATCTAGGACTGAGAAATGCAAAGCTCCTGAGGGGATAAAGGAAAGAAAGTGTATAAGGGTTTAGGTGAATGGGAGGAGCAAAGGAAACAGAGGCTCCCAACTTAGCTAAAAGATCCCTTCCCAATGAGGGGGGGGGCAGGATGTGTTGGCACTACCAAAAAGGAATCGGTAAGAGGTATACTCTAGAAATGCAGCTAAGTGGGCACATACCCAGAGGATTCCCTGGCATGCAATAAGGACACATGCTTCACTATGTTCATAGCAGCCTTATTTATAATAGCCAGAAGCTGGAACGAACCCAGATGTCCCTCAATGGAGGAATGGATACAGAAAATGTGGACAATGGAACACTACTCAGCAATTAAAAACAATGACTTCATGAAATTCTTAGGCAAATGAATGGTTGGAACTGGAAAATATCATCCTAAGTGAGGTAACTCATTCACAAAAGAACACACATGGAATGCAGTCACTGATAAGTGTATATTAGCCCAGAAGCTCTGAATACCCAAGACACAACTCACATATCAAATCATTCCCAAGAAGGAAGGAAGGAGAGGGCCCTGGTCCTGGAAAGGCTTGATGAAGCATTGTAGGGGATTACCAGGACAGAGAAGTGGGAGGAGGTTGATTGGAGAATGGGCTGAGGGAAGAGGGCTTATGGGACTTATGGGGAATGGGGAACTGGGAAAGGGAAAGTCATATGGAATGTAAACCAAGAATATAGAAAAAAAATTTTGGTGTTTTGAGACAGGGTTTCTCTGTATAGCCCTGGCTGTCCTAGAACTTACTCTATAGACCAGGCTGGCCTTGAACTCAGAAATCCACCTGCCTCTGCCTCCCAAGTGCTGGGATTACAGGTGTGCGCCACCAACGCCCGGCAGAAAATTTTTTAAAAATGCAACTAAGTGGTAGGGTCTGATAAAGAAGATAAGGTTGTCCTCCTACCCTGACAGTAAGGAAACTCAAAAGTGAAGTGGGTCCTCAAAACTCCGTCAGGATTGAGTAAGTGGCCCGGTGTCCAAGAGAAAGGAGATGGGCTGCCCACATACCAAGATAGCTACCCAGTATTCTCTACTAGTGATAGGTATGGTTGGCTCGAGGGAGCTCCAGCCTCTTCAGTTACTGATAGCCAAACCTAGGAGGTCAGCTGGAGGGTTACTTGGAAGTGACGTCCCTTTGTTCTGAGTGATGCAAGGGCAATCACAAGCCCAATGTCCCTTTTAATGGCACCTCAGACATGGTCCTCTTGGCTTGCTGGGGGTAGGTCAAGTCCTTGCCCAGTGACCTTGCTGACCACATCTATAGCAGGGGCTGGTAGTCTCTGAGCCTTAGAAGGCCAGGAGTCCAGGGTAGTAGCTGCAGCTGGAGCTGGTCAGAGATGTATTCTTCTGTTTGTCCTGGACAACCATTTGGAGTTTTTCAAAATTTACTGCCTTCAAGGCTGCCTTTTGTAGGCTGTCCAGAAGGCATTTAATAAGCCTATCTCTGGCTAAGATACCACCTACAGAATTGTAATTCAATTGGAGATTCTGGTAAGGCATTGGCTGATCGGACATGTTCCATCTCTTTGGTGAGTTTTATCCTTTAAAGGAAGGACCAATGCTGGGTCAGGTGTTCCTGGAGGAGAAGAAGGACTTGGGTGTGGCCTTAGATCCTGTGATAGGAGGGATAAAGCCTGGTACCAATGCAGGGCAATTTGAGCAACCTGAAGCTGGCACAGAAGGAGGGGATAGGTCTGGAGAAGTCAAGCCAGTAAGCACTGGGGTAGTCTGCTGAGAGGAAGAAACAGGGGACATTGTGGAACCCCCAATCTCACATAGAAGGCCTGGAGGATTCTAGAAATGGCTGGTCTTCAGTTCATATTAAAAGGCTGTAGAAGCTGGTCTCTGGTGGCAGAACCAATTAAGGAATAGAGGACTCACATCAAGGTGAACCAAAGCAACACAGCTCTTCTCTTGTTTTTACTTATATCTCAGTTGGGGCTGCAAGTTGTAGACTTCTCTGGGAAAAATGCTTTTGCTTAGGTAGTCCTACCTGGAAATGCCCTTAAATATACATATGGAGGCATTTCTCTATTGTTTACAGACCAATTAAGGAGATAATGAAAGTTAATTATCATAGTGTCTATTGCTGGATCATGGGAAGAGGCAAAGGTGTAAGGAAAATTTTTATATTATTTTGAAGCAATATATAAGATGGCTTAGAAGATAAATTATCTGCTAATAAACACTGGATATTCTAGTTTTAATCTCAGAACACATCTGTAACCAGTGTATGGGGGCACCACAAGACAGGTACTTATTCACCAAGTAGAGTTATTGAATACAGGAACTCCAGCTTCAGTCAGAAAACCTATGAAAAAATAATTAGAAGAGCAATATAGGACAACTGATCTCTACATATGGCCTTAACCCATAGAAGCACATATGTACACATACATGACTATACACATGTGTCACACACACACACACACACACACACACACACACACACACATATATATATATATATATATATATATATATATATATACAAAGAAGAAAACAGTGTAGTTTTAAATGAGTTCTTAGTAGAAGCATGGCTTTGTTCATTACATATAAGAATTTATCATAAAACCTGTTTGTTAAGATAACACGGTGTTCAAGCCAGGCCTAAAGGCACATGCCTGTAATCACAGTACTAGTAAGATTGAAAAGTAAGAAGAATTGGACATCTGTACAAGCTGCATAGTGTTATTCTGCTTCATACCTTGAAAAAAGAAAGAAATTTTCAAAATGAAGAGAAAAGAGAGTATAATTTTGCACTCCAAAGCATCAGGCCAAATACTACAAGTTCCTTTACATACTACAAATCTGAGATAATATTCTTAGGTTTTAAGAATTAGTGAAATCATATACAGAATAAAGTATAGAAGAATTTTAATATAGTAACATGGCTACTCTGTCAAGGGATAATATCCGAAGAGCTAGGTCTATATGTTCTGACTAGAATGATAAACTTTTAATTTCTTTGGTTGTAATATAGATACCACTTACTACTCACCTTTAATCCCAAACAATTAAGATAAAATTAATCCCAATATGCCTGTGAAAAGAACACACAGCTCAGGTATAATATTAATAAACTGTATCCCTATATTAGGCAGATATACTACTTCACTACTCTATTCTCCTGCTATGAGATCCTTATTTACTTGATTGAGGCTCCTTGAAGCCACATGTGTCTGTTCCATCTTCCACCTCCTCTTCCTCCATCTTCTTCTCTTTAGATTCATGCCCCTTACTGTCTGTCTTTTCTTCTCTTCTTCCTTTCTCTCTCTCCTCTAAAACTTCCAGCCCGACCTTTCCCTTCCACTGCCCATTCACAGGCTCTACCTTTCATTTGGCCCGTTAAATTGGAGAGCAGGTTCACATGGAATCAACTGAGTGCCTGATCCCCTCCTCTTCAGGAGTAGGATTAGCATCAAAATCCAAACAGCACCAAGGAAATTTCAACAGCATACAACCCAGACAACTATCAATGGAAGAATGGATAGAAAAAAATGTGGTATATTTACACAATGGAGTGTGTAAATGCAGCAATTAAAAAAACAATTACTTCATGAAATTTGTAGGCAAAAGGGTGGAACTAGAAAATATCCTGAGTGAGGTAATTCAGACATAAGAGGACAAACATGGTATGTACTCTTCAATTAGTGAATATTAGCTGAAAATACCCATACCAAAAGCTCAGAATACTCATAGTACAACCCACAGACCATATGAAGCTTATTGAGAAGGAAGAACAAAGTTTGATGCTACAATCCTCCTTAGAAAGTAAACAAAATAATCCTGGGAGGTAGAGGGAGGTAAGGACCTGGGAGGGAGAGAGAAGAGGGAGTGGAAAGGGGAGGAGAGGAAGTATTAGGTATAGCAAGAGATAGTAGAGGAATCTGGAGTGTCAGGCAAATGAACAGAAATATGTTGCAGTGAGTGTGGAGACAAGGGGAACCACTAGAAATTTCCAGATGCCAGGGAACTGAGAGGTTCCCAGAGCCCAACAGGTATGAAATTAGTGATAATACCCAACCAAGACAGAGATGGAGATAGAACCCATAGTAACCACCTCCAATAGATAGGCATTGCCCCAAGTTGAGTGTTGGGGACACTCACCCACTGCAATTATTTTTTATTGAATATCATCTTCATTTACATTGCCAATGGTAAAACCTTTCCTGATTTCATTTGCCCCCTCCCCAAAGACTCCCAACCCCTCCTCCCACCCCCTGCCTCCAAGTATATGCCCCCACTCGACCCACTTCCACCTCCCCCACCTCGATTTCCCTTTGTTGGGGCATCTATTGAGCCTTTACCTGACCAAGGACCACTCCTCCTACTGATGCCCAAGAAGGCATTTATCTGGCACATTTTTTAATTTTTTTTAAATTTTCTATATTCTCTGTGTGCATTCCAAATGCTTTTCCCTTTCCCAGTTCCCCCCTCTCCAAATGTCCCATAAGTCCTCTTCTCTCTGCCCATTCCCCAATCACCCCCTCCCATTTCTCTGTCCTGGTACTCCCCTACAATACTGGATCAAGCCTTTTCAGGACCAGGGCCCTCTCCTTCCTTCTTCTTGGGAACCATTTGATATGCTAATTGTGTCTTGAGTATTCAGAGCTTCTAGGCTGATTAATATCTACTTATTAGTGATTGCATTTCATGTTTATTCTTCTGTGATTGGGATAGCTCACTTAGAATGATGTTTTCCGGTTCCAACCATTTGCCTAAAAATTTCATGAATTCATTGTTTTTAATTGCTGAGTAGTATTCCATTGTATAAATATATCACATTTTCTGTATCCATTCCTCTAGTGAGGGACATCTGGGTTCTTTCCAACTTCTGACTATGCTTTGAGATCATCTGCCACATTTTTAACTAGAACCATCTGTACCCCTTGGTTGATGGTTTAGTCCCTGGGAGTCCTGGGGCATCTGGGTGGCAGAAATCATCTTTCTTCCCATGGGGCTGTAAACCCCTTCAGCTTTTCTGGACCACCCTCCAGCTTCTCCACTGGGAACCCCATTCCTAGTCCAATGGTTGGCTGCTAGCGTCTGCCTCTGTATTGTAAGACTCTGGCAGACAACCATGACATGCTCCTTTTGGTATACACTTCTTGTCATCCATAGTAGTGTCAGGACTTGGTGACTGTTTATAGGATGAATCCCCAGGAAGGGCAGTTTCTGGGTGGCCTTTACTTCAGTCTCTGTTCCACACTTTGTCTCCCTTATTGGTTCTGTGAGTATTTTGTTCCCTTTCTCGAAGGAACCAAAGCACCCTCCCCCTCCTCCTCCTCCTCCTCCTCCTCCTCCTCCTCCTCCTCCTCCTCCTCCTTCTTCTTCTTCTTCTTCAGCTTCCTGTGCTGGGTGAATTGTACTTTGTTTATTTTGAGCTTTTGCACCTCAAAATTTTTAACCCAGAAAGGATTCTGTTGAAAGGAAATGCAGGGACTAAAAACTGAGCAGAGACTAAAGGAAAGGACATCCAGAGACAGCCCCACCTTGGGATATATCCCATCTGGTAACAGCAAACCCTGATAAAATTGCTGATGTCAAGAAATGCTTGCTGACAGGAGCCTGGTATAGCTTTCCTCTGATAGGCTTTTCCAGCATGTGGCTAATACAGATACAGATACTTACAGCCATCCATTAGATTGAGCCTGGGCAATTTAATGAAATAGTAGGGTAAGGACTAAAGGAGCTGAAAGGGATTAAAACTTCATAGGAAGAACAACAATATCAACAGATTGGATTCCTCAGAGCTTCCAGGAACTAAACCACCAACCAAAGAGTTAAATAGACGGGTCCATGGCCATGTGTGTGTGTGTGTGTGTGTGTGTGTGTGTGTGTATGTGTATATACACACACACATATATATACACATACATATATATATCTTCTGATATATATATGTATGTGTATATATATACTTATATATATCAGATATATATATATAAGATATAAGTATAAGATATATATATATATATATATATATATATATATATATATCAGAAGATTTCCTTATCTGGCAGCAGTGGAAGGGGAGGCCCTTGGTCCTGCGAAGGCTTAATGCCCCAGCACTGGGAGATGTTAGTGTGGTGAGGCTGAAGTCAGTAGGTGGGTGGGTGGGGTAACACCCTTCTTGAGATCAATGGGAATAGGATGGGATGGGGGATTGTGGAGGGCATACCAAGAACCGGGACACCATTTGAAATGTAAATAAACAAAATATTTTTTAAAGATATATTAAAAATAAATAAGCAAATCAGAAAGGCTAAGATCAAAAACTCAAGTAACAGAATATGGTGATAAAGGTTGGGAGAAAGGGGGACACTCCTCTATTGCTCCTGGAATTGAAAACTTGTACTGCCACTTTGGAAAACAATCTGAGAGTTTTTTTAAAATACTCTGTACTGTTTTACCTGAAGACCCAGATAAACTACTCCTGGACATATATCCAAAAGACAACCCATGCTACCAAAAGTACATATGCTCTACTCTGTTCACAGCAGCCTTATTTGTAATATCTGGAAACTGGAAACAACTCACATGTCCCCCAACCAAAGAATGGATACAGAAAATGCAGTTTATTTACACAATGGAATACTAATTCAGCTATTAAAAAAAGAAGGACATCATGAATTTGCAGGCAAATGGATGGAACTAGAAAACATCAACCAGAGTGAGGTGAACCAGATCCAAAAGGATATACACACATAGAATGTACTCACTGATGAATAGATATTAGTACAGGATACCATGGTACAAAGAAGCTAAACAAGGATTGCCCAGACATGAATGCTTGAATCTCATTTAGAAGGAGAAATAAGAAGGGAATGGGAGGCAATGAGAGGGAGAGAACTGGGTGGGAAAAGGAATTGGGAGGTGAATGGGGGGGAGCAAAATCAAGTGGGAAAGAGACAGTAGAGAGAGTCAGAAGGCCAAGAGAATGAATGCATGAATGATGGATGGAATTTCTATGAAGTTCCAGACACATGGCATGAGGGAGGCTCCCAGGAGTAAATGCCCTTATCTGAGAGGCATAACAGTGGTGATATAGAACCTAAAAGGCAGAAAGATTTTTAAGAGCCAGGATCATGGAATTTGCTGTGATATTGTATCTTTTAATGATTTCAGAAACTACACTCATAAAGTTTCATCAGTATGAGCTGAACAAGGACCAAAACAGTAGACATTCCATAGTGGGTATAGGAAAGTCCAAGAGCCCTTAAACAGATATGTATATGTGTGTGTGTGTATTGTGTGTATGTATATACATATACTATATATATTTTAGATATATAATCTATACATGATATATACATAATATCTATAATATCTATCTATCTATCTATCTATCTATCTATCTATCTATCTATCTATAGTAGACATATGCCAAGTTGAGCCTGTCCTTGTTTGGGATAGAAAGACATGGATCCTGCCCCTGCGACAGGACTAGTAGGCATGACCTTCCATTAATGTGTTTGGCTGTGGTGGCTATAAGGCTTGTTTGTATAATAATGTATGTATTTTCATGTTCTTCTGAGGAATAGCATCCTTGTTAATTTCAATGACTCAATAATAATTAGAAACAGCAAGCTTCCAGGAGTAGAGGGTATGTGTATGTCTTTAGCATAATGGTAAATGCTGGGATCTTCAGGACATCCCATAATTCTGTGGAATAGAATTCCAAAACCAAAATTTCAAAATATATCCAATCCCATCTATGTAAAAATATAATGATGCAATATGAATTGTATTAGGAGCTTCACAGATCTAACGGGATAGACCAGCACTAAGAGCCAGCTTGTCAGAAAGATACAATGACAGATACAAATGTAGGCAGATTCCTGAGTTGAAGGTAGTCCTGAAACAGAATAAATTTAGGTTGAGGTGTGGTCAGAATGTTAATTCCAGGACACAGTTCCACCCAGCTATTTAGTGTCTATGCTTGTGATTACTATCTCTTCTTAAGAGTCAAGGGGCTAAGGCCATAGAATGTTGGTTAGTGGAATAAATAACTGAATTGATATGTTAAAAAATCTGGACTTTTGTTCTCCTGCAGATGAGGTAACAGAAAGCATTAGCAGTTCTCACTTTTAAAATTTTTTCTAGTTAGATGTAGCTGTCTGGAGATCTCTGGAGAGTGAACACAGCTCTTCAAGAAATTTTTCTAACAGGATTTCTGATGTTAGTTGGAAAATCCATGGAGAGCCAGCACAGCTATTTTAGAATTTTTCATAGCTTTTAAATTTTTTCTAATTACTTATCTAATTACTTTTCTAATTATCTACGAGCAGAAAGTTTGCAGACCAGAAGCCTGGATTTTATTTACATATCAATTCAGTTATTTATTCCACAGTCCTTTTTGACCATCCCACCAATTAGCATTCCAGGACCTTTGCCCCTTGACTCTTAGGAAGAGACAGAAAGCACAATTTTAAAGAATTAGGAAGAGCTGACTCAGCTCTTTGAGCATGTTTTCTAGCAGCTGTTCAGAGAAGGCTGTGTGAAAAGGGAACACAACTCTTTTTTTCTAACTTTCTGATATTGATGGGAAAACCCAAGTATTAGTTTTAGGATTTTTATAACAGGATTTCTGACTTGGTCAGAAGATCCAAAAATTTCTTATAGCAGCTTTTCAGACTGTGGTCAGAAAACCCAGGAGCTATCCAGAGAGCTTTTAGAATTTTACTAGCAGAGGAGATGGTTCAAGCAGAAAGACAGCTGTCTCAACCAGAGAATGTCTTAAAATAGTAAGAAAATGTTCTCTAAAGCAGAGCAGAACACAAAGAGCTGTCTGAAAAAGTGGAACAGACTACAGAGCCAAGAACAATCTACATAGAGTTGTCTAAGGAGCCTTCTCAAGCAGAACATAGGCCACCACACTGGAACCACGATTTGACTTCCAGTCATTTGTTTTCAACTCTCTCAAATACTTCTTTCAGTGACATGGACCTAGCTGAGTTTAAAATCATTCTGGGATATACAAGGTCAAAATAATAATCTACATTTTTATGTTTGTCTCATTAAAGTAAAAATGTATTGCTATATAAAACATAGTTGTGATTTTCCTTTATTTTCTATTTACTTACTTACTTTCTTTTTTTTTCCTTTTATCCATGTTTCCTTTATATAGAAATAATTCTGGGTTAACATTTTTTTTTGTAGCTGCCAGGGAAATTTTTTTTATTTTTATTTTCTATATTCTATATTTACATTCCAAAGGCTTTCCCCTTTGCCAGTTCCCACCCACCATACTTCCCATAATTCCTCTCCCCCCCAACTATTCCCCAATCATCCCCCCTCCCCCCTTGGTTTCTTTACTACACTGGATGAAATCTTTACAGGCCCAGGGTCCTCTCCTTTCTTCTTCTTGGGAATCATTTGACTTGCTATTTGTGTCTTGGGTATTTAGGGCTTCTGGGCTCATTAATATCCACTTATCAGTGATAGCATTTCATGTGCATTCTTTTGTGATTGGGTTAATTCACTCAGGATGATATTTTCCTGGTCTAACCATTTACCTACAAATTGCATGAATTCATTATTTTTAATTGCTGAGTAGTATTCCATTGTATAAATATACAACATTTCCTGTATCCACTCCTCCTTTGAGGGATATTTGGGCTCCTTCCAATTTCTGGCTATTATAAACAAGGCTGCTATAAACATAGTGGAGCATGAGTCTTTATTGCATGCAGGGGAATCCTCTGGGTATATGCACAGGAGTGGTATGCCAGGGTCCTCTGGAAGTGACATGCCCAATTTTCTGAGGAACCACCAAACTGATTTCCAGAGCGGTTTTACCATTTTGCAATCCCACCAACAGTGGAGGAGTGTTCCTCTTTCTCCACATCCTCGCCAGCACTTGTTGTCTCTTGAGTTTTTAATCTTAGCCATTCTGACTGGTGTGAGGTGGAATCTCAGGGTTGTTTTGATTTGCATTTCCCTGATGACTAATGATGTTGAACATCTTTTAAGGTGTTTCTCGGCCATCCAAATTTCTTCTGGTGAAAATTCTTTGTTTAGCTCTGTGCCCCATTTTTTTGATAGGGTTATTTGGTTCTTTGGGGTCTAACTTCTTGAGTTCTTTGTATATATTGGATATTAGCCCTCTGTCGGATGTGGTGTTGGTGAAGATCTTTTCCCACTTTGTTGGTTGCCGTTTTGTCCTTCTGACAGTGTCCTTTGCTTTGCAGAAACTTTGTAATTTTATGAGGTCCCATTTGTCGATTCTTGATCTTAGTTCGCAAGCTATTGGTGTCCTGTTCAGGAACTTTTCCCCTGTGCCCAAGTCCTCCAGGGTCTTCCCAAGTTTCTTTTCTAATAGTTTCAGTGTGTCTGGTTTTATGTGGAGGTCCTTGATCCACATGGAGTTGATGTTAGTGCAAAGAGATAAGAGTGGGTCAATTCGCATTCTTCTGCATGTTGACCTCCAGTTGAACCAGCACCATTTGTTGAAAAGGCTATCTTTATTCCACCTGATGGTTGTGGCTCCTTTATCAAAGATCAAGTGACCATAAGTCTGTGGGTTCATTTCTGGGTCTTCAATCCTATTCCATTGATCTGCTTGCCTGTTGCTATACCAATACCATGCAGTTTTTAACACAATTGCTCTGTAGTACTGCTTGAGGTCAGGGATATTGATTCCCCCAGAAGTCCTTTTATTGTTGAGAATAGTTTTAGCTATCCTGGGTTTTTTGTTGCTCCAGATGAATTTGAGAATTGCTCTTTCTAGATCTATGAAGAATTGAGTTGGGATTTTGATGGGGATCGCATTGAATCTGTATATTGCTTTTGGCAAGATGGCCATTTTTACTATATTGATCCTGCCAATCCAGGAGCAAGAAATATTTTTCCATCTTCTGAGGTCTTCTTCGATTTCTTTCTTCAAGGACTTGAAGTTCCTGTTGTACAGATCTTTTGCTTGTTTGGTTAGAGTTACGCCAAGATACTTTATGTTGTTTGTGGCTATTGTGAAGGGTGTTATTTCCCTAATTTCTTTCTCAGCCTGCTTGTCCTTTGAGTACAAGAAGGCCACTGACTTGCTTGAGTTAATTTTATAGCCTGCCACTTTGCTGAAGTTGTTTATCAGCTGTAGAAGTTCTCTGGTGGAGTTTTTTGGGTCGCTTAGGTAAACTATCATATCGTCTGCAAATAATGATAGTTTGACTTCTTCCTTTCCAGTTTGTATCCCTTTGACTTCCTTATGTTGTCTAATTGCTCTCGCTAGAACTTCAAGTACTATATTGAAAAGATATGGAGAGAGAGGGCAGCCTTGTCTAGTCCCTGATTTTAGTGGGAATGCTTCAAGTTTCTCTCCATTTATTTTGATGTTGGCTACTGGTTTGCTGTAGATTGCTTTTACTATGTTTATGTATGGGGCTTGAATTCCTGCTCTTTCCAAGACTTTTAGCATGAAAGGATGCTGAATTTTGTCCAATGCTTGTTCAGCATCTAATGAGATAACCATGTGGTTTTTTTTCTTTCAGTTTGTTTATGTAGTGGATTACATTGATGGATTTCCATATATTGAACCATCCCTGCATCCTTGGGATGAAGCCTACTTGATCATGGTGGATGATCGTTTTGATGTGCTCTTGGATTCGGTTAGCAAGAATTTTATTTAGTATTTTTGCATCTATATTCATAAGAGAAATTGGCCTGTAGTTCTCTTTCTTTGTTGGATCTTTTTGTGGTTTAGGTATTAGCGTAATTGTGGCTTCTAAGAATGAGTTGGGCAGTGTCCCTTCTGTCTCTATTTTGTGGAATAGTTTGAAAAGTATTGGTGTTAAGTCTTCTTTGAAGGTCTGGTAGAATTCTGCACTAAAACCATCTGGTCCCATACTTTTTTTGGTTGGGAGGCTTTCTATAACCCCTTCTATTTCTTTAGGGGTTATGGGACTATTTAGCTGATCTACTTGATGCTGATTTAATTTTGGTATTTGATATCTGTCTAAGAAATTGTTCATTTCCTCCAGATTATCCAGTTGTTTTGAGTATTGACCTTTGTATTAGGATCTGATGATCTTTTGAATTTCCTCAGTTTCTGTTGTGTCTCCCTTTTCATTTCTAATTTTGTTAATTTGTATACTTTCTCTGTGTCCTTTGTTTAGTCTGGCTAAGGGGTTATCTATCTTGTTGATTTTCTCAAAGAACCAGCTCCTGGTCTTGTTTATTCTTTGTATGGTTCTCTTTGTTTCTACTTGATTGATTTCAGCCCTGAGTTTGGTGATTTCTTGTCTTCTACTCCTCCTGGTTGAATTAACTTCTTTTTCTTCCAGGGCTTTTAGGTGTGCCGTTAAGTTGCTAGTGTATGCTCTCTCCAGTTTCTTTTTGGATGCACTTAAGGCTATGAGTTTTCCTCTTAGCACTGCTTTCATTGTGTCCCATAGATTTTGGTAGGTTGTACCTTCATTTTCATTGAATTCTAAAAAGTTTTTGATTTCTTTTTTTATTTCTTCCTTGACCAAGGTGTCATTGAGTAGAGTATTGTTCAGTTTCCATGTGTATGTGGGCTTTCTGTTGTTTTTGTTGTTATTGAAGACCACTCTTACTCCACGGTGGTCTGATAGGAAGCATGGGATTAGCTCGATCTTCTTGTATTTGTTGACATCTGTCTTGTGACCAATTATATGATCAATTTTGGAGAAGGTACCATGCGGTGCTGAGAAAAAGGTATATTCTTTAGCTTTAGGATGAAATGTTCTACATATATCTGTTAAAACCAATTGGTCCAAAGTTTCAATTAGTTTCACTGTGTCCCTGTTTAGTTTCTGCTTTCCTGATCAGTCCATTGAGGAGAGTGGAGTGTTGAGGTCCCCCACAATTATTGTGTTAGGTGTAATGTGTGCTTTTAGCTTTAGTAAGGTTTCTTTTACAAAGGAGGGTGCCCTTGTATTTGGAGCATAAATGTTCAGTATTGAGAGCTCTTCTTGGTGGATTTTCCCTTTGACAAGCAAGAAGTGACCTTCTGAGTCTCTTTTGATGACTTTAGTTTGGAAGTCTATTTTATCTGATATTAGAATGGCTACCCCCACTTGTTTCCTGAGACCATTTGCTTGTAAAATTGTCTTCCATCCTTTTACTCTAATGCAGTGTTTGTCTTTAACACTGAGATGTGTTTCCTGTATGCAGCAAAATGTAGGGTCCTGTTTCCGTATCCAGTCTGTTAATCTATGTCTTTTTATTGGGGAATTGAGTCCATTGATGTTAATAGATATTAAGGAATGGTAATTATTTCCTCCAGACATTTTTGAAATTATTTTTATTTTTATTTTTTATTTATTTTTTTATTTATTTATTTATATTTGAGAGGTTATCTTCTTTTGGGTTTGATGAGAGGAAGTTTCTATCTTGCTTCTTCCCGGGTGTAGTTTCAGTCCTTGTCTTGGTGTTTTCCCCCTATTATCCTTTGTAGGGCTGGATTTGTGGAAAGATATCTTGCAAATTTGGTTTTGTCATGGAATAACTTGATGTCTCCATCAATGGTGATTGAGAGTTTTCCTGGGTAAAGTAGTTTTGGCTGAAGTTTTTGTTCTCTTAGAGTTTGCATGATATCTGCCCAGGATCTTCTAGCTTTCATGGTCTCAGGTGAGAAGTCTGGTGTTATTCTGATAGGTCTTCCTTTATATGTTACTTGGCCTTTTTCTCTTAATGCCTTTAGTATTCTTTCTTTGTTTATTACATTTGGAGTTTTGATTATTATGTGACGGGATGTATTTCTGTTCTGGTCCAGTCTGTTTGGGGTTCTATAGGCTTCTTGTATATTCATAGGCATCTCTCTCCTTAGGTTGGGAAAGTTTTCTTTTATAATTTTATAGAAGATATTAGCTGGCCCTTTAACTTGTAAATCTTCACTCTCGTCTATACCTATAATCCTTAGGTTTGGTCTTCTCATAATGTCTTGGATTTCCTGGATGTTTTGGGTTACCACCTTTTTGCATTTAGTATTTTCTTTGACTGTTGAATCAATGGTTCCTATGGTATATTCGGCTTCTGAGATTCTGTCTTCTATCTCTTGTATTCTATTGTTGATACTTGCATCTATGGCCCCTGATTTCTTCCCAAGGTTTTCTATCTCCAATGTTGTCTCCCTATGTGATTTCTTAGTTGTTTCTACTTCTGTTTTTAGTATCTGGATGGATGTGCTCAGATCTTTCGCTTGCTTGATTGTGTTTTCATGTATTTCTTTAATAGATTTTTGTGCTTCCTCTTTCATAGCTTCTACTTGTTGGCCCGCGTTCTTCTGTAGTTCTTTAAGTGACTTTTGTCTTTCTTCCTTATTGTCTTCTTCTTTTTGATCCATCTTCTCCTGAATTTCTTGAAGTGATTTTTGTATTTGCCTCATAAAGGCTTCTAACTTTTGATCCATTTTCTCCTCTATTTCTTTACGAGATTTTTCTATGTGTTCAGCTACCAGCATCTTGACCAGTGATTTTATATCCAAGTCTTGTTTTTCTGGTGTTTTGGGGTATCCAGGGCTTCCTGTTGTTGGAGAACTGGGTTCAAATGCTGTCATGTTGCCTTGATTTTTGTTAGTAACATTCCTTCGTTTTCCTTTTGCCATCTGGTTATTTCTGGTGTTAGTTGGCCTTGTTGTCAGTGGCTGGTGTTTGAATCTCCTGTGAGGCTGGGCTCACCTGTTGTTTCTCTACTGGTGAATATGTGTGAGTGCTGCTTTAAGGGATCATAAGCTGGCTGCCACCCATGCGATTGTAGCCCCTGATGGAGTCTGTCTACCTGGGCTTCTCCGCCTGTGTCCTGGTTGCAGTATGGAGGCCTGCTGCTATTGCTGGTCCAGGAGCAGGCGAGCTGGTTGCTGCCCACTGCCTCGGTACAGGGCCAGAGGGAGGGGGAAGTCCCACAGAGCCTGGGCCTTTCCAGCTGTGTCCTGGTTGCAATATGGAGGCCCGCTGCTATCGCTGGTCCAGGGTCCGGCGAGCTGGTTGCAGCTACTTACTTTCTTTAATGTGACACTATTTATAAAATGTCAAGAGACAACTTGCACTAGTTACTTTTCCATATTCATCAGGTATATTCTGGAAATTGAACTCAGGTTCCTAATCTAGGTGGCAAGTGTTTTGTCATGCCAATGTATCTTGACTATTTATTCTATTGTATTCTTTTTTGAAACATGGTGTAAGTGAATTTAACAAAGTGTTGGTGGAATTACTAAGTATATTACAAATAAATTTAAATTTAAAATAAAAATAAATTTAAATTTAAATCCTAATATTTCAAACATGTAAATTCAAATTTGTCTTCTTCCTTTTGTGCAATACAATGCATGAACTTTTAGTGCACCACTGCCTCTAATCAGATCACTTCAAAGAAAACATGTAACTAACTTCCATACTGTGAGAGATAGGACAAAGTATTATGCACATTTTTGTTTGCATCCCTCATATCTAAATTATGCATTTTAACTCCTGATTTTGTAAAAAAGAAAAAGAAAAACCTGTCATGCTTCTTATAATTAAATCACACCACAAGTTGTTGATAAGAAATAACACCTAGCTACATGGTTCCTTAAGGAGCCACATTGCTTATGCTCTAATAAATTCATATTTCAGAACAATTAAGTAGGAAATTCCTAGTTCCATTCCAAATTTTAATTGCCCACTTTTAATAAAAGTAAAGATTTTGTTTGTTTTTTACAATAGTGTTGGTGAGATTTAAAACAAAGGATGCAACACAAACCATACTATTTCCTTTGCTTCCATTCTCTTAGACTCCACAAATCTTCTGGCTAAACTTATCCCTCCTTCCTTAACCCATCTATTTGCATTAGCTACTAATATCTTGATGTACTCTCTACCAAGTAGCCTACAGATTACACCAGCCATTCTGGAGTTGCCACTTGGAGGATGTACTTGCTTGGCACCAATTGGACTCAGTGGAGAGTATAAAAGGTTCAACCCAAGAATAAATAAATGAGATTTCTGCTGTATTCTCACCTGTTCCTGGAGTCTGAGCCATTGACTGTATGCCTTTTCACCCAATGCCCTCAATGGGCTGCAGGACAAACAACACAGGCAGTGCCATAGACTTCAGAAGAGATAGACAAAGACTACACATACTCATCAAATATGAAATATATCAAGATTATCTTGCAAATATTTTTGCGCCAAACACAAGGATATTCAAATATATAAATAAAATATTTCTATACCATTAATCACATATTGATCCCTACATAGTAATAGTGGATGACTTCAATACCCCAGTCTCACAAATGTACAATTTGGCCAGGAAAGAACTAAACAAATAAATCCAAATGCTCTAAATGACATCATAAATCAAGTGGACTTAACAGATATCTATGGAACATTTCACCCAAACACAGAAGAATATGCCTTTTTGTCAATACTTCATGGAATTTTCTTAAAAATTGACCACATATTTGGGCACTAAGCTTGACTCAACACATAAGAGAAAATTGAACACCCTGTGACATATCTAACCACCATGTATTAAAGCTGAATATCAAAAACAATAATAACAACAGGAAATATACAAACTCATAGAGGCTGGAATGAATGAATGAAAAACAAATTAAGATAAAAATTAAGTTACAAGTTAAAACCTTTTAAGAATTGAAAGGAAATGAAAACACAATATGTCCAAACTTATAGGGAAGAATGAATGTTATTCTAATAGGAAAATCCATAGCACCATGTGACTGTAAAAAAACATTGGAGAGATTGCAAATGCCTTGCTTAATATCACTAGAGAATGTTTCTTTTTGTGGTGGATGGAAACAAATGCAGAGAACCACTCCAAGATGTTTCCTTTATGTTTGTTTGTCCATTTATAATGGGTTAATTTTTGTTTTATTTTATTATATCATTTTATTTATTTAATTGTATTTTATTATTAGCATGTAGAAGCCTGTTTCTTTTTTAAAGAGATATAGACATTGGATCTAGATTGGTAGGGAGGTGGGAAGGTATTGAGAGGAGCCTGAGGAAGGTAAAACTATAATTAGGATATGTTATGTGAAAAATATTTTCAATTTAAAAAATTGCGAAAATCTATTATTTACAGCATATCACAAACCTCTAAAACTAAAAGAAAAAAGGAAAGAAGAACATTCACAATTAATGGAAGATTAATGATAATAAAACTGAATTTAAATCAATAAAATAGAAACAAACAAAAACAGCAGGTGTTGGCGAGGATGTGGAGAAAGAGGAACACTCCTCCACTGATGGTGGGAATGCAAGCTGGTACAACCACTCCAGAAATCAGTCTGGTGGTTCCTTAGAAAACTGGACATGATACTTCCTGAGGATCCAGCCATACTACTCCTGGGCATATACCCAGAAGATTCCCCAGCATGCAATAAGGATACATGCTCTATTATGTTCATAGCAGCCTTATTTATAATAGCCAGAAGCTGGTTCTTACCCAGATGTCCCTCAACAGAGGAATGGATACAAAAAATGTAGTATTCATACACAATGGAGTCATATTCAGCCATTAGAAACAATGAATTCATGAAATTCTTAGAGAAATGGATGGAGCTGGAGAACATTATACTAAGTGAAGTAACCCAGTCTCAAAAGATTACCCATGGTATGTACTCACTGATAAGTGGATATTAGCCTAGAATCTTGGGACACCAAAGACACAATCCACATACCGAATGATGTCCAACAAGAAGGAAGGAGTGGACCCTAGTTCTGCAAAGGCTCAAAGCATCAGTGTAGGGGAATACCAGAATAGGGAAATGGGAAGGGGTGGATGGGGGAACATGGCAGAGGGAAAAGGGCATGTGGGAACTTTGGGGGGCAGGGAACCAGGAAAAGGGAAATGAAATGTAAATATAGAATATATCCAATAAAAAATCACTACAATGAATCAATGAAAAAAATGTTGATTCTTTGAGAATGTTGTTAAGTTCGTCAAACCCTAAAGAAAATTAACTAAAATTCAGAGAGGAAAGAAAAAATTAAAAAAATTTTAGATAAATAGAGCAATATCACAACAGAAACTGAAAAAATCCACAGAATCATAAAGACATATGTTGAAAATCTATATTCCCTGAAGTTGGAAAATCATAATTTTCTTGATGGAGTTAATCAAGGTCAGATTGAAAAATTAAACAACCTTTTAATGTATGATAACATAAAAGCATTATTTAAAACGTCTCTCTCACACACACACACACACACACACACACACACAAGCAAAGCTTGAGGTCAGGTGTGTTTAGTGCACAATTCTAACAGTCTTTAAGAGAATTATTGTCAATACTTCTCAAATTATTCCACCAAATAAAAATAGAATAAATATGCCCTGCTACTTTTCATTGGACTACAATTACTACTAAAACCTAAAGCACATCAAGAGCCTACAAATAGAATTACAGATCAATTTCCCATATGTTTATGGATGCAAGTCTTCTCAATAAAACACTTGCAAATAAAAGAGAAGAACACATAAGGAATATCAATCCTCATGATCAAGTAGGCTTCATTTCAGAGATGCAAAGATAGTTCAATATACACAAATAAATAAATGGCTAGCCACACATAAATCAGTAATCCACCAGGTAAGTAGGCTGGGATACAAAAAACACATGATCATCTCATTGGATGCAGAAATTTAACACCCTTCAGAATAAAAATCCTGGCAAATAAGGATATGATGGAGGTACTTCAACATAATACAAGCAATGTACATCAAGCCCATAGTAAAAATCAACCTAAACATAGAAAATTTGGAAACATTTTCACTAAAATCAGAACCATGTCAAGGTTATTTATTCACTATACTCACTCAAAATAGTACCTGAATGTCTTGTTATAACTGTCAGACAACTGATAGAGATCAAGGGGATGAAAATAGAAAAGAAATAAATCAAATTTTTTATTTGCAGATGATACAATCATATACTTCAGTAATCCTAAATGAATCATCCAAGAAAATCCTACTACTGATAAGTATCTTTAACAAAATAATAGGATACAATTTAACACACGTGGACACAAATCAATATTCTCCTAAATACAAATATCAAACAAACTGAAAATAAATCAGGTTAATGAAAACTTTTATAATAGAGTAAAAAAATATCTGGGGTAACTCAATGAAGTAAATGAAAGACATGCATAATATAAATGTTAGGGCAGTGAAGAAAGAAATTGAACATGTCCCAAAAAAGGAAAGATCTCTAGTACACATAGATTGCCAAATTAATATAATTGAAGTAGCCATACTACCAAAATCAGTCTTCAAATTCAATGCACATAGCGCTAAGTGCCTCCAAATGAAAGGGAAGAGAATTTACATTAGCAGCCTGACAGCACACCTATTCAAGGAGTAGGACTCCCGAGGACCAAATAACCCCATTAAAAATGGGGTACAGATATATTGGATATTAGCCCTCTGTCGGATGTGGAGTTGGTGAAGATCTTTTCCCACTTTGTTGGTTGCCGCGAGGGGGGAGGGGGAATGATTGGGGAACAGTTGGGGGGGGAGAGGAACTATGGGAACTATGGTGGGTGGGAACTGGGAAAGGGGAAAGCCTTTGGAATGTAAACATAGAATATAGAAAATAAAAAAAAAGATAATGAATAAAAAAATAAAGGAAAACAAAAAGAAAACAGAACATCATAAGAACTTTCATGGATTGCCTTCAGAAAACTGTAATTATGTACCACATCTAAATGAATCCAAGAAAAGTTGAACAATCAATAAAGGAACTGGAAATTTGGTCACACACTAAAAAAAAATGGGGTACAGAGCTAAAGAAAGAATTTTCAACTGAGGAATACCAAATGGCTGAGAAACACCTAAGGAAATGTTCAATATCCTTAATCATCAGGGAAATGCAAATCAAATCAACCCTGAGATTCCACCTCACAACTGTCAGAATGGCTAAGACCAAAAAATCGGGGGACAGCATATGCTTGTGAGGATGAGGAGAAAGAGGAACTCTCTTCTATTGCTGGTGGGATTGAAAACTGGTACAACCACTCTGGAAATCAGTTTGGCAGCTCCTCAGAAAATTGGACATAGTACTACCAGAGAACCCAGCTATACCACTCCTTGGCATAACCCAGAAGATGCTCCAACATGTAATATGGACACATGCTCCACTATGTTCATAGCAGCCTTATTTATAATAGCTAGAAGATGGAAAGAACACACCTGTCCTTCAACAGAGGAATGGATACTGAAAATGTGGTATATTTATACAATGGAGTACTATTTATCTATTAAGTACGATGAATTTATGAAATTCTTAGGCAAATGAATGAAACTAGAAAATATCATCCTCAGTGAGGTAATCCAATCACAAAAGAACATACATGGTATGTGGATATTAACCTAAATGCTCTGAACACCCATGATAAAATTCACAGACCACATGAAGCTCAAGAAGAAGGAAGACCGAGGTGTGGGTGTCTCGGTTCTTCTGAGAAGGGGAACAAAATACTCACAGGAGCAAATATGTGGATAAAGTGTAGAGCAGAGCCTGAAGGAAAGGCCATCCAGAGACTGTACCTCCTGGGGCTTCTTCCCATATCAAGTCACCAAACCCTGGACACGATCCTGTATGCCTACAAATGCTTGCTGAAAGGAGCCTGATATGGCTGTCTCCTGAGAGGCCCTGCCAGAGCCTCACAAATACAGAAGCAAATCCTCACAGCCAACCCTTGGACTGAGCACAGAGTCCCCAACTGAGGAGTTAGATAAAGGACTAAAGGATCTGAAGGGGTTTGCGACTTCATAGGAAGGACAACAACATCAACCAACCAGACCCCCCTCCCCACCCCAGAGCTCCCAGGGATGAAGCCATCAACCAAGGAGTACTATACCTCTAGCTGAATATGTACAGGGTTGCCTTGTCAGGCATCAATGGGAGGAAAGGTTCATATGAAGGCTCAATAGATGCCCAACATAGGGGAATTGAAGGTGGGGAGGTGGGTGTGGGGTGTGTGGAGGGATATCCTCATAGAAGTAGCAGGAGGGAGGATAGGGTGGGAGCTATCTGGAAGAGGGGTAAACTGGGAAAGGGAATAGCATTTGAAATTTAAATAAAGTATATATCCAATACAAAAAGACAGCATCTTCTTCAAATGTTGCTGGTAATAATACTGAATAACTATAGACACAAAGGGGTGCTATATATATGCATTCACAGAATCTGAGGGAACATAAATATGGGCCTAAGCCAGATGTCCCAGCACTGAGAAAAAAAGAATACAAGACCCAATCTCTAATCAGAAGGTAGTTCAAATTGATACCTACTTTCAAAGAAAAAAATGTTTACTTCAACTGGACCTTGCTGGGTATACAAACCACATTTAAGAACAGGTCACAAGCAAACAGTAGAAGACCAACAGATAACCAAGTCAATGGTATTTCTTGAGTCTTTTTGTTTTGTTTTGCTTTGTTTTGTTTTTTCTGACTCATAATACTTTGTTTGGATATTTCTTTTTCCTTATGGGTCTTTTGTTTATTTATATATTATGATTTTCTATTTTGTGTTCTTATGGGATTTTTGTGTATGTGTGAATGTATGTGCCTCTGTGTTTCTTTTTCTTCAGGAATGCATTTATTTATTTAGTTATTTATTTATTTATTTATTTTTGCCTTTGACATTCTTTTCCTGTTTGTTTTCCTATTCAAGTTTATTTGTTTGTTTTTCCTATTCAAGTTTATTTTATTTTCTTGTATTTATATTTACTTTTCCATTTTCTTTTTTGATGCCTTTTTTATATTAAGAAAGAAGATAAAAGGCTATGTATTTGAATAGTGGGGTGGTGGGAACCATCAGGAAGAACTTAGGGTAGGGAAAATGCTAATCACAATATATGCAGTGAAAAATATCAATTTTCAATAAAAAGACATCCCATTATTGTAACAAAATAATCAATCCTATAGCCATTTCCAAGGATGTTAGTGAACTCTATAAAATGAATACAAAGAGAGGCAGAAAACTACAAATTAAAATTATTAATATTTGCCTGATATATTTTCTCAAACAAATCAAATAATTTTTATCATTTTCACTTGTCTAGTAATGTTCAGAAATTTTGCATGAGAACATCTATCAACTTCATTTTACTTTCTTTATCCTTATTATATATATATATATATATATATATATATATATATATATATCAGCTGTATATGAAAAAGGCCAAAGATTAATACTCATGTAATATATTGCATATCATAGAGGGTTCTACCACTGTTATAGATAATTGTTCAGATATAATTATGTTCTACTCTATGAAGTGTAGTTTCATATAACCTTTTTATAACACCACTAATGATTAATATTGAGAAAGTACTTAGGCTTTTGATGATAAACTCCTAGGTCTGATAGAATTCATCAACCTGCAACACATTTTTTTATGAAATAATTCTTTATTTTAGTATGTGCTGCATCTATTTGAAGTCTTAAGACCATTCTGGTCATTTTTTGTTATCCTACATATTCTCAGCACAAGAAAGACATTACTGTATGACTCCCACTTAAATGTTATAAAACACAAATGTGATAGGTTAGGTTGTCAGTTTTCTCTCATCTAATTAATTTTAAAATCTTTTTAATCAGATATTTTCTTTGTGTGTGTGTGTATTTTTTTAATTTTTATTTTCTATATTCTATGTTTACATTCCAAAGGCTTTCCCCTTTCCCAGTTCCCCCCCCACCATACATCCCATAATTCCTCTCCCCCCCAACCATTCCCCAATCATCCCCCCCACCCGATTTCTCTGTTCTGGGTCTACAAAACTGGATCCAATCTTTTCAGGCCCAGGGTCCTCTCCTATCTTCTTCTTGGGAATCATTTGAATTGCTAATTGTGCCTTAAGTATTTAGGACTTCTGGACTCATTAATATCCACTTATCAGTGATTGCATTTCATGTGTATTCTTTTGTGATTGGGTGAACTCACTTAGGATGATATTTTCCAGATCTAACCCTCAAATGTTATCCCCTTTCCTTATTTCCCCTCTGAAAACCTCTTGTTCCAACCTACTTCCCCTGCTCACTATCCCACCTACTCCTGCTTCCCTGTCCTGGCATTTCCCTACACCAGGGCAATAGGCCTTCATAGGAACAAGTATCTCTCCTCTCATTGATGTTCAACAAGGTCATCCACTGCTACAAAGGTGGCTGGAGCCAAGGATCCCTCCATGTATATACTTTGGCTGGCAGTTTAGTCTCTGGGAGCTCTGGGTTTACTGGTTGGTTCATTTTGTTGTTCCTTTTATGTGGCTGCAAACCCCTTCAGTTCCTTGGTTTCTTTCTCTAGCTCCTACATTGGGGACCCTGTGCTCAGTCCAGTGGTTGGCCGAGAGCATTCCCCTTCATATTTCTCAGTACCTGGCAGAGCCAATCAAGAAACAGCTATATCAGGATCCCCGTCATTAAGCACCTTTTTGGCATTCCTAATAATGTCTGGATCTGATAACTGTACATGGGATGGATCCCTTTTTAAAAACACATTGTGATGCTTTGTTTGTGCTTGGCCAAGTGAGTGGCAGTATTAGAAAGTGTGCCTTGTTGGAGTAGGTGTGCCACTGTGGACATGGGCTTTAAGACCCTCATCCTAGCTGCCTGGAAGCTAGTATTCTGCTAGTACCTTTAAGATAAATGTATAGAACTCTTGGTTCCTCCTGTACCATGCCTGCCTGGATACTGCCATGCTCCTGCCTTGATGATAATGGATTGAAGCTCTGCACCTATAAGTCTGCCCCAATTAAATGTTATCCTTGTAAGAGTTGCCTTGGTCATGATGTCTGTTCACAGCAGTAAAACCCTAAGACACACATTCTATTACAGATTTCTTTAAATTATTATTATATTTGCATCCATACCACAGTCTTTCCTCATTCTTTCGCTTTCAGTCTCCCCCACACACACCTTCCCTCTAACCTCTACCCTATGCAATCTTTATCTGCCTTTCTCTTCAGAAAATGATTGGTTTTCATGGATATATATCAAACATGGCATATCAAGTTGCAATTGTATTTGATACTAATTCCATTCTTCTGTAAGGGGATTTGAACAAAAATAGGTCAGCGCTCAGGTGATTACCTGTAAACCTGTTTCCAACCTTAATTTGTAAATAAAAGCTAGAGCTTATGATAGGGCAAGAGGAGAAGAGGGTTTTGAGTGAGAACGAGAGAAAGAGGATTTGGGCACAGAAGAGAGGAGAAGCAAAAGAGGGGAAAGTGGAGCTGAAGGTTTTAGGAGAGAAGGAGAGAGAGGAGAGAGAAGAGGAGAAAGTGGAGCAGAAGGTTTTGGGAGAGGAAGAAAGGAGAAGCAGAAGCACATGGCTTTGAGATACAGCAAGTTATAAATGGTCTCATAGGTGGGAAACAGTGTAGTGGTAAATCTGCCCAATCTAGGTGAACAGCTTGTATTCACATTATTTGAGTTGTGTTTTCCTTGCGAGGGGATGTTTGAGTTGGAGATTGATTTAGCACAACACTAGTATGAGAAAAGAGTGTCACAAAAGCAGGCAAAAAAGTTCACAGCCCCTGTGCCCTCTTTTAGAAGTCCTACAAGAATAGCAAGCTTCAAAACTGTAACATATAAGCAGAGGATCCAGGTCAGTCCCATATAGACTCTCTGGTTTGATATTCAGTCTCTCTGAGCCCCTATGAGCCCCCTTAGTTGATTCTGTGCTTTTTCTTGAGATATTCTTGATCCGTCTGTCTCCTCCAATCCTTTCTCTCCATTTTCTGCAGGATTTCCCTAGCTCTGTGTAATGTTTGGTTTTAGGTCTCTGCATATATTTTTCTCAGCTGTTGTATGAAGTCTCTGTGATAACACTTGAGTTAAAAAATGAAAAAGGGACTGAGTGTAGAAGAATTTCATTAAAAATAATTTCATAGACATTATTTATTTTACCAGATTGGCTTTGTTCTATCCTAGGTCTTTATCACCTCTGGGTCCTGGCTTTCAAGTAAGTATCAGGGGTGGTCTCCATTTCAGCTTCAATTTAAAGCTGGACCATTCATTTGCTTCTCAGAAAATTCTGCGACACCTTTACTCCAGAACATCATGTCATACAGTTTTTTCACATGCTTAGTTATAGTTAACCAAAGATAGTTTATAATATGTACGGCTATTAAGGAGTGTGCTGTTTCCAGAGTTTTTTACCAACCTCTTTATCATTTATATATGAGGGCTACTGACTTTTTTTATTCCATCCTGTTCTCTAAAAGTGTATGTCAGTTGTGGGGTTCCTTATGTATATTATATTATTTGAAAATTGTAATATTTTGACCTTATTTCTAATCGCCTTGATCTCTGCAGCTGTACACATTAATGTTACTCAAATGATCTTGGCACTGGAATCCTTGCTATCTTCCCAATGTTCTGCTTTCCCAAATGAACGACACATACACATAGCATTTATATTTGTATATGCCTTAGCCAGCTTAATGGCTTGGCCACTTCATAACCTCCACATGGCTAACCCTCCCTCTGATATTCCGAAGTTATTACTTACTAAAATCTGTATTCCATCTTTGCTGTCCTAGGCCCATGCTTGCAGCCTTTTGGGGCTCTGATTCCCTGACTCCTACATGGCAACTTTGTTCTCTGTCCTACACCTCTCATGTGTGGTGACTTGGTTCTCCTTCTCTCAACATGGCAGAACTTGTCTTCCTCCTCTTCCTTCCATTCCTGGGAATCCTAAAAGTACCACCTCTGTCTCCCTGCACACCAGCAGCTTTATACATCAATCAAAACCAACTGAGGCAAGATCCCTCAGTCTAACATGAGGAACACTGCAAACAGGTTTGTGGTGAACACAATTAGAATGAAAATACAAGCATCTACACATATTTTTATTCTTTTATAGTTCTAACTAGAACATCAAATACTATATTGAATACATATAAAGAGAATAAACAGTTGTGTGTTTTTCATTTTTAATTTGGTATTTTATTTATTTTCATTTCAAATGTTGTCCCCCATTCCCAGTTACCCCTCCACAAACCCCCCTACTCCTCCCCCGGCTTCTATGAGAGTGCTCCCCCACCCACCCTCCCATTCCTGCCTCAAGTGACCTAACATTCCCCTATCCTGGATCATCTATCCTCCATAGAATCAAGGGACTCCCCTCCCATTGAAACCAGATAAGGCAATCCTTGCTATATATGCAGCTGGAGCCATGGGTCCCAACTTGTGTACTCTTTGGTTTGTGGTTTAGTACCTGGGACCTTAATGGATCTGATTGGTTGATATTCAAGTTCTTTTTATGGGTTTGTAAACCATTTTAGCTCCCTCAGTCCTTTCTCTACTCCTTCATTGGAGATCCCATGCTCAGTCCAATGGTTGGTTGTTTACATCCACATCAGTATTGCTCAGGTTCTGGCACAGCTTCTCAGTGGACACCTATACCAAGCTCCTGTCAATAAGCACTGCTTAGCATTAGCAATTGTCTGGGTTTGTTGTCTGCAGATGGGATGAATCCCTAGGTGGAACACTCTGGATGGTCTTTCCTTCATTCTCTGCTCTACTCTTTGCCCCTGCATTTCCTTTTAACAGGAGCTATTCTGGATTAATAATTTTGAGATATGTGGTGATGGCCCCACACCTCAAATGGGCACCATGAGTATCAGCAAACGTGCTTTAAGTTTCTCTCCATTTAATTTGAGGTTGCCTATCAACTTACTGAATAGTGCATTTGATGTTTAATTATGCCCCTTGTGTTCCTGATCTCTTCAAGATTTTTTTTATAATGAAATAGTGTTATTTCTTATCAAAATCATTTTCAGCATCTAAGGCAATGAAATGGTCATGATTTTTTTCTCCAGTTCCATTATATGCTGGACTTTATTGACAGATACAACATGTTAACATGGTTAACCATCTGTGCATCTCTGGGATGAAGTCTACTTAATCATGGCAGATGATATTTTTGATGTAAGTTTGTGGATATTTTACTGAGTATTCTTGCATCAATGTTCATTAGCAAAATTGGTCTGAAATTCTTTTGTTGAATCTTTGTGTGGTTTGGGTATTTGGGTGACTGTGGCTTCAAATTTTTTTAATATTCCTTCTATTTAGTAGACTAATTTGAGGAGTATTGGTATTAGCTCTTCTCTGAAAGTCTGGTCAAATTCTGCACTAAACTGTGTAGCACTGTGCCTTTTTGCTGTTGTTGTTTTGTTTTATCTTGTTCAGAAATGTTCAATGACTACTTCTATGTCCTTAGGGGTTACAGTACTATGTAAACTGTGTATCTGATCTGTAACTGTGATAAGTGGTATGTATCAAGAAATTTGTCAATTTTTCTCCAGATATGTATAATGTTGTGGAGTACAGGTTTGTGAAGTGTGATCTAATGATATTTTGGATTTCCTCAATGCCAGTTGGTAAGTCCCATTAATTAATTAATTAACTTATTTATTTTTTTTATATTTTTGATTGTGTTAACTTGGGTAGAGTCTCTCTGCCTTTTAGCTACTTTGGATAAAAGTTTGTCTATATTGCTGATTTTCTTAAAGAACAACTTCCTTGTTTCATTAATCTCTTGTACTTTTATTGTATTGATTTTAGTCTTCCATTTGATTATTTTCTGTCATCTACTCCTCGTGGGTGTATTTTCTTTTCATTCTAGAGCTTTCAGGCATGCTGTTAAGTTTCTAATATTTCTCTATGCTATGAACTATTTTCTCTTGTGCTCTGAACTTTGATTTTGGAACTGCTTTCATTAAGAAAGTTCAGTAAATTTAAATACATCATGCATTCATTTTTATTAAATTCTAGGATATCTTTAATTTCACTCTTAATTCTGTCTTGATCCAGAGGTCACTCAATAGGAAGTTTTCCAATTTTTGTGTGTCTGCAGGCTTTCTCTGGAATCCAGATTTAATCCCTGATAAAATACAAGGGACTATTTGAATTTTCTATTTGTTGTAACTCCTGTGTTTCTGAGTATGTGGTCAATTTTGGAAAAAGTTTCCATGATCTAATGCAAAGAGAGTATATTCTTTGTGGTTGGATCAAATGCTCTGTAAGCATCTGTTAGGTCCATTTGACTCATAATATTGATTTGTTCCATTATCTTCTTGGTTTCTGGCAGAACAGGGCTCTTTTGCTGGAATTGTGTTTTGATGGATATGAAGCCCAGGAGAGGGAGTGCTCAAGAGGACAGCTTGGAAAGCTTTAAAGAGTGTTAGTATGTTGTGGATTATGGCTGACATAAGATTCCTAATACTACTAAAGCCTCCAGTAAAGTAGGAATCTTCTGTAAGAGTTATGGAGTGAGATATGAAAGATTTTTTCCAATGTATTATTAAGAAGAAAATAATGATTCTATGAAACTATTCTTTCCAAGCTTTAACAACAGTTAGCAGATTGTAAGCAGCATCTTTCATGGAGTTTTTTTTTTCTTTTTTCTTTATTGTATATATTCTATATTTACAATTCATTTCCCTTTTTCTGGTTCCCCACCCCCCAAAGGTCCCACATGTCCTTTTACCTCCCCCTGCTCCCACATCCACCCCCTCCCACTTTACTGTTCTTGTACTCTCCCACAATGATGTTTTGGTCCATTCTAGCACCAGTGTCCACTCCTTTCTTCTTGTGAGACATCACTTGATATGTGATTTGTGTCTTTGGTGTTCCAAGCTTCTAGGCTAATATCCACATATCAGTGACTGAATACCATGGGTATTCTTTTGAGACTGGGTCACCTCACTTAGTATGACATTCTCCAGCTCCATCCATTTCTCTAAGAATTTCATGAATTCATTGTTTCTAATGGCTGAATAGTACTCCATTGTGTATATATACCACATTTTTTTTTATCCATTCCTCTGTTGAGGGACATCTGGGTTCTTTCCAGCTTCTGGCTATTATAAATAAGGCTGCTATGAACATAGTGGAGCATGTATCCTTATTGCATGCTGGTGAATCTTCTGGGTATATTCCCAGGAGTGGTATGGCTGGGTCCTTTGGAAGTATCACGCCCAGTTTTCTGAGGAACCACCATACTGATTTCCAAAGTGGTTGTACCAGCTTGCATTCCCACCAGCAGTGGAGGAGTGTTCCTCTTTCTCCACATCCTCGCCAACACCTGATGTCTTCTGAGTTTTTAATCTTAGCCATTCTGACTGGTGTGAGGTGAAATCTCAGGGTTGTTTTAATTTGCATTTCCCTAATGACTAGTGATGTTGAACATTTTTTAAGGTGTTTCTCAGCCATCCGAATTTCTTCAGGTGAAAAGTCTCTGTTTAGCTCTGTACCCCATTTTTGGATAGGGTTATTTGGTTTTCTGGGGTCTAACCTCTTGAGTTCTTTGTATACATTGGAGATTAGCCCTCTGTCGGATGTGGGGTTGGTGAAGATTTTTTCCCAATTTGTTGGTTGCTGATTTATCCTTTTGACAGTGTCTTTTGCCTTGCAGAAACTGTAGTTTTATGAGGTCCCATTTGTCTATTCTTGTTCTTAGAGTATAAGCAATTGGTGTTCTGTTCAGGAATTTTTCCCCTGAGCCGATGTCTTCAAGGGTCTTCCCCAGTTTCTTTTCTATTAGTTTTAGTGTGTCTGGTTTTATGTGGAGATCCTTGATCCACTTGGAGTTGAGTTTGGTGCAAGGAGATAAGAGTGGATCAATTCTCATTCTTCTGCATGTTGACCTCCAGTTGAGCCAGTACCATCTGTTGAAAAGGCTATCTTTTTTCCACTGGATGTTTTCAGCTCCTTTGTCGAAGATCAATTGGCCATAGATGTGTGGGTTCAATTCTGGGTCTTTGATCCTATTCCATTGATCTGCTTCCCTGTCACTGAACCAATACCATGCAGTTTTTAATACCACTGCTCTGTAATATTGCTTGAGGTCCGGGATATTGATTCCCCCAGAAGTTCTTTTGCTGTTGATGATAGTTTTAGCTATCCTGGGTTTTTTGTTATTCCAGATGAATTTGAGAATTGCTCTTTCTAGCTCTATGAAGAACTGAGTTGGGATTTTGATGGGGATTGCATTGAATCTGTATATTTTAAATGCAAGAATAGCCTCCAGTAAAGCAGGAATCTTCTGCAGGAGATCTGGTCTGAGAGATGACAGATGTTTTCAATAGATTATTAAGAAGAAAAATAGATCTGTGAAAATATTCTTATTTTGCAAAAACTAACTCCAGAGTCATGTTATAAAACTTTCTATCACAATGAGACCAGTAAGCAATAGGGATAGAAATCTTCAAGGTGATTATTCACAACAGAAGAGTCTTTGCCGCTTTCCCACCTCTAAAACACTCACAACAAGCAAACAAAAAAAATGCATTCAGACTCAGAGTCAAAGAAATAACAAGAGGGCATTCCACTCTTATGTGTTGGTGTGTTGGTGGACTTAGGAAGATTGCCAGCATATTGTTTTTCAAATTAATCAGGAGAATTACACATTAGTCACACAATGCCTACAATGGTTTTTATATTAGATATGTGTGCATGGTGAAAGGTACATCAAAACAAATGTATTTATCTAAATAACATCTGTTGAATAGATTTTAAACTAAAAAAAACTATTTTTTCCATTTTTGTTTTCTTCATGGGGTAATTGTGTAAATCAATAAAAGAAATATACAAGTTTTATTCACTTAGCGCACTCACAGCATTGTGATGTCAGCTACTGCCGAATTTTCCTAGACAGTAGTGTTTGGAGGGGAAAAGAGAAGGTAGAATTACTGTAATCATATTAAAATATTAAAATAACATATAAATAAATACCCAACTGAATTTATACAAAATAATTCTCTTATTTTCCTGTTCAGTCATCCACAGAAAATGTAAATGTTTTTTGAACTCTATTTGAATATTTAACTTCAACTGACTTACATTTTATTGAGATGTCATTAGGGTTTTTTTGTACTTTGTTTACTCTAGAGATAAACATATCCATTATTCTTTTAGGTAAAAATCATCTGCTGTTATTAATGCAATTTTCACAAATATAGGTAGAAATTCTTTGGGCTTACCCATCTATTTTATTTTTAATTGTTGCCATGTTCTAATTCCTCTTCCTTGATCAATTTCACAATGAAAATGAGATTTATCTGAGAGGAATCTAGGATAACTGAAAGGCAAACTACAGATATGAAGTACAAGCATTTGGCATCTAGCTTTGCAGAGATAGTGCTTCAAAATAATAGTTTTCCTAATGTGTTATAAAGCAGTTGTATACATGTAGCTTTGTGTTCTTTGAGTGTTGACTTGATATTACTTTCAAACGTATGAAGCAAGTTGTTCTAGAACGTCTGAAAAAATACTGTTTTTCTCTTTCAAAAGACTTCAACAGTTTACTCTTATGGCCCCAAGAATTACCTAGAAAATGTAATACCAGCCTGATTAACACTATAGAGCCAAAGTCCCCAATGCTTTTTAAGGTCGTCCTGTTTTTCTCCTTAGGATCAGATAATAATGGATATATTAATATTCACTATATTTCTGTTCACAGAGTCTAGCAATGACTATGTACCATTGTTTTCTGTGTATAAAAATATAAAATAAAATATTAAGTTTGATATCTGGGTTTACAGAATTGTAGAATATCAATGTTAGTCTTCAGGTCTTTATACCATACTATAAATCCCACTCTTGGGGTATAAAGCACAGCTAACTGTTCATGAAGTCCAGTTCTTTATGCTTGTTCTTGTCTTAGTATAAAAATCTTTGCATGTGGTGTGTGTGTGCATGTATGTGTGTGTTTGGGTGTGTGTTTTTATATTTGTGTGTGTGTTCATGTGTGCTTGCATGTGTGCATGTGCATTAGTGCATCTCATGTGTAAAAATTTTGTCCACTGGCTAACATAGTGCATTCTATGTCCACCTTAACTTTTGAGATAGAGTTTCTCACTGAGCCTGGAGCTTACCCATTGAAACAAATAGCTTGTGTTATGAAAATCTTTATTCCTATAGTATTAAGAATGTAGAAAGGCAATACCAGGTTGAGATATTATATGGACACTGGTGCTTCTTCATACTTTCACAGGCATGTTACTTACTGAGATATCTTCCTAGAACCTGCAGAAAACTCTATATAGAAAAGCAGTGGTCAATATTTATTTACAAATTTGGCATATGTCTTATCAAAAATAAGAGAAATAATTCAGTTTTTAATAGCACAGGACATATTTCCAGAGGATTCTGTTTCAATATCCAACACTTACATGACAACATATCATTTTTAAATTCCAGACAAAAGAGATCCAATAACCTCATCTGACCTCTCAGTGCATCATTCTCACCATAATGCATAGTTATAAACACAGAGAAAACACCCAGAAATGCAAAAGAAGAAAGATAGAAAAAGAAGGAAGGAAGAAAGAAAGAAAGGAAGGACAGAAGGAAGGAGTAACTATCCACAAATTTCTAACATCTCATGAATATTAAAATGGTTAATGCTGATTCTTAACTATATATAGACTTCTCAAGTAAGCAAAATACTTGTGGAATACATATATACATACATACATACATACATATATGTATATATATATATATCACTCATAAATCTCATGAGAAATGATAATGTTATAATAATTAAAGACAGTTCAATCCAATTCTTCAATATTTCTTCTATGATTAACAAGTCAAATTGTAAAGAATCTTTTATACCTACTTCTCCATCCGGTATCATAACACATTAAACTTACAACTAATTACTCATTGCATGATATGCATCAAGACATCAATCATGTCAATACAAATTTCATGGTTTGTCTTTGCCTAGATATATTTTGAGACTTAACAAAATTGTTCTGAATCAATCTAAGAGAATTCCGCAAGGTTTAGTTCATCTAAATGATTCTTGAAGAGGAATAGGTAATTTAATCAAAGGATGTTTTGCAGCATATCTTCACACAGACACTTATCCTTTGCAGTCCAGAGGTTTTCAGGCAGCAGAGTTTCAAGTTTGAGCATTTCTTGTGCAAGAAGCAGAACAAAGATTGTTCCCAAGACACTGTGTTTAGCTTTCTGAAGATATCCTGAAAGATTAACTGAGGAGACCTACTCAAGTTTATCTATCCCAGCAGTCCTTAGGGGTAGAGAAATTGGTACAAAGGAAATATTCCTTAATAAACAAAGAAGATAAAATGTTATCTTCACTCAACCCCTGGAGCAAAAATCAACCATGCTACTATATACTGAGCAATTAATAAAAACAGAATCCTTTGGGAAAAGGCTGTTGAAATTTCCCAGTGAACAATAGTGATCCTCAAAACCTCATGCTTTGAAAAGCACACACAGAGAGTCCTCATCTTTCTAGGCTCAGTATATGCAATAAGGAAAGGCAATAATAGAGCAAAGAAAAGATATGATTTTAGCCATAAGAGATTAGTTAATTACAGTTCCAATTTCAAGAATGTTAGCAATAAATAAGAGTCAAAAATGAGATACATATCCTGAAAAAATGAACAAAAATTATTAAGAAAAAAATAAATAAGTTAAAACCATACACATTCATAAATTTAAAGTTACTACTTTTGGGACAACAATAGCCAAATTGGTTTATAAATTAAAACCAATTTCTATGTAATTTTAATTTATTTTATGAATACATATAAGAAAGCCAACTGTAAAACTAATAATATTTTTTTATTTCAAAACATATAGCAAATCTACAATCATGCAGAAAAATATGCAGTCCAAATATAGTAATGAATGTTATAATTTATTTTGTAAAAAATGTAATGGAAGGCAGAATATTCTTTTGGAGTTTAGAGATATAGCTGGGTAATAGAGTACTTAGCATATCCAATGCCAGCAAAGGAATAGATTTCTTTTAATATGTGTGTGTTTGTGTGTTTGTATGTATGTGTGTGTTTATGTGTGTGTGTATGCTTATTCACAAAACCATGTTCATATTAATACTAGTGTGTGAGAGTGGTTATCATCCATGTGGAGAACAACATAAAACCATCATCCTCAGGAATATATCATTCTTTGCCTTTGACAAAGAATCATTCAGTGACATGAAGTTCAGTAATCAAATTTTAATCGCTGGCCACAAAATCCTAAGGGTGTTTTTTCTATCTCTTCAGATTTGGGATTACAAACAGCGTGAACCCTGATCAGCTTCTTATATGGATTTGGGGAATAGAGTCCAGATCTTCTTTACACTTCTAAGGAAGCATCTTTGCCAACTAAGTCATCTCCAGTCCTAGCTTTTAAAACTATGAAGGATTACAGGTAAATGGGACACACAAACATAAATGCATTCTATTTGATTAACCATGCATAAAAGTAAAGTACGCCAGCTACCAAGTACACACCCACATTAAGAGCCTGCATGCTTCCCAAGAGGTTTGTAGTAATCAGACACAGGTGACAAGTACACAAGCCAGCTGAGCAAAACACAGGCCCAGCTGACACAGGACCACCCCCCCACACACACCCTGCATACAACCACCACTACCACCACCACCATCTCCCTGTCAGGCTCCATCTATTTTTCCAGCCAGCTTTCTCCCCAGGCCAAATCAGTAGCTGGATGCCAACTCACAGTCAACCACCTGCTTGCTTCTCAGGAGGCCCAAAGTAAGCAGGGACACAGCCTGCCAGTCTCCCAGAAGGTATGTAGTAACCAGGGACACAGGAAGCCTGCTGTAACCAGAAACATAAGAGGCCCACCCTAACCAGAGAAATCCCTGCCTGCCTCTAAGGAGACCAACTCTATGTGCCTGCAAGCTCCGTTAAGACCAGAGAAAACCTTATAGGCAGAGGTAGGCATAAGAGCATAAGTCACAGAACCCAGTAAAATTTGACACCATCAGAACCCAGTTCTTCCACCACAGCAAGCTCTGGACACCCTAACATGCATGAAAAGCAAACTAGTGACCTAAAATTGCATCTCATGAAGATGATAGAGGCCTTTAATGAGAATATAGCGAGCTCCCTTAAAAATATAGGAAAACACAGGCAAACTGGTACAAGCCCTTAAGGAAGAAATAAATCCCTTAAAGAAATATAGAAAAGAATAATAAAGCAGGTAAAAATTGAACAAATTTGTCAAAGAACCAAACATGTATATAGAAACAATAAAGAAAACTTAAAAGGGAGCAACCATGGAGATAGACAAGTGATCAGGAGCTACATAGGCAAGCATCACCAAGAGAATACAAGAGATAGAAGAGAAACTCTCAGGGATAGAAGATAACACAGAAAATATTGACACATCATTTAAAGAAAATACAAAGTATAAAAAAATTTAATCTAAAACATCCAGGAAATTCAGGACACAATGCACAGATCAAATCTAAAACTGAAACAAAGAGCAAAGTTGAAGAATCCCAGCTCAAAGGCCCAGAAAAGAACTTCAACAAAATCATAGAAGAAAACTTCCCTAAACTAAAGAAAAAGTTTTCCATAAATGTGCAAAGAGCATACAGAAAATAAAATAGATTGAACCAGAGAAGAAAATAGTCTTGTCACATAATAATCAAAATACTAAATGCACAGAACAAAGAATATTAAAACGTGTAAAAGAAAATGGTCAAGTAGGTTGTAAAGGCAGATGTATCAGAATTTCATATACCAGCCTCCTCAACGTAGATTTTAAAAGCCAGAAGATGCTGGGCAGATGTCATCCATACCCTAAGAGAGAACACAAATGCCAGCCTAGGATACTATAGCCAGAAAAAAACTCAGTCACCATAGATGGAGAAACCAAAATATTTCATGACAAAATGAAATTTAAACAATATCTTTCTACTAATCTAGCCTCACAGAGGATACTGGAATGAAATGTATAACACAAGGAGGATAACAGCTCCCAAGAAAACAGATCTTAACATTCAAGAACAAACCCAAACGAAGAGAATCATATACAACATATAATACCACATCCAGTAAAAATATAGCAGGAACTAAAAATCATTTTCTCTAATATCTCTCAACATCAATGGACCCAATTCACCAATAAAAAAAACCCAGTCTAACAGACTGGATATGTAACAAGATCCAGTATTTTGCTCCATACAAGAAACACCTCAGTGATAGAGACTGATTAAAAATCTGGAATGAAATTTCCAAGCAAATGGTCCCAAAATAAGTTCAAGTTGCTAGTCTCATATCCAATAAAATAGACTTTCAACCAAAAGTTATCAAACAAGATAGGAAAGGATACTTCATAGTCATCAAAGGAAAAATTTATCAAGTCTCAACTCTGACCATTTATAACCCAAATGAAAGATTACCCATAATCCTAAAAGAAACTTTACTAAAATAAAACTCAAAACACACATTTAACCTTGCACAATGCTAGTGAGAGACTTCAACACCCGACTCTCACCAATGGATAGGTTATTGAAACAGAAACTAAGAGACACAGGGAAACTAAGAGAAGTTATGAAGCAAATGGATTAAACAGTTATCTAAAGAACATTTCACCCCAAAACAACAGTACCTCATGAAATCTTCTCCAAAATTATACATTTATCTGGACAAAACCAAGATTTTATATATACAAGAAGATTATAATAATCCCATTTATATTTTCAGAACACCAGGGATTAAAGCTGGATTCAGAATCAACAAAAAACAATAAAAAGTGCACATACTGCTGGACACTGAACAACTCCCTGATCAGTGATAATTTGGTCAGGGAAGAAATAAAGAAAGACATCAAGGACTTTATAGAATTCAAAGAAAATGAAGATACATCATAACCAAACTTGTGGGACCCAAGGAAAGCAGTGTTAAGAGAAAAAATTCAGAGCACTAAGTGCTTTCATTAAGAAATTGGAAAGATGCATACATGAAACTTACCAACAAATTTAAAATTCTAGAACACAAGAAAGCAAACTCATCCAAGAGGAGTAGAGGTTGGAAATGTTGGAAATAGTCAAACTATGACTCAAAATTGACCACTTATAAACAAAGAGAAAAATGCAAAGAATCAACAAAAACAAGAGCTGGTTCTTTGAGAAAATCAGCAAGATAGATAAACCTTTGGCCAAACTAACTAAAGGGCACAAAAAATTTCCAAATGAAAAAAATCTGGAATGAAGGTGAAGACATAATAACAGAAACTGAGGAAATTCAAAAATCAACAGATCCTACTGCAAATGTCAATACTCTACCAAACTGTAAAACCTAGATTAAATGGATAATTTTCTAGACTGATACCACATAGCAGAGTTAAATCTAGATCAGATAAACTATGGAAACAGTCCCATAAACACTAAGGAAATAGAAATAGTCATCAAAAACCACCCATCCCCCCCCAAAAAAAGGAAACCAGGGCCACATAGTTTTAATGCAGAGTTATACCAGACCTGTAAAGAAGACCTAATATCAATACTCAAACTATTCCAAGAAGAAAAAACAGAAGGGATACTACCTAATTAATTCTACAAAGCCACAGTTAATCTAACACCTAAACCACACAACAACAAAAAATAGAACTTCAAAACAATCTCCTTTATGAATATTGGTGAAATAATACTCAATAAAATTCTTACAAACAGAAACTAAGAACACATCAAAACCATCTTTCACAAAGAACAAGAAGGCATTATCCCAGGAATGCATGGATAGTTCAGTATATGAAAATTCATAAACAAAATACAATATATAAACAAACTCAATGAAAAAAGGCACATAATGATGACATTAGCTTCTGAAAAAGCCTTTCAAAATACAGTGCTCCTTCATGTTAAAAGTAATGGAGAGATCAGGAACTCATAACACATACTTAACCTAATAAAAATAATATATTGATAACCAACAGTCAACATCAAATTAAATAGAAAGTAATTAGAAGCAATCCTACTAAAATCTGGAACAAGATAAGGTTGGCCTCTCTTTCCCTATCTATTCAATATAATACTCAAAGTTCTAGCCAGAGCAATTAGAAAACAAAAGGAGATTGGAAAACAAAAACAAATTGGAAAGGAAGAAATCAAAGAATCAATATTTGCAGATGGTATAATAGTATACATAAATTCCACCATAGAATTCCTACTGCAGATAAACAACTTTTGGCAAATAAAAATATATAAAATGAAACAAATCAGTAGCATTCCTTTGTACAAATGATAAAAGGTCTGAGAAATATATTAGAGAAACAACACTCTTCACAATAACCAGAAATAATATAAAATACCTTGGTGTAACTCTTACCAAGAAGGTGTAAGATCTGTATGACAAGAACTTCAAATCTCTGTAAACAGACATTAAAGAAGATGTCAGAAGACTGAAAGATTTCCCATGCTCATGTATTGGTTGGATTAATATAGTGAAAATGGCCTTCTTACCAAAATCAATCTACAGACTCACTTCAATCCCCATCAAAGTTCCAAAACAGTTCTTGCAGATATGAAAAGAGCAATTCTCAACTTCATATGGAAAAACAAACATATAAGAAAAACTAGGATAGCCAAAACAATATATAACGATAAGAGAATTTGCAGGGAAATCACCATTCTTGACCTCAGGCTGTACTACAAAGCAAAGTGATAAAAATCGTGTGGTAAAAGTACAGAAACAGACATGTTGATCACTGCAATTGAATCAAAGTAAACTCACACACCTATGTACACTTGATTGTCGACAAAGAAGCCAAAAACATACAGTAGATAAAAGAAAGCATCAGTAAATGGTGCTAGTCTAACTGGCAGTCTGTTTGTAGGAGAATGAAAATAGGTTTATAGTTATCACCCTGCACAAAGCTCAAGTCCAAGTAGATCAAGGATTTTAAAAGAAAACCAGATATACTGAATCTAATAGAAGAACAAGTGAGAAAGAGCCTTAATCTCCTTAGGATGGGTGGAAATTTCCTGAACAGAACATCAATGCCTCTAATATCAACAATCAATAAATTGGGCTTCCCTAAGCTGAAAAGCTCCTGTAAGTCAAAAAACACCATCAATAAGACAAATTGGCAGCCTACAGAATTAGAAAAAACAATCTTCACTAACTATATATCTGACAGAGGGTTAATATCTAAAACATATAATGAACTTAAGGACTTAACATCCAAAAAACCAAATAACCCAATTAAACAATGGGGTACAGAGCAAAAGACAGAATTCACATCAGCAGAGTCTTGAATGCTTCAGAATAAGTTAAAGAAATGTACAAAGTTTTTACATTGCAGAGAACCACAAATCGAAATGACCTTGAGATTTCACTTCACTCTAATCAGAATGACTAGGATAAAAAACTCAAGTATCCATTCCTCTGTTGAGGGACATCTGGGTTGTTTCCAGCTTCTGGCTATTATAAATAAGGCTGCTATGAACATAGTGGAGAATGTATCCTTATTGCATACTGTGGTATATATACACAATGGAATACTATTCAGTCATTATAAACAATGAATTCATGAAATTCTTAGAGAAATGGATGGAGCTGGAGAACATCATACTAAGTAAGGTAACCCAGTCTCAAAAGAATACCCATGGTATGCAGTCACTGATAAGTGGATATAAGCCTAGAATATTGGGACACCAAAGACACAATTCACATACCAAATGATGTCTGACAAGAAGAAAGGAATGGACACTGGTGCTGGAAAGGATCAAAGCCTCAGTGTAGGGGAATACCAGAACAGGGAAGTGGGAAGGGTTGGATGAGGGAGCAGGGGGAGGGAAAAGGGCATGTGGGACCTTTAGGGAGTGGGGAACCAAAAAAAAGGGAAATGAAATGTAAATATAGAATATATCTAATAAAATTTTTTTTGATCAAAAAAAAAAAAAACCTCAAGTAACAGTACATGCTGTAGAGACTATGGAGAAAGAGGATACATCACTGGTGGGATTACAAACTGGTACAACCACCCTGGGAATGAATGTAGTGGTTCTTCAGAAAATTATCAATTGTTCCTCCTGAAGATCTAGTTGTACCACTCTTGGGCATGTTCCCAAAAGTTACCCGACCATACTACAAGAACATACCCTCTACCTTCTTTATATCAGCTTTATTTGTAATAGTCAGAAACCGAGAAAAGGGCCAAATGACCCTCAATCAAAGAAAGGATACAGAAAATGTGGTTCCATTTACAAAATGGAGAACTATTCAGCTATTAAAAATGAGGAAATCATGAATTTTGCCACAAATTGATGGAACTAGAAAATTTTATCCTAAGTGTGTTAACTCAACCATGCATGGTATGTCCTCACTGATTAGTGAATATTATATAAAAGCACAGAATACCAAGAACACAATCCACTGACAGCAAGAAGGATAACAAGTAAAAATTTCCAAGTAAGAATATTTCATCCATGTAGAAGCTGGAGTGAGGGAGTCAGGGAAGGGGTTGGAGGCAGGTAGAGAAAATAATCACAGAATGCAGAGAAAGGAAATTATGTGGGTAGGAAAGGGAGTGGAAGGGGATGTGAAAAGGGAAACAGGATCAGGTATGGGGGTGGCAGGAGTCAAGAGAGATGCCTAGAAGGCCACGATATTGAGTTGAAATAAGATATATGGTTGGGGTGTAACTCGGGTGTGGGGAACCCTCTAGAGAGTAATAAAGAACCAACAGTTAAGATACTCTAAGAACTAAATAGGGGTTACTATAGACAAAACACCCAACATTGGAGAGAGGGAACTTAAAAGGTCTTCCTCTAGAAGATAGTCAGGGTCTCAAGCAGAGGGACTGGGTTACTAACCCACAGTCAAAATTTTTGACCCAAAACTGTTCCTGTCTAAAAGACCTGCAGGGATAAAAATGGAGAAGAGACTAAAGGAAGGGTAGTCCGATGGGTCCATTGAGTGGCCCAACTTTGGATGTATCCATAGAAGGGCACCAAGGCCTGATACTATTTCTGATGCCATGATGTGCCTACAGACAAAAGTCTGGCATGGTTGTTTCCAGAGAGGCCCTACCAGCAGCTGAGACAGTTGTAGATATTTAGAGACAACCATTGAACTGAAGTCAGTTACCCCTAATGTTGAATTAGGGGAAGGATAGAAGAAGCTGAAGTGGAGATTGACATAGGAAGACCAGCAGTCCCAATTAATCTAGACCCTAGGGTGCTCTCAGAGTCTGAGCTACTAACCAGGCACACACAAGGTCCAGTACAAGGCCCCTGGCATAATATAGTAGATGCTTGTCAGGTCAGGTGTTAGTGGAAGAAGATGTGCATAATCCTGTAGAGACTTGAATTCCCAAGGAAGTGGGAGGTCTGTAGGGTGACACCCTCTCAGAGGTAAGAGGGAGGCGGAATAGGAGGGGGAATTGTAGGTGGGGGTCAGAGAGGGGGGAAATGTTGGGAATTTAAATAAATTAACTAATCAAAATTGGAAAAAATGTTTTACAGACTCTAAACAGCAACCCTAATTCTTATTTATCCTTATAGAAAATTTGTGTTTGGAAATCTATAATCTAGCAAGAATTTGGAGTTTTGCTTCTTTTTCTCAAAATTAAAAACATCTTAAACTCTCAAGAAAGAAAAATAAAGTAAATCAAAGACCCATATACCCAAAGCAAATATTTTAGAAGGAAACAGACGTTAAGATTCATGGCCTTTTATTTGATAATGGATTTTTGTTAACAAAAATTAACACAATGTAGAAAAATCATATGTTGTATTGTATCAAATTTTAAAAAAGCATATCATCTCTAAATCTTTGGAATAATAATATTAAATAAAACTAAAAAACCATAAATATGGAAAATAATCATAATAAAAGAAGATAGGTTAGAAAAGCCAAGGACAGTGGGGGACTACAATGAAATCATGCATTGTATTTCAGATATGATAGAGCAGTGGCACATATAAACTCACCATGGCTGAGACTAAGTGCACAAGACCTTGTAAGATCAACCTGTCAAAGTCTTTGGAAAGAGGATTGAGAGGTTCAACAACCCCAACCTCAAGCTGGCAAGCAGTTGTCAATGAGTGCTTGGTGTTGAGATACTGGAAATCAGTTTTCTCCTGAGATATGACTCTGAGAGATTATTTGTCTTCCAATAGATAGCCTTATACTTATGTACATACCGGAAGCATGTAATGGACTTACTGGGATTTTAGAATATCACCTACAATTACAAGGGAATGGTGGTGTGGATATCCTGGAAATTGGAGAGGAGGAAACTGACAAGTATTTGATAAAAATTAAATAAATGCAGGTATAAAAAACTCCAATTCTGAAAACAACTTAATACACATCTGTGTGAATACAGTTACATTGTCCTGCACTGAATGAAGAAAGCAGTCCACAATAAAAAATTAAAATCAACAAAAATACTTCCATATGTGCAAGTTAAAAGTGCAGAACAAAGTAAGAAACAAAAGAACCAAGGTATGTAACTCCATAAAATTACCCATAATTTTAGTAAGGACTATCAATAAGAGTTGACAAGTAGAACTTCTACTCATGGAATTCAGAAGAACAATTATAAATATGGATAAACATCTCAAATAAGATGTGTATATACTCCAAGATAAAAAACAAGCAGCTGAATTAAATATTGAATGTCAGATATCAGTTCAGGATATGAACTATGATAAAGACACAGAAATACTGAACCAAAATAAAAATAAACAATGATGGATATGAAACTGACAAAGATTAAAAGTAAAAGGTATAAAAACTATAAAAATAAAATTCAATGAAAACATATAATAATAAACTTTATTAAAAATTACCCTTGGAAACAAATTTTAAAAACTAAATAGTAAAATTAATCAGGCCTAAAGTCTGTACAATAAAGAGGACTTTGATATACTTACAAGAGGCATTCAAGTAAGGAAGTTGTGAATCTTTCAATAATTTTTACATTTGGTACCAAATATATTCACTTATCTACCACTAATATAAAAATTTATGTCAGAATTACAAGTATAAATAGAATCTGCTTTGAATCTCCTTTCATATCTCATGACTATTTCTTTGCATTCATTCCTTTCTCCTGCTCTTATATTTAGCCTTTTCTTGTTTTCTTTTCCAATCTTATATTGTATCCACATGTATACTTGTTAAAAATATACACACACATACACACATGCACAAATTCACACAATATACACAAAATGCTTTTGTAAAGTTGAGATTTAGTGAAGTTACTCTCTATCTGATTTTTTGAAAAAGCTTTTTTCTTAGAGATTAATAGTAGCCCATTTTATTTATTTGTCAAATTTTTATGATTCATCAATCTGCTAGTAGAAATTTAGGTTGATTCCATTGGCTTCCTAACATAAATAGAGCTACAATAAACATGGATATTTAGTTATCTTTGTTGTAGGATTTGTAATACCTTGGGTATACAAATATGCTGAGAAGTAGAATATTTGACTAACAATGGAGATCCATTTTAAATTTATTGAGTAAGTGTTAACCTTCTATAATTGCTATATTAATTTGTACTTCCCCACCCCAGCAAGGCAGAAGCATTTCCTTTATAACACCTGTTGTCAGATTTGTTAATGTTGTGATGAGGAGGTATCTCAAAGTAGTTTTAATTTATATTTTCTTAATGAATAAATATTTTAAAGATATTTAAAATGGTTACTAGAATTTTTTCCCTTCTTTTGAAAACCATCATTTCAGTAGTTTACTTGTTGACTGGCAGTTTTATTTCTTGCTGTTTAACTTCTGTAGTTAGTTGCAAATTCAGGATAATATCTCAATGATTGATGTAGAGCTATTAATAAGGATGAGAAATTAATAGACACTAAATTTATTTGTTGTATTAACTCAGTTTCAAAAGTAATCAAAATATTTCATTTTATCTTATATTCACAATGATGTTACATTATTTTATTACAATGCCATCTAATGTACAAGCTACATTGCTGAACACAAAGTAAAGTATGATTTTTATATAAAATAAATAAATGAAGTCTAAAACTAGTCTATAAGAAATATTAAAATTTAATTAGTATTGAAAACCTAATAGCTAGTAAAATAGACCTGCATAGCTTGTGTACAGTATGTTACCAATAGCAGAATAATTAATTTCAAAGCTACTTGAATGTTTCTAAACCAACTAAAAATAAGGAGCACTTCTAAAGTTCTTTATTAAACCAGTATTACCTGACACCAAAAAAAAAATTACCCAAATCCCTCCAGGAGAGAGATGGTCTCCCAGGAATGTTGATATACCTAACATCAGAGGTTCAGACCACTACTACAGTACCAATACCAGGGACAAGGGGTAACCACCTAAAGCCCACAGGACCCAGGAACTACTGAGAAGCTGGGAACAAGATCCTTCCAGTCGCTACCCGGCAGCATACCCTGTGCAACAGCTATCCACACCTTAATCCCACATGGAAAGAGCTGGTCTCCAGGAGAGCTGACATACATAAGATCATAGGCTCACAGGCTCACAGGTTCACTGGAGAGACAAGATTCAGTGAGAGCAAGACCAGCTAACACTAGAGATAAAGAGATGGCTAGAGTCAAGTACAAGAACATAAGTAAAAGTAACCAAGGCTATTTGGCAACATTAGAACCCAGTTCTTCCACGCCACAAGTCCTAAAAACCCCAACACACTGGAAAAGCAAGATTCTGATTTAAAATCACATCTCATGATGATGATAGAGAACATTAAGAAGGACATAAGTAACTCCCTTAAGGAAATACAGGAGAACAGAGGTAAACAGGTAGAAGCTGTTAAAGAGGAAAACATAAGTCCTTTAAAGAAATACAGGAAAACACAACCAAACAGGTGAAGAATCTGAACAAAAGCACCAGGATCTAAAAATGGAAATAGAATAAAGAAATGTCAAGGGAAGACAACCCTGAAGATAAAAAACTGAGGAAAGAGATCAGGAGTCATAAATGCAAGCATCACCAACGGAATATAAGATATGGAAGAGAAAATTAGGTGTTGAAGATACCTTAGAAAACATTGACACAATAGTCAAAGAAAATGCAAAATGCAAAAAATCTAACACAAAACATATAGGAAATCCAGGACAAGATGAGAAGACCAAACCTGAGAATAATACCTATAGAAGTCTATGACATTTCCCAGTTTAAAGGTCCAGTAAACGTATTCATCAAATTATAGAATAAAAATTCCCTAACCTAAAGAAAGAGATGACCATAAACATACAAGAATCTTACAGAGCTCCAAATAGAAAGAAACAGAAAAGAAATTCTTCCTATCACATAATAATTAAACACAAAATGCAAGAAAAAGGAAAGAATATTTAAAGCAGTAAGAGAAAGAGTTCAAGTAACATAAAAAGCAGATGTATCAGAATTACACCAGACTTCTCAAGAAAGACTCTAAAAGACAGAAAAGATCCTGAGAAGATGTCACACAGACCCTAAAAGAAAAAAAAATGCCAGGCCTGGCAAAACTCTCAATTAACATAGATGGTCAAATGAAGATATTCCATTACAAAATCAAATTTAAACAATATCTTTCCACAAATTCGTCCCTACAAAGGGTAATATATGGAAAACTCCAACACAAGAAGGGAAACTATACTCAGGAAGAAGCAAGAAATTAATCTTTTTCAACAAGTCCAAAAGAAGATGCTACACAAAATAGTTCCACCACTAAGAACAAAAATAATAGGAAGCAACAATCCATGGTACTTAATATCTCTTAACATAAATGGATTTAATTCCCCAATAAAAAGACAGAATGACAGACTGATATACAAATAGAACCCAGGATTTTGCTGCATACAGGAAAAACACCTCAGTGACAAAGACAGATACTACCTCAGAGTAAAAAGCTGGATTTTTTTTTAAGCAAATGGTACCAAGAAACGAGTTGGAGTTGTCATTCTAATATCCAATAAAATAGACTTTAAAACAAAAGTTATCAAAAAGAGATAAGAAAAAACATTTCATACTCTTTAAAGGAACAATCTACCAAGATGAACTCTCAATTCTTAACATCTATGGCTCAAACACAAGGGCACTCACATTCATAAAAGACATTTTGCTAAGTCCCAAAGTATACATTTAACCTCACACAATAATAGTTGGAGACTTCAACATGCCACTCTCTCTAATGAACAGATCATGGTAACAAAATATCAACAGAGATACAGTAAAATTAATAGAAGCTACAAACCAAAAGGATTTAACAGATATCTATAAAACATTTCATTTTAAAACAAAAGAATATGCCTTCTTCTTAACCTTCTCCAAAATGACCATAATAATGGTCACAAAACAAACCTCAACAGATACAAGAAGACTGAAAGAATCCTATGCATCCTATCAGATCACCATTGATGAAGGCTGGACTTCAATAACAAAAACAAAACAAAACAAAACAAAAACACAAAAAACAAAAAACAAATCAAAACAACAACAAAATAAACCCCAACAGCACAGAAAGCTCCAATACACAGGGAAGCTGAAGAACACTCAATGATAATGTGGTCAAAGAAGAAGTAAAGAAAGAAATCAGAAAGTTTTTATAATATAATGAAAATGAAGGCACAACATAACCAAAATTATGGGACACAAGGAAGGAAAAGGACACAAGAGGAAAACTCACAGCTCTGAGTACCTCCATAAAGAAACAGGAGAGAACATACACTAGCAGCTTAACAGTACACCTGAAAGCCCTATAACAAAAGGAATCAAACATACCCAATAGGAGTAGACAACAGGAAATAATAAAATTCAAGGCTGAAATAAACCAAGTATCAATAAAGAGAACTATATATAGAATCAACAAAATCAGGGGCTGGTTCTTTGAGAAAATCAACAAGATAGATAAACTTTTAGTCAGACTAAGCAGAGGGCACAGAGAGAGTATCCCATTTACCAAAATCAGAAATGAAAAGGGAAACATAACAAAAGAAACCAAAGAAATTAAAAAACAGAACAAAACAGCAGATCCTATTACAAAAGCCTATATTCAACAAAACTGCGAAATCTGAATGAAATGAATAATTTTCTAAACAAATACAAGGGACAAAAGGTAAATCAGGATCAGATGAACCATCCAAACAGTTCCATAACCCGTAAAGAAATAGCATTGTTCTAGTGCAGAATTCTCTCAGACCTTCAAAAACAAAATAACACCAATACACTTCAAATTATTCCACAAAATAGAAACAAAAGGACTACCTTTTGTAAGAAACAATATATTACCCAATTCACTTTATGAAGCCACAATTTCATTGATACCAAAAGCACAGGAAAACACAACAAAGAATGAAAACTTCAGGCTAATTTCCCTTAGGAATATTGGTGGAAAAATACCCAATAATATTCTCACAAACATAATCCAAGAATACAATAAAATGGTATTTCATCTCAATCAAGTAGTCTTTATACTAGGGATGCAGGGATGGTTCAATATATGGAAATTCATCAACATAATCCCCTTTATTAACAAACTCAAAGGAGAAAAAAACACTATCATCTCATTAGATACTGCAAAAGCAATTGACAAAATTCAACACCCATTCATGTTGAGATTTTTGGAAAGAACAGAATTCAAGCCCATAGAAAAGCAATATACAGAAAACCAATAGACAACAGCAAACTAAATGCAGAGGAATTTAAAGCAATCCCACTAAATCAGGACTTAAACAAGGCTGCCCACTCTCTACTTATCTATTCAATACAGTACTTGAAATTTTCTCCAGATCCATGAGTCAAAAAAAAAGGGGATAAAGTGATACAAACTGGAAAGGAAGAAGTCCAAATATAAGTATTTGTAGGTGATGTGAATGTATACTTATGTGATCACCAAAATTCGAGCAGATAATTCCTTCATCTGTTAAACAACTTTAGCAGAGTGGCTAGATATAAAATTAACTCAAACAAACCAGTAGCCTTCTACTTCTCATAGGATAAATGGGCTGAGAAAGTAATTAGGGAAAAGACATGCTTCACATGAGTTGCAAATAATATAAAATATCTTGGTGTGACTCTACTAAGCAAGTAAAAGATATATACTAAGTTGCATAGACATGGAAAGAGTGGGCATCCTTGTCCCTAATTTTACTAAGATTGCTTCAAGTATCTCTCCATTTAATTTGATATTGGCTGTTGGTTTGCAGTAAATTACTTTTATTTTGTTAATGTATGGGTCTTGAACTCCTGATTTCTTCAATACTTTTAACATGAAGGAGTGATGTATATTGTCAAGTGCTTTTTCTGTATCTAAGGAGATGATCATGTGAATTTTTTCTTTGAGTTCATTTATATAGTGGATTATGTTGCTGGATTTTCATATATTGAATCAAACTTTCATTTAACTGAATTATTTAACTGTATTTAACTCTGTATTTAACTGAGTTTTCAATTCACACTGTTGCCAAAAAGAAGATATATATTGGAGTGTTTTCTGTTTTAATATTTCTTTTGATCTATCAATGTCTGGAGAATTGATCATACTCAAATGGCATACTTTACATTGAATAAAGATTAAATAGCAACTTTTCACTTATCAAAATTTATTCAAGTGGCACAGAGGCACTGAAGTTCTACAAACTGTAGATTCTCATTCTACAAAATGTCTACAGAAAGACATAAATGTATCTCATATTCCCTTCATTGATTTCATTTACATAGCCAAGAAAAAACGTGGAAAAGATAAAGTGAAAGTAAAGAAAACCAACAGGAATTAAAAGATAAAAATGTAGTTAGAAAATTTTGAATGGTTTCATTTTTACCACTGTAAAAGTTACTATATTTATGAAGTAAAATTATAAGTGAGAAGTTATTATGCACTGTTCTGAATACTTGTTTCTCTCATAAAAAAAATTATCTTCACAGTAATTCTTTCCACTATAGGGTTATGGAAAAACACAAATCAGATCAAAGCAAAAGAAATAAACAACAAGCAAACATAAAATAGATAAACAAAGATTACAAATTCAGTAATTCATAAATAGAATCAAAGCAATGATACCACTATTTAGGTAAGATTTTTTAAGATATTTTAAAGATAGTGGATTAAAATAAGCAAGGTAAAAATAAAATCACCTTTGTGTGATAGGTTAAATTTGCATCTTCTACCTCATAGTTTATTTTTGCACAAAAGAAATAATACTTTTTTTTAGTGAGTTTAGTCAATATAAGTAAAAAAATTTTGTTTGTATATTCATGACTCTCCACTGGATATATATTTTCTGCAACATGAGTAGAGGAAAACTAGAGAATTGTCGAAGGTATATCTATCATGTGATTTGAAGTTTGAATAGCTGCCTCAGTTCATCCCTTATGTAAATTTTATTGCTGTTCATCCCACATTCTGATTATAATCTAAGAATTAATATGCAGTTTTGGTTCTTTGCTACTTCACTGAATGGCATTTCTCATTGTGTCACTGGCAAGGTAAGTTCCTCTACTATTCTACTATTAAATAACATTAAGAAATCCTATGTTGGATGTAATCTTCATTCCTATTTGTTTTATATTCTGCTTATGTTGTATATTGAGTATTATATTGATTATATTAATTCCTTTCTCTCTCTCTCTCTCTCTCTCTCTCTCTCTCTCTCTCTCCTCCTTCCCTCCCTTCTTCTCTGTCTGTATATATTTCTGGTTAAGACTGCTTTCTTTTTCAATCCATTGTTTACATCATCTTTTTATTCTGATATCATTTTGACCTACTTATTCTTACTGTTTCCTCTTTCCAAGCACTTTTATATTACTGGTTCTATTTGCTGAACATTCTTTGCTTTAGATATTTTGGCTGTGTGTGCCCCACATTTCCCTCCTTAATTTCCTTGAGAGATTTCTTATCAATTCTACTTAAGTCTTTGCAGCGATGATTTTTCTCCAACTTTACAGTCATTTTGTTTTCCTCACATTACTTCACTGATTGTAAAAGCACATTCTTCTTGCTATTGTCTTCAAAAGTCAAAGTATATTTGTTCATTAATCATGATAAAATTTAGGATTATAATATATAGTGATAAAAGAAAACCTTTTGCTCATGTTTTCATGTTTTTTTTTCAGAGTTTTTTTTTTAACATTCTTAAAGAGTAAAATACAACAAGGTTAATATTCCTTAAAAAAACTACAGGCTTTAGGAATATTCAATAAAAATAGACTTTGAAATCGAAATCCAAGTATGTATGTATTAGCTCTTCATAGAAATGCATTTATTTATTTCAGTTTATTTTCTATTCTTCATCAATCTTTGGCATTTTTAAATGGATTGTCACCTTTGTCATAAGCTTTCAGGGAATACTGTTACATTGTGTATGGGAATTCATATTTCAGAGAATTATGCATGTGTTTAAGCAATTTTAAAGGCCTTAAATAGAGTTACCTATGAATAATAAGTACATATCAGATCCTGACTACTAGAGTAGAACATTAGACAGCTTACAAATATGCATTAGAATGTGTTTTGAGCCGGGCGGTGGTGGGGCACGCCTTTCATTCCAGTACTTGGGAGGCAGAGGCAGAGGCAGGAGGATTTCTGAGTTTGAGGCCAGCCTGGTTTACAGAGTGAGTTCCAAGACAGCCAGAACTACACAGAGAAATCCTGTCTCGAAAAAACCAAAAAAAAAAAAGGAATGTGTTTTGATATAATTATCCTAATTAGAAATACACAAAATATAACATGTATATTTGACACTAATAGGTGAAACAGAAATATTTGATTGTTCAATTTTATTTATTATTGTAAGCTACTCTTCCAATTAGATGAGGAAAGTAAATCATAATACTGAACAATTTTAGTTAATAGTCACCAATCTTCTTGTTTTAATTAGTCACTTTGAAAAACATGGTTAACATATTCAGATGCAGAATATTTCCTTCCTGCAAAAGTTATTGTGCCTATGGATGTAAAAATTAGCCTCCCCTGATACACATCATACTAAGCTGGAAAACACAGCTTACCAGATTTCTAAATAAGAAGCAATGTAACCTGGCGTTAGTAAACCATTTTCTTCATGATAAAAGTGGTAATACTGTACACATAATACTATATTATTTAAAGATAATGTGCCTTTTGAGATTTTTAGAAAAGAATAAAAACTATAGACCAGACAGTGTCTCAGAAACATTATTCTATATTCTAAGATTAGCAATGGCTACTTGACTAAGCCCAGTGTGCTAGATAGAAAACATTAGTGTATAAATAATAAAACATGCTGTTATATATCATGTATAATATATAAGAAGTAAATATTATTTCCAATTCTAACAAAATTGGAAGAAATATATGCTATTATGGTGTGAATATGAAATTTCCATAACAGGCTCATATGTTGAATTCTTGCTTCTCATTTTATGGCACCATTTTTGGATATTCTTGGAACCTTAACCATTTAGGCCTCTTTGGAGACCATAGGTCACTCTGAACTTGTATTTAAATACACTGATCCATAGTATCTTTCTTACCTTGATGGATTAGTGACTGAGCTCTGGGACATTATTAACCAAAACAAACTCCTTCTCAGAACACATTCCAAAAATGGAAGTTTTAAGGGAAATTCTGAGTGGTCATGTGAAAGCTCCAATAAAACAAGACAAGACTCTTCTGACCTCAGTTTCTTCAAAAACACACAACTGCTCTTGGAATAAATTATCTTGACCTTCCAGGAGTTACAGATAGGTGTGAGTTTACTTCAGTTATTGTTATTCACCTCACTCTACAGGAAAACTTAGTTTTAGTCACATGTGACTTATTTTTGTGATTATACATTTTCCTCATGAGATTCATTTTAACCCTCAGAGTACAAATTGTTTGATACCCTGAATGAAGTTGGTTATTGCAGGAGACTTTATTCATTTCCCAGGTTCTATCAAATTTAAAATGTTAAACATTCCCTCTTTTAATTGTTAATTTGAGCTACTTTGTCAAAGAAACAAGAAAATCCAGTACTGAAAATTGAAACCAGTAAAGTATAATAGTTGTGACTGAATCATGATTACTTGTGTCTCAGGTCTTAGATACAGCTTTGTGAAAGGATCTATGAAACAGTGCAATGTGGGGCCATAATATAACAATGCCATGAGCAGTCGAAAATAACCAATTCTGGTAAGAAGCTAGAACATTGTTCTGATAATAATGCAAATAATAAAAGACAAACTCATGAGACTTCAGGGGCAAACAGACCTCTATTGAGGCAATGTTATAATTAGTAAAAGAAGTAGTCTGTGACTTGCATTTGAGGTTGTTCAAGTTTGAGCACCAGTGAATAATTAATCTGATATCAGAAAAAAAAGAAACGCAAGTATAATTATATCTTTCATAAAGCCATAACTAAGAAAACCATAGTCTGTGAAGATGTAATCATGATTTAGAGACATTAAATACAGATTGTGTGAAAATAGGGAAGATAACTGGAGAACAGCATAAGAATTGCCTAAACATTAACATGTGGAGGCCTAAATGACCTTAAAGACTAAAAGCAATCAAAACAGTACTCTAGGACAAATACTCTTGTATTATCTGAGGTATCCAGTTAAAACAGGCTTCCTACATATTTGTATGCCCAGAATGTATTTCTTCATCATTACAAATAGCAGAAGTAAGTAAAAGTATGTACCAAAGATATCTAGCTTTTTTTTTGGGGGGGGGTAGTTGTGATAGAACTTTGAATCATCTGTATTGATGCTTGTTCTGTAAGCATTAGAATTCAAGAGTTAAAGTGTCATGAGGAATTTCATCTCTGTATCAAAGCAAAATGTAATAGTTCAGGCAATGTGTACCTTGCTAGTATTCTCTTCAGAACGCCCTTGTGTGTCCAATGTCTTCAGATCTGTAGGTGTTAGTATAATGTACAGCTTGATGATATTCTCTGAGGAATCACCATATGTATCCAATATGTATAGCAATGTATTTGAAGCACAACTGCAATTAAGGATCCTTGTTCCAAGATATGACTAGATTTGTCTCACATTTTCAATCTAGAATGTATAGTTTGTTAAATAGGTTGAAAGCAAAGACCATATAAAAAGAATATAGGTAGGGACAAGTCATCTAGCCTATATCTGTATAAAGAGTTGGGGCTTCTTAAGTCCATGGAAAATATACCATACCAGCATGTATCTCCAGTGCTCACACTGGATGTACAAGATTTAAAATTTATACTACTCTATTGCCCTGTTCAGTATACACTATCCATGTCCCTTTTTTCATTTTGTAAATAGTATGTTTCATCTGTTATATTGTGCTTAGGTAATACATAGTTGTTTTACACTTAAGAGCTCAGGTAAGTTTTCACCAAGAGTCATGGAGGAGATATTGATCTCAAACTTTTAAAATAGTATCGTAACTCCTTTGTAGCTTATAATATTTCATAGATACTTAGAGATGTATTAAAAGCTTTTCAAAAAATTAGACAGTCATGCACCTTTTTTTGATATGAAAACCTTTTATTTTGAGAAAAAATTACCCAAAAGGCTCATATTTTACAGAGTAGGTTGCAAATTGGTGCTACTCCTTTGGAATGTTCTAGAAGCATAAAGAGATGGGACATAGTTAAATACAGTAGGCCATTAAGAACCACCTTTGCATGTAATGTTGTTAACAAATCTCTTCTTATTCAGTTTTCTGTCTGCAATGAAGTGAACATCTTTCTTGATATGTTCTATACACTTTTTCATCTTCAGATGCATAGCCCATAATTATGAATTCAAATTATGATATAAAAATGAGCTTTCATGCTTTTAAATTCTCTAAGTCAAGTATTTTTGTTAGTATGGCAAAAAAATGTAGCTAGCATAGGAGCCATCTTTTGCTGAGATAAGGAAATTAAGAGCCATCTTCTCTCCAGCTACTGAGTAGGCAGGTACAGCCAGGTGCTCAGGGAAATCCAGAGTGCCCAAATAGCTGGGACAGGGTCTGCCAGGGTCCCACCTGAACCCAGGAGCTGGACAGCACCATAGCCAACTACCCACTGATCCTACCAGGGGATAACTGCTCTGCAGGGAGTGATTTACTCCTGGGTTTAGAGGTGAGGCCCCTATCTTATCTCTGGTGACTGAGTACGCTGGCACAGCAAGGAGCACAGGGAATACAGGAGTGGCAGAACAGCTGAGACAGTGTCAGTCTGTGCTCCACATGCATCCAGGAGCTGGGCAGTGCCACAACACTCTATCCCAGGGGAGAGCTGGCCACCCAGAGGTGTGAGACAGCCTAGGAGGCTCACAGTAGAGATTAGCACCAGCTAGAGACAACAGGACGAACTAACACCAGAGATAACCAGATGGCAAAACGTAAATATAGGAATGTTACTAACAGAAATCAACGCAAACTGGCACCATTTGAACCGAATTCTTCCATAACAGCAAGTCCTGGATACTCCAACACACCAGAAAAGCAAGATTTGTATTTAAAATCACAGCTCATGATACTGATAGAAGAATTCAAGTAGAACATAAATAACTCCCTTAAAACATAGAGGAGAACAGAGGTAAACAGGTAGATGCCCTTAAAGAATCACAGGACAGCACAACCAAATGGGTGAAGGAATTGTACAAAACCGTCCAGGATGAAAGATGGAGGTAGAAACAATAAAGAAATCAGAAAGGGAAACAAATCTGGACTTAGAAAACCTAGGAAAGAAGTAAGGAGTCATGGTTGTAAGAATCAACAACAGAATGCAAGAGATAGAAGAGAGAATCTAAGATGCAGACAATACCATAGAAAGTATTGACACAACATTCAAAGAAAATGCAAAATGCAAAAAGTTCCTGACTCAAAACATCAAGAAAATCCAGGACAAAATGAGAAGAGCAAACCTAAGTATTATAAGTACAGAAAAGAGTGAAGATTTCCAACTTAAAGGGACATTAAATGTCTTCAACAAAATTATAGAAGAAAACTTCCTTAACCTAAAGAAAGAGATGCCCAAGAATATATAAGAAGCCTACAGAACTCCAAATGGATTGGACAAAAAAAATTCCTCCCATCACATAATAAATAAAACATCAAATGCACTAAACAAAGCAACAATGTTAAAAACACTAAGGGGAAAAGGTCAAGTGACACATAAAGTTAGATCTACCATAATTATACCAGATTTCTCACCAGAGACTATGAAAGCTAGAAGATCCTGGACAGATGCCATAAAGACCCTAAGGGGACTCAGGCTACTAAAAGCAGAAAATCTCTCAATTACCATAGATGGAGAAACCAGGATATTTTATGACAAAAACTAATTTACACAATATCTTTCTGCAAATCCAGCCCTTCAAAGGATAATGAATGGAAAACACCAACAAAAGGAGGGAAACTACATACTAGAAAACGCAAGAAATTAATCTTCCTTTAACAAACCAAAAAGAAGAGAGCCACACAAACATAACTCTACCTCTAATAACAAAAATAACAGCAACAATAACTTCTCCTTAATATCTCTTAATATAAATTTTCCAATAAAAAGACATAGACTAATAGGCTGGATACATAAGCAGGACCCAACATTTTGCTGCATACAGGAAACCCACCTCAGGCACAAAGACAGACACTACTTCAGAGTAAAAGGTCTAAAAACAATGTTCCAAGCAAATGGTGCCAAGAAGCAAGCTGGTTTAGCCATCCTAATATCAAATAAAATTGACTTTCAATTTAAAGTAATCAAAAAAGATAAGGAAGGATAGATACCTCATTCTCATTAAAGGGAAAAAGCTACTAAGATGAACTCTTACTTCTGAACATCTATTCTCTAAATACAAAGGAATCCACATTCATAAAAGAAACATTACTAAAGCTCAAAGCATACATTAAACCCCACACAATAATAGTGGGAGACTTCAGCACCCCACTCTCATCAATGGACAGATCGGGAAACAAACTAAACAGAGAAACAGTGAAACTAACAAGTTATAAACCAAATGGATTTAACAGATATATATACAGAATTTTAAGCTAAAACAAAATATTTTACCTTCTCAGCATCACATATTACCATTCCCATAATTGACTATATCATTGGTCACAAAACAGACCACAGCAGATATAAGAAGATTGAAATAATTCCATGCACCCTATCAGATCACCATGGACTAAGACCTGTCTTCAATAACAACAAAAACAACAAAAAACCCACATGCATATGGAAACTGAACAACACTCTATGCAATAATCACTTGGAAGGAAGAAATAAGAAAGAAATTAAAGACTTTTTAAATGAAATTTAATGAAAATTAAGGTACAACATACCCAAACTTATGGGACACAATGAAAGCAGTGCTAAGAGGAAAACTCATAGCTCTGAGTACCTCCAAAAAGAAACTGGAAAGAGCATATAACAACAGCTTAACAGCGCAGCTGAAGGCTCTAGAACAAAAAGAAGAGAATACACCCAAGATGAGTAGATGGCAGGAAATAATCAAACTCAGGTCTGAAATCAACCAAGTTGAAACAAAAAAAAAAAACTATACAAAAAAATCAACCATACCAGGAGCTGGTTCTTTGAAAAAACCAACAAGATAGATAAACCTTTAGCCACACTGACCACAGACACAGAGCCAGTATCCAAATCAACAAAATCAAAAATGAAAAGGGAGGAAATCCAAAGAAACAACAGATCCTACTACAAAAGCCTATACTCAACAAAAGTGCAAAATCTAGATAAAATGGACAATTGTCTAGACTGATACCAGGAACTGAAGTTAAATCAGAATCAGATAAATGAATTACACAATCCCATAACCCCTATAGAAATAGAAGCAGTCATTAAGAGTCTCCTGACCAAAAAATACTAAAGACCAGAAAGGTTTAATACAGCGTCTTCAAAGAAGACTTAAAACCAATACTCTTCAAACTATTCCACAAAATAGAAACAGAAAGAATCCAGATGTCCCTTAGCAAAGGAATGGATAGATAAAATGTGGTACATTTACAAATTGGAGTACTATTCAGCTATTAAAAACAATGAATTCTTGAAATTCTTAGGCAAATGAATGGCGGTAGAAAATATCCTGAGTGAGGTAACATAATAACAAAAGAACACACATGGTATGCACGTGCTGAAAAGTAGATATTAGCCCAAAGCTCAGAATACCCAAGACATATCTCACAGACCACATGAAGCTCCAGAAGAAGGAAGACTAAAGTGTGGATACTTTGATCCTTATTCGAAAGTGAATCAAAATACCTATGGCTCACAGCCAACCAATAGACTGAATACATGGTCCCCAATGGAGCAGCTAGAATAAGGACCCAAGGAGCTGAAGAGTCTTTCAGACCTGCAGGAGGAACAATAATATGTACCAACCAGTAAACCCCCTCCCCGAGCTCTCAGGAACTAAATCACCAACCAAAGAGTACACATGGAGGGACCCATGGCTCCAGCTACATATGTAGGAGAAGATGACCATTTCAAACATTAATGAGAGGAGAGACCATTGGTGCTGTGAAAGCTCAATTCCCCAGAACAGGGTAATACAAGTCAGGAAATTGGGGTTTTGGGGGATGAGCAGGTGGGGGGACGTGATAGGGGATTTTTGGAGGGGTAACTCAGATAGGGGATACAATTTAAAATGTAAATAGAACCAATATCTAATAAAAAATAAAAAGCTAACAAACAATTAAATAAAATAAATCATGGATTCCTTGAAATAAATCCATGGAATCCTAGATCCTGCAAACTCATTTTCTTTCTTTGATCATTATGCCCACTCACAGAAGCACAGAAAATTCAAGAAATAAAGGAATGGGGCAGTGACAATAAAGACAGTCAAGGCTACAGAGTGAGACCATGGAAGAACACCCACCAAGTTCTGACTTGTTCAATCTATAACCTGTGCTTGCCTGTTTGCCAGCTCAGAGCTGTCCTTTCTTCTAATTCTGTCCTATTAGCAAGCCTGATAAACCAGCTAACTATGTAAAACTGTATACCTGATATAGAGTCCAGGGGCTAGCCCCTGCCTGAGGTTGGGGTTACAGTGAACAGCTTCTTTACAAACTTCTGTAGATATATTTTTTTCTTTAGAGATTTCCCGATTAACTTTGAGTGCTATGCACCCTTGTATATAAATGTATCATATGTATGTGATAGCCACTTATGTGGTTGCTGGGAATTTAACCCAGGTTCTCCAGAAGAGCAGTTCATGTTCTTAACCTCTGACCTATCTCTCCAGCTCCATGCTCTATTTTAAAGGGATTTAAGAGAAAGTACTATGCAGGCTGAAGAGGTTATATTTAGGATTATGTATTTATGTTCACATGCTATGCATATAAGCATGCGGTAACAGAAAATAGAAACTAGGCCACTGTCACCAGCTATGAGCAAGAAGACAGGGAGTGAGCACTGGGTCACAGACAGGAGGCAGCATTAGTACTGGGTATAGCTGCTACAACTAACTGGCTTCACTAGTGGAGCTGGAGAGGTCCTCTGACTCCTTTCTTCCTTCCAAATTTTGACAAAATAAATGCCTATGAATGGCAGACCTACACTTCAGAGTCTACAAAACTTTAACTCCAGCTTTTGCTCTCAGTGTTATGGTGGGAAGGAAGCAAGGCACAACCATGCCAACGGCCTGGAGACAATATTAGTCATACACATTCAGACAGCAAAATCAATTCCAGATGGTTGGAATTAACTGCAAAAAGTCAAAATGGTATCAAAGGAACTTCAAGAATTTATAATCTTAAGAGTGCAATTCTGAAGCCAAAAATAGAAAAGCTGTTTGCATAACTACCTTTTTGACTACTCCTGGTTGTCAAGTTGACTACATCTGGAGTTAGCTAAATCCAGAAATGCCTGGGCACACCTGTGAGGGATTTGTGTTTAATTAAGTCATTAGAATGAAAAGAGCCACTTCTAAGCTGGACCTTCGAGGTGAGAAGACACACTGTCAATCCAGACCACTTGACCTGGGAAGACCCACCCCTGATCTGGGCCCCACCTTCCGCTGGTGGCCTATATAAAGATCATGGAAGAAGGAAACCTTGCTTCTTGCCTGCTTGCTTTTGCCCTTCCTAGCAAGTCACTGGCATTAGAGTCTACTTCTTCAGGATTCTGAAATATACTGAAGACCAGCTGAGACATCCAACCTTGTGGACTAACCAACTACTGGATTCTTAGACCTTCTGTTTATAGGCAGCCATTGTTAGATTAGCTGGACCATGGCCTATAAGCCATTCCAATAAGTCAGTCTGATCTCTCTCTTTCTCTAATTCTATCTATCTATCTATCTATCTATCTATCTATCTATCTATCTATCTATCTACCTATCTTTCTATCTATCCATCTATCTATCTATCTATCTATCTATCTATCTATCTATCTATCTATCTATGTATCTATGTATCTATCTATCTATCTATCTATCTATCTATCTATCTATCTATCTATTGAGAGATAATCCAGTCTGTAAGTTGTGTTACCCTAGAGATCCCTGACTCATACAATTGTGCTGGGACATGTCTCAGTGGTAGAGCACTTGCTGAACACTGGTAAGGAGCTGTGTTCAATGCCTAGGATTGGAAGAAACAATGGTGATGATATCCACTAACAGTATAAAAATACAAATGCCATGCCACTGGTAGCAATTTGCCTTGTGGAATATTTAATTTGGCAGATGTTCACAACCAGAGAATGCAGCATTGCCTATACAATTAAAAGTCTGAACAGGAGAAATTCAAAGTTAGACTGCTCTAAGGTCAGGTAGAGATCTGAAATAAAGACTCCCTGTGGTGGTTTGAATAGGTATGGCCCCCATAGATTCTTATGTTCAAGTGCTTGGCCCACAGGAAATGGCACTCACTATTAGGAGGCCTTGTTGGGATAGGTGTGACCTTGTTAGAAGAAGTATGTCACTGTAGGGGTGAGTTTTAGGGTCTTCTATGTTCAAACACCATCCAGTGTGAAATTATAGTCAATTCCTTGCTGACTTCAGATCAAGATGTAGAATTTTTGGCAACTCCAGCACCATGTCTGCCTGTATGCTGACATGCCTTGACAATAATGAACTGTATGCTAGCCCAAAATTAAATGTCCTTTGTTAAGAGAGAGAGAGAGAGAGAGAGAGAGAGAGAGAGAGAGAGAGAGAGAAAGAAGAAATTAAAATGTAGACAAAAGTCAGAAAATTTTTCAAAATTAAGCACTTGGTAAATAGTCTCTTTCTCTGTCTCTCTTTCTCTGTCTCTCTCTCTCTTTGAATATGTGTGTGTGTGTGTGTATGTGTGTGTGTGTGTGTGTTTGCGTGTGTCTGTATGTGTATTTTGTATGTGTGTGGAGTCGTTCCATCTTCAACCAAAGTCTTGGGTATATAGGTCTGTTGTATTGGGTTCAGGTGACCTCGACCTGATGCAGAGAAAGGACTCTTACCCACAAAACATCTCTCTGTCTCTTCATTTAACTATGCTGTTTAATATTAATATAATATATTTGAGGATTTTAGGATCTAACATAACTTAATAACATAACATAATCTAACTTAAAATCTCAGTTTATAAATGGAAAGCTATAAAATTTAGAAAACATATATAATTAATTTATTTGTAGAACTAATATGTTATTATGATACAAATTCAATCATTTACTTATGATATATTTCTTGGTTGTAGATTAGTTTTTAAATTAATAAATATTTTAGAAATTAGTTTATATACATATAATATACAGTATAATAAATGGTAGTAAGCAGCAATTCTTTCTATACATTTGGGACAATAATTTGTTTTCAAAAGATTTAACATAAATTCCCATTTCTCTCAGATAAAGTTATACTTAATATTAATATACTTAAATTAAATAATGTTAATATGTACTTATATGTAAATGTATGCTTAATAAATATAAATATGCTAATCACATAAAACTTATATTGTCATTTATGTAATGAATTAACTATATATTCATTATTAGATGAAGTTCACACAATTCTATGTGTTACTATTAAATGTTTTTATCTAATTTTTATAGACATTTACTTTAAAGTTAGATGCAGTGTGAAAAGGATGTTTAGGAAACCTGACATTGCTCTGTTCTGAATTTCAGAAGGACTTACTCTTTTTCTCCCTTCTAAATTCACCCACAGACATTTAGAGTATTGCTTTAAATAGTTCCAAATACATTTTAAACTGAAATTCTCTTTTTTTTCCTGCATCACTAATACAACCTGTTAAAGCCAATAAAGCATTTAAGAGCTATTTAGGACTAAGTGATCTCAGGGGATCAGTGTTTTCCAGGGAAATCGTAATGGGATACAGAGCCTTTCTTTTCTGGGTCACTACTTTGAAAGTAGCTCAGGTTGTAAGTGATGGAAAGTCATTACTGCTCAATGGCCTATGTGAAATCAAAGGGTAGTTTCAGTCCACTTCCTGGTGAATAGGCATTCCTATCCCAGTTGGCATTAATTGGCATGCATGCTGACAGTTTTATGTGTGGGCTAAGTGCTATAGTCAATGTCAATCTAATTGTAAGTCACATGACTAAGAATAGCATGCAAGGCTAGAAGAAATCAAGTTCCACCAAGGTAATCATAGGAGAACATGAAAATCAATTGTGGTCAGGAGTCCAAAAACTTGAAAAAAAAGTTTTACTGTATTGGTTTAGTGCATTTTTAATATATGATATTCTTGCACATGATTTTGAACTCCTGATGATTGGAAACATCTATTAAAACCTGATAATTGCTGCCTAGAGCACACTTGAGGACTAGTATATTTTTGGACTAATTCATGTATAATCTTCTGGCTAGTTCTCTTGGTGAAAATCGTTTTCTTTGATGTTAACAAGAAAAATTCAAAGAGAATGGGATATTCCTTATGCAATTTTAGTTCATTCACTCAAATTATAGTATAGCTATCTATGACTGATCATTCTTAATTAAATATTGACAAGTATTTGAAAGTCAATTTCATCTGAACCTTGAATAATCAAACAAATATACATTGAAGAAGGTGACGAATGCTAAGTGTTTTGTGTAGTAAAGTGTGGTAACTAGATAGTCTAGTGGTAACCAGATATTTCTAGCTCCTCCTCCCACATAAATTAGGAAATATGATAGTGCTGATTATCTTGTTGTTGTGAAACTATTTTATTCTTTTGATATGGCAGCTCCTTACTACTGATACTCTTCATAAAAGTGTTTTTTATTTTCTTTTGTAGTAAAAACTTCTTTTAGAGAATTAGAAATTCTTTTTTTTTATTTCTTTTTTTTATTGTATATATTCTATATTTACAATTCATTTCCCTTTTTCTGGTTCCCCACCCCCAAAGGTCTCACATGTCCTTTTCCCTCCCCCTGCTCCCGCATCCACCCCCTCCCACTTTACTGTGCTTGTACTCTCCCACAATGATGTTTTGGTCCATTCTAGCACCAGTGTCCACTCCTTTCTTCTTGTGAGACATCACTTGATATGTGATTTGTGTCTTTGGTGTTCCAAGCTTCTAGGCTAATATCCACTTATCAGTGACTGTATACCATGGGTATTCTTTTGAGACTGGGTCACCTCACTTAGTATGACATTCTCCAGCTCCATCCATTTCTCTAAGAATTTCATGAATTCATTGTTTCTGATGGCTGAATAGTACTCCATTGTGTATATATACCACATTTTTTGTATCCATTCCTCTGTTGAGGGACATCTGGGTTCTTTCCAGCTTCTGGCTATTATATATAAGGCTGCTATGAACATAGTGGAGCATGTATCCTTATTACATGCTGGTGAATCTTCTGGGTATATTCCCAGGAGTGGTATGGCTGGGTCCTCCGGAAGTATCACGCCCAGTTTTCTGAGGAACCGCCATACTGATTTCCAGAGTGGTTGTACCAGCTTGCATTCCCACCAGCAGTGGAGGAGTGTTCCTCTTTCTCCACATCCTCGCCAACACCTGGTGTCTTCTGAGTTTTTAATCTTAGCCATTCTGACTGGTGTGAGGTGAAATCTCAGGGTTGTTTTAATTTGCATTTCCCTAATGACTAGTGATGTTGAACATTTTTTAAGGTGTTTCTCAGCCATCCGAATTTCTTCAGGTGAAAAGTCTCTGTTTAGCTCTGTACCCCATTTTTGGATAGGGTAGAATTAGAAATTCTTATTCGAGTTTACCTATATATATATATATATATAAAGATAGGTAAAGATTTCACAGTTTATAGTTTATTGAATCAAAGTCTGTGCCTATTAAACTAATTTAATAGAGAACTTGAATTATAAATTATAAAATATTGACAACTAAACTTTTGTACATATTTAACAAACTAAAATATTTAAAGGAGATATGCTTCCATATCTCTGGTAGTTAAACTAGGAGAAGATTTTACTGAGGTTTTGGGATACAGCTCAATGACAAAGAAAATACCTGACCTGTTTAAAGCCTGGGTTTCAGTATCCAATACTGCAAAGAATAACAATAGCAAAAGACTCTGATTATGTTTCGGCTAAGGGTTTCAGTTGTAAACAAGCTTAAAGAGTGAAATCTACAGAAAGTATGTTCTTTTAGAGAATACAAAACTGTAAAAGAAAATAATTTGTTTAAAAAGTATAAAACAGACATGACTACTGAGTTAAAACATCAAGGTTTATGCCAGAACTGAGTGGAGAAGATGAGAAAGCTGAATTACAGATAAGGAAATAAATGCAAACCTGACCCAGAAAGGAAGAAAATTATATCAAGACCGTTAAGAACTCAAGCCATGTAGAAACACAGAATAGTTTTGTTTTATACATGCAATATACAACAAATTCAGGTGAACTTTTGCAATGTTATCTCTTGAGTATGCTCTTGGCCTAGAATTCCAAATTGTGGGGAGACTGTAAATTTAAACTGAATTCTTTCTCTTACATCCCTCCTATTACATGCACATACATACACACATACACATAAACACACACATGGTTGAATATACTCATCATGAAGATGCAAAAATAATAAATGCATCACAGCAAAATACATAACAAAAATAATAGAATTATGTATAAAAGAACAGCTTTACTGTCTTTGTGTACTACTTTGAAGTTAGTTTGTTCCAAAATATATAAATAGAAAAATAAATCATTAAAAATTAGCCATCTAGATGAGTGGAAAAATTTAAAGCAATTATGTCAAAGCAGAGGCTGTTTAGAAAAGATGTGGGCAGCAGCCTGCTATACCACCCAGATCTCCACTGTCCTACCACTTGCCACTCCCCTTCATCAGACCTACTGATATAAAGCCATATAGGTTCGATTCCCTATGAACTCATCTACCCTGCCCTCTGAATGCTCTGGCACCAGCCTCCACATACCCTGGGCAGTCAGCTGTCCCTGTTAGATGTCAGTTCTCATGCCACCCTATCTACACAATTTCATCAGCCCAACCAGCTGATCTGGAAACATACAGCCCAAGATACGCATCAGAGGCCTGCCACACAAGGATCATAAAGGTTAGGCCCCCTTCCAAGTTCTAGTTCATCAGTAAGATTGAGGGACTAAATAGATAGCTAGATAGTTAAAGCACCCAAAAAATGTAATCAACAAAAGTCAGGGAAATATGATAGCCTCAAAACACAGTTGCCCTACTATAAGTACTGGACACCCTAACATAACTGATACACAAGAAAATGAAAATTAATCCAATCTTACAAAGATAATTGAAGCCTTTAAAGAGGAAGTAAATAATTCCCTTAAAGAAATACAGGAAAATACAATTAAACACGTAAAGGAAATAAATAAAATGGTTTAAATCCTGAAAAATGTAAAAAGAAAGCAAGAAAGAAAAAAGAAATTAAGAGAAACCTGGAGAGGAAAAACCTAAGAAAGAGATAACGAACAACAGATACTCCACCATGCCACAAAGACTTTATGCCTCAACTATATTCAGTGTAGCTTTATTCATAATAGCAGAAACTATAAACAACCTAGATATCCCTCAAATGAAGAAAGGATAATGAAAATATGGCACATCTGCACAATTGAATACTATTCAACTATTAAAAACAAAGACAACATGACATTTGCAGGAAAATGGATTGAACTTGAAAATATCATCCTGAGAAAGGAAACTGAGACCCAAAATGACATGTATGTTAAGCACTTACTTTTAAGTGGATATTAGCCATGAAATATAGCATACCTACACTATATTCCACAGACCCAAAGAAGCTAACAAATGAAAATTCTTGAATATGAGTTAGAAGGGAAATAGTTATAGGAGGCAGATGGAAGGCAGGAACTGGGTGGGAGTGGGGATTTGAAACTTAAAAAGGGAAGTTCAGAATCAGGTGTGAAGAAAGACAGGAGAAACAGACAGATAGGCATAAGAATGAATGGAAATCTGCAACTGGCAGGGTTATGGAGGAAATGGGAGAGCATCTTGAAGACATGGCAGAGACCTGGAATAGTGTAAGCTCCTAGGAATCAATGAAGGTGCCCTTAGCTAAGACTTCCAACAACAGTGATACCTGAAGAGACTATTTCCAGGCAGGAACCATAGTAGAGACATAAGGACACCAACCTAACCACAGAAACGTTCTACAAAAAATTTATCCTGTTTACAAGAAATACAGAAATACAGGATAGAGCAAAGACTGTGGGAATGATCAAGCAACAACTAGCCCAACAAAAGAAAGGAAGAAAGGAAGAAAGGAAGGAAGGAAGGAAGGAAGGAAGGAAGGAAGGAAGGAAAGAAGGAAAGAAGCAATAAGGCTTCTTTCCAGGACAGTGGATCACTATGCAAATATCAACTGAATCGAAAAACTTATCAAAAAGATTATCAACCAAGAACAAATAGGCTTCATTCCAGACATGCACATGCAGGGATGGTTTAATAAATAAAAATTCAATAATGAAATCAACTATTTAAACAAACTGAAAGAAAAACACTTGTATATCTCATTAGAAGCTGAAAAAAAGACAATGTGACAAAATCCAAAACGTCATCATGATAAAAATTTTTGAGAGATCATGAATACAAGGCTCATGTCTAAACACAATGAATTCAATATGTAGCATGTGGATAGCCACATTCAGATTAAATAGAGAGAAACTTGAAGCTATTACACTAAAATCAGGACAAAATCTGGTTTTCCACTTTCTCAGTATCTACTTTAAGTTTTAGCTATACAACAAAATGAACTAAAAGAGATTAAGGTGATAGAAATTGGAAAGGAAAGAGTCAAAATATCACTCTTAGTAGATATTATAGTATAGATAAATGACCTCCAAAATTCAGCCAAGAAATTCCTCTAGTTGATAAAAGCTTCACCAAACTGGCTGGATACAAAATTAGCTCAAAATAATTAAAGACACACCTATACACAAAAGATAAATGGGCTGACAAAGAAATTAGGGAAACAACACCCCGCACAATTGCCACAAATATAAAATATCTTGGTAGGACTCTTATCAAACAATTGCATACCTGTAGACAAGAACTTCAAATCTTGAAAGAAAGAATTTGAAGACAAATATCAGAAGATGGAAATATCTCACATGCTCATGGATCAATAAGATTAACATAGTAAAATCCCTATTAAATCAATCCCACCAATATCAATCATCAGATCTATTACAATTTCTATGAAACCTCTGGTATCCTTTACAGATCATGAAAGAACAATACTCAACTTTATATGGATAAACAAAATATCCAGGATATCCAAAACAGTCTCTTAAAAGAAATTCAGGAGGTACCACCAGCCCTGATTTTAAGTTGTACTATACAGCAATAGTAATAAATAGTAATAAAAGCTATATGGCATTATCATGAAGTAAAACAGGTTAACCAAAGGAATCAAACTAAAAAAAAGTGAATCCACACACCAATAGACTCTGGATTTTTGCTAAAGTAGACAAAATTAAACCATGAAAAAGGAAAAGCATCATCAAAAAATGGTGCTGGTGTAACTAGTGCCTGCATGTAGAGTAATGCAAATAGATCCACATCTATCACCCTGCATCAAACTCAGTTTCAAATGTATTAAAGACCTCGAGGTAAAACTGGATATAAGAAATTTAAAAAGAAAAAAAAAACATGGTAAATAGCTTTGAATGTGTTGGAAGAGCAGACAACTTCCTGAACAGAACACCAAAAGCTCAGGTACTAGTATCAACAGTTAATATATGGTACCTCATGAAACTGAAAATATTTTATAAGGCAAAGGACAGGGACAATAGGACAAAACAGAGACCTACATAATGGAAAATTTTTCTCCAACTCCAAGCATGACCAAGGGCTGGTATCCACAATAAGTAAAGAAATCAAAAACCTGTATAACAACAAACCAAATAATCCTATTAAAAAAAAAACGGCGTACAAATCTAAACACAGAATTCACAACAGAGGAATCTCTAAGTGCAAGAAGCACTTAAATAAATGTTCAACATCCTTAGTAATCAGGGAAATGTAAATCAAACCAGCTCTGAGATTCCATCTTTCAATATTCAGAATGGCTAAGATCACAAATTCAAATGACAGCTCATACAAGCAAGGATGAGGAGCAAGGGGAACACTCTTCCTTTGCTGGTAGAAGTGCAAACTTTTACAATGAGTGTAGAAATCAATCAGCTGTTTTCTCTGAAACTTGTTAATAGCTTTACCTCAAGACCCAACGATATCATTTCTGGGCACATACCCAGAAGGAGCTTCTCCATACCAGAAGGACACTTGGGACATCATGATATTTTCAGGCAAATAGATAGAACTAGAAAACATCATCCTGACTGAAGTAAACCATACCCAGAAAGACAAACAGGATATATATTCGGTTATAAGTGCATATTATTTATAAAACACATGATAACCATGCCACAAAACAAAGAGCCAACGAAGCTAAGTAACAAGGGGTGCCCAAGGGGTGTGTGTATGTGTGTGTGTGTGTGTGTGTGTGTGTGTGTGTGTGTGTGTGCTTGAATCTCATTGAGAATGAAAAATAGATTAGAAATCAGGTTTGAACAGAGGGAGGGGACTGGGTGAAGGAAGGTGTGGAATGGGAACAGGAGGGATGAGATGGGGTAAAGAGAGTCCTGGGAGAAAAAACCTCAGTTGTCATTGTACTTCTTTGGGATGAGCTAGAAACGTAGGACAATAGAAACTCCAAGGAATCTATGATGGTGACCCTATTCAAAACCCTTAACAATGAGGCATATGGAGCCTGAACCTGCTATCTCCTGAAGTCCGGCAAAATTTCCAATGGACGGGTGGCAACAACAACCCAAATATGAAAACTTAGACCCATAATTTTTCTTGATGACAATACATGCAGGGGTAAAAGATGGAGTAGAATTTAAGGAAAGGGACAACAAAAAACTGGTGCAGCTTGATACCCATTCCATGGGAGGGAGCTTACCCTAGCATTATTAATGATACTCTGATACATTTTCAGGCAGGTGGCTAGCATTACTGTCCTAGAGAGGCTTCACCTAGCAACTAATGGAAACTAATGTGCAGAACCACAGGCAAATATTAAGTGGAGCTTTTGGAATCCTATGGATGAGAGGTATAAAGGATTGAAAAAGGTAGAGGGGTCATGGATACCACAAGAAAACCCTTAGAATTAATTAATGTGGGTGTATAGTGGTCCATAGAGTCTATGTTGTGAACCAGGAGGCATGCATTAGATGTACCTAGGTCCTTTTCACATATATAACAGTTTTACCAGTAGGTCTTCTTGTGGGATTTCTAAAGTAGGAGCAGAAGCTGTTTTTAACTATATTATATGCCTCTGTATCCCTTTCACTTAACTGACTGCCTAGTAAAGCTTTAAGAGAAGATGTACATAGTCTTACTGTAACTTGATATGCCAAGGCTGATTGATATCCATGGGAGGCTTCCTTTTGCTGAAGACTAGGGCAGAAAAGGTGGATGGGTGGGAAATGAGGTGAGAGGGAGAGATGCAGAGGAAAGGAGAGAAGGGAAGCTGTGACTTAGCTGTACTATATATATGAACTTAAAAACCCTTTCATTTTGCTTGCATTTATATACCAAATATTGTTTTGAGCAAAAACTTTTAAACACTTCTGAAGATTCTGTGGAATGTTTCTTTAAAAACAATAATATGCTGATAGAAAATTTTCATCCATTGAGGCTGAGTTTGTCTTGGAGAAGCAGTAAGACCCAGTTTTCTACCAACTATGTTGAATTAGGTGTCAGATTCCTGGTAGAAAATAGAGCATTTGATCAAATGGAAGTGTGACTGAACAGTAATATGACTGATTTTGTTTCTGTGACTGATCTCAGCTTTGAAAGAAGATGAATATAAAAAAACATGTAAGTACTTTTATAATATTTGAACGTTGTCTAAATTCCTATTGAAATAGTTGTTTGTTTGAAAGGGATGACAATCTTTATTATAATTTTATACATTTAAGAAAATGATTAATTACAAATAATTGACATATTAGGAAGTAAATGCAATACAGCAAAAATTGACATATTTAAAATTATATAAATTATGAGTTATAAAACTGGGCTATATTTTTGAATAATCATGGTTGCCTAACCATGATTATTAATATAGTAGTTGGAAAACTCTTCTTTCTTTATAACGTTTTTTTTCACATTCCATAATTGAATCAAAATGGCATAGCTAAGTTATTCAATGTGTTTAATTTATAATATTAGTGAAATTGTGGCTTCGTTTGATGTTACTGTTAAATATCATGAGTATTATTGCTTTGAATTGTTTACTAAACTACTTAAGAAAATATCTACCTTGCATATATCCATCTGCTTTCTTCCCATTGTATTTTGCTTGATACATTGTCAGGTAGAATGCTTTACTTGTCTGGTATCAGATAACTCATTTTATAGATGCTCCAACTGTAAATAAATCCTGTGTTTCATGTAACATAAAATCTAAGGCCTTTATAGCACTAAAAATGATGAATTAAATGACTGCAGCACAATCAAAAATATATGTTTCTTTTATTATTATCCTGCCACTGTATGCTCTTTTTGCAATATTTTCAGTTATGCTCCCAAGGGAAGTAATGGTCAGAGAGAAACACAGTCTGTTCATTTGGAGGGTAAAGCTGCATTTTTCCCCTGTTGTTGATGATCAGTAGTAAATTCCCTCTTGTTCTCAGTAAGCAAAACTGAAGTACATGGAAACACTAAACAGGAAACCAACAGGATATGTGATTGCTGTGACAGTTTTAAAAAGTTAAGATATTTTGCCCCCACAATTTGAGAAAAATAAAGTCTCAGCATATGAATTACTTTACCTAATATATTATAAAGTGGAGATACCTGCCATTTATGCCTTGACAATGAATTCAATGTACAACACTTGTTCACTCTCTGCAAATACAACACTTATAAAAATCATCAGGTTATTGTCTCACAGATCATTTTTATCTCTGATTGTCATTCCTTCTTTAAAAGTTCTTCTCCCAACTTTCCCAGAGCTCTTACCACAACAAATTTCCTTCACTGGTCTTTTCTATAATTTTACAAATAAATTGTGTGTAGAATTCGATACACTTCTATTGTTATTTCCCAATGTATCCATTGGATTTTTTAATGGTATTGTATTTGACAATAAAGTATTCATTTTATTTCCTAGAGTATTAATATATCATTGAGATTTTCTTTACTAATAGATGTTTATTATGAGTAAAATTTCTGAATATGACAAAATGTATTTTTCATAGACCTATTAATTGCACATGGATAAATTTCTTAGAATGAAATTACAGACTCACAATCTACTTTTATATGTTTAAAAAATCACAGGATTATATTTTATATTGAAATGATTATTAGATCCATGCTAATGTATATTTTCACATTTATTTTAGTGATTCTACTTTATATAGAATTAGGTCATATATATCCTTTTGTCCTCTTAGTGCTAAGTACTATTATCATTATTATTTATCTTAATTAGAGACATATTTCTGAATGTCATTTAATGTATTATACTATAAATACAAGTAAGATCTTAATGTGAATTGTTGCATCTAGTTTATAGATTTCAATTTTGTTATTTTTTACTACACAGAGTTCCTAAAACATCTCAGAAATAAAGTATTTCAATAGACATTTGCTTTATTCCCACTGGAGAATGAAATGAGAGGGTGGTATAGCTCCAATGCATGAAACATAGGCATATAGCTATGGGGTATTAGGAAATGTAATTCAATCACTATTTTGGAAAAGTCATATTTAAAATTTTCAGGGTAGAGATTTTGAACACAAACAAATCTACTTTTGATTTGATTGAAATTGCTAAACCATTCAAGTTCTTCAACTAGAATTCTTTGCATATAATTTGGTTTCATTGTTTCATGGTTCTTCATTTGCATTTAAATAGATTTGTTTTCAAATGATGAACAAACTACAGTACAAATCTAGGAGTTGGAGGCCATTTTGAAGCAGACAATTTACTGACCTTATAGTTCAAAATGCCATAATGATGTCTTTTCATTTTATTGCATCTACAACTTACTCTATACTCAAAAGAAAAGTACAATTTGGTATAACATTTGAATGTGTGGCTTGAACCTGAGTTCTTCTTCTTTAGATTATTTAATGCAATATAATATAGTTGTATGCCTCAAGTATCCCAAGGCTGGTAAAGGACTGGATCTACTGGCTTTTAATATGGATAAGCTAAACATTTTACATAGGAAAAGTAGACCTGGTGTCAATAGTATATCTAATAATGTCTTTGTAAGATTAGGACAAAAAAGAGACAATAAGTGAGTCATTAGAGTTGGCTTTTGGAGTTTATATGAGACATTTAAAGATAAAACTTAAAGATCATATCTAAATCTATGATATTAAAATTTTGAATGTTGAAGTTCAGTACATTATTATAAAGCCTTTATTTAAATCAATAGTTATTTTAAGTTGTTGATTTATTTTTGATAGCACACATATGAATAAAAATGTCTATCTAATAAGTATTCTTTAAAAGAGCCTAATTTCTGCACAAGCTACATCTAAATATTACACAGTAATTAAATGTAACTCTGTCATATAATTGGCCTTCTGGATAGTATTCAATAACCATATTGTAAAGCTCAACTATAGTAGTGGATTCTATATTATTAGTTCTGTATTAAGGTCAACATTATTTTGTCCCTTCCTGCAATACCAACTAGGTCCCAAGGGACTGTGGGACATTTCTCAATATGACCCGCAGTCCTGATGAGTCACTTATTCTTTTGCTCAGCGAGGCCATGGATAAATTGCCAGGTAAATGCTTACCAGTATTTAGTCTACACAGGAAAGTATTAGAATAGCTGAAAATCTTGTCCCTGCTACTAAACCAATTTACAGTCCATCAAGGACTTCACCCTAACATCACAGAGAAGGAACAGCTGGTAAAAGAAAGGCTGGAATACAGAGAGATTCCTAACAACCACAAGTGATGGTGGGAATGACACACTCCAGTAGCCTTATAGGAAAGACAGTGATTAATTTCAGCTACCATTGTGGACATAAAAAGGCATTTGGAAGTTTAATCAAAATAAAATTAATTGATAACAATAGAAACAAATATACCAGATGGAATATTAACTATACTAACAATAATCAAAGAAATATTATAATTATTCTAACTGAACATTCTGTTCTCTTTTAATTTTTGATAATTCTGTTTGTGCACCCTTTAAAATGTCTATAAAATAGAGTATGGGCAAGTATGTGCTAACATTTGTATCTTATTTGTTAATAGCTGCAAATCTGGATATTCATAGTGGGTTAAATCTATTTTAACAGTAGTGACCTATAACTTGAGATAACTGTCTTTATTTAAATAACTTGTTTGATTTATAACAATGTATTGAACTTCAACATTCAAAATTGATATATATTTATATATCATTCTTATGTCTCATATGTAAATAGCATATAAAATTTCCTCAGGCATGCTCAAATGAATTTTTTATCAGTATTCTTCAGCCACAATATTACCAAGACATTGTGAGATCTATCTGCAACATCCCCATAATATCCAATGTGAAAGTTTTTAGTTATAAATATTAGAAACCAGATAGACAGAACTATTCAAAAGCCAAAATCATGATGGTGGTGACTGGGGAAGGACTGAAAGAGATAAATGGGTTTCAAACTCAATAGAATGAACAACAAAATCAACCAACGAGACACCCATAGCTTCCAGGGATTAAACCACCAACCAAAGAGTACACATGGAAAGACTCATGGCTCCAGCTACATTTGGATGGCCTTATCTGGGATTAATGGGAAGGGGGACTCTTAGTACTGTGAAGGCTTGATGCCCCAGGCAGGGGAATGCTAGGGAGGTAAGGCATGAGTGAGTGGACGAGTGGAGGAGCACCCCTATAGAAGCAGAGGAAGGGGAGGTGGGATGGGGGTTTGAAGAGAGAATACCAACTGGGAAAGGGGATAACTTTTGAAATGTAGATAAATAATATATCCAATAAAAAAAGAAAAACAATCCAACAAAAAAGCTAAAATCAATAGAGAATCATATAAGCCATTAAAGACAGTCTGAATTTGCTAGTCTTCTGCTCAGACTTGAAATACCAGAGGCACAAAACTGCACCCCATAACCAAAGCTGAAGAAAAATTATTCTTCTAATCCATCATATTAATCTCTGATCTTTGTGTATTCAACATTGTGTCTTAAGTTTGTGTAGTCTCATTTACAGTATATCCAATATCAGGTCTTCCTGACACACCTTAGCTCCATCTATCTGGATCCCCTTGGTTGCTACTAAATTTCTGAAAGTCAGGACAAGTATATACTCATACCCTTTATATGCCCCAATGTCAGCTAGAGGCAGATCAGAAGATTGAAATAACATCCATCTTCTAAATTGTTCATAATCTGGAATTCTGAGTGGAAAAATATTATTTAATAATATGTTTAAGCAGGCTTGGAGGCCACTGAGAAACTTCTTCCAAAGTTTCTTATACCAGAGACTGCCACAAAACTCCCTGTGAGGACAACAAACGTGTCCACAAACTTGTCCAGAAGAAGAGATTCAAAAGGAGAATGACAGCTCCTTGTTCAGCTATCTAGTAAAACAGAAGTCTGAAATGTAAGCTATGGCCATACTACCTTTAAATGCTTTTTTACTGTGGTTGAAGATAACAGGTTTCTTATACCACAGGAAATAGCATTCCAGGCATATTTTCTTAAACTGTTACACACCTTGTTCTTTAAAATTCCAAAGTAAGGCTTCCCTTTAAGAGATGATTATAATGTATTGCTTTACTATTCTTTGGTTACTCCTAGCACTACCCAACCTTGGCCAAAAAATCAAAACCTCTTCCACTTACTGTTCTGTCCAATTACTGCAAAGGTTATGCTATAACTGCCATATACATGCTGTATCATGTGACAACACACACACACACACACACACACACACACACACACACACACTCTTAACTCCACTAATGATACACATGATGAAGAGACCAGGGAAGGGAAAATAGATAACCGAAGGCAGAATGTTACTATGGAGTTTCTCAGGAATTCATGAGATTCCTGAGAAAGATCTCATAATAGGTAAGAAGTAATTGTATTAGGTAACAAGAAATGAATTGAAAACAGTTCAATTTAAAGAGGTATACAATAAGATACTAAAAGATAAGGGAGTAATATGAAATACCATAATAAAAACAATTGTAAACTTTCTAAAAATGTAAGACAAATGCAGAAATCAATTAGTTCTAGAATTATCATCCAAATTCAGAGTACAAAACACATGCCTATACAACACATATAGGTATATTCCTACACACAAAGACACAAACATATATATAAACACACACACACACACACACACACACACACACACACACACACGGGACTATGTGATTCTCTACACAGAATACGCAACTTTTATAATATATATTATATATGTAACATTATCTAATAATAAAAGAGAAACTGTAAATAGTTAAAATATTGGTAAAACATTTACGATTAAGATTAAAATATAACATTCATGAATAGAGTGAATGGTTACTAACCAACTGTTTGAAGTTGTCTATCCTATTGCAAAGTTTTCATTTTTATTTCATCCATGTATTTATTTATAGGAAGTATAAGAGGTCAGACATGATTTAGAAGCACTTTATCCTCTACAACATTTATTGGTTCCATCTGAGCCTTTTTTAACCCTCAGGTTCTGTGTCTAGTGCAAATATTGTATATCAGGGCATTGTGATCAGTTCACGTAATATTAGCAGAGCAGTGTCACCAACAGGCTATGTGCTACAGCTATAGTCATACCCTGTCTACAGGTTCAATCTAGTCACTTTCCTGAAGAGTATTTTAGCTATTCCCCCCAACCACCCCCTCCGCATTTTCAGAATTATATTAAATAGCAAGTACTGTCTACTGGTGCTGTTTCCACTCCTCCAGGCATGTCCTGCTTACATATCCTTTGCACTCTCTCAGAAGGATCAATGCCTCCTGCTCCACTCACAGAATTGAGCCTCACTGGCTCAACTCATAGAATGTCCTGTCGGCCTAGTCTGGACATTCTATGAGTTGAGCCAGTCTAGTTAGCCCCTTCTTCACTGACCCCATTCCTCAGGTTTGGCATTATTGTGAATCCTGGGTTCTAGTATGTTAATCTTATATATCTAGGACCAATTCTACCCATATCTCATACAATTGGCAAGTCTAACCGGAAACCTTTATCTGAGCATGGATTAACCTTGGTGAGTCACTTTAACCTTATCTTGCTGTCCTGTTTCAAACTCTTAGTCCTTACTTTGGACTAAGAAAATATAGCCAATATCATGAAGACTGAAATTAAACCTGTGTGTATTGATGTGCACAAAGTTTAGCTTTAAATGAATCAGAGACCTCAATAGGAAACCTGAAATGCTGTAACTCCTAGCAGAGAATTTAGAAAACACTCTGCAAGATGAAGGTATAGGAAATTACTAACTGAATAGGATTTCATTCACTTAGGAATTGAAGCTTTCAAATGACCAGAGGGACATAATAAAATTAAATCCTCTGCATAACAAATTTAACATGAATGGACAGAAGAGAACGCTCACAAAATGGGAGTATTTAGAAGTGAGTTAGGTAAATTTTTTTAAAAAGGGATTTAGATAAGATATATAGAAAGGATCAAAGGGAGGAGGAGGATGAAAACATAACACACTCATATTAAAATTTTAAATATGCTGAAAAGACAATACCATTCAAAATTTAAAGGTATGGTAACTCAAGAAACAAACAGAATGCATGAAAATATTCAATCATTAAATGTGACTACAAATTCAAACTGCCAATTTTTAAGCACATTATGGGCCAAGTAGAATGGATAACTAAAACAAAAATAAACATAATTCTTTGGTTTCAGGACTTATTCAAGATGCCTATGTTATATTTGGCTTAAGAACAAGTAGTGTTCTGAAATTTTAACAAACAATATCCTAACACTTAATTTAATGAGTGAAATGTTCAGTATCCATTTACTTGCATCTATTACATCCTTACATTTTAAAGAAGGGCTATCATTCAATATAAGATTTTATTCTTTCCAAATTTTCATGCCTGAAAAAAGATATGTCAGATAAACTTTGCTACAGTTATGGAATACAGAAAGTGATGACTGCTTTGAAGCCATTTTGAAGGACATTTTTCTTTATGAAGAAAGTGACATTAAGCAGTTTCTTCTATCTTATCTTGCACTGGCACCAGGCCAACACATCGGGAATAGTACATTTATTATCATTCCCATTACAGCCACTGCCAGTTAGGGAAATATTAATTTTGTCTAAATGCACAGCCTGCAGATTTTGAATCATCACTTTTAGAAATAACAACACACACTATCAGGCTTACTCTTATATTGCATATTATCTGAAGATGAAGCATGCTATAAACTAAGGTTCTCTGATTATTAAGATATTTTGTGTGTTTATTGCATTTTACATTAAAATAAGTAATACATGAAGACTGTTGGGTATGTGAGACTAAAATTGTGAGACAAGGTAAAGAAAAGAAACTATAATGGGATGGAAGAGTGCCTTAGTAGACTGAGAGTTGGAAAGATGTGGGATGCTGAGGAACAAACTCTCAAGGAAGGCAGGTATGAAAATGGTGTCTGACTATAGAACATTTTTTTCCAAACTGGTGTAATAATTCAACCATGAACTACTGGAAGATCACATCATTAATGCCTTTGAAAATATGATGAATAATTAAAATTACCTGAAGAACTGGCAAGGACATGAAGGAAAATGATTGTAAGATATCAAGACACGTGTAAAGACTTGTTATACAGTAACAAGTCCATCTGGTATTTATTCAACAACACTTGTTAGGTCTTAATGGTCAACACAGAGGTAAATCAATTCTTCAGCTAAGGAGAATTTGAAATTATCTATGCCTATTTTTAGTTTGAACATTGGGTGCATAAAGTACAGTTATATAACTCACTTGTTAAACATTTTATTTTTGAGAATGAGAGGTAACAATGTGAATGGTATAGTAGATTCTAAAATTGTAAAAATAATATTTGCAATCATTTGTTAATATGAGGACTTCAGATATATATTTCTTCTTTGAAAATCATATCTTGAAACCCCCTTGATCAGGGAAAATGTAATCTACCTTAAGATTCTGTAGCTGTGGCATTCCTTAAAAAATAAAGAATGGGGGTAGAGATTTTATGGCCCATATTTAAATAAATTGATAGCAACAAACCTCCTTCTAAATATCTTTCTATGTTCTTATCAAGAGATGAGAGCTGACCTTTCTTTTTAAGGGATAGCACTGCAGAGATCTGTAGAAGCCTGTGATACACAGAATAAGATATGATCGCAGCCCTAATCCTAAACAAGATATTTATATCATCCACCCTGAGACTAAGGTTCTGAAGACTTAAAATTTCATAGCACACCTAGTTGCCTGGACTGGAATGACATCTTTTAGCTCTGAACTGTTGAGTATTAATAGAATATGGAGAATAGGAACCATTTTTTTCTGATGTGTATCCACTGTGGGGTCCAGGATTTCTGAATAATGATTGCACTTATTGTTGTGGTTGATCCTAGTGGCCACAAAACAATCAAATATACATAGCATGAGCAATAGCTTTGTGGGGGGAGTCAAGAAAGACAGCCGATAAAGAAATGTGGTAGCAAGAGTGACTGGGCAGCATTGTGTGCATGCGAGAAACTTTCTAAAACAAAATAAATTAATAAACTGTTATAAAATGAAAAATGAACAAAAATAAAAGGCTTAGTTTTTCAATTTTATGCTTAGAAAATGTGCTAAATTGTAGTTTGTGAGAATGTTTACTTATGTAAAAATATGATAGTTCCAAAGATAATTTTTAGCTGAAATTAAATGGAAAAACAAAAAACAAAAAAACAGCTGCTAGAAGTCAGACAATACCTTTTTTAGTGGAGTTTACTGTCAGTATGTAGTGGATAGGTCTGGTGCTATTCTTGTGAACCAAACCCTTAATGAATAAAGGAGCTCTGGGTCAATGCATCTCCTGAGATAAAACCAGTTGGGCCATTGTCTGCCAATGCATGGCCTGCCGGATCCCCGAGGAAGAGGCACAAACAAGGGAATATGCTGGGTCTAGTTTTGTTTTTTTGTTTTTGTTTTTGTTTTTTCCAGACAGAGTTTCTCTGTGCAGCACTGGCTTCCTGGACCTCACTCTGTAGACCAAGCTGGTCTCAAGCTCAGAAATATACCTGCTTCTGCCTCCCAAGTGCTGGGATTAAAGGCCTGCACCACCACTGCCCATCCAGGTCTACTTTTTAAGTATTTCACACCATTCCACATTCAAGTTCAAAAGAGCAGGGCTAATTTAAAAAAAAGGATGAATTTGGAAGGTGCCTGAGAAGACTTAGAGGAAGGTCACTGGGTTAGAGGTGACTAATATACAGTGTAGAAAATTGTGTGTGTGTGTGTGTGTGTGTGTGTGTGTGTGTTGTATGTATGTGTATCTGTGTATGTATGCACATGTATGTGTGTGGTATAGTGTGGTGTGGTGTATATGTGTATGTTTGTGTGTCTATATATATGACTGTGTATGTGTGTGTGTTATATATGTGTGTATGTGTGTATGTTTGTAGAAGACTGAGGATGAGTGCTTTTCTATCCTGTATAAGATTCAGAAAATACAGAAAAAGGTGAAATATACAGTTTTATTTATTCATTTGTCACCATTAGCAATCTGGTAGCTGTCAATTGTAAATCTAGCATAACACTGTACCTGGTACAAGATAAGAAAATGATGGAATTAAAGCAACATAGGGCATAAAAACTTGCATTTCCTCAATAGAAGATGAATTATTTCTATTGGCAGAAGTATCTGTATTAATACTCATTTGTGAAATCCTAGAATTTCATAACTATGCAACAAGCTTATATTTATATGTGTGTACATGCTATGCAAATATTCCAGTGAACAATGAAGTAGACCATGCAAAAACCAATAAAACTGGAGAACAGGTAAAGTTACAAGAATAGAATTTTAGGAGGAACAACAATATAAACCGCCCAATAACCCCAGAGCAATCATGGATTAAACCACGAATCTAAGAGTACACATGGAGGGACCCATGGCTCCAGATGCATATGTAGCAGAGGTTGACCTTGTTGGACATCAAAGGGAGGAGAGGCCCTTGAACCTGGGAAGGCTAAATGCCTCAGTAGAGGAGAATGCCAGGACAGGGAATTGGGAGTGGATGGACTGTTGAACATGGGGAGCAGGGGATTTTCAGATGGGGGTGAGCAAGGAAAGGGGACAATATTTGAATTATAAATAAATAATTTATCTAATAAAAATAATATTTATTATTCTTAAATAAAAGCTGAATCCAGTATTGGTTTGTTGCAAATGTAAACATTTGTATTAAAAAAGGTCACTGAAAAGGCAAAAGATAAGATAGAGGGACTTGAAAGTATAAAGCTGACTTGCCATCTGGATTGTCTACATGGTATTCTCTCCAGAGATTCTGGGCAAAAGAGTGAATATGTCAGCTCATCAGAAACAGAAAAATAATATTTTGATAACCTTGAGTCTTCCTTTGTAGAAACTTCAAGGATGATGAAAGTTATCAAAATGTTTTAGCATTTATGTGTTTGAAACTATGTTATCATATGTTCAAGTATTTATATGCCAAGTCCAACAAATAGTTGAAAGAGCTTTTCATGTAGGCCTGAGTAGAGTTTTGTGATAAAGACAATTTTATTCAGGAATTATGGAAGGAATATAAGACGAGGCATTAAGTGATTTCGAATCTTAGCTCCACTCTTGAAAATATGTTTATTATAAAGAACTTTTAATTTATTTATCAATAACTTCATTGCAACTGTAAGTAATATGATTCTAAGGGAAGAACTAAATATTTTCAAGTTTTAAGATTTCTGAATGGTGAATTGAACTCATTATATTACTGAAATCAGATATATAGCATTTATATATCTGGCTAAATAAATTAATTTCTGACTGAAGGCCTGACAAATACAGAGGCTGATGCAACCACTTTACTAAGCACAGGGTTCCTAATGGAGGAGTTAGAGAAAGGAATGAAGGAGCTGAAGGGGTTTGCAACTCTTTAGGACAACAAAATCAAACAGAACCCCCTCCCCTTCTTTCCACTGCTCCTCCTGCCAGCTCCCAGGGTCTAAACTATCAACCAAGGAGTACACATTTATGGACCCATGGCTCCAGACACATGAACAGAGGATGTCCTTGTTGGGCGTCAGTGTAAGGAGAGGCCCTTGGACTTGTGGAGGTTCGATGCTCCAGTGTAGGGGAATGCCAGGGCAAGGAGGCAAGATTGAGTAGGTGAGCACCCTCATAGAAGCAGGTCGTGGTATAATGGAATAGGGGGTTTCCACAGGGAACACTGGGAAAGGAAATAACCTTTGAAATGTCAATAAAATATAGACTAAAAGAAAAAATGAAAGTCTGAACATTATGATGACTGGGCTTTATGAACATGTGGTATTTAAAAACAGCCCCTATCAGTGAATAAATAAGAATCCTTGGTTTTACCAACAGGCAAGTAGATCAATGGAATAGGATTGAAGACCCAGAGATGAACCCACAGACTTATGGTCACTTGATCTTTGATAAAGGTGCCACAACCATCCAGTGGAATGAAGATAGCCTTTTCAACAAATGGTGCTGGTTCAACTGGAGGTCAACATGCAAAAGAATGCGAATTGACCCACTCTTATCTCTTTGCACTAAGATCAACTCCAAGTAGATCAAGGACCTCCACATAAAACTAGACACACTGAAACTATTAGAAAAGAAACTTGGGAAGACCCTGGAGGACATGGGCACAGGGGAAAAGTTCCTGAACAGAACACCAATAGCTTATGCTCTAAGATCAAGAATTGACAAATGGGACCTCATAAAATTACAAAGTTTCTGCAAGGCAAAGGACACTGTCAGAAGGACAAAATGGCAACCAAAAAAGTGGGAAAAGATCTTCACCAACCCCACATCAGACAGAGGGCTAATATCCAATATATAACAAGAACTCAAGAAGTTAGACCCCAAAGAACCAAATAACCCTATCAAAAAATGGGGTACAGAGCTAAACAAAGAATGTTCACCAGAAGAAATTCGGATGGCCGAAAAACACCTTAAGAGATGTTCAACATCATTAGTCATCAGGGAAATGCAAATCAAAACAACCCTGAGATTCCACCTCACACCAGTCAAAATGGCTAAGATTAAAAACTCAATAATATCCACTTATCAGTGATTGCATTTCATGTGCATTCTTTTGTGATTGGGTTAATTCACTCAGGATGATATTTTCCAGGTCTAACCATTTACCTACAAATTGCATGAATTCATTATTTTTAATTGCTGAGTAGTATTCCATTGTATAAATATACCACATTTTCTGTATCCATTCCTCCTTTGAGGGATATTTGGGCTCCTTCCAATTTCTGGCTATTATAAACAAGGCTGCTATAAACATAGTGGAGCATGTGTCTTTATTGCATGCAGGGGAATCCTCTGGGTATATGCCCAGGAGTGGTATGCCAGGGTCCAGAATCCCTAAATACTCAAGACACAATAGCAAGTCAAATGATTCCCAAGAAGAAGAAAGGAGAGGACCCTGGGCCTGTAAAGATTGCATCCAGTTTAGTAAAGAAACCGAGGTGGGAGGGGGAATGATTGGGGAATAGTTGGGGGGCAGAGGAACTATGGGAACTATGGTGGGTGGGAACTGGGAAAGGGGAAAGCCTTTGGAATGTAAACATAGAATAAAGAAAAAAAAACTCAAGAGACAACAAGTGCTGGCAAGGATGTGGAGAAAGAGGAACACTCCTCCACTGTTGGTGGGATTGCAAAATGATAAAACCACTCTGGAAATCAGTTTGGTGGTTCCTCAGAAAAGTGGGCATGTCACTTCTAGAGGAGCCTGGCATACCACTCCTGGGCATATACCCAGAGGATTCCCCTGCATACAATAAAGACACATGCTCCACCATGTTTATAACAGCCTTGTTTATAATAGCCAGAAATTGGAAGGAGCCCAAATATCCCTCAAAGGAGGAATGGATACAGAAAATGGGGTATATTTATACAATGGAATACTACTCAGCAATTAAAAATAATGAATTCATGCAATTTGTAGGCAAATGGTTGGCTCTGGAAAATATCATCCTGAGTGAGTTAACCCAATCACAAAAGAATACACATGAAATGCAATCACTGATAAGGGGATATTAATGAGCCCAGAAGCCCTAAATACTCAAGGCACAATTAGCAAGTCAAATGATTCCCAAGAAGAAGAAAGGAGAGGACCCTGGGCCTTTAAAGATTGGATCCAGTTTTGTAAAGAAACTGTGGGAGGAGGGGGAATGATTGGGGAATAGTTGGGGGGGAGGAACTATGGGAAGTATGGTGGGGGGGAACTGGGAAAGGGGAATGTAAACATAGAATATAGAAAATAAAAATTTAAAAAAAAGGAAAAAAAAAAGAATTCTTGGTTTTTAACTGGTAGATGTCCTGAAAGGATGATGAGGTGTGGCTTTGTTGGGAGAGGTAGGTCACTAGAGCAGGTTTTGAGGTATGAAAAATTCATGGTACCTCTTTCTGTCTCATACACACTTATCAGCAACTACTCCAGTGTCATGCCTGCCTGCAACCAGCAGAGTTCCCTCCATGATAGTATAGACTATAACCCTCTGAAATCCTAACACCCAATTCAAATGTTTTGTTTTAGAAATTGTCTTAGTCTTGGTATCCTGTTATATAATTGGAAATTAACTAAGATAGTCATCATCTTCCATTTATATCAAATTTTTATCAGTGGTCTAAAAATAATTCCTTTCAAATTAATAAGTTTCCTTCTTATGCTGCAAAGTATTCAGAAATTTTACAATGATAGGAAATATCCTTAAAAATATATTTCTATACAGTGCCATCATCATCTTGACATTTTCTTTCTACCTTGATTCTACCCTTATCTCCAGTCTTCATTAAAATTGCCTAATGAAGGAATTCATACTTGAAATCAGAAAATTTCTTCACAGTTTCATTGTTTAATCTGTTATTTTATTAATTGCTACCTTTCAATACACTCATTTTCTTAATATAAAAAGTAACCTATTTGCTAGTTAAATTACAATATTTTGTTTGTTTCTTTGTTTTAATGTGGTATCCTGAAGATTAATGTTGGAAAATGAACTGGAAAATCTAACATTTCTTATCTTCTTCAAAGATATTTGGAGTTGCATAGAAAGTATTACTACAAAGTCAATAATCAAAAAAAATTTCATTCTTCATATTTTTCACTATTTTTAATTTTTTTAAATGTTTTTCAATAACTTGTTTTTCTACCTTAAATTCTTATAAATCTATATTTATGTATTAATTGTATATTAATTATGCATTAATTGTGTGACTTGATGCCTCTGGATAATATTCACTGATCACTGAGGAATATTTGCATCATTTAAGTTTATTTTTTCATTTTTATTTGATTATTTTTAATGTTATTTTATAAAATTAAAGAAAATAATTAATTGTGGAATTTACAGATTTGTTATGTATAGTAGAGAATACATCTGGGGGCACTTCCTATTAAAGAGATACCCATCTTTTCTTTCTCCCTAAATCTTTACCTAATTTATGTAATATCCAGATTAAAATCTGTTTTTTTTTCATTTTCTAGTTTTAGATTATAATTTAATAAATAATTTCTTTCTTCAATTCCATTCTCTAAATCTAAAACCTTGTTCACTTTCAATTTAATAGCCTCTTTTCCACTAATTGTTATGTACATGCATATATTTGAATATAAATATGTATTTCTAAATATAACCTGTATAGTCTGTATAATACCAATTACATATATGGATATGGAGCTGGCATTTGATGCTCAATTGGTATGTTCTTCCCTCAGAAGACTAGTTCTTCTACTCTCAGCATTCCTTAGTTACTACTTATTTATTTGTTTAGTAGTTTATTTATTATATATGTTTGATGCCTCTTGGTCTTTCCCCCGTTTATTTAGCTTGTGTGCCTCCATCTGCTTTAACATGTTGGTCTCCATCTGCTTTAACATGCCTGTTACTGTCCTTGTTCTTCTCTTGCTGAGACCACCACACTTGTGAGACTTTTAAGGGTGTAACTTCCTACACAAACCCGCTAATATTCTATCAATTTTTCTGCTTTCTCTTTCACAATTTTGTCTGAACCTTAGGTATTTATTTTATAGATATAATTTCTAGGTCTGGACTTCACAACTCTGCAATTTGACCAGTTGTGGTTTTCTGTAATGCTCCCCATCAGTTGGAAACAGAAGTTTCTTGGATGAAGGGTAAGTACTATCTTTATTTGTGGGTAAAACGACAAATATTTACCGTGTAGTTAAGAAACTTGAGTTTTTCACTGGATAAAATATACTATACTTTCATGCAGACATTTATTCCTTTATATATTAGTTAAATGCTGAAAATTGTGGTTCAGTAACAAAAGAACCAAAAAATACTGAGGACATAAAGCTCATGTGTGGTAGTTTGATTATGCTTGGTACAGGGAGTGTCACTATTTGGAGGTAAGGCCTTGTTGGAAGAAGTTTGTCCCTGTGGGAATGGGCTTTAAGACTCTCCTCCTAACCATGTGAGAACCAATATTCTCCTAGCAGCCTTCAGATGAAGACGTAGAACTCTCAGCTCTGCCTATACTATTCCTGCTTTGGAGCTGCTATGCTCCCACCTTGATAATAATATACTGAGTTTCAGAACACGTAAGACAGCCTCAATTAAATGTTGTCTAATGCCTCCTTGCATGGTTCACAGCAGTAAAATCCTAACTAATACATCATGACAATACAAATAATGTGATTAATGTGGTGAATACCATAACTAGTATGTACCTTTGAGTTGGTTATCCTTCTCTTCCTTCCATTTTTATGTAAATACAGTATAAAATCTTAAGTTTCAAATATTTGCTAGTAGATTTCCTATGATTCATTCTATAGTGGTTCATTAAATCACATCCTATTGATTTTCATTTTGGTTTATTATGTTGGTTCTATGCACAGACAGCTAACCAAGCCATTGTAAAGAGACCTACTACAAATAAACATAACTTTACACAAATAAAATGTTTACAAATATGTCTAAAATAATATACTTAGACAATATAACAGTTTACAGCTGATATACATATGTCTTCTCACATAGATGATTTACTATAATTTTAATGTAATTTCCATTTTGTAGGTTGAGTTACATGTAGTTATAAAGTATTTTGTTTTCCTTTAAAAAAAGTAATTGAAATATGATATATAATTATTTTATTTCTCTTTTAACTAGCCCACAATCTAAATGAATGACTATGTATTATTATAAAAATAGAAGTGGTTGATAAATTGCTTCAAATGTACATACTTATGCATAGAATATATTTGGACACCTACTCTTGGTGTTTTCTATAAAACAATAGTCTTTAGAAATCATATCATTACGATATCCATGCTTTTTACAAAAGAAAAATATCACAAAAGCACTTTCTGAAGAAGCAGTCTTTATTACTGTGATTACAAGAAAATTCCTCCTTTTATTAGGTATAAAAATCTCTTCCCCTAGACCAACCAACAGGAGGTATTAGTTCTGCTCTTGAGAGCTCTACAGTACAAGTCTAATCCATCTTCCACATGACAGCCCTTCACATTTTTGAAGGCAGCTTGCACTGCTCTACTAAGCCCTTAATCTATATATTCCTGTGGTGCAACTATATTTTTGTCAGCTCCAGTTATTCTTTTGTGACTGTCTATGAGGTTCTCTCTTGTCATCTGTTAGCTTTAGGTTGTCAGTGCTTAGTTTCAAGTCATTCTTCACTTGGAATAATCAATCCTCAGATGAATGAACCTAAGGCAAAAAGGAGTTACCACAGTAGTTTTGTAAGAATATTTTTTTTAAAAGCATCAATTGCCAATCTCTGTTCCTTTCATTGTCAATGGCTATGTTGTAAATAATTTCTAAATTTAAGGCATGCTACAATTATCATGTGGTCAAGTACATAAAATTCTAAGGGTGAGATTTTTGTGATACTGTTTGTAGGTGGATGGCATGATCGACGAATCCATGATTCCTAATACCTCATGTGGAAAAACATTAATACTTAATATGACTCAGATTGTTATGTGCTAAAATTATTTGGAAGCTCCTTTGGTAATATGCCTGAGTGGTGTGTAGAAGAATCCATGCATAGAGAAGGCCAGAATGAGAGGTAGGTATGGAGTACTTATATGTCCTCACTCTGTAAGGCCTCAGTTCCTCAGATTCAAGGAGTTAAGTTCTAAAAAGTTTTATGCATAGAAATAGAGGGGAGAGAAGAAAAAGAAGGCAGAAAATAGTTTCTTCTAATGCATCCTCAGAAAACATTCAAGGCTACTTTAACATTTTATCATTGATAATAATTGAGTTTGCAAGACAAGTACCTACAAGTTCAAGGTTATTGCAGTCTACTTCTGATGAAAATGAGAAAAATGGGTGCTCCCTCTTAAATGATATTTGAAAACTACAGTTTACCACAGAATAGCATCCAGTCACAATTCCTAGCTGTCTACATGTAAACTACCCAACTCTTCTGCAGACACTCAAAACTTAATCTTACATAACTTTAGACTGCAGAACAGGATTTTTCAATCATAATCAGCATCAGCTACAAATTTAGTTTTTATTTATTCCTTGTGGCTTGCATTCAGGCAATGCTTATAAACTAAAATGTCGTCTTACTTCAATGAACCCAACATATAACGATAAACCAAATCACTGTAGACAATAACCCCATAGGAAGCTGAAATGGAAGACTTTCTCTATTTCAGAACTCTGGAGATTATCCATGGACATTACTGTCATCAAAGGAGTCTCTATTTCATACTGCCTTTGTCATTTTAGTCAAAACTGTCACAATTCTTTTAATGCCAGGATTCATATATATCAACTAAATCTTCTCTATGAAATGTTGGTCACACTCACAAATCTCTCTTTGACAACCACCTCAGTGCTGGGCTTCCTAAAACAGGAGTGGCCCAGATTTCATTAAGTTATTAGAAGTCAGCATTTCTACTGTGAATGGTTCAGAAGCATATAATTAAAAACTTTAGAGATTTTGCTGCTTGTTTGAACAATTTCATGAATAATCACTTCTTATTTTCTGCAGCATTTTAAACATATATTTCCCATCAGACTTTTAGCTTTAGTTTTCAATGAAGTTATAATCTTCCAACAATATTATGGAGCTGATAGTTGCTGGGTTGCTTCATAATTCACAAATGAATACTATTTCTATTTGGATGTGCTTAAAAGGGAAGAGTTTTTTTTTAAATTTTAATATTGTAACACTTTGTATTTTCCAACATTCCCTAAATTCTGTAAAATGCATCATTTTTAAAATGTGTTTTAAAATTGATTTTCTCCATTCTGCCATAAACAGTTAAATATATCTCTTGATATTTTTTGAAATTCAGCATGGAAATCCATACTGAATTTTCCTATTTTATTAGATATGCATTTTATATTCCATATTTCCATACATAACAGTCTTGTCAGACTTTGCTTCATTATATATGAAATGTCAAGTTTCTTGGAGCTGACTATCTCTGTCAGTCATGTCAAAGAGTGGTGGCTTTACATACGTGATAGAGGTGCTATACAGTGCTGTTTTTCTTTTAATTTAAATAATTTTTTATGTTCAGATATGAAACTGAATTTAAATTGTTTCTTGCAAAGCAAATAGCCCCAACAAAGGAGGAATATTCTGTATCAAATTAATTAATTATTCAATCAGGTATTTAGAAAGGCAAAAGAAATGGTGGTTTTCTCTCCTTTACCATGTCTATAGGTATAAAATGGAAGACCTGAACAGGAGTGGAAGTATTTTATGGCTCTACTGGAGAGATTGTTGGGTGTGTCTAAGTTCACTCAAGATACATTCAGTTGAAGAGGATTGGGTTGTTGCTGTGAAGCAGAAGAAAAATGAGAGGTATCTCAGTGGGAGCATGAAGAAAGCAAGTATTTCATGAAAAGGAGGCTGAAAGATACTGTCAATCACAGAAGCCAGCCTAACTGTGTTTTGTCACCTCTGTTTTAACTTAGTGCCAATGCATGTTCCAAGGCTGGATTCACCTACATCCTTGATGAACGGCTAGGAATGTCAGATGCAGAGAGTCAGTGAGAGATGAGGGGTATAAACCTGGCTATGTTTTAATATGCAATTTAGCTCCAAAATATGTACTGTCAATCATTTTTGGAGGATTACATGAAAATTAGTTTTGTGTTTTGTGTGTGTGTGTGTGTGTGTGTGTGTGTGTGTGTGTGTGTGAAGGAGAGAGAGAGAGAGAGAGAGAGAGAGAGAGAGAGAGAGAGAGAGAGAGAGATTTGATTTCTTACTTGGCTTGAATTTTATTTCTTTGAAGCAGGGTCTTGTTATATATCATAGGCTACATTGACTTTGTGATTTTCCTGCCTCAGCTTCGTCAGCACTTCTATTACTTGCTCATGACATTACATTCAGGTTTGACTTAATTTCAGGTTTCTTGAGTCGAGACATTACATGTTTTAAAATGAAATTTACTCTGGTCTAGTAAATGAGCTGTTCTTAGAGGTACCAGATATAAAACTAACTTCATCCTTTCTCATCTCTGTACTTGCAATGTGTCTGATAAGTTATTTTTATTCTGTCCCCTGTATAAAACATTGAGCTACCTTAATAGCCATGTTGCTATCTTGGAAAATTCTTACATACCTAATAGAAAATGATTATTTGCTCATTTAATTCAAGTCCATTCTGTTCCTGGAACCTGGCTTTCACTCTTCAGATATTTATGACTTTTATCTTCCCAACATTGACATCTACCATATGAAATATAACCACACTCTTTGTCATTGAGATTGCCTTGTCCTTTCTGCCTCACTTCAGTCCCTTTTTGGCATTTGTGAAAATGCTGGTGGAATTCCTGAGGTGGAATTCCTTAGACATCTCACTAGACTGCTAATGCAGGAGAGGATGTCTTTCACCTTCTGCAGGCCACAAATAAGAAATGCTTCTTGTTTGCTTAAAAATCCGCACACACAGACCACTTCCAATAGTGCTTGCAAAATGTTCCATCCATATGAGACTTTGAGACAGAAGAAATAGACAGATTATTGTAACAGCTTTGTCTCTAAATAAACTTTCAGTTAGTTGTTATCTTTGCTGATGCTCTCCCTCTACTCTTGCAGGCTAGACAACAGTAAGGCTATTTTACAATCCCACGTCTTCTTCTGCTTAGATCTCGCACCTAGTCATCTTGTCTATTGGAGATATTAAGTGACAGGGGCAGTTAAGTTGGACATCATGTTACAGGTTTTGTCTCTAAAACTTACTTTGAGAACTTTAATTGTAATTTTAAACCTCCACAGAAGCCAAGGAGAAACGTTTATTGACAGAAAAGACATTTAAGATTTATTCTTCCTCTTGTCTCAACAATAGTTTTAATGCAGTTTGTAATTTGTGGAGAGTTTCTAATAAGAATTTGAAAATTAATTATTCCTAAAATTACAGATACTGTTATGAAAAATTGCCATTTGTACTTAAGTTTTTGGTATTATGCATTAGACAAACACCACAGAAAGTGGGCTATTTTAAGCCTGCTAATAAAGGCTCAAAAAATGGAATGTTTTTTCTTGAATTGCATGAGGATAGCTAGTAATAGAAGTGTACCTACAAGTGTATATTCTATGTTGGAGTATATTTCCCTCAAAATAATATATCATTTCCATTTGCTTATGACATTAAATTCTTCAGTTCAGTGTCACAAATGTTTCTTTCATACAGCTTATTTACTTTTGCCAATATTTTTTTCTTGGGTCACTAAAGATTTAGACTTTGTGCTTGTGTGTGTGTGTGTGTGTGTGTATGTGTGTGTGTGTGTGTGTGTGTGTGTGTGTGTGTGCTCACATGTGCATGTGTGTATGTTTAAATGAATGATTGAGTAAATGTGTGACATGTATATATAGAAGTCAGAGGTTGATGTCAGATGTCTCCCTCTCCACTTTGTTACATAGGATCTATCTTCACAGATAAAGGTCACCTATAGATTATGCTGACTATCCAATGAGCCCTAAGGACATGCTTGTTTTCCCTCCACAGTCTTCTCCATTACTAACATTCCTGGTGTTACAGATGCATAGTACTGTCCTGTGGGAACCTTAAAGGCAGCCTGGTTTCTGGTTGAGCTAGTTTTAAAATCCCAGTGAACCAGCTGGGGGTAATCCTAAAAGGGATGGTAGGCATTTTGTCAAGCTCCTAGACACCAGACTCCTGACAGGAGCTCTCTACTCCATAGGTCTGTAGCCATCAGTTATGTAAAGGCAATATCCCAAGCCCCAAGCCCCAAGCCCCTCTACAGGTAGAGGACTTAACCACAGATCAACCAGTCTAAAAACTTATCTCCATTTTAATCAGGTACTTAAAGGTCTGAAGGGCTTAGCCAATTAAACTTTCCTTCTGAGACACTCCTCCCTGCAAAAGGTATTTAACCTTAGGCCCACCATGAGAAAGTGTGGTAGAGTTTAACTCATCACAACTATCCGCCATGACAATAAATGCTTTAAAACCATGGACTGCCTCTTCTTATCAGGATCCACCTTGCTAGAGCAATGGAACAGATCTTCATCTAAAGAGTTGTATCTAGTCTCCAGTGGAAGGCCTCTCTGTATTCACATGCATGGTCTCCATCAAGCCAAGCCACCAGCCAACACCAAGAATGCTCATCCATGTGGGACCCAGGCAGATCTCTATCCTCCTCACTTCCCTTCTGGCCCCAGGCTAGATTGAGTCCATGAGTGCTGGGGAGGGTGTTGGGGTGGAGGTGGTGGTGAGGAGGCCCACTCCATTCTCAGTTCTTCTGTGGCATCCATCGGTATCTGGGTTGCCCAAGAGTGTGAGAATATGCTGTCCCCAAGCCTCTGAGGAAGCTGCAGCATGGGGTGCTGACAGTCAAAACTTCCATCACGTGCCTTGCCCAGGAGCCCAATCCCTGAGTGGATGCAGGCCACCATTTAACTCACATAGCCTTCTAGTTTTCTTGGGATTTTCAGATGCAAATTAATTATACTATAATCACACCTACTTTTTTTGAGAGAAATAACTGATTATAGATTTTTTCCACAAATCTTTTCCTGAGTCTTTTCAATTAAATTGTATTTTTTCTTCCATTAAAGTCATATGCAAAGAACTTTACTAACTTATTTTGGATTTGCTTAAGCTAACCACAAATAAGTTTTATATAGATTGACCTCAGCAATATTTTATACTACCTAATCTTCAACCAGTTTTCCCCTCAGGCTTTAAAATCCAGAACCTAAACAGTAAACTAGAGAACATTTATTGATGACAACTATTATACACTTGAACCATTAAATTATAATGGAGCTCTTAAATTGTACCAAAGGCAAAATGCTGAGACTTGACAATACACATAATGATATATTTTCATATATGTTAATTTATTTATCATAACAGTGAGGCAAACTTTTATTTCATTCAAATATGCAAAGATGCTCAGTTGTCTTTTAATTGCTTTGGAAGATGTTTTAAATGCTTTAATCATGAGTTATGATTTTATGAAAAATAACATGAATACACTTATGTGTATGTCCATATGTGAAATACACACACACACACACACACACACACACACACACATCTTAACTGTGAAAACACACATACAGACATAATAGTGATAGAGTGTAAAATGTTTTTACTATTTGGAACAAGTTTTTCTAAGTTTTTTCTTTTCTTTTTTTTTTTCATGGAATGAACCCTTGAAATGTTCTATCAATAAAATGAAATGAAAACTATTATTGGAGATTATAAATTTTGATGGAGATAGATCCTATGATCATTACATTATTATTACTATATTATCTTGACACACTGAATTTGTTATTCATGTATTAAAACTACTGAACTCATGAGTCCCCAAATTTTTTCTCCCTCATGTTGTTTTTCTCAGTTATCTTTGTCACAATGATTGAAATCCTATCATGTAAGATAAAGGGATAATTACATGTAAATACAATTATTTCAAGAATCAAATTTGTTTTACTCTAATTATGTTGACTTGTAGAAATCTTCATGAAGAAAGTTAAAAGATTATTTACCAAAAGTTCAAAATTACTTTGGTTGCTATTCCTAGATGTTTTAAGATTTTAGTTAAATATTCACTACAATCTACACAGTATTTTCTATAGTATCCACTCAGTAAAAGGTTATAAATGAGGGGGTCAAAAATCAAAAGAGATAAGCAATTTATTACAAGTCATTTTTTGGTAGATATGTGTTTCACTCCAGGATTAAATTCTTTTGTGTCGACTGTCTTTAAGGTTAGCAAATAATCCCAATAATTATTCTGCGTATTCTTAGGCCCTCCAGGAAGTAATATACATATTTTCTTTCTTTTGCCTTTTCTGTATTTACATGTAAAGCTATTTGACTCTTGCTTTTCAAGGTAATTACAAGGAAAATTTGCAAGATTATTTACATACAATACTACAAAGTAAAATAATATGGTTAACTTTCCTTTTTTTTTTTAGAAAAATGTATATTAACATTCTTCTAAGCACTATTAACCTTAATTATATGAGTTAAATTTCTAGATATTTTCAATGAGATTTTGAATTTTTCTTGTTGGCAATAACTAGGATCCCTATAACCTATTTAATACTAATTCTCTGGCACTTTTCAAAAATGACTTCCAATGCCTTTATTATGTAGGTGACTTCTTAAATTTTAGAATAGGGTTAAAACTGTTAGGTCAAGTACAAAAATTTAAACTTACAGATTTCCTTTTCTTCATAGTTATAATTTTAATTTGGAAATAAATGTGTTTTGTACATAAGGAAGTTATAATAGTTTTATTTTTATGTAGTTTAGCTTAAATGTGCTTTAAGTAGTGCATTTAAAAGAATCATAAAAGAATTAAAGCAAATTTATTATATTGAATCATAGTGAAACAAACTCTTCAATAGCATGCCCGAAATTTTGTGTGCCTCTTCAATTTATTCATCATTCACTGAGCATATACCTTTCAAATATATAAAGCCATTAAGGTAGTATTGTGATATATAGTAATGTGACAGAGAGAGAAAAAAGAATAGAGGTTTTAGCTGAAAAAAAATTTTCAGAATGAGAATATGAATTAACTGTAAAAATATGGGTTGGAATATATGGGCAGGAAATGAATTCAGGTAGAAGAAAGAAGATTATATAAGACAGAAGACAAAGAGGTTTTGGCAGAAATGGACATTGTTGTGATATCTGTACTGATTTTTTTCAATATATTATTTTCAAAATATGTTGTATTTAGGAAGTAGAAATGGCAAGTACTTGATAACCCTATCTGGGAAAGTAAATACTGTTTTATTTATTTATTCTTTTTTAAAGACTGTTACTATCTGGTTCTCTATATACTAGATTTGGGAGGGAATAGACACTTGCTTTCTTGTGTGGATTTTGGGCATATTAGATCTCATACTGCATATACTCATTTTAACTTGTGTTTATCATTTGAGTGGGACAGAGGAGAAAATAGAGTTACCTTTAAAGTAATTTTCAAACTCTCAGGAGAAGAAAATGTATATAAGATGCATAATGATGCTATGTTGAAAAATATTCAGGAAATCTACCGATTTTATTACAAATGGTGATATAGAAAATGTATTTAAGACATAACTAGCATTCAATATTGTTCCTTTCTTTATCTTTTCATTGCTGTTTTTTTGAAACAGGGTTTCTCTGTATAGCCCTTGCTGTCCTGGAACTTGTTCTGTAGACTAGGTGGTTTTGAACTCAAAGATCTGCCTGTCTCTGCCTCCAAAGTGCTGAGATTGAAGGCATATGCCACCACTGCCATGGTAATGTCTCCTTCCTTTATGAAAACATGTGTGCACACACTATTTCTGTGTCTGTCTATCTATCTATCTATCTATCTATCTATCTATCTATCTCTATCTATCTATCATTTATTTTATATTATGTGAGTATGGAAGTGCATGTTCACATGACTGCAAAGGTCCATATAGACAAGATGCTTCAGATCCCCATGCAGCTAGAGTTACTAGAGTTATAGACAGGTGTGAGTTTCCTAGTACAGTTGCTGAGAACTGTGACTCTCTGCTAAAGTAGTATGGGCACTTATCCACTGATAATCCCTCCAGTCCAAAATGTTCCATTTCCATTCACCTGCCAAATTTTAAAATGCATGTTTTTATTAATATGTTGATTAAATTTTAAATTTCAACCTACATATTCTCACATTCACTCTGAGGGAGGAGGACATTGTACAGAATTTATTTGATTTATCATGGTGAATGATAGCTAGTTTTTTTTTTAATAGTATATTGCAAATAAACATTTCTTCTGCATTTTGGGAAAAAAAATCTTACCTCACAACATTGTTAAACATTTGTTTTGGTATTTTTGTATTTGATATGAAAATGTTATTTGAAATCAGAAGGAGAGATACTTAATTGGGTGGTGAAAACATTACAGCACTATTATGTGGTACTCAGCAATAATAACATTATTATAAATTTTTTGAACACTTAATATATACAAAGCCCTCTGCCATGCACATTATCTATATCATGTAAATCAGTACCTACTCCTGACACTTTTTCCAAGAATGTAAACAAAGCAAGTACTGATTAAAGTATTTATGTAAATTAGCCAAGTTCTTATGTCTAGTGACTAATTGCTAAGAAGTTACTCATTTAACATTTTTTAACTCAAGATTAGTGCAATAAAAATTAATTCTTTTGTTATGTTTCTGAATATTGCTTAACTGTAAATACATGTGGAAATTTCACATCTAACACTTAGTAGTTTAATCTATGTTAAATTGTCATATCCAAGATACATTTTCCATAGAATATCCAACAAGTCTTCCATACCTTTCATTCACTGTGTTATCAATCTATACTCTTATCATTAATTATTTCAAAAGAGTTTTAAACTAACAGAATTTCACTTTAATGAAATCATATTTTATAGCATTTTGTATTTTACTTTTGTTCCTAAAATATTTCTGATATTTATCTTAACAAGGGTATATATACATATATATATTTCATATTATAGAGTCATAGGTAATCTTTTTATATAGGACTTAAAAATAAAGGATTATCTTAGCATATTGGCTGGTTTCCAGGTTGAAGCATTATTTGGCTCTGAAATCCCTGATGTCTAGCAAAGAAACATTTTTCCAGCTAGGTTAAAAACACAAGGTCAGAATATAAGAAAGAGACTTAAATGGTCTCAGAAACCTTGCCAACCAAAAACAAATGCAGAGACAACTGCTTTAAAATATCACCAGCTTGAACTTCTAAACTTCCTCATTTTCAAAAATCACTGGAGCATTTGATGAGGTGTGAGAAATCCTGTGATACTTGTCCAGTTGTGCTGATATGAAAACAATAACCTTCCTAGAACAAGTTAGTTATTTAACCTCTAGCAGTTAGTAGCAATTCTAGGGTCTTCCACGAATTCAGAAATATAGTCACAGTGAGGAAAATTTACTATTTCTCTTTTACCAAAACTTCATTTGGTATAAAGAATAAGTTGGTTTATAAATTTCAGGGAAACCTTAAGTGAATAAAAGAGATTATGGTCGTGGTGTTGAAATGGACTGTGAAAATTTGAAGTCATTGAGATCATCTGTAACCTCAGCCAAACTGGAATCAAACTATTGCATTATCAGGGGAGCCCTGACTAATTTCTGTTTGAGATAATGACAATATTTTGTAATATTCTTTCTCTCTCCCTCCATTAAACATTTAACTTGTAAATATGGCACTTTTGACCTTACTCTATCTTGGGAAACTCATGTAAAATGTGTTTTTAAGGACATGGTTCCAGGAAGAACTTTCCTATGATTACAGACATAGGGCTCATTAGTCATCAATTGATAGGTAAATAAATGTGGGCCTTTTCCTAATGGTTTTAAGCATAAACACAAAACAATACTTACATCTTATTAAGTGAAGTCACCAGAGAGATAATTAATAAAAGACAAACAGTCTAAATCACTTAGACTTTGCTTCTATATAGTCCAGATCACAAAGAAGGAAGACATAATTTGCAGTTGGCTACTGCCTACAAATAATATAGGCCTTTTCCCACAACAGAGAGTATTTAGTCCCTAAATGTATTCTACAATTGGGTATATGAGGATGGTGTGAGAAGTCATGGAAGAAGCAGCCTAGAAAGGTGGAATACACTGTAATTAGTATGATAAGTTCAATTACAAAGATTGGTCAAAAAAACAAAACAAAACCCCAAAACAGATCTTTCTCTCTTTTTCCATTTCTTTCATTCTCTCTCTCTCTCTCTCTCTCTCTCTCTCTCTCTCTCTCTCTCTCTCTTGCTTTCTTTCTTTCTCTCTCTCTGTCAGTCTGTAGGTCAACTGATCTATCTATCTATCTATCTATCTATCTATCTATCTATCATCGTTTGAAATACATGTACACACATGTACATGCATGCATGTATGTATATATGTATATATCTATTTACACATCTATCAATCTATCTATCTATATCTATCTATCTATCTTCTATCTGTCACTATATCTATTGTCAAATATATAGATTTCTCAGAACAAACTGCTTATGCATGCTGTGATGTGTGATATGAATAAAAATGAAGAAAAGAGACATAAAATGTTCTTATATAGCCTGTACTGGTTATTTCAACACCTCCAAAGAACTTCTTCAGGAATCACCAGTCTCCAATAGAAAATAATGTTTCAACTGAAATGGTTTATTAGCAAACAAGATTCTCCAGAACTGTCAAGATTGTATATAGATGAAAGAGACACAAGAGTTGCTCTATCCAGGAAATGTCAATTGGCCTTGAAATTCAGAAAAGTCCTTTTGAGAATCCCAAGTAAGAGAGAATTTTGTTCAATAAGTTCTAATGTTTTACCTAGTATTAAGTAAATGGCGATACATCTACTTAATTTCTACTCTCACTTGCAGGCATCCTAGGTAAAATCTTTCATGTTGTCTTTGATAGGTAGATCACTATGTGAATTGAGTTTGGAGACATTGAAAAGACATACAATGGAGAAAAGATAGGATCTTCAATAAATGGTGCTAGTCAAATTGGTGACCTGTATGTAGAAGAATGAAAATCAAACCATATATATCACCCTGCGCAAAACTCAAGTCCAAGTAGATTGAGGATCTCAACATATAACCAGATACACTGAATCTAATACCAGAGAAAATGGGGGGGAAAGCCTTGAACTCATTGACATAGGGGAAATTTCCTGAACAGGACATCAATGGCTCAGGCTCTACTATCAACAATAGTTAAATGGAACCTCATAAAACTGAAAAGCTTCTTTAAGGCAAAAGACACCCTTAATAGGATAAATCGGCATCCTATAGATTGGGAAAAACAAACAAGCAAATAAACACAAACAAATAAACAAAAAAATTACTTCACTTACCCTACCTCAGAAAGAGGACTAGTATTCAAAATATATAATGAACTCAAGGAGTTAAATTCCAAAAGCCCAATAGCCCAATTAAAAAAATAGGATACAAAGCTAAACAGAGAATTCAGAAAAAAAGAATCTCAAATGGACAAGAAGCACTTAAAGAAATGTTCAAAGTCCTTAGTCATCAGAGAAACTCAATTAAAATTGACCCAGAGATTCTACCACACACCAATCAGAATGGCTAAGATAAAAAACTGAAGTTGACAGCACATGTTAGAGATTATATGAAGAGAGTAACACTCCTCAATTGCTAGTGGGATCGGTAATTGATATAACAACTCTGGCAATCAATTTGGCCATTCTTAAGAAAATTGAAAATAGAAGACACAGCTATGAGATTTTACCTCACATTAGTCAGAATGACTAAGATCAAAAACTCAGGAGACAGCGGGTCCTGGCAAGGATGTGGAGAAAGAAGAACACTCCTCCACTGCTGGTGGGATTGCAAGCTGGTAAAACCACTCTGGAAATCATTCTGGCAGTTCCTCAGAAAACTGGGCATGATACTCCCAGTGTACCCCATTATACCAGTCCTGGGCATATACCCAGAGGATTCCCCAGCATGTAATAAGGACACATGCACCACTATGTTTATAGCAGCCCTATTTATTTATTTATTTATTTACTTGTTTATTTATTTATTTATTTTTATTTAAATTTTTATTTTCTATATTCTATGTTTACATTCTAAAGACTTTCCCCTTTCCTAGTTCCCCCCCATCATACGTCCCATAATTCCTCTCCCCCACAACTATTCCCCAATCAACCCTATTTATAATAGCCAGAAGCTGTAAAGAAGCCAGATGTCCCTCAATGGAGGAATGGATAGAAAAATGTGGTATATTTACACTATGGAATACTACTCAGCTATTAAAAACAATGAATTTATGAAATTCTTAGGCAAATGTGTGGAACTGGAAAATATCCTAAGTGATGTAACCCAATCAAAAAAGAACACACATGGTATGCATTCACTCACTGATAAGTGAATATTATCCCAGAAGATCAGAATACCAAAGGCACAATTCACATATCAACTGATGCCCAAGAAGAAGGAAGGAGAAGTCCCTGGTCCTGGAAAGGCTCAGTGCAGCAGTATAGGGGAATACAAGGACAGAGAACTGGGAGGGGTTTGATAGAGAAAGAGGGGGAGGGGAGAGGGCTTATGGGATTTGGGGGGAGGGTGAAACAAGGAAAGGGAAAATCATTTGAAATGTAAATGAAGAATATATCTAATTTAAAACAATTAAAAAAAAGACACAGCTGTATCGTTCTTGGCATACACTGAAAAAATGCTTCACGTTACCACAAGGATACTTGCTTCACTATGTTTATAGTAGAAATATTTGTCATACCCCGAAGCTGAAAACAACCCATATGCCCCAAAGAATGGATACAGAAAATATGGTTCATTTACAAAATAATAAGTTATTCTGCTATTAAAACTGAGGACATCAATAATTTTGCAGGCAAATGGATGGAACTAAAATATTCTGAGTGAGGTAATTCAGAACCAAAAGGATCTGGGAGGTGAGAGACTCAGGACCCAATGGAGTGAAATTAAACAAAAATGCCTGATATTGGGGAGAGAGAACTAGAAGAGTCCACTACCAGTAGATAGACAGGGCCTCAAGAGGAAGAACTGGTTTACTAACACAGTCAAAACTTCTGTCCAACAACTGTTTCTGTCAAAAAGAACTGCAAGGACAAAAATGGAGAAGAGAATGAAGGAATGGCATTCCAATAACAAGTCCAACTTGGGATCCATCTCTTAGGAGGTGGCACTAAGGCCTGACACTATTATTGATGCTATAATGTGCTTAAAGTCAAGAAACTAGCATGGCTGTCTTCTGAGTGGCCCTACCAGCAGCTGACTGAGACAGAGGCAGAGAGTTATATACCCAACCATCAGACTGAAGTCAGGGACCCCTGTGGTTGAATTCTGAGAAGGATTGAAGAAGGTGAAGCAGAGAGCAACCCCCAGGAAGACCAGTAGTCTCAACTTATCCAGACCCCAGGAAGCTCTCAGAGACTAAGTCACCAAGTAGGTCTGAAGCCCCTGTCACAAATATATCTCAGTGAGGAAAGATGCAATTAATCCTGGAGAGACTTGACAACCCAGGGAAGAGGGCGGCCTAGTAGAAGGGGAACACCTTCTAGTATGCAAGGGTGAGAAAGAATGGAATGAGGAACCATGGGAAAGAGGATTGGGTTTGTCGGACTGTAAAAGGCAGTCTGTGACCTGGTTGAGTGAGGCTTACTCGGGAGACCCAGTAGACTATTCTACAAGGGACGGAACCAGTGAGCAATGCTCCCAGATGCTTAGGATCCTGACACCAACTCCATACTCCTCACTCCTCAACTCCATAATTTTGTGGCCATCAGTCACACATAGGGCCAGTGCCCCAGTGTTCTGGCTGGATTCCACCACCACAGTCTCCTGGCTACAACCAGGTTTTCCCTGCCCCAGTTACCTTGTAACCCAACCCAATATAAAAGGGACTGCAAGGCCCCTCCTAGCTCTCTTGCTTTTTTTTCTCTTGCCCTTACACTCTTTTTCCCTCATTCCCTCTCCCTCCCCATTTTTCTTCACTCTTTCCACGTGGTCATGGCCAGCTCTCACCTTTCTACCTTTTCTTTCTCTCTTTACTTCTCTATCTCATTTTTTTTTTTACTATTTCTCTATAATAAAGCTTTGAAACCATGAGCAGTTTCTTCTTATCAAATCCTGCCTTGTAAGAGCAGTGAAACAGGCTTCAGTATCTCCAGCAGCCAGAAAGGACCTTAGACTCCTCCCAGCCAGGCTTTCTCGATAGGTACACAGGGCTGTGTGAGAAAGACCCTGCATTCTGAGCAAGGACCTCCCCCCCCATGCCCCGTTAGCCAGGCAGCTTCCCTCAGCATGTACTTGGGTGCCCACCATCACTCTATCCATCCCTCACACTTTCCCTACATGGGATGGGGAAGCAAGGAGTGGAATTTAAATAAATAAAATAATTTTAGAGAAAAGAAAAGGAGAATTTATCTTCTCTGAGCTATACTTGGGTAATGAGATGTATAGAAATAAAACAGTCAGATATAAGATGCAAGTGTTGAATTTCCAACACCCTGAAAAAGACCATTTAATATAGACCTTTGAATATCCATGTGGCAAATCAATTACCCATATTATATCAGAACAATTTCTCGAATAAACCACAGAAAGAAGGGGCAGAGCAAGATGTGACAGCTAATGACACCATTCCCAATGTTGGGAAGCAGAACCAATGAGATCTCCGTGAGCTTAAGTTAACCTCAGATGTATGTTGATTTCTAGACCAGTCAAGAGTACAATCTGAGATCTAGTGTCAAGGAAAAGGTAGGAGAAATGAAAAAAGAAAGAAAAAGGAATGCATGAAACAAAGAAATAATGAAAGGAAGGAAGGAAGAAAGGAAGGCAGGAAGACAGGAAAGCAAATAAATGAAAGAAGCAAGAAAGAGAAAAAGAAAACAAAGTAAAGAAAGAAAAAGAAAGAAAGAAAGAAAGAAAGAAAGAAAGGAAGGAAGGAAGGAAGGAAGGAAGGAAGGATATAAGGAAGAGAGAAAAAAGTAGAAAGAAAGGAAGGAAGGAAGGAAGGAAAGAAGGAAGGAAGGAAGGAAGGAAGGAAAGCAAGTAAATGAAAGAAACAAGAGAGAAAAAAGCAAGCTAAAGAAAGAAAAAAGATATAAAAAAGAAAGAAAGAAAGAAAGAAAAAAGAAAGAAAGAAAGAAAGGAAAAAAGAAAGGAAAAAAGAAAGAGAAAGGAAGGAAGGAAGAAATGAAGTACAGAAGAAGTAAATAATGGAAGAAAGGAAAGACGGAAGAATGGAAGGATGGAAGAGAGGAAAAAGTAAGAAAGAAAAAGAAGGAAAGGAAGAAAGAAAGAAAGAAAGAAAGAAAGAAAGGAAGGAAGGAAGGAAGGAAGAAAAAAGGAGGGAGGAAAGGAGGGAACAGGAAAAGCAGTAGCAGAATTGTGTGCAGTAAGTGGGTAGTCTATATTGCTGTGTATTTCTTACCCTCTCTTCAGATTGTCCATTTCCATAGAAATGAAAAAAAAAAGGTTCTGAATTGGCTATTGTTAGAGTTTTGATCGTGCTTCTATTTAGAGACTGTCAGTAATGGGCATTGAGCACTGATAAATTTAAATGCGCTGTTATACCAATAACTATTGGGAATAAAGCCTCCCAATCATTACCAGATTGGTTTCTCCATATTCTATGACTTAATTTCTGTTGTCTTCAGCAAGAAGATCTTACTCTTAAGATAATTGAGAGTAACCAAGAGCTATGATAATAACCCATATCATTTGGATGGATATCTGTCGGATTTCCAATAGAGACTAGGGATTCCAAAAGGGATAACCCATTCTTGACATTAGATTTTTATTTATTAGCTTGTCATATGAAATGAGGTACTGTTATTATGGGCTAGATAAAGTAAAGGTCTTTTTACTTATATATGTTTTAAGTTTTGATAGCTTTTGTAGTAGTAGTTTTCCATATGACCCTTTGAGCAGAATTTTAATGTTATTTGACCTTACATAAGTTATGCCTTCTATCTGCTGCTTCGTTTTATAACACAAAAAGCACAGGAGGAAAAATAAAATTGTTGGAAGATTATTTGTCTTTTACCTTTTTAAGACACTGTAAAGTTATTGCGATATGATTTTATGCCATTGCATCTCCATAATCAATGAATGAATGTCCTTACATCTTCTTCAACTTTCTTCCTATCCCTAGTTTATAATTTGCCATTAAATAGAAATTTACCTTAATTAATTTAGAGTTAAAATTGTTAAGTATACATAATCATTGGCATATTTACATACATTGCTTCTTTGTTGAATTATGCTGCAATTTTTTATTAATGTTTAAAATGGTTTATTAGCTTTCTTATTGTTGAAGACTAAGATTGCTTTGGTTATTTTAAAACTTTTTTTTTTGGTTTGGTTTTTTTGGATTTGTTTTCTTTTTCTTTTTCTTTTTTTCTTTTTCTTTTTTTTTTTTTTTTGAGACAGGGTTTCTCTGTATCGCCCTGGCTGTCCTGGAACTCACTCTGTAGACCAGGCTGGCCTCGAACTCAGAAATTCGCCTGCCTCTGCCTCCCAATTACATTGTTATTACAGGCATGTACCACCACGCCTGGCTTTGGTTATTATAGACAGCTGTTTTCCTTCCTTCCTTCCTTCCTTCCTTCCTTCCTTCCTTCCTTCCTTCCTTCCTTTCTTTCTTTTTACTGGATCTGTGTTGTGTGGTGATTTAATAATGACCCGTGTTTTTTCTCCATTACTTTCTGAACAAATTCTTTCACATACATTTTCATTTTAATAAAATAAAAGTTGTCACCTTTCTTTTGATAAACTGTACTTTATGTTGTATCTAAAACTTCCCCAGCGAAGTCAAAACCAGTTGATTTTTGTTATCTCCTAAATTTTAATTATTTTAAGATATAGTTGTATTCTTATATTTTGTGCTACTCTTTGGAAACAAATACAAATTTTTTGTCAATATGAGTACATATGTTAATGTGATTGTAAAACTGTCAAATATCAAGTGATTTGTTGCATATATCCACTTCTGAATTTTCCCTCTGTGCCATCAATTGGTCTGTGTTTCTCTCCCATCAATAGAGCATGATCACAATTATATTTAGTATCATAGTAATATTTCAACATCAGCTAGTCTAAATCTAGTCTTTCATTTACTATTCTTTTCTCAACTTAAAGATAGTTATTTTGAGATCTTTTTTGCCTTTATATGTACACGTTACAATAAATTTCTAATTTTCTCAGAGAAAATTACTGAACATTTGTGTTAAAGTAAAAAGTATAAAAACCAATTTGGAAGATTTGAGATCATAATGGTGTTTGAATTCTATATCTAAATTAATATTTAGGAGCAGCTAACATTTTTAATCATAACAAGATCATTCATGGAATGGAGTAGAGATTGTTATATATATATAAAGTATCAAACAACACTCAAACAAGATATTGCTTCACATTTATCATAAGCAACATTAATACAATAAACTTGAAGTTTCTTTCTAATCTAATTATTTTTACAGGAGGATCTGTGTATTTCCTCACTAGAATCTCTCTCTCTCTCTCTCTCTCTCTCTCTCTCTCTCTCTCTCCTTCCCCACTCTCTCTCTGCCTCTATGTGTGTGTGTGTGTGTGTGTGTGTATGTGTGTGTGTGTATGTGTGTGTGTCTGTGTCTATCTGTCTGTCTCTGCCTCTGTCTCTGTCTCCCTCACTCACTGTATGTATATGTGTGTGTAGCTAAATTTTATATTTTAATATTAGGTACATGATTTTGTGTTTACTTTAAAATATGATATATATATATATATATATTGTTGACATGGATGAATATTATTAATTTTGACTTGATAACAGCTTACTTTTAAATACTAAATGACTCAGAAGTGTTATTTGAAGTTTCTGTTGTTTCACATAGGAAATAGTTTATGTGAAAAAAAAAGGTGTTTTACTTTTGTTTCATTTCAACTTAACTCCCCTTTTCTTCTCTGTCCTTGTTATGTTAGCTATGACTTCTAGCCTTGTTTAAAGTTACCACAATGATGATGGGGATTGCATCTTTCTCAAGAACAGGGTAAACCATTCTAATCCTCTCCATTAAATATCTTGGCATTTCAGAAATTTATGAGAAACTCTTTATTAAGAGCAGTTAATTTTCAGTATTATTTTCTGGGAGTTTTGGCTAACTGAGTCTTAGTTACATTTCATTAGTTGATTTCTAGTATATTTTGCCAGTTTTTATTTTAAGATCTTTCTGTAGCTTCTATCCTTGAATTTCATTAATTGAGCACTTATCAAATGTAAGAGACATACCAAAATAATAATAAATGCATGCTTAATTTCAATTATTTTTAAAACCACCTGTATATAAATACTGAAATTATTTTTCCATGACTATCTTTCCTGGGGTTATCTAAGCTTCAGTCCTTCTTAGAAGGGGGTGGGGGCACAAAATACTCACGGGAGCACATAAAGAGACAAAGTGTGGAGCAAAGACTGAAGAAAAGGCCATACAGAAAATGCCCTATCTAGGGACCCTTCCCACAGACAGACAGCAAACCCAGGCACTATTGCTGATGTCATGAAGTGCTCTCTGACAGGAGCCTGATATAGCTGACTCCTGAGAGGCTCTGCCAGAGCTTGACAAATATGGAGGCAGATACTCAAAGCCAACAATTGGACTGCGCTTGGAGTCTCCAATAGAGTAGTTAGAGAAAAGACTGCAGGAGCTGAAGGGGTTTGCAACTCATAGGAAGAACAACAATATCAGACAAACAGACTCCTCAGAGCTCCCCGGGATTAAACCACCAACCAAAGAGTGAAAATGAAGGGACCCAGGACTTTGACTCCACATGTAGCAGAGGATGGCCTAATCAGACATCAATGGGAGGAGATGCCCTTGGTCCTCTGAAGGCTCGATGCTCCAGTGTAGGGGAATGCCAGGCCTGGGGGGCAAGAGTGGGCTGGTGGATGGAAGATGGAACAAAGAGGTTCTGGAAGGGAAAACCAAGAAAGCGGGTAACATTTAAAATGTAATTAAATAAAATATCCAATAAACATTTATAAACATTATAAACAAGTTATATTAACAATAAAAAAATCATTAAAACCCTCACCATATATGTCTCCTCCAACACCAAAATCTGCGTGATAAAGATTCTATGATAATGAAAACCCAAGTACCTGCTATTTAAATGGCACTCATGGTTCCATAGTCAGAAAAAGTTATGCTTGCTCTTTCTGGTTCTTCAGTTAAAATTCGTTATTTTTTCTTGGCATTCTGCCTTCTTGGTACTTTTTCTTTGTCCTTACTAAATGCATGCCTACAATGCTGGATACAACCAGAGTTTAAATGGTATTGCTAAAAAGTAGTTCCTGTTGTAATTGGAGTTAATTGGTATAATAAGAGCTTGCCGAAGGTGTAAATGGAATAGGAAAGGGTTGATCTCACTGCTGGAGGCTTTCAAATAAAGCTTAGACTGAGATGACTCTGCCCTTTGAGCGGAAGGAAATAAAAAAGAGACAAAGAGGTGGTCAAATTCTAAGATTAAGTGACCAAAAAAAAAAATCAAAGGGCAGGCCTGGAAAATACCCAAGAAGAATACATAGATTCTATGATTGGTTGAGAAAAACAAAGAATTTAGTGAAAATGCAAGTAATTTATTTGGCAAGCAATGAATCATCTTAATAAAATAATGCTAGCCTAAGTATAGTATATTTGTAGGAAGGAAAATATTTAGAGGACATAGAAAATTATTATAGCTTTGGAAAGAAAAACAGGTTCAGTGTTCTGAATCTTCAGAATATTTTTTTATTTTAGTTATTAAAGTAGATTAACTGTTAGTGATTATTAATTAAATGAGACTACTATTCAAAAGCAAGTACTAGATTGTAGTAAAACTACTAAAGACTTGGATATTGAAGAACATGATCTCCTGATATTTAAAAAAAGGCTATTTTCCAAAACCAACACCCATAAATCAGGAGAGGCAATTAAAAATATAAATAAATCTATGCCCATTTTAAAAGAAATGTAAAATAGTTATTTAAAACAAAACTGAGTTTATAAAATGTAACTGATACTTTCATGGTATCTTAGTATCTATGTATTAAAATTTTAATATTATTTTACATCAATACTTATTCATTTTACACAATGTTTAATATATATTAGACTGATCATAGAATTAGGTGCTATTATTTTTAGCACTTCTACTTGTGAAATAAAAGTTATAATTTCTCATCTAATAAATTATTTGTTAATTGAAAAATTAACTATGGAAGATAGTTTAAATCTTGTCCTCTGGCATGAGGGGAAACACTCTAATTTTAACCTATATCCTTAATACTCATTTTTATTACCCATTTTGCTACACAATAACCATTTTCATATAGTCTTTAATATTATTTCATATAGTCTTTAGAAATAATATTAAAGACTATATGAAAACTATATGAAAATTAATGATTTTAATTTGTTTATATTTTAACCACTGTATTCATAACAGCCGTGACTCCTTGCAATTGACCTACATAAATTTGAATCTTTCAGCATTCAGTCCTCAATAAAGGAGAGAAAATATATGGAGTCCCGTCCCTCCATTCTGAACTATTGGATACTCATTGATTCTGACAGAGGAATAATCAGTGTCTTGAGTGGTATGCCTGAAGTGGAGCTCACCAAGAAAAAGTGAAGTGTTACAGTTCATGTTCATATATATGATTCTGGTTGAACTTAGTGGTGCTAAAAACAACAATAGCAAAAGGCGTGAATGTGGGAAGTGACACTGTAAAGAGAAGAGGAAAGTGACCAAGTTGTTGGAAGAGAGAAGTCTGATTTAATAACAGAATGCATTTTCAACATGTATTGAATTATCAAAGCTGAATCTTACTTAAAAATTTTAAGAAAATACTACATAGAATAGAGACTCTGATCATATTTGAACGTATATTTCTGACTTGATATTATTTTCCTATGAAGCCTTACATTTTTCTTAATTGCATTGTTAAGATAAAAGGAAAACTAAATAGGTATCCTTTTCATTTTTATTTACATTTTGAAGAGCTGTCTCAAATTATCCCCAAAGTTTTAGACATTTTATTTTTTATGTTTTTTTGCATTCACACAGAAATGTCATGTCCAGAATCGAAATTTTTAGACTGTATTTTATTATATGTCAAAATACACTTTCAAGTGCCAGAAAAAGAAGACATACGTTTGAAATATTGGCGTAGATATGTGTGGGAACAAAATGGAGGATGAAGTGATGGAATCCTTTGATGAATCCTGGGAATCAGACTCTTGAGACCAGCATCAGTGTTCAGATCTGAGTTTATTGCCTGACCTGTAAGCTTTATATACAGTATTTGAATGAATTGCAATCTGTTAATTCAGCAGCCAGTCGTACCATGCCACATCAGCTCTATGCCTCACTGAAAGCTATGCCTGATGAGGTTACTGAGAAGGATGGGGGATTGGATTTCTAATCTGTTAGGGTTCCCATGAAGATGGGGGAAACAGCTACCACTTTCTCCTCTGTTCTTTTTTGGTATCTTACCAGTGCTCAAAAAGTCACCATATATGTAGTGCCATGTACTCTTCAAGGAGTTGCAGAGGCCTGTATCACTACACTCCATCACATTTTGTCTTTCACAAGGTTAACCTCCGCATCCCCCACAGAGATGCATTTATTAAAACCAATACTAGAACATTTTCATATATTAAAGCCATATCAAAAGTTGTAATTAGAAGTTGCATAATAATTTGAGGATCTTTGAAAATCAAACTCAGTATCATATAATACATTTTCTTCAGTAGAACATTTATTCTATCATCTCTGTTTGGTACATAATGTATGATTATGCCTTCATGGTTCTGGTCAATATGAACTGCTTGAAGCATTGTTAGGTCTAATATCCCACAGAGAACCTTCAGAGTTCTTTGAAAATCAATGCTCCTGGCATTCAGGTCAACTATAAGCAGGGATCTTATGCTTTGATCACCCTCTCTGTTCTAAACACATAATAACATTTGATAAAATATTTAAAAGGAAATCCTAAAAGCTACTGCTGAGGCAAAATAAAAGATAGATTTCTGTGTGTGTACGCAAAATATAATAAAAATACAGAGAAAAAAAGGTAGAGTGAAGCTCCAGGGTTGCGATCTCAAAGAATGCAGCATTATCAGAAACTCCGTTTCTGCGGTCTGAACATGCTAAGAGTTATTTCATATAAATAGTCACCCTGAGCAACACTGATCACATAAAACTGTGAAATATGATTTGAATTTGAAGTCCATACACTGTTGAATGAACACAATAACAAAATTAGTCTGAATTATAGGAAATAAATCAAAGCCTAGGTTTGGAAATGCAGAGAAACATTGCAAACACACACACACACACACACACACACACACACAAACACACACACACATCAAATGAGGGAAGGACAGGGATGGAGGGAAGGAGGAAGGAAAGAGAGGAGAGAGACAGACAGAGACAGAGAAACAGAGAGATACAGATAGGTAGAGAGAGAGAAATATGAGTAGCACATAGTCTTAATATAACCAGAATATATAACATAAACCTTTCTGGGTTCTTCAATATATTGTAAGTACAAGGAGGAGACAGCTGAGAGACTGCTGAAAGTTAAAAAAAAGAATAGCAGAATTTCCTGGAGTGTAACCAGCATTTCAATCTTCGAAAATTCCATACTTCCTATTCAAAGTAACAAAATATGAAAAAATGCAAAAAGAAAATGCATCCATTATGATTAAAAAGACTTCCCCCTGACATTAACTTATGAGAAATTTGTGTACAGACTTTGACTGGGAGAAATATAAATCGAGGGGAACATAAATTCTAAACTGAAAAGAGGTGAGTTTAAAAAGAAAAAGTGTCAAAATGAATTTCTAATAATCCCAAATCTTAAAGTAAAGAAAGTAATCAATGGTCAATATGCTAAGTAAATTCGTTAAAACAAAACACAACACTTGAACAATTCAGTAATGAAGGAGAAGCTAGCACTGAAGAAATCATAGAGGGTTCTGTAGGAAAAAGGGGATAATGGAAATACAAATATGAATCCTGGATATGAATTACAAATCTCTGTAAATTATAGTTGCTTCTCTGGAAAAGTGTATTTAATGCCTTTGCTGAGAAATAATGCCATTATTTTGAGACTGCTTTTGGCCTAAATAAGTAACATAAAAAGAAGTACTATAATACAATATCATTGTAGCACAATAGAAGAATATTATGTCAAAATAAACAATGTTTAGCCACATACAACAATATTCCATGATCAATAGTTATGTATGTGACATTAAAATGTTACTAAAACTGTCAATTCTAGTAAATAATATGCGAATATCTCTGGAAAGACAACTACTCGAATAGTTATAACAAATTCAAGGTGCATTCTGCAGATAAAATAAGAAAATTTGTAGAAATTTGTAGTATTGATATATTTCATTATAAAAATGACTCTAAATGATTCTCCTTTGCAAAGTACAACCTGACTTGTGTTAGAAAAGGAAAACATGCAATGAAAATAAACCAATAAATCCAAAAATAAATAAAATGTAAACAAAGTATATCAATATTGTTTGATATTAGACATATTATAAATTCAAGAACAAAACAAAACCCTGAGATTTCAAGCACAAGTTTGTCAATGGGCTTCATTGAGTCAGGGCTGTCCTAACTTCCCACAGTTATGGAGTGTTACCTGCAAATACAAGATAAAATAAATCATTTCTAATCCATTGTTGCTTTTGGACTTGGTTTGTTTTCACAGCGATGGAAACCTAACTAGGATTGCAGTTGTACCAGACCCATGGGGTTTTATTGTGCAAGACTTCTCTGACATGTGTATCTTAGTTTTGGCAGGATTAAGGAAGGATTACAGAATTTTGGCATGGAAAAATCATCTGGTGCTCTGGACTTAACAGAATGTGGAAATTTAGAAGATAAGAATGTTGGGAGAAATACAGATGATGGAATCCTGATTTAAGGAGTTTAAGAAGAAAGCAACGATTCTTTTGGGGCCATTTTATTTTGAATATAGAATCTGCAGTCCTGGTCACCTGAGGTTGAAGAATTGGCATTGGTTACCAAGAGGCTAGTAAGTACTCAATGAGAGCTGGGCTGGAAAAAAAAGTCATGCAATTTATCAGAGACTGAATGATGAACAGCTGTAATAAAGTAGAAGCCATTATTATTGATGTAAAAATTTATCTGGAAAATGTTTTTCTAATTCAGCACACAGAAGCTGTGGTCCTGAGGTGAACCACATCTTATCTCACGCTGGCATCAAAACACTGTAATGTGTAAGGGTTTCCCAGGTAGTACTGACTTTGAAGGACTGGAGGGTTTATAGTGAGCAGCTGGTATGTGGACACCTTGAAAGTTCTGGAGAGGCTGTTCCCATAGACACAGACTCATTTGCCATACAATTCCTAGGATTAAAGGGCTTATGGGAGAAGCTGAGACTTGGTGCTCTGTGAAAGAGGCAGAGCACAAGAAGAGGGCACAAGATAGGTGTTGTTAAAGATACAGCCCACTTGTATCAGAGACCCCAGGATATTAGAGTCGAGTATCATAAGATCATCACCACCACCACCAGCAGAGGCTGTGTTGTGGAGCTGGCCTGAGCCTAGTAGTTGTATTATGTATGTTGTGAAAGAGAATTAGAGAACCAGAGAGGAAGAATTTCTCAAGCTCCTTGTAGTATAGAAGCTATTCAGTTAAATGATCTGACAACTAAGATTTTAACTGTGGGAGTTTGGTTTTATTTAATTTTAATATAACTGCTCCCTGGTTATTCACTCTTGGAAGAAGAAAGATTGTTTTAAATATTTTTTCATTAATTTATATATTTCTTCACTTTACTTCCCAATATCAGAAGCCCTCACATGTATCCTCCCCCCATTATCCCCTTCTTTTTTGAGAAGAGTGATTCCACCCTGTGTATCAACCTGGCATATCAAGTCATTGCAGGACTAGGTGCATCCCCTCTCACTGAAGCCAGATAAGATGGTCCAGTTATTTGAACAGGTTTTACAAGCAGGCACCAAATTCAGGGATAGCCCTCACTTCAGTTGTTGGGGGACCCATGTGAAGACCAAGCTATACTACTTGTACATATTTGTGGGGTGCCAGCTCCAGTCCATGCTTGCTCTTTAGTTGGTGGTTCAGTCTCTGAGAGCTGCCAAGGGTCCAGGTTAGTTCATACTTTTGGTCTTCCTATGAACTTCCTATCATTCAGATCCCTTGATCCTTGCCCTAACTCTTCCATAAGACTCCCATAGTTACATACAATGTTTGGCTGTGGGTGTCTGCATCTGTTTCAGTCAGCTGTTAGATGGAGCCTCTCAGATGACAGTTATGTTAGGCTCCTGTCTGCAAGCATATTAGAATATCATTAATAGCATCAGGGATTGGTTCTTACCTATGAGATGATTCTCAATTTGTGCTAGTCATTGGTTGTCTCTGCATATCATATAGGTAGGCCACATTTTGGGTCAAAGATTTGGTGGTCTGATGGCTGTCATTATGCCTCCACTAAGAGTACTGCTTGGCTACAGAAGGTGGTCCCTTTTGGTTCCATATTCTCCACTGTTCAGAGTCTCAGTTTGAGTCACCTCCATAGACTCTCTGGGGTGTCCCCACATCCCAGGTCTTTGTCATGTCCAAGAGATGTACTACTGACCACATCAAATTTTATCATTTGCTCTGTTCTCAATACATTTGATCACCTGAACCCCTACTTCCCCTCCTCCTCCTGCCACCCACCCAGTTCCCTTTCTCCTACATCTATTTTACTTACCCTTCGCAGAGAGATAAAAGCATCCTCCTTGTGCCTTCCTTGCTGTTTGTGTTCTTTAGGTCTGTGTATTGGAGCATGAGGATTCTGTACTTTATGGATAATATCTACTTATAAGTGAGTACATACCATGTATACCCTTTTGGGTCTATGTTATCTCACCCAAGATGATATTTTTTAGTTCCATTTACTTGCCTTCAAAATTCATGATGCCTTTGTTTTTAATATCTGGGTAATATCCATTTTAGGGATTCAGGGGTCCAGGAGTTCAATACTAATTTCATTTTTTTTTCTGTTCTATTAGATTTGGTGTATTTGTTTTCATGTTGATATCTTTGATCTGCTTCGGATTGAGTTTTTGCAGAGTGATAAATATGGATCTATTTGCACTCTTGTACATGCAGCAGTTAGACCAGCACCAGCATACTTCCCTTTTCCCTTTTGGCTTCTTAGTCAAAACTCAAGTGATGTGGGTGTGTGGGCTTTTTTCTGGATCTTAGATTTCACTCCATTGATGAACCTCTCTGTTTCTATGCCAAAAGCACTTAGATTTCTTTAATTATTGCTCACTACTACAGTTTGAAGTCAGAGATTGTGATATCTCTATAAGTTCTTTAATTGTGCATGACTGTTTTAGCTATCCTAGATAATTGTTTTTCCATTTTAGGGTGTAGTACATTTGATGTTATCAGACTATTTCAAGCTCTATGAAGAGTTGTGCTTGTATTTTGATGTAGATTGCATAGACTCTCTAGATTGCTTTTGTTAGGATGACCATTTTTACTTTGTTAATCCTACCTAGTGATCCATGAGGATGAGACATCTTTCCATCTTCTGATATCCTTTTCAACTCCTTTCTCAGAGATTTGATGTTCTAGTCATATAGGTCTTTGACTTGCTTAGTTAAGTTACTCCAAGATATTTTATACTATTTTTGGCTATTTGTAAAGGGTCTTGTCTTACTTCTTTCTCAGTTCATTTTATCATTTGTATTAAGGAGGTACTGATTTCTTTGAGTTAATTTTGTATCCAGCAATTTTAATGAAAGTGTATATGAGCTGTAGGAGTTCTCTGGTAGAGTTTTAGCCATCACTTACATATACTATCACATCATCTCTGTATAGCCTTATTTTGACTTCTTCCTTTCCCAGTTTGTATCCTTTTGATCTCCTTTACTTAACTAGGATTTGGAGTACTATATTGAAGAGTAGGGAGAGTAGGGCATAGCCTTCTCTTATCCTTGATTTTAGAGGAATTGTTTTAAGTTTCTTTCCATTTAATTGGAAGTTGGTATTGACTCCCTGTAAATTGACATTATGTTTAGCTATGTATCTTGTATACCAATTTTTTTCCAAGATTTATACTATGAAGTGTGTTGGATTTTGAAAAAAAAGTTTTTTCAGCAACTAATGGGATGATTATGTGATATTTTTTAATTTGTTTAGTGAATTATGTTGGCAGATTTTCCTATATTTAACCACACCTGCATCCCTGGGATAAAACCTACTGAATTATTATAAATGATGTCTTTATTTGATTTAGTTTGCCAGTATTTTTATATCAATCTTCATAAGAGAATTGTGTCTGAAATTCTCTTTTATTTTTATTTATGGAATAGATTTGGAACTATTCATATTACCTCTTCTTTGAATGTCCAGTAGAATTCTGCACTCTGACCATCTGGACCTGGGATTTTTTTTTTCATTGGGAGAAGTATAATGACTGCTTCTATTTCCTTAGGAGCTATAAGATTATTTAGATAGTTTCCCTGATCATGGTTTACATTTGGTAATTGGTATTTGTTGTGAAAATTATCCATGTTATTACATTTTCCAATTTTGTGAAGTATAGGCTACTTATGTGAAGAAGGTCTACTTATTCTTTGAATTTTCTCAGTGTTTGTTGTTATAACTCCCATTTCATTTTTGGTTTTGCTAATTTGGGTACTGTCTCTCTGTCTTTTAGTTAGTTTGGCTAAGGGTTTGTCTATCTTTTTGATATTCCCAAAGAACCAACTCTTCGTTTTATTGATACTTTGTATTTTTCTGTTAATAATAGAATGACTTCATCACTGACATTGGTTATTCCCTACCACCTACTCCTTCTAATTATGTTGGCTTCTTTTTCTATATGTTTCATGTGTACTTTTGAATTGTTAGTCTGAGAACTCCCCATTGTGTATTAGCATTGTTTTCATTGTGTCCCATAAATTTGAGTCTATTGTGTATTTCTTTTCATTGAATTCTAAAATGTTTTTCATTTCTGATTTTCTTCCTTGACCCAATGGTCATTGAGTAGAGAAAGAATTGTTCAGTTTCCATAAGTGTGTATCCTTCCTTGTTTCTAATGCTGTTGATGTCCACCTTTATTCCATGGTAGTCTAATATACAATGTGTTATTTCAATTTTCTTGTATCAGTTGAGATTTGCTTTGTCATTCTGTATATGATGAGTTTTGAGGAAGGTTTCATGAGGTGCTGAGAAGGTATAATCTTTTTTGTTTGGACAGAAAGTTGTGTAGATAACTTTTAGGTTCATTTGATTCATGACTTCTGTTAGTTTCAAGGTTTCTTTGATTAGTTTCAATCTGGATTAACTTGTTAATTGGTCATATTAGGGTGTTGAAATCTCCTAGTATTAATGTGCAAGGCTCAATGTGTGATTTAAGCTTTAGTAATCTATCTCTTACTAATGTGGGTGCCCTTACATTTGGGGCATAGCCACTCAAATTTGAGAAACAGTCTTCGTTGATTTTTCCTTTGCTGAATATGAAATGTTCTCCTTCATATCCTTTGGTTACTTTTGGTTGAAATTCTATTTTATTATATATTAGAATGGCTATTCCGGTTTGTTTCTTTGGTTCCTTTTCTTGAAAAAGCATGTTTCAGATCTTTACTGTAGGCTTAGTTTTTAAAAACCTATTCAATAAGGCTTCTGAAACACTTTCTTCTCCCTTCTAGCCACCACCCTCCAGAGGTGATGGAAAGGGAAGTTTAGGGCAAACTGGGATATAGACCTATTTAGAAATAGTACTTTGGAGCAATTACAAATTTTGTTGTTCAGTTCATATGATGTATAATTATATATTTCTTTTGTTTGCTTTAGAGTAATTATACTCCTCCTGATGGAATTTACTTTTCAGTATCCTTTGGAGGGTTATATTAGTGGAAATATATTGTTTAAATTTGATTTTGCTCTGGATATCTTGTTTTCTCCATCTATGGTGATTGAAAATTTCCCTAGGTGTTGTAGTCTGGGAATGTATCTGTGATCTCTTAGAGACAATACAAGATCTTCCCAGGCCTTCTGGGTTTTAAAGTCTCTGTAGAGAAGTTTGGTGTAATTCTAATAGGTCTGTTTTTATATGTTACTTGACTTTTATCTGCTGTGGCATTAAATGTTCTTCTTTTGTTCTGTATTATTATTATTATTATTATTATTATTATTATTACTATTATATTAATACATGTGTTTTTATTAATATAAGGCAGAATGATTTTCTTTTTGTGGACTGTATTTGGTTTTCTGTAAGTTTCTTGATATTTATAGGCACCTCTTTCCTTATATTAGGGAAATTTTCTTTTAAGACTTTGTTGAGGATTATTTTGGGTCTTTGGGCTAGGAGTATTCTTCTTCTATTCCAATTATCTTAGGTTTCATCATTTCCTATGTCCCAAATTTCCTAGATATTTTGTCTTAGAAACTTTTTAGCATCAGGATTTTCTTTGCCAGGTGTATCAATTTCTTCTATGCCTGAGATTCTCTCCCATCTCTTGTATTCTGTTGGTGATGCTTGCATCTGCATTCTTTTTTTATTTTTTTAATTGGATATATTCTATATTTACAATTCATTTCCCTTTCCTTGGTTCCCCAAACCCCAAAGGTCCCATATGCCCTTATCTCTCCTCCTGCTCCCTCTTCCACCCCTTCCCACTTCCCTGTACTTGTATTCCCCTACACTGATGCTTTGATCATTTCCAGCACCAGTGTCCACTCCTTTCTTCTTTGTCAGACATCATTTGCTAAGTAAATGGTGTCTTTGGTGTTCCAAGATTCTACGGTAATATCCACTTATCAGTGACTGCATACCATGGGTATTCTTTTGAGACTGGGTTACCTCACTTAGTATGATGTTCTACAGCTCCATCCATTTCTCTAAGAATTTCATGAATTCATTGTTTCTAATGGCTGAATAGTACTCCATTGTGTATATATACCACATTTTTTGTATCCATTCCTCTGTTGAAGGACATCTGGGTTCTTTCCAGCTTCTGGATATTAAAAATAAGGCTGCTATGAACATAGTTGAGCATGTATCCTTATTGCATGCTGGGAAATCTTCTGGTTATATTCCCAGGAGTGGTATGGCTGGGTCCTCCAGAAGTATCATGTCCAGTTTTCTGAGGAACTGCCAGACTGATTTCCAGAGTGATTGTACCAGCTTGCAGTCCCACCAGCATTGGAGGAGTGTTCCTCTTTATCCACATCCTCTCCAACACCTGATATCTTCTGAGTTTTTAACCTTAGCCATTCTGACTGGTATGAGGTGAAATCTAAGGGTTGTTTTGATTTGCATTTCTCTAATGACTAATGATGTTGAATATTTTTTAATGGGTTTCGCAGCCATCTGAATTTCTTCAGGTGAAAAGTCTTTGTTTAGCTCTGTGCCCCATTTTTGGATAAGGTTATCAGGTTTTCTGGGGTCTAACTTCTTGAGTTCTTTGGATACATTGGATATTCGCCCTCTGTCTAATGTGGGGTTGGAGAAGATCCTTTCCCAATTTGTTAGTTGCCAATCTGTCCTTTTGACAGTGTCTTTTGCCTAACAGAAACTTTGTAATTTTATGAGGTCCCATTTGTCTATTCTTCCTCTTAGAGCATAAGCAATTGGTGTTCGGTTCAGGAATTTTCCCCCTGAGCCAATGTCCTCAAGGGTCATCCCCAGTTTCTTTTCTATTAGTTTTATTGTGTCTGCTTTTCTGTGGAGGTCCTTGATCCACTTGGAGATGAGCTTAGTGCAAGGAGATAAGAGTGGATCAATTCTCATTCTTCTGCATGTTGACCTCCAGTTGAGCCAGCACCATTTGTTGAAAAGGCTATCTTTTTTCCACGGGATGTTTTCAGCTCCTTTGTCTAAGATCAATTGGCCATAGATGTGTGGGTTCAATTCTGGGTCTTTGATCCTATTCCATTGATCTGCCTTCCTGTCACTGTACAATACCATGCAGTTTTTAACACTACTGCTCTGTAGTATTGCTTGAGGTCTGGGATATTGATTCCCCCAGAAGTTATTTTATTGTTGATGATAGTTTTAGCTATCCTGGATTTTTTATTATTCCAGAAGAATTTGAGAATTGCTCTTTCTAACTCTATAAAGAACTGAGTTGGGATTTTGATGGGGATTGCATTGAATCTGTATATTGCTTTTGGCAAGATTGCCATTTTAACTATATTAATCTTGCCAACCCATGAGCATGGAAGAATTTTCCATTTTCTGAGGTCTTCTTCAATTTCCTTCTTCAGAGACCTGAAGTTTTTGTCATATACATCTTTCACTTGTTTGGTTAGAGTCATACCAAGATACGTTATATTGTTTGTGGCTATTGTAAAGGGTGTCATTTCCCTAATTTCTTTCCCAGCCTGCTTATCCTTTGCATATAGGAAGGCTACTGATTTGCTTGAGTTGATTTTATAGCCAGCCACTTTGCTGAAGTTGTTTATCAGCTATAGGAGTCCTCTGGTGGAGTTTTTTGGGTCACTTAAGTATACTATCATATCATCTCCAAAAAGTGATAATTTGACTTCTTCCTTTCCAATTTGTATCCCTTTGACTTCCTTATGTTGTTGAATTGCTCTAGCTAGTAGCAATATGGTGAGAGGGCAGCCTTGTCTAGTTCCTGATTTTAGTGGGATTGCTTCAAGTTTCTCTCTGTTTACCTTGATGTTGGCTATAGGTCTGCCTTAAATTGCTTTTACTATGTTTAGATATGGGCCTTGAATTCCTGCTATTTCCAAGACTTTTAGCATGAAAGGATGCTGAATTTTGTCAAATGTTTTTCAGCATCCAAGTGTTTGTTTTTTTGAGTTTGTTTATGTAGTGGATTACATTGATGGATTTCCATATATTGAAACATCCCTGCATCCCTGGGATGAAGCCAACTTGATCATGGTGAATGATTGTTTTGATGTGTTCTTGGATTCGGTTGGCAAGTATTTTATTTAGTATTTTTGCATCAATATTCATAAGGGTAATTGGCCTGTAGTTCTCTTTCTTTGTTGGATCTTTGTGTGGTTTTGGTATCAGGGTAATTGTGGCTCCATAGAATGAGTTGGGTAGTCTTCCTTCTGTTTCTATTTTGTGGAAAAGTTTGAAGAGTATTGGTATCAGGACTTCGTTGTAGGTCTGATAGAATTCTGCACTAAGACCTTCTGGTCCTGTGCTTTTTTTTTGGTTGGAAGACTTTCTATGATCCCTTCTATTTCTTTGGGGGTTATGGGTCTGTTTAGACGATCTATTTGATCCTGGTTTAATTTTGGAATTTGGTATCTGTCTAGGAAATTGTCCATTTCCTCAAGATTCTCCAGTTGTGTTCAGTATAGGCTTTTGTAGTAGGATCTGATGATTTTTTTTAATTTCCTCAGTTTCTCTTGTTATATCTCCATTTTCTTTTCTAATTTTGTTAGTTTGAATACTGTCTCTGTGCCCTTTGTTAAGTCTGGCTAGGGATTTATCTATCTTGTTGATTTTCTCAAAGAACCAACTCCTGGGTTTGTTGATTCTTAGTATGGTTCTCTTTGTTTCAACTTGATTGATTTCAGCCCTGAGTTTGATGATTGCCTGTCTTCTACTCCTCCTGGGTGAAATAGCTTCTTTTTGTTTTAGAGCTTTTAGGTGCGCCATTAATTTGCTAGTATATGCTCTCTCCTGTTTCTTTTTGGAGACACTCAGGGCTATGAGTTTTCCTCTTAGCACTGCTTTCATTGTGTTCCATAGATTTGGGTATTTTGTGCCTTCATTTTCATTAAATTCTAAAAAATCTTTAATTTCTTTCTTTATACCTTTTCTAAGGTATCATTGAGTAGATTACTGTTCAGCCTCCATGTGTATGAGGATTTTCTGTTGTTTTTGTTGCTATTGAAGAACACTCTTACTCCATTGTGATCTGATAGGAGGCATGGGATTAGTTTGATCTTTTTATATTTATTGAGGTCTGTCTTGTGACCAATTATATGGTCGATTTTGGAGAAGGTACCATGAGGTGCTGAGAAAAAGGTATAGTCTTTTGCTTTAGGATGAAAGGTTCTATTTATATCTGTTAGATCCAATTGGTCCAACGTTTCAATGAGTTTCCCTGTGTCCCTGTTTAGTTTCTGTTTTCCTGATCGGTCCATTGAGGATAGTGGAGTGTTGAGGTCCCCCACAATTATTGTCTTAGTTGCAATGTGTGCTTTGAGCTTTAGTAAAGTTTCTTTTACGAATGAGGGTGCTCTTGCATTTGGAACGTATATGTTTAGAATTGTGAGTTCTTCTTGGTAGATTCTTCCTTTGACTAGCAAGAAGTAACCTTCTGTGTCTCTTTTAATGACTTTGGGTTGAAAGCCAATTTTATCTGATATTAGAATTGCTATTCCGGCTTACCTCCTGCGACCATTTGCTGGCAAAATTGTCTTCCAGCCTTTTACTCTAAGGTAGTGTTTGCCTTTGACTCTGAGGTGTGTTTCCTGTATGCAGCAAAATGTAGGGTCCTGTTTCTGTATCCAGTCTGTTAGTCTATGTCTTTTTATTGGGGAATTGAGTCCATTGATGTTAAGAGATATTAAGAAATAGTGATTATTTCTTCCTGTCATTTTTGATGTTATTTTTGTTTTGGAGTAGTTATCTTTCTTTGAGTTTGATGGAAGAAGGTTCCTATCTTGCTTTTTCTTGGGTGCAGTTTCCCTCCTTATATTGGAGTTTTCCTCCTATTATCCTTTGTAGACCTGGATTAATGGAAAGATATTGTGTAAATTTGGTCCTGTCATGGAATATTTTGATTTCTTCATCTATGTTGATTGAGAGTTTTGCTGGGTATAGTAGTCTTGGCTGACATTTGTGTTTTCTTAGGGTCTGCATGAGGTCCACCCAGGATCTTCTAGCTTTCATGGTTTCTGGAGAGAAATCTTGTGTGATTCTGATAGGTCTTCCTTTATATGTTACTTGGCCTTTTTCTCTTACTGCCTTTAGTATTCTTTCTTTGTTTAATACATTTGGGGTTTTGATTATTATGTGATGGTAGGTATTTCTGTTCTGGTCCAGTCTGTTTGGAGTTCTGTAGGCTTCCTTTATATTCATTGGCATCTCTCTCTTTAGGTTGGGGAAGTTTTCTTCCATAATTTTGTTGAAGATATTTGCTGGCCCTTTAAATTGTAGATCTTCACTCTCATCTATCCCTATAATCCTTAGGTTTGGTCTTCTCATTGTGTCCTGAATTTCCTTGATGTTTTTGGTTACAAGCCTTTTGGATTTTGCGTTTTCTTTGACTGTGGAGTCAATGGTTACTATGGTATCTTCAGCATCTGAGAGTCTTACCTCTATGTCTTGTATTCTGTTGTTGATATTTGTATCTTCGACCCCTGATTTCTTCCCAAGGTTTTCTATCTCCAAAGTTGCCTCCTTTTGTGATTTCTTAGTTGTTTCTGCCTCTGTGTTCAGCTCTTGGATGGTTTTGATCAGTTCCTTCATTTGTTTGTGTTTTCTTGCAATTATTTAAGAGATTTTTGTGTTTCCTGTTTCATGACTTCTGCCTATTGGTTCAAGTTCTCCTGCATTTCTATAAGTGATTTTCTCATTTCCCCTTTATTGTCTTCTGTCTGTTGGTCCATATTCTCCTGGAGTTCTTTAAGTGATTTTTGTGTTTGCATTGTAAGAGCTTCTACCCTATTGATGTTCCCCTGTATTTCTTTAAGAGTTTAGTTATGTCTTTTTTTGTGTTCCTCTAGCAGCATCATGAACAGTGCTTTTATATCCAACTCTTGTTTTTCTGGTGTGTTTGGGTATCCAGGACTTGCTGTGGTTGGTAAATTGGATTCAGATGGTGCCATATTGCCTTGATTTCTGTTAGTAATGTTCCTACGTTTGTCTTTTGCCATCTGTTTATCTCTGGAGTTAGTTGGCCTTATTGTTACTGGTTGGAGTTTGAAGCTCCTGGGAGCCTAGCCTTTGGTGCTGCTGTAATAGAGGGTGTCTGTGCTCCTGACCCCAGCTGCCAGTGGTCAGCAGTGACTTGAGGCAAGATGACAGCCTTGCTGACCCCAGCGGCCAGTGGTCAGCAGTGTTCCAAGGCACGATGACAGCCTTGCTGCAAGCCCGGCTAGCTGGTCTCCAGTGATCAGCAACCAGCAGCTGAGCTGTAGGTGCACAGATCTCCTGCTGAGGTCCTCTGGCTCTGGGCGCAGGCCAGGGCCTAATCTCATTGTCTATGCTAAGCTAAGCTAGGTCTCTGTCCATGTACCTGACCTCAGCTGCCAGAAGTCCATGGTGCCCCGAGGCAAGATGGCAGCCTCTCTGTGAGCCAGCGAGCTGGTCTCCAGTGGTCAGCAACCAGTAGCTGTGCTGTAGGTGCACAGATCTCCTGTCGAGGTCCTCTGGCTCTGGGCTCTGGCAAGGGCCTGATCTGATTGTCTATGCTAAGCTAAGCTAGGGCTCTGTCTATGCACCTGACCTCAGTCACCAGCAGTCCGTGGTGTCCCGAGGCAAGAGTGCAGCCTTGCTGTGAGCTAGCTAGCCGGTCTCCAGCAGTCAGCAACCAGCCGCTAAGCTGTAGGTGCACAGATCTCCTGCCGAGGTTGTTGGTTTTGAGACCTGTGACCTCATATAGGCGACAATTAGTGCAGCCCCTGCAAGTATAGGCCTGTTACCAAGGCAATGGCCACCATGTATGTACCCAGAATCCAATGGGCCTACCTCTTTGACCTGTAATTTAAATTACCACCCATATAAAAGGGTAGAGTTCCTCCCTCTCTCTCTCTTTTTCTCTTCACTCCCTGCCTTCTCTCTACCCTGCTTACCTGTACCCCTATCTTAAATAAAGCCACGTGGAGTTGTCTGGTGTAGTATTATTGCCGCGGCCCACATCTCCCGGCGTCTCCTCTGTGGCTCGCAGCCCAGGTGGTACCCACTGGCTGCAGGTTACTGAACTGCGTGGGAAAAACCAACATTTTGGTGAGCCAAGCCAGGAGACTCTTCAGAGAAGACACCTACTCAGCCTTCACCGTGCCTAGGCCACTACAACCGCCACAGTCTTCCACGGGCACCACTGCAGCTTCCACAAATGCCATCAGCTCTATGGGCGCTTCCATCACATGAGCTGCAAGCTAGCGCTCACCACAAGGCATAGACCAAACAGCTCCACATTCCCGGCTATTGTATTGCACATTCTTAGGAACAAACACCTCAAATTGCTAAGGTAACTCGGTTAGGTAGGGAAATTTTAGCCAAAAGATAGGAATTGGCCAGCCTATCTCAGGTTAAAATTTGTTCCTAAACCCAGCTCACAAAACTGGCCTCTAGCTAACACTCACTCGTATTAGGACATTTAGCCCTTGGGTATTTCCCTTCCCCCCCCCCCCACTGGGAAGTGTTTAATAACTCGCCACAGAAGTCCTGGGCCAGGCAGGCACTTTCCCTTCCATGTTCCGGAACGTGTGTATGCTCCTAGGGACCCTCGCAATGGCCTGGGTCCCTAGCCTAGCGGGCAGTGGTATTAACATATTTTCCCCAGGACGCTGGGATAATATTTAATACCTTTTACCCACCCAATGGGCAGTAATCTGTCTTCGACTGTACCTCCAGGCACCCCACTGGGATGCCTCCTGGAGAATCTCAAGTCTCTAAAATTAGCCTCCAATTTGAGATGATCAAAGTTAATAAACCTCTGTAATAAGGTCTGATTTCAATATAAGCTAGACAATAACTCCAAATGGCCACCTAATGGCACCCTAGACCCTATCATTTTAAAGGATCTTAATACATACTGCCAGCAATCCGGTAAATGGGATGAGGTTCTCTACGTCCAAGCTTTCATTTATCTTCATTCTAATCCATCTCTCTGCTCTGCTTGTTCTCCTTCTCAACTCCTCTTAGCCATGAAACCTACCCACCTTCCACTAGAGGACACCACGTTCGATCCAGCTGACGAGCCACCCCTATTCCGCCGCAGGCCTACTGGGCCTGTGAGACCCAAAAGTGCAGCTTCAGCCTCTCTCTCTCAACAGGTTCTGGAGTCTACTAATCCAACCTCCCCAGACCCCTCCCCTCTCTCTCTGCCAGCTACAGGTCATTCCAAACACCCTGAACTGGCGCCAACCTTTACCCCTCCTATTACACATTTCAAGGCCACAGGCAAATGCCCAACCACTTCTCCCCCGAGGACACCTGACCCAGCACCAGTCCTTCCTCTGAGGAAAGTGGCTGGAGTTAATGGTTTTGTTAGGGTACATATTCCTTTCTCGTTGAGTGAACTCTCTTAAATAGAAAGCAGACTGGGTTCTTATACTTCCAATTCCTCTAACTTTATTAAAGAATTTCAGTACATCACTCAATCCTATAGTTTAACTTTCCATGATGTCCATATGATTCTCACTAATAATTTGCTTCCCTATGAACGCAGGCGGGTCTTGGAAGAGGCAAGAGTGCATGCAGACCAAATTCACCAGACGACAGACAGAAGATATCCAATTGGATCCGAGGCAGTACCTGACCAGGATTACAATTCCACAGGTGGTATTTTAGCCAGAGACAGGTTTATTACATGTCTTATAGCTGGTCTCAGAAAGGCAGCCTTAAAGTCAGTAAATTTTGAAAAACTCCAGAAAGTTGTCCAGGACAAACAGGTCTCAAAACCAACAGAGGTCCTCTAGCTCTGGGCACTGGCAAGGGCCTGATCTGGTTGTCTATGCTAAGCTAAGCTAGGTCTCTGTCTATGCACCTGACCTCAGTCGCCAGCAGTCTGCCGGTGCCCCAGTCAAGATGGCAGCCTCACTGAGAGCCAGCGAGCAGGTCTGCATCTGCATTCTTACTATTTAGGTTTCCAAACTCCAAGATTGCCACAGTTTGCTTTCTTTATTGCTACCATGTCAATTTTCAGATCTTGAAGTGTTTTATTCATTTTTTCACTTTTTTGTACTTTCCTATACTTCTTTTTATTTATTCATTTAAGATCTCTTTTTGTTTGATTTTATTTTCCTGTGTTTCTTTAAGGCATTTAATCAGTTTTTTTTAATGGTTTCTATATCTCCATAAGATTAAATTTAAGGTCATTTTCTTGTGATTCAGATGTGTTAGGATAATCAAGCCTCTTCAGATTTCCAGTGATGCAGGCAGAGATGGAATTTCCTAATAGCTTCAGGATTTTGGTTGTCTCAGGTGTTGGCTGGCCTCCAGGGATGCAGGTTGAATTGGTAGTTACTGATTGTTGTAGATCTCTGTTTTGTGAAGCAGAAGTCCTCAGGGCATGCAGGCAGAGTTGTACCTCAGGAAATCAAGTGCAGAGAGACAAAGGCAGAGCCTGCTGCTACTGTGGTTGCCCAGATATGTTTGTAGGCATGGAATTGGGATAGGAGTCTCACCTGGTGTTTGCTGATGGCTGCAAGCATCTGGTACTGTGGTTAGAAGACTGGTCCAAATTTAATTTGCATGTTTTGAATTTATTTTACCTGAAACAATAGTTATGAGACTGTGGATGTTTTGGAAAGGTACTAGCATTATAAAGAGATTACAGATATACTTTTAATAGTGTTTGAACTTTTAAAGATTTTGAGACCTTTAAAGTTATTTTGTTTCATATTATGGTATGAATTTAGAGATTCCACGGATGAACAAAAGGGAAAATGCTCTGCTAGTTTCAAGTTGAAATGTCAATTATTTTGGATTATTAGTTTATTTCATTTGTTAATTTGATGCAAACTAGATGTGGAAGGAGAAATCACAGTTGAAAAAAATATTTCCACCCGATTCTTGTATGTAGATGAACTTATAGGACTTTTTCTGGGTTGATGATTGATGTGGATCTTCCCAGCCTACTACAGGTGGTACTACCTCTGGACAGCTTTTCCTGGATAACAAGAAGGTAAAAGGAGCAATCTGAAGGTGGGGTAGTTAAATAAGTATCCCTCTCAAATGGTTTCTCTTTCAGGTCTTGCCTGGACATTCCTGCCTTAGGTTCCTGCTCTAGATTTTCTTAGTGATGGATTGTTACCTGGAAGTAAAAGATGAAAAAAACTCCACACTGAGTTGCTTTTAGTCATGGTGTTCTAAGATAGTCATAGAAACTGACCTAGGATAAGTAATCTTATCTACTATTGATAGAATCTATAAATGACCCCAAGTTACAACTAAGTTCATCTGACCTGGTCTCATGGCATATGGAATACCTCCTCTCTCTCTCTCTCTCTCTCTCTCTCTCTCTCTCTCTCTCTCTCTCTCTCTTCCTCTGTCTTTCCCTTCCCTCTCTGCCTTGTGGTTCTCATTAGCCTCCAAGCCTGAGAACCTTGCTCACATCTCTTCTGCCCAGTTATTGGCATGTTTATTTAACCAATAGTTTAAAATTCAGGAGCAAGGTCATATTGGACATTTGATCTCTCTGCTCCACGGGACATTGGGGGGTCAGTATTTAGCAGTACAATACAGAGCAAAAAAACAAACCTGAACATCCAACCCCTGCTTCTATTCTGGAATTTGCTCTTGCTTGGGCTTACACAGGTCTTGTGCATGGTCCTACAACTTCTATGAATTTATGCAGGCAGCTTCCCAGATGCCTTCATAAGTTACATTGTACTTACACACCATCTTTTGTTCTCTTTATGCTGTCTCATCTGGAGTGATTCCTGAGTTTTAGTGTTGTGTGTGGTATATATTGCTTTTACAACTAAGCATTGTATAGTGTTTTATTTTCTGTAAAATGGACAGTTGAGGGTCTCTGTTATTTATGATCCATTGAAAATAACTTTTCATATTAGTTTTTTTGTTTGTTTGTTTTTGTTTTTTTGTTTTTTGAGACACGGTTTCTCTGTGTAGCCCGGCTGTCCTGGAACTCACTCTGTAGACCAGGCTGGCCTCAACCTCAGAAATCTGTTTGCCTCTGCCTCCCAAGTGCTGGGATTAACGGCATGCACCACCACCGCCCAGCTCATATTAGTGTTGAAAGATGCATAGATCTATAGCTATAATTACAGGTCATAAGGAATCAGTTTACTACTATACACATTTAACAGCCTAATAGCAGCATTTCTAGTATGTCTTATGACCTGTATAACTTTAGGTTTTTAGCTGTATAATTCTGGACATAAGTTTTATATTCTGGTGAAGGGCTTTAAAATCTAGTTAGAAAATTATTGATACTGCTGGGCATATCTTGACTGACTGGTTGTTGCTCATAGAGCTCATAATTGAGCTTTAATAATTGTTTTTGTTCCCCTGAAGTAACACTCATTATATATCTGTTCACCAAGATAGCTAGACATTAGGGGTAAATTTTCTATATCAAAATACCTTGATTTCATCATCTTCTTTAACTCAACTATGTGGTCTCTTCAGCAATAGGGTCTTATTGTCACATTCTAGAGGGTCACAAAGAATTATGACAGTAGTCTGTTCTATAAGAGGTTCTGTGGAGACTCTTTGTCATACAACTCCATAAAAATGTCTTATTATGAGATATAGTGTTGGTTGAAAATATTACTGGAATATTATAGGTATCAGTAGACAAAAAGATAAATGATCAAGAAGGACCATTTACCAAGAAGGAACAAATATCTCTTCAACACCAAATGCTGTTTCTCTTGTTATATATTTTGTTCTACCATTTTAATTTCTTCTTTGTCAGAGGCAAAATTTTGTATATTCATATTCATATTGTATATCCAATATTCATATATTGACTGATGCTATTTATATACATGTGTCACAATTTGTTTCTATTATTTGACTATTTAGGAAAATTAATGAGTATAATTTACTATGTGACATTTTAACTATCCACATGAGCTGTAAATTCTATGTACACTTAATCATGTGAGGTAAGGAAAATGAAAACTATGATAAATGATGAGCTACTACTTACAATCAAAATTACAATGAAATAAAATATGGAACTTTTTATGGGCAGGAGTGGCAGCTTAGTGTTTCTACAGAGATTATTTGTCTTCCATGTTCTCCGAGATTCTGCTTTTAATATTTGTGAAATATGAAATTGCAAATATGTATCATTAAAAAATGATAATGAAAATGTGGCAAAATGGGGTTTTAATTAGCTGTAAAATAATGAAATCAGAAAATTAGCATGTAAACTAATAGAAGTCGAAAAATATATACTGTATGAGGGTTTCCAGACACAGAAATACATGCCGATGCTACATGTTGTCCTTCACATATGGATTCCAGTTTTAAAATTTAAGTTATATGTGTTTAAGTTGGCATATGTGTATAAACTAAGAAACTTGAAAATCAGTTGGCAGAGTGGGAAGGCTTAAGGGAAAAGATAGTAGAACATGGGAGATATAAACACAGAGAATAATATTGGGAACTGAGATGCTCAATAGGAAAATGAGGAAGGGGAATGGGAAGTTCTATTTAGAAAAGGATTAATCATTTTGAAAGTGGTGTAAAAGGGCCACATGGAAATTTATTAATTTGTAAACTAATAAAATATGTTAAATATACTTGGAAGGAGAATAACATACAAGTTGGGCATTGTTTCTCTAAAAGACATGTATTATTAGTCAAAATTATCACTGTAGGTATGAGTCCTTATGGATTATGTAAATGATCTTCCAAACTATAAATGCTCTTGCCATTTTCCTGGTTGGCCACCAGTTATTAAGACCCTATTCCTGAAAACATCACATACTTTTTATATAAGATAGGCAAATAAAGCTGAGACCAAGGTGAAAATATTCCTTCTAGCATTCACATCAACAAAAAGTCCAATGCCAGGTACTGAAGTACAAAAGCATCATTGATGTCCCACAACTATAACCCTGAGAGAAGTTTAATATTAACCAATAAGGTAGCATATAACTACTGTTTCTGTAGTGGCACAACTGTCATGCTGACAATATTCCCCTCTCTGAATTTATTCAAAGTCCACTCCACAGAGGAGAATTAACACCTAGAGATGAACCCAAATCAAAATCTCAAGATGAAGAGAATCAGTCCATAACAAGACAACAGGGAAATATGTGTCTTAACCATTTGGGACGACATATTAGGTATTATGCATATTAAATATTTATATTAAGTTTTAATTGTAGCAATATTATAATTATAAAGGAGCAATAAAATAATTCTATGGTTGGAGGTTACTATAGTAAAAGACTGTAATAAATGGTCATACCATTAATAAAGTTGAGAACTACAGTCTTAAGGTACACTTATGGCTTATGTTAGATATTTAGCTAAAGACACAGGGTGACAAATTACCTTCTATATACTTGTGTTTGTATCCACAGGTAAATTCTATGCTTAGACTTATGTAGAAAACCTTTCGTTTGCTATGAACCATGGTGAATGCACAAATTAATTGATGCTAAATGTTTTATAAAATGTTACTTTGTGTGCTCAGTCCTAAACTGGAGTACTTATACTAATGTCTTTAAGGTTCTGAGACCATCACAGAAGGGAGTATAAAAACAATATAAGGGCTTAAAAATAGGAAGAAGAGCTTCAAAATGTCATATTCTGAACACAGCACAACCATTGCCATCAATGGTTTTCTATTTACCCATAAGCCTGGCCCTGCCAGTCAAGCACCGGGCAGGATAGGGGGACTGCACTCCGCACTGCAGAAGTATTTGATCGTGATAGATTCCACTGGAGCGGTAGTGATTGCTTTCAGTTGTGTAGCAACAGGTGATCCCACCAGAATGCAATGGATTTCAAAACCCATGATCATACAGAAAATCCTGGTAAAGCTAGGTAGATCAGCAGGTGAAAGAAAAAGAGATTCATAAGAATAAAAGAGGTGTTGACAGGGCTGGGAAGATGATTGGAGTTTATGTGAATGAGTATATTGTTAGTACATGTATGAAGTTATCAAAGAAATAAAATAATAGAAGTTATATAAAAACACATGAATATGAAAAAGCAATTGGTAGGATGGTACAAGTTAGGTAAAGCTACATAAGGGAATGTATGAGAAAAATAGACTGTATTTTGTACAAGCATGATGGTGATAAAGGACAATATAAATAAACTATAAACATAAAATTGAAAAATGAAAATTATTATTAAAATTTTTATATCATATGTATATAGTTTAATAGCCCTCAAACATACTTTATTTCCTAATGATATGAATTAGAAATCAATGATATAAATTACCTAGCTGTGTGTGAGTATACATGAGTTCAAATAAAATATTCACATTCAACAATATATATTTGTATATAGAGAGATGACTAAATAAAAGTTTTTTATGCAAAATTAGAATGAACTAACAGAAAATATTTATATTTCTATGTTTAGAGACATTTCATATCTATTAAGAACTCCTATATACATGCTTATGCACATACATGCACAGAAAAATTGAATATACAAGTTATGTCTTAAGGAAATTATCTGGTGAACATTCCATCATTAGGCCTTTTTAGTCATTTCATGAAAGACAATATCTATTACAAATTATATCTGTTTTTATAAATATGAGGCAAAGATTTAATTATAAGAAATCTTTTTCCATTAGCCTAAAATAAGCACTAACAGATATAATTCTAATTCAATATGATGGAAATCATGTAACAAAATAAGACTTTCAAATGATGTTAGTGGATAACTTGTCTGCTTCATGATATTTTCAACAACATTTCAGTTAGCGACTAATGGCGTGCACATCATGGAGAGAAGCACATTTTATATGCTCATGTAAGTTAACAAATGACAAAATAATGCCGTTGGAGACCTCTGACTGCCAAGCTTATTGTTGCTATTTGCTGGCTATTTAAGGGAAGTTTACTGATTTTTTTTTTTTAGAGACTAATTAAAGAAAGACAAAAAAAAAAAAAAAAAAACAATCTCTCAGACTTCATCAATGTACAAGGTACCATAAATCATCCTAGTCTGTGTACTCTCCACAACACCCACTGGGTTATTGTGAAGAGGTAGAATATTAACTGAGACATTTTAGAATCAAGCATTTTGATGCTGTCAGTCATTTCAAAAGAAGGTCTGGTTATTTAGACTATGAACTACATTTTACTGCAAGTTGCCTAATATATTTAAACTACAGTTACCAACTTTTGTAGATGATAACCTTTAGAAACATAAAATAAAATTATGTATCCTATGGTTTAAATGACATGAGATGCTCTGGTTTAAAAGTAGATGGGACCAATATTTTCATACTCTCTTAGCCAAGCTTCTCAAGAAGCTTCAGCTAGCAAGCAGCCATAGAAATGTTTGAAAGAGATGGACATTAGCACTCGTTTAAATAAGCATATTTACAATTTAGATACCACCTTACTGGGAAACATATATTTAACTAAATAATTTTAAGTATAAATTATCCACATTTGTTTAATAAACTAAACACTGTATTGTTTAGTGTGAGTGAATATTTGTCTATTTGAAGAGGATTTGCAATGTTAGAACTACACTTTAAATCACATAATAAATATTATAATATATTTTAACCCCTCTATTTCCTTTCTCTTTTTAAACAGACCTTACTGTTGTGTAAGTCCTTGAAACTTTGTATTATATACAAACTTCAAGAGAATTTATAAAATTAACTCCTATAACTGCATGATTTTGTTGTGTGTGTGCTGTTTTAATCTTGGATACTAAAAATAATAAGTTCAGAACCTCCCAATTTTCACTTTTTAATGGCTAATTTTCTGTGAGATAGTGTCTATAAACTGTGCACTTTCATATTCGTTGGGAACTTATTTATAATTTTTTTCATGATTCTAAGGTGAAAACTCATGTTATAGCCCAGGCTGCTTTCCTGGAATTCTCAATTTAGCTAGGTTTGGCCTTAATCCTCTTTCGGCATGCAAGAATTTACAGCTTGTGAGAGAACCTACTTCAGAGAGAGAGAGAGAGAGCAGTGCTAACCTGAGCACATGGTAATATAAGAAAGTAGGTTGAACAACCACGAATGTCAATCTGGTAAACAGCACTCTTCCATGGCTTCTCCTTCAGTTCTTGCCTCCACCTTCAGGTTTCTGCCCTAATCTCCCTCAATGATGGAGTGTGGTCCAAGCTACAATAAACCCTTTCATCCCCCTGTGAGGTTTGGTTATAGCGTTTAATCAAAGCAATAGAAGTTAAGCCAAGACAGATGACTCATTTTCTTTTTGGAAAGAGAATTTGTTGCATGATAACGTATCATTTAATACTGTGGAACATCAAAACTATTGGCTTTACTTTTGGTACCTGAACAGAGAGCTACACGGTGATCAATCACCAAACAAATAGGAGAAAAGTGATGTGATTATGAATAATCCCAATATGAATCTGTCACTAACAAAATATAAGAACTTGTGAACTGTGAGCAACGAAGTTTATATTTTGTGGTATTATACACAGACCACAATATTGGAAATTTGACCCATCATAAAAGACTGATATTTGACCAACCATACTAACAAAATATTGCAATCAAGCTAAAATGAAGACTACTCTGAGTCAGTATCCTTTAAAGTATTATATTAAAACAGAGGCGAAATAACTTTTTAGGCAATTAAAAGCTGGAAAAGTTGATAGCCAGTCAATCTTTCTTTTAGGGAATATCGAGAAAAGTGTTCCACTGGAAAGAATTTAGTTTATGCCTAAGCCACCATGCATTTAAAAAAATTAGAAAAAAACCTACATTCTTAAATAAATTTAGAATAACATATAAATCTATGTTCTTTCAATATATCTGAAAGACGATTAAGAACAATATTCTGAAAGTGTAATTAGGGTTATAGTAGACAGATGAAACTTATTTATAAATAAAAACTCCAGTTCATTTTTTACTGTAACTTGAATCAATAAGTATAGTTTGTATAGTTCCCTGAAGATGAACAGAGAATAGAGCCTTATAATAATAAAATCAGTGGTTTCTGACATTTACAATTAAAGCATAATAATATCACTAATAATGGCAACAGGAAAATTATATCAAACACTGCTTTTTTTTTTCAATGTCTCCCATAGTCTTAGGTGTTTGACTACTTGGTCTCAGTTGTTAGTGTTCTACAGCTTTACAGGAGGAAGGTGTCTTTGAGGACAGGATTTGAAAATACAAATTTTCAGCTGGCTGCAATCTGAGCAAGCTGACCCCCAGTGGTCGGCGACAGCCTGCTGAGCTATTGGCTCACAGACCTCCCGCCAAGCTGATCTGGCTCTGGGTGCAGGCAAGAGCCTGACTGACAGGGTAGTCAATGTTAGACTCCGGATTCTGTCCACATACCTGGCCCCAGCTGCTAGTTGTCTGTAGTGCTCCGAGGCAAGATGGCGGCCTCCGCTAAGCCAGTTGTTTTAATATATTTATATTTATAAACTTAAATAAGCTATGTCACCTCTCAGAATACATAACCTCTATTCTCAACCCTCTGTTTCACTCTTATATAGCGTTAAGTCATAAGTCAGAAATGATATATGCTAAGTATTAACTAAAGAATTAAACATTAATTAATAAAATGTATACTCAATCATTAATAAGAGTTTTCTTGAATAATTGGCCTATGAACTTCTTTCTTCTGCTTGTTAAACTCTTCCAACTTTGTCAATAACTTCTATATTTCAATACTTTTCACTTTGGATTCTCCTCAGTTATACAGAAATTGATCTCTCAAAGATCAATCCATGTCCTTTTCAACAAAAGGATTATACTTTTTAGCTCTTAGGCTCTTTGATAGGTTGTTTACAACTAGAGAAAGTGAGGTTATGTTTCTCTTTTGAAATGTAATACTCATTCTGGCTCTAAGGCTTGAGCTCTGTGAAATGTTTTCATGTCTTTTAATTTATTCTTCTCTTTACTATTTTCCTACCCTCCTTCCTTCTAACACCTTAGGATGGTATGTCTGGAGCTCATTTTAAAGTGATCTCTCATTTAAAAATATTCCCTTCCAGAACTTGTTATTTTCTTTTTCTGATAATCATCTATAATATAATGTTTCAATGGAAATAATCAATATTTAAATATTCAAATATCAGTATGTTCATCCATTTAATTTATAAGTGAACATTATGGTTCACTATGCAAAACTTTCTTTTTTATAGTCAACAAACTCAAATATCAAGTTAATTTATTTATCTGCATTCTGTTTGCATTTAAAGTCTACTACTGCCACAATGCAGTATGAAAATTTTTCCTGTATCGCATTCTAATTTATCTTCTCTCTTGTTTCCTTCATTCTGAGATCTAACTCTTCTTCTTCAGCATTCTTCTTTAAGATGCATCTAACTTATATTTTCGGTTGTGTGTCTAGCCTTTAATGGCTGAACCATCTCTCCATCACAAAGGGTATAACATTTGAAATGTAAATGTAGAATGTTTTCAATAAAAAAAAATTAAAAAAGATGCGTCTAGCTTAGGAACTAGCTTCTACTTATATCAAAAGCTATGCCGTGAGAGCTGATCCAAACTAGAGACAGTTGATCTCTAAATGTAATAACCTAGAAAACTTTATTATTCTCTCCAGTATTACCTGTTTCCTATAAATTAAAATCCTCACTATTATTGTTGGTAGGGAATGGATGCATATTGGAAAATTTTACCAGCTTCTTTATCCTAGTTCCCTTCATATTACCCCTGTTATGATGGTAGATTCTTGCCCAATTTAAACTCCATCCTTGTGAACTATTGTGATCTAAGTATTTCATTTCACTTTATTTACTTAAACTTTCCCACTGTGTTATTTTATACAGTTTTTTACAACAATTTTCTAATTTAAAAAATCTCAGAAGAATGAGAATTGACCCACTCTTATCTCCTTGCACTAAACTCAACTCCAAGTGGATCAAGGACCTCCACATAAAACCAGACACACTAAAACTAATAGAAAAGAAACTGGGGAAGACCCTTGAAGACATCGGCTCAGGGGAAAAATTCCTGAACAGAACACCAATTGCTTATACTCTAAGAACAAGAATAGACAAATGGGACCTCATAAAACTACAAAGTTTCTGTAAGGCAAAAGACACTGTCAAAAGGATAAATCGGCAACCAACAAATTGGGAAAAAATCTTCACCAACCCCACATCCGACAGAGGGCTAATCTCCAATGTATACAAAGAACTCAAGAGGTTAGACCCCAGAAAACCAAATAACCCTATCCAAAAATGGGGTACAGAGCTAAACAGAGACTTTTCCCCTGAAGAAATTCGGATGGCTGAGAAACACCTTAAAAAATGTTCAACATCACTAGTCATTAGGGAAATGCAAATTTAAACAACCCTGAGATTTCACCTCACACCAGTCAGAATGGCTAAGATTAAAAACTCAGAAGACATCAGGTGTTGGCAAGGATGTGGAGAAAGAGGAACACTCCTCCACTGCTGGTGGGAATGCAAGCTGGTACAACCACTCTGGAAATCAATATGGCGGTTCCTCAGAAAACTGGGCGTGATACTTCCGGAGGACCCAGCCATACCACTCCTGGGAATATACCCAGAAGATTCACCAGCATGCAATAAGGATACATGCTCCACTATGTTCATAGCAGCCTTATATATAATAGCCAGAAGCTGGAAAGCACCCAGATGTCCCTCAACAGAGGAATGGATACAAAAAATGTGGTATATATACACAATGGAGTACTATTCAGCCATTAGAAACAATGAATGCATGAAATTCTTAGAGAAATGGATGGAGCTGGAGAATGTCATACTAAGTGAGGTGACCCAGTCTCAAAAGAATACCCATGGTATACAGTCACTGATAAGTGGATATTAGCCTAGAAGCTTGGAACACCAAAGACACAAATCACATATCAAGTGATGTCTCACAAGAAGAAAGGAGTGGACACTGGTACTAGAATGGACCAAAACATCATTGTGGGAGAGTACAAGAACAGTAAAGTGGGAGGGGGTGGATGAGGGAGCAGGGGGAGGGAAAAGGACATGTGGGACCTTTGGGGGTGGGGAACCAGAAAAGGGAAATGAATTGTAAATATAGGATATATACAATAAAAAAACATGAAAAAAAAGAAATGTGAAAAAAAATCTCAGCACAAAATTACAAACACTATGTATTTGATTTGAGAGACTTATTTTTCCCCAAATCAATAGCACTTTTTTGTTTTTTAACTAGATCACTGGTAATGTGAAAGCAATCAAAACAGGCACTTATATATTTTCGTATTGAAATTTTAATAAACACCAATGCATACATGAAATATATTGTTCAAGTCTGCTTTTTCAACACATGTTCATTTTGTTTTGAATAATCTTTGTCCAATTAGCCAAAAAGGCACCATGGCTCATTTTATTTCCTCAATGCCTCCATCCATTGAATCCCTGAATCCTGAAAATTCTAATTCTAAATACCATAACATCATGATACCTTTTCCTCTAATCCTGGAGCCAATGGCCTAGCTTTTACTTTTTCTTTTTTTTAAATTTTTATTTTTTATTGGATATATTCTATATTTACAATTCATTTCCCTTTTTCTGGTTCCCCACCCCCCAAAGGTCCCACATGCCCTTTTCCCTCCCCCTGCTCCCTCATCCACCCCTTCCCACTTCCCTGTTCTTGTATTCCCCTACACTGATGCTTTGATCCTTTCTAGCACCACTCCTTTCTTCTTGTCAAACATCATTTGGTATGTGATCTGTGTCTTTGGTGTTCCAAGATTCTAGGCTAATATCCACTTATCAGTGACTGCATACCATGGGTATTCTTTTGAGACTGGGTCACCTCACTTAGTATGATGTTCTCCAGCTCCATCCATTTCTCTAAGAATTTCATGAATTCATTGTTTCTAATGGCTGCATAGTACTCCATTGTGTATATATACCACATTTTTTGTATCCATTCCCCTGTTGAGGGACATCTGGGTTCTTTCTAGCTTCTGGCTATTATAAATAAGGCTGCTATGAACATAGTGGAACATGTATCCTTATTGCATGCTGGGGAATCTTTTGGGTATATGCCCAGGAGTGGTATGGCTCGGTCCTCCGGAAGTATCATGTCCAGTTTTCTGAGGAACCGCCAGACTGATTTCAAGAGTGGTTGTACCACCTTGCAGTCCCACCAGCAATGGAGGAGTGTTCCTCTTTCTCCACATCCTCGCCAACACCTGATGTCTTCTGAGTTTTTAATCTTAGCCATTCTGACTGGTGTGAGGTGAAATCTCAGGGTTGTTTTGATTTGTAACATCATTAGTCATTAGACAGAGACGTTTTTCTATAAGTTTTTGCCATTGGAGGCAGTAGAGGATGTTGAAGTCTTCAGTTCTCTATCATTACACATTTTGTGCTTGGTTTTGTTTTTATGAAGGTCATTATAACAGTTTTCATTGACAAAATTCCTTTTAACAATGGCTGAAGTTGCCTATATATTTTTTAGTTCCTGATACTGAATCTCTGGTATTGGGAAAGATAGGCAAGAGGCACACATTTCCTAACTACACCACTTAACCTAGCCCTGACCGCTACCTGTCTATCTTCTTTTTTAAGGTAACACTTGTAATTTTGAAGTACTGCTTTGGCCTGTGTTTCTGTCAATGTAACTTTTGAGAGTGCAAGCCACTTCTGCCTTTTAGATTTGTTTTTTATTTTTATTTTCTATATTCTATGTTTACATTCCAAAGGCTTTCCCCTTTCCCAGTTCCCCCCCACCATACATCCCATAATTATTCTCCCTCCCAACTATTCCCCAATCATTCCCGCCCCCACGATTTCTCTGTTCAGGGTCTACAAAACTGGATCCAGTCTTTACAGGCCCAGTACATAGTTTGATATATCACACATATTTATTGAGTAGGCAGAAGAATGAATGACAACATTGAATTATTATATTTTATTTACCTTCCTTATGAAGAGGAATTTTTTTTTTGAAACCTGGCTGAGAAAATTAATGTCAGTGCTTAGCAACAAGTTATCTGGAGGGATATTATGAGCAATAGCAGATACCTAGCCAATCACTTATGCTGGTTTCCAACTCTGTCTAGGAAAGGACAGCTGATCACTCTCTCCCCTTTCCATCTCAGAAAATATTCCTCACAAAACCTGAGGAGGGACACTCACACCCAAATTTCATTCAGAAGAGTGAGATTATGAAACATATTTTAAACTCTTCTTGATAATTATTATGTGACATTAAAGTGCTGAATTGGCATTTAAATGACAGAAACTTAACATTTTATTATTGTCTTCAGTAAGTATTAAGGATGTCATAAAAATTAATGTTACTATAATCAATGTAATAAATATTTTCTAAGATTGATGTCTTTGTCTTCTGAGTGATTATTAAGGAGAGTAGCCCATCAATTTAGTAGCTTTTCAGAAACTATTGATTCTAGATTTATTTTAAATATTAGCTGAATTATTGTTTTAAATTACATTGTAAAATCACTCTAATTTTCACATATGTTTAAAATATATATGAAATTGACATTGTATTACAATGAAGTTAAAATGAGATGTTAGATGTTTGTACCATACAGCCTGCATTAACAAAATATGAACACCCAATTTCACTGAATAAATATCATGCTTACTTAAAGAAATAGTAAATGATACATATAACAGAAGCATTAATTTCAGGATATGTAAGTTTGCACATGCATGTTCAAGAATAATGCTTATACTTTTGTAGGATGCTTATCCAAAGACTATCCTGAATAATATATAGAACACCAGATAACATTTAATTTTAAATTATTGATAATTCTTTCAAAATTATCATACTGATATTTTTCAACCTCAGATTATTGTAGTTCATGCATGTTATCCTATGTTTTTATGAATATCATATTTTTAGGAGGGTAGCAACAATCAGTATATAGGTGCAAAGGGTCCAGAGATGTTCTGAACACTGATTGCAGACTTACTGCAATATCTAAAATCTATCTATGCATATATATATCCATAATACATATACCAATATATTATATATAATAACATTGAGCTATCTATGTATTATGTACATATGTGTATATATATATATATATATATCTTCTATGTATCTATATATTGATGTATCTGTATTTATCTATCTATTTATCTATATCATCAATGATTTATACCTTTCATATATTTCTATCATCCACCTGTACTTGGTCCAACATTTTAAATTCTATGAATTTGTTCTACTGAAAACCAGTTATACAGTAGGCAAGGTCAAAAATTGAATAGTTTGAGTTCATCCAATAGATTAGGGATAGTAAATCAACTAAATGATTTGTCACAAAATGCAGGAGTCTCAAGAGATGAGGTGTAGAAATGAGACCCAAAATCACAAAATCTCTAAATATCAATAGTACTAATTAATATATCAGTGTTCAGCAGCATGTTTTCAAATGAGTGACATTCTAAGTGGTGTATAGTGAATGTACCATAGTGGATACCAATGTTACAACTGTAATTAGTGTGTGTTATAAGGCAGTTAGCAGAAATTAGAATTATCAACACTATTCATCTTAATCAATAAACATAAATGTTTTAAGGAGATGCCTGTATAGTTTCTTTCTTATTGCATCCACATATTCAAGGACAGTCTGGCTTGAATTAGGTGAGTTGTGTGAAGAATCTGGAGGAAGTGTTTATGACAACATGTTACATTTATTTCTAAACCAAACATTTCTCTTTTGTAAGCTGAGTATATCAAACAAAATTAAAGTGGTTACTGTCATGCTACTTGACCAAAGCTAGATTTGGAAAGAGGCAGAAGAGAGACAATAGACATTCATATTGCTTTGGTGATTGCAATATTTCAGACTACTTTGACTTATGACCTTAAGAGTTTCTCTGAGTTTTTTAAGAAGAGTTTTATATTTCTAAAATTTTATACTTCTTCTACATTGCTGAAAGTTATATCTTTATATCTTCATGCAAATTGATATTTTCATGTTTGAATGATCATGTGATTGCTAGTTTTGGTCTCATTGGGCAAAGCTTTGTAACTGCATTCTTATGTATTTATATAAAATGTATTTTAAATTTAACATTGACCAACTTTTGTCTTAAAGTTGTTTATATAGAAAATAGTGGTCCATTTATTTTGGCTTTTGAAAAAATGTAAAAATATTATCGATATGTCCAGAGATATGTCATTGGGAAAAAATGATCTTTTCCCTCTCTTAACAGGAACAATTGCAAATAGTGGGTTAACATATCACCCTTCTCATAATGAGATATAATATAAACCCTCTAATTATATACACTTAAATTCCTATGTTAATAAATTAAAAATAATTTATCTTAAATTACTCTATGAAATATATTTCCAAATAAGAAAAAAAAAGTAAAATGTCTTAGGCAAAAAGATGTAGATGTGGTATAAAATTATAGTTGGTTAATAGGGAATTGGTCCAATCACACTTAAAAATCTAAGCTGCCAGTTCTGTTAGGCTTAGTTGAGATATTCCTTCCTGAGAATCTCCACCACTTATATAGCTTAACTTCAGTACTTAGGCATTATACTGACTCCTATACTCAAGCTGTTCTTAGCTTCACTTGTCCAGATCAGTGGTCTTTGCTTTGTTGTTGGTGGTCTGTGGCTCTTTATCCTGAGCTTTCACAGTCTGCATACTTTACAATGACAATTTTCCTTTTCAGATACTATTGTTTCCACTGTAGATAACTGTGACTAAAGGCAGGTACCATTAAGCATTACTTAACCTTCTTTCCTAGAGCTCCATTTGTGAAACTACGAAAACTAATTAGGCTTTGAAAACTTTGGACAATCTTCTCTTTTGTGATCAGTGCACCTTACCTGGGGAGATATTCTGCTTTTCCTGGAAATTAATTGTGATATTTATCTTTTTTAGAAGGTGCAATGGGATTATAGTATTTAATTCAAATTAAACCTTAGCCAGAATATAAAACATACTCAGTAATCTGGCATTGACAGTAATCTGTAATTGACACGCTTATTGATAACTCACAAACTTTGTTCTTGTCCCAGGTCCTCAGAAAAGTCCTCATTGTTTTGGGCAGCAGAGGGACAGTCCTGATCACTTGAAAGATGTCTTTGTTAGGGTTTGTATTGCTGTAAAGTGACACCAGAACCATGACAAGTCTTAGAAAGAAAGTCATTTAAATGGAGTTGTATTATGTTTTCAGAGGTTTAGTTCTTTATCATCATGAAGGGAATGATGTCAGCACTCAGGCAGATATGTTGCTGGAGAAGGAAGAAACTAAGTGTTCTATATGTTGATCTGCAGGCAGAAGAAGTAACTGTGAACCAAACTCGGCATAGCTTGAGCATAGGAGGTATCCAAGCCCACCTCCATTGAGACACACCAAGTACAACAAGGCCGTGCCTATTTCAATAAGGTCTACCTACTAATAGTGCCATTCCCTTTGGGCTAAACATTTAAACACAAGTCCATGTGTGCCGTTCTTATATAAACCACCGCAAAAGACATAGAAACAGAAGTGCTAGGGAAGTTAATCAAGATGCTCCTTTATAGGTTTTAAATAGTATGTAAACAGTGGTTTAGTTTATCTTTGCAAATTGACATCCTAGTAATATCCTCCTGAAAAATTTGGTCATTTAAGCTGGAACTTTGACTTTATAACTGCAGATTTTATTCTTTTCAGACTTTTTTATTTTCAGTGTTCAACAAGTGTCAATAATAATAATTAGAAGTGTTCATACCATAATAAATTTAAAGCAGTGTTGGTTGATCACTAAACAAATTAAATACATATTATAATAAGTAATATAATAGAGCATAAGAAAATTAGCCAATATAGTCTTACTTTTTCATTCCCACTTCATTTCATTTTTATTTACTCAGTGTTCTTGGATGTCCTAAGAACTCCCAGAATAGCTTTTATACTGAACCACAATTATCAGTCACACGAACAAGGGGACATGAATTATAATTTCCTTCATCACAACAGTCAAAAATTGATTGTTCCAAACTTCCTTATGAATCTAAATGGCTGAGCACTGAGTCTTGAAAATAACTATGAATTTGGAGATGTTATAGGCATATCTAGATCTTCCTGTTTTATTATCTTTGTAACATAGATTACATTATCACACCAAGTGCCAGATAAAAATGAAATTGCAAATGTCAACACCCCCAATCTATTGGTTATTTAGCAACTAAATATTGAAACTGTTTGTGCAATGGTAGTGATATAAATAGCTGTGTTACTGTACTGATTAGAATAAGATGTCATATTAACTCTCAGACATTAGAATATTTGTCCCAGTTGGTGGCTCATTGGAAAGAATTAGGAGATATAGTCTTGATAAAGTAAGTATGGCACAGAGAGTAGGCTCCTACATTTAAACATATTTGCTGCCATTTCAAGTTAGCTCTATCTGCTTCCTGTTTGTACTTTGAGAAATGTGATCTCAGCTGCTACTCCAGATACCTACAACCTGCTACGTCTACTGTTTCAATATGAACTATTATCCTTCTGGAACATTAAGTCAAATAAACACTTTCTTCTTTAAGCTGACTTGGTCAGGTGGTTTTATTATTATAATAGAAAAGTAACAAAAGTAATTAAGATGGTTACACAAATACTCAAAATTATTTCAGGTCCAGAATATGGTATTTCATGAGAGAATTTTTTTTAGCTTTCCTAAATGCCTTTGCCTATAAAAAACATATAGATACATTAACTAAAAGTACCTGCCAACTTCATATAGGTTTTCCATTGAAACACCAAATATAAAGCTATGTCTCTACCTCTGTGATGGAGAATATGTTGGTGGAGGGTTTTGGGTTCTATTTGTGTCTATTTCAGTAAGCTGCAGAGTAGAGCTTCTCAGAGGAAAATTGTGCTATGCTCCTGTCTGCAAGCATAACAGAGTATCATTAATAATGTCAGGCATTGGTTTCAAGTTGGACTGTTTACTAATTCGCAGTTTATTCAGTCTCTACTCCATCTTTGTCTCTGCATTTCCTTTAGACAGGACAAACATCACATTGAATGTTTTGTGGGTGGGTTATAGTTCTTATCTCTCTACTGGGATTTCTGAGTGGCCATAGGAGATGGCCTCTCTTAAGTTTCCATGTCACCACTGCTAGGCATCTTGGCTAAGCTCAAAACAAACAGTAAATAATAACAACAACTGGACACACTAAATCTCATAGAAGAGAAAGTAAGAAGTAGCCTAAAATGCATTTGTTCAAGACAGGTCTATTTAAGCTTAGAATGCTTTCTTCAGAAATTTAAACTTTACAGCTTGCTTTACATAGTATTCCCACTAAATGTTGACATGAAAAATGAGTATACATATAATTTTATAGGAAACAAATCTTTTCAAATGCATGTAAATAGCATGTTATATTTTTATATTACATGCAAACGATGTTGTGATATTTTGTCTTATGCTGCAAAAGGATCATAAAGATATACGTGAGTTAATTTTCCAATAATTTACATTTAATATATTAACTAAAATACTGCTATTACTATTTTTGAATTTTGTGTTCAACTATACAAAATTAGGTGATAATCATGCTTCAGTCTTTTTGCAATTTCATTAATAGTCTTTGTACTGTTCTGTTTTTCATCTAAAAATCTACCACTTGCAATTTGGTGTTTCCTTTGTTGCGAGTCTGCCCACTCAAATCATTGAAAAGTAGTTTTTTTATTCTCTTGGGATTTTTCAGAATTTCATCTGAAATAAATTCAATCTTTACAATTGCATTAGCCTTTTAGATTCCTACTATATGGCATATTTGATTTAATGACTGATGTGTGCAGCAAAAATTTTGGAGAACCTTTTTTGTGTTTTCCTGTCTTTATTGTTGTAGGACAAGAATCAAACACTGTGTCACTGTAATTTCTAGACAAATGGACTACCCCTTTGCTTCATCACCACTGAACTCCATCCCTCAGCCTTAATGATAAAAAATATATTGTCAAATGGCCCCAAACCTTCAAACATTCACAGTATTATACAACAGAAATATTTCCCTTTGGTTGATAGTGAATCTTGATGTACATAATGTACATAAACTAGAGAATCCTAAAGGAAAGAGATTTTATATAGGTATACAAATATTTGAATAAAATATTGATTTTTAATTTGGGCATGAGATTTCCTTATTGCTTTCACTAAGAAATGAAGAATACAACCTTTATGGTTCATGGATTCTGTTAAGTGAATTTCTAAATATAAAAATTCAGACAGAGTTTCTAACAATAAAGTTGATGATCACTCCATAACGCCGTTTTCCAAAATACCAAGTAATGCTGAACTAGTCATTCTATCTAATCTCGAATCACATAAACTGACTCAATTTGAGTTTAGATTCTCTCTTTGGTGATATCCACAAAGATGTGATGAAAGAACACCCGTAAGGGAGTAAAGCAGATCTGGGTGACCAGTTAGCCTTCAAGTGTTCTGATAAGTTACCCATATTAGAGTTTCTGTGACAAAAAGTTCTTATATAAAAAGATCTCTGTATTTAACACTAGTCTAGTCTTAAATTTTTCTAAGAAACATAGCTAATGTGTTCACATACAAATATTTTATTCTGATTTAATCACAATAGCAATTATTTGTTGGTGACAGTGATAATTAGAACAATATCAAGTAACATGAAAATGACAACTTTTTACCCTTTGAAAACATAAAAGAATATAGCTGTGTCGAAATTTTTGTATAATCGTTTATACATCAAAGAATTATTTTTCAATATAAGAAACTTCTATTATAAAAACTCAAAAATTGTTTGGTCAATGTTAAAGAAATTGTACATTTGATTTAGAAGGGTGTTAATAGTAGCTTGATGTCTTCATATAATTGCTATGGCCTCCTTGTGCTGTTTGACTAATAGAAAAATTGTTAAATGAGTCACCTTATTATAAATTAATCAGGGCATATTAAAATGATCTGATTTGAGGTTTCCTAAGTATTTAAGTTTGGAGACTTAAATATAAGTAGTAACAGAAATTATATGCTTTTATCTTTTACATTTCAACTTTGTTCATAAAGCAAATGAATATTTGAATACATATCTGAAAAACACAAGGACATAACAAGTTTTTTCTACAGTAAAACTAGAATAATATCATTACTGTAGCATGTCATAAGGAATAATTTAGTAGCTATGAGGTCATTCTTGCCTGGAGTCTCATTAAAATTCAGTGACAGTAGTCTCTATCAAATAAGAATTCTTCTATTACTAGAGTCACAATACTATGTGAATATTTGGCCTCATAAAGATAGGCATTTTCTCAATACATTCCAGTGAGACAATGACTGATAAATCATTAAGAAAATAAATCTGATTGCTGGTAAAAAGTAAAATTACATGTGTTGACTGTGAATCTTATATTACCCAGACATAGATTAAGTATAAACTAATGAGTCAGCTTTGCACAAAGTACCTGCCAATGGCAAAGTGGAGAATACTCAAATAAGTGGGGGTCATTAGAAAAACTTACACAAAGAGAAGTTTTCATCTTTTCAATGCATTGGTCTTAGCAGGTATAATGTTGGAAACAAAACATTGACACATGAAAATAGAATTAAGAAAAAATGAGCAGAAAGTAAGACAATAATATTTTTATTGGGATTATGAGTTTTCAGCTACTGAATAAGAATCATATTATACTGGTTTAGCTACCAAATTAGTAAAAAAATACAATTTTGAAACAGGCAGGTCAACCCCTATCTTAAGAATTGAAATATTCCCCACCTTCTTTTCTATTAATTGCAGTGTGTCTGGTTTTATGTGGAGATCCTTGATCTACTTGGACTTCAGTTTTGTACAAGGAGATAAGAATGGATCGATTTGCATTCTTCTGTATGCTAACCATGAGTTGAACCAGCAGCATAGGGTAATGTCAGGACAGGGAAGAGGGAGTGGGTGGCTCCAGCTGCATATGAAGCAGAGGATTGCCTTATCTGGCATCAATGGGAAGGGAAGCCCTTGGTCCTGTGGAAGTTATATACCCCAGTATAGGAGAATGCTTTCATCAGTGAGGCTGGAGTGCATAGATGGATGAGGGAACACCCTCATAGAGGCAGGGGAGTTGAGATAGGTGGTTTGAGGAGAGGATGCTGGGAATGACAACATTAGAAATGTAAATAAAATGACCAATAAAAACAATGTTTTGGAGATTAAAATTTAATTATAACAATTTTGTTTCTTTTTCTCCTTCTAAACCCTTGCATATATGTCACCCTACTCTCCTTCAAAATCATCATCTAAATTTTGAAAAAAAAACTATTATCATTGGCATATATGTATGCGTATGTATTTCTACAGGTAACCTCTTCAGCCAGTATAAGCTACCACTATATAAGGTATGGAGGCTGTCCATTTTCACCAGATAGTCTGTTTCTATGTTTATACCTAATTTTTATAGGTTTTTGTCACTTCTGAATTCAGTAAACAAACATCACATCTATATTGACTCTCTGAAAGTTTTTGGTTTTTGAAATGCATTTTTTCAATAGAATTGCAAGATAAGAACAATTTTCATTTATATTTTATATTTATATTTTATTTATATTTCAAATGTTATCCCCTTTCTCAATTTACCCCCAGAAACCTGTTATCCCATCCCCACTCCCACTGCTTCTAAGAGTATGTACTCTCACCCACCCACAACCACCTGCATCTTTGCCCTCCTCTTCCCCTACACGGGGCATCAGGTCTTCCCAAGACTGACAGCTTCTTCTCCCATTGATACCCTACAAGACAATCCTCTGCTACATAATAAAGCTAGAGCCATGGGTCCCTCTGTGTGTACTCACTGGTGGGTGATTTAGTCTCTGGGAGCTCAGGTTGGTTGATGTTGTTGTTCTTCATGTGGCCATGCAAACCCCTTCAGCTCCATCAGTCCTTTCTCTAACTCCTCCATTGTTTTTGGAATTGTAAGCTGGTAAAACTGCTCTGGAAATAGTCTGGCGGACTACCCTAGATACAATTAACAGTCCAGTGGAAGCTCAAGAATAAGGAAGACCAAAGTTAACTGTTAATTGTATCTTGGGTAGTCCGTGTTTCTGGGCTAATATCTACTTATCAGTTAGTGTGTTCTTTTGTGATTTTGTTACCACACTCAGAATGATATTTTCTAGTTCCATCCATTTGCCTATGTATTTCATGAAGTCATTATTTTTAATAGCTGAGTAGTACTCCATTTATGTGAATGTTCCACATTTTCTGTTGAAGAGCATCTGGGTTCTTTCCAGCTTCCAGCTATTATAAATATGGCTGCTATGAACATAGTGGTGCATGTGTCCTTGTTATATGTTGGAGCATATTTTGAATATATGTTCAGGAATAGTATAGCTGGGTCCTCACGTAATACTGTGCCAAATTTTCTGAGGAATTGCCAGAGTATTTCCAGAGCAGTTTTACCAGCTTACAATTCCAAAAACAATAGAGGAGTGTTTCTTTTTCTCCACATCCTCAGCAGTAACTGTTGTCACCTAAGTTTTTCATCTTAGCCATTCTGACTGGTGTAAGCTGGAATCTCAAGGTTGTTTTGATAAGCATTTCTCTGATTCCTAAGGATGTTGAACATTTCTTTAGATGCTTCTCAACCATTTGGGCTTTCTCAGTTGAGAATTCTTTGTTTAGCTCTGTATCCCATTTTTAATAGGTTTTTTTTTTTTATTTTCTGGTATCTAAATTCTTGAGCTCTTTGTATATATCAGATATTAGCCTTCTATCCAATATAGGATTGGTAAAGATATTTTCCCAATCTGTTGGTTGCCATTTTGTTCTATTGACAGTGTCCTTTGCCTTACAGAAGCTTTGCAATTTTATAAGTGCCCATTTGTCAATTCTTGATCTTAGAGCATAAGCCATTAGTGTTCTATTTGGGAATATTCCCCCTTTTCCCATGTATTCAAGGCTCTTTCATACTTTTTATTCTATTGGTTTCTGTGTATCTGGTTTTATGTGAAGGACCTTGATCCACTTGCACTTGAGCTTTGTACAAGGAGATAAGTATGGATTGATTTGCATTCTTCTTATATTCCATATTCCTTATTTAATTGCATTTCCAAATTATTTCTACTTATTCAATCCTTCATATTGCCATTGATTTCCCAATAGCTACAAGATCCTGGTTTCTGATTGTTCTTAGTAAGAAACAAAAAAATTAGTAAATATTTTGTATTGCAGTCTATAATGCATCTATGATTAATTTTATAGTACTTCTTCCTTTTAAGCCTTAAGATGTTTCCAGCCATGTAACTGATAATAGAAAGGAACAGCAACAAAAGTCACATCCACCAACAAACTAGTGGGAAATAAAAGGAAGTTATCAAACTATTATTGCAATATTGCATATTGCAGTGTATTTTAGTCTTTTTCCCATCTGTGACAACTTGTTATGAAAAGTACCTAAATGCCTCCCAATGATATTCTGCTACACTCATAGATTTGTGTCTTGCTTCCTCTGACAGCAGACAGGAATTGCTGCAGAGACCCAGAGAAAGACATTATGTTGAGATCTAAATTGGAGGGCCCTGCTAGGCTCCTCCCCTATGAGATCAGAGAATCCTTAGGAAGGGGGTTTGGTGGGATTCTAAGACTTAGAAGGGCAGAAGGCACCAGTAATACAAGGCCCACTGAATCAACTAGGCAGAGTTCATGAGGGCTCAGAGAGACTAAAGCAGCAACCATGAATCCACATGGGTCTGCACTAGGACCTCTCTATATATGTTATATCTGTTTTGTTGGTGGTTTTGCGGATCGTAGTAGTGAGAGCTGGTATATCTCTGATTCTTTTACCATATCTTTGAATTCTTCCTCCTATTGGGTCACCTTGTCCAGTCTCCACATTATGCCCTTCCCTTGTTTTATTATAGCTTGTTTTGTCCTGATTTGCTATGGTCTTTTGGAGGCCTGTTCTTTTCTGAGGTAGAAATCAAGGGCATTTAAATCTTGGAGAGACAGGAAATGTGGTGGCTGGGAGGCATGGAGGACATGGAAAATTGTCAGGATTTAATGTATAAGATGATAATCTATTTTCTTTTCTTTTTTTTTAATTTTATTTTCTATATTCTATGTTTACATTCCAAAGGCTTTCCCCTTTCCCAGTTCCCACCCACCATAGTTCCCATAGTTCCTCTCCCCCCCCATCTGTTCCCCAATAATTCCCCCTCCCCCCTCGGTTTCTTTACTAAACTGGAAGCAATCTTTACAGGCCCAGGGTCCTCTCCTTTCTTCTTCTTGGGAATCATTTGACTTGCTATTTGTGTCTTGAGTATTTAGGGCTTCTGGGCTCATTAATATCCACTTATCAGTGATTGCATTTCAGGTGCATTCTTTTGTGATTGGGTTAATTCACTCAGGATGATATTTTCCAGGTCTAACCATTTACCTACAAATTGCATGAATTCATTATTTTTAATTGCTGTGTAGTATTCCATTGTATAAATATACCACATTTTCTGTATCCATTCCTCCTTTGAGGGATATTTGGGCTCCTTCCAATTTCTGGCTATTATAAACAAGGCTGCTATAAACATAGTGGAGCATGTGTCCTTATTGCATGCCGGGGAATCCTCTGGGTATATGCCCAGGAGTGGTATGCCAGGGTCCTCTGGAAGTAACATGCCCAATTTTCTGAGGAACCGCCAAACTGATTTCCAGAGCGGTTTTACCATTTTGCAATCCCACCAACAGTGGAGGAGTGTTCCTCTTTCTCCACATCCTCGCCAGCACTTGTTGTCTCTTGAGTTTTTAATCTTAGCCATTCTGACTGGTGTGAGGTGGAATCTCAGGGTTGTTTTGATTTGCATTTCCCTGATGACTAATGATGTTGAACATCTTTTAAGGTGTTTCTCGGCCATCCGAATTTCTTCTGGTGAAAATTCTTTGTTTAGCTCTGTGCCCCATTTTTTGATAGGATTATTTGGTTCTTTGCGGTCTAACTTCTTGAGTTCTTTGTATATATTGGATATTAGCCCTCTGTCGGATGTGGAGTTGGTGAAGATCTTTTCCCACTTTGTTGGTTGCCGTTTTGTCCTTCTGACAGTGTCCTTTGCTTTGCAGAAACTTTGTAATTTTATGAGGTCCCATTTGTTGATTCTTGATCTTAGAGCATAAGCTATTGGTGTTCTGTTCAGGAACTTTTCCCCTGTGCCCAAGTCCTCCAGGGTCTTCCCAAGTTTCTTTTCTAATAGTTTCAGTGTGTCTGGTTTTATGTGGAGGTCCTTGATCCACTTGGAGTTGATCTTAGTGCAAAGAGATAAGATTGGATCAATTCGCATTCTTCTGCATGTTGACTTCCAGTTGAACCAGCACCATTTGTTAAAAAGGCTATCTTTATTCCACCGGATGGTTGTGGCTCCTTTATCAAAGATCAAGTGACCATAAGTCTGTGGGTTAACCTCTGGGTCTTCAATCCTGTTCCATTGATCTGCTTGCCTGTTGCTATACCAATACCATGCAGTTTTTAACACAATTGCTCTGTAGTACTGCTTGAGGTCAGGGATATTGATTCCCCCAGAAGTCCTTTTATTGTTGAGAATAGTTTTAGCTATCCTGGGTTTTCAATTAAAAACTCTAAAAAGTAAAATACCCCCTCACATTGGCAACTTTCCCTATGGACATTTAACAATGGTGATATCTAATAATAATGTCTGTGTTAATGCAAGTATCACATGACAGTTTCATTGATTATTGTTCTGGGTACAGTAACGCATATCTTGGTTCAATAACAGTTTGATAATTTGCTTTCTATTTCCCTCTGGTTTGTTGGTAGATGTGATTTTGTTGTTGTTCCTTTCTATTATCAGGTGAATGGGTGGAAACATGTTAATGTAGAAACTTGCTTGATAAAATTTTAGCATTTAAAAATCACATATGCGGTCTGGAGAGTGGCTCAGCGGTTAAGAGCACTGACTGCTCTTCCAGGGGTCCTGAGTTCAGTTCCCAGCAACCACATGGTGGCTCATAACCATCTGTAATGGGATCCGATGCCCTCTTCTGTTGTGTCTAAAGTCGGCTACAGTGTACTTATAAACATAAAATAAATAGATAAGTCTTTAAAAATCACACATGCATCATCAATCATTTGTGGATGACTGACAGAGGAGGTATAACAGTTGTAGGCCAGCATGGGCTATATCATAAAACACTATCTGGTAAGACACAACAACTACCAACCCATACAGAAAATATTTATGGGAGTCATTTATTGCTAAGTTACTATATTTCCTTAATATCAACACTGATGAAACAGAGAGAGATGCCTCTTTGGAGAAGAAGGTCTAAAGGATTGAAGACCTAGATTATTTCTTTAGAGACATATGACTCATGGGCTTTTGACTCCTTTATTATCCTTGAACTAATGACATTGAGAATCTTATGGTCTCAAGTTACATCATTAGTTTTATGTAACAGATTCCTAAGCAAAATACATTAAACATTTCTGTAAATTATAAAATACTACTTTGTTTTGTTTCATGAGAAAGATGAGCATATTTGGAGTGTGCTTGCATGATTCCATAATTAATGCCAATCCTGAATCCAGACTCAATGAAAGCTGCTAATGGGGTACATTTGCAAGTTGGCCTTTCTTCTTGTTTATATATTATTTTTTCTGTATTTCTATAAACTAGTGCATTAAGGTAATCAAAATTATATTATACATAATAATCTTAGGAAGGACAATTATGGGAATGAAAATGAAAAGTGTGAGGTAAAATGATGCTTTCCCTAGAGGAGCTGTGTAGAGAATGATTTTAGGTTATCTATTTAACAGAATCAATTTTTTCCACTTATTGAATGCACTTTTTGGGGGGACTCTTATAAATGCTTTTAAGACTTTCCTTGAAAAGCCCATCATTTTCAAAGTATCTTTAAGAGCACATAATCCCTACATAATTTGAAAAAAATTGCACCTTTCTGAAATAATGGAAAATTTCTAGATAACTAGTTTATACAATAAGAAACTGCTGCTGACTTTTTCTGCAGGGGTGTACATTACAGAGCAAAACCTTGTGCCACATAGCTGGTGGAAAATCTCTCTCACAAAACGAAACAAAACAAAAAGGTACGGATTAAGCAACAGAAAATGGCAATCTGTGATCATTTTTTTTTCCTCAGAGACAGTATGCTGCTCAGACAACATTTAGGTATTTTGGGAAAAGAGGATTGTGTTAAGAAACACTAGTTCTGAAAGACATGTAAGAAGCAAATGTAGAACTGTTTTGGAGTTATTCAGTACAATGATATATTTAAATGTTACTTTACACTGTATGTGTGGTGACCTACAAAAGTGAATAAAAGAATGTAAGTTGAACCTGGCCTTCCTTAGCAAATATATATATATATATATATATATATATATATATATATATATATATATCACATTTGCAGTGTGTTTTTACATTATTACTATGCCACCCAGGCATGGGAGAAAAATACATAGGAAAGCAAGAGAGCAATTGAACCGCTCTCTGTAAGATTGTAATACTCCCCTTTAAAAAGAGAGATGATAACCTTTCCATTTCTCTCCATAACGTAAAACCTACTTATTTGTAGAGTGATTCCAGGTGCCATAATTTAAATTGTCTAGACTCACCAATAACAAAACAAAGGGCATCATACCTGTTTTATTTAGTGTACTTTTGTGCATAAGCTTCTGCAAATATGGCACAAAATCTTATGAAAATGGTCAATTTTTGTTTGCCTCATAAAGATAATTAAACATGTTAAAATCAACTTCCTGTAAACAGAAATATCTTTTATGAGCAAATGACCAAAAGGCAGTTTTCTTATAAAGCAGTCAATGCTTTTAGCCAAATTTTAAAAAATGTATCATTGATATTCATAGGCATGCCTAGTTAAGCGCAATAGAGGAACAAAGATTAATATATTCTCTAGGATTATAGATTGCAAAATACCTAAGAAAGTGAATTATTCATTGTATTTTCAGAATGATCTAAAAACATTTACACAATTATAAAGTCCGTAAGAAAGCATTGTATATAAAAACTCGGTCAGAACAACTAATTTATTACTACGTTTTGAGAAAATAGTGCATATATGTATCTATTCAAATTGTGTTGAAATATGTACCTTGTAAGTCATGGTTTCAAATAATGAATGATACTCCATGCAAAGATAATTTTTTTTTTTTTGGTTTTTTGAGACAGGGTTTCTCTGTGTAGTCCTGGCTATCCTGGAGCTCACTCTGTAGACCAGGGTGGCCTCTAACTCAGAAATCCGCCTGTCTCTGCCTCCCAAGTGCTGGGATTACAGGCATGTGTCACCATGCCTGGTGATAATTTTAAATTACAAGTATTTTTAGATATGGTAGCTATATTATCTAATCAAATTATGTTGTGAAACTCTATTAAAATTTTAAAAAGCAAAGAAAATATGAAGTCTGGGTAAATGATATTTAATAAGAAAAGTATCTACTTTTCTTCTTTAATCACACAATACATCCCTACTGCAGGTTCCCCTCCCTTCCCTCCGCTCAGTCTTATCCTACCTCTTATCTCTTCCTAGATCCTGTCCTCTTCCATTTTCTTTCAGAAAATAAGCTTAGTTTAAAAATGTAGAAACTGAAATAAATATTAACAACAATGACCTCTTACTTGTGTCTTTACAAGTGAAATTTTAGGATATTTATTAGTAGTGATAGCATATTTATGATGAGAATTTCAATCTATCCTTTATGTTAAATTACTTAGGAAGTTCTTTAACTTTACATTTGATTTGTTATATATGCCAAGAAGTCCTTAGCATAGAAGTAGTTTCTGTTTTGTTTCTGGAGAGTTTGATAACTGGGCATTTAATAATGCTTACATAACAAGCTAAGTATAGACAATAAAACATTTTCTTTTTAAATGTTAACCATTATCTAATAGCTTTGTATGAGGGACATGGCTGAACCATTTCATCTAGAGATTCATTACCACTAAGGTGAAATTTTTACAAGTCATAGTCTTTCTACCAATTTGGATAAAAGTACCCCAGGAGATTCAGACATGTATCCCAATGTGTCTTTATGTATGGACAATACACTGTTATTAAAAGGATAATCATATCAATATAGAGTTAGAAATATGGTATTTGGATTTAGATGAAAAAATCTGTAAATGGCAGTACAATCAAGGAGGTGAACTCTTATTTCAGTGAAATCTCTCATCCCAAAGAAAGGCAATTTGCAAATTCAAATACTTTCTTCTAAGCATGTTAATTCTCATTTACCAATTACAGAGCTTTAGACAAAAAGACAAGCCCTCAATATTATTAAACCATAGACCTTTTGCACAGGATCAAACAGAGAGAGTGTGACATGTGTGAAAAAAAGAGATTGTACCATGTTTGAAGCTGTTTTCTCAGGCCCTTAAACTGTTATTTCTGTCTCCAAACAATTGTGGGCTCCACAAATAACAGCGATATGTTATTTTTGCATTATAAGCGGGACAGCTTGCCCACTTCTCAACCTATCCTCACTTAGGAAGCTGGAAGTTGAGCAAAATGACACGGGAATGAGATAGATAATTTTAAAAAATACAGATTTATTATAGAATAATATTAAAATACAGAATAACAGTTACCCACATACCTGAGACCAGGTTTTTTTTTTATCATAAATAGTTTATATGAGGAGGGTATATTCAGCATGATTAATGGATTAATGTGAATCATACTTCATGTTTTATTCCTAATGCTTTTTTAGTACTGCATGAACTTTAGATGCCATATCTCTTCTTCTGCTCCCCTTGCTTTGGTATGTTCACAGGCATGAAAGACTCTTACTTTCAGTGACTATTCGGTGACCTCAAAAATTTAAAATATTATCAGATGTTAGAAATTTCCTAAAGTATGCTATATCTAATCTTTGTCTATTGACTGCATTAGGAATATGCATGTGCTTTGGGAAATAGATTACCAAGACAAAAATTCATTAACCCTTAAGATTTTAAAGGTATGAATTTTATCTATGTGTGTTTCTAAATGTGTGTAAGCTATTTATGGCAAAATAAATAAATTTGATGTATAAGTGTAGGAAGAACATGCCATTCATAGCACTGTAAAGAGTACATTAGAGACACTGGTTCTAGAACAATTGTGAGCTTCCCAATGAGAGTTCTGGAACCAAACTTTCTTCATCTGGAAGGGCAGCAAATGCTCAATGACTGAGTCATCTCTTTCTTTAGTATCCAGAGAACCATTTGCTTAATTTAATATTAGATGGGTCTGGCTACTTGGCTTCACACTGGTCAATCTAACTTGAATTCTTATGTGATAGTGTCTTTCACATTGATCCACTTGAATATTCCCTTGTGCAATTTCTGTGCCATTCTCTGGACATGATTTTGTACAATCTACACTTAAATTGCAAGGAAGGTTGAAGGCAAATGAAAGAAAATAACACAAAAACAAAAACAAGGATTCTATGTACCATAGAGGCATACTTATGTAGATGACTTGGAATCCTGCTTGAATACTTTTACATTTTACCTCACATATTTATGTAAGTGTATATTTATATAACTTAAATTGATAAAGCCTTAAGGTAGTATTTATAACAAAATACTACTATATTTAATATTTTATTCATTAGAATTTAATGCTAGAATTGTTCAGTTAAATTTTTATATTTACCATAAATTCTACCTTTGGATAAATATTATATGTAGAAAACATAATTAGTATAAGATACAAATTTGAAACTATACAACAGTTTTGGTGAATGTACTTGAGACTATGTATGTTCTAGTGAATACTGTGGTATTTGTAAATTCCCATTTTTCTTAATGATGAATTTGAAATTAGGAACATCTTAATTCTTTTCAGACTCTGTGTTAGTAGTCTATGTTTAAGACCACTGGAAATAGAAAATTTTAGTGTGAAAAAATGGTTTTATATTATTCCACAGGGATTTTATTTTTATGGTAAAGAAAACTTTAAAAATAAGCAGTTACAATGTTTTGAACACAATAAGCATAAATAAAAAACTTGTATATTTTATGAATTTTAAAATACAAGATTTAGAACACTCAAAATTTAGCACCACATTGATCACAAAAACACTCATGAACATAAAGTTTATTGAGTCATTTGAATCATTTTAGTTTATTATTTTTATTTATCAAACCTTGAAATTTTCACTTACTGTTTTTTCTTCTTTTCTTCTGATGAACATTTGAAGAAAATTGAAAAATAATCACTCATGAACTCACAAGTGGAATGGTCAAATACATTTGCTGAAAGAAATTAATTAACTTGCATTTCACCCCCAAAGAGAATTAAAGAGCAAAAACAATGCTGGCAGTTTGGGCAGAATAACAGTACACATTTGAACTATACTGCTTATGGAAGCATGTCAGCTTGAACATTATGTCTTAGGAATGTAAAAATATTAAATATTGCTTTACAGATGCTCACAAAATGTGTACTCATTTTTGCCATATGGAAAAGACAAGTGAAAATTTTCAAGGATCAACATGAGAAAAACAAACCATCAGGCACAGATTTTGTTCAAAGTCAAGCTGGCATATTGACCCCATGTGAAGTTTCTGGAGTGTTAAGAGATCAAAAAATTGATCTCTAATTTCAAAAAGGCAAGAACATCAGAACTAAAGCTGCTTATTTTCAGACAAGTGGTATATTAGTTAATGTTCTCTAGAGGAAGAAAACTGATAAATATACATAAATATATGACTGTTATTTTTATAAAATAAATGCATATACACCACACACATATTTGACTGGCTCACAGGCTATGGTTCAACTAATTCACCCATGCTTGTCTCCTGACAGGTGGTTCAGGAATCAAACAGTGGTTCGCAGGCTGGATGACTCAGCTGGTCTTCAGTATAAAATACAATGTCACTGAAGGAAGGAACTTTTCTGGGAGAATTGGACACACATTCAAAGTGCAGTTTCCCCCTTCTATGTCCTTGGTACAACCAGAACATGTAGTTCATGTTTAAAATGAATCATATAACCTCAAAAGGTTCCAGTTTAGGGTGTGTCTTCCCACTTCAAGTGATTTTTCTTAACAAGTATCCAGACTTTTGGGTTTTAGCTTATTTGAGATGAAGTCAAATTGACATCTAAGAATATGCATTAAAAGTAGATACATACCCTTCTTTATATTTCTAAAAAACATTAAATCATGTCTTAGTAGGTACGATGGTGATTTTCTTACATTGTGTTTAAGTAGATTTAAAAGAAAAAATTAAAAAAATGTTACTTTACCAATGTGCTTTGCTTTTCAAGATAAATTATTAAACACCACAAGAAACATTAAGTACTCAATCCTCTGTACATGACTTGAGCTATAAAAAAGGTAATGATGGTTTTGATGTTACATTATTGAATTGGAAATTAGTAGCTCTTTCTTCACTCTTTCTAGACTAAATTTCTTTCCTGTACATTCAGTATCTACAATTGGCAAGATTTCAAATTGTCAACCTTCGATGTCACCAAGTTTTTCTTCACAACAAATCTGTTAATGAAACTTATTTATTATACTTAATAGACTTGTTTCTTGACATTCCATTTATTTCTATCTTTACTACTATTAATACTTAATATCAGTACTTTCCATATGCTCTCCTTATTTTGACTAAAATTCCTTGAATGAATTCTCTTTAGAAAGCAATTTGGTTTTATAAAACTTAATAGTAGCAACAATTATAATAATATTTATTGTATATTCTCATAAATTTTACATGGACAGTGATGCTATCTGAACCCCTCTATTTGTATAACACTACATATATGCAAGGTAGTTTTTAGCAGCTATTAAGAATGAGGACATCCTGAGTTTTGCAGGCAAATAAATAGAACTAGAAAATATCATTATGAGTGAGGTAACTCAGACTCAAAAGGACATGCACAATATGTATTCTTTAATAAGTGAATATTAGTCAAAAATAGTACAGAATACCCAAGATACAGTCTACAGAACTCAGAAAGGTCAACAAGCTGAAGGGCCTTAATGAGAATGCCTAAGACCCACATGGGATGGAGAAGAAAGCAACCACAATGGGGGAGAGAGGAAGGGAACTGAGAAGGAAAGAAAGAGGAGAGGGAAACATGATCTGGTATTGGGTGGGGGAAAAGGACTGAAGCCCTGAGGGTCAGCAGAAAGAATGGAAAGAGGCTACCTCGGGAGGTAGGAGGTTTGGGGAACCCTCCAAAATGTATCAGAGACCTGGGAGATGAGAGACTCTCAGTCCTCAAAGGGAGGGCCCCTAGATGAATTGCCCTACAGTGGAGAAAGAAAATCTGTAGGGCATACCTGTAATATAAAGTGGGATATGGCCACATCCATCATGTGAGGGATGGGATTGCTTTCCCACAGTCAAAACTCTGATCCATAATTGTTCCTGTTTAAAAGAACTGCACGGAGAAAAATGGAGAAGAGCCTGAGGAAAAGAAGGTCCATCTGCATTGATTCCAGCTTCTGAATATTATAAATAAGGCTGCTGTGAACATAATGGTGCATGTGGCCCTGTTATACGTTTGAGTGTCTTTTGGGTATATGCCCAGGAGTGGTATTGCTGGGTGTTGAGGCAGTATATTATTAAATTTCCTGAGGAATAATTGCCAGACTGATTTACACAGTGGTTGTACCAGCTTGCAATCCTACCAGCAATGGAGGAGTGTTTCTCTTCTTCCACATCCTAGCTAGCATCTGCTATTCCCTGAGTTTTTGATCTTGGCCATTCTGGCTGGTGTGAGGTGGAATCTTAGGGTTATTTTGATTTGCATTTCCTTGATGACTAAGGCCAGTTCTTTAGGTGCTTCTCAGCCATTTGGTATTCCTTGGTTGAGAATTCTTAATTTAGCTCTGTACCCCATTTTTAATAGGGATATTTGGTTATTTGGAGTCTAACTTCTTGAGTTATTTGTATATATTGGATATTAACACTCTATCATATGTACAGTTGCCCATCTCTTCACTCCTCCCATATCCACACCATCACCTCCAATCTCCCCCAAGACCACTCCCCCTCCTGTTTCCTTGAGGAAAGAGCAGGCTTTCCAGCAAAATCTAATAAACACAACAGTAAGAGGAGGCATAAACCCTCATATCAAGGCTCAGAAAGGAATGAAGCAACAGAAAATGGGTTCCAAGAGCAGTCAAAAGTGTCACAGAAACCCCATTTTCACATTCAGGAAATACATAAGAAAACTATCCTACACAACTATAACATCTGTCCATTGGACCTACTTCAGACTAATATAGGCACCATGTTTCTTACATAAATTTCTGTAAGTACCTATGTGCTGGGATCAGTTATTCTGTGGCCTGCATTGACCAAAATTCTTCCATCCCTTCTTTCTTGGAATTCTGGAAGCTCTAAGGTGTGCATCTTGGTAGAGATATCTATTTTGCCCTCTGTCTACATCTGATTCTGTCATCTCTAGCTCCTGATATCTTTCCTAAGTTATATATCTCCATGGTTGCCTCTCTGTGCTTTCTTTATTGTTTCAAATTCCATTTTTAGGTCTTAGACCATGTTGTTCAGTTTCTTTACGTGTTTGATTGTATTTTATGGTATTTCTTTAAATGATTCGTTTCTTTTAGGATTTCTACCTGTTTGCCTGTGTTTTCCTGTATTTCTTTAAGAGGGTTCTTTATATACTCCTTAAAGACCTCTATAATTTTCATGAGATGGGATTATAGGTCATTGTCTTGTTTTTCAGGCATGTTAAGCTATCCAGGGATTAATAACAGTGGGAGAACTGGGCTTCAGTGGTGACAAACTGCATTGGGTTTGGTTTCTTATCTTGTGTGTGCCTCTGGCTATCTGCTTTTCTTTCATGTTAACTGTTCTGGTTGTCTCCAACTGGAACTGGCCTCTTTTGAGATATTGTCTCTGGTTAGGGTGGGCCTCCTGTGACCCTGGTTACTGTGGACTTCCTGTGTCTTTGTTTACTTTGGACCCACTGGGAGGCTTCCAAAATATATTTTTTTGGGGAGGATTTGGCTGCTGATAAGCCTAGGCATGGCAACGTGGAACTCTGGAGAGGGAATGGGGGAAATGAGGGTATATTAGGACGTGGGTCTAGCATCAGTTGTGTTGATGTCTCTGCTGGCATCAGAATTTGGGTGAAACTCTCACCATTGTCTGGTTTCTGTGGACCACCTGTGAGACACATATCTGCCACTGAACTGGCCCAGGTAGAGCAGTGGGCCAAAAGGAAGATTATTGTTATCATCATCATCATCATCATCATCATCATCATCATCATCATCATTTACAACTGAGAAATAATCCATTGTATAAATGTAGCACATTTTCTTTATCCATTGAGGGACATCTAGCCTGTTTCCTTCCTATTGCTGGCAATTATAGTATTAAAGCCACTATGCACACAATTTAGCAAGAACTTTTGTGGAAGTATTGAGAGTTCTTTGAGTATATGACCAATAGTAATTAGCTGGATTTTGAGGTTGACCAATTTCCAATAATCTGTGGAAATGCTATATTGATTTCTATAGTGTTTGAAAAATTTTTACTCCCATCAGTAATGGAAGAGTTCTCTCCTTGCTCCATATCATTACTAGCATGAGCTGTCACTTGTGTTATTGATCTTAGTAATTCTGACAGGTGTAGTATGGAATTTCAAAGTTGTTTTATTTTGGATACTTTGCATTTCCCTGATGGCTAAGGATGTTGACCATCTCTTTAAGTGCTTCTCAACCATTCAAGATGCTGCTATTGATAATTCTCTCTTTAGATTTCTACCCCATATTAAAATTTGATTATTTGGTTTGTAGATGTATTCTTTCTGGAGTTCTTTATACATTTTGTATACTAGACCTCTATTAAATGTTGATCTAAAGAATTTTTTCCCACTCTGTAGACTGTTGTTCTGTCCTGTTAATGGTGTCCTTTTCCATACAGAAACGTGTCAGTTCAATGAGGTCCTATTTATTGTTTTCTGATCTTAGTCCCTGTGCTGTTGGTATTCTGTTCAGAAAGTTGTATCCTATGTTAATGTGTTAAAGAATATTCCCCACTTTCTCTTTAATCAGCTTTAGATTATCTCTTTTATGTTGAGATATTTGATCCACTTGGACAGGAGATTTGTTCGGGATGATAGATATGGAAATATTTGCACTCTTTTACATGCTGTCATCCTATCAGATCAGCAGATTTTGATAAAGATGCTTTTTTAAATTTTCATTGTTCCTTTCTTGCTTCTTTATTAAAAATCACACAATTATACATGTATGAATATACATCTGGGTCTTCAATTTGGTACTATAAACCTTTGTAGTTTTATGCCAATACTATGTGGACATTATTGCTATAATTCTGTAGTAAAACTTGATATCAGGAATAGTGATATTTCCAGAAAGTCTTGCATTATACTATACTGTTTTAGCTATCTTTGGATTTTTTTCATACAAAGTTGAATATTATTCTTTCTATACCTATAAACAATTATGTTTAAATTTTGATAAAGACTACATAAAATCTAAACTTTGCTTTCGGTAGAGAGGATATTTTTATTATGTTGATCCAATGATCCACAAGTATGTGAAATCTTTATATTTTCTACTAATTTTTTTAGATTTCATTTTTCAAATACTAGGATTTTTTACTATAAAAGTCATTTGCTCTCATTATTTTAGTTGCCCTTAGATTTTTTTATATTATGAAGGGTGTTGTTTCCTTAATTTAATTCTCAGCCGATTTGCCATTTTTATATAGGAGAGCTACTGATTTTTGTTTTGTTTTGTTTTGTTTTGTTTTGTTTTGTTTTTAGTCAATCTTGTATTTTGCAACTTTGCTGACAGTGTTTGCCAGCTGTAAGAGTTCCTTGGTAGAATTTTGGGATATTCATATACAATATCCTAGCATCAACAAATAGTGATATTGTTTTCCAATCTGTATACCCAAACCACCCAAAATCTGCCTAAACTTATGACAGTTAAGCAGGGTAGGATCTGGTTCTCACTGAAATGTATTCTTTGTTCTTCAATTTACTACATCTCTCCCTTCTCTATTATAATGTCTGGAAAGTGAAATTTATATTTCAACTTAAGCAATCAGAATAATTGTTAATTATATGCTTGATTTTCTGTAAAATACTGATGCATTAATGCCATTTTAGGTTCTAGTACAAAATAGTAATCATTTAAAAATATTCCTTTTTAGTTTTGAGGTTAAATATATTTCTTTCAACTTTATGGCATTTATTTCCTTTCATTATTGTTTCCTGCATATGTCTTTTTCAATATATATTGTGTTCTTTTTATTAAAGTATTTTCAGGACTGACCAATCACTATATAGATAATGCACTAATAAGGTCTTCCCTAGGTATAATTATTCCTTCCTTAGTTTTCTTTAGTTTAGTTTTGTTTTTTTGTATAAAGTTGCAGTCTCCTCAGGTTTCCCCCATTTACTATGGCATGGCTCCTGTAGTTATCCTTGTTCAGCTAATATTTAAGTGGTCATATTGATGAGATATTTATTGGTGTACTTTCTGACATTATGAGTCCTAACCTAACAGCTTTCTTCTGATCCTCTTGTTCTTACAATTTTTCTGCAGTGATTTTTTTCAATGAAACCTGAGCTTTACCTTCTGCATGAAACCTCTGAGAATTGTATCAGCTTTTAATGTTCTTACTTACTGCTAGTAATTGACAGTCTGATTAGTGACCAAGGCTCTTAGAAACAATTTGATGCAATATATATATCATATTTATATTATATATAAATATATAATATTAAATATTAGTGGGGATGTAGATAAAAATCAAACAATCTATTCCTCAGTTTTAAAATGTAAAATATATGTACTCAAAAAAATTGAAGAAATATGCTATTTTGGAGAGTTAAAATGATGAATTACTTGTCCAAAATTAAAAATATGTGGCATGTAGATTCATAAATGAAGATTAAATTCCTATAATTGTTATATAAGACCAGTGTTTCTACATAATACATTTTTTCAATGGGAGATTTTACGATATTTGTTAATATCAATTATTTTTATAAATTATTACATCTTACATCACATAAATATGTACAAAGAGTAAAAGCAATGAAGAAAAGAATGAATGTCACAGAGCTTAGAGTATCAGATACATTTAAGTGAGGTTAATAATGAAAATGAACATAAATATATGACAATGTACAATGTTTATATTTGATGCTTAATTCTTAGAAAAATATGTGTCTATGTTTCTCTTCAAGTAAGGAAGTCTTGAAATAGCACTAATTACCAGTTGACTACAGCTTTTATTATTTATATTGTGTCTATTTACTGTATTTTGTTCTTATACTGTAATTTGTCTTACAAAATTTAAGAGAGTTCAGTTTATCTATCTCAAGCTTTCATTACTTTCAGCTAGCTAAGCATAAGTGACAAGCTCCATCAGTTTTCTCAGATTGCTCAGTGATTCGAAGGCACTGAAAGTATAGTGCAGATATACCTCTGTGCTTCTCTCTGATTACTGCTCCTCCATTACTTCTCTCTTATCAGCTCTGTTATTGTAACTCTAATATCTGCTGAAATAAGAGAAAAAGTAAAACTGAGTTTACAGAGTCAGTAAGACTCCCATATGCATTCAACTCAACTTTTATATTAGAAAAAGAAATGTTTATAACCCATTTGTTTACACAGGGAACTTGTTTAGAATTGATATTGGTTGCCAGATTTATGATCATCTTAATGAAATGTTCTCCAGTATGTCCAGATAAAAAGAATACTTAAAATGTGAGATAGTGCTCAACAATTGAAGGGGTACAACCAACAGGGGAGAAATGATGGGATAATAAGCAATCCAAATTGTTGTAATGTGACTCTTCTTTTCCAACATCAAATCCACTTTGATTTTTATACTCTGGATAAACTACCTTGCATAGTAGTGAATAAGCAATAATGGATCACATCCCAGCTGTGTGCTGTTTTGTGGTTGGCAAAATAAGGCTCAACTAGAGACATTCGAACATAAATTGCACTGTGTATGACAAGTGAAATTTTAGCACAATGACTTGAATATTCTATAAGAAAACTAGAAACCATACCTTAGGGGCTCAGTTGTTCACATATAATTAATTGAAGTTATGTCTTGAGGATCAGGAGTTAGTAAGATAAAGAATCCATCCTAATTATTTATCTTAGAATTGTAGAATAGTAAATACCCCCTCAAAATTGATTGTTACAATCTTTAATGCAAGTTTTCAAGTAATATTTTCATAGCTGAGACATATATCAGTCCATGATTTATATAAAACTTGGCTATTGCTTCCACCCCATCTCAGTCTCTATTTTTTGTCAGATTGGAAAACTCGGGACACTTGTTGAGGAACTTATATACTTTCTGCTTACAGGATCTCTTAAAAAAACCTTTTATTTAGGTTTAATTTTAAAACTTCATTAATCTTGTTGGTTTGTGAGTATTTACTTTTAAGGCAGGACATTTCTCACACATGAATTTTGGCATGATTTAACAATGGCTTCTTTATACTTAACCGTTATCTTCTTCTTGGCATCTCCAACATCAATAACAATAAAAACTGACCTCAGATTCTTCACCTGTCTAAAGCACTAATCAAATGTATGCCAGAACAACCTATAACATAAGTATCATCTACTTCAAATCACACTGAATCAAAAAGCATATTCAGCCTTGTGTACTTTCACAACATCCCCGAGCAGTTAGTATCTTGTTACTTCTTACATTTTACTTACAGTCTAGATGATTCCCTTATCTCAACTAAATGGTTACAATAAATTTCTTATTGTAATTTCTACTTTCTCTTTCCTGCCAGACTCTGGCAGTCGGGATGATTATTTTCCAATATTAATGAGTTAAAGCCACTTATCTGCTTGAGAACCTGGGTTATGTGGGTACCCTGGCTAGCATGTTAGCACAAATTTTCTCTGACCTAAAATGATCTTGTTTATTCAGTTTTCATCCCATGATTCATGCTGCTTAATTGTCTAGCTACAGGCTTCCGCATCATAGCATTCAGCAAGTGAATATCCAGGTCATTATCCACCATTGAGTTCTAGGTTTATTAAAGTTTTTCTTGAGGTTGCAGAAAGTTCTCCACCACTAGAAAAGGTTAATATTCTGCGTGCTGAGTACAAGAGCCAGGCTTTCTTTCTATCTTTTGTTTTGTTGAAATTGCATACTCACACTCACAAACTCACACACACACACACACACACACACACACACACATCATAGTTTCTGATACGCCCTTAGAAAATCCGTCTTTGAAATAATTATCAGAAATTGCTTGATGATTTTCAGGTACAACATTGTATTGGTATATAAACAGTGCAATGTAGCTAATATTATAATGGTGCTATTTGCAAACAGTGGTCACATTCACTTTTAAAAATTGTCAGTCACAAACATTTTACTTCAGCAACAGTCTAAAATATGACAAGAAATATTGAATTTATTTTTTAAATGAACAAAATATGTGGTTGTTAGTTTATTCTAATAATATGAATCATCTTTATTCTATTAATGAATATTTAAGTTTATAATGTTCTTTCAAATATCTAGAGAGCGGGATTGTCAATATTACCCAATTAGTTGCAAAGCATAAAGAGCGTTTGCTTTTGAGTATAGGAAGGTTACTGATTTGCTTGAGTTAATTTTATATCTGGCCACTTTGCTGAAGTTGTTTATCAGCTGTAGGACTTCTCTGGTGGAGATTTTTGGGTCGCTTAAGTATACTATCATATCACCTGCAAATAGTGATAATTTGACTTCTTCCTTCCAATTCATAACTCTTTCATCTCCCTCTGTCTAATTGCTCTAGATAAAATCTCAAGTACTATATTAAATAAATATGGAGAGAGAGGGTAGCCTTGTCTACTAACTGATTTTAGTGGGATTGCTTCAAGGTTCTCAACATTTAGTTTGATGTTGGCTACTGGTTTGCTGTATAATGCTTTTATTATGTGTAGGTATAACTCTGGAATTCCTGTCCTTGACAAGACCTTTAACATGAAAGGAGGAAGCATTATGTCAAATGCTTTTACAGCATTTAATGAAATGACCATGTAGGTTTTTTTTCTTTGAGTTTGTTTGTGTAGTGGATTACATTGATGGATCTCAGTATATTGAACCATACCTGCATCTCTGGGATGAAGCTTACCTGATTTTGATGAATTATAGTTTTGATTTGGTCTTGGAGTCATTTGGCAAGAACTTTATTGTGTATTTTTGCATTGATATAAGGGAAATTGGTCTGAAGTTCTCTTTCTTTGTTGGATCTTTGTGTGGTTTTGGTATCAGTGAAATTGAGGCTTCATAGAATGAGTTGGGTAGTGTCCCTTCAGTTTCTATTTTCTGGAATAGTTTGAAGAGTATTGGTATTAGTTCTCCTTTGAAGGTCTGATAGAATTCTGTACTTAAAACCATATGGTTCTGTGCTATTTTTGGTTGGGAGTCTGTCAATAACCACTTCTGTTTCTTTAGGGGTTATGGGACCATTTAGATCTGACCCTGATTAAACTTTGGTAGTTGGTATCTGTCTAGGAACTTGTCCATTTCATCCAGATATTCCAGTTGTGTTGAGTATAGGCTTTTGTAGTAGGGATGATAAATTTTTGAATTTCCTTAGTTTCTGTTGTTAGTTCTCCCTTTTCATTTCTGATTTTGTTAATTTGGATACTGTCTCTGTGCCCTCTGATTAGTCTGGCTAAAGGCTTATCTATCTTGCTGATATTTCAAAGAACCATTTACTGGTTTTGTTGATTTTTGTATAGTTCTTTTTGTTTCTACTTGGTTGATTACAGCATTGAGATTAATTATTTCCTGCCATCTACTCCAATTGGGTGTATGAGCTTCTTTCTGTTTTAGAGCTTTCAGGTGTGCTGTTAAACTGCTAGTGTATGTTCTCTCCAGTTTCTTTTTGGAGGCACTCAGAGCTATGAGATTTCCTCTTAGCACTGCTTCCATTGTGTCCCATAATTTTGGGTATCTTGTGCCTTCATTTTCATTAAATTTTAAAAATCTTTGATTTCTTTCCTTATTTCTTCCACGACCAAGGTATCATTGAGTAGAGCATTGTTTAGCTTCCATGTGTATGTGGGCTTTCTGTTGTTTTTATTGCTATTGAAGACCACCCTTAATCCTTAGTGATCTGACTGGAGGAATGGGATTTTTTCAATCTTCTTATATCTGTTGAGGCCTGTTTTGTGACCAATTATATGGTCAGTTTTGGAGAAGGTACCATGAGGTGCTGAGAAGAAGGTATATTCTTTTGATTTAGGATGAAATGTTCTATAGATATCTGTTAAATCCATTTGGATCATAACTTCTGTTAGTTTCACTGTGGCTCTCTTTAGTTTGTGTTTCCCTGATCTGTCCATTTATAAGAGTGGGGTGTTGAAAACAACCACAATTATTGTGTGAGGTACAATTTGTGCTTTGAGCTTTAGTAAAGTTTCTTTATGTGGGTGCCCTTGCATTTGGAGCACAGACATTCAGAATTGAGAGTTCCTCTTTGTAGATTTTTCTTTGATGAGTATGGAATATCCTTCTGTGTCTTTTTTGATGACTTTTGTTTGAAAGTCAATTTTATCTGATATTAAAATGGGAACTTCATCTTGTTTCCTGGGATCAATTGCTTGGAAAACTGTTTTACTGCCTTTTACTTTGAGGTTGTGTTTGTCTTTGACATTGAGGTATGTTTCCTGTATGCAGCAAAATGCTAAGTCCTGTTTAATTATCCAGTCTGTTAGTGTATGTCTTTTTATTGGGAATTGAGCCTATTGATATTAAGAGCTATTAAGGAATAGTGATTGTTGCTTCCTGTTATTTTTGATGTTATTTTTATATTTATATAGTTTTGTTCTTTGGGGTTTATTGAAAGAATGTTGCTTGTTGCTTTTTTTAGGGTGTAGCTTCCTTTCTTGTGTAGGTGTTTTCCATCTATTATCCTTTGTAGGGCTGGATTTGTGGAAAGATATTGGGTAAATATGGTTTTATCATGGAATATCTTGGATTTTCCATCTGTGGTGATTGAGAGTTTTACAGGGTATAGTAGTCTGGGCTGGCATTTGTGTTCTCTTAGGGTCTGTATGAGATCTGCTCAGGGTCTTCTAGCTTTCTTTCTCTCTGATGAGAAGTCTGGTGTAATTCTGATAGGTCTACCATTATGTGTTACTTGGTATTTTTCCCTTACTGCTTTTAATATTCTTTATTTGTTTATTGCATTTGGTTTTTTGATTATTTTGTTACAGGGAAATTTCTGACCTGTTCCAGTCTGTTTGGAGTTCTGCAGGCTTCTTGTATGTTCACTTTAGGTTAGGGAGTTTTTCTTCTATAATTCTGTTGAAGATATTACCTGACCCTTTAAGTTGTAAATTTTTGCTCTCTTCTATACATATAATCCTTAGGTTTGGTCTTTTCATTGTGTCCTGAATTTCCTGAATGTTTTGGGTTACAAGCTTTTTGCATTTTGCATTTTCTTTGACTGTTGAGTTCAATGCTTTCTATTGTATCTTCAGCACCTGAGATTCTTTCTTCTATCTCTTACATGCTGTTGATGTTTGCATCTATGGCTCCTGATTTCTTTCCAAGGGTTTTTATCTCAGATTTGTCAACCGTTCTGATTTCCTTGTTGTTTCTACTTATGTTTTTAGATCCCAGATTTTTTTTTCAGTTCCTTCACTTGTTTGTTTGTGTTGTTGTTGGTTTTTTCTTTAAGGTATTTTTGTCTTTCCTCTTTAAGGGCTTCTACCTGTTGACCCATGTTCTCCTATATTTCCTTAAGAGATTTCTGTGTTTCCTTTTTAAGGGTTTCTACCTGTTGACTTAAGTTTTCCTCCTCCTTCCATGTTATCATGGAAACCAACATATTCCATGATAAAACCATATTTCTTTAAGGGAGTTATCAATGTCTTTCTTGAAGTCCTCTATCACCATCATGATATGTGATTTTAAATCCAGCTCTTGCTTTTCCTGTGTGTTGGGGTATCCAGGGTTTGCTGTTGTGAAAAAACTAGGTTCAGAAAAGTGTCAAGCTGTTTTGGTATCTGTTGGCAATATTTTTGCATTTGCTTTTCGCCATCTGGTTATCTCTGGTGTTAGCTGGTGTTGCTGTCTCTGACAATAGCTTATCTGTTCTGTTAGCCTCTCTATCTGTGCTCCTGGGAGACATGTTCTCTCTTTGTACACAGGTATGTAAGTACTCCTGGGAGATCAGCTCTCTTTTGGGGGTATTTGTGTACATAGCTCTTTAGCCCAGGATCAGCTCTGTGCATTCTTGGGTGGTTAACTACCACACTATGCTACTTGGATATGGCTTACTGTGACAGAGGATGTTCCCAAGCTGAAAACAGAAATCAGAAGTCTCCCAACTGAGGGTTCAGGATGTGATCCTCTGAGCAGCAGGGGATGTCCTACCTGTGCTGTCTGGCCTCGCCACACTCCTAGGTGGTCAGCTATTTTCCAGCTCCTCCTGGATATGGTGGTGCTGTGGCAGAGTATGATCTTCAGCCAGAGACAGAAACCTGAAGGCTTCTACCTGAGGGTTCTGGACATAATCTTCTGAGTAGCAGGGGTGGTACTTTCTGTGTGGACTGACGTCTCCATACTCCTGTGTGATCCAATAAAAGCACTTTTTGCAATCACCATCCTCAAACTAAAGCTGTATTTTAGAGCAATAGTAATAAAACCTGCATGGTATTAGTAAAGAGACAGACATGTTGATCAATGGAATAGAATTGAAGATTCAGAAATGAACCCACACAGCAATAAGCACTTTATTGATAAAGTATGTAAAATGATTCAGTGGAGAAAACTCAACATTTTCAAAGAATGGTACTGGTTCAAATTGAGGGCAACATGTAGAAAAAATGCAAATCAGTCCATTCTTTTCTCCTTCTACAAAGTTCAAGTCCAAGTGGATCAAGTACCTCCACATAAAACCAGATGTACTGAAACTAATAAAAGAGAAAGTGGGGAAGACCTTCAAACACATGGACACATGGTAAAATTTTCTGAGCAGGGCACCAATGGCTTATGCTCTCTGATAGAGAGTTAACAAATAGGACCTCACAAATTGCAAAACTTCTGTAAGGCAAAGGACACTGTCAATAGGACAAAATGGCAACCAACAGATTGGAAAATGATTTTTACTAATCCTACATTCAATAAAGAGCTAATATCCAATAATCAAAGAAATCAAGAAGGCATACTCCAGAAAACCAAATAACCCTTTTAAAAATGGGGTGCAGAGCTAAACAAATAATTTTAAATTAGGGAATGCTGAATGGCTGAGAAGCACTTAAACAAATGTTCAACATCCTTAGTCATCAGGGAATTGTAAATTAAAACAACCCTGAGATACCACCTCATACCAGTTAGAATGGCTAAGATCAAAAAGTCAATGGACAGCAGATGCTGGTGAGGATGTGGAGAAAGAGGTAAACTCCTCCATTGTTGTGAGGATAGTTAGCTGGTATAACCATTGTGCAAATAAGTCTGTCATTTCTTCAGAAAATTGGACATAGTGCTACCTGAAGATCCAACTAAACCACTCCTGGTCATATAGCCAGAAGGTGCTCCAACATGTAATAAGGACACATGTTCCACTATGTTCATAGCAGCCTTATTTATAGCTGCTAGAAGCTGGAAAAAACCCATGTGTCCCTTAACAGAGGAATGAATACAGAAAATGTGGTACATTTACACAATAGAGTACTACTCAACTATTAAAAACAATGACTTCATGAAATTTATAGGAAAAGGAATGGAAATAGAAAGTATCATCCTGAGCAAGATAATGCTATAACAAAAGAACACACATGTAGTCACTGATAAGTGCATATTAAGTCAAAATCCTGGAGTACCCAAGATACAACTTATAGACCATATGAAGTACAAGAAAAGGAAGGCCAAAATGTGGATGCTTTAGTCCTTCTTAGACAGGGGAACAAAATACTCATGATAGGAAATATGTAGACAAATTGTGGAGCTAAGTCTGAAGGAAAGGCCATCCAGATAATACCCTGCCTGGTGCATCCCACATACAGACATCAAACTCAGACACTATGTCTGATGCCAAGATGTGCTTGTTGACATGAACCTGATATAGCATTCTTCTTAGAGAAGGAGTTAGAGGAAGGATAATAGGAGCTGAAAGGTTTTGCAACCCATAGGAAGAACAACTATATTAACCAACCAGTCTTCTTAGAGCTCCCAGGGACTAAACCACCAACCAAAGAGTGCACACAGTGGGACTCATGGTCCAAGCCTCATAGGTAGCAGAGGATGGCCTTGTTGGATATCAATGGTTGGAGAAGCCCTTGGTCCTGGGAAGTCTTGATGCTCAAGTGTAGAAGAATGGCAGGGCAGGGAAGAGGGAGTGATTAGGTGGAGGAGCACCCTCATAGAATCAGGGAGAGGGAAGATGGGTTAGGGGGTATCAAGTTCTGAAACCAGGAAAGGGGTTAACATTTGAAATGGAAATAATATATCCAATTAAAAAAAGAAAAAAGAAAGACCAAAAAAATACACCTCTAATATGATAGTCAATCTATAGATTGGGAAAAATCTTCACTAACCCTACATCCAATAGAGAGCTATTATCCCAAATACATAAAAAAGGGACAAAAAACCTCCAAAAAACAAAAAAAACTAATTAAAAATGGGGTGCAAAGCTAAATAAAAATCACAACAGAAGAATTTACAATGGCCATGTAACACTTAAAAAAATGTTCAACATCCTTAGTCATCAGAGAAATGAAAATAAAAATGAGCATTAGATTTCATCTCATGCTATTTAAATTTTTATTACTATTATTTTAATCTAGTTATGCTATGCAAAATGAGGGAGTTGTTAATGCTTCTATGTTTCTGAAATCACATGCCTTGTAATCATCAAAAGTTTGTTTTCAGAACTGCTGCTTATAACTTGGTCCCTTTATTTTGGGAGACTGAATAAAATTATTGATTTGCTTTTAATAGTTATTTAATATAGCCACTTGTTTTGACTTTATAGTGAATGCACCTTTAGATATTGGTTTTGTTGTCAGAATTTTACACAGAAACAAGCCCACTGGAACATGATATAATATTGAATATATTTTATGAAGGAAATGGAGAATTAGACCATGAGAATACAGAATGCAAGATGCATTGTCTACTCTGTGAACACCGGGTACCTTAGAAATTGCCTAATTTAGTATTAGCAGAAATACCTGTGGTTCGATGAATCCAGTCAATTGTTATAATTTCCAAGTAAAATGTGAAGGTGAGATGACCTGTAAAGATCAACAAGCAGGAAACAGATGACAAAATTCTCCTTTCTCATTTTTTTTCAAATTGGGTTGTCAGTAGAATAAATGCCTCCAATCACATCAGTGAAGAAAATCTACAAGATCAAACCCACCAAGCTTAGTGCTGTTCTCATCCATAAAAACTAAAAACCGCTCTGGAAATCAGTTTGGCGGTTCCTCAGAAAATTGGGCATGTTACTTCCAGAGGACCCTGGCATACCACTCCTGGGCATATACCCAGAGGATTCCCCTGCATGCAATAAGGACACATGCTCCACTATGTTTATAGCAGCCTTGTTTATAATAGCCAGAAATTGGAAGCAGCCCAAATATCCCTCAAAGGAGGAATGGATACAGAAAATGTGGTATATTTATACAATGGAATACTACACAGCAATTAAAAATAATGAATTCATGCAATTTGTAGGTAAATGGTTAGACCTGGAAAATATCATCCTGAGTGAATTAACCCAATCACAAAAGAATGCACCTGAAATGCAATCACTGATAAGTGGATATTAATGAGCCCAGAAGCCCTAAATACTCAAGACACAAATAGCAAGTCAAATGATTCCCAAGAAGAAGAAAGGAGAGGACCCTGGGCCTGTAAAGATTGCTTCCAGTTTAGTAAAGAAACCGAGGGGGGAGGGGGAATTATTGGGGAACATATGGGGGGGAGAGGAACTATGGGAACTATGGTGGGTGGGAACTGGGAAAGGGGAAAGCCTTTGGAATGTAAACATAGAATATAGAAAATAAAATTTAAAAAAAAAAAAAAAATTAAAAAAAAAAAAAAAAAAAAAAAAAAAAAAAAACTGTAAGAGACATACTTCAATATATTTATCTGAGCAACAATGATGGATCAACTTGACATGCAAAATTAATCACTTTCTTTATTAGATATTTGCTTTATTTACATTTCAAATGTTATACCCTTTCCTCTTTATCCCTCTGTAAAGCCCCAATCCCATCCCCTCTCCACCTGCTTACCAACCCCCTTCCCATTTTTATGACTTGATATTCCCCTACACTAGGGCATTGATTCTTCACAGGACCACTTGCTTCTCCTATCATTGAAGTCTGAAAGGGCCATCCTCTGCTACATATGTAGTTGGAGCCCTGGGTCCCTCTATGTGTATTCTTTGTTTGGTAGTTTAGTTCCTGGGAGCTCTGGGGGTATGGGTTAGTTCATATTATTGTTCCTCTTATGGGGCTGCAAAACTATTCAAATCTTTGGGATCTTTGTTGGGGACCTTGTCTCCTTGGTTGGGGACCCTATGCTCAGTCCTTTGGTTGGCTGTGAACCATAAGTATTTTGATCCCCCTTCTAAGAAGGACCAAGGTATCCAAGCATTGGTCTCATTTCTTCTTAAGCTTCATGTGGTCTGTCAATTGCATCCTGGATATTCCAGGCTTTTCAGCTAATATACACTTGTCAGTGAGTGCAAATGATGTGTGTTCTTTTGTGATTGGGTTACCTCACTCGGGAGAATATTTTCTATTTCCATTAATTTGCCTAAGAATCTCATGAATTCATTGTTTTAATAGCCGAGTAGTATTCCATTGTGTATATGTACCACATTTTCTGTATTCTTTCCTCTCTTGAGGTACATCTGGGCTATTTTCAGATTCTGGCTATTATAAATAAAGCTATTATGAACATAGTGGGGCATGTGTACTTATTACCTGTTGGAGAATCTTCTGGATATATGCTGAGGAGTGGTATAGCAGGGACCTCCACTGGTATTATGTCCAATTTTCTGAGGAAACACCAAACTGATGTCCAGAGTGGTTTTACCAGCTTGCACTCCCTCCAGCAATGGATGAGTATTCCTCTTTCTACACATCCTGTCTAGCATCTGCTGCCCCCCTGAGCTTTTTTTTATCTTAGCCATTCTGACTAGTGTGAGGTGGAATTTTGATTGCAGGGTTCTTTTGATGTGCATTTCCCTGATGATTAATGATGTTAAGCATTTCTTTATGTGTTTCTCAGCCATCTGGTGTTCCTTGGTTGAGAAATTTTTATTTAGCTCTGTACCCCATTTATTAATATGGTTATTTGGTTCTCTGAAGTATAACATGGCAGCCCAGCTAGATCAACAAAGCACATATACAGACATTAGCTTTTGGAATAGGCCCCACTCCATTTATTTGAGTTGCACATGAAGACCAAGCTGCACATCTGCTATATAGGTCAAGCCTGTGTATGTTCTTTGTTTGGTTGTTGAGTCTGTGAGACCCCATGTGTCTAGGTAAGTTGAATGTACTCTTCTTTCTGTGGAGTTCCTACCCACTTTAAAACTTTTCTTCCAGAAAAATCCCGAAGGTACATCCGCTGTTTGGCTATGGCTGCCTGCATCTGTCTGAGTAAGCTGCTTAGTAGAGCATATCAGAGGACAGCCAGGCTAAACAATTGTCTGCAAGCATAACTGAGTTTCATAGTGTCATGGATTGGTACTTGTGAATGAGATGAGTCCCAAGTTGGGCCATTTATTGATTGGTCATTCCCTTGGTCTCTACTCCATTCCCCTTCCCTGCATTTTTTGTAGACAGGATAAGTTCTAGATTGAAAGTTTTTCAGGTGGGTTGGTGTCCCTATCATTTCAACAGGGTTCTGTCTGGCTAAAAAAGAGATAGCCACATGAGGTTCCATATCTCCAATGCTGTGAGTCAGAGCTAAGGTCACCCGTGTTCTTTCTGTTGTTTCTTATCCCAGATCTCTGTCTTGTCCTAGATATGCTCCCCACACCTTTGTCAGTGGCAACTTTCCATTCATTCTCCTGGTCATTCCTATCCTGTCCCAAACATGATCTCGAAAGGCCTCTTTCCCCTCTTTCTACCCCCTCTACAACCCAGATCCCTTTCTCCTTCTTCCTCTTATGACTATTTGATTTCCCCTTTAAATGGCTTTCAGGCATCCTTGTTTGTGCCTTCTTTCTTGTTTAGTTCTTAGGGCTGTGGAGTGTAAAATGAATAACTTTCCAAAAGGTCATGTATGGACTCATACATGAGTGGGTATTAGTCATAAAATAATTTATATATTTTATACATGCTTACTTACATTTCATAGTTCAAGATAGATGTTGGAGGACACAATGATGGACATGCTTAAATTCTGGTTTTTGAGCATATTCTCATAAATTATAGGCATTGTTTGAATAAAGTTATAGGTAAGCAAAATTGGAAAACTCTTTGAGCACAATTAATTTCATATATAAAACATCTGTAGCTATAACACAAAGGATGGATGCTTCGATGATATGGAAATATAGGAGGTTAGCCACTGAGGAGCCTTTTTCACTTAGCTGCTGAAAAGAAAAGGTCCCATTCCCAAAATAGTTCACTTTCATTTTTCTGAAGGTCTAGACACAGAGGTTTTACTTTTTAGTTTCTTATTGAAGGCTACTTGCTATGTATCCCTCTATAAAATCATAAAACACTTATGTGAAATCAATGTTAGGCCCACTAATGGCAGAATTCTACAAGAGAGCAACAGGTGTTTTTTAATTGTTTATACTATATTTTGTAATTCTGGGGATTGAAGCCAGGCTCTTATACATAAAACAACTCTTTCCCTAGCAAAATGCATTCACAGTCCTATTTTATTACATTTTAATGTGAATTTCATTAAGATTTTATTGATAAATTGCATAAGTAAAATAGACACATTAGTTAGACAAGAAGCAAAACAAAACAAACAAAAACAAAAACCATAGATTTTCAGCTCTCCTAAAACCAGGAGAATAACCCTGAAAACAATTTTGTTCATAAAATTGTGAAGGTCAAGTTTTGATGCTAGATCCTATTCTCTTTGTCTTTTCAAGATAGACTTCATATTTAACAGTGATGTTAATATATATGTATATATATACATATTTATTAGAAGATATCTATAACAAAACTTCCCTGCTTAGCTGGAAATGACCTAAAATAATCAAGCATTATTTTACCCAAGATTTATATCAACATCTCTTGAGTTGAGTGAGTTGACATCTCACAAAGTTATTTGTTTTCCCTAGAGGCACATGTTTCTAATTATGTGCAGTTGCAGATTCTTCTGCCAAGAATCTACCTACCTGATACCAAGAGAGTAGACTTTGCTTTCTTTTTCTTTATTTAATTTTTCTTTTCTTTTCTTTTCTTTTTTTTTTTAATTTTTATTTTCTATATTCTATGTTTACATTCCAAAGGCTTTCCCCTTTCCCAGTTCCCACCCACCATACTTCCCATAGTTCCTCTCCCCGCCAACTATTCCCCAATCATTCCCCCTCCCCCCTCGGTTTCTTTACTAAACTGGATGCAATCTTTACAGGTCCAGGGTCCTCTCCTTTCTTCTTCTTGGGAATCATTTGACTTGCTATTTGTGTCTTGAGTATTTAGGGCTTCTGGGCTCATTAATATCCACTTATCAGTGATTGCATTTCATGTGCATTCTTTTGTGATTGGGTTAATTCACTCAGGATGATATTTTCCAGGTCTAACCATTTACCTACAAACTGCATGAATTCATTATTTTTAATTGCTGAGTAGTATTCCATTGTATAAATATACCACATATTCTGTATCCATTCCTCCTTTGAGGGATATTTGGGCTCCTTCCAATTTCTGGCTATTATAAACAAGGCTGCTATAAACATAGTGGAGCATGTGTCTTTATTGTATGCAGGGGAATCCTCTGGGTATATGCCCAGGAGTGGTATGCCAGGGTTCTCTGGAAGTGACATGCCCAATTTTCTGAGGAACCGCCAAACTGATTTCCAGAGCGGTTTTACCATTTTGCAATCCCACCAACAGTGGAGGAGTGTTCCTCTTTCTCCACATCCTCACCAGCACTTGTTGTCTCTTGAGTTTTTAATCTTAGCCATTCTCACTGGTATGAGGTGGAATCTCAGGGTTGTTTTGATTTGCATTTCCCTGATGACTAATGATGTTGAACATCTTTTAAGGTGTTTCTCGGCCATCCGAATTTCTTCTGGTGAAAATTCTTTGTTTAGCTCTGTGCCCCATTTTTTGATAGGGTTATTTGGTTCTTTGTGGTCTAACTTCTTGAGTTCTTTGTATATATTGGATATTAGCCCTCTATTGGATATCATGCAAACTCTAAGAGAACACAAACTTCAGCCAAAACTACTTTACCCAGCAAAACTCTCAATCGCCATTGATGGAGACATCAAGGTATTCCATGACAAAACAAAATTTGCAAGATATCTTTCCACAAATCCAGCCCTACAAAGGATAATAGGGAACACCAAGACAAGGACGGAAACTACACCCGGGAAGAAGCAAGATTGAAACCTCCTCTCATCAAATCCAAAAGAAGATAACCTCTCAAATATAAATAAATAAATAAATAAATAAATAAATAAAAATAAATAAATAAAAATAATTTCAAAAATGTCTGGAGGAAATAATTACCATTCCTTAATATCTCTTAACATCAATGGACTCAATTCCCCAATAAAAAGACATAGATTAACAGACTGGATACAGAAACAGGAAACTACATTTTGCTGCATACAGGAAACACATCTCAGTGTTAAAGACAAACACTGCCTTAGAGTAAAAGGATAGAAGACAATTTTACAAGCAAATGGTCGCAGGAAACAAGCGGGGGTAGCCATTCTAATATCAGATAAAATAGACTTTGCTTTCTTAATTTTTGCAGAAGATTATTTGTTTGGTACAATGCATCTTTCTTTAGACTGGTAGACATAGTAGGAACATCACTTTCAGTCGCCACTGCTGTAAAGGGCTACTATACTTATAGGTGTACTGCTCATTTTATCTTATGTTATCTGATGGCAATACAATTTCTACTACACTACCTGATGATGAACTCTTCTTATGTTAGAGTTTGTACTACTCCAAAATGTCACTTTAATATTTCAATTTTTCAACAATAAATTGAATGATGTGCAAATCACCCAGGCTACTTTTTGTGGCAAATGGGTTGATCTTTTCTTTTTCTATGAACCACACTTGGAAATAAAATATATATGTAGTAAGCGTTCCTTAAACCCTCTCTCTATTTTTTTCCTCTGTGTTTTCCTCTATGTCAAATTGAATATCTTTTAGAGAGTCTGTGAGAATATAAACAGCTGAAGAATGTCTTGGCAATGTGGCCATGGTGTAAGTTGAATGAATTCCACTTATTATTTCTGAATATCCCTTAGGATTGCCATTGAAATGTAAAACTGCAATCTGTGTGTGGGTATTTAATATACCTCCTTTTCTTATCCCATTACCCCTGGGCTTTTCACCTAAAGTTCTAAGGAGAAGGATAAATTCCCATGGTTTCATGGAGATGTACCATTGCAAAGCAATCTTATTATTGGCCATTGATTATACTTCTAAACACAAAGCCTGCTTTCTCAGCTCTCACTACAACTCACTTCAAGAAAACCTTGTGTACTAGTTCTGATGAGTCATTTATGCACATACCAAGGAGGTTCACCGAAGGGCAGGAAGAACATCAGAGTCAGAGTTGCTCTTAGTTTTCTTCCAGTTGCTGTGATAAAAATACTCCAATAAATCAAATTCTGGGAGAAAGGGTATATTTGGGTTCATATCTTGTGGTATAATCCTTTGTGGTGGCCAAGTCCAGGCAGCAGGAACTTGAAACAACTAACCACATCAGGCCAACACTCAGGATGCAGAAAGGTGTGAATGTGGGCTTATATTATTTTTGCTTTCTTCACTTTATATTGTCCAGTATTTTCTACCCAAGGAATTATCTCACCTAAAATCGGTCTTCTTGTCTCAAATATCATGATCCCAATAATAGTCAGCACTGATGCCCATGGACTCATTCCCTATGTAATTTGAAACACTATCACATAAACAATTAACAGTAACCATCATAGAGAGGTGGCATTTTTATAGTAAAAGAGATGTTTATTGTCATATTTGGATGCTTTTTAGTCAGTGATGACATTTTCCTGTAGTATTAGAGTCCTGATGTGGAGTCTTGTACCAAGAGCTTCCCAAAAGTTAGATTTATTTTCTTTCTTTTTGATTAACAAACAATTTGCAGAAACTTTCCTTTAGTATGCTAGCCAACTTCAAGACATAGTATATGGTTGTTTAGAGAAATAAGGTACACTCTTGAAATCTGCATTAATGTACCAACTGTAATCCTTTGTACTCTATGCACATAAAAATCAAGTTGCTTATTTTTATTTGGCAGGCCTAGTGTAGAAGTAGTCATTAGTAGTATCTTGAGCTAATAAAAGGTTTCAATAAATTGCCAGTTCCAATACAAACTACCTATGTATATATGCAGCTTATAGACTCTGCCAAAAATCAAAAATTTTGAAAGCAAAATAAGCAAAAGCCTGTCATGTTTCAGAAACTTTGATGTTGCTGTGAAATTTATGTTGTTTTCAACTGATTGTAAAACTAAATATTTTTCCTTTTTTTTGCTAGGTATTTTCTTTATTTATATTTCAAATGTTATCCCCTTTTCTGGTTTCCCCTCACAACCCCCCTAATTCATCACCCTCCCCCGATCACCAACATACCCACTCCCACTTCCCTGTCCTGGCATTCCTCTACACTGGGACAATGATTCTTCACAGGAGCAAGAACCTCTCCTCCCTTTGATGACCAACAAGATCATCTTCTGCTATATATGCAGTTAGAGCCATGGGACCCTCCATTTGTATTCTTTGGTTGGTGGTTTAGTCAGTGGGAGTTCCAGGGGTACTGGTTGTTTCATATTGTTGCTCCTCCTCTGGGGTTGCAAACCCTTTCAGCACCTTGGGTCCTTTCTCTAGCTCCTCTATTGGGGACGCTGTGCTAAGTTCAATGGTTGGCTGAGAGTGTCCTCCTCTGTATTTGTCAGGAACTGGCATGGACTCTCAGGAGCCTGTCAGCAAGCAATTGATGACATAAACAATAGTATCTAGTTTTTGGTAACTGTATGTTGTATGGATTCACAGGTAGGACAATCTCTGGATGGTCTTTTCTTCAGTTTCTGATCCATACTTTGTCTCTGTATCTCCTCCTGTGGGTATTTAGTTCCTCCTTCTAAGATGGACCAGAATATCCATATTATGGTATTCCTTCTTCTTGCACTTTGTTGGTCTGTGAATTGTATCTTGGGTATTCTGAGCTTCTGAGCCAATATACACTTAAGACTGACTGCATACCATGTGTGTTCTTTTGTGATTGGGTTACCTCACTCAGAATGATATTTTCTAGGTCCAACTATTTGCCTAAGAATTTCAATAACTCATATTATTTTTAATAGCTGAGTAGTATTCCATTGTGTAAATGTGCCACATTTTCTGTATATACTCCTCTGTTGAGGGACATCTTTGTTCTTTCCAGTTTTGGGCTATTATATATATGGCTGCTATGAACATAGTGGTGCATGTGCCCTTATTACATGTTGGAGAATCTTCTAGGTATATGCCCAGGAGTGGTATAGCTGGCTACTCAGGTAGTACTATTTCTAATTTTCTGAGGAACCACCAAACTTATTTTCAGAGTGGTTGTACAAGCTTGCAATCTCACCATCAGTGGGATTCCTCTTCCACCACATCTTCCCTGGCATCTGCTGTCACCTGAGCTTTTCATCTTAGCTATTCTGACTAGGGTGAGCTAGAATCTTTTTTTATTGGATATATTCTTTATTCATATTTCATTTCCCTTTTTCTGGTTACCCACCCCCAAAGGTCCCACATGCCCTTTTCCCTTCCCCTGTTCCCTCATCCACATCTTCCCACTTCCCTGCTCTTCTATTCCCCTACACTGATGCATTGAGCCTTTCCAGAACCAGGGTCCACTCCTTCCTTCTTCTCAGACATCATTTGGTATGTGGATTGTATCTTTGGTGTTCCAAGATTCTAGGCTAATAACCACTTATCAGTGAGTGCATACAATGGGTATTCTTTTGAGACTAGGTTACCTCACTTAGTATGATGTTCTCCAGCTCCATCCATTTCTCTAAGATTTTCATGAATTCATTGTTTCTTATGGCTGAATAGCACTCCATTGTGTATATATACCCCCCTTTTTTTGTATCCATTCCTCCGTTGAGGGACATCTGGGTTCTTTCCAGCTTCTGGCTATTATAAATAAGGCTGCTATGAACATAGTGGTGCATGTATCCTTATTGCATGCTGGGGAATCTTCTGAGTATATGCCCAGGAGTGGTATAGCTAGGTTCACCGGAAGTATCATGTCCAGTTTTCTGAGGAAGTGCCAGACTGATTTCCAGAGTGGTTGTACCATCAGTACAGCTTGCAGTACCATCAGTAGTGGAGAAGTGTTCCTCTTTTTCCACATCCTAACAAACACCTGCTGTTTCCTGAGTTTTTAATCTTAGCCATTCTGACTGATGTGAGGTGAAATCTCAGGGTTGTTTTGATTTGCATTTCCCTAATGATTAATGATGTTGAACATTTTTTAAGGTGCTTTTCAGTCATCCAAATTTCTCCAGGTGAAAAGTCTTTGTTTAGCTCTGTACTCCATTTTTTGATAAGGTTATTTGGTTTTCTGGGGTCTAACTTCCTGTGTTCTTTGTATACATTGGATATTAGCCCTCTGTCAGATGTAGGGTTGGTGAAGGTTTTTTCCCAATTTGTTGGTTGCCAATTTATCCTTTTGACAGTGTCTTTTGCCTTACAGAAACTTTGTAATTTTATGAGGTCCTATTTGTCTATTCTTGATCTTAGAGCATAAGCTATGGGTGTTCTGTTCAGGAACTTTCCCCCTGAGCCAATGTCCTCAAGGGTCTTCCCCAGTTTCTTTTCTATTAGTTTTAATGTGTCTGGTTTTATATGAAGGTTCTTGAGCCACTTGGAGTTGAACTTAGTACAAGGAGATAAGAGTGAATCAATTCTCATTCTTCTGCATGTTGACCTCCAGTTGAGCCAGCACCATTTATTGAAAAGGCTATTTTTTTCCACTGGATGTTTTTAGCTCCTTTGCCAAGGATCAATTGGCCATAGATGTGTGGGTTCAGTTCTGGTTCTTCAATCCTATTCCATTGATCCACCTCCCTGACACTGTACCAATAACATTATTCGCAGATGATATGATAGTATACTTAAATGACCCAAAAAACTCCACCAGAGAACTCCTACAGCTGATAAACAACTTCAGCCAAGTGGCTGGATATAAAATCAACTCAAGCAAATCAATAACCTTCCTATACTCAAAGGATGAGCAGGCTGAGAAAGAAGTTAGGGAAATGACACCCTTCAAAATAGCCATAAACAATATAAAGTATCTTGGTGTGACTCTATCCAAACAAGTGAAAGATATGTATGACAAAAACTTGAGGTCTCTGAAGAAGGAAATGGAAGAAGACCTCAGATAATGGAAAAATCTTCCATGCTTGTGGCTTGACAGGATTAATATAGTTAAAATGGCAATCTTTCTCAAAGCAATATACAGATTCAATGCAATCCCCATCAAAATTCCAACTCAGTTCTTCATAGAGTTAGAAAGAGCAATTCTCAAATTCATCTGGAATAACAAATACCCAGGATAGCTAAAAGTATTATCAACCGTAAAAGAACTTCTGGGGGAATCAGTATCCCGTATTTCAAGCAATGCTACAGAGCAGTAGTATTTAAAAATGGATGGTTTTGTGACTATTTTGAAAGGAGTAGGTTCTGTAATTTCTTTCTCAGCCTTTTTATCTTCTGAGTACAGGAAGGCTAATGCTTTGTTTGAGTTAATTTTATATCCAGCAACTTGGCCGAATTTGCTCATCAGATTTAGGAATTCGCTAGTGGAACTTTTGGGGTCATTTATGTGTACTATCATATTGTCTGCATATAGTGATACTTTGACTTCTTCCTTTCCAATTTGGATATATTTGACCTCTTTTTGTTGTCTAATTGTTCTGGCTAGGACTTTAAGTAATACAACAAACAGGTAGGGAGAGATTGGACAGCCTTGTCTAGTTCCTTATTCCAGTGGGATTATTTCAAGCTTTTCTTTATTTAGTTTGATGTTGGCTAATGGTGTGCTGTATATTGCTTTTACTTTGTTTAGGTATGGACCTTAATTCCTGATCATTTTAAGAATTTTATCTTGATTGGGTACTGGATTTTGTCAAATGCTTTCTCAGAATCTGGTAAAATGATCATGAGGGGTTTTGTTCTTTGAGTTTGTTTATATCATGATTTATTTCCTTACATTGAACCATTCCTGCAGCCCTGGGATGAAGCCTACATGACTATTATGGATGATCATTTTGATGTGTTCTTGTATTCAGTTTGCAAGAATTTTTTTGAGTACTTTTGCATTGATATTCAAACGGGAAATTGTTGTTAAGTTATTTTTTAGTGTCTGTGTGTGGTTTCGGTATCAGAGTAATTATGGCTTCATGGAATGAAATGGGTAGAGTTTCTTCTATTTATATTTTGTGGAATAGTTTGGAGAGTATTAGTATTAGGTCTTTTTTGAAGGTCTGATAGAACTCAGCATTAAAACCATCAAGTCCTGGGCTTTTCTTTGTTGGGAGACTATTGATGACTGCTTCTATTCCATTATGGATTATGGGACAGTTTAATTGTGTTTTTTTTTTTCTGATCATGATTTAACTTTGTTATTTGGTATCTGTCTAGGAAATTGTTCATTTCATCCAGATTTTCCAGTTTTATCAAGTAAAGTCTTTTGTAGTGGGATTTGATGATTTTTTGAATTTCCACAGTTTCCGTTGTTATGTTTCCCTTTTCATTTCTAATTTTGTTAATTTGGATACTGTCTCTGTGCCCTCTGGTTAGGCTGGCTAAGGGTTTATCTATCTTGTTGATTTTCTCAAAGAACCATGTCCTTGTATTGATTCTTTATATAGTTCTTTTTGTTTCTGTTTGGTTGATTTTGGCCCTGAGTTTGATTATTTCCTGCCTTCTACTCTTCTTGAGTATATTTGTTTCTTTTTGTACTAGAGCTTTCAAGTGCATTTTCAAGCTGTTAGTGTAAGCTCTCTCCATTCTCTTTTTGGAGGCACTCAGAGCTATGAGGTTTCCTCTTAGCACTGCTTTCCTTTTGTCCCGTAGATTTTGGTATGATATGTCTTCATTTTCATTAAATTTTAAAAAGTCTATAATTTCCTTCTTTCTTTTTTCCCTGACCAAGCTATTATTAAGAAGTGCATTGTTCAGAGTTCACATGTATGTGTTTTTTCCATTGTTTTTGTTTGTGCTTAAGACCAGTCTTGAACATGGGACCGGTATCCACACCATTTTGGATCCTGCAGCCTAACCGGGTGAGCTCCCGATCCAAAGAGAGCCCCACAGTTAGACAGAGCTCTGTGGTCTGAAACTATCCTGGGGAGAACAGCTCAACCAGATGGAGCCCTGCTGACTGAGAGAGCCACTGCCCAGGCTTCAGCAGTCCAGCCAGGAAGCCCTGGGCCTGCAGGGATTCCTGCAGTTAGACAGAGCCCTGAGATCCGCCACCAACTTGGAGCTGGTAGACTAAACAGGCAAACCAGGAGGAGACCATGGGAGGCCAGTTAAGCTCCCAGAGGCAAGCCAGGAGGAGACTTGAATCCAGTCCAGCAGAGCTCAGGAGGTAATTTGGAGCCCAGTGGTGGAAACCTTCCAGTCTCCACCTCGGTTCCACAGACACCCTCTGTGACAGCAGCAGCAAATGCCAGGCTCTCAGGAGTTTTAAATACCAACCAGTAATAACAAGACCAACTAAGTCCAGAAAATTAACAGATGGCAAAATGCAAACGTAGGAACATTACTAGCAGAAATCAAGGCAATATGGCAGTTCCCTGGCAGCAGTAAGTCCCGGGTACCCCAACACACCATAAAATCAAGATATAGATCTAAAAATCACTGGTCAGGATGCTGATAGTGGAAAACATGGATAAATCTCTTAAAGAAATTCAGGAGAAAATGGATCAAAATTTAGAAGCCCTTACAAGGCAAACACAAACATCACTTAAAGAAATTCAGGAGAATATGGATCAGAAAGCAGAAGCCAATAAGGGGGAAATACAAAAATCACTAAAGAAATACAGGAGAACATGGATCAACAAGTAGTAGTCATGAAAGAGGAAACACAAAAATCTCAAAAAATTACATGAAAACACAAACAAGCAAGTGAAATATCTGAGCAAAACCATCAAAGATCTAAAAACAGAAGTAGAAACAACTAAGAAATCTCAAAGTGAGACAACTTTGGAGATAGAAAACCTTGGGAAGAAATCAGGGGTCATAGACACAAATATCAACAATAGAATATAAGAGATAGAAGAAAGAATCTCAGATGCCGAAGATACCATAGGAACCATGGACTAATCAATCAAAGAAAATGCAAAATACAAAAAGTTTGTAACCCAAAACATCCAAGAAAACCAGGACACAATGAGAAGACCACGCCCCTACATGCAATTGGGGATCTATACTCCACTCCTCAGGCCACATCTCTGCTTGCCTGCTAAGAGACCTATTTACACCAGTGACAAACATTCACATAGGCCTGCTATTACCAGGGCCTGCCAGGCTAACCAACACCAGTTAAAAACAGACTGCTAAAGGCAAGCACAAGAACACAATCAGCAAAAGTCAGTGCAATATGGCACCATCTGAAACCAGTTCTCCTACTACAGTAAGCCAAGAATATTCAAGATACATGAAGAACAATACAATGATCTTAAATCTCATTTTACAAAGTAGATAGAAGCTTTAAAGGGGAAATAAATGAATCCTTTAAAGAAATACAGGAAATAGTTTGAAGAGTATTGGTGTTAGGTCTTCTTTGAAGGTCTGATAGAATTCTGCACTAAAACCATCTGGTCCCGTACTTTTTTTGGTTGGGAGACTTTCTATAGCCTCTTCTATTTCTCTATGGGTTATGGACTGTTTAGCTGATCTAATTGATCCTGATTTATTTTTGGTATTTGGTATCTGTCTAGGAAATTGTCCATTTCCTCCAGATTCTCCAGTTGTGTTGACTATAGACTTTTGTAATAGGATCTGATGATTTTTTGAATTTTCTCAATTTCTGTTGTTATATCTCCCTTTTCATTTCTAATTTTGTTGATTTCAATACTGTCTCTGTACCCTTTGGTAAGTCTGGTTAGGGGTTTATCTATCTTGTTGATTTATATATTTCTAATAATAAATACCTACAAAGGATAATAGAAGAAAAACACCAACACAAGGAGAGTAACTACACCCAAGAAGTCACTATAATACGATCATCTCACACCAAAACCAAAGGAAGAGAAATACACACTAACAACCCCCCACACACACACATACACATCAATATCAAAATAAAAAGAACTGAAAACCATTTGTCATTAAAGTCTCTCAATATCAGTGGACTCAATTCACCAATAAAAAGACAAAGGCTTAAAGAGTAGATGTATAAACAGGACCCATTATTTTGCTTCATACAAGAAAAAATAACTCATTTAAAAAGATAAACATTAACTCAGTCCTTAGGTTTGGTCTTCTCATTGTGTCCTGGTTTTCCTGAATGTTTTGGTATACCAGCTTTTTGCATTTTGCATTTTCTTTAATTGTTGAATCCATGGTTCCTATGGTATCTTCAGCATCTGAGATTCTGTCTTCTATCTCTTATATTCTATTGTTGATATTTGCATCTATGACTCCTGATTTCTTCCCAAGGTTTTGTATCTCCAACATTGTCTCCCTTTGTGATTTCTTAGTTGTTTCTACTTCTGTTTTTAGATTCTGGATGGTTTGCTCAGATGTTTCAGTTGCTTGTTTGTGTTTTCCTGTAATTCTTTAAGGGATTTTTGTGTTTCCTCTTTTATGACTTCTACTTGTTGACCCACGTTCTCTTGTATTTCTTTAAATGATTTTTGTGTTTCCCCCTTATTGGCATTCATTTTTTGATCCATATTCTCCTGAATTTCTTTAAGTGATTTTTGTGTTTGCCTTGTAAGGGCTTCTAGCTTTTGATCCATTTTCTTCTGTATTTCTTTAAGAGATTTATCTAAGTGATCCTCTATCAGTATCCTGACCAGTGATTTTTGATCTGAGTCTTGTTTTTCTGGTGTGTTGGGGTATCCAAGATTTATTGCTGTCGGGGAACTGGGTTCGGATGCTGACATATTGCCTTGATTTCTGTTAGTAATGATCTTACGTTTGTCTTTTGCCATCAGGCTATCTCTGGTTTTAGTTGGTCCTGTAGTTACTAGCTGGTGCTTGAACCTCCTGTGGGCTAGTAAGGCTATTTCCTTACCTGGGACACCTGAACCACTGCCCTGCAGGGCTCCTGCTCACAGATTCACTCAGTGTAAAAGGCTGCAAAACTATTTTCTAAGATATTAATATCTAATAAAATAGACTTTCAACCAATAGTAAACAAAAGAGACAAGAAAAGACAAATCATAGTCATGAAAGAAAAATCTGTCAAGAGGACATCTAAATTCTAAACATCTATGCACCAAAAGCAAGAAGATTCACACTAGTAAAATCAACATTACTAAAGCTTAAACCACATAGAACCACACATATTAATAGTGGAGAACTTCAACACTCTACACTCACCAATGGGTAGGCTATCAAAACAGAATCTAAACTGAGAAATATTGAAACTAAGATGTCATAAAGCTATGATGATAATAGTTATCTACCAACTATTTTACCAAACACAAAAGAATGTACTTTCTTCTGATCACCTCAGGGAATCTCCAATGTTGACTATATACTAGGTAACAAAGCAAGCATAAACAGTTCCAAAAGATCGACATAAGCCTTGCATCTTATCAGATCACCATAATCAAAGCTCAACTTCAACAACAACAGAAATAACAGAAAGTCTATATACTCATGAAAACTGTATAACTCTATACCTAATGACTACTGAGTCAAAGACTTTCTAGAAATCAAAGAAAAGGAAGGCACAATATACTCTAACTTATCAATACACAATGAAAGCAGTGCTAGCAGGAAGTTGTCTTCACAAAGAAATTAAAGAGATCTCATATTAGCAACTTAACAGTACATCAGCTCTAGAACAAAAAGAATCAAACACTCAAGAGGAGTAGACACCAGGAAATAATCATACTCACAGCTGGAATCAATCAATTACAAAGAGAATAAAATTAAAAAATCAACAAAACCAGGAATTACTTCTTTGAAAAAATCTAAACAATAGACAAGCCCTTAGCCAAACTAACTAAAAAGCAGAGAGATAGCATCTAAATTAACAAAATCAGAGATGAAAAGGGAGACATAACTATAGACAGTGAGGAAAATCAAAGAAATATTAGGTTTTACATCAACAGACTGTACTCTACAAAATTGGAAAAATCACAATGAAATGACTGATTTTTCTAGACAGATGCCACTTACCAAAGAAAAATGAAGATCAGGTAAACTATTAAAACAGTCATATAATCCTTTAAGAAATAGAAGCAGTCATTAACATCAACAGCATAAATAACAACAACAATCCCAGGACCCATATTTTATCACAAAATTCTACTATACTTTCAGAGAATAACAATAATCCTTAAATTATTCCACAGAATAGAAATGAAGTAACTCTTATATGCCCAATGTAGGGGAAAGCGAGGGCAGGAAGGCAGGAGTGGGTGGGTGGGTGGATGGGAGAAACACCATCATAGAAGTAGAGGGAGGAGGAAATAGCAGGATTTAGGGGGAGAAAGGAAGAAGGGTAACATTTGAAATGTAAATAGAGAAAATATCCAATAAAAAACATTAACAAAAAATAAACCCCATATTTCTTGGGAAGGGAATAGTAATTGAAGAGGATTTTCATTGCTTTAAATAAAAAAGTTTAGCCTTTAAAAAAAAACTAAAACTTAAATCTGTATCAAAATAGATTCTATACCAGTAGAAGGAAAAAATAGAAAAAGAAAAAAGAAACAGAAGGAACACTCCCAAACTCATTCTATGAGGCCACAGTCACCCTTATACTTAAACCATACAGATAGAGCAAAGAAACAAAATTTCAGGACAAATTCTCTCATGAACATTAATGCAAAAATACTCAAGAAAAATACTTGCAGAAGAAATCTAAGAACATGTCAAAAAAACATCATTCACAATGATAAAGTAAATTTCATCCCAGGGATGTAGGGATCGTTCAATATAAGAAAATCCATTAATGTAATGTACCATATAAACCAAGTGAAAGAAAAATATTACAGTAATATCATAAGATGCTGAAAAAGCCTTTGACAATATCCAACATCGTGCTAAAAATATTACAAATATCAGGGCTGCAAGGTGCTTAGCTAAACATAAAAGAAAGCAATACAAAGCAAGCCAATAGCAAACAACAAAATAAACAGAGAAAATTTTAAAGCAATTTCCCTATGAAAAGGGAAAAGGAGGTGATGTGCAACTATAATCTAAGCATCAAACAGGGTGGAACCCAAAGATTGTAAATTCAAGCCCATTCTGATCTACATAGACACATACTGCCTCAATCATCACAAAAAAGAAGGTTAAAAAGATTGCTATTAGAAGTTCTGCTGAGATTTTTTTTGCTATTGCATGAAACAGAAATTGAATTTTTTTCAAATAATAGGATACTATATCATTTTTTTATGAAGGGTACCTGCTTCTCCTAGTGGTAGTATTATGATAAAATACATGCATTATTTCCTTGTGTTAATAAAGTATCTATCCCAATAAATATCTACCTACTAAATTAAAATGGAAATGACACAGATTATCAATAAATAATTCTATTATATGATTAGAGAAGAAAAATCATGTAAAAACTTTGAGCATTAAGATAAAAAGAATATCAATTTGAATTGATTCCTATAATTCCCATTATAAATACAGCAATGTTATAGATCTTTTCTAAAGAAAAATGAATGAATCTGCTTTCAAGTGAATTTACAAAGATCTTAAATGTTTGCAAATGAGTGCTTCCCTTTCTCTTCCACTCTTTGCTAATTACAATTTACATAGTTCAATCAGTGACTCAATTTGATCTAATTATTTAGCTTAATCACAGAAACACAGTCACACAAGTTAGTCTTCAAGTTATTTGGGTCTTTGTTTCACAAGGAATAAACAGGAAATTATTAAGTGTCTTGCCCATAATAATCCTTCTAATACGGATTTTAACTTCCATTTTTTCCTTTTAAGTTAGCATAGTAGGATCATGTGTGGCTTGATGGGTCATGAATGAAATGTTATGGGAACAAAAAAAAAAGAATATAAATATGTTGTCATTGAAGCAAATAGAAGCACTATGACATGACCTATTACAATTCTTGTTTAACCCAGCTTAACATTCTGTAAAAAAGAAAAATTATTCCTTTTCCTACAGTACAGTCTTTACCCCATACTGTTTTGCCCTCCAATAGTTTCTCATTCGATTCCTACTCCCCCTATCTCCAAGAAGATGTTCCCCCATACAACATGACATCACATTTGCTGGGGCCACAAGTCTATCAAGGGTTACGTGCTCATCTCTCACTGAGGCAAGACCAGGTAGTCCTCTGCTGTATATGTGTCCAGTGTCTTGGACCAGCTAGTGTATACTTCCTGGCTCAGTGTCTGAGAGATCCCAGGGATCCACGTTAGTTGAGACTGCTGGTCTTCCTATGGGGTCGTCCTCTTCAAATTCTTCCAGCCTTTCCTTAAATGAATCACAGTTGTCCCTGGCTTCTGACCATCTGCATCTATCTCAGCTGCTTGTTGGGCCTCTAGGAGAACAGTCATGGTTACAGACAGAACAGCTCCTGTCTGTAAGTACATTAATAGTATAAAACCTTCAATCCTCCCTTTGAGATGGATTCCAAGTTGGAGTGGTTACTGGACCTCCTTTCCTTCAGTCTTGTCTCCACTTTTGTCCCTGCAGTTCTTTTAGACAGGAACAATTTGGGTCATAATTTTTAACTGTGGAATGGTAACTGCATCCCTTACTGGATGCTCTTTCTACTGGAGGTGGACTCTACAAGTTCCCTCTCTCCACAGTTAGGCATTTCATCTCTGAATGCTGAAAGGCACTCCCTTTCCAGGTCTCTGATACATCTTAAAAGTTCCCTATACCTCCTACCCACTGACGTTGCATATTTCCATTCATTCTGCTGGCTCTCAATGATTATCTTCTGTTCTCCTCTCTCAATAACTGACAATGTTTTCCTTTTTATACCAGTCCTCTCTCTTACCCAGGTCCCTCCTTCCCTCTGCCTCCAGTGATTGCTTTCTTCTCCCTCCCAAGTGGGACAGAAGCATTCTCACTTGAGACCTTTGGGTTGTTAACCTTCTCAATTTTTATTTTTATTATTGAACCACATTTAGATGGGGCACATTTGCTGTCACTATTCCACTGGATAGAAGTAACAGATTACATTTATTTAATTTGTTCATTAGTTCAGTTTTTCATCAGACCAACAAATATCCTATCATAATATCAGCTAACCACTTCTTTTTCTACAATTATTTAGCATTCTTTTTTTCTTCTGTACATTGTTAGTGTCTTGCTATGAAGATGCCACATTTATTACAGAATGTAAGGTTATCCAAATGTGTTGCCTGCAGTGACTCATTGTCAAATTGATATTACTAAATTAACCATTAAATAGTTCTTAAACAATTTTATTATTTTTGCTTATTAATAATGGGATTTATGACAATGGACAAAAGTGAGCTCAGAAGACAAATTATTAATTTCTGCTCTCTACTTGTACTACATAAGACCTGAGGATAAAATTTTGGTCATAAAGTCTTTATCTAGAGTCATCTCATTGGCCCAGTGTACTTTGTTAGTATATTGTACTAAGTGCTAGTCAATTCATGGAAGTTTTGTTTTAGTTAACTTATATGGAAAAAAGAAATATTTTTAGTAATTCATATATTCTCCTGGTATTTAATATGATATTAGTCAAGCTTAGATGAACAGAATCATTAGAATAAAATAATTCATTGTATTGGTAAATTATGTGTACATAGACAAAAGATAATATTAATAAGTCATAGGATCATAATTATTATCACCCAATTTGAAATAAAATATATTTTGGAAATATGATATATAAAATATCCCAGGAAAAGGGTAAGCCAAGAACCATAATTTTGTAATTAACAATGAAATGTGTTAAAAATGCAGTGAAGAGAAATTACAAAGATTTGAATCCAAGTCTTAGGACTTAAAGGTGTGCATCTTGCTATCTAGATTCATCCTGCTCACCCTACATCTTTCAGACTAACTAAGTAGAGAATCCTGAAGGTGATTTCTTCTCAAACTTTCTTTCACCATAGTTATGATATAACACTTGATTTATGACTGGAACAAATATTATATTTCTTTGTAATTATCAGAGTTTAAATGCAATAATTATGACAAGTATTCACATTTATTTATCAAAATAATATATATATATATGCTAATTGTCATAACTATAACAAAATAAAATAATGGAGGAAAATTCATGATTCTTAAAATGTGGAGAATAAGTTAGTATGTAGCATGCAATACAATGTGGTTTAAGATAGAACTGAATTGTCTGGAGTGCTGCAAATGCAGTCAATAAAGGATCATGATTTATAGACAGCATTTTTCCTTCTCACACAATTATAAAATATTACATTAATATATGTAAGCTGAAAGGTAGAGAAAGCAACAGTCTATTTTTCAATACAAAAACAATTCATGAAAAATAACCTAAGGAAATCACAGATTTTATACAGGCTTCATTTTAAAATATACCTTGGAAATTATAACTAAAGGGATTTTTTAATACCTATTAATGTAAGTATACATTATTGATACATGAAACTACAAAATAACATATAGACTAAGGGAACCTTGACACAGAAAGACAAACACTGAATGTTCTCTCTAATCAGAGGTTTTTAGTTCTAAATTTCCAGAAATAAATATATTACTTGGAGTGACTTTAGGAATCAGAAAAGTAAGTAGGGACCATTGTTGTGGAGAGAGGAGCAAATGGAAGTTAGAGGAATTTTAATCCAGCAACATGGCTGCTGTGGCAAGAGATCACATCCAAAGACCTTCTAAGTGTGTGTGATCCAGCTGGAATACTAACATTCTCTTAGTGTACATCTTTAATCCAAACAATGAAATGATGTCGGTAAGGTTAGTTGACTGAGTTTAGAATCACTGGTGTTCATTTAAATTTGGTGCAGATCAGTTGAGTTCAGCTGTGCTCAGTTCAGTTCAACATAGTTCAATTCAGTGGAGTTCAAAACAGCTCAGTTTGTGTAATCCAGAGGCAATCTTTCCAAACAGAGCAATCCAGTCAGAAGCCACAAGAAGCAATTTTGAATCAGTCAGGTTAAAGAAGAGTTTGAGCCTGAACAACTGGGTTGAATCAGAGTACAGAAAAAAATAGATATGGTGAGCTTATTCAGCAGTAAGCCTTAAAGTGTACAATTACACCTGGTGAATATAAGTTACTTTGACAAGAAAGGAGACTAGAAGGATATAGTTTTAGTTTCACTTTATCAATCAGTATTTCCATCCAATAGTGTTGTTTGACAATGAAGAGAGATGTAAGATCAAATAACAGAGAAAATAGCTTTCTGAACTATTTAAACTTAATAGTTGGAGTAGTCATACTTAATAGATTCAAGATGACAATGTAATAACATATATATGTATACCTTAATATTATGGCCTAATATTTAAGTGATAATTATCCTCCAAAAAATTTTGTCTTCAGAATGTACTGATTTGAAGCATATTTTATATTGTTATTGATAAGTTAATATTTTCCTTTTAAATATTTACTTCCATCTGCCTAAATATTATGGTTACTTTAATCTTGCTTACTGATTTCCAGTCTGTATACTATTATTAATAAAACAAACTTATAAAGAACCTTACTTAAATTTGGGCAGGATAATTAGGTGTGGTCCACTATGGTGTGGCCCATCTCAACTCTTACTCTGTTATGTGCTCTTAACTTCTGATTCCATAGTCTCAACTGATGATGAGGACTTACTCAAACTTCTCATTTTTTAAAGAGGCAACAATTTATACAAGCTTTATTTTTGCTGTCCTTAGGAACCTGAGACCTCTTACAAAGGATTAATTATAATCTGCTAGCATATTTCCAACTTTATATTATAAAATTATTGATTTTATTTTAAATTGTGTAGAGTATGTGTGTGTGTGTGTGTGTGTGTGTGTGTGTTTCTATATATGTTAGCCATATTAGACCACATGTAGTATGTGCTAGTTGTTGTTAATGCTGGGAATTGAACCTGGATCCTCTAGAATAGCAGGGATCTCTTTTAAACTCTTTGCCATCTCACCAACTCTTCTGTCCTGCAGTTTTTGGTTTTGTTTTTTTTGTTGTTGTTGTTGCTTGTTTTTACATGATGCAAGAAAAAAAATGTTTGATTTACATGAAGACATTAATAATAATCAGAATTTTAGATAAGTTTTAAATTTTAAGCACTGTAATATGTCTTATTAAATAAACATACAGGTCTATCTATCGAGAACATAATCCGATTTAACTGCTGTTAATTAAAACCATATTTATGTTTTTGATAGCAATGAACATTTTTAGAAAATGAATGTACAGCAGATAGAACAGCATGTTGTACCCAATCAGTGCATTAGAGGAGAAATACAGAGGAGAGAAAGCATTATGCAATAATATTATATGGCAAGTGGCACCACAGGTGATGAATAATAACAAGCAAATAGGCTAATGGGAACTGAGATTCATATTTCCTCAAATATCTAATACCACATTGTTATATTAAAAATTCATTGCTTTGAATGTAAATTTGTTCTCTCTCTCCTCTCTCTCTCTCTCTCTCTCTCTCTCTCTCTCTCACTCTCTCTCTCTCTCTCTCTCTCCATGTGTGTGTGTGTGTTTGTGTGTGTTTGTGTGTGTGTGTGCGTGTGTGCGTGTGTGCGTGTGTGTGTGTGTGTGTGTGTGTGTGTGTGTGTGTACTAGGGACATGACAAAACAGCACATTTAGGATTCAGGATTTTGGCACTACATGCTTTAAGAAGAATAGGATTACTATTAATTTTCTTCTTACAAGAAATGACCAAAGACAAGATTGTTCACTTTTTTTAGACACTTCTCTCAGATCTCAAATACAGACATTTTGGCCAACAGTTATTTGTGGCCAAAACTTTCACCACAGGCCTGAGATGGTAATGGGATTACTTCAATGAAATAATGTATTTATAAACCCAAAATGAAGAGACGTAGATATTATTGGAAATTTTCAGTATGTTAGAATTTTAAACAAAATTTCTTTACTCATTGCAATATCTATGGCTCATTTTAAATTGTTTTTTAATGATAACTGAATCTGACTTATTAAAATTTAAAATATAGATTAGGCATATACAAGCATTGTCTAAGTACAAGAGAATATTTTTCTCATAAAGCTTATATATTTGTCTTGTTAAAAATTCTTTGTTATTAAGATAATCATAAAAATTAAACTTGTAATTATAGCTTAAAATCTAATTGAGTTATATTAAGTGTATAAGTGGCTATAAATGTTAAAAGAGATTTAGACTTTCAGATGTATAAATAAGTTAAATGAAATTGAAGCAGTGTCAAATAATTTACTTTATAGGTAATTATCAAGTTAAAACAATTTTAAGCCTCGTTGAAGATTAATTTAAAAGTTACTAAATATAACTAAAAAGTTAAATAAAGCAATATTACTGATATAATTTTTATCATGTCAGAAGTTTCTCTAATATTAATGAAAAATTAATACATTTAAATAAAATATGCTACCATAGACTCATTACATATTCTTTCAGCATTGGTATATAGCATTCACTTATTTTACTTTTATATGAATACCCACAGTATCTTCAAGAAGTTTAAAAAATAACAGTGATATTTTATTGCAAATTTCTTCAGTGCACATCTTTACATTTATATCTTGTGCCTGAGAATGAACAAGCTCAAATTGTACTTTAAATAAAGATAAATGTTGAATGATCTAAAAGGGTAAATATTATTTAATTAAAAACAGAATTCAGGGGACCGGCCCACCGGGCTTGCAGCAAGGCCGCAATCTTGCCTCGGGTCACTGTGGACTGCTGGCTGCTGGGGTCAGGTGCATGGACTGAGACCTAGCCCAGCATCGACTACCCTGTCAGGCTCTTGCCTGTGCCCAGAGCCAGAGCAGGTCGGCTGGAGGTCTGTGCATCTACAGCTCAGCAGCTGTTGCTGTCCTCTGGAGACCAGCTCGCCTGGCTTGCAACGAGGCCGCCCTCTTGCCTCAGGTCACTGAGGACGGCTGGCGGCTGGGGTCAGGTGCGTGGACAGAGATCTAGCCTAGCATCAACTAACCTATCAGGCTCTTGCATGCACACAGAGACAGAGGAGCTAGCGGGAGGTCTGTGCCCCTACAGCTTGGCAGCTGTCTCCAACCACTCAGGGTCGGCTCCCTGGGCTTGCAGCGAGTCTGCTATCTTGCCTCGGGTCACTGCAGACTGCTGGCTGCTGGGATCAGGTGCATGGACAGAGACCTAGCCTAGCATCGACTACCCTGTCAGGCTCTTTCCTGCACCCAGAGCCAGATCAGTTTGGTGGGTGGTCTCTGCACTGACCATTGTGGGCAACAACCTGCTTGTGGGTCTATGCCTGGAGTACAGCCAGAGGCCAATATCTTGCCTCAGGACACCACAGACAGGTAACCAGACAGAGTTCTGTGGACTGAGAGCGCCACCATCTAGGTTCCGGCAGTCCAACCAAGGAACCTCCAGTCCTGCAGGGAATCCCGTGGTTAGACAGAGCCCTGAGACCCGCCAATATCTTGGAGCTGGTGACCTGAACAGGTCACCATAGAGAACCAACAGAGGAGCCCAGGTCACTATACCATAAAGATCTAACAGACAAGCCCAGATCAGTGGAAAAAAAAAAAAAAAAAAAAAAAAAAAAAAAGATCTGATTCTTAAGAGCTGGCAAATAGACAGGCCAGGAGGAGACTGTGGGAGGCCAATTGCAGGATATGATAGCATACTTATCTGACCCAAAAAAACTCCACCAGAGAACTCCTACAGCTGATAAACAACTTCAGCAAAGTGGCTGGTTATAAACTCAACTCAGGCAAATCAGTAGCCTTCCTATACTCAAAGGATAAGCATGCCGAGAAAGAAATTATGAAAATGACACCCTTCACAATAGCCACAAACAATATAAAGTATCTTGGTATGACTCTAACAAAACAAGTGAAAGATTTATATGACAAAAACTTTGGGTCTCTGAAGAAGGAAATGGAAGAAGACCTCAGAAAATGGAAAAATCTTCCATGCTCGTGGGTTGGCAGGATTAATATAGTTAAAATGGGCCAAAAGCAATATACAGATTCAATACACTCCTCATCAAAATCCCAACTCAATTATTCATAGAGTTAGAAAGAGCAATTCTCAAATTCATCTGGAATAACAAAAAACCAAGGATAGCTAAAACTGTCATCAACAGCAAAGAACTTCTGGGGAAATCAATATCCCGGAACTCAAGCAATATTACAGAGCAGTAGTGTTAAAAATTGCATGGTATTGGTACAATGACAGGGAGGTGGATCAATGGAATAGGATTGAAGACCCAGAATTGAACCCACACATCTATGGCCAATTGATCTTCCACAAAGGAGCTGAAAACATCCAGTGGAAAAAAAGATAGCCTTTTCAACAAATGGTGCTGGTTCAACTGGAGGTCAACATGCAGAAAAATGAGAATTGATCCACACTTATCTCCTTGCACTAAGCTCAACTCCAAGTGGATCAAGGACCTCCACATAAAACCAGACACACTAAAACTAATAGAAAAGAAACTGGGGAAGACCCTTGAGGACATTGGCTCAGGGGGGAAATTCCTGAACAGAACACCAATTGCTTATTCTCTAAGCATAAGAATAGACAAGTGGGACCTCATAAAATTACAAAGTTTCTGTAAGGCAAAAGACACTCTCAAAAGGACAAATTGGCAACCAACAAATTGGGAAAAGATCTCCATCAACCCCACATCCAACAGAGGGCTAATATCCAAAGCCCTCTTTGTATACAAAGAACTCAAGAAGTTAGAACCCAGAAAACCAAATAACCCTATCAAAAAAAATTTGGAACAGAGCTAAACAAAGACTTTTCACCTGAAGAAAACCTTAAAAAATGTTCAACCTCCTTAGTCGTTAGAGAAATGCAAATTAAAACAACGCTGAGATTTCACCTCACACCAGTCAGAATGGCTAAGATTAAAAACTCAGAAGACATCAGGTGTTGGCAAGGATATGGAGAAAGAGGAACACTCCTCCACTGCTGGTGGGACTGCAAGCTGGTACAACCACTCTGGAAATCAGTATGGCGGTTCCTCAGCAAACTGGACATGAATCTTCCGGACGACCAAGCTATACCACTCCTGGGCATATTCCCAGAAGATTCCCCATGCATGCAATAAGGATATATGCTCCACTATGTTCATAGCAGCCTTATTTATAATAGCCTGAAGCTGGAAAGAACCCAGATATCCCTCAACAGAGGAATGGATACAAAAAAATGTGGTATATATACACAATGGAATACTATTCAGCCATTAGAAACAATGAATTCATGAAATTCTTAGAGAAATGGATGGAGCTGGAGAACATCATACACAGTGAGGTAACCCAGTCTCAGAAGAATACCCATGGTATGCACTCACTGATAAGTGGATATTAGCCTAGAATCTTGGGACACCAAAGACACAATCCACATACCAAATGATATCTGACAAGAAGGAAGGAGTGGACACTGGTGCTGGAAAAGATCAAAACATCAGTGTAAGGGAATACAAGAACAGGGAAGTGAGAAGGCGTGGATGGGGGAACAGGGGGAGGGAAAAGGGCATGTGGGACCTTTAGGGGATGGGGAACCAAAAAGAAGGGAAATGAAATATAAATGTAGAATATATCAAGTAAAAAAAATAAAAAATTACAGAATTCAAATTTTTGCCTCTATGGTTAATGTAAAGTAAAATTAAATATTTTGTAAGTTTAAGTACAGGAAATTTCATTTTTAAATTTGTTTTGGCCATCAACATGAGATGACTGCTGTGTGGTTGACTAAGATGTTGAAGGATCATCGCTGCCTGTCTGCAAGAAGAATCTTCATCTTCTACCCATTCTGTATGCACATTTTCCTCTCTCTCCAGTCTATTCCTCCCTGATTTCTTTTCTTTCCTTCTTCCTGCTTTTTCTTTCTTTTTCTTTTGATCACTTATTTTTCCATATTTCCAGTGCTATATACTTTTTCTTTCTCTTTCACTTCTACTTTTTCTTTCAAATTATTATAATTACACTCACAAAAAATATATTCTTTTTGCCATCCAAGCAAGATATTGACAATTTCAATTCCTTGAATAATTTTATTTTTTAATTTTTATTTTATTGATGTTTTAATGAATATATAAAATCATATAATTAAGACACATGATTTGGTATTTGGTTATACACATACACACACACACACACACACACACATGCACACATTATAATTATAACGTGATGGCCAACAAAAATACAGGACTACCTAGCTAAATGACATTATCAATAACTGTTTTGTGTGACTCTGTCAAGGTCCAAATGTTGTCCAACATTTAAGACTAATAATCAAAATGAAATGCTTAAATAGTTGGTAATATTCCGATAAATTTTAACAAATTTGAAAAGTTGTATCCTTTTAAACCAAGTGATATATGTGGTGTTTTTGTTCATTGTGTAACTTACAAATTAAATGGTTATTAAGATAGATTAAGTAATTTGTCTTCAACTGCACATCTGAACATAAACCACACAACTCTGATAATATACACCACAAAAAAGCACATGCACACATGTAGATCACTCATTCCATACCACTTACCATATAAAAACCAGATAATACATGCACTACCTACACTCTAACACTACAAAACCTACACCACACTTACACACCACATCATACAAGAAATCCATACATAATACACACATACAAACACACACACACACACATACACATACACACACACACACACACACACACACACACACCCATACCACTTACTGCTTATATATACCACAATATACCACTGACACTATAACACACACACACACACACACACACACACACACACACACACATATGCAGGCATACAAATTTTTGTCTTCACAAATACAACTCACATATACTACACAAACATGAGAAAATTAATCTTGAGTGCTTATAGACTATAAATATGGTAGAATATTGGCAGAAAGCAGCAATGAACTAAACACAATGCTTGGGTGGTATATACAGAGATTTCTTTGTTATTAACTTTTGTGAAGTGAATCTAACACAGCTCAGAATGTATCAGCAATGTCTGACCAGGCCAATAGAAAGTAAGGACATACTATTTTGGAAAACAGGATCTCAGGTATGAATGGTCACTATGATGGACTTTTAAAATTAATTCATTTGTACTTCTCTCATATATTACATCCAGAAAGCAGTTTTCCCTCCTTCCTCCTCTCACAGTCCTCACTCCCATCCACTCCTTCTTCCCTCCTCCATTTCTCTTCAAAAATGCATAGGTGTATCATGTACATCAACCAAACATTGCTTAGCAAGTTGGAGTAAACCTAGGAATTGCCTCTCACATTAAGGCTGTGTGAGGCAAACTAGTAGGAGGGAAGGGGTCACCAAAACAGCCAAAAAAGTTAGGGATGGCCCCAAACCCTGTTTTTCTGAGAACCCTAAGAACATCAAGGTGCAAAACCATAGCATATGCAGAAGGCCTATGTCAAACTCACTCAGGCTGCCTGAGTATTGACAAAGTCTCTGTGAGATCCTATAAGCCTAAGATAGTTGGTTCTGTGGATTCTCTTTGATAACCTTGACCTCTCTGCTTCTAAAAATCCTTTCTCATCTGCACTATTCCCCAAGTTCTGTGTAAGGTTTGGCTATGAGTCTCTGCCTGTATCCATCAATTGCTGGAAGAAGTCTTCCTGATGAGGATTATGCCTGTCTCCTGTACTCTTGAGTATAGTAGAATATTACTAGGTATCATTTTTCTTTTTTTCTTTTTTCTTTTCATTTTCTCTTTTTCCAACTTGGTTCTATCCTGGGTCTTTGGTTCCTAGCTGTAGAGGTGGTATCAGAGTTGAGATTCCTCTAGTGGCATGAGTCTCAAGCAGGATCAGTCATTGGTTGGCCACTACCATAATTTCTGAGCCACTTATACCCCAGCACATCTTGTTGGCAGGAGAAATTTGAGGTCAGAAGTTTTGTTATCACGTGTTTTTAGTTCCTCCACTAAAAGTCTTACATTGTTACAGAAGATGGACTGTTCAGAGTCTATATTGCTCAGTATTAGAAATCTTATCTGGAGTCACCATTGCAAGCAAATTCCCGGAAGTTTTCATTGCATTAGATTTGCAGCACCTCCCTTAATGTTACACCAGTTCCAGTTGTCTCTCAAAGTGCTGTCTTGCTCCATCTTTCACCAGCCTGATCTTTCCTATTCCAATCCCCACCAACTCCCAGTTTTCATACAATATCTATTTTATTTCATCTTCTCAGGGAGATTTATGTGCACCACACCCCCTACTTGAGCCCTGCTTGTTACTTAGGTTTTCTAGATTTGTGAATTGTAGAATGCCTAGCCTTTACTTTACATCAATATCCTCTTATAGCCTATATTTCTTTGTGAGGGATTCCTCATTCAGGATTATCTTTTCTAGTTCTATATATTTGCCTGCAAATTCCATGATGTTCTATTTTGACAGCTGAGCAATACTCCCATTTTGTTAATGTACTCCATTATCTTTATCCATTCTTCTCTTGAGGTACATCTATGCGGTTTCTTGTTTCTGGATATTTTCTTTGTTTACATTTCAAATGTTATCCCCTTTCCAGATCCCATTCTCCCTCCCCCTACCTGTACCACCCACCCACCCACTCACCAATTCCTGCCTTCCTGTCCTGGTGTTCCTCTACACTGTGTCATCACTTTGGAAAATAGTTCTCAGTTACATGTAGAGTTGAGATATTTTCTTATATTGTAGGCTGCTACTTTGTCCTACTGATGATTTCCTTTGCAGTGGAGACACTTTTTAGTTTCCTGAGGTCCTATGTATTAATTGTCTATCTTAGTGCCTGTGCTATTATTTTGTTCTGGAAGTTATCTCCTGTGGCAATGCATTCATTTAAAAAAAGTTATCTTAGAAAGAACAGAATATGTAAAAGTTATCTCTAAATTATTGTATACATTTTAAAAATACACTTAATATTTTCCTAGAGTTGAGGAAATTTACTTAATAATTATATATTAAAATAAGACAAAGCTCCCACACGAACTGTTTTTTTTTCTTTTTTCTCTGAGCTCTCAAATATTAAACCATTTATAGCGTACAGAAGAATGTCTGTGAACTAATCCATTAAAAATTTTAAAAAAATTAAAATAACTAGAATAAAATAAAGGCAAACTAAGGTATGTCTCTTTGGTTGAAGTCGAAGGTATCTCTGACTTTCTTTGTCACTAGACTTGGGGAATGGCTGTAAAAACATTTCCTGTTTGTCAGTTGCCTTAGTTGATTTCTTTTTCTTTTTTTTATAATTTATTATTGGATATATTCTATATTTACAATTCATTTCCCTTTTTCTGGTTCTCCACTCCTGAAAAGTCCCACATGTCCTTTTCCCTCCCCCTGCTCCCTCATCCACTTCTTCCCACTTCCCTGTTCTTGTATTCCTCTACACTGATGCTTTGATCCTTTCTAGCATCAGTGTCCACCCCTTTCTTCTTGCCAGACATCATTTGGTATGTGAATTGTGTCTTTGGTGTTCCAAGATTCTAGGCTAATATCTGCTTATCAGTAACTGCATACCATGGGTATTCTTTTGAGACTGGGTTACCTCACTTATTATGATGTTCTCCAGCTCCATTCATTTCTCTAAGAATTTCATGAATTCATTGTTTCTAAAGGCTGAATAGTATTCCATTGTGTACATATACCACATTTTTTGTATCCACTCATCCGTTGAGGGATATCTGGGTTCTTTCCAGCTTCTGGCTATTATATATAAGGCTGCTATGAACATAGTGGAGCACGTATCCTTACTGAAAGCTGGGGAATATTCTGGGTATATTCCCAGGAGCGGTATGGCTGGGTCCTCCGGAAGTATCATGTCCAGTTTTCGAGGAACTGCAGACTGATTTCCAGAGTGGTTGTGCCAGGCTTCAGTCTATTGGAATAAGCTAGCAGAAGGATGAAGATGATTCCCAGAGAAGGGAAATGAAGGAAGAGGCTGTTGTATGATTATATTCCAAACTGTCTTCTTCTTTTGGGGACTCTATTTCCATCAGAAAACAAAAATTTGGTATCAGGGTAATTGTGGCTTCATAGAATGAGTTGGGTAGTGTTCCTTCTGTTTCTATTTTGTGGAATAGTTTGAAGAGTATCGGTATCAGGACTTCTTTGAAGGTCTGATAGAATTCTGCACTAAAACCATCTGGTCCTGTGCTTTTATTTGTTGGAAGACTTTCTATGACCCCCTTCTATTTCTTTGGGGGTTATGGGTCTATTTAGACGATCTATTTGATCCTGGTTTAATTTTGGTATTTGGTATCTGTCTAGGAAATTGTCCATTTCCTCCAGATTCTCCAGTTGTGTTGAGTATAAGTTTTTGTAGTAAGATCTGAAGATTTTTTGAATTTGCTCAGTTTCTGTTGTTATATCTCCCTTTTCATTCCTAATTTTGTTAATTTGAATACTGTCTCTGTGCACTTTGGTAAGTCTGGCTAGGGGTTTATCTATTTTGTTGATTTTCTCAAAGAACCAGCTCCTGGTTTTGTTGATTCTTTGTATGGTTCTCTTTGTTTCAACTTGATTGATTTCAGCCCTGAGTTTGATGATTTCCTGTCTTCTACTCCTCCTAGGTGAAATTGCTTCTTTTTGTTCCAGAGCTTTAAAGTGTGCCATTAAGTTGCTAGTATATGCCCTCTCCTGTTTCTTTTTGGAGACACTCAGGGCTATGAGTTTTCCTCTAAGCACTGCTTTCATTGTGTCCCTTCCAGAGGACCTAGCCATACCATTCCTGGACATATACCCAGAAGATTCCCCATGCATGCAATAAGGATACATGCTCCACTATGTTCATAGCAGCCTTATTTATAATAGACAGAAGCTGGAAAGAACCCAGATGTCCCTCAACAGAGGATGGATACAAAAAAATGTGGTATATATACACAATGGAATACTATTCAGCCATTAGAAACAATGAATTCATGAAATTCTTAGAGAAATGGATGGAGCTGGAGAACGTCATACTAAGTGAGGTGACCCAGTCTCAAAAGAATCGAACTAATCCCATGCCTCCTATCGGATCACCATGGAGTAAGAGTGTTCTTCAATAGCAACAAAAACAACAAAAAATCCTCATACACGTGGAGGCTGAAAAATATTCTACTCAATGATACCGATACCTTAGTCAAGGAAGAAATAAGGAAAGAAATCAAAGACTTTTTAGAATTTAATGAAAATGAAGGTACAACATACCCAAATCTATGGGACAAAATGAAAGCAGTGCTAAGAGGAAAACTCATAGCACTGAGTGTCTCCAAAAAGAAACAGGAGAGAGCATACTCTAGCAACCTCATGGCGCACCTGAAAGCCCTAGAACAAAAAGAAGCTAATTTACCCAGGAGGAGTAGAAGACAGGAAATCATCAAACTCAGGGCTGAAATCAATCAAGTTGAAACAAAGGGAACTATAAAAAAGAATCAACAAAACCAGGAGCTGGTTCTTTGAGAAAAAAAAAAAAAAGATAGATAAACCCATAGCCAGACTTACCAAAGGGCACAGAGACAGTATTCAAATTAACAAAATTAGAAATGAAAAAGGAGGATATAACAACAGAAACTGAGGAAATTCAAAAAATCATCAGCTCCTACTACAAAAGCCTATAATCAACACAACTGGATAAACTGGAGGAAATGGACAATTTCCTAGACAGATACCAAATACCAAAATTAAATCAGGATCACATAGATCATAACCCCCAAAGAAATAGAAGGGGTCATAGAAAGTCTTCCAACAAAAAAAAAGCACAGGACCAGATGGTTTTAGTGCAGAATTCTATCAGACCTTCAAAGAAGTTCTGATACCAATATCTTCAAACTATTCCACAAAATAGAAACAGAAGGAACACTAGCCAACTCATTCTATGAAGTCACAATTACCCCGATACCAAAACCACACGAAAATCCAACTAAGAAAGAGAACTACAGGCCAATTTCTCTTATAAATATCGATGCAAAAATACTAAACAAAATACTTGCCAACTAAATCCAAGAACACATCAAAACGATCATTCACCATGATCAAGTTGGCTTCATCTCAGGGATGCAGGGGTGGTTCAATATATGGAAATCCATCAACGTAATCCACTACATAAACAAACTCAAAAAAAAAAATCCCACATGGTCATCTCATTGGATGCTGAAAATGCATTTGACAAAATTCAGCATCCTTTCATGCTAAAGGTCTTGGAAAAAGCAGGAATTCAAGGCCTATGTATAAACATAGTAAAAGCAATATACAGCAGACCAGTAGCCAACATCAAGGTAAACAGAGAAAAACTTGAAGCTATTCCACTAAAATCAGGGACTAGACAAGACTAGTCCCTCTCACCATATCTCTTCAATATAGTACTAGAGGTACTAGCTAGTGCAATTCAACAACAGAGGGAAGTCAAAGGGATACAAATCGGAAAGGAAGAAGTCAAACTATCACTATTCACAGATGATATGATAGTACACTTAAGTGACCCAAAAACCTCCAGCAGAGAACTCCTGCAACTGATAAACAACTTCAGCAAAGTGGCTGACTATAAAATAAACTCAAGCAAATCAGTAGCCTTCCTATACGTGAAGGATAAGCAGGCCGAGAAAGAAATTAGGAAAATGATACCCTTCACAATAGCCACAAATGATATAAAGTATCTTGGAGTGACACTAACCAAGCATGTGAAAAATTTATATGACAAAAACTTCAGGTCTCTGAAGAGGGAAATTGAAGAAGACATCAGAAAATGGGAAAATCTTCCATGCTCGTGGGTTGGCAGGACTAATATAGTCAAAATGGCAATCTTGCCCAAAGCAATATACAGATTCAATGCAATCCCCATCAAAATTTTAACTCAGTTCTTCATAGAGTTAGAAAGAGCAATTCTCAAATTCATCTGGAATAACAAAAAAACCCAGGATAGCTAAAACTATCATCAACAGCAAAAGAACTTCTGGGGGAATCAATATCCCAGACCTCAAGCAATATTCCAGGGAAGTAGTATTAAAAACTGCATCATATTGGTTCAGTGACAGGGAGGCAGATCAATGGAATAGGATCGAAGACCCAGAATTGAACCCGCACATCTATGGCCAATTGATCTTCCACAAAGGAGCTGAAAACATCCAGTGGAAAAAAGATAGCCTTTTCAACAGATGGTGCTGGCTCAACTGGAGGTCAACATGCAGAAGAATGAGAATTGATCCACTCTTATCTCCTTGCACTAATCTCAACTCCAAGTGGATCAAGGACCTCCACATAAAACCAGACACACTAAAACTAATAGAAAAGAAACTGGGGAAGACCCTTGAGGACATTGGCTCAGGGCAAAAATTCCTGAACAGAAAACACCAATTGCTTATGCACTAAGAGCAAGAATAGACAAATGGGACCTCATAAAATTACAAAGTTTCTGTAAGCAAAAGACACTGTCAAAAGGATAAATCGGCAACCAACAAATTGGGAAAAGATCTTCACCAACCCCACATCCGACAGAGTATACAAAGAACTCAAGAGGTTAGACCCCAGAAAACCAAATAACCCTATCCAAAAATGGGGTACAGAGCTAAACAGAGACTTTTCACCGGAAGAAATTCGGATGGCTGAGAAACACGTTAAAAAATGTTCAACATCATTAGTCATTAGGGAAATGCAAATCAAAACAACCTTGAGATTTCACTTCACACCAGTCTGAATGGCTAAGATTAAAAACTCAGAAGACATCAAGTGTTGGCGAGGATGTGGAGAAAGAGGAACAGTCCTCCACTGCTGGTGGGAATGCAAGCTGGTACAACCACTCTGGAAATCAGTATGGAGGTTCCTCAGAAAACTGGATGTGATACTTCCAGAGGACTGAGCCATACCACTCCTGGGACTATACCCAGAAGATTCTCCAGCATGCAGTAAGGATACATGCTCCACTATGTTCATAGCAGCCTTATATATAATAGCCAGAAGCTGGAAATAACCCAGATGTCCCTCAACAGAGGCATGGATACAAAAAATGTGGTATATATACACAATGGAGTACTATTCAGCCATTAGAAACAATGAATTCATGAAATTCTTAGAGAAATGGATGGAGCTGGAGAACATCATACTAAGTGAGGTGACGCAGTCTCAAAAGAATACCCATGGTATACAGTCACTGATAAGTGGATATTAGCCTAGAATCTTGGAACACCAAAGACATAAATCACATACCAAGTGATGTCTGACAAGAAGAAAGGAGTGGACCCTGGTGCTAGAATTGACCAAAGCATCATTGTGGGGGAGTACAAGAACAGTGAGGTGGGAGGGGTGGATGAGGGAGTAGGGGGAGGGAAAAGGGCATGTGGGACCTTTGGGGGTGGGGAACCAGAAAAAGGGATATGAATTGAAAATATAGAATATATCCAATAAAAAAAAAAGAAAACAAAAATTTAAACATTTGCAATCTGACAAGGAATTGGGCCAAATTCCTCTAGCTTAAGCTTTGTAAAATAGTCCTAGAACCAATTGCAGCAGATATCCCAGAAAATCTTCTCCTAGAAAAGTTAGATATTTAGACCATTAGGCCCTTTCTTGAGACTTGCTGGCATCAGTACAGTGTAAAGTAACTTCTTGTTCCAAAATCCAGTTGTAGCTTTCTGTTGTTCTTAGATATTCTGTAATCCTTTATATCTCTTTTTCATAGTTCTGAAAGATACAATATTCTGTAATAGTTGTTACTTTAAGTTTTCTAATTTTCAACATAAAATTAAACTATTCTTCAATGAAATTACCTCCTTTTATGGTTTTGGTTTTATGATGGTTATGTATTTTGACTAGATAAGGGATAGAAAATTGACAAATAAAATTTACTTCTTTAAAATCTCATATTTTGTCAGCTCTTCTTTATTTCTTTGTAAAATTTTCCATAGTAGATTTCTGCTTTTATAATATTGTTGTTGTTGCTCCCATTTCTGGGGAAAAGGCTATTTACATCTACAAATAATAAACAAATTGAAAATTATACACTGTAAAGAAACAACTATGATTAAAATTAGTCAAAACTATGAGTAGGAAAAATATGAAATGAAAAATTGTTTTAAATTTTCCACTCAGAAGTATGTTGTAACATTTGAACAGACTTTTAAAATTATCATTGCATTTAAGCACTTGCTATAAAGTTATGTGTGTAATTATAACTAAGCTATTAATTCACAAAACAATTTCCAAAATTTATTTTAAAGTTTATATACAATATATTTTGATCATATTTTTCTCCTCCCCAGCCCTTCTATACTTTTTTCTACCTCCCTACTCAGCAAACTTCATGTTCTCTTTGCCATTCAGAAAATAATACAAAACAAAACCCACCAAAAAAACAGAACATAAAGCAAAGATCAAAACAAATAAAAAGACAATAAAAATAGGAAAATAAATTGAAGCCAAAGTATATAAAAATGCAGTCTCCTTTGTGTTGTAAACTGCTTCTGCTTCTGCAACCTGCCCTGAACTGTGGTTGATATTTCTAGAATGTCTCCAGGTGAGAAATCTGATTTTCACTCTCATAACAATTATTATTGAAGTATTTTTTTTACAAAATATAAACTAAAGAGAAATGATAAAAATTTTAAAGAGGAAATATATTTTAAATCATGTAGAATAGTAGTTTGTAAAATGATTTAATATTTTGAAGATACTGTTTGAAGACCTGTTCTACTAATATTTTATCTGTATGTTTAAAGTGTTTTGAATGTCTTTTTAGTATCTGTATGGATTCCAGCTCTTTACCTACTCCCAAATCCTTAAATCCAATGACTTTGTGCCTTTCAATATTCACCTGATAACTGCTATCATTTGAGTTTAACATTCCTTTTTAAAAGAAATTATATAATTAATAAAAATTATTTCATGAAAACTTAACAAATTGAGCTTTGTAATTAAAACTTTAATTACATGAAAAAGAGTGAAAATATATTGTTCTTTTATAATTAAAACTATAAAAATTATGCAAAGTATTTGTTTCTCTAAAATATCTTTACTTGTGATAAGTCTATTTTTAACACATAAAAAAGGAAAGTATAGTCATAAATACTTTATTATAAATAGATTGCTATGAAGTCATCTTGGCTTGAGTAATTTCTCAAGATCTTGCATTTTGTCCTGTTCTGTGGTTATTTTATAAATATTCATTTCATATTCACCCCTGCATAAGATAGAGAAACACAGAATTGTATATAAGTATGATCACATTTTGAAGAAATGTAACTAAATTTATGTTTTGAGATCTTGATTGAACAGAAAAAAATGTGTTTCATATTCTGTGCTATAATCATAGTTGCTGGGGACAGCAAACAATGACAGGGACTGCCTGCAGTAGGCCAGGATGGAGACATCTCAGAAGCCCGCAGCAGGTCCTTGTAGAAAAAGATGGTGTTTTGTACCCTGAGAAGCAGGACACACATCACTCCAGGGGACCCGCCATCTGTAATAAGGGACTGCCTGTAGACTGCCTGTAGAGACATCTTCAGTAGCCTGCAGCAGCTCTTTGTAACATCAGTTGTTCCCATTTCTCTTAACCTTAGTCCTTGACAATGGTTGTATAGATTTCATTTGTGTGTGACTGTTTTTTAGTTGGCCTTGGTATGTATAATTATTATATTATATCTGACTTTCTTACTTCTTTCTCCTGCTCTGGCGAGTTCTGTGAAACTAGATGTTCCCTGATGTAATGATTCTTAAACAATTAAAAATTGAGGTATAGGCCACAGCACAGTATAGCACAGTCCTAATGGCCCAATTGCATGCTGTGTGTTCTCATCTTAGAAACAATGCAATAACTGCACAATGGTAATTCAAGAGTAATGCTTGACTTGCAAAGAAAGATTGACGAAATTATTAGAAAATGAATTAGAGTCAACATTGGGACCCCAAAGACCCAAAGACTGCACAGCATTTGAGAGTGTTTCCTGGATAAGCACGTATAGAATATGTTAAATCTTAGATTAGTAAAACTAAGTCAAAACCCTGGGACTCTTAGGAGAGTCATTGTTTGCAATGATAAATGACATGGGCAAAGCTGCCAAGAAGTGGTCAGAAAGAAACAAGTTCACCCTTAACTCCCTATTTCCCCTAGCTTTCTGCTTCTACACATTGTATCAAGAAGATTTCAGAATCTTTTAATCAATTAATGTCGAAGAGAAGATAAAGATATGAAGCAAATAATTAGTGAATAATTTTGAAACAAATGTTAATTTATAGCACACAGTATGCAGAATTTTGCGGGGATAATCAAGAAAACTACTAAATCTGAAATTATTTTAAGGCAAGAAATCCTCAAAAATTTTATACTTGTTTCATAGACTTATAAAATTCAGTTACACTGGGCAGTAGTGGCATATGCCTTTAATCCTAACACTTGGGAGGCAAAGCAAGGCAGAATACTGAGTTCGAGGTCAGTCTGGTCTACAAAGTGAGTTCCAGGCAGCCAGAGCTACACAGAGAAACACTGTCTTGAAAACAAACAAACAAACAAACAAAAACACACAAACAAACCAAAAACCAAAAAAAGATGAAAAAAATCCATAGTAGCAATAAATTTTAAACCAAATATGTATGTATTATCTAAAATATATTTTACGTTTTGTGATACTTTGACTTCTAAATTCCAACAGCTTTTATTTCAAATGAATAAGACTTTTAATATTTTTGAAAGTAATTATAGTTTAAATATTAGGAATTATTTAACAATAAATAATATACATTATTCTTTAAACCTATATAATTCTACATTAAAAAGATGTCTACATTGATGATTGAAATGGAATTTTCACAAGCCAGTTATACAAAATTTATGCCATGACTTCCTTCTGAAAAATTCCACGAAATTTACTCAGTTGTCATATGCAGATAAAGATTCTATAAATATTCAATTTTGAATAATTTACATTTAAGACTGAAAAATATTTTTATATTACATATATTTTTATTTGCATTTCAAATGTTGTCCCCTTTATTGATCCCCCCAAAAATCCGCTTACCCATCCCCCCTCACTCTGCTCACCCATCCACCCACTCTTGCTTCGCTGTCCTGGCATTCCCCTATGCTGGGGAATCTAGCCTTCTCAGGACCAAGGGTCTCTCCTCCCTTTGATGTCCAACAAGGCCATCCTCTGCTGCAAATGCATCTGGAGGCATGCGTCCCTCCATGTGTACTTTTTGTTTGGTGGTTTAGTCCCTGGATAACTCTGGGATTACTGGGTAGTTCAAATTGTTTTTCCTCCTATGGCACTGCAAACCCTTTCAGCTCCTTAGGTTCTTTCTCTGGGAATTTTGAAATTTTGAATACAGAAAATGTGATTCGTTTACACAATGGAGTACTACTCAGCTATTAAAAACAAGGAATTCATGAAATTCTTAGGCAAGTAGAAGGAACTAGAAAATATCATTCTGAGTGAGGTAACCCAATCACCAAAGAATACACATTGTATGCACTCGCTGATAAGTGGATAATAGTCCAGAAGCTTGGAATACCCAAGACACAATTCACAGATCAAATGAAGCTCAAAAAGAAGGAAGACCAAAGTATGGCTACTCTGATCCTTCTTATTAGGGTTAGAAAAATACCCAGAGGTGGAGATGTAGAGACAAAGTATGGATCAGAGACTGAAGGAAAGACCATCTAGAGACTGCCCCACCTAGGGATGCATTACATATATAGTTACCAAACCCAAACACTATTGTGGATGCCACTAAATACAGATGAAATATCATGATTGTGGGACCACCTATAACATTATTAACATTACAAAAGTCTCTTTTTTTGTAAGGAAATTGTGTATGTGTAAATGAGATGAATGCTTGACAGCCTGATATAGCTGTCACCTGGGAAACTTTGCCAAATCATTACAATTACTGATGGAGACACTTTCAGCCATCCATTGAATTGAGCACAGTGTCCACAAAGGATGTGCTAGAGAAAGGACCCAAGGAGCTGAAAAATATTTCTGTATGTTATTTTGTTACACTATTTGATTACATAAGTATCTCTGAAATATATATGTGTTTAATTATACATCTTTTAAAATCTGATAAAATAATTAGATAACAATGAACTTAAGATATATGCCACTAAATACAGATGAAATATCATGATTGTAGGGCCAACTATAATATTTTTAACATTATAACACTCTTTTCTTGTAAGGAAATTGTGTATGTGTAAAGGAGATGAAGCCACTAATAACTTATTTTATAATCAATTAAGCTGAATCGGTGGAAAATGATGAAAAATCAGAATTCCTGTATGTTTATAATAATTTACCTTTAAAATTTATAGGAGAAAGGATAGAACAACCACTTAGACATCCACGATAATTGGTTATTATATAGCCACTATAACTCTTAACCACTATAATTCTCATTCTCTCTGTCTCTCTGTCTCTGTCTCTCTGTCTCTCTCTCTGTCTCTCTCTCTCTCTCTCTCTCTCTCTCTCTCTTTCTCTCCTTCTATCTTTTTTTCTTTTCTATGATAGCAAAAGTTTCAAGTTAATTAACCTCAAGCATATTTCCATCATTATTACTCTGTGACATGAAACTCCAGTCAGTATGTCTGTAATATTAGCAATAGGGACTTAATAACTAGTTCTTCTGGGCAATTAAAAATAAAGGCAATATCTTGCACTGTTCTGAGAAGGCCCAGCAGTCTCCCTGACCAACAACTCTTAGAAGGGTATTCCATATCAGACATTGGAATTCTCATTTAATACTTAGAATATTTCTACAGTGATGTTTTATACATCTTTAATTTGGCTAATCTTTCCTTGTATCCACATCTCTATCCATCACCTAGACCTATTCTCATTTGAAATTCTTCTACTCTCACTATTTCTCCATTGCTACTTTCATATCCCATGATATGGAGCTCGTTGGGAGCACTTGACTAAAATGTGAGAAGTGTTCTTTTGATTCCCCATCATCATCATCATCATCATCATCATCATCATCATCATCATCATCATCGTTGTTGTAGTTGACATCTTTGTCATCATCAAAACCATATGTTTGTTCTACTTGAAGTCACCAAGGCAAAAATTCAAAAGTTAATAATCATATACGATGTGGTCAGTTTTTAGATTACATGAACTCATATATAGCAGAAGACTGCTGGGTCTGATTTCAGTCAGAGAAGATATACCTAACCCTCAAGAGACTGGAGACCACAGGGAGTGGGGAGGTTCAGTGGAGTGGTGGATGGGAAGGTAGGGAGATCCTCATGGAAATGGGGAGGGAGGAGGAGGTATGGGATATGAAACATTCAGAGGGTGAGACTAGAAGGGTGATAAAATCTGGGGTATAAAAAAAGATTAAATAAAATTAAAATTAAAAATGAAAACAAGATATTCCTCTACTGACACTTCTCTGATAAGATCTGTACCTCATTTGTTAGATTATTGATGTTAACATGAACTCCCATTTCCTCCAGCTTTATTGACTGCAACAAACTATCTATTGCCCTGTTCCATACCATCCTAGCAGCTCTTCTTACCAGTTTTCTCATGAATCTGGGAAATCCATTATCTTAAGGACTCCGATAGCTCGGCCATGTGTAATGGGAAAAACGAACCTCAAAAAGTTCTCAGGCCTGTTTAACAAGATGTTCCAGCAAAGCTGAGCCAGTGGTGCAATTGCTTTTGCTCAGTCTTCCAGTTTTTGACATGATATACATGTGTTGCATGCATGAAGATTTTTGTATTTGTACAACTTGAGGATATTGGATTGACAGAAATTTTCCTATGAAACTTTCCTTGAGCATTGCTTCTCCTAAGCTTCTCCAAGAAAGTACTGAGAATACTAACCCTCCTGCTTTTAGGAAGATAGACTTACCAGTTCCTATCTAAAGGTCTTCCTAATGCTCTGGAGGTTGTGACTCAACACAGAGTTGCCAGAGATCTCCTTACAAGGCTCTGACTCCAAGATACTATTAGAACTTTGGCCCCTGATCTTAATTAAAAACAAAACAATCAGAAGAAAGAAAACTTTAAAAGGGAAACAAGATTTAGTGTGCTAGAAATTGGCAACAGAACATATTAGAAGTTTTTTCTTACTACACACTTTGACTATTAAGAATTAATAATACCCTGCTTGTGACATGACAATCTGTCCAGGCTGGCTTGTGTTTTTATTTTCTTGAAACTGCCAGAGCTACCAACCAGAGAATGAGCTGTCTCTAGATTCTTAAATTTTTGGCCATGGGGTTAATAAAGAAAAATTATTGAAAAGACATTTCTGTTCTGTCATTGTTAATCAATGATGAGGAAACTTATGACCAAGAGGAAGTTAAAGCACACATCCAATGATAAAAAATTATATGATCTTGTTTTTGTTGTTGTCGTTGTTGTTGAACAATATGAATCTATCCTTGCTTACTGAGTTCTATATAAATAAAGAAGCATTGTGATTGACAGTCAGTCAGGATGCAAGATTTCCCAGACCCTGATTCCTGGCTCACTCCTTATCTCCCCTGCAGGACCTATCTATAACTAAGGCTGAACAATGACACCCAAAAAAAAACTTCTGGCCCGAACTTCACAGTTTCTTTCAATGCTCTTTCCTGTTCACCATGTGGAGACTGCCCTACCTTTTGGCTGCTTTCCTTACCTACAGAAGAAGATTTAGTTTATAATCCCTTTTCTGTATCCTTTTTGACTCTATTTCCTGGTCAAAGCTATCAAGTTCTACTGGCTGAAGCTAGAATCTGGTCCTTTGTTTCATCTTTTCTTTATTTCATTTTCTCAAGTTGGAAGCTTTGGTGCATAGTCTCATCCTGACACAGCCACTGTCTTTATTCCATTCAGGCTTTTTTCAAAACATTTTTTTCTCACTTGAGCACAGGATTTGGTTCTAAAATTACATTTCCTTTGTTCTTTTTTCTCAAAATATATACTTTATATTTCTTTTTTCTCCTTTCCTCCTTTTCATTGTAGAACTGCATACGAGTAAATATCAAAAACCATATGAAAGAGTCATCACTAATCTTTATTGAAATCTTCTTCATTAATGGAAAACTCTTCCATTTAGCCTCTTAAAAATTTTTTAGGAGAAAGTAGAAAATCATTCCCCCTTTTGTCTCAAAATATCTCAAAAATGATCTCTAGGCCACTTTCTAATATTCTTCTCTGAAATGTTTTGTTCTTGTCCTGCACAGTGCATGTCATCTTCAATACTTTTGTAGTCCATGGTCCTATTACTATGTCACAGTAAATTCTACTTATAGCTTTCTACCACTTTTCTAGTCCAAAGACAGTGTTCCATATTTTTCCAAACAAGAGCACAAATACATCTTTTATTAAATTTTATTTTTAATTGAGATTTTTAAAATTTATTATACAGTCCAATTGATACACCTCTACCATTTGGTCCTCTGAAAGTTCCTCATCACATTCTTCCTCACCCATCTCCAAGAGGATATCTCTATATCCCCACATTCCCCACATCCTTCCAGTCCTCCACACTTTCTGGGGACTCAAGTCTCTCAAGGGTTAGGTGTATCTTCTATCATTGAGGAGAGACCATGCAGTTCTCTTCTCTGTATATGTTGAGTGCCTCAGACCAGCTAGTATGTGCTGCCTGGTTAATGGCTCAGTGTCTGAGCAATCTTGGGGGTTCAGTTTTGTTCAGATTTCTGGTCTTCATATGAGGTTGCCTTCTTCCTCAACTTCTTTTAGCCTTTACCTAGTTCAACCACAGGGGTCCCTGACTTCATATCATTGGTTGGGTGTAAGTATCTGCTTCTCTCCCAGTCATCTGCTTGTTGGAACTCTCAGAGGGCAACCATGCTAGTCTCCTGTCTATAAGAACACCACAGCATCAGTAATAGGATCAGGTCTTGTTGCATCTCTTTGTGATGAGTCCAAATTTGGGCTGGTCACTGGACCTCTTTTCCTTCAGTCTCTTCTCCATTTTTGTTCCTGTAGTTCTTTTATACAGGAACAATTTTGAGTCAGAGTTTTTGACTATGGGATGGCAACCCCATTCCTCCACTTGATGTCCTATTTTTGTACTGGATCTGGACAAACTGGCAACCTACAGATAGAAAAAATCTTCACCAACCCTACCTCTGATAGAGGACTAATATCCAAAATATATAAAGAACTAAAGAAGCTAATCTTCAACAAACTAAACAGCCTAGTAAAAAAAATGAGGTATAGAAGTATACCAAGAATTCACAACAGAGGAATCTCAAATGGCCAGGAAGTACTTAAAGAAATCTCCAAAATCCTTTGTCACCAGAGAAATACAAATCAAAATGATCCCAAAATTCTGCCTTACAGCAATTAGAATGGCTAAGATCAAAATTAAGGAGACAGTGAATGTTACAAAAAGGAGGAGAAAGAGGAACACTCCTCCATTGCTGGTGGGGTTGCAAACTGGCACAACCACTCTGGAAATCAATCTGGAGTTTTCTCAGAAAATGCATTCACCTGACAATCCAACTATACTACCCCTGGACATATACCCAAAAGATGCCCCACAGTGCCACAAAGGCACATGTTCTACTATTTTCATAGTAATCTTATTTGTGATAGCCAGAAGCTGGAAACAACCCAGATGCTCCACAACAAAACAATGGATAATGAAATTTACACAATGAACTACTATTCAGCTATTGAGAATGAGGGTATCATGAAATTTGCAGGCAAATGGATGCAACTAGAAAATATGACCCTGAGTGAGGTATCTCAGACCTAAATAAGACACATGGTATGTACTCACTAATGAGTGGATATTAGCCAAAAAAAGTACAGAATGCCCAGGATACAAGCCACAGGACTCAAAAAGTTTAACAAGCCAAATGGCCCAAGTGAAGATCTCTCAAATCTCCTTGCAAGGAAAAAGAACATAGAGGGCAGAGAGAGGGAGGAAATTGTCTGGGAGGAGGGAGCTGGACAGATAGGGGAAAAGGGGGAAATGATTAGGTATTGGGGGAGAGGGGTGTGGCAGAAAAAGGATTGAAGCCAGAGGGCCAGCAGAATGGATAGAAATATACAACCTCAGGAGGTGAGAGGTGGAGGGCTGGGCAGAACACCTTAGAATGTACCAGAGAAATAGGAGGTGAGAGAATGTCAAGACTCAAACAGACCTTAGATGAAATGCACAACATTGGATAAAGGGAACTTGTCCAATCCATCTCCTGTAGAAAACAGGGCAATGATTACTTCTTTAATAGCAATATAGCACTCCTTATTACCAGCTCATTTAATAGTGGTAGTTACTGTTTTATTATTTTAAAGTGATACTGTGATCAATACTACTTATAGAAAAATTTTATTTGGGTGTTTTTTTTTTTACAGTTTCAGAGGGTTATTTCATTATCATCATAATGGGAAGCAGAATGATATAGACACAGAGCTGGAGCACTATTGAGAAATTTACTTTCTGATCCACATACAGCAAATGGAGAGTGAGGGGGGAGAACCGACCCTGCTCTGGACTTTTGAAACCTCAAAGTCCACCGAAAGTGACACATTTTCTCTAACAAAGACATATCTACCCCAAGAAGATTATATTCTCTAATCCTTCAAACATTTCATGACCTGGGAACTAAGTATACAAAATATATGAGCCATTTCATTCAAACAACTACAGAGAGGGTATTATTAAAAGTACAAATGAAGGAAGGAAGGAAGGTAAATTAATAGAATGTTGTTTGAAAAATTCTTAGAGAATATCTATTTACCTAAAATTATAATAGGTATTATTTATTTTTACGGATATGTAGACATGCATAGATAAATATACATGCTCAAAATGATATAACTTGATATAGATAAAGAGATGACAGAGATAGATAGATGATAGATAGATTTTATATATACATACGTATATACATACATATATATATGTGTGTGTGTGTGTGTGTGTGTGTGTGTGTGTGTGTGTTTAAAGGGAGAGATGATACATAGATAGATAGATAGTTAGTTAGATAGATAGATAGATACATACATACATACATACATACATACATAGATACACAGATACATAGATAGATACATAAATACATAGAAAGGTAGTGTGGTGTTTTGGATATGCATGGTCAATGAAATATGCTAGTATTAGGTTGTATGTCCCTATTGAAGGAAGTATGTCACTGTGTTGGCAGACTTTGTGGGCTCCTAGTGCTCCTCCTAGTGCTGAGCAGTCAGTCTTCTCCTGACTGCCTTCCAGTCAAGATGTTGAACACAGCTCTCCTCCAGAAGGATGGATGCTTGCTGTCATGAAAATAATGGATGGACCCTCTGAAACTGTAATTCAGCTTCAGTTAAATGTTTTCTTTTATAAGTGTTACTTTGGTTATCACATCTCCAGAAATCCCTACTACAACAGACAGATAATCAGACAGATAGACTTGAAATTTACCTATTTGGGCAAACAATGCTTCCTACAAAAACATTGCCTATTTAAATAAAAGCAATGTCAGTCATGTGATAGTCCCTTTTAAATTATCAGTCAGAGTTGTCTAAGAGGCAACAGAAACCTAATAGAATGCTGTTGTTGGTGGTTGTTGCCTTTCTGATGCAGAAAACACCCCCTATTCCTGGTGATACCATGTTCTTTGAATACAGGACTCTGAAGACATGAGCAGAAAGCGATCTGAAGCTTTATTACTGAAAACCAGCATTCATGGTATGAGAACTGAAGTAGAACACTGTTGCTGGAGGCAACACACATGTAATAGTTGAGAATTAGGGAAATTAAGCAGGAATTGATCTGGAAAATTTCTCAAGAAAATGAGCTTGAAGGGTATCCAAAGACATTTGGCAAGATGCTATGGGAGAAATATGTACCAATATCCTACCAAGCTGCAAAATCTATGAAACACCATGACCAACCCTATAAAATATCAAGAGTGGCACAATAAAGAATCATGTAATTATCTATAGCAGCACTGTAATTGTACTTTAAAGTACATTTCATATTAGGCAACTCAGGACTTGTTTTATAAGCCTAACAAGGTACCAGTGGCTGAAGAAGTCATTGACCCTGCAGGAAAATCCACTACTGGTACTTTTGCAAACCAGTTTGTGTTCTAGCTGAATTCTAAATATTATCTTCATCACCCCTCTTCAAGAAAGATTATTTTGGAACATAAAAATTATGACAGAAATTTACCATCTCTCAAAATGAAGGTATAATAAGCTATTCTGGCCTCTAATGGCACACATATAATCTAACACTTAACCAAAATGCTCAGGGAAAATTGCTAAAGAATAGGAAGAAAGATTTCAAAAGCCAGAGGACTAGTTACCATACTTCTAGAAAATGTGTTCTCTATACAAGTAGGAAATGTCCCTCATGCAATCTCAACCTTTGGGTCACCTAAAGAAGAACTGAGTAGTTACATCCAATTACAAGTCAAAACATGTACAAAAATCTCATTAAAATAATGTTTATGGCTCATAGAGTTTAGTGTCAATAAAACAGAATATTAATACAGCTACAAAAAAAGCTATGAAGAAAGTTATAATCTAAATAAAGATCTACTACATGGCTCAGTTCTATGACACTTGTGATTCTAATTTTTAGCAAGTGAACATTGAAATCAATTATAATCATTCCTGGGATAAGTGTCATGTTTTGTGGTATGTTCTGATTCACTTCTAATTGAATCATTTGCCTTGACTACTTTCTAGTCCTCTGGGTCATATCTTTTTCTGCATGAGTGTTTTTGGAGGCTCTGGAGTGAATTACTTTCTACCTGTGGATGTCACACTTGCATAGAACAAGCAGGTGGTATTCGCATGGCTCGTTCACCACACTCTAGAGATCATATGAATGAGTGAGCCATCTGAAATCTAGCCCTTTATTTTCCCACAAGTGTCATGCCACAATTTTCTACAAAACATAAATTTAGATACCTCAGTATTGTTTTGAAATGACTTTCTTTAATATTGTAGCAGACGTATCATTTAATATCATTAATCATTGTTTTATAGCATGAAATATATGTTCAAATGTTTTGTTGTCTCTAATATTAGGATAACTGAAAAAATAGATTTTATTGGATATTTTCATTATTACATTTCAAATGTTAGCATTTTCCCTGGTTTTCCTCCACATCCTGGAAAACCCCTATCCCATCCTCCCTCACTCTACTTCTGTGAGGCTGTTCCTCCAACCACCACACTCCCACCTCCTCACCTTCAATTCCCCTACTCTGGGGCAACTAGTAAGTCTTCATTGAACCAAGGATCTTTCCTCGATGCCTGACAAGGAAATCCTCAGCTACATATGCATCTGGAGTCATGTGTACTCCTTGGTTGATAGCTTAGTTCCTGGGATCACTTGGGGAGGGGTCTGGTTGGTTGATATTATTGTTTTTCCTATGGGTTGCAAACCCCTTCAGCTCCTGCAGTCCTTTCTTTATCCATTGGGGACCCCATCCTCAATCAAATGTTTAGCTGTGAGAATGCACCTCTGTATTTTCAAGGCTCTGACAGGGCCAATCAGGAGACAGCCATATCAGGCTCCTTTCAGCAAGCATTTCTTGGCATCCACTCATATTTCTTTTAAGTACAAAGAACTTCTATTGAATCCCCTTACTTGTATTTCTAATAGAGTATAAAACTGCTATATTAGTATGTCTGTCTTAGTCACTGTTTTCTTTCTTTTTTTTTTGATTTTTTTTATTGTATATATTCTATATTTACAATTCATTTCCCTTTTTCTGATTCCCCACCCCCAAATGTCCCACATGTCCTTTTCCCTCCCCCTGCTCCCGCATCCACCCCCTCCCACTTTACTGTTCTTGTACTCTCCCACAATGATGTTTTGGTCCATTCTAGCACCAGTGTCCACTCCTTTCTTCTTGTGAGACATCACTTGATATGTGATTTGTGTCTTTGGTGTTCCAAGCTTCAAGGCTAATATCCACTTATCAGTGACTGTATACCATGGGTATTCTTTTGAGACTGGGTCACCTCACTTAGTATGACATTCTCCAGCTCCATCCATTTCTCTAAGAATTTCATGAATTCATTGTTTCTAATGGCTGAATAGTACTCCATTGTGTATATATACCACATTTTTTGTATCCATTCCTCTGTTGAGGGACATCTGGGTGCTTTCCAGCTTCTGGCTATTATATATAAGGCTGCTATGAACATAGTGGAGCTTGTATCCTTATTGCATGCTGGGGAATCTTCTGGGTATATTCCCAGGAGTGGTATGGCTGGGTCCTCCGGAAGTATCATGCCCAGTTTTCTGAAGAACCGCCATACTGATTTCCAGAGTGGTTGTACCAGCTTGCATTCCCACCAGCAGTGGAGGAGTGTTCCTCTTTCTCCACATCCTCGCCAACACCTGATGTCTTCTGAGTTTTTAATCTTAGCCATTCTGACTGGTGTGAGGTGAAATCTCAGGGTTGTTTTAATTTGCATTTCCCTAATGACTAGTGATGTTGAACATTTTTTAAGGTGTTTCTCAGCCATCCGAATTTCTTCAGGTGAAAAGTCTTTGTTTAGCTCTGTACCCCATTTTTGGATAGGGTTATTTGGTTTTCTGGGGTCTAACCTCTTGAGTTCTTTGTATACATTGGAGATTAGCCCTCTGTCGGATGTGGGGTTGGTGAAGATTTTTTCCCAATTTGTTGGTTGCCGATTTATCCTTTTGACAGTGTCTTTTGCCTTACAGAAACTTTGTAGTTTTATGAGGTCCCATTTGTCTATTCTTTCTCTTAGAGCATAAGCAATTTGTGTTCTGTTCAGGAATTTTTCCCCTGAGCCAATGTCCTCAATGGTCTTCCCCAGTTTCTTTTCTATTAGTTTTAGTGTGTCTGGTTTTATGTGGAGGTCTTTGATCCACTTGGAGTTGAGCTTAGTGCAAGGAGATAAGAGTGGATCAATTCTCATTCTTCTGCATGTTGACCTCCAGTTGAGCCAGCACCATCTGTTGAAAAGGCTATCTTTTTTCCACTGGATGTTTTCAGCTCCTTTGTGGAAGATCAATTGGCCATAGATGTGTGGGTTCAATTCTGGGTCTTCGATCCTATTCCATTGATCCGCTTCCCTGTCACTGAACTAATACCATGCAGTTTTTAATACCACTGCTCTATAATATTGCTTGAGGTCTGGGATATTGATTCCCCCAGAAGTTCTTTTGCTGTTGATGATAGTTTTAGCTATCCTTGGTTTTTTGTTATTCCAGATGAATTTGAGAATTGCTCTTTCTAACTCTATGAAGAACTGAGTTGAAATTTTGATGGGGATTGCATTGAATCTGTATATTACTTTGGGCAAGATTGCCATTTTGACTATATTAGTCCTGCCAACCCATGAGCATGGAAGATTTTCCCATTTTCTGATGTCTTCTTCAATTTCCCTCTTCAGAGAACTGAAGTTTTTGTCGTATAAATCTTTCACATGTTTGGTTAGCGTCACTCCAAGATACTTTATATCATTTGTGGCTATTGTGAAGTGTGTCATTTCCCTAATTTCTTTCTCGGCCTGCTTATCCTTCGCGTATAGGAAGGCTACTGATTTACTTGAGTTGATTTTATAGCCAGCCACTTTGCTGAAGTTGTTTATCAGTTGCAGGAGTTCTCTGGTGGAGGTTTTTGGGTCACTTAAGTAAACTATCATATCATCTGCAAATAGTGATAGTTTGACTTCTTCCTTTCCGATTTGTATCCCTTTTACTTCCCTCTGTTGTCGAATTGCTCTAGCTAGTACCTCAAGTACTATATTGAAGTGATATGGCGAGAGGGGACAGCCTTATCTAGTCCCTGATTTTAGAGGGATTGCTTCGAGTTTTTCTCCATTTACCTTGATGTTGGCTACTGGTCTGCTGTATATTGCTTTTACTATGTTTAGATATGGGCCTTGAATTCCTGTTCTTTCTAGGACCTTTAGCATGAAAGGATGCTGAATTTTGTCAAATGCTTTTTCAGCATCCAATGAGATGACCATGTGGTTTTTTTCTTTGAGTTTGTTTATCTAGTGGATTACGTTGATGGATTTCTGTATATTGAACCATCCCTGCATCCCTGGGATGAAGCCAACTTGATCATGGTGAATGATCGTTTTGATGTGTTCTTGGATTCGGTTGGCAAGTATTTTGTTTAGTATTTTTGCATTGATATTCATAAGAGAAATTGGCCTGTAGTTCTCTTTCTTAGTTGGATCTTTGTGTGGTTTTGGTATCAGGGTAATTGTGGCTTCATAGAATGAGTTGGGTAGTGTTCCTTCTGTTTCTATTTTGTGGAATAATTTGAAGAGTATCGGTATCAGGACTTCTTTGAAGGTCTGATAGAATTCTGCACTAAAACCGTCTGGTCCTGTGCTCTTTTTGGTTGGAACACTGTCTATGACCCCTTCTATTTCTTTGGGGGTTATGGGTCTGTTTAGACGATCTATTTGATCCTGGTTTAATTTTGGTATTTGGTATCTGTCTAGGAAATTGTCCATTTCCTCCAGATTCTCCAGTTGTGTTGAGTATAGGTTTTTGTAGTAGGATCTGATGATTTTTTGAATTTCCTCAGTTTCTGTTGTTATATCTCCCTTTTCATTTCTAATTTTGTTAATTTGAATACTGTCTCTGTGCCCTTTAGTAAGTCTGGCTAGGGGTTTATCTATCTTGTTGATCTTCTCAAAGAACCAGCTCCTGGTTTTGTTGATTCTTTGTATGGTTCTCTTTGTTTCAACTTGATTGATTTCAGCCCTGAGTTTGATGATTTCCTGTCTTCTACTCCTCCTGGGTGAAATTGCTTCTTTTTGTTGCAGAGCTTTCAAGTGCGCCATTAAGTTGCTAGTATATGCTCTCTCCTGTTTCTTTTTGGAGACACTCAGGGCTATGAGTTTTCCTCTAAGCACTGCTTTCATTGTGTCCCATAGATTTGGGTATGTTGTGCCTTCATTTTCATTAAGTTCTAAGAATTCTTTGATTTCTTTCTTTATTTCTTCCTGGACTAAGGTATCATTGAGTAGAATATTGTTCAGCCTCCAAGCGTATGGGGATTTTCTGTTGTTTTTTGTTGCTATTTAAGAACACTCTTACTCCATGGTGATCTGATAAGAGGCATGGGATTAGTTTGATCTTTTTATATTTGTTGAGATCTGTCTTGTGTCCAATTATATGGTCGATTTTGGAGAAGGTACCATGAGGGGCTGAGAAAAAGGTATAGTCTTTTGCTTTAGGGTGAAATGTTCTATATATATCTGTTAAATCCAATTGCTCCAAAGTTTCGATGAGTTTCTCCGTGTCTCTGTTTAGTTTCTGTTTTCCTGGTCGGTCCACTGTAGATAGTGGAGTATTGAGGTCCCCCACAATCATTGTGTTAGGTGCAATGTGTGCTTTGAGCTTTAGTAAGGTTTCGTTTACAAATGAGGGTGCCCTTACATTTGGAGCGTAGATGTTTAGAATTGTGAGTTCCTCTTGGTGGATTCTTCCTTTGACTAGCAGGAAGTGACCTTCTGTGTCTCTTTTGATGACTTTGGGTTGAAAGTCAATTTTATCTGATATTAAAATGGCTACTCCAGCTTGCTTCCTGTGACCATTTGCTTGCAAAATTGTCTTCCATCCTTTTACTCTAAGGTAGTGTTTGTCTTTGACTCTGAGGTGTGTTTCCTGTAAGCAGCAAAATGTAGAGTCCTGTTTCAGTATCCAGTCTGTTAGTCTATGTCTTTTTATTGGGGAGTTGAGTCCATTGATGTTAAGAGATATTAAGGAATAGAGATTATTACTTCCTGACATTTTTGAAGTTATTTTTGTTTTTGAGTAGTTATCTTCCTTTGAGTTTGATGGAAGAAGTTTACTGTCTTGCTTTTTCTTGGGTGCCATTTCCTTCCTTGTGTTGGAGTTTTCCTCCTATTATCCTTTGTAGAGCTGGGTTAGTGGAAAGATATTGTGTAAATTTGGTCCTGTCATGGAATATTTTGATTTCTCCATCTATGTTGATTGAGAGTTTTGCTGGGTATAGTAGTCTTGGCTGACATTTGTTTTCTCTTAGGGTCTGCATGAGGTCTGCCCAGGATCTTCTAGCTTTCATGGTTTCTGGAGAGAAGTCTGGTGTGATTCTGATAGGTCTTCCTTTATATGTTACTTGGCCCTTTTCTCTTACTGCCTTTAATATTCTTTCTTTGTTTAGTACAATTGGGGTTTTGATTATTATGTGACGGGAGGTGTTTCTGTTCTGGTCCAGTCTGTTTGGAGTTCTGTAGGCTTCTTGTACATTCATGGGCATCTCTCTCTTTAAGTTAGGAAAATTTTCTTCCATAATTTTGTTGAAGATATTTGCTGGCCCTTTAAGTTGTAGATCTTCACTCTCATCTATCCCTATAATCCTTAGGTTTGGTCTTCTCATTGTGTCCTGGATTTCCTGGATGTTTTGGGTTACAAGCCTTTGGATTTTGTGTTTTCTTTGACTGTGGAGTCAATGGTTACTATGTTATCTTCAGCATTGGAGATTCTTATTTCTTTCTCTTGTATTCTGTTGTTTATGTTTGCATCTACGACCCCTGTTTTCTTCCCAAGGTTTTCTATCTCCAAGGTTGCCTCCTTTTGTGATTTCTTAGTTGTTTCTACCTCTGTGTTCAGATCTTGGATGGTTTTGCTCAGTTCCATCATTTGTTTGTTTGTGTTTTCATGTAATTCTTTAATATATTTTTGTGCTCCCTCTTTCATGACTTCTGCCTGTTGTTTCAAGTTCTCCTGCATTTCTTTAACTGATTTTCTCACTTCCTCTTTATTGGTTTCTGTCTGATGGCCCATATTCTCCTGGAGTTCTTTAAGTGTTTTTTGTGTTTGGATTGTAAGAGCTTCTACTCTATTGATGTTCCCCTGCATTTCTTTAAGAGATTTGTTTATGTCTTTTTTGTGTTCCTCTAGGAGCATCATGACCTGTGCTTTTATATCTAACTCTTGTTTTTCTGGTGTGCTGGGGTATCCTGGACTTGCTGTGGTTGGCGAATTGGGTTCAGATGGTGCCATATTGCCTTGATTTCTGTTAATAATGTTCCTACGTTTGCCTTTTGCCATCTCTTTATCTCTGGCGTTAGTTGGTCTTATTGTAGATGGCGCCCTGCTGAAAGCACAGCATGCCTGTCCCCAGGAGACAGATCCCTTCTGGTAGCTTGTCTGTGCTGGACTATGCTCGCTCTGAGTCCAGGTCCCTGACTCCAGCTGCTAGAGTTCCGAGGAGGCCAGGTGGCCCCTCGCTGCTAGTCTGCTCAGAGAGCCGGTCCAGGCCGGTAGTCTGCACCCGCAGCTGAGCTTTCTGTGCCAGGATCTCCTGCAGAGCTAAGCTAAGCTATAACTCTGGCCACGCACCTGATCCCAGCTGCTCACTGCATCCAGTGTGCCCGCTGTTTGCGCGTGCAGGGGTCTGGGGCAAGATGGCTGCCCCTGCTGAAAGCACCGCGTGGCCTTGGCTGAGCTGCTCGTACCCGGCTCTGCTGCTCCCTTCTGGCTGCATTGTCTGTGCTGGACTATGCTCGTTCTGAGTCCAGGCCCCTGACTCCAGCTGCTAGAGTGCCGAGCTGTGCCCCGAGGCGGCCCGGTGGCCCCTCGCTGCTAGTCTGCTCAGAGAGCTGGTCCCAGCCGGTAGTCTGCACCCGCAGCTGAGCTTTCTGTGCCCGGATCTCCTGCAGAGCTAAGCTAAGCTATAACTCTGGCCACGCACCTGATTCCAGCCGCTCACTGTGTCCAGTGTGCCTGCTGTTTGCGCGCGTGGGGGTCTCCACTGTTTTCTTTCTATGAAGAAGTACAATGACCAAGGAAATTTATATGAAAAACAAACAAACAAAACAACAACAACAACAACAACAACAACAAACAGTTAATGGGAGCTTGCTTACAGTTTCAGAGCTTTAGTTCATTATCATTATGACAGAAAGTATGGTCACATGAAGTCACGCTGCAGTAGAACCTTAAAGCTACTGTGATCATTGAGTTTATTGAGTGGGAGGGAGGGAGAAAGGGAGAGAGAGAGAGAGACAGAGAGAGACAGAGAGACAGAGAGAGAGAGAGAGACAGAGACAGAGACAGAGACAGAGACAGAGAGAAACAGAGACAGAGACACAGAGACAGACACAGAGACAGAGAGACTAGGTCTGGCATTGTCTTTGAAATCTCAAAGCCCACCCTAGAGAGAAACTTCTTCCAATGCAACACCTACTTCAAAAGGCTACACTTCTTCATCCTTCTAATCTTCTGAAAGAGTGCTACTCCCTGGTGACAAAGCATTCAAATATATGAATCTATAGAGGCATTTTTATTCAAACCACACCAGTAAATGAGAAAATAAAATCACCAAATATTATTTTGAAAATATTAACAACAGTGCAATGGCTTTTACAAATTTACTACCATAAAGTTAGGGATAATGGACATTATTTATTTGAACTGCAATACTGAAGCTGATGTTTTACTGGCTAACAATATAAAATAGAATGACAGGTTGCAAAAGTAGTTCTTTTATTATATTGCAAAGCAAAATACTGGAATAGAGAAATGTACTTTGTTCTATTTGCAACTATGAGTGGAAAGACTCTGAATTAAATTACTCTGAACAAATTTTACTTTTCTATTCAAAGACATACTGCAGAAATATAACAAACACAAACTCAAGTAGAATCAATTTGTCTGGTCCATTACTTCTCCTCTTCACTCTAAAGGACCACTTAAAGTCAGGATGACATTAGCATGGTCAATTGTCAACATAATGGATTAAATCTGTCAAAAGAAATAGTCTTTTCAGATCTTCAGTAGAGTAAATCTTTCTGTAAATAAGGTTATGATTGGAGAAAATCATATAATGGCCATTGCCTGATATAATCAGTATAGAATCTCTGCTTTAGAGTTTAAAAGGCCTGGTTTGGAGCCCCTGAAATATGGTAAGGCACTAACTCATACCCTACAGAGCTACCTGGTAAATGTGCAAGCAAAGCTACCTAAGAAGTAAAACAATTTTATATCCCTAATAAATTCCTAATTTTTATAAATTGTATAAAATTTGTGGTAAATTTTATAATTCTTGGGAGTTATAATTTTAGATCTGATAAAATTTATGTAAAAACCTCAATCTGAATCAAATCTGTCTGATGATTATTGATTTACATGATGTCCAGAAGAAAATAATAATTAAAGCCTATAACTTCCCATGACTGTATTGTAGACATTCAGGAATAAATATCCTTCTACACAAGAACTTATACTTAATAATTTTCATTAACAATTGAATTGATAATTGTGAAAACTTTGCAATATCACAATATTCTTCAATATGGAAAGTAAAACAAATTGTAGACTATTCAATGTCATAATGTAATGATATTCAAGAATAAAAGAGAAAACCATAGATTGATTCATAAAGCATTGTAGTTCATATATAATTATATTTAATGGAATGAAGCTATGGAATTGAGTGTGTGTGTGTGTGTGTGTGTGTGTGTGTGTGATTCTATTTATATAAAGTTTAAGAACAGGTAAACATACATAATTGATGGTTGTTGGTAAGAGGGAAAAATACTGCATACATGTGGAACAAATAAGCGATATTAGCAAAAGTTTTCAGTAGTTATTGAGTGGATTTTTTGTTTTGTTTTAAAGAGGTATACATAAATACTACTATAAACAAGGGAAAACACCTTAAAATCCTATGCAAGCTGTAGCTATCATGCAGTTACAGACTGAAATCAAAGCCTGAATATATTAAGAGATGTTTAGCTCTTTATTTTTAGAATAATATACTTATTTGTTTCCAAAGAATTAAATCATTTTAATGCTCAATTTCAAAATTTAAGCTGAAATTTTATCTTAGTCACATTAAGTGCATAATTTGTCACCTCACATGACCAGAATGCCAAAGTAAAAACATGTACTTGATCAACGTTTGCTCAAACCAGTTCTGCTTCAGAGATATTTGGGGAATAGAGCTGTTGAAAGTTGCAGCAGTTCCATACATTTTCATTTTTTTTTCTTAACTTGTCGACTTTGTTCATTGAAAATGTCATACCTTCACAAGGTGTCTTTTGTTTTATTATCACTCCTTCAAGCTGTTGCCATCTTCTTTCCAACAGTTATTCAACCCTTCCTCACTATTGGTCCCTTCTGGAATTCATGTTGTATTGTTTTGTTACCCCCAGATGTTATGCAGGACAGTCTGTGTGGCCACACATTTGTGGATATCCAGTGGAGTTGGGTGGGATAAGCATTTGATAAAAAACTGACATCAGTGACTGTCCCTCCTCTGGAATCCATCCTTTAGCAATAATTTAATGTAGGAAGAAGAAGTAGCATGAATCCTCTCCTGATCTATTGTTGGTCCTGATATTTTGCAAACCCAGTGCTGTCAAAAGCATCTGCTGTGAAATCACATTTGCAATGATTATGCTATATCTTAAAGATAGAATTTCACGTTTTCTACCTTTATATTTATTTTTTCTCTTCCCTGTTCACCAGTATTTAATGAGCTCTAGCAAGGATTGTACGTCTGTCTGTTTGCTGCTAACCACTCAATCATCACTTATGCCAAGCATCTCATGCAGTCACGAATACATACAATTAACCATCATTCAGCTCAAAGAGAAGGTTCTCTGATTAAGAATGACATGTGTGTGCACTAGACCTTCTGTACACATCCTGTGGTAGTTTAGTTTCAGAATTTCTTTGGATTTATAACAATGGGAATGGGAGAATGATTCCTTTTCCTGCTTATGAGACCCTTTGCCTCCTATTATGTTGCCTCATCTACCCGTATTATGAGGGTTTATCACTACTATTACTGAATCTTGTTATGTTGTATGGAGCACTGGAGTGTGTATGTGAGCGCTATGGTGGAATATATTGTATGAGAGAAGAATAAAGACAAAAATGAACATAGCATTTGTTTATGAGTATAAATATAAATATTGAAATTTAAATCTGGGTATCATTTTTTTCTAGCTAAACCACAATCATGAATCCTCTTCTGCTATCTAGATCCACCAGAAGTAAATTATTTATAGGTTTTATATTACTATAAATATATTTTATTGGATCCAGTTTTGTAAACCCAGAACAGAGAAATCTTGGGGGGGGATGATTGGGGAATGTTTGGGGGGGAGAGGAATTATGGGATGTGTGGTGGGAGGGAACTGGGAAAGGGGAAAGTCTTTGGAATGTAAACATAGAATGTAGAAAATAAAAATTAAAAAAAAAACAACAAAAAAAACCCCCCAAAAACAAATATATTTTATCCAGTGAAGTAACCTACAAATATGATTTAAGAGTTGTTGTTTACTAAGCAATGGCATGTCACTACTGCACTAGTTGACACCTCTTGCCTGATACGTAGCATTCAGAGCAGAGGAGAACCACTAATATCTTAATGTATGATTAGCTAAAGTTTTCCATTAAAGGAGAATCTAATAATATGTAGTTTTAGTTATCAAACAACAAATATATTCCTATATCAGTTTAAGACACATTAATTAATTAATTAATTAATTAATTTTATTAGTACTTTGATTTATACTTTGTTTTGGCCCCATTTGGGGGATTTTTGCCCCCACCCACCTACTCCTGCCTCCCTGCTGTCATATTCCCCTACACTGGGGCATCAAGCCTTCATGGGACCAAGGGCCTCTTTTCCCATTGATGCCGGACAAGGCCATCCTCTGCTACATATATAACTGGAGTCATAGGTCACTCCATGTGTACTCCTTGGTTGGTGGTTTAAACCCTAGGAACTCTGGTTGGTTGATATTGTTGTTCTTGCTATGGGGTTGCAAACCCCTTCAGCTTCTTCAGTCATCTAACACTTCCATTGGGGATCCTGTAATCAGTTCAGTGGTTGGCTGCGAGCAGGATAACACATATTTACATGGAGCAAAAACAAATGCTTATTCATCTGCTATTAATATATAAAATATTTTGAAAAGTGTTTTTCTTCATTCAAGAGGAAATGCAAAAGGAAAGTTAAAAGAAGTTTGTGACAGTTTAGAAAATAATGTCATTTGATAACTAAAATATTTAAATGGAAAACATGGGATATATGCTTAATATACATACTGAAATGAAATGTAAACAGGAGATAAATTTTCTTAAATGCTTTATATTAGTACAATTGTGTTCCTGAAAAGAAATCATATGGCAATAAAATTTACTTAGCAAATACCATATTTGATATCACTTTTTTTAGGTAGTTTGATTAGTCCTTCAAAACTAATAAAGTGTCTAACAAAAATTCTTTCCTTAGTGTTTGAAATTTTCGTTGTTGACACCATTTTTTGTATAGATCTTTTATTTCTAGGTATTTTGGGTTTGAAGAAACTGAATGGAATTGACTTCTTGATTTTGTTTGCTTGTATTGGTTAGTGATATGTAGGAATTACTATTTTTTGCATGTTGACTTTGAGTTATTCTACTTTGTCGGGAATATTTATTAATTCCAAGTATTTAATTGTAGGATCTTTAGGGTCAAATATAAAAGATAATACTGTCTAACATAGGGATAATTTGACAACGTCCTCTCCTATTTTACATTCCTCTAATTTGTTTTTGTCATCTAAGACGTGGGGGGTGGACTAAAATGTCATAAGTTTGTGATTGCAAAATTTGTCACAGTAAAAGACTCTAGAATTTCTTGGGAGACAGACCTCCAACAGCCTATGGAACCTCATCTTTATTAAGTTAATTGCTATATGAAAACCTATCTTAGTTATGAGTGACAGCATTTTATTGAACCCGAGTTATCCCCAAGAGAAAGAAGTATTCTAACCAATGAGCTATTTCTTCAAACCATTTTATCTCCTTCTTCTCCTTTTTGACAAATAGTATAGTGTGAAGACATTTCTCAAGCCACTGCAGATTTGCTAACATACTGAAGTATAGTGTAGATCACTGAGGTAATTAAATGATCTCTCTCAAAAAAAGACTTAGTTTATGGATATGTTAGGTAGTATAGAAACTTTCTCCTAACTTTTATTGTAGTTTGAATTAAAGAATTTGGGTTTCATTTTAAAACACAGAAATACTATAAGAATGTATTTTTCCAGGGTTAGGAGTGTGGGACTACCTTCAATAATCTATTGTAGCTATGATTTGCCTCATATTTTAGGAGAAGCATCCCTTTGCCAGCTGAAGATAGTTTCTGTAATTGAGCAAATTCTATGTGAATTGTGATTTGGTATTACAGGAACATGTCTGAGGGTAGAAAAATGACATAGCCCCAATAGGTGGGGTAAGTGGTTGTTGGCTTTTCAATGGCTGGGTTACAGTTTGTTAGTGGCCATGTTCAAAGTAGAAATAAGAAGAAAGAAATTAAATTCAGGTCTCTATCTTTGTCCTTTCCTTTATCCTTATTTCTCTTTTAATAGTGGGGTTTGAAACTGGGGGATAAATGGTGCCAAAGAGAAGAACCCACAAAGTAGCAAAGAGTAGCTATATATGATAATGGATTGAGAGACTAGATTATCACAAATTGATCCTTGCTTCAACACATTTCCTATGTCCCATAGACTGGGGTGTTTCAAAAAAAAATGACCCCTATAGGCACATCTATTTGAATATTAGTCATCAAAGAAATGGTATTTCTTGAGAAGAAAGAGAATGTGTGGCTTTTTTGGGAAGAAGTGGTAGACTGGAATTGGGTTTAAGTATTTCAAAAGCCCAAGCCAGGTCCAAATTTTCTATCTTTCTGCTACCTGATCCAGATATCGATCTCTCAACTAGATTTTAGAACATACACATATATATGTGCATGCACACATATGCACACACACACACACACACACACACACACACACACACAAACATACAATGTTCTAAGTATAATTTTTAAAATTGCCTTATGCCCTCAAATATTATCTGCCTTAAAAACAGCATATAGGTATTAGAAAAAACATACATTTTGAAAATGATTAGTATAAACACTGGATGATGATGACTCATTCTCAAGATTAAGAAAAATAATATAGTGAAATGGCAATATTGCAACTCTAAATAGTCAATGTTAATACATTTCCCATAAAATTGTAATAATATTGTTCAAGAAAGAAAATTTGATCTTAAAATTCACTTGCACAGAGAAATGTTTTCCAAAGCTGAGCTAGGGATTAGAACAACAAGTTTTGTTTTGGTTTATTTTGTTTTGTTTTTAAGAAAATGGAAGTTATCAATTCCTGATTTCACATGTGCCAAAGAGGCATAGTATAAGACATGGTACTAACAAAAAGCCAAACATGGTGATGTATGCAATAAAAGAGAGGTCCTAAAAGTATACCTTTGAAACTATAACAACAATATGAACTTGACAATGGTGTCGCACACATGCATTAAATAAAAGATATTTCCTTCAAGAAATAATGCTGGAAGAACTGGCTAATTGAATGCATAATATGAATATAGATTCATACTCTATAACAAAGTAAATTTAACACATGCCATAGATCTTAGATTAAAACATGAAACTCTGAATTAGCTATAGGCATGGCCAAGAACATATCTCAGGAAAGAGTCATATCAAAAAGCTTTCTCAAAAGAACTCTGTAACTCAAGGAAAAAAGAACTGAAGAATAGATTGAACTAAGCTATAAAATGGTCAGAATAAATGTCATATATAAAACAAATTGTCCACATGAAGTTATTTGTTATGTATAATATGTGTGCAAATATGAATTTCATTTGGAAGGATTTTCAGCAAACTCTACGGTTTCATTAATGAATTATCCATTGACTTTAAAGCATTTCAGGAGTTGACATAAAGGTGATTTAGTAAGGTTCATCCAATTCCTGCAATAATCAGCAAAAACAGGGAAATGTCTCAAGATAATAGATTTCAAAACCAGGAGTCAGAGCACAACAGAATGAGAACATTCTATATGTCAGGGTGCCCTTCAACTAACCTTTAGGTTTAGCTTTCTACTTTTGAAAGTTTTCTGCTCTTTACCATTTAACATTATCTGTTCAATATTGCAGAGTATGCATAAGTGAATTTCATTTAAGAGGTTTCTATAGCTTATCCAAAATTGAGATTAGAATAATTATTTTTAAACTTGACAGATATAATCAGTTTTTAATTTATCTTTATATATATTTATTTTATAGTTTATTATGAAGAAATGCTACAATTACAAATGCAATACATACCAAAATCAGATATAAAGACTATAAAACTCATTCAATTTTACACAGTTAATAGCTCCCTTTACAGTAGAAGGTGTAGAGCTTCTCATTGTATTCTATAATATTTGTAGCAAATAGGAACAGGTCACACTCCCATGAGCAGTTGCTACAAAACTTGGACACCATAGTTTTGTGGATGTGTGCACTTTTTGTTTTTGTTTTTTTTATTGTTGTAATTTTGTTTTTATCTATCTCAATTTTTAATTTTTTGCATTTAATTTTTTTAAGGAGGCCAGGCAGTGGTGGTATATGCCTTTGATCCCAGCACTTGGGAGGCAGAGGCAGGCAGATTTCTGAGTTTGAGGCCAGCCTGGTCTACAGAGTGAGTTCCAGGACAGCCAGAGCTACACAGAGAAACCCTGTCTTGAAAAAAACAAAACAAAACAAAATTTCAAGGAGAGTTAACACATATATATGGGAAGTCATGACAGATTTGAAACACAAAATAACTAAATTCTGTTTTATATCCTTTTTCTTATAAAATAATTACAGAATTGTTTGATGAAGTGTTGCCTGAGTCTGTATCTATGCACTCCATGACTGACCCATGGCCAAAGAGGGTGCTGTATCTAGACCTGAAGGTACAGATGGTTCTAAACTTCCAAATGTTCACATTCAAGGTCTTCTGCATTTCCAGCAAATACTGTTTTTTTTTTTTTTAGTCATCGCTCCAGCCCCAGTATTCCCAGTATTCTTAACTAATATTTTACAGTCCAATAAAAATTCCCTACTTAATAAAATTAAGCAATCAACAGGAAGTATAGCTTTGGAATTTCATGACATCACTGGAATAATTTCTGCAGATCCTCAAATTGATTTCCATAAAATTTTACTTTTGTATCTAGACTTGCTTTTTTTCTCCTTATCTTCCCAGTTACTTTGATTTCTTCACTTGACATTTTTTCAAGAGTGAATCTTTTGAGCATGATTTGAAAAGTTTTGGTGTAATTGCACACAGAGATGAAAGGTTCCAGTCTCAACAAATAATAATTTTGAATTAGTTTATGGTATATTTTCAGAAAACTCAGTGTTTACCATAGTTATTTTTCTCTGTATCCTGCTATGGTATTTTCCTAAAGAATACATGTTATAATCCTTGTCATGGGATACATAACTGAAGCAGCTGACCACTTGTAGATACTCAGTCCCCATCAAGAGAGATCCACATGTCTCCATCAAAAGATAACCACATATCTTTCCTTTATCCCTATCAAGGCAGAATATACACATGGTATTAAGATTCCTTGTGAAAATGAACCTTCTTTTCTGTGCTTCTTTCCAGAAAATCATCCATTTTCTTTATTAGTCTGCTTTCCAACTTCCTAAACATTGTTGCCATAAATTTTCTTGTTCCTCATTCATTTTGATGATAATGCCTTAAATGCATGCCCTATGTTCATGTCAGATTTTCACAAGTGAAAAAATAAGTAAATATCCAATAATACAGTTTCTTTATAAATATAAAAATATTATATTTGATTTTGATATGCAGATAGAATGCAAATATATACAGTTGGGGTAGACAGGTCAAAACAATGGCTCTTGCAAACATTCAGAGAAAGTTTATACATTTTAGTAAATATTATAAATCCCTATGTTAGCATTTCCCTATTAAATAATACTTTAAAATGCATATCACAATTGAGGCAACAGCTTTAACTTCTTGCTACTCATATAATTCTGACATTCAGAAAGTTTTATAGTAGAAAAATTTTATTGAATACAGGCTGTGTATAAAATTAGTATAATCATGGGAGTAAAATATGTCTTTAGTTTGCAGGATTCTGGTACATATAAAATATCTACTACTCATTGATAATATTAGAAATCTAGGTAGTATCTATATTGATGAGATCACAGTGCAGTATTGTAGAATTTCCTGTCAAATCTCAAGAGATTTGAATACACACATAAAAGCCAGAGATGAATAAGGGAAGTTTCAAATCACACAGAGTTTTATGGTCCAGTGTTGGCTTTATAATGGGGCAAAACACCAGGTAAAGAATATAAATCTCTAGAGCAGTTGCTGGGTTGAAATCACACATACACGCACATATTATGCATGTGTGAGTGTACGTATGTATATATATATATGCATTTATGTATTATATTTTGTCATATATAAACCCATACCTATATATATTATTTTAGTGGAATCTCAATGGATTCTACAATACACTCTTTTCTTCTGAGTTTAAGGTAGCATGTATGGAATTTATCCTTTACCGCCTTTCTTTAATCATTCATACATTAAATATAGGAAAGGTTAGACAGTTTCTTTTTTAACTATCCAGGTCCTTTATTTTTAAATTGTGGGATGTGTAGGGGAGTGGTTATCTAGAGAAAATAGTGATCATCGATTAGGTAGACTGGCAAGCCAGTAATACTTGGCTAACAAGCAAATGCTTCTGCATCCAGCTTGTTCTGTGATAGCTAGGATTATGAACTTAATTTCTCATAATGGAGCCCTGAAGACTTTATCCATTAAGTGATATCTCACAATCATCTTCCCTTGTACTGTCTATAACAAGCTTCTGTAATGTTTCACACCTATATTCATAACTTGCTTTTTTAATTCTTTGTTAGTGCCATTTTATATAAGTTTGAGAATTCTAATAATAATCCTCCTTTTCTCCTAGAAGAATCACATAAATTTCCATTTCCTTATTATTTAGGAATCCTGCTAGCTGAGCTATCTTTGAACCTGTCATGAGGTTTTCCTTAAATTTTATTCAGAAATTTAATGTTTAGACTCTGTTCCTCTATTAGTCTTTGGTAATTGTTGTGGTATTTTTTCTCTTCTGTTCATTATCTTTTATACATATGGCCATTATATCTTGACCTCACTGATGTTACAATCAGAATAAAGATATCTAGTAGATTCTTGACATTCTAATCCTGGAGAGGTTTCCTGAAGCAGCATGGTTTTGTTAGCTGTGATGGGAACAATAGAACTCTCCTTCAGTCATTGCAGCATTTGGAAGTGCAGGCTCTGCACCTTGCCTGGGCAACAGTGTAGGGTTGGCCCTGGTTGAGAGGACATGGGTAAGCCAGCTGATAGGGTGTGAGGAAGAGCAAACACCACCACTAGTAAGCTGTGAGGTAACCTGTGGAATGGGGTGATGTTCTCCCCTCTTCTCCTTTGCTATCTGAGGTTGCTGGATGTATTCTTTAATGGGAAGAGTGTGGAAGAGCTTGCCCTGCCCTCTTGATGGCTCTAGCTATCAAGAGAGTTGTCCCAGACCTCACCTGTATGTCACACAGTGCAACGCTGGAGGGAAGGCAGAGGTGAGCCATCCCTGTAGGTGTGAGAGACAAGAGCTGTCCCAACCCCTCCCCTATGATTGTGAAAATAGGCTCCATGCCTTAACCAGACATCATAGTAGAGCTGGCTTTGGAGGTGTAAGGGTGGGTGATGTGCCTGGAGTACATGAGAGCAGGAGAGCTGACCCTGATTCTTGCCAGTGGCTGTATTGGGTGGACTAGCTAGAGCATTGCTGGAGAACTCAGGCTTATCATGATGATAAAGAAGCACTGGGCCAACTCAGGCCCAGATGCAGTGCTCTGAACTGACCCACCCCTCAATCTGTATCATCTGTGAACAGTTGGGACAGGTTAAAAAAACAGTCTTGTTGATCCAAACCTGCAGGAATCCATGACACATGGCAACAACAGGACAATGAGGATAATTTGGAGATGTCCCAGTGAGCATCAAATGTTGAGGGTCTCATGGAAGCCAGAGACCTCAAACCAGAGCAACTCATTGCAGTGGACGTTTGCAAGTGAAAATATGTGAACAGCATAATATACTATGAAACACATTGTGACATTCTACAGCTTCCGCAATGAGATATTTCTCTCTCTCTCTCTCTCTCTCTCTCTCTCTCTCTCTCTCTCTCTCTCTCTCTCTCTGTGTGTGTGTGTGTGTGTGTGTGTATGTGTGTGTGTGTGTGTGTGTGTGTGTGTGTGACTTGCAAGGATAAGATGCAAGAGCAAAGGGCAGATATGAAGGAGGAGGAAGATGAGCAAGACTGGGGTACATGATATGAAATTCACAAAGAATCTATTAAACGTTTAAAAATTGTACTAGGTATTGAGTACTTCATTCTTAGAATATCCTGCTGAATAGTTAGTAGTTGATTACTGGAGACTACAGTAGAATATCTTGTACTCTTTCTCAGTCACCAGGGAGGAATTTACATCATGACTATTTTCAAGAATCACAATACAGTTCCTCTGTTAGACATTACAATAACCCCTCCATTTTCTATATGCTCAGGTAATGAACACACACTCTTTCAGCTTTGCAGTAGTTATCTCAAAGTTGAAATGGAAAACAGCCTGAGTTTGAAAATAAAATCCAAATCTCAAGTAGGCTTTGATCTTAATCCTGAAAAGCATCCCCAAGTTGTCATGTTATCATATTTTGAAATAATTCTTGTAGAATTATTTATTTAGTGCCCTGAAAAGCTAAAAAGGAAAAAATGCCATTAATTGAATGAAGAGCATGAAATGTTCAACTTAGGGCATTGAGAAATTCTAGAAAGTAATGATTACTGTTTTTATGCTTAGTCATCCACTAAATAATTAGAAATGGTATATTATTGATGCTCCAGTTACCTTTCAATTAAAGAGAGATCACAGTATTTATGTCTGAAGATATCAGGAAGCAGCAACTTACTTTGACATAAGGTTGCCTTGCCCCACAAGTCCTCTGTGGTTATGTAATTTGTAACTGAAATAATTAATTAGTGGCTTTATGGTTTTTGAGTCTATGCTTTTATTGCCAAATTATAAAGTAATTGCTGTTTTTGAGCTTAAAACTTTTAAATTGTTCATTTCAAAATTGTATTTATTAGTATTTTCTGTGTATGGTCTGCATATGTAAGTGGGAGTACATGCCATGGCTTGCATATGGAGGTCGAAGTAAAATTTTATGGACTAGCTTGTCTCCTTCTGCCATGGGATTCAAGGATTACTGATTTTAGGCCTTAGCTACATTCAAATAATTCATTTACTATAGATGTATGTAATTTCCTTGTTAAGGTCCTATTTTTGTATTTATTAAAGTGCATTCTGTTATAATATTGCTCACTATGTTAAATATATACAATGTAATTCATGTAATGGGTATATACAGTTCTTTCAATTTTTTATCAAGATTGTAAAGTATTGAAAATATAAAATAATAATTCCAAGCTTTGATAAAACAAAACTGGTTTAAGCTCATTTAGTGTTGTAATAATGCTACTTAAGTGACCTAGAACTCAACTTCCCTTATAGACTTTTCTTTTCCCATTTTTGCATACTTCTTTTAGAATTAATACGTCCTCACATTGGTTGGTTTAAATTACAGTGAAAACTGAAAAGCAATGTATATTTTTCAGATCTATCATTTATATGAACCACTCTCCAGTTAGCATAACAGAGATAGATACATTTCTAACATTGCTGATTCTTCTAACAAGTGTGATATGTTTCTCTTAAATACCATGACAGAAAAGCAGACATTTTGGCTCCAGTAATATGTTCTGGTGAATTTTCAATATTTGGCATTTTCCTTGGACTATTTTGAATACCAATTTACATTTATTCAAGATATACTGTTGGAAACATTTTCTGAGAATTTTACATAAGATTTTCATAAAAAGAAATTTATGTAGAATTTTAAATAATTTAATTTTATACATTGTATAATTTAACAATCCCTTTCAAATACAACAAAAAATTTCATCCTATCAACAGATTTGTGAAAGAAATACTTCTGGCGTTATTTCCAAATTTTTAAGAAGGTTGCTGACATCTAGAGCAGTTCCAATATAAATGCTTTAGCTCTGAATATAAAACCTGTACGTTCTCAACGTCTTTGAGCTCTCATAATATTAAATGTCTGCCACATGATTTTATTGTACATTGTTTAATCATAAGTCTTATAATCTCATAATTTTTACATTGAGCATGAGAGGCAAGACAAAAGGGCATGCCTGGATCCCATACAGTCAACAGTATATTTTAAGTCAGTAATATAATGTCACTGAAGAGCTATTCAATTTAGAGTAAAACACAATGAAATGTTCATAACATATGGACAGCAAGAAACAGTCAAATATCTAATATTATTGAATGTTCACTAAATTATAATAACCTAATCTTTTTGTACTATCAATAGAATGTTCAGAGCACTTTCATCAGATATAATGTAGCTTCCATTTTATTCCATCCAGTTAAATTTAGTGGATTGGAAACTTTCTGTAACAGAAGCACGCAGTATATAGGATTAAAGATAGTGTGGATCCTTCCACTTTAATAGGACAATCAATCTTCGTTTTCTTTCCTTCTAGAGAGCTGCCTGTGAGAGTCTTAGTGTGGGGCTGGGCTTAAACGAGGTCAGTGTTCATACCAGACTTTTTCACTTCAGTGTCTTAAACTGCTGGGAAGCAATTTTGGTAAACACGCCATCTTAAACGCTGCATTCTGAGTTGGCTCAATACAGGGAAGATTCACAGATTGAAACGATCAATAGAAAAGCAGCAGGTGATTCAGCAGTGCCGGCTAATCCTCCTCCAAGTTCCACGAAAGCTCATATCTGGGAGAAAGACAGCAACAGCAAAATCAAAACTAAAACGGCAATTTTACGGCCTTATAGTATCTGAAGGATCTTAAAGGTCGACTCGATCTCTATGGACTCCACATAATTCAAGATTATTGCTCTCAAGTTTGGGTTACTATTTTCCATTTTATGTACTAACCCGATATTGTCTTATCCTGATGAAGCACCTTATAAACTTGATTGTACGTCACACACGTTTTTTCCTCCAGTTTTCAAGGAAATGAAAGTTCCCCAGCATACCTTGCTAAGGTAAACCATGAGCAAGAGCTCTCACTTGGGAATGAGAAGCCGCTTCTTTTTAGAAAGGAACAACCTCTTTTCCACATGCTGCTCATGAACGATTTTAGAGTGGAACAACTGAATATCATATAACTGGACCATTATGCTTGTAAAATGATAGGAAAACATTTAAATTCATTGCTATGTTAAAGCTATGTAATTGTTCCATAATAAGGTAGTGTTAGTCAATACTGGATTGTATCTATATAAGTATGCCTTTGTATTTCTAGTTCTTTATAGATAAGAATTTCATAATGTTAATTTTCCAGAATTACTTATTGAGGAGAGATTCTATATTGTCTGTTGAAACACTTTTTTTATTTTTGCATGTCATGCCTATTAATTTTGGTTTGTTTATTCTTAGTTATAAATTATTCATTTTTTTGTAATAGTTATCACTTTCAGTTGATAATATTTTCTTTATTCTGCCTTGGACATAAAGGTATTGCCTGTGTTTGATTTACTTTGACATGTTCACACACACACACACACACACACACACACACACACTATAGGTTCATGAGCAACTACATGGACTTCATAGCTTTACTATTGTGAACAGTGGCATCATAAGCATGAATATATAGATATCTTTTATGTAGACTGAGTTGTTACCTTGAGAAACACACTAAGACAAAAACAATTTGAAATACTTTTTATGAGGACAAAAGAAAAAGTGTTTGCTCATTCTACATATTGATACTGCAGATGAAAATAATTTCTCCATGAAATCCAACTTGATGGATTGACATGAGGTCACTGGATCCCATAGAGAAGTAAAGTGAGGAGTCACTTGCAGAAGCATCAGTGAGTCATAATCAGTCATGTTTTAATACACAGTTGGAGGCACTGTTTAGGGAGACTTGGGGAGTGAGGGTATACTAAAGGAATTATATTATTTGGAACAAGATTTGAGATGGAAGTGCCTTACCTACTTCTGGTTTGCTTAGTTTGATTTACAGAAATGAGGTGAATGTTTGATTTTACTAGTGATACCATTTTCTGCACTTTTAATTCCCCTAAATATCTGACTTCTTTCCTTTTTAATGTTTAACCAATGTTTAATTAAATTTATTAGAAGATATATATTTTCCAAGCCACAATGAGTTTTACCTAAACTTATACTTTGCCTCTTTTATTTTAATTTTATTATGTTCTCTCTATCTCATTTTATTCATTTAAATTATTTTAATTACATTCTAGACATTGACTCCCCTCCCATTCCCACTCATAGTTCCTTACCACATTCTCCGCTCTCTTTGACTATAAGAGGGTGCTTTGCCTTCTCCACCACTCTGGGGACACCAACTTTCTGTGGCCTGATGTCTTTCAAAAATTAGGCACCTCATCTCACACTGAGGCCAGAACTGGTAGACCAGCCCAGGTATGCTGCCTGTTTGGTGACTTAATCTCTGGGATCTCCCAGGGGTCAGGGTTAGTCTCAAATTCCTGTTGGGGAAGTTACCTCCGCTTCAGCTCCTTCAATTTATTCCCCAATTCCTCCAAGGGGGGACTCTAACTTCAGTCTAATTATTGGGAGTAAGAATCTGCATCTGTCTCAGTCAGCTGCTTGTAGAGCCTCTCAGAGGATAATTATGCTAGGCTCCTGTCTGTAAGCACAACGCAGCATCAGTAATAGTGTCAGACCTTAGTGCTCCCTTCCATTGATGAGATAGATCCCAAGTTGGGCCAGTCACTAGATGGTTTTTACTTCAGTCTCTGCTCCATTTTGTCTCATTTTAAATTTCTTTTAGGAAGGAACAATTCTGGTTCAGAGATTTTGACAGTGGTTTGGTAACAAGATCTCTCCACTTCTTCCCATCCTTCCACTACTGGAGGAAGTCTCTGAGCAAGTTCCCTCTCCCTACTGTTGGTCATTTTGGCTAAGATCACCCCCATTGAATGCTGAGAGTTTCTCACCTTCCAGTTTTCTAGGACTTTCAAAGGGTCCCCATACCTCCCTCACACTGAAGGTATATATTTACATACATTCTCTGGTCTACTGAGTTGCTCGGGCCACGAAATGCTTCCTGAGCTAGCTACCACCATCTCGAGTCTCCTTATATTTTCTTATTCAATTTTTGACCTCTTTTTTTAATCAGATCTTTAGTAATATATATTAAAGTTTCAATAGAGTACTCCTTTTAGGTATATTGTAATTTTCACTACTGCAGATGTATACATATACATATATATATATATATATATATATATGTATATATTTCCATCCATTTCTACTAATTAATTCAGAGTTGAAGTTTTGTTTTTTTCCTCTTAAAACATAGTGAATTCTAGTTATAATATTGTCTTGATATTCTCATCTACTTCACTCTGAGAAACATAGCAAGAAAACTAAAATTCTAGAATGGTCTGTCATTTATTCCTTTAAAAAATTCACAGGCTGCTTAATGATATAGCTTAGTGCACAAGTGAAATGATGTTTCAATATATACATTTCATCAAAATTTATGATTCATTGAAACTTACTAATTTCAGTGTTCCAAAGTACAAATGGGTTTACAGGTTATGAAATTTCTTAGTAGGGATTTGTGCAGGTGTCCATAGGCTTTTGCTTTCTTCAATATTTTATGGCTTACTAAAACTCCTCATTTATTTTGCTCCATCTTAACAGTCAAATTAGTGAACTGCCTTAATGCTTCCTTTTCTTAAGTCGTCTCTAAGATATTTTTTCTTACTTAAGGATTTATCCATCTCTTTTTTTCAGTTTTTTTTATTCGATATATTCTTTATTTGCATTTCAAATGATTTCTCCTTTCCTGCTCCCCACTCCCTGAAAGTCCCATAATCCCTCTTCCCTCCCCTTGTTCCCCCATCCACCCCTTCCCATTTCCCTGATTTATCCATCTCTTAGTTCTAGCTCTGGAATTACATATTTTTAGTAATGAAATCTCATAGAAGACCTCCTGGCTCTGTGATACATCTCTAGCTCCTAGGCCTATCTTCTTACCAGGTGTTGTTTTTGTTGTTTTACAATATTTTTTGAATATTCTTATTCTTCGTCAAACATGTGTTTGGGATTGGTAGGCATACTATGTTTAATATCATTATCTTTATTTACTTTAAATTAAAAAATATGTATTTTATTATATTAAATAATCCTATGTTAGTGTATGTCTAACCACTGTTTAAAAGCATCTTCTCACATGACCTTCCCATAAGAATAGCTCCATAGTGAGGCACCTTATCTTCAACAATATTGCTTCACATATACAGTGAGACTAGAGAAAATATGAAAGCACTTTACTTCACCTGAATTTTTGTACAAATATTTCAAACTATCAAAAAGCATTATACAATCTCTCTCTCTCTCTCTCTCTCTCTCTCTCTCTCTCTCTCCCTATCTATTTCTCTCTCAATCTCTCATCTCTGTCTCAAACACACACACACACACACACACACACACACACACACCAACTGCAGAGCTTCAGCATCCATGATGGAGAAATAAGGGTATGATTGATGGTACATGTGTGAGATCAAATCTTGATCCTATTATAAAATGCAGAAATCAAACTGGGAGTTGAAAGACTATTGAAAGCTGAAACCCTATCAAACTGTGACACACATCTCCAACAATGCCACCGGAACACCCTAATACTTGCCTTATAGTTCCTCCAACTTGGACAAAGGGATCACATATTCAAATATATGAGCCTAGCCGGGCAGTGGTGGCTCATGCCTGTAATCCCAGCACTTGGGAGGCAGAGGCAGGTGGATTTCTGAGTTCGAGGCCAGCCTGGTCTACAAAGTGAGTTCCAGGACAGCCAGGGCTACACAGAGAAACCCTGTCTCGAAAAAAACAACAAAAACAAACAAAAAAAAAAAAAAACAGAGAAGGGAGCAGCAGAGCCGGGTACGAGCAGCTCAGCCAAGGCCACGCGGTGCTTTCAGGAGGGGCAGCCATCTTGCCCCAGACCCCCACGCACAAACAGCAGGCACACTGGACGCAGTGAGCAGCTGGAATCAGGTGCGTGGCCAGAGTTATAGCTTAGCTTAGCTCTGCAGGAGATCTGGGCACAGAAAGCTCAGCTGCTGGTGCAGACTACCAGCCCGGACCAGCTCTCTGAGCAGACTAGCAGTGAGGGGCCACCGGGCCTCCTCGGGGCACAGCTCGGCACTCTAGCAGCTGGAGTCAGGGGCCTGGACTCAGAGCGAGCATAGTCCAGCACAGACAACGCAGCCAGAAGGGAGCAGCAGAGCCGGGTACAGGCAGCTCAGCCAAGGCCATGCAGTGCTTTCAGCAGGGGCAGCCATCTTGCCCCAGACCCCCGCGCGCAAACAGCGGGCACACTGGACACAGTGAGCGGCTGGAATCTGGTGCATGGCCAGAGTTATAGCTTAGCTTAGCTCTGTAGGAGATCTGGGTACAGAAAGCTCAGCTGCAGGTGCAGACTACCGGCCGGGACCAGCTCTCTGAGCGGACTAGCAGCGAGGGGCCACCGGGCCGCCTCGGGGCACAGCTCAGAACTCTAGCAGCTGGAGTCAGGGACCTGGACTCAGAGCGAGCATAGTCCAGCACAGACAAGCTGCCAGAAGGGATCTGTCTCTTGGGGACAGGCGTGCTGTGCTTTCAGCAGGGCGCCATCTACAATAAGACCAACTAACGCCAGAGATAAAGAGATGGCAAAAGGCAAACGTAGGAACGTTATTAACAGAAATCAAGGCAACATGGCACCATCTGAACCCAATTCGCCAACCACAGCAAGTCCAGGATACCCCAGCACACCAGAAAAACAAGAGTTAGATATAAAAGCACAGGTCATGATGCTCCTAGAGGAACACAAAAAAGACATAAACAAATCTCTTAAAGAAATGCAGGGGAACATCAATAGAGTAGAAGCTCTTACAATCCAAACACAAAAAACACTTAAAGAACTCCAGGAGAATATGGGCCATCAGACAGAAACCAATAAAGAGGAAGTGAGAAAATCAGTTAAAGAAATGCAGGAGAACTTGAAACAACAGGCAGAAGTCGTGAAAGAGGGAGCACAAAAATATATTAAAGAATTACATGAAAACACAAACAAACAAATGACGGAACTGAGCAAAACCATCCAAGATCTGAACACAGAGGTAGAAACAACTAAGAAATCACAAAAGGAGGCAACCTTGGAGATAGAAAACCTTGGGAAGAAAACAGGGGTCATAGATGCAAACATAAACAACAGAATACAAGAGATAGAAATAAGAATCTCAGATGCTGAAGATAACATAGTAACCACAGTCAAAGAAAACGCAAAATCCAAAAGGCTTGTAACCCAAAACATCCAGGAAATCCAGAACACAATGAGAAGACCAAACCTAAGGATTATAGGGATAGATGAGAGTGAAGATCTACAACTTAAAGGGCTAGCAAATATCTTTAACAAAATTATGGAAGAAAACTTTCCTAACTTAAAGAGAGAGATGCCCATGAATGTACAAGAAGCCTACAGAACTCCAAACAGACTGGACCAGAACAGAAACACCTACCATCACATAATAATCAAAACCCCAAATGTACTAAACAAAGAAAGAATATTAAAGGCAGTAAGAGAAAAGGGCCAAGTAACATATAAAGGAAGACCTATCAGAATCACACCAGACTTCTCTCCAGAAACCATGAAAGCTAGAAGATCCTGGGCAGACCTCATGCAGACCCTAAGAGAAAACAAATGTCAGCCAAGACTACTATACCCAGCAAAACTCTCAATCAACATAGATGGAGAAATCAATATATTCCATGACAGGACCAAATTTACACAATATCTTTCCACTAACCCAGCTCTACAAAGGATAATAGGAGGAAAACTCCAACACAAGGAAGGAAATGGCACCCAAGAAAAAGCAAGACAGTAAACTTCTTCCATCAAACTCAAAGGAAGATAACTACTCAAAAACAAAAATAACATCAAAAATGTCAGGAAGTAATAATCTCTATTCCTTAATATCTCTTAATATCAATGGACTCAACTCCCCAATAAAAAGACATAGACTAACAGACTGGATACGGAAACAGGACCCTACATTTTGCTGCTTACAGGAAACACACCTCAGAGTCAAAGACAAACACTACCTTAGAGTAAAAGGATGGAAGACAGTTTTGCAAGCAAATGGTCACAGGAAGCAAGCTGGAGTAGCCATTTTAATATCAGATAAAGTTGACTTTCAACCCAAAGTCATCAAAAGAGACACAGAAGGTCACTTCCTGCTAGTCAAAGGAAGAATCCACCAAGAGGAACTCACAATTCTAAACATCTATGCTCCAAATGTAAGGGCACCCTCATTTGTAAAAGAAACCTTACTAAAGCTCAAAGCACACATTGCACCTAACACAATGATTGTGGGGGACCTCAATACTCCACTATCTACAGTGGACCAACCAGGAAAACAGAAACTAAACAGAGACACAGAGAAACTCATCGAAACTTTGGAGCAATTGGATTTAACAGATATATATAGAACATTTCACCCTAAAGCAAAAGACTATACCTTTTTCTCAGCCCCTCATGGTACCTTCTTCAAAATCGACCATATAATTGGACACAAGACAGATCTCAAAAAATATAAAAAGATCGAACTAATCCCATACCTCTTATCAGATCACCATGGAGTAAGAGTGTTCTTCAATAGCAACAAAAACAACAGAAAATCCCCATATGCTTGGAGGCTGAACAATATTCTACTCAATGATACCTTAGTCCAGGAAGAAATAAAGAAAGAAATCAAAGAATTCTTAGAACTTAATGAAAATGAAGGCACAACATACCCAAATCTATGGGACACAATGAACGCAGTGCTTAGAGGAAAAATAGCATTGAGTGTCTCGAAAAAGAAACAGGAGAGAGCATATACTAGCAACTTAATGGTGCACTTGAAAGCTCTGGAACAAAAAGAAGCAATTTCACCCAGGAGGAGTAGAAGACAGGAAATCATCAAACTCAGGGATGAAATCAATCAAGTTGAAACAAAGAGAACCATACAAAGAATCAACAAAACCAGGAGCTGGTTCTTTGAGAAGATCAACAAGATAGATAAACCCCTAGCCAGACTTACTAAAGGGCACAGAGACAGTATTCAAATTAACAAAATTAGAAATGAAAAGGGAGATATAACAACAGAAACTGAGGAAATTCAAAAAATCATCAGATCCTACTACAAAAACCTATACTCAACACAACTGGAGAATCTGGAGGAAATGGGCAATTTCCTCGACAGTTACCAAATACCAAAATTAAACCAGGATCAAATAGAACTTCTAAACAGACCCATAACCCCCAAAGAAATAGAAGGGGTCATAGACAGTCTTCCAACCAAAATGAGCACAGGACCAGACAGTTTTAGTGCAGAATTCTATCAGACCTTCAAAGAAGTCCTGATACAGATACTCTTCAAATTATTCCACAAAATAGAAACAGAAGGAACACTACCCAACTCATTCTATGAAGCCACAATTACCCTGATACCAAAACCACACAAAGATCCAACTAAGAAAGAGAACTACAGGCCAATTTCTCTTATGAATATCAATGCAAAAATACTAAACAAAATACTTGCCAACCGAATCCAAGAACACATCAAAACGATCATTCACCATGATCAAGTTGGCTTCATCCCAGGGATGCAGGGATGGTTCAATATATGGAAATCCATCAACGTAATCCACTACATAAACAAACTCAAAGAAAAAAACCACATGGTCATCTCATTGGATGCTGAAAAAGCATTTGACAAAATTCAGCATCCTTTCATGCTAAAGGTCCTGGAAAGAACAGTAATTCAAGGCCCATATCTAAACATAGTAAAAGCAATATACAGCAGACCAGTAGCCAACATCAAGGTAAACGGAGAAAAACTCGAAGCAATCCCTCTAAAATCAGGGACTAGACAAGGCTGTCCCCTCTCGCCATATCTCTTCAATATAGTACTTGAGGTACTAGCCAGAGCAATTCGACAACAGAGGGAAGTCAAAGGGATACAAATCGGAAAGGAAGAAGTCAAACTATCACTATTTGCAGATGATATGATAGTTTACTTAAGTGACCCAAAAACCTCCACCAGAGAACTCCTGCAACTGACAAACAACTTAAGCAAAGTGGCTGGCTATAAAATCAACTCAAGTAAATCAGTAGCCTTCCTATACGCGAAGGATAAGCAGGCCGAGAAAGAAATTAGGGAAATGACACCCTTCACAATAGCCACAAATGATATAAAGTATCTTGGAGTGACGCTAACCAAACATGTGAAAGATTTATACGTCAAAAACTTCAGTTCTCTGAAGAGGGAAATTGAAGAAGACATCAGAAAATGGGAAAATCTTCCATGCTCGTGGGTTGGCAGGACTAATATAGTCAAAATGGCAATCTTGCCCAAAGCAATATACAGATTCAATGCAATTCCCATCAAAATCCCAACTCAGTTCTTCATAGAGCTAGAAAGAGCAATTCTCAAATTCATCTGGAATAACAAAAAACCAAGGATAGCTAAAACTATCATCAACAGCAAAAGAACTTCTGGGGGAATCAATATCCCGGACCTCAAGCAATATTACAGAGCAGTGGTATTAAAAACTGCATGGTATTGGTTCAGTGACAGGGAAGCGGATCAATGGAATAGGATCGAAGACCCAGAATTGAACCCACACATCTATGGCCAATTGATCTTCAACAAAGGAGCTGAAAACATCCAGTGGAAAAAAGATAGCCTTTTTAACAGATGGTGCTGGCTCAACTGGAGTTCAACATGCAGAAGAATGAGAATTGATCCACTCTTATCTCCTTGCACTAAGCTCAACTCCAAGTGGATCAAAGACCTCCACATAAAACCAGACACACTAAAACTAATAGAAAAGAAACTGGGGAAGACCCTTGAGGACATTGGCTCAGGGGAAAAATTCCTGAACAGAACACCAATTGCTTATGCTCTAAGAGCAAGAATAGACAAATGGGACCTCATAAAACTACAAAGTTTCTGTAAGGCAAAAGACACTGTCAAAAGGATAAATCGGCAACCAACAAATTGGGAAAAAATCTTCACCAAGCTCACATCCGACAGAGGGCTAATCTCCAATGTATACAAAGAACTCAAGAGGTTAGACCCCAGAAAACCAAATAACCCTATCCAAAATTGGGGTACAGAGCTAAACAGAGTCTTTTCACCTGAAGAAATTCGGATGCCTGAGAAACACCTTAAAAAATGTTCAACATCACTAGTCATTAGAGAAATGCAAATTAAAACAACCCTAAGATTTCACCTCACACCAGTCAGAATGGCTAAGATTAAAAACTCAGAAGACATCAGGTGTTGGCGAGGATGTGGAGAAAGAAGAACACTCCTCCACTGCTGGTGGGAATGCAAGCTGGTACAACCACTCTGGAAATCAGTATGGCGGTTCCTCAGAAAACTGGGCGTGATACTTCCGGAGGACCCAGCCATACCACTCCTGGGAATATACCCAGAAGATTCACCAGCATGCCATAAGCATACATGCTCCACTATGTTCATAGCAGCTTTATATATAATAGCCAGAAGCTGGAAAGAACCCAGATGTCCCTCAACAGAGGAATGGATACAAAAAAATGTGGTATATATACACAATGGAGTACTATACAGCCATTAGAAACAATGAATTCATGAAATTCTTAGAGAAATGGATGGAGCTGGAGAATGTCATACTAAGTGAGGTGACCCAGTTTCAAAAGAATACCCATGGTATACAGTCACTGATAAGTGGATATTAGCCTAGAAGCTTGGAACACCAAAGACACAAATCACATATCAAGTGATGTCTCACAAGAAGAAAGGAGTGGACACTGGTGCTAGAATGGACCAAAACATCATTGTGGGAGAGTACAAGAACAGTAAAGTGGGAGGGGGTTGATGCGGGAGCAGGGGGAGGGAAAAGGACATGTGGGACCTTTGGGGGTGGGGAACCAGAAAAAGGGAAATGAATTGTAAATATAGAATATATACAATAAAAAAATCAAAACAAAAAACAAAAAACAAAAAACAAACAAAAAAAACCAAATATATGAGCCTATGGAGGAAATTCTCATTGAAACTGCTGCAACAAATATATTAAAATGCAGCATAGGAGGTCATGTAGGGTACTTACTCTGTCCTTGGTAGTATTCTTCTATCACCCTTATTATTTTTTGAGACATTGTTCAGCTAAACACAGAAATCCTGTATAAGACTAATACAGGTAGCGAACTAGCTCAGGAAAGCCACTTTATGTGCCCTATGAGGCTGTAGTTACAGATTGGCAACCATTGGATATAGTAGAGATCATTGTAGACACTTGTGTTTTGGTGGCAACTTCCTTCTGTGCCCCTCTCAGACTGTGTCTTTGTTTCTCAGGACATGGTAGTCCTGCATTATGTACTCCTGCTCTTCTCTAGACAGATCAGCCTTTTATTGACTAATCAAAAGATAACAGAAGACAATGTTTTACAAAATAATGAGTCAGAAAATGCTTCCTAATAAAGTCAATACCAAGTCTGGACTATAACCATAGTTTTTGAGTTATAAAAACCAGCCATTGAATGCACATTGCATAAAAACATCCCCATAATTCTTCTCCTTTTAGTTCAATAAATGTCTCTTTCTCTTATATTAATAAGCAATATATAATAAGAACAAATATGAAAACCATCAGGTAAAATTATATACCTAATGTCCAGTCTATTTATATTTGGCAACTTTTGATCCTTTCTTGGTGAATTCAAATGTCTGTATTTAAATCAATTTCTATCACATATCAACTATATAACTTGCACATATCAACCTATAAATATCTTTTTATTCCTTAAAACATTTTTTAAATACTAAACAAGTTAAGCTTAATTGTAAGAATATACCTATCTAGTCTTCATTTGCATTGGGGATCTGAAAAGGATCTGAGTAAACAGGAAATGTAAAGCAAGCAGCTTCTAAAACTAAGAAATAGCAAGAGGCAGTGGGCTACATACACAGTTACTCAATGTTTCTCTACAATATTGGAGCATCCATCTCTTTGACCTTCTGACCCAGCATATGACAATTTTTTCTGTGAAGCAGAAATTATGAAAGACTTTCCTATCTTGTCCTTGCAAAAGATAGCAGTTGAATTTTCCTGAGACATGTTTCTCCACAGCTTGGACACCATGTTGTCTGCTGTTGAAGCAAGCACAATTGTTTTGCCCAGCTACTGGCTTACGGTACTGGAAGCAAAATCCATAAGGAGGGCCTTCAATGCCCATTTTGAAGTGGAATGGGGGTGCTGTCAAGAGATGACATACATCAGTATCATGAAATCCTTTCATAAATAAAATATCTTTAAAGGCCATATTCTGTAGATCTCTGAGTTTTTTGAAGGCCATCTATCATATGTATGCATAGACAAGCATTGCTTTTTTTCTAGCTATTTACTATCTGCTTAATATTGAAAATGTCTACCATAACCTAATAAAGAATAGTTCTGTAATTAACTAAACTACAATCTAACATGACTAGTACTTTGGTCGATTGACTACTTGCATTTCTTGATTGTTCTAAACAGTTTATAGTAACAGTTTTCAAAGACTAGAACTTAACATTACATTATTAAATAAGTTACATTAAACAGTTGAAATATTAATACAGTATGTTGAAGTGAAAATAATCTTGAATCCATGTAAATTCACAAAATTCCATATCAAACATAAAATATTTTGGCTTAAGGCTCTTTATTCTAAAAGTAGATTCAACATTCTAACTTTATATTCTATCATTTCCAAGTGTCTTTTCCTTAGTGTCCATCCCTTCTCCCACCTTTTAAACTAATAAAAATAAATAAAAGAGAAAAAGAGATTCCTGAATCTAACTTCCATTATTTTGATACCTCACTGACCAAGATCATTAGCAACTTGTAACCAACTATTCTTAAGTAACAACAAATATCTATCACACACCAAACATCCAAAAACCACCTACTCCTGTTTGAGAGTGGAGCATTATTCTTTTAAAATTGCTTCCTGCTATTTGGGATTACATTCTTTTTTGGTGGGCAGTAAGAAAATTGGGGAAAATTTTCAACTCTTAAGAAAGGTAGCTGTATCATTTGCTGACCAACCTCTGTGTGACAGGAAAGTACAGAGCTTACTGCAGTCCTAGCTGAAACAGTATGTAAATCTGTACCATCTTAGAGAGCTGTCTTGAAGGAGTACTGGATGCTGAGTTTTGAGGAAACAGCATTTGAAGCAGTCTGTGAGAAAGGATCACTTGGGTTCCTTATCTTCATGGATATCTATTCCTTTTGCTTTGTAAGAATTAAACTTTTCAAAAGATAGCATACTTTTCTGAATTAACACATATATGGAATATGGAGTGTGCAAATTCAGCTAAAGATGATTCTCTGATCTTTGATCAGGTGAAAGACATCTATCTACTTATAATTCCATTTGGAGTATATAGACAAACTGTAACATAAATTTCCATCCATGCCATATAAAAGGATGGTATATAATAATAACTCCCAAGGACTTTATAACCAACAAGATTTATTGATCATGCAGAAACATTTCTCAGCAAGTCTCAGAGCTATTCCCTCATAAAGGAATCAGCATTCATGTTACCTGTTCTACTGTTCTCTTCTTTTTCTTTTCTCATGTCTGCAGTCTAGATATTTCAGGAGAACTCCCTAGCCAAATCTGAGAGATGAAGGCAAAAACTCTTTTCTAAGGCAACAGATTTTCCCCCTTTCATTCTTAAGACATCCTTAAAATGTATTAGGCTGATTTAATTCAGCAATTTACTCCATATTCCAATGACTATAAGCAGCTGTTGATGTTTGCTCATTAGCATTTTAAAAATGTAATGTTAATAAAGTACTATGCAATCTATGTCTCAAAAACTTTGTTAGCCTTTTCTTTTAATTGAGTATCTCTTTTAAAGTCCTATTAGTTCTCTCCATATCTACTTGTTCTGGAGAATTATGTAGTATACCTATAATATGCTTTATGTTGTAATGAGAAAAAATCATTTTATTAGAGACATATCCTAGGACATTACCAATCTTAATTTATACAAGTATTCTCACAATAGGTATGACTTCTAATATATGTGTAATTATTGGATCAGCCTTTTTCAGAACTTAAAGCAGTTGCCATTGAAATCCTGAACATTTGTCTTTAGAATAGTGCAAATGCTATCACAAATAAGGTTACTATGAACATAGTGGAACATTTCCCATGACAGAAGAATGGATACAGAAAATGTGTTTCATTTATACAATGGAATACTACTCAACTACTTCTCCTGAGTTTTGCAGGCAAATGGATAGAACTAGAAAATATCATCATGAGTGAGGTAACTTAGACCCAAAAGGACAAGCATGTTATGTACTCACTAATAAATGGATATTAGCAAAAAAAAAAAAAAGTTCCAAATACTCAGGATACAACCCACAGTACTCAAAAGGTCAACAAGCTTAAGGGCCCAAATGAGGATGCCGCAATCCAACTTGGGAGGTAGAAGAAAGCAACCACAATGTTTGAGAGAGGAATCCGGGGACTGGGGAGCGGTGCAAAGAGGAACATGATTAGGCTTTAGGTGAGGGAAAAGGACTGAAATCCCTGAGGGCCAGCAGAAAGAAAACCAGCAACCTTGGGATGTAGGAGGTTGGGGGACCTTCCAGAATATACCAGAGACATGGGAGGTTAGAGGCTCTTGGGACTCAAAATGAGGGACCTTTAATGAAATGCCCTACACTGGGGAGAGGGAACTTGTAGAGCCTACCTCCAGCAGAAAGACAGTGCATCAAGTGAGGAATGAGGTTGCCATCACACAGTCAACACTCTGACCCATAATTGTTCCTGTCTGAAAGAACTTCAGGGATGGAAATAGAGAGGAGTCTGAAGAAAAGAAGGTCCAATGACAGGCCCAAAGTTGGTTTCAGCTCAAGAGGATGCACCAAGACCTAACAGTATAATTGAGACTGTGTACTCACAAAAAGGGAACTAACATGGCTGACCTCTGAAAGACACAACAAGCAGCTGAAAGAGTCAGAGGCATATATTTGCACCCAATCAATGGACAGAAGCTGCTAACCCCTGTGGTTGAATTAGGGGAAAGCTGGAAGAATCTGTGGAGGAGGGCAACCTTGTAAAAGGACCAGCAGTCTCAATTAACCTGGATCCCCGAGATCTCTCGGATACTAAAACACCAACCCGGTAACATCCAACAGCTGATATGAGGCCCCCAACACATATACAGCAGAAGACTGCCAGGTCTGGGTTTAATCAGAGAAAATACAACTAACCCTCAAAAGACTGGAGGCCCCAGGGATTTTTAGAAGCCTTGTGAAGAAAGAGGGTCACAGAGGAGTTATGGATGTGGTATGGGAGTGGACAGGGAGGGGAATAAAATCTGGAGTTTAAAACAAATAAATTAAAAGAAGACATTAAAAATAACAACAACAACAAAAGAATGAGGAAAAAGAGAGACTAGTGCAAATGTTTTAATTTTCCTATCTCTGCAAAATGAAACACATGTATCTGCCATGTTTTATGCTTAATGATTCTTTCAGGTTATTCCCTATAAGTAATGCAGTTTGCTCTACAAAGAACAAGTAGGACATTTTCTTAAAATTTCCTTTGCTTGTTGCCAAGTGATAGGATAATATTTCCTTATAAATTTTTTAATAATGTTAAATTCTGAAGCTTCTAGCATATTTCCTATTAATAGCTGATCAATGTCACCATTAGCTTGTTCTAGAGTATATGGTAGAGATGAATGGGAGCAGATATGTGTTGTATACAATGAATGCTTTTTATTTCTTATTGCTTGATGTAGTTGAATAAATATTCAAGTTAATTTTGAATTATCTAGAATAAGGTCAAAGGCATCTAAATATAAAATAACAGTGCATATTGAGATTTGGAGGATGTAATAATTATATATGACTGATTTCTTAACTGAATTATAAGGGCTCTGAGCCACTGTTATTTATTTATTTATTTATTCATTCATTCATTCATTCATTTATTTATTTCCATAAGGATAGAATATAGAGGCTCCAGAAATTGATGTCCATTTGACTATATGAAGAGAATCCAATTAGATCTTTTAATAGTCTGAATCTGCTAGGTTCTTTTTCGGTATTTGTTGTTAATCCTCCCAAGTTACTGCAAATTCTTTTGTGAATATTCTTTTCTACTGAAAATGTGGCAATTTTCAGCATTAATAAAAAGTACTAAAATTTCTCCTGGACACATTCCTGCTAATTGATGAAGTTTAATTTTTCTTTTCAGAATAAATTCAGAAAATGTTTCTATAAAAATCTTTAATTTTTAACTCTGTATACTAATTTTAACTCTGTATACTAAGAGTAAGATCTATTCTAAGATGTAACCCCTCTGCATATATTTCCTGTGGGAGAAGGAGAAGAAAGCAAAATGACTAAAATACATGTCATTTTTGAACCCAAACAGTTGACATGTGTATCTTTAAATTTCTTACTTACTAGATACAATTATCTCAGCCTCAACTAATAATTCCTTTGACTATTTGAATCCTTTTCACTTTGTAAGATTTCAAATAAATCACTTAGTTCTTAAGTAGTTACCATAATTATGGATCTAATCAATTAATGTTGCCCAACAATCTTTTAAAATTATGAAGTGTTCATAATTGTTTTCTTCTGATATATATCTTCTATGGCTGGATTATCTGCAGACCTATATTCTATCCTAGATAATTAATGCAATCTACTCTTCATAATTCTTCTTCACCATCTGAATCCATCAACAAAATATCATCCGTATAATGGTAAATTATGGATTGAGAAAACTACTTATTGAAGTGCACATTTATGGTTTGTTTGGAGACACAGTTGTGCTATGTGTTTTTGGTTTTTTTTTTTTGTTGTTGTTGTTGTTTGTTTTTTTTTGAAACTGTCTTATGAGAGAGTGTTTTGCTGAAGCAGAATGTGGAGAGTATGTTTTTGCTGAAGCAGGCAGGGGAGGATGTTTAGCTGAGAACAGAAGCCTGATTTTTTTTTTCTGTAAGCTGCCTGGAGAAAGGGCATATGATATTTTGCAAGAACAGATGCTAGAGAGAGCAGAGATGTTTGAATTGGATATAAGTATAATCTAATGGATGATGGACAACAGTGTGGCATTGGCTCTCCTTGTCACTCTTTGCTGGTCTTCTTTGAGCTTTGCTGATGATGCTGTGGCATTGCTTCATCTTGCTATGCTTTGTTGATCATCACTTTTTTTACTTCAAGGAGAGAAATAAACCAAAGAACTTCCTTTTATATCTGGTGGCTTCTTGGCACTTTCTCTGACTAGGGCCAATTGTCAGAGCATTGTGGTTTCTTCAGTATTGACCTGCCACTGCTGATTTATGAACAGTTTTTACAAGTGGATTGTGCTACCACTACCAGTGAATGGGTCTTCTGATATCCTGACAGTGAAGACTGGACTTCCCCGAAAGATGTATTTCTAAGCACTTCCACATCCCCTTTTGTCTTATAAAGCTGTCCATTCCACTCCCTTGGTGTGTGGTGGGTAAGAGGGCACTTAAAGCTTTTTATCTTTTCTTTTTTTTTCTTTTTTCTTTTTGGTTTATTTTGAGACAGGGTTTCTCTGTGTTCTCCTGGCTGTCCTGGAACTCACTCTGTAGACCAGGCTGGCCTCTGTTGTGGATAGCCCTGGGCTTGTATTTTGATGTTAATTCCACTCCTCAGAGGGGCTGCAGATGAGGAGTTGCCTTTTGAACTGACTCCCCACCTTAACTTTTCAAATAAAGGCTTGAGCTAATGATTGGGCAGGAGGAAAGTGCGAGGAGCAGAGAGTCTAGTGGAGGAGCTACAGGGTATAAAACAGGAGGAGGAGGAGGAGCAACGGAAAAGGAGAAGAAATGGAGAAGAAAAAGGAGAAGAAACCAAGAGGTGGCAGGGAGAGAAACTCGGGGCCTGGAGTTTCCGCAAGTTGTATGGGATTAATAAAGATTGAAACAGAGTAGTGGAGTGGGAGGCCTGCCCAGTTTAGGTTTGTAGCTTGTTTTGTTAACCGCTGAGTTGAGCTTTCTTTCACCGGGGAACTGGGTTGGAAACATAGTAGCAACAGGCCTTGAACTCAGAAATCCTCCTGCCTCTTCCTCCCAAGTGCTGGGATTAAAGGCATGCGCCACTACCACCCAGCTACACTTAAAGCTTTTAAGAACTCTTATTAAAGTAGGTTTTGAAAATCCAGCCTGCAGTTTATGAATTATTCTTAATGGCTATTTTTAAAAAATATTGACATAAGGTAGAACTATTCAACATTATATGTGTAGGACCTTTCCAGTGATACCTTTGTATTGAACAGCTATTATTATAAGCAGGTATTGAGGAAGTAAATCTTGTCATATTAGGCTTTCTCAAAGAAATATTGCTTTTGTCATATCCTTTCAGTCTTATGGTCTTATTCTACTTTGAATCACCCAAGAATTTAATACCTATTTCATAGACAGGGAATGCAAATCTTATAATGTTATACTTTCTGTAATTTTTTTTTCAAAGCCTGCATGTCTACAGGATGTGTTAACTTTGGGTATGGTCATTTCATACTGGCATTTGTTGTCCAATAAGTGCCTAAACTATGGATGGTTTTCTAACAACATCTGCCTGGATTACATTAATTTTATTATATAGTGGCATAGTAGGCTCAGGTGATAACTTCCCTGTGTCTGAGTATCTTTCTTATTTATAATTATAAGTGTATTTAATTTTCTTCTAAGCCTTGTATATATCTTATATATTTCTCTTGTATTTATCAAGCCCTATTGTTTGAGAAGGCACAGAAAGCCACTGTGGCTATTAAAACCAAAATAGGAAATAACAACATGGTAATAATCATAATCAGTAGTGTGCTAATTTCAGTTAAGTTAGTGACATTTACATCTTTTGTCTATATTTTTAAGCCATGCCAAGTTGTATTTTATAGATTTAAAATGTCCTGTTTTATTATTTTTTCACCCTTGCATGTCTTATTTCCTTTAACTTTACTTAGTTCTCTTTTCAAGCACATTATTTTATTTGTTAATTGTTAACAATAAATTGTTAATATTTGTCTGTGGTGTTTTATATCCAGTCTCTTTCTTCAGAATTTAAGCATAATTCCAAACATTTTTACCTGATTGGAAGTTCTTTTGTGCTTGGATTTCTTCTTCTGTGTTCTCGCCTGGTTTCTGCTATTCAGCTCAGATGGCATGCTGTGGCTGGCTCCACACTATTCCTTCCACTCACAGGGAAGAGATGATTCTGGCATCTCCACATGTCTGTATGTGGTGTCTACCAAGTTTCTCTGCCCCTGAAAATCTCTTCTGGATCTTACAGCCTGAAACACTGCCTTGTTACAGTACAGTACTACAACAACCTGTTATAGCGAGCTTGAGAGAACACTTAGCAACCTTTTTCTGAATTTCTGCATGTCAATCTTTCCACTATGTAGCACGGGTGACCTCCACTCCCTACCTGTTTTTCATAAATCCCATTCAAGTTCCTGGCAACCAGAAGATCAGGGATTTGAACTAGGGAAAGGCTGGAAGAAGTTGAGGAGGAGGATGACCCAATAGGAAGACCAGCAATCTCAACTAACCTGGACTCCCAAGATCTCTCAGACACTGAACCACCAACCAGGCAGCATATACTAGCTGGTCCGAGGCCCCCAACACATAAACAGCAGAGAACTGCCTGTCTTGGCCTCAGTGAGAGAAGACACACCTAATCCTTGAGAGACTTGGGGCTTCAGGATATGGAGGAGGTCTTGGGGGTAGGGGGAATATGGGAGGTGTGGACATCCTCTTAGATATGGGTTAAGGTAAAATGAGATGAGGAATTGTGATATGACCAAATGGGTGGAGGAAAAAACTGGACTGTAAAAAAAGATTAAGAATAAGGATAGGAAGAGGAAGAGGAAGAAGAAGAAGAAGAAGAAGAAGAAGAAGAAGAAGAAGAAGAAGAAGAAGAAGAAGAGGAAGAAGAAATTAATTCATTTAAAAAAGAGGAGCTGCATTATGCCTCTCCTGTCACTATCTGACTTGTTTTTCTTCTGGGCTCCATGTAATGAATGTGTTACTGGCTCTAAGCTTGGAGCTATCTAAACTTAGAGTCTGTGCTTAACACTTTTTCTATGCCCACCTTTTTTCCCCAACAATGAAATGGAGACATTTATATTTATTTAAAGGTTTCAAGCCCTATAACTGGGAAGATTCTGAGTATGCTGTCCTGGACCCTTTCCCAGTCATGTGGCTTTCATTTCCTACCATCTCAGTCTTACCTTGGTCCCCAGTTTCTTCTATATTTCACTGGCAACTCCTTCTGTTCCCCACTCAGACTCTCTTTCTCTCTCAGGTCATGGAAGTCCTACCTTATCTTGTCCTGATGAACTATAGGGAGATCAGTTCTATGTTGACCAATCAGAAAATGATAGAGAACAGAGAACAATGTTTTATAAAATACTGCATCAGTAACTGCTTCATAATAATAACAAAACCAAATCAGCAATCAGCAACAGAAAACACAGTGCACAAAAACATCCCCTAACAAGGTTGAACTACTTGCCAATGGTTTACTTTTTACCCTACTCTATCTTCTCCTTTACATATGAACAAAAAGGAAGGAGTTGTCAGATGATCTTTTGTTCAAAACAAAAAGACAAAATACACATTTCCTCCATACTTTTTCCTCTGATGAGAAAGGGGTTGGAGTTACTACTTAGGTAGTGGGGAAAAATCACTCCTTTTGAGGAGAAAATGACGTCTGAGGTTATTGTTTAGCTGAAAGCCCCATTAAGAGGATGAAATGACAGGGTCAGGCCTAAAGTGTATCATCACTTTATACCTATTCAGCACCAGGTAACTAAAGACACTTTAGAGATCTTTGTCTTTAATATGCTTTATTGGTAAGGATAGTATCAGCCTCCCTTCCAAATGGTGGCCATTTCTACGTGTATATAAAATAAATATTGATGATTTTCATCATCTCTTTCCATGTTCTTTTCCCCAGTCCCAGACCTGCCTTCTTGCTGCCAAGCTCCCATCTCCTTTTCATGTCTTTTTGTTTTCTTTCCATTTTTCTTTGTGGATAATTACTTTAAGCTACTAAGCTCACATACATGGGCCTGAACATGAATCTCTCTACCCAGTGATCATGAATAAATTAGAAATTGTTAGATCACTGAAAATGAAGATTTTCTTTCTGTTAACAGTCCTCAGCTACCTCAGCTATGTATGATTGGCTCAGTTCAAAATGACTTCTACAATCCATGATTGAATAGTGAAAAACTCAGACTTCTTCAGACTCTATGAAAATAATCTCTAGTCATTGATGTTGCAATGATAATGCAATGTCCATAAGATAATATTCTATAAAGCCTTGTTCCCTATCATGAAGTTCATTAGGTTTCTTGTTCTCTGATGCTGCCTTTGGAATGTCTGATAGTGTCCCATGTAAGGCTGAACATTTTTTAAAATCTCTTATTCTCACTGTGTTTACCAACAATGAACTTCTGCATTGCCATTCACTTCAAAGGCAAACTTCTCTCACTACGACAGAGGGCAACATTAAGCTGTGGTTATAAACACACATATTATGGAAGTTGTTTGAACACATTTCTACTTTTCAAAATATAATCAATAAGTTTATGTCTAGGGCCTATGACCCACCTAACAATGGTCTTTGATCAGGTCCATAGCATTCAGCATGAATTGCTTCACATGGACCAGACCTCAGATGGAAAGCAGTTGTTTACCTTCATAAAGGTAAATAATTTTTGTTGTTTTGTTATATCTTACAAAATCCTATGCTGAGAAATATCATTCCTACCTTTTACTCATAAGCTTGTTGCAAAGTTACTCCAAACACTACAAAAAGCATAATTTCTTTCTGTATAGCTGTATTTTTCTGTTTGTATCCTTACTGGGATAATTTCCATTTTCATTTCTTACTTGTAATGCTTACTTTATGTAAATAAATAAATAAATAAATATGCAAATGAAAACTACTGCATTTCAAAATTAAAACACAAAAAATTATGTTAATCTATCTTCAAAACAATGAAGAGAATTATTACAAAGTAATAGTAGACATATTTGACTCAAAGGAATGTCCTGCCATGGACACAAATTCATGATGAAGATATATTATATTTATCAAATTAATTTCAAAATTATAAGCTTTTGGTCTTACCAAATTTTAAGGAATAACATTTTACAAGTTTAATAATTTCAATATAATAATTATAGCTACATGTAATAAAAGTTTTTAATGTAAATTATTACTTTAAATAAACTCCAAAGTTTTAAGAGAATCCTTACAAAATTATATCAAAAATCTTATATTAAAAATATACATATAAATGTATGGTCATATTTAATATATATTAATTAAAGTAGATATAAAAGAATTTCCTTCTCTTTTCCTTATTCATCCCTCCCAGCTACCATATCACAGGCCTCTGCATCTCTCCCTCCTGTTGATATCCATTCTTTGATTATTATTGTTACCTATATGTATATGTGGATATGTATACATATATGAAAAAATATAAATTAAAACAACTTGCTGAGTCTGCTTTTGTTATTCATGTGCACATGGTCTTAGGAATCATCAGTTTGATTTGGACAATGGCTAAGGTACTATTCTGGGAAAGTCTTGTTATCCTGCTCTCAGCACTCATTAATTGCCTATATCTCTGTGTCTATGGATCAAACCCTCTGAAGATCTCTTCAATCCTTTTTGACAAGTAAATAGGCACTGACATTGTTCTAGCTTTGTTTATGCAGTCGGGACAGAATGTTTCACAACTGACTTCCTGGTGTTCTGGCTACTCCAGTGTTTCAGCTCCCTTTCCTCCCATGTTCCCTGAGCCAATGATGGAGTCATGGAATAGATTTGTCATTCACACATAGGATTCCCACAATCTTCTGAATTCTCTTAAGTGTACAGTCGTAGTTTTCTGTAATGGTCTCTAGCAGCTGCAAAGAGAAGCTTTTTTGAGATCATGGTTTGTGACTTACTTGTGTGTATATGGATAAAATTTACAATATAATAAAGCATTATGTGGTTATTGCAAAATGGCACCGGAGACTGGAAAATCTTGTCTGGAAACATGCCAGATTGTTGGGGCTCGTTAAGCAATGGACACTACAAGTGTGTTATTTTTAATCACTCCTTAAATTTGTCAATAGAAATATCAGAATTTTAAAACATTTCTTTAGTTCATAAAACCATAAAATCAAGCATATCCACAGGAAGTTTTGAAGATATACTATTGGCAAGCATAGTGAGTAAAACTATATACTGGATATGATTCCTTAATGAAAAGGCAAAGATATCCTGAAGAAAGCTGCTCAAGATGCTTCAGCTATCACAGAAAAAAAAAAAGCTATCTAGAGACAGGGATTCTATTATCTCCTCTACATGCTAACAGCTGGAGCAGACAGATGTTTGCTTTCCTATTATTTATTTCTTTTCTTTTTTCAGTGTACTGAAAGGAACCACAAAAAGACTGTAACTCAATTCAAAACTCTGCTTTCTTTCATTTGCTTAACTGCATCTGGAGGTGAGGAATGAATCCTTAAATTTACAGCTGAAAATCAAAATGCCAGATGGTTTTATAATTAGATATTTCTTTTCCCACTGAGCAAACAGACTTCTAAAAGACATGGGCTAAAAATATGTGTATGTATAATTCAACACATGCATAGAAAACAGGTAACATGAAAAAAATTAAACAAAACAAAAGATTCTTAATAACATGGAGACACTAATAACTTTCACAAAATTAATTTCATTAGAGATTAAATCTGTTTGAACCATGACATACTGTTTTAGACTGAGTAAAGTTTTTCTTTGTATGAGAAAACAGAAATTTTCATGATAAGCACAATTTATATACATATATTTAAATGTGTGTGTGTGTGTGTGTGTGTGTGTGTAAATGTGTGTATGTGTATGTATCAGAGAGCGTCTTTTCTACATATATAGGATTTATCTTATAGCCAAATTAGCAATATATTTAGAAATTTGTTTTGGCATATTTTAATGAAAATATCTAGATCCTGTACACATTAGCTAAAGAAAAAATAATATATCAAAAATATGATCTTTTTGGGGGTCAAAAAAATTTTATTGGATATATTCTATATTTACATTTCATTTCCCTTTTTTTGGTTCCCCACCCCCCAAAGGTCCCACATGCCCTTTTCCCTCCACCTGCTCCCTCATCCAACCCTTCCCACTTCCCTGTTCCGGTATTCCCCTACACTGATGCTTTGATCCTTTCCAGCACCAGTATCCATTCCTTTCTTCTTGTCAGACATCATTTGGTATGTGAATTATGTCTTTGGTGTACCAAGATTCTAGGTTAATATCCATTTATCAGTGAGTGCATACCATGGGTATTCATTTGAGACTGGGTTACCTCACTTAGTATGATGTTCTCCAGCTCCATCCACTTCTCTAAGAATTTCATGAATTCATTGTTTCTAATGGCTGAATAGTATTCCATTGTGTATATATACCAATTTTTTTTGCATCCATTCTGCCGTTGAGGGACATCTGGGTTCTTTCCAGCTTCAGGCTATTATATATAAGGCTGCTATAAACATAGTGGAGCATGTATCCTTATTGCATGCTGGGGAATCTTCTGGGTATATTCCCAGGAGTGGTATGGCTGGGTCCTCCCGAAGTATCATGTCCAGTTTTCTGAGGAACCGCCATACTGATTTCCAGAGTAGTTGTACCAGCTTACATTCCCACCAGCAGTGGAGGAGTGTTCCTCTTTCTCCACATCCTCGCCAACACCTGATGTCTCCTGAGTTTTTAATCTTAGCCATTCTGACTGGTGTGAGGTGAAATCTCAGGGTTGTTTTGATTTGCATTTCTCTAAAGACTAATGATGATGAACATTTTTTAAGGTGTTTCCAGGGATGCAGGGATGGTTCAATATATGGAAATCCATCAACGTAATCCACTACATAAACAAACTAAAAGAAAAAAAAACACATGGTCATCTCATTGAATGCTGAAAAAGCATTCGGCAAAATTCAGCATCCTTTCATGCTAAAAGTCTTGGAAAGAACAGGAATTCAAGGCCCATATCTAAACATAGTAAAAGCAATTTACAGCAGACCAATAGCCAACATCAAAGTAAATGGAGAGAAACTTTAAGCAATCCTACTAGGGACTAGACAAGGCTGCCCCCTCTCACCATATCTCTTCAATATAGTACTTGAGGTACTAGCTAGAGCAATTCAACAACATAAGAAAGTCAAAGGGATACAAATTGGAAAGGAAGAAGTCAAACTATCACTATTCGCAGATGTTATGTTAGTATACTTAAGTGACCCAAAAAATTTGATCATTTTTAATATAACTATTTTAAAAGATTTCTAAAATATAATCCATTTACAAATAAAATGGTATTAATGTATAAGTAAATTTCAGTGAAATTTGCACTATATTTATATGTCAGTTATACAAATTGATGTCTCTATATTCAAAGTATATGTATACTTTTGTATATGAGCACTCCCACCCCAAATAATAATAGCTTTAGAATACTCTAACCTGCTCACTTAAAAATAATTTTGACAATTTTTAGAAATATTCATAAGAAACACTTTTTAGTGTTCAACCCAAAGAAATAATTATTGAACATATACCTGGCTCTCATTTTTCTCACCATATTTTACATATATGCTTTATGTGTGTGTAAAAATAGCATCCTCTGCAATATACATATCAGAAATTTCTTTCAACTAACATAAAAAATATTTAACACACAGTCTTCTCAGGTGAGTTTAGATAAGGACAATGATTCTGTGATTTAAAGAGTCACTGGTGATAACCAAGAAAATATACAACATTGTTCACCCTCGAGAAAATTAAAGCATTCTCTCTATAATAATCAAAGAACTTTTAATTACATTATTTTCAACTGAAAGTATTTTAGCTTTCTTGTTTAGTTCAATAGAACCTATGGAGAATGTAGTAAAAGGTTGTAGTTGAACAAAATGGGTTGCTATGTCATGCATAGCCAATAAATATAATTAGAAAATATCAAAAGATTATTATTAGGTCTAAACCATCCATCTTCTATTATTAAGGTATGTTATTTACAAGATATAAATATAGGATAGAGAAACAGCTCAGTGGTTAAGATTACTTGCCTCTCTTTCTGAGAATCTAACATTAGTTTCCAATACCCACGTAAGCCATCTCATCATTGGCTGTAAGTACAAATCATTGGGATCTATGTGTCTCTTCTGCATATATGTAGCATACACACACATACATACACACACAGATACACACACAGACACACACACAATGAGCTGTGGTGAGACAGAGAGGAGGATAGAGAAGAAGTAGGGAGGGGGAAAGAGTGAGGTTGGGAGGAAGAAAAAGAGAGACAGAGAGAGGTTAATAAATAAATTTAATTATAAATCAGAATTTTGAGATCTAATATCCTGTCCTGTCTTAGGGATACTATTGCTGTCATGAAACACCATGATTAAAAATATCTTGGGTAGAAATGTGTTTGTTTTGCTCATTCTTACACTTCAGAGTTACTCCTAAAAGAAGGACAGGAACTCAAGGAGGGAAGAAACTTTGAGCTAAGCTCTTTCTGAATCCATGAAGGAGTTCTGCTTGCTGTTTTAACCTTCTATGTCTTAAACAATATACTTTATTAAAACAATCAGGATTACCTGCCCAGTTGTCATATCATCTCCAGTGGGATGGGGCCTTCCAAATATCAATCAATAATTAAGAAAATGCCCTACATGCTTGTTTAGAGCTCAATATTACAGAGGGTTTTGTAAATTGAGCATCCCTCTTATTTGACACTAATTCATGTGTTAAGTTGTCATGAAACATTCAGGCACACATCTATAGATAAACATGTTGTCTCACATACTGTCTCAGTCAGGGTTTCTATTCTGACACAAACATCATGACTAAGAAGCAGGTTGGGGAGGAAAGGTAAACAACTGGATAAGTTCCCAAGAGTGTGTGTGTATGTGTGTGTGTGTCTGTCTGTCTGTCTGTCTGCCTGCCTGCCTGCCTGCCTGTCTGTCTGTCTGTGTATTTGTCCTTCCATTTCAGATAAAATGTAAATTATATTATTTCACACCTATCTTAAAAATATTTAGAGTCAGGAGATTAGAAAATGTGATCATAGCAAATGTTGACTGAATGGAGAATCAATGTCAGCTTACACGTCATAACTAAATGAAGTCAGGACTGGTATTCAAGCAAGTCAGGAAGCAGGAACTGAGGCCATGAAGGTATTACTTACTGGCTTGTTTCCCCTGCCTTCCTCAGCTTGATTTCTTATAGAACCCAAGACTACCAGTTCAGGAATGGCACCACCCACAAGGGTTCCTCCCCCATTGATCACTAGTTGAGAAAATGTCTTACAGCTGGATCTCATGGAGGCATTTCCAAAGCTGATACTCCTTTGACTGTGATAACTCCAGCTTGTGTCAAGTTGACACACAAAACCAACCAGTACACATACTTTCTTTGAAAAACATAAAGTCTATCCTATTATATTATTCATAGATTATTGTCTTTACTTTAAGGCCAAACATAGCTTACTTTGAATTCATTTTCAAAATTTGTTTTACCAAGGGACATCGCCTTTTGGTTTCTTCCGAACCTAGTCATAATATACAAATTACTACAATACCTGGCCCTAAAACAAATTAGCTAGTCTACAAAAATATTTTAACTTAAATGAAAAGGCAAATGAACATGTATTCATGTGCTGACAGGATTGCTGTAAACTGTTAATGGAAGTACATTCTGAGACCTACATATTGAAACTCCATTCAATCAACATTTGTTATGATCACATTTTCTAATCTTCTGATTCTAAATATTTTAAGGTATATTTGAAATGATATAATTTACACTTTACTTCAAATGGAAAGATACTCACACACATATATACACACATACAGGCACACACACATACACACACACACACACACACACACACACACACAAACTATTGGGAATTTGTTCAGCTGTTTGTCTCCTGTCAATATTGTTTAACAGGAACAGAGCAAGTCAGTCATTTGAATTTTGTAAATAACAATCACTGTAAAATACTCAATAGGATGAGGTTTAATTACTCATGTTCACAATAATTCCCATCCATCAAAGTGAATAAAATCCATTGCTTGGTCCAGTTATAATATAGTAATCTGAATTTAGGTTTTATAACCAGACCACTTGAATCACATTAAGGAGAAACATACTTTTCTATAACTGTGGGATATCACTCATTTTGCAGAACAAATAATATGTCAAATACTGTCCTCATCTATGTGTTTCTTGTTAGTATTTCAGCAAAGCTGATGCACTATTTGTTGGAAACTGCAAAATCTACAGAAAAGTTGAGTTCCTTCAGACAGTGACCAATGGTTGACTACTTTAGGCTGTTTTCAGAGTCAGAGAATCTGCATGCTGAAATTCCATCTTTGTTTAACAAAGATCAAAGTTCATCTGTAGCTGAGATAAAAGTCATTTTCTTAGATAAGATGATTTTTTGTTGTTTACGTTTATACCCTTTTTCCTTCTTACATTTTCAGTAACTGTGTCAGCAATATTGCTCAGTGGTTAAAGGTTGATGATCATCATCAGTGTTGTAAAAGGAGAGAACCAACTGTCGTAAGTTGTCCTCTGATGCACACAAACACAAATACACACGCACAATCACACACACACATGCAAACAGACACTGACATGTTCAACTTGAAATAAAATAAAAAAAAAGTGTTTAAATTATTAACACCCTCATAGAAGCAGAGGTAGGTAGGATAGGAGAGAGGGTTTCCTGGAGAGGGGGAGACTGGGTAAGGCGATAACACTTGAAATGTAGATAAATTAAAATAACAAGATAAAGAAATATTAATTTTAAATAAAGCTGTGTTACAAGCTCAGAACTCTAGTACAATGGAAACTCTCAGGAATCTATGGAAGTGGCCCTGCTAAGATGTCTCGTAATGGGGGATACACAGCCTGAATGGATCATTTCCTGTAATCAGGAAAAACTTTCCAGTGACACTATTAAGAATCCAGGTCAGCACAAATCTTCAAAACACAGTTTGTCCTGCCTGCAAAATGTGCTGGAAAAAATAGTAGTGCAGTACATGTGGGAGCAGTTAAACAATGACCACTCCAGCTTGGGAAATATTCTATGAGAGGAAGAGGGGGAGGGGAGGGAGAAGGAGAGGGAGAGGGAGAAGGGAGAAGGAGAGGTAGAGAAAGAGAGAGGGAGAGAGAGGGGAGGGAAAGAGAGAGACAGTTTTGTAGGCACTAAAGGAGTCAAGGACAGCCAAAGAAAACTCACAAATCCAACTAACCTCATTTATGGGCTGAGAGATAACTGCACTGATAATCAGGGAACCTGTATGGCTATGCACTAGGCCCTGCTCTTAAAGGCATGTTTTGCAGCTCTGTCTTCATGTGAGACTCCTAACAGTTGAAGTGGGGTAAATCCCTTTCCCTCCTACTGGCTTGCCTTCTATATCTGCAATACAAGGTAAGATATCTAGTCACCTTGCAACTTTATACACCATATTGGGTTGATAGCCCTGGAGGTCTACTCTTTCCTTAAGGGAAAGGAGGAGTGGATTGGAATGAGAGGAGGGAGTTAAGGGAAAAGGAATGAAAGAAGATAGAGGAGAAACTGTGGTCAGGATGAAATATGTGAGAGAATGCATTAATAATAGTTGAAAATTAGTACTGATATTTTTCTGCTACAGAATGGTATTATCAACTCTCCCTGGGATCCAGAATTCTTATGCAAGACAACAAATTTTGTCCTTAGCTTTCCTTTTACCATTTTGGATATATAAATATACATACTTATAAAGCAACACATGTATCCACAGCAGTATGTGTCATAAATATAGGAGCCAATATGTTTGGCACACATTAGAGGTGTTTTAGTTAAGATAGTAACAAAATGCACACATACACAAAAAGACATACATTTAAATGTCAAAAACTTTTGAAGTTATAGTGAAAACAATTTCAGGTAAGCTGGTTTAGGAAATATGAAATGTTTTTATTGAATATTTATTAAAATAGAATATATTTGTGCATGAGGAAAAATATGTGGGAAATGGAGAGTTGGAGAGGTTTGAAGATATCAACCATCTGCACATATCATTTGTTTAAAACTTTTGTATGAAAATAAGGTTGAACATAGGTAATCAAATAGAGCAAACACTATGTGTAGGGGCCCAATACAGGCAAACATGTAGGGACTTCCATCGCATCCACCTGATGCATTTCTCACTCATTTATTACTAAAATGTTTGCAATCAGAATGGGCAATGTACTAACTAGTTCATTGTCATAAACTGTGATTACTGTTGCTTTTATTCATATGGGAAATCAATGACTGCTAGTAGTTTTGCAATATACTTTGTAAGTTCTTAGCATTTCTTGTCCAGATTACTGGATCTTAGCTCCATAAAAATATACACAAACCATTTTCAATAATTATTTACTGTAAGGTATTTTAAAGAATATAAAATCTTCTTTAGTAATTTACAAATATGGCATAAATAATGACATAGTTAGCTATATAAGAATTAGCATAGAAAACAGAAGAAGGAACACTTCCAAAATCAAGGTCTCTTGGTTTGTTGACATATACCCATAATCTTAGCAACTGGAAGATCAAGGAAGTGGGATCAAGAATTCAGGATCATCTTTAAAGGATACAGCGACTGTTAGACAGGCCCGGGCTACATAAGATGCTGAAACAAAACAAAAATCATTAACAACTAACCTCTGCAGTAATTGGTATTTTTTTCAATCTCAGGATTAATAGATTTTGAACATATTAAAAATTATTTATAGGACTATATATTGTCATTCTTTGAAAATATGTTAAAATTATTCATTAAGTAGATATAGTGAAATGCTGAATTACATTTTCAGTAACTATTTGTAACCAATTGCATTATACAAACTGAAGATAAGACAATTTTAGAAAGGGAATGTCAATAAAATTGTATTCATTGAAGACAGGCCATTAAAATGCAGGAGATATTTTGACTAGAAACTCCTAATGGAGTTATTGCCATCTTCAAGTAAAATGACATCATAATTTAAGCCAATATTAGAATACTAAGACTTACAAGAATTAACTTGAGAAGTTATTTTTTTATATATCATAATGTTGTTCAATTATACAAAGATAAAATTATGAAAAATGACCTCATGGTTGTTGTATTACTTGTACTTTATTGAAATATGATTTTTTAAAAAGCTTAAAGAATAATTGAAGATGGTTTGCCACTCACAAAAGCACTCACTCACAAAAGCAGATGTTTGTTCAACTTAAAAGACAATTGATGGGGATATAGATTAATGAATGAAATCTTTTCCTGTAAACGTGAAGATCTTAGTCTTCACCCAAAAACCCACAAACACATACAGCATAGATAAGATACAATACAATTCATCTCTAATCCTAGTACTCCTATGAGAAGATGAAAGTTGATAAATCCAGAATTATATGCTGAAAGTACATAGGTTCTTGAAAGAGAAAACAACAATAAGATACTGTCTCCTGCAAGGTAAAATGTGAGGACTGATAGCTGATTTTGTTCTTTGAATTCTATAAAAATTCTCTAGTATTTACCCTAAGAAACACACACACACACACACACACACACACACAAGAAAAAGACACACACACACACACACACACACACACACACACACACACACTCTATTCCAGTTCCAGGTGTATTAGGTGCCTGTGGTCTCCTTGTGATTATCAGGACTCAAGGATAGATAAACACAATCATGCACAATTAAAAATTAATATATATATAAAAGAAGAAATGCCAAAATTAAAAAAAAACAGGTCTTTCATTATAGACATGAATTATAAACCCTATGAACAAGGACTGAGCTGTGTCATCTCTGTTCCCCTTAGAAATTTTTCCTCAACTACCTTCCTAAGTGCCTCACAGCTTAATTTTTAGTTGGATGTCATTTACAACTACCTACAAATATCTTCATATATAAACATAGCAAACTATACCTACAATGCTATCATATTTCTTTAATGCAAATCAATTTTGTGTTTATTCTCTGTCTTTATTGAAAATTACAGTTTGTTTTCCACTATTTTAGCATACATAAGCTTGTTTCACGAAAATGGTCTTTCCTAATTTTCTAATTGCTTCCTATATCTTGGAAATAATATTAGTGAGTGAGCAAACAGGACCTAACACAGTGAAAACATGAAATTCATAAAATCAATAAATTATGAAGAACAAATAATAGAATACAAAGTAGAATTAGAAATTCTTTCACTATTGAAACAACAAAATTAGTTATTAGTACTCATTTACTAATACTACCAGTTAACCCACCATTTTCTTATTATTTTATTTTATTTTCTACTTTATTTGTTTACATTCCAAATGATTTCCCCTTCCCTGGTTCCCCCCTCCCCTTATGTCCCATCAGCCATCTTCCCTCTGCCCATTCCCCAATCAAAACCCTCCCACTTCTCTGTCCTGGTATTCCCCTACATTGCTGCATCAAGCCTTTTCAGGACCAGGGTCCTCTCCTTTCTTCCTCTTGGGAATCATTTGATATGTGAATTGTGTCTGGGGTATTCAGAGATTCTGAGCTAATATCCACTTATCAGTGACTGTGTTCCATGTGCATTCTTTTGTGATTGGGTTACCTCACTTAGGATGATATTTTCCAGTTCTAACCATTTGCCTAAGAATTTCATGAATTCATTGTTTTTAATTGCTGAGTAGTAGTCCATGGTGTAAATATACCACATTTTCTGTAACCATTCCTCCATTGAGGGACATCTGGGTCCTTCCAGTTTCTGGCTATAATAAATAAGGCTGCTATGAACACAGTGGAGCATGTGTCCTTATTGCATGCTGGGGAATCATCTGGGTGTATGCCCAGGAATGGTATAGCAGGGTCCTCCAGAAGTGTCATGCCCAGTTTTAGGAACTACCAGACTGATTTCCAGAGTGGTTGTACCAGCTTGCAATCCCACCAGCAGTGGAGTAGTGTTTCTCTTTCCCCACATCCTCGCTAACACCTGCTTTCTCATGAGTTTTTAGCCATTCTGACTGGTGTGAGGTGAAATCTCAGGGTTGTTTTGATTTGCATTTCCCTAATGACTAAACTCAATTCACACATTGCACCTAACACCTAATTGTGGGTGACTTTAACACTCCATTCTCCTCAATGGACTGATCAGGAAAACAGAAACTAAACAGGGACACCACTTTCAATATTATATAATCATATTACATTGTATCTTATGGTACTAAGTTTTACACACACACACACACACACAATTTTTAAGAGCATTTAAAGTATTATGATCCCTTATGATTGTTCAAAATTTCTTGATGTTATTTTTATTCCCAACTGTGTTGTTTCTGCCATTCTGTATTTTTGTTATGTTTTGCATTTGCTACTAGAATTTCTTTTCAAACTTGTATTACTTTAAACTTAACACATGGCATATCCATTGAAATAAATTCAACAACCGAATAGAAGATGACAATAATAGAAGTGAGTCTTCTAGGAACATATCAGAACACTATAATTTTCATTTTTATTGTAAACTCACACAAATCTAAAAATTAATGTCTGTTTTTCCAAAATAAAATATATTATGGAATGATCTCTATTAGTTTGTAATATATTATTAGAATAGTATATTATCAAAGTAATCTTCTCTACTACTGACCTAAAATTTATATTGGAAAATTTGAAGAATGGAGCAAATTTGTTTACAATTTTAATGAATAGTCACTTGAAATCTAATGAATACATTAATTATTTTTAAATTTTGTAGAAATTGTGGTATACTTTGTAATTCATTGAAAATAGATCAAAATATTAATGTTGCTATTTTACATTTAATAGGATATAATGTCACAAGGGCTATTGCTATTATGAGTTACATAATACAGTGGAATCAATTATATATGATACTTTCTACTGTACTATAAAAATCTAAAATAATATTTAAAACAAGTAGGAAAAGGTTTTCTGATAATGTGAATAAAGAGAGCTTTTAAGGTTAGAGTACAAAAGTTTGGGTGTAAATATCTTTCTTTACATAGAAAAGAAATACATCATTATTTTGTCACTAATATTATCCAATGATTGCCAAATTACTTAAGAATCTCTTCAAAAATTGTATGAAGAACCTTTATTTAAATTCAGAAATGAGAAAATATGAATATTAGAGCAATGTTTAAATAATGTTGATATTAAGTCATTCACAATATTTGCTCTCTAAAAATGTAACCTAAAATTATGTTTTATTTAACAGCTGTCATTATAACCAGTATAAAGATTGAAATGCCAACCTCTGGATTATAACAAAACAGAAAAATTAAGGATAATCTAAGTATTTAATAAATAAAAAAATTTAAAATGATTTGTTTATCAAAGTTTGAGTTTTAGTAGAACTATTAAGAAAAATTTGGTGGAACTATAAATCAACATTTTATGATTAAAATAAGCATATTTAAACACAACAGCTCATATAACTTTAAACCACCAGAAGTAATTTTGAATTTTTAAGATTTGGGATCTCTTCTACTTTAACAATTTTAAAGAAGACATGTTTATTCCTATTGGTTTCCAATGGAAGACCTCAAAAGTATTTAGCGTTCTTTAATTTTAATAAACACATGTTCAAACCCTTTGAAAAATCTGTTAGATATCATTGTCTTTATGAACATTCAAATCCTATGAAATCGAATCATATATTTCACTTGATTTTGTTCCTTAACTCAGGAATAATAGAATAGAAACCAAGTTAATGGGGAAAATATTGGGAATACTACAAAGTAAAAAATAGCAATTAGTAATTCAGGATTAAGACATCATTCCATTTATTTAAATTGATATTGCAAATTGGTTGCACACTTACTGATCACAGTGGGTGGTAGAAAAATCAACTGGACATAATCTCACTGTAGTAAGAATTCACTGTAGCGAGAGATGGGAAATAATATAAACATGTCAATTCAAATTAGTGATATAATTGATTGCAGGCAGATAAAAAATATAAAAAGTACTTGGTACTAGTTATAAGTCATTGAACATTTGTAAATACTATGCTGAATATGTTGTTCCTCCAAAATTAGATGAAACATTGGCACTCATGGAACACATTGCGGTAGATGAGACATGAATCAAATATTTATATAAAAATTCGTTATAAAAATAAATGAGTTGATTCTAAAAATTTGTTTTTGATATACAATTTTCTTCCACTTTCCACAATTACTATCATAAAAAGTTTCAACCTACATATCTGAAAACCTTTACTATGTATGCTTGGAAATTGTAAATATTTCAAACATTACTAAAGTTTTGGTGTCTTCTTGTTAATATTATAAACATGGTAAATGTTAAAAATAAATCTTAATAAAAAGAAATTCAATAGGTTGATTTAATTGGATAATACATAGAGTTGATGAATAAATATATTAACAGTTTTGAAGATTATTATTTTAGATTTTGTTCTCTTTCTAAGCAAATACAATACAACATATCACAGTTTTACTATAATATCCAGAAGGAAAAATTTCTGGGCTAGAGATAATAATTTACTTCTTATGATAATTGTAAACAAAAACTCTGTTACAATATGTAGAAAACCTGTCTGCCCTTTGCTCCTAGGGAGAGATTCTTTTTGCTTAAAATGTCTGGTTGTAGATTTAAAACTCATTTAATAAAATAATGGGTAGAGGAATTTATAAGTGCTAGACTGGAAGGAAAGGAGGGAGAGGAGCTGGGATCCGGATGTAAAATTAATAAAAATGAATTGCTGAAAAAATTGTAAGAATAGCCATCAATCTCATTAGATAATTTCTGGAAACATGTCAGTGACTCTTATAGCAAAATAGGTTGCCTAACTCTGGATCTTCACTTTTCTCTACTTTCCTCCAAATTCAAAGTCCACGTCTTCTCAGTAGATTTGTTGCAGACTCCTTAATGTGGCCTCCATTCCTTCCCTATCACCATCTTTAACAGATAACTTATACCATTCTCAAGAATTCACTCCCATCCTCTATCCCCAACAGGCCTTCTCTGGGATTCCAAAAGCCAAGACTGCCAGAGGAGAAAGTAGGTCAATAAAGTAGACAGGCTAGCTTCAAATCTTGATTCTCCATCTTCTCCTCCAAATCGTATCCCTGAGACTCATCCAGAGACTATCTGTTGTGGTGTTTCCTTACTCTCTGGTCCCAAGTCCAGGTGCCTAAGCAGTTTCTCTATCTTTCACTCTGCCCCTGTGGAGCACCTTAGAATCCCCCAGCTCATCCCCAGTTTTAACAGTCAGCAGCTAATACTTAGAAACACATTTTACCTAGTGGCCAGACCTACCAGTATCCTAAAGAATTTCCTACCAAAAACATACATCTACCAAACCCTAAGTAAAGAGAGGGCCCTTTTTATATGTGCTGCTACACAGAGTAGTTCAGATTTGCCATGGGTTTTTCCCACTTTCAGTGATCCAATTTTTCAAAAAAAAAAAAAAAAGGAAAAGAAATATAAAACCTAATAAATGTACTCAGCTCCTCGGTTTTAGTTGATTCCAGATGTAGTCAAGTTGGCTACAAAGATTGTCAGTCTTACTCATAGAAGTCAGCGAATTAGTATGGGTCTTCAAGAAAGAAGAGATAAAACTCAGTTGTTATAAAATGTAAATGGGAATAATTCCACAGGATGGTTTGATATGGGAAGGATGGGAAGGAAGAGAAAGGTGGGCAGGAATAAAGTGAGGGTTGAGTAAGAATGAATACCTTTTAAAGACATATGGGTTCTAAAACTGTAGAAGATTCACATTAGAGATACACTCTCAACAGTCCAGTTATCACCTGGAAATTTCAGCCTTACTTTTTATCTTTTATAATGTAAGAAGGTAATACAAAAACTGCTACAGGAACAAAGGAAACCCAAATCTTACCTAGCTATTAACACTGTGATCTACATGAATGACTAGATTGACCAGATAATCTTAGGGGTACATACATCCTGAGAGTAAACAACTACTTTCTAATGGATTTAAATCCTGATAATCCTGATCAAGGAGCTGAAACATACTTTCTCTCTCTCTCTCTCTCTCTCTCTCTCTCTCTCTCTCTCTCTGTTTTGTTTTGATTTATTTTTTTTTCGAGACAAGATTTCTCTGTGTAGCCCTGGCTGTCCCAGAACTCACTCTGTAGACCAGGCTGGCCTTGAACTCAGAAATCTGCCTGCCTCTGCCTCCCAAGTGCTGGGATTAAAGGTGTGCACCACTACCACCCGGCGAAACATACTTCTCATACCATTTTTAGACCACAACTTTTGGCTAGTAAGGTTATATAAGAACAGTGGGAGTAGCTCTTTTTCTTAATCTGTTAAATAGACATAATATTAAACCACTGCAAGTAACTTATTATTATACCCACAGATTAATGCATCACTCAAACCTCATAACAACCAATAAAACAAAGCAACCTGGTCATGCATTGTAGAGTAGGCCTACGTATAACTTAATCTATAGAACTATCTGGTCCTTACCTTATGAGAGAGCTTCCCAATACAGTCTTCAAATGTGGGGTTAATAACAAGGAAGCACCTTGTCTGACTTTCTAAGAAGCTCTTTGTAGAAGAAGTTTAATGCAGCAAAATGGTTGCTCCCACAAGGGATCACATCCAAAAGTATGATCAGACCAAAATGCAGATATACCACAAATTAAAGAATGTTCTGATCTGTCTGGTATACGGACATACCTTTATTATACACCTTTAATCCCTAAAAGTTAGGATAAAGTTACTTTGTAAAAGGAGGCAGCCATATTTGATAGTTACATCTAATTTAAGGGAAGACAAAGTAACAATTCAGAGAAATATCTGATACAATGTGTCAGAGATAGGATAAACAAAACTCACATGAGAACAGCACAGAAGGGATACTTACATGCAGAACAGAGCAAAGTGAGAGACAACTAGAGAAAAAGAGAGAGAGAAAGAGAGATGAGGGAAAGAGAGGGAGAGAGAAAGAGACAGACAAAGAGACAGAGACAGAGAGAATGGCATAGGAGTAGTGTCTGTATTGCAGTTTTACTAGGACAGTTGTACTGAGACAAGTTGCAGAGAGAACAAGATAGGTGAAGACAGAAGTATCCAAAGAATGAAGAGAATGAGGAGACAGAAGATAAAGATACGTAGCCAAAATTAGTATGAGGCTAAGCAGAGCATTTCCATCAGAAGTCAAGTGAAGCCATATTGATCAGTCATCTTGGAAGATTAGATAGTATGGAGGGTATAAGCTTTCATTCCTAGGCTTAGGGATAGCTAGAACAGAGAAAGAAACATTCTAGGATCAGTCTAAGCCATGCAGTTACAGAAGTAGGGTTTTTCTCTTATCTCATCTCTTTATTTGAGGAAATAAAAGCAGCATATACAGTTGATAAGCTGTCTGGCCACAATTTTATGACAGTATTGCTATTGTATTGTTTTTACTCCCATTTACATCTCCCTTCTATAATTAGTTTTTCAATGTGAATCAGGTGTAAGTGTACATCACAGGAAATTTCTGCTTTGTTAGTTGTATAGGTATCATACTGTTTTCTCATCAAACTTAAGGTGAAAAAATTAAACACTAATAACTTCACATAAGGAATGTGGTATATTCTAAAAATTTTTATAAAATTATTTAATCATATTGTCATAATTATCTTAAAACTAATTTCTAATATTTTCTTTAAAACACAAGAGTGCCAAACTTTTGTTGATCAATACAGTCTGTCAGTAGCAAATATGATGTAGACATAAAATTGAAATAGATTTTTTGAGCCAGAAATACACTGCAGTTTTAGATGACTTGTTTAGCATGACAAGAACCTGGTTTTGATCTAAATAATCACAAACAAAAACCATAAACAAAACAATACCAAGGATGGTAAAAACCATGACTTTTGGAATATGATTTAAATAAAAATGATTAAATTTGTTATTTAATTTGTTACATGAAGAGTTTCTTGTCCCATTAAATGCACAATGCAGGAGGGATTGCACATTTTCTGAATTAATGAGAACATGCTAGTCGTCTATAAAATCTCATAAACACAATTTGACCAACAAAGGATTACAAATTGCTTGTTGGATAATGTAAACTACTTTGACATTAAGGTTGTATTTTTTTTAACTTTAGGTTTAGGAAACTCTCCCCGTTTTTTATTATGCCTACTCTTCATAAAATCTTTCCAATGTAACAAAATTTTAGAGTCCAAGCTTTACTGAAAACCCCTAAATACACAAAAGTCAGGTTCAATTTGTAAATCAATTTTTGCATACTAGGATCTTAGATAATATTCACAGGAGATATAAAAACATCATGGTAAAATAATTTTTTCCTATAGATATCAGACTGATGACAGCTCTCATTGCTCATGTTAGAAAAATTTAATTTCACATCCAGTTTCAAATTCCTGCTGTTTCAGCAGGGTTTGCAGAATACAAGAATGAGCAGAGTAAAGCCCTGCTGTAAAGCATCTATGAAATCCGTAATTCCAAACACTCCATAAAAAGCTTGTACTGCTTTTAGATACTTTTTAAAATGAAGAAAGTTTTTTTTTTTGGCAATGATTCCTCAGAAATGTTTAAAACTTTGCTGCCAATTTTACACATATACAATGGCTAAGTCCTATTGCCCCATGGTTTCAAGTATGCAAAAATTTAATTGCTTTTTATAGTATGAGGTTTCAAAGAGACATAGAATGAAAATGAGCTAAAAGAAGTAGATATAACCTGAATTACACTATCCTGTGATCTTAAAATATTAGAAAATATTATAAGGTCCTAATTATTAATTGTTACAATTATTGTCTGAGCTATTGGTGGTCTGTTCAGAAAGTTGTGTCCTTTCAATGAGTTCAAAGCTATTTCCTACATTCTCTTCTATTAGAACTAATATTTCCAGTTGTATGTTGAGTTTTTTGCAGGATAGTAACTAACTGTGCATCTATTTTCTTTTTTTTCACATTATTTTTTATTATTTTCTATATTCTTTGTTTACATTCCAAATGATTTCTCCTTTCCTGGTTACCCCCTTTACATAAGTCCCATAACCTCTCTTCCCTCCGCCCATTCCCCAATCACCCCTCCCATTACTCTATTCTGGTAATCCTCTACATTGTTGCATCAAGCCTTTCCAGGACCAGGGCCCTCTCCTTCCTTCTTCTTGGGAATCATTTGATATGTGAATTGTGTCTTGGGTATTCAGAGCTTCTGGGCTAATGTCCACTTATCAGTGACTGCATTCCATGTATATTCTTTTGTAATTGGCTTACCTCACTTAGGTTGATATTTTCCAGTTTCAACTATTTATCTAATAATTTCATGAATTCATTGTTTTTAATTGCTGAATAGTATTCCATTGTGTAAATATACCACACTTTCTGTGTCCATTCCTGCATTGAGGGACATCTGGGTTCTTTCCAGCTTCTGGCTATTATAAATAAAGCTGCTTTGAACATAGACAGTAGGTGTTGGCGAGGATGTAGAGAAAGAGGAACACTCCTACACTGCTGGTGGGATTTCAACCATTCTGGAAATCAGTCTGGCGGTTCTTCAGAAAATGAGGCATGACACTTCCGCAGGACACTGTTGTACAACTCCTGGGCATATACCCAGAACATTCCTCGACATGCAATAAGGACATATGCATCTATTTTCATCCTTCTACATATCAGCATCCAGTTAGACCAGCACCATTTGTTGAAGGTGCTTTCTTTACACATTGTAAGTTTGGATTCTTTGTGGATCCAATTGAGCTCTATCCAAAGGGCAAGAATCAATCTCTACCACGATCATTGATATTTGGTTATACTTGAAGACATAAGTCCTGTGAGAAGCACCATCCAGAAACAAATGGAGAGACCTCCAGCCAAATATTAGATGGAGCTTGGGAAGTCTTATGGAAGAGTTGGAGCATGGATTGAGCAATAGGGACTCCACAACAAGACCAACAGAGTCAACGAACCTGGTCTTTTGGGACCTCCAAAAGACTGAATTGCCAACTAAAAAGCATATGTTGGCTGGACCAAGGACCCTTCACATACTTAGCAAATGTGTACATTGGACTTCATGTGGATCCCACAAAAACTGGAGCACGGTCTTATGCTGAGTTTGTTCCATGCCTCTGGATGCTGTTTACCTCTCTGGGCTTCTGTGTCTGGCTTCATTGTGAGAGAATATGCCTAGTCCTGCAGTGACTTGAGGTGCCAGGGTAGGTTGGTACACAAAGGGTACAGGCATCTCTCCATTCTCAGGAAGAGAATGGGGAATGGGAGGAAGTGCTATATGAGGGGAGTCTGAAAAGAGAGGGATTATGATTAGGATGTAAAGTGAATAAAGAAATTAATGGAAAATATTAGAAAGCAAAATAACTACATTTTATACTAAAAAATTGAGGGTTTGACAATTCTATTAAATTTCTCCAGTCAAAATAAACATATTTGACAAGAAGTAGAACCATTTCCTTAATCATACAACTGATAATTTCTATTAGATTTCTATAAAACAGAACCTCAAAAATAAGTGTTTGTGAAGTCTAGTTCTTAATGAATCTGAACCCTGTTAATTTGATCAGATTTCCTTTTGTTTAACAGCTTCTCAGCACAACATTAAAAATGGAGATTATTAAAGACAGTTGTGCCTGCATGAGTCAAGTTTGGCTTATACATATTCTAAACATCCAAGCATAAACTAATTTTTTTTATTTTTATTTTCTATATTCTTTGTTTAAATTCTAAACAATTTTCCCTTTCCCAGTTCCCCCCATCACCATATGTCCCATAAGTCATTTATTCTCCACCCAATCCCCAATCACCTTCTTATTTCTTTGTTCTATTACTAATTTTTAATGAAGATTGCATACAAATCTGTAGCTCAGAACTTAAACATTTCTACTAATAACATTGTGTACAATTTAGGTTTAAATTGCCGTTTTCCTATTGATCAATACATTCCCTGCCCTTCTTCATTTATCACTGAAGATAAAAGTAAATAATAGGATTTCAGTTTTTCCTTTCTTTAAAGACATCATCAATGTTCCAGCATCTCAAATATGACTTACCTACGATTATTCCTTAAGTATAATATTTCTAACTTTCAGGAAATTTGCTCCAGCATGCATATGAATGATATAGATACCAGATATGAACACAAGTTAAATATACTACATTATACAAATATTTTTTCTACATATAGTCACAAATTGTTTTTAAAAAGAATAATAAAATAAAGCATTCAAAAATGTGTTGGAAACTTATTTTATGATTACACATTTGCCTACAATATGTGTGTTTTATTCAACACACAACTGAATCTGACAAAGCAAAACAAAACAAACAAAACAAAACAAGAATCTATTCTACCAGCGAAGAGGGAATTTCAAAGATTAAGAGCATTTAAAATACAAAGAGATTAATATCTTTCCATTTGAAAGTGTATATTTTTACTAACTATTCCAATAAACCTCACCCAGTAAAAATTTGTGTCTTATAAGTATTAAATGACCAAAACCTTTCTAATAAAATATAAAAGTCACTTAATAATTTTATATTTGTATCTTAATATATCATTTTGAATTTGACAAAAGAACAAATTACAATATATTTTACCCATGTGTTGAACATTTCTAGAATCATATTTTCTTTTTTTATAAATATATATTTATTATTTTCTATATTCTTTGTTTACACTCCAAAGGCTTTCCTCTTTCCAGTTCCCCTCTCACCATATGTCCCATGGTGAAGGACCCATATCTAACCCCCATTCCCCAATCACTCCCCCTCCCCACCATTTCTCTCTTCTGGTACTCTCCTACAAAACCGGATATAGTCTTTTCCGGAGCAGGATCCTCTCCATCCCTTTTCTTGAGAATCTTTTGCTTAGCTAATTGTGTCAAGTATTCAGAGCTTCTGGGCTCATTAATATCCACTAATCAGTGATTGCAATTCATGTGAATTCCTTTGTGATTGGGTTGACTCACTTAGGATGATATTTTCCAGATCCAACCATTTGCTGAGAAATTGCATGAATTCATTATTTTTTAATTGCTGAGTAGTATTCCATTTTATAAATATACCACATTTTCTGTATCTATTCCTCTGTTGAGGGACATCTGGGTTCTTTCCAGCTTCTGGCTATTATAAATAAGGATGCTATAAGCATAGTGGAGCATGTGTCTTTATTGTATGCAGGGGAATCCTCTGGGTATATGCCCAGGAGTGGTATGACAGGGTCCTCTGAAAGTGTATTCCCCAATTTTCTGAGGAACCACCAGACTGATTTCCAGAGCGGTTGTACCATCTTCAATCCCACCAACAATGGAGGAGTAATCCTCTTTTTCCACATCCTCGCCAGCACCTGTTGTCTCTTGAGTTTTTAATCTTAGCCATTCTGACTGGTGTGAGGTGGAATCTCAGGGTTGTTTTGATTTGCATTTCCCTGATGACTAATGATGTTGAACATCTCTTAAGGTGCTTCTCAGCCATCCGAATTTCTTCTAGTGAAAATTCTTTGTTTAGCTCTGTACCCAATTTTTTAATTGGGTTCTTTGGTTCTTTGGGGTCTAACTTCTTGAGTTCTTTGTATATATTTGATATTAGCCCTCTGTCAGAGGTAGGGTTGGTGAAGATTTTTCCCAATTTGTTGGTTGCTGTTTTCTCCTTCTGAGAGTGTCTTTTGCCTTACAGAAACTTTGTAATTTTAAGATGTCCCATTTGTCAATTCTTGATCTTAGAGCATAAGCTATTGGTGTTCTGTTCAGGAACTTTCTCCCTGTGCCCATGTCCTCCAGAGTCTTCCCCAGTTTCTTTTCTATTAGTTTCAGTGTGTCTGGTTTTATGTGGAGGTCCTTGATCCACTAGGATTTGATCTTAGTGCAAGGAGATCAGAGTGGGTCAATTTGCATTCTTCTGCATGTTAACCTCCAGTTGAACCAGAACCGTTTGTTGAAAAGGCTACCTTTTTTCCACTGGATGGTTGTAGCTCCTTTATCAAAGATCAAGTGACCATAACTCTGTGGATTCATTTCTGGATCTTCAATTCTATTCCATTGATCTACTTGCCTATCGCTGTACCAATACCATGCAGTTTTTTAACACAATTGCTCTGTAGTACTGCTTGAGGTCAGGGATATTGATTCCCCCAGAAGTCCTTTTATTGTTGAGAATAGTTTTAGCTATCCTGGGTTTTTTGTTACTCCCAATAAATTTGAGAATTGCTCGTTCTAGATCTATGAAGAATTGATTTGGGATTTTGATGGGGATTGCATTGAATCTGTTGGTTGCTTTTGGCAAGATGGCCATTTTTACTATATTGATCCTGCCAATCCAAGAGCATAAAATATTTTTCCATTTCCTGATGTCTTCTTCGATTTCTTTCTTCAAGAACTTGACATTCCTGTCATAAAGATCTTTCACTTGCTTGGTTAGAGTCACGCCAAGATACTTTATATTGTTCGTGGCTATTGTGAAAGGAGGTATTTCCTTATCTTCTTTCTCAGCCTGCTTGTCCTTTGAGTACAGGAAGGCTACTGATTTGCTTGAGTTGAATTTGTAACCAGCCACTTTGCTGAAGTTGTTTAACAGCTGTAGAATTTCTCTGGTGGAGTATTTTGGGTGATTTACATATACTATCATATCATCTGCAAATAATGATAGTTTGACTTCTTCCTTTCCAATTTGTATCCCTTTGACTTCCTTATGTTGTCTAATTGCTCTCACTAGAACTTCAAGTACTATATTGAAAAGATATGGAGAGAGAGGGCAGCCTCGTCTAGAGCCTGATTTTAGTGGTATTGTTTCAAGTTTCTCTCCATTTATTTTGATGTTGGCTACTGGGTTGCTGTATATTGCTTTTACTATATTTAGGTATGGGCCTTGAATTCCTGTTCTTTCTAGGACTTTTAACATGAAAGGATGCTGAATTTTGTCAAATGCTTTTTCTGCATCTAATGAGATGAGCATGTAGTTTTTTTTCTTTTAGTTTGTTTATATAGTGGATTACATTGATGGATTTCCATATATTGAACGATCCTTGCATCCCTGGGATAAAGCCTACTTGATCATGGTGAATGATCGATTTAATGTGCTCTTGGATTTGGTTGGCAAGAATTTTATTTAGTATTTTTGCATCGATATTCATAAGGGAATTTGGCCTGTAGTTCTCTTCCTTTGTTGGATCTTTGTGTGATTTTGGTATTAGCATAATTGTGGCTTCATAGAATGAGTTGGGCAGTGTCCCTTCCGTTTCTATTTTGTGGAATAGTTTGAAGAGTATTGGTATTAGGTATTCTTTGAAGGCCTGATAGAATTCTGCACTAGTCTGCATCTGGTCCCATACTTTTTTTGGTTGGGAGGCTTTCTATAACCCCTTCTATTTTTTTAAGGGTTATGGGACTGTTTAGCTGATCTAATTGATCCTGATCTGTCTAGGAAATTTTCCATTTCCTCCAAATTCTCCAGTTGTGTTGAGTATAGACTTTTGTAGTAGGATGGGATGATCTTTTGAATTTCCTCAGTTTCTGTTGTTATATCCCCCTTTTCATTTCTAATCTTATTAATTTGAATACTGTCTCTGTGCCCTTTGGTTAGTCTGGCTAAGGGTTTATCTATCTTGTTGATTTTCTCAACGAACCAGCTCCTAGTGTTGTTGATTCTTTGTATGGTTCTCTTTGTTTCTATTTCATTGATTTCAGCCCTTAGTTTGATGATTTCCTGTCTTCTACTCCTCCTGGGTGAATTAGCTTCTTTTTCTTCCAGGGCTTTCAGGTGTGCTGTTAATCCGCTAGTGTATGTTCTTTCCTGTTTCTTTTTGGAGGCAGTCAGGGCTATGAGTTTTCCTCTTAGCACTGCTTTCATTGTGTCCCAAAGATTTGGGTAGGTTGTACCTTCATTTTCATTGAATTCTGAAAAGTCTTAGATTTCTTTCTTTATTTCCTCCTTGACCAAGTTGTCATTGAGTACAGTATTGTTCAGTTTCCATGTGTATGTGGGCTTTCTGTTGTTTTTCTTGCTGTTGAAGACAACTTTTACTCCATAGTGATCTGATAGGAGGCAAGAGATTAGATTGATCTTCTTGTATTTGTTGACATCTGTCTTGTGACCAATTATATGATCGATTTTGGAGAAGGTACCATGTGGTGCTGAGAAAAAGGTATTCTTTTTCTATTTGCTTTAGGATGAAATGTATATATATATATATATATATATATATATATATATATATGTGTGTGTGTGTGTGTGTGTGTGTGTGTGTGTGTGTTAAATCCAATTGTTCTAAAGCTTCAATTAGTTTCACTGTGTCCCTGTTTAATTTCTGGTTTCCTGATTGAGGATAGTGGAGTGTTGAAGTCACCCACAATGATTGGGTTAGGTGCAACGTGTGCTTTTAGCTTTAGTAAAGTTTCTTTCAGGAATGAGGGTGCCCTTGCATTTGGAGCATAGATGTTCAGTATTGTGAGTTCTTCTTGGTGGATTTTCCCTTTGACAATCAAGTAGTGACCTTCAGTGTCTCTTTTGATAACTTTAGGTTGAAAGTCAATTTTATCTGATATTAGAGTGGCTACTTCTGTTTCCTGAGACCATATGCTTGTAAAATTGTCTTTCATCGTTTTACTCTAATGTAGTGTTTGTCTTTGTCACTGAGATGTGTTTCCTGTATGCAGCAAATTGTAGGGTCCTGTTTTCATATCCAGTCTGTTAGTCTATGTCTTTTTATTGGGGAATTGAGTCCATTGATGTTAAGAGATATTAAGGAATAGTAACTATTACTACCTGACATTTTTGAAATTATTTTTATATTTGAGTGGCTATCTTCTTTTGTGTTTGATAAGAGGAGGTTTCTATCTTGCATCTTCTGGTGTGTAGTTTTCCTCCTTGTGTTGGTGTTTTTCCCCTATTATCCTTTGTATGGCTGGGTTTGTGGAAAGATATCATGCAAATTTTGTTTTGTCATGGAATACCTTGTTTTCCCCATCTAGCGTGATTGAGAGTTTTGCTGGGTATAGCAGTTTTGTCTGAAATTTGTGTTCTCTTAGAGTCTGCATGATATCTGCCCAGTATCTTCTAGCTTTCATGGTCTCTGGTGAGAACTCTGGTGTAATTCTGATAGGTCTTCCTTTATATGTTACTTGGCCTTTTTCTCTTACTGCCTTTAATATTCTTTCTTTGTTTAGTACATTTGGGGTTTTGATTATTATGTGACGGGAGGTATTTCTGTTCTGGTCCAGTCTGTTTGGAGTTCTGTAGGCTTCTTGTATATTCAGGGGCATCTCTCTGTTTAGGTTGGTGAAGTTTTCTTCCATAATTTTTTAGAAGATCTTTGCTGGCCTTTAAGTTGTAAATCTTCCCTCTCATCTATACCTATAATCCTTAGGTTTGGTTTTCTCATTGTGTCCTGGATTTCTTGGATATTTTGGCTTACAAGCTTTTTGCATTTTGCATTATCTTTGATTGTTGAGTCCATGGTTCCTATGGTATCTTCGGCATCTGAGATTCTTTCTTCTATCTCTTGTATTCTATTGTTAATACTTGCATCTATGGACCCTGATTTCTTCCCAAGGTTTTCTATTTCCAAAGTTGTCTCTCTTTGAGATTTCTTAGTTTTTTCTACTTCTGTTTTTAGATCCTATATGGTTTTGCTTAGATCTTTCACTTGCTTGTTTGTGTTTTCATCATATTTTCAATGAATTAATCATCATCTCAGTATATCGTATCTCATCCTCATGAGGAACAGATCAAGAAACAGAAATATCTGTACATATAGCTGCTGGCATCAAGTGGAAATATGGAAGTGCCTAACTTTCCAGTTATAGGCTGTATTGAAAAGGTCTTGTGAGTTCTGAATTGTTTTTATACCTGCAAGGAGAAGCAAATATGTAATCCATACACATAGAGTAAACAAATTTGTAGAGTCCTCATCTGTAGAAAGAAAGCTTTTGATATATTTAGTGCCTGGTTCCAGACTTGTCCTCCTAAACTGAATGAATAGAATTTTGCATAAAAAATATTTTGGATTAGGAATCATAGTACATGACCAACAGGGAGGGACTACATTTCCTTGCTTTTCTTACTAGAGGTAATTTTCAGATTCTCATACTGGAAATTTAAACCCCAAAACAACTCGATAGATTCAGCAGTGAGATACTGATATTTGGGAGAGGCTGAAGTAGGTGAAAATTTAGTTGCAAAACATTTAGGGGAAAGGCCACATAAACAATAGGCTCAAGAGTTTACCTGGGCAGTTCTGTGAGAGTTTTGATGAATCATACAACCTGTACAGATAGGATTTTTACTATGTTATGTTAGGCAAATGCATGCTTCTTAGTACCTGTAGTTCTCAATAGTTCCTAAAGATAACAAAGGACAGAATGATGGTGGACTCTAATACCTAGAGTGGAGGCACAGTTCCAGACTAGGGTTAAGTAACTGAGATCCCAGGAGACTTTGGCTTTGGCCACAAGAGAAAAACCCTCCAGCATAAGTGACTGAGTTCTCCCTTTCAAAGGGTATAAGTACAATGAACTAAGGATACAATAACTGATATGTCTTCCTCACAATGCTAAATACTCTTTAGAGAAATGAGTAATATAAAATGCTTAATATATTAAAGTTTTAAAATATTTGGAAAAGAAAAGTGAGTTGGAGGTGAAGGTTGTGGGAGGGAAGGGTGGGAGAGTATGCTCTTAGAGGTAAAGGGGAAGGGGTGAAAAATTCTTAGAGAGGGAACTAGGAATGAGGGCAACAGTTGAAATATCAATAAATAAAACAATTTTAAAATTATATGGATAATAATGAAACACTTATATTAAATAGAAATTCAGCATTTGAATTCAAGATCTATCTATCTATATATGTATATATGTATATATGCATATATCTATATATCATCTATATATCTATATTTCAATATACCTATATATCTATATATCTGTCTATATATGCTATATTTAAGAAATACATGTTAAAGTCCAATCAATAAACATAAAATTTGCCATTTTACAAATAGTGATTAAAATGAAATTTGAAAATTATCCAAGAAAAAAATACCATTTTAGATTAAAGGAACATATAATGTCTGTCTATATAGTTATTTTTCTAAAATAGTCACTTGTTAAGCATTATGAAATGTTTAGAAAAGGAAAGTCATTCCAGAATTTTACACTCCATAAAATATTTTTGAAAAGTAAAAATGGAAGGAGAAATTATGTCAGACAAATAAAATTATACATTTTTATAAATTATTTTTTATATTACAACTATTAGAATTTTTTAATAAGAAAAATTTTAAAAATAATAAAATTATTTTTTATATTATAACTATTAGAAATTACATTTAAAAAAAAAGTTCTCTATCTAGTCAAGAAAACTATTGGCCTCATATTTATAATCTTCCCACTTAGTCTCACAACTTTTCTGCTTAAAGATGAACAGTACAATGCCCTTTGAAAAGTTTCTTCAGCTGAAAAAAATTACATGATGGCAGAAGCCATCTAGGAAAGACTACAGAATATAAACAAGCTTTCTGGAGTTGGTCCTCATTTGCATGGCTGTGATGTGTAAGCTCTGAGATGCAGGGCATTCAGAGTCCTCAACCAGGATTGCTTCTTGCTATTGATATGCATTTCCTGTTGCTCTTACATAGCCTAAGAAATCATAGGCATTAGCCCATTCTATTGGGCAGATTTTCTTTAGATACACATGAAGATGTTACTTTTATATAGTAATGCTGTGTAGACTAATTGAGTATACCAGGATTCCTGATAGTGATGTTATAAAATTCCTAAATTGATACAGGTAAACACAGTTAACTAAAAGATGCCAATAGATATCTGTAAACCTTCAGGTGTCATCGGATAATTGTACTAGGAAAAGAAAGCAGGATTGGGGCAAATATAGGCTCAAGGAAAACATTCCTTCTAGGGTATGAATGAGGACACTATCTGGTAAATAAAGATGTAAACTGAGAAAAATGATTTATTGTAGGTGCAAAGAGAGGAAATAAACCATTGACTAGTTTATCTATACAAAATTTCAATACTAGTAAGGCACAGGCATATGATTTGTCTCTTAAAGAACCTCCCAATTTGTGACATAAACATTATCCCTTATACTTTTATTGAACTCATGGAGCTGGAAGCAAATTATGAATGTTTAGACAGGAGCTGGTTTTAATGGAAAGACATGCAAAAATTTTGCTGTCATTACTTAAGTGTTATTGATCTATGACATGAATTATTACATTAAACTTAATATGAACTTATCAGAATGTAAAAGTATTGAGAAAATCATGTAATCTATTGTTCTCCTGTAGAAGTCTACCTGATAGTTGTATGAGGTATAATATGAGAGGAAGTATGTAAACTGGGAACAGAAAATAAATTTGTTGGATCTTTCTCTATGGAACTTTCTTCCATCCACCAAATATGTGTATGTATGTGTATGTGTGAAGTTCCTGTAGCTTTTTGCAGATACACATCTGTGTATGTGCATATATGTATGTGTGTAAAGTGTGTAAAGTGTTTCCTCCTCTGCTTCATCCAGAATGAGTGAGCAGGCTTTTTTTCTGCAGGACTGAATTTTCTCTTTTCTTTATTTACTTCCTTTTCTTTTCTTTTCTCTCTTAGTCTTAATGTGTTAATGAGCTCAGAACCTCCTGCCTGTTCAGAAAGGACCCCTGCCTCCCTTCCACCCCCCCCACCTCCTTTGAAATTCCTGACCCCCTGTACTTCTCTCCCCATCTCCTCTTGTATATGAACTGGGCCACCTTTCCCCTAAGAGGCTCGGCCAGTGCCTGCCCAATACAGATGAGGATGCAGGCAGCCAAACGTTGGACCAAGCACTGGGAACCCAATGGAGAAGTTAGGGCAGGAACTGAAGAAGCTGAACAGGTTTGCAAGCTCCTAGGAAGAAAAACAATATCAACTAACCAAATCCAGCAAAGCTCCCAGGAACTGAACCACTAACCAAAGAATACATATGAGGGGACCCATGGCTCCAGCTAGATATGTAACAGAGGATTGCCTTATTAGGCATCACTGGGAGGGGAGCCCCTTGGTCCTGTGGGGGCTCCCAGTATAAGGGAATGCTAGGGAACCAAGGCAGGAGTGGGTAGGTGTGTGAGTGGGGTAACATCTTCATAGGGGCAGGGCAATGGGGGGAACAAGGTCTGTGGTGGAGAAACTGGGAAGGGGGATAACATTTAACATGTAAATAAATAAAATAACCAATAAAAAGGGAGCCCCAAAAGTAACTAAACCATTATATATAATATATTATATATTATATATGTAAAGGATATATATATATCCTTTACATATATATATACACATATATATGTAAAGGATATATATGTATATATACATATATATACACACACACATATATATATGTAAAGGATATATATGTATATATACATATATATACATATATATATGTAAAGGATATATATATCCTTTACATATATAATATATAATATATTATATATAATGGTTTAGTTACTTTTGGGGCTCCCTTTTTATTGGTTATTATATATATATATATATATATATATATATACACACATCCTTTAAGGTTTCCCTTGCATAGAACCATAGAAACTTGCAGGAAATAATTAGGTAAAAATGTTTCGATGTGTTTTCAGAAAAGTATGTTATGCTAAAAATGTGATCATTTTATAACTATATAATAAACCAGTACTCAAAGAATTGAATACTAACAGGTAATATTTGAAATTATTTTCCATAAATTTGATAGTTAAATGCATAAATAAATCTGCATCAGAGAACCAATTGTACCCAAGAAATATAGCTATAGTATAAAATTACTGATACATAAAAAGTAAAATTAGTTTTGAATTTCATGTATATTAACAATAAGCATAAGACAAATATCTGACATATATCTACCCACTTTAAAGGACAATGGACATATATACCAAGTTCTAAATAATAAGCTTCAATCATTGGGAACATTATGTCTTAAATGGCTGTGTATATAATAGGGACTTCAAACTGCAGAAAATAGAATCTCTGCAAACAGAAAGTAGACACAGACATTCTTGATTACTTTGTAATATTTCAGTCCTATACTGTTATTAACAGAAAAATGGAAAAAACTTGATATAACTTAGAAAGATTGGATAATGCTATCATACAAATGAATGTGGATGACCTTTTTGGAACAGTTCACAGAGCATCAAGAAATTGCACACTGATTTTCCAATTCCCAGGGACAGAGAGAAACCTAAATGTATTCTTATTTTATTTCTGACTAATGGAAAATAGAACATAATTAACACTGTAGACTGAAGAATATCATTTCCTGCATCCTACAAATTCAAATAAATTGTGTGTCATTTTAATAAAAGCTTAGAAAACTGAAAATCCTCTCATGGCTTCTTTTTCTGTTTATTAAAATTGTGTTGGTTTTCCTGGATAAATTTTGTGATTTAAAGTTATATATCTGCCACTGATTTGCAGTTCTGAGGATAGTTTTAGATGATTTAAGTTCATTAACATTACTTAGTGAAACTTACTAGCCTTTATGATCAGTATTTCATGTGAGCAGCAGAAGAGCTCATGCTCTGTATTTGCTACATCTTATCTAGAAGTGCCAGTTATATCAGTTGATAGACTCTGGCAAGCTGAAAGCTGTTCTTCCAGAGTTTTTGCTGATAGAAATGTATAAGGGCCATTTAAATCTACAACTATAATAATAGATTCACTTCTTTCTCCTTCCACTAAAATCATGTCTAGGCTCATGCATTTTGAAACTCTATTGTAAAACATGAATATTAGTTGTTTTTGCTTGGAAAATTGACACATTTATAATTATCTCATTCCCTCAGTATCCCTTATTTATTCCTTGTCAAGTCTTTACTGTCAGAAATTAATATTTACTCTTGATTTCTTTTTTAAAAATCTATGCTATGTTTTTTCCATTTCCTTCTTTACATGACAGTGCAGTTTGAGTTGTGCTGTTTGATCCACTTTAAGATAGTTATCTTTTAATTGACATAGACATATCAATCATTGAAATGCATGATGAATATTGATATATCAAATTAAGGTTTACACGAGAATTAATATTATTATTATTATTATTATTATTATTATTATTATTAATCTTTTCATTTGGTTGAGAAATTTTAATTCAGTAACAAGCCGCTCTGAGTAGAATACAGACAGGTCTTTAAGCCCAGGTGACAGAGGTAAGCAGAGCCTGGTACTGAGAAATTCCAGGTACAGAAACTCTATGTTCTAGGCAAGGAAATACACACCTTTAATTCAAGCATACAGAACTCAGCTCAAGAGACAGTGCAGTGGAATTGAGCTGCGTTCCATTCAGTTTGTATAGCAGTCAATTGAAGCTAGAGACGAAGAGGGCATCATAAAATTGGAACAAATTGCTAAACTGATTTTTGAGGTCAAACAGAATAATTTAGTAAGAAGCTGAGAGAAGAAAGATTAAACCAGTCAGCTTGGAGAAGAGTTTGAGAGGGAACAGCTGAATTGACCAGCCAACATGAATTCAGAAAGAGCTGCAAAAGGTAAGCTAATCAGCAGTAAGCCTCCAAGAGGACAATTACATCATTCAAGTGAAAGATATGTTTATATGCTTTGTTCTCTGTTAGAAGAAACTATTGGTAGAATTAAAGAATGAAATATTGAGCATGTGCTCAGTGTGAAAACTCACAAGTGAAGACTGTATTTTTTTTTTACCACTTTCAGTCAAAAAGCTCTAATCACTAAATCTTACCTGTATTTTGCATTTGCAGCATTCCTACCCATAAAATAAACCTTTTCGGATATATTGTCTCTAAAACATTCTTATAGACTGTCCTCATAAGCAGTATAGGATAAACACAAAATCAGTTCTGTGAAGACATTTATGATCATATGCATGACCTTACTTTTCAACTAGTGGGAACAACAACTTCACATGGAACATAAACCAACTCACTGTGTCCTTTCCTAAGCACAACTGATTACTTGATTTCCTGCAAAATGGCAGTATTCTGCTTGTGACTTATTTTGTCCCCTTCCCTAGTACCTTCAACAGTCTATTTCTACAAGAGGTTTGAGTAGCTCAATGGCATTCTTCAGTCCTAATTACTTATACTTTAATCCTTGCCTTTCTTCTTCTTTTGACCAAAGGATATTAAAATCAGGAAAATCCTCTTTGCTGAATATTTGTGATGTCCTGAATTGTTTTTCACTATTATTCATCAGTATCTCCAAGTGTTTCACACTAGCCTTATTATTGGAACACTATAATAAGCACTGTGCATGTAACATGTCTTAAATACATAATCCAAACTTTATTACCTGTGTTTATATGAATGCTTGAACATTTTAGAGAAAGGGATTTATTCAAGTTTGCAGCCGGGAACATTGGTCAAGGCTATATGAAGAAAGACAAATGCTCATCTATAACATCTGTCCTATATTCACATAAAAACTAAAGAAGTATGGAAAAGTATTTATAATTTCCAGTAACAGAGAAACTGTACACTCAAGTGAGATTAATGGTACTGCAATGATTTTACACAGCTAAAGAAGGCCATTAGCAAAGTGTTGCAAATGAATGCATTCTCCACATTTATTTTATAGTTCAGATCTAATGGCAAAATACTAAGGCCTACTACTATCAATTTAAACTTACTTTACATGTTGATTAAATATTACAGGTAAGGTTCCCAAGATATTTTTTCCCAGTTAAATATAAACAACAGTATGAATGAGTAATGTATGAATGAATAACAAAATATATCAAAATTATATGAAACAGGAGCAATTCTGAAATACAGAAACAGGAGTCAATTGAACGGAACAATTATTTAATTGAAAACTCAAAAAAGGTTTTAGCATGTGATGTAAACACAAAAAATTTCACAGGAGTATGCTAAAGTACAAAATGTGGATTTTAAAATCTCATAAGGTTTGAAGTAACCTAACAAGTTGTAAGCACTTGAAATGTTTAAACAAATATTTATAGATTGCATGGTTTTCTATATTAACCAGAAATTCATGTAACATAATTTATCAAGTATGAAAACAATGTATGATCAACTCTGTTGAAATTAAGTAAAATACACTGGACTGAAAATTCTTATAGATCTTTAAATTATCATAGTTTATTAAAATCTAAATAAAAGAGCTTGACTGTATTTAAGAATAAGATTATCTTTTTCCTTTAAACTTATTGGTTAGCATTATAGTACATATTAGTATCTGGGTTGATATTTTCTTTCAAGACATAAATCAAGATCAGCTAACACTTGAAATTCAGATTGTTATTTCATCCACACATATGTATATCATTCTTGAATAATTTAAGCACCAAGCAGGCTATAGAAATTGGTTGAAAATGCTATCGTTTTGTCAAGATTGCTCTGTAGTACAGCTTGAAGTCAGGAATGGTGATTCTATCAACAGTTCTTGGCAGGCAGGTAGATCAATGGAATATAACTGAAGACCCTACAATGAACCCACACACCTTTGGTCCCTTGATCTTTGACAAAGAAGATAAAACCATCCAGTGAAAAAAAGACAACACTTTTAACAAATGGTTCTAGTTCAACTGGTGGTTAGTAAGTACAAGAATGCAAATAGATCCATTCTCACGTCCTTGTACAAAGCTCACATGAATCAAGGACCTCCACAGAAAACCAGATGCACTGAAATTAATAGAAAAGAAAGTGAGGAAAAGCCTCAAGCACATGGACACAGGGAACAGAACACCAAAAGCTTACGCTCTAAGTTCAAGGATTGACAAATGGGACCTCATAAAATTGAAAAGCTTCTGTAAGGCAAAGGGGACTGTCAATAGGAAATAACAGCAACCACAGAATGGGAAAAGATTTTTATCAATCCTACATCCAATAGAGGGCTACTAGTCTATATATACAAAGAACTCAAGAAGCTATAATCCAGAGAACCAAATAACGCTATTAAAAATTGGAAGGAGCCCAAATATCCCTCAAAAGAGGAATGGATACAGAAAATGTGGTATATTTATACAATGGAATACTACTCAGCAATTAAAAATAATGAATTCATGCAATTTGTAGATAAATGGTTAGACCGGGAAAATATCATCCTGAGTGAGTTAACCCAATCACAAAAGAATACACATGAAACGCAATCACTGATAAGTGGATATTAATGAGCCCAGAAGCCCTAAATACTCAAGGCACAATTAGCAAGTCAAATGATTCCCAAGAAAAAGAAAGGAGAGGACCCTGGGCCTGTAAAGATTGGATCCAATTTTGTAGAGAAACTGTGGGCGGAGGGGGAATGATTGGGGAATAGTTGGGGGGAGAATTATGGGACTTATGGTGGAGGGGAATTGGGAAAGGGGAAAGCCTTTGGAATGTAAACATAGAATATAGAAAATAAAAATTAAAAAAATTGTTTTAAATATAATTAATGTACTCTTACAGATGTATTTTCAATATTGCACATGTTGTTAATGGAAGTCCAAGAAAGTTTTATGTTGCAATGTGCAGCAATACATGAGTAAAGATCGTAATTTCCTATACCTTATAAAAACTAAAAAAAAAAAAATGAGGTACAGAACTAAGCAAAGAATTCTCAACTGAGGAATATCGAATGGCTGAAAGACACCTAAAGAAATGTTCAACATCCTTAGTCATCAGGGAAATGCAAATCAAATGAACCCTGATATTTCACCTCACACCAGTCAGAATGGCTAAGATCAAAGTGTCAGCTAACAGCAGATGCTGGCAAGGATGTGGAGAAAGAGGAACACTTCCATTGCTGGTGGGATTGCAAGATGATACTACCATTCTGGAAATCAGTTTTGTGGTTCACCAGAAAATGGGACATAGTACTACCTGAGGATCCAGCTATTCCACTCCTGGGCATATACCAAGAAGATGCTCGAATATGGTATAAGAGCACATGCTCCATTATGTTCATGGCAGCCTTACTTATAATAGTCAGAAGATGGAAAGAACCCAGATGTCCCTCAACAGAGAAATGGATTCAGAAAATGTGGTATATTTACAAAATGGAGTACTATTCAGCTATTAAAAACAATGAATTTCATGAAACTTTTAGGCAAATGGATGCAATTAGAAAATATCATCCTGAGTGAGGTAACCCAATCACAAAAGTATACACATGGTATGCACTCACCAATAAGTGGATAGTAGACCAGAAGCTCAGAATAACCAAGATACAACTCATAGACCACATGAAGCTCAAGAACAAGGAAGAACAAAGTGTGGATACTCCAGTTCTTCTTAGAAGGGGATCAAAATACCCATGAGAGGACATAAAGTGTGGAGCAAAGACTGAATGAAAGGCCATCCAGAGACTGCCCCACCTGGTCATCCATCCCGTATACAGGTACCAAACCCAGACACTATTGTGGGTGCTAACAAGTGCTTGCTGACAGGAGTCTGATGTAGCTGTCACCTGAGAGGCCCTAGCAGTGCCTGATAAATACAGAGGTGTATGGTCTCAGCCAACAATTGGACTGAGCACAGGGTCCCCCAATGGAGGAGCTTGATAAAGAACCCAAGGAGCTGTAGGTGTTTATAATCCCATAGGAGAAGCAGCAATAAGAAGCAACCAGTCCCCCAGAGCTCCCAGGGACTAAATCACTAACTGAAGAGAACATATGGTGGGACCCATGGTTCCAACTGCTTATGTAGCAGAGAATGGCCTTGCCAGATATCAATGAGAAGAGACTTGTGGCCCTATGAAGGCTATATGTTGCAGTCTAAGGGAATGCCAGCACAGGGAATGGGAAGTGGGTGTGTTGGTGAACAGGGGGAGGGGTAATGGCATTGGGGGTTTTCAGAAGGGAAACGTGGAAATGGGATAACATTTGAAATGTTAAGAAAAAAATATCTAACAAAAAATAGACATCATGAATATTTGAAAAAAATAGATAAAGTAAGCATAAAATAAAATAGAAAGAAATAAAGATAAGGAAGGAAGGAAGGAAGGAAGGAAAGAAAGAAAGAAAGAAAGAAAGAAAGAAAGAAAGAAAGAAAGAAAATCCTGTCCTAAACTGAGTTACCAGAATTTTTTTCTGCTCTAATGAGATCAAGTCAAGGTAAACTTTTAATTATTTCTAAGAAATATATTTGTTATCACTATTTCTTTTATATAAGAAATAAATACAAATGAACAACATAATGTCTATCTAAAAATATAACTTGACCATCCTACTCTTAAGAAAAAATTCTAGTTTAAAAGCAAGATGTTTGCAAAAAATGTCACATTAAAATGTCAGAGGACAGCAGTGAGGACTCAACAAATGAAGTCAGCCCTTATCCAGATTTATTAATTGATGTATTCATTTAACTTAAGCTGTAGCCTCTCTCTCTCTCTCTGTCTCTCTCTCTGTCTGTCTCTCTGTCTGTCTCTCTGTCTGTCTCTCTGTCTGTCTCTGTCTCTGTCTCTGTCTCTGTCTCTGTCTCTCTCTCTCTCTCTCTCTCTCTCTCTCTCTCTATCTCTTTCTCTCTCTCTCTCTCTCTCTCTCTCTCTCTCTCTCTCTCTCTCTCTCACACACACACACACACACACACACACACACACACACACACAAACCCACTGGTCTATATGATCTCAGAAGAACATAAAAGTTACACATGGAAGTGACACATCATTCACCGAAAGTAGTTTTTACTTTCAACCTCCAACAACAACTTACATATTTATGTTTTAATTAATGGAGTTAATTAGTTAAATTAGTTAAAAGTTAAAATGTTTAGCTCATTGCTAACTTTTATTGAATACAATTTGACTTTCTTCCAAGGCTGCTGTGAAGCCTTGGCTAGCAATTTTTTGATATAGACTGGCTTTGAGTGTGTAGCTATGTGCACCTACAACATGTGTGATTTCCCAAAGGATTTCTCAGAAATTGCTCTTCAACTCCTGTGGTACACACTTGGAAACTAAGAAGATATCTTTCAACTCAGAAATAGATTACATGATAATTTTTCCTTCTAGTGAACTATCAAAGTAAAAAAAATAAAAAGAACCTTTGAGAACAAATAGTATTATCCATTTATAAGAGAACATATATAGGTATATGAATATTCCTTCTCTTACAGTATACATAGAAAATAAAATAAAATTCTTAAATAAATTTAACACATTTGACAGGCAGTTAGCTTTGTTAAAATATGTTATAATCATTACATATATTGTATATCAAAAACATGTTTATAATTACAAAGTATTTCATGTAAAATATAAAAATATAAAACAGTGAATTTAACCAAATTTACCATGTTCATGTGACCAGCAATAAGAAAATAAAGTGAGTTTTTTTTTTTTTTAAGTTTTATTTAATCTTTTATATATTCCAGATTTTTTGCCCTCCTGGTCCACCCTCTGACTGTTCCAAATCCCATACCTCCTCCCCACCCCCAGTCTCCACAAGGATGTCCCCAACCCCACCCCACCCAACTAGACTTCCCTACTCCCTGGAACCTCCAGTCTCTTGAGGGTAAGGTGCATCTTATCTGACTGAACGCAGACCCGGAAGTCCTCTGTTGTATATGTGTTGGGGGCCTGTTATCAGCTAGTATATGCTGCCTGATTGGTGGCCCAGTGTCTGAGAGAACACAGGGTACAGGTTAGTTGAGACTGCTAGTCTTCCCATTGGGTCACCCTCCTCCACCAGGTTCTTTTAGCTTTTCCCTAATTAACACACAGCAGCTTCTGTCCCTTAGTTGGGTGTAAATAACTGCATCTCTTTCAGCTGCTTATTGGGTCTTTCAGGGGGCAGTTATGATAGGCCCATTTTTGTGAGCACAACATATCCTCAGTAATAGTGTCAGATCTTGGGGCCTCCCCTTGAGCTGGATCTCAATTTGAGCATCTCATTGGACCACCTTTTCCTAGGCTCTGCTGCATTCTTGTCCCTTCAGTTCTCTCAGACAGGACCAATTATGGGTCAGTGTTTTGACTGTTGGATGGCAACCCCATCCCTCACTTGATGGGCTGCCTTTCTGGTGGAAGTGGGCTCTATAAGCTCCCTCTTCCTACTGTAGGGCATTTCATCTAGGTCCCTCCCTTTGAGTCAGGAGAGTCTCTTAACTCCCTGGTCTCTGGTACATTCTGGAAGAGCCCCACCCCCCCTACCTCCTACCTCCAGAACTTGCCTGTTTCCATTCTTTCTGCTGGCTATCAGGGCTGCAGTCTTATTCCCTCCACCCAATAACTTATCATGTCCCCCCATTCCCCCACTCTGTCCCCTTTTCCACCCATCTCTCTCTCTCCCTCCTCAATGCTTCTGCAATTGCTTTCTTCTTCTCCCAAGTGAGATTGAGGCACCCTCACATGGGCCCTTTGGCTTATTAACCTTCTTGAGATATATAGATTGTATCCTTGGCTTTTTGTCCTTTTTTAGCTAATATTCATTTATCACTGAGTACATACCATTTATGTCCTTTTGTGTCTGAGTTACCTCACTCAGGATGATATTTTCTAGTTCCATTCATTTGCCTCCAAAACTCAGGATGTTCTGGTTCTTAATAGTTAAGTAATAGTTCATTGTGTAAATGGACCACATTTTCTGTATCCATTCTTCTGTCGTGAGATATTTGTGTTGTTTCCAGCTTCTGGGTATCACAAACAAGGCCACTATGAACAAAGTGGAACACATGCCCTTGTGGCATGATGTGACATCTTTTGGATATATGCTCAAGAGTTGTATAGCTGGATATTCAGGTAGATTAAGTGAGTTTAAAAATTCAGCAGTTAACAGCATTGACTGTTCTTCCAATTAAGTCCAATTCCCAACAACCACATGTTGGCTCACAACCATCTATAATGGGATCTGATGCAAATCTTCTATTGTATGTCTGAAGAGAGCTGCAGTGTACTCAAATAAGTAAAAAATAAATAAAAATTTAAAAGTTCTAAATTTACCTTCATGTCCTATTTCTTCTTCAGGTACACATTGAGCAGTGAGCCAAGAAACATTACTTTGGTGACAAAAATATAAATGGGATCATAGTATGTACACTCTGTTAGCTTAAATTTAGATTTTGTTTAGGGAGAGGTAATTGCTCCAAAATATTTTACTCATTGTAATAATATATAATTATATGTATACAACTTATAAACTGTTACTATATTGGTTGACATAGATAGGAATTATATCAAGTAATATCAATGTTGTATTTAAACAACTTTAGCAGTTTTACATAGATAGCATACATACTTTATTTTAGTTTAGCATGTTTGATTTCTATATGCTCACATGTAAAACATGAGAAAGAAATTCATACCTGAGCATTAAAAACTTGGTTTATAAGTCTTCTTTTCTTCCATTTTAAATGTTAATGCATTGATATTTATATGACTATTCTCAAACTTGGGTTTCTACTTGCACCTTTATGCTTTGTTTGAATAATTTCTCTATTCTGGGATTATTCAGGTATTTAAAATTCATGTTTTCACATATTAAATGTCTAATTATGCATTCCTTTTTCACATTAAATTCATCTTGTAGTTTAACAGCATTCATATTTGCTATATGAATTTTTAGCTATGCTATATTCCCTGTTTTATTATTCTTGATTATTTTACAGCTATATATCATGCAGGACTTTTTTATTCTCTTTATTCTTCTAAAAAATTTACTTAGCAGCATCTGGCACAAAAAGGATAGCAGCATAAGCGTCAGCACAAATGGATATTTTTACATATACTTGAAGTATATTTCCTCAATATTGAGTATAGAAAACTACCTTTTTTATAGACTTCACCCAAATAATAATTTATTCTGGAAGCTCTAAAGACATTGTGTATGTGTTTGTTGGTTTCTTTTATTACTAACATATTATTAATTTATTCTCTCATGCATCAATTCCCTTGATATCATTCTTTATGGAGTAGTCTTCTTGTTTTTGTTTTATTTTTATTTTTCCATTTTTATTAGATATGTTCTTTATCTACATTTCAAATGTTATCCCCTTTCCTGGTTCCCCCCTCCAGAATCTCCCTATCCCATCTCACCTACCCCTACTGCTATGAAGTATTCCCCCACCAGCCCACCCACTCTGGACTCCCCTCCCTGACATTTCCCTACACCTGGGCATCCTGAAACTTCACAGGACCAAGATCCTCTCCTCCCATTGATGTCCTACAAGGCCATTCTCTGCAACATATGTGGCTGGGGACATGGATCCCTCCATGTGTAATGGAGGTTGTTGGTTTAGTCCCTGGGAGTTCTGGGGCACCGGGTTGGTTGATATTCTTATTCTTCCTATGGGGTTGCAAATGTCTTCAGCTCCCTCATAAAAGCAGGTGGAGGAGGAATTGGGGAGAGTGTTTCTGGGTGAGGGGGAAAACAGGTGAGGGGAATGAAACTTGGAATATAAATAAATTAAAATAATAATAAAGCAAAAACTTGAAAAAAGAATTAGCTTTTTTTTAAAAAAAAATAGAAATTATAGCTTCAGAAACTAAACTTCTCTTCAGCCATGTACTTCTTTGGAGTTAGATTTTTGTCTTAAAGATACTGCTACTTAAAGCACACATTATACCTAACACAATAATTGTGGCTGACTTCAACTCTCCACTATCCTCAATGGACTGATCAGGAAACCAGAAACTAAACAGGGACGCAGTGAAACTAATTGAAGCTTTAGACCAATTGGATTTAATATATATATATATATATATATATATATATATATATATATAGAGAGAGAGAGAGAGAGAGAGAAAACATTTCATCCCAAAGCAAAAAATATATATATATACCTTTTTCTCAGCACCACATGGTACCTTCTCCAAAATCAATCATATAATTGGTCACAAGACAAATGTCAACAAATACAAGAAGATTGAACTAATCCCATGCCTCCTCTCATATTACTATGGAGTAAAAGTGGTCTTTAATAGCAAGAAAAACAACAGAAAGCCCACATAAACATGGAACTGAACAATACTCTACTCAATGACACCTTGGTCAAGGAAGAAATAAAGAAATCAAAGACTTTTTAGAATTAAATGAAAATTAAGGTACAACCTATCCAAATCTATGGGACACAAGGAAAGCAGTACTAAGAGGAAAACTCATAGCCCTGAGTGCTTCCAAAAGGAAACTGGAGAGAGCATACACTAGCAGCTTAACAGTACACCTGAAAGCCCTGGAACAAAAAGAAGTTAAATCACCCAGGAGTAGTAGAAAACAGGAAATCTTAAAATAAGGGTGGAAATCAATCAAGTAGAAACAAACCAAACCATACAAAGAATCAACAAAACCAGGAGCTGGTTCTTTGAGAAAATCAACAAGATAGATAAACCCTTAGCCAGACTAACCAATGGGCACAGAGACACTCTCCATATTAACAAAATTAGAAAAGAAAAGGGGGATATAACAACAGAAACTGAGGAAATTCAAACAATCATCAGATTCTACTACAAAAGCCTATACTCAACTCAACTGGAGAATCTGGAGGAAATGGACAATTTCCAAGACAGATACCAATTACCAAAATTAAATCAGGATCAATTAGATCAGATAAACAGCCCCATAACCCCAAGAGAAATAGAAGGGGTTATAGGAACTCTCCCAACCAAAAAAAGTACGGGACCAGATTGTTTTAGTGCAGAATTTTATCGGAGATTCAAAGAAGACCTATCACCAATACTCATCAAACTATTCCACAAACTAGAAACAGAAGGAACACTGCCCGACTTGTTCTATGAAGCCACAGTTACGCTGATACCAAAACCACGCAAAGATCCAACAAAGAAAGAGAACTATAGGCCAATTTCCCTTATGAATTTTGATGCAAAAATACGAAATAAAATCCTTGCCAAACAAATCCAAGAGCACATCAAAACGATCATTCACCATGGTCAAGTAGGCTTCATCCCAGGGATACAGCAATGGTTCAATATGCAGAAATCCATCAATGTAATCCACTACATAAACAAAAGAAAAGAAAAAAAAACACATGGTCATCTCATTGGATGCTGAAAAAGCATTTGACAAAATTTAGCATCCTTTCATGCTAAAAGTCCTGCAAAGAACAGGAATTCAAGGCCCATACCAAAACACAGTAAAAGCAATATACAGCAAACCAGTAGCCAACATCAAAATAAATGGAGAGAAACTTGAAGCAATCCCACTAAAATCAGGGACTAGACAAGGCAGCCCTCTCTTTCCATATCTGTTCCATGTAGTACTTGAAGTTCTAGCGAGAGCAATTAGACAACATAAGGAAGTCAGAGGGATACAAATTGGAAAGGAAGAAGTGAAACTATCATAATTTGCAGATAATATGATAGTACACTTAAGCGACCCAAAAAACTCCACCAGAGCACTCCTACAGCTAATAAACAACTTCAGCAAAGTGGCTGGTTATAAAATCAACTCAAGCAAATCAGTAGCCTTCCTATACTCAAAGGACAAGCAGGCTGAGAAAGTAGATAAATAAATAACACCCTTCACAGTAGCCACAAACAATATTAAGTATCTTGGTTTGACTCTAACCAAACAAATGAAAGATCTGTATGACAAGAACTTCAAGTCTTTGAAGAAAGAAGTCAATGAAGACATCAGAAGATCGAAAGATATTTCTTGCTCTTGGATTGGCAGTATCAATATAGTAAAAATGGCCATCTTGCCAAAAGCAATCTACAGATTCAATGCAATCCCCATCAAAATCCCAAATCAATTCCTCATAGATCTAGAAAGAGAAATTCTTAAATTCATTTGGAGTAACAAAAAAAAAAAAACAAGAAAAAAAACAAGATAGCTAAAACTATTCTCAACAATAAAAGGACTTCTGGGTGAGTCAATATCCCTGACCTCAAGCAGTACTACACAGCAACTGTGTTAAAAACTGCATGGTATTGGTATAGTGACAGGCAAGTAGATCAATGGAATAGAATTGAAGACCCAGAAATGAACCCACAGAGTTATGGTCACTTGATCTTTGATAAAGGAGCTACAACCATCCAGTGGAAAAAAAGATAGCCTTTTCAACAAATGGTGCTGGTTCAAAAGGAGGTCAACATGCAGAAGAATGCAAATTGACCAACTCTTATCTCCTTGTACCAAGATCAACTTCAAGTGGACCAAGGACCTCCACATAAAGCCAGAAACACTGAAACTAATAGAAAAGAAACTGGGGAAGACCCTGGAGGACATGGGCACAGGGGGAAAGTTCCTGAACAGAACACCATTAGCTTATGCTCTAAGATCAAGAATTGACAAATGAGACCTCTTAAAATTACAAAGTTTCTGTAAGGCAAAGGACACTGTCAGAAGGAAAAAATGGCAACCAACAAATTGGGAAAAGATCTTCACCAACCCCACATCTGGAAGGGGGCTAATATCCAATATATACAAAGAATTCAAGAAGTTAGACCCCAAAGAACCAAATAACCCTATTAAAAATGGGGTATAGAGGTAAGCAAAGAATTTTCACCAGAAAATTCTGATGGCTGAGAAGCATCTTAAGAGATGTTCATCATCTTTAGTCATCAGGGAAATGCAAATCACAACAACCCTGAGATTCCACCTCACACAAGTCAGAATTTCTAAGCTTAAAAACTCAAGAGACAACAGGTGCTGGTGAGGATGTGGAGAAAGAGGAACACTCCTCCACTTTTGGTGGGATTGCAAGATGGCACAACCCTCTGGAAATCAGTCTGGCAGTTCCTCAGAAAATTGGGCAGTACACTTCCAGAGGACCCTGTCATACCACTCCTAGGCATGTACCCAGAGGATCCCCTGCATGCAGTAAAGACACATGCTCCACGATGTTCAAAGCAGCCTTATTTATAATAGCCAGAAGCTGGAAGGAGCCCAGATATCCCTCAAGGAGGAATTGATACAGAAAATGTGGTATATTTATACAATGAAATACTACTCAGCAATTAAAATAATGAATTCATGCAATTTGTACGCAAATGGTTGGATCTGGAAAATATCATCCTAAGTGAGTTAACCCAATAACAAATGAATACACATGAATTGCAATCACTGATAAGTTGATATTAATGAGCCCAGAAGCTCTGAATACTCAAGGCACAATTAACAAATTAAAAGATTCCCAAGAAGAAGGAAGGAGAGGACACTGGTCCTGAAAAGACTGGTTCCAGTTTTCCAGGAGAGTACCAGAACAGAGAAAGGGTTGGGGGGTGATTGGGGAATGGGCAGGGGAGAAGAGGACTTATGGGACATATGGTGAGGGGGGAACTGGTAAAGCCTTTGGGAATGTAAACAAAGAATGTAGAAAATAAAAAAAAAACATACTGCTATTTTCTGTGCCTTCAATAATGCATGCATGTTTTGCATTTTTGTTATCTTTTGCTTTATAAAATATAAGTTTAGGACTTTGTCATGCTTCTTCTTTCTTAGAAGAAAATATCATCACGAAGGTTGATGATATAATACCAAAGGGACACATCGGTGATAGAAAAGCAAAGAAGTTGGACATAGCAAATAAGAGATATAGTTATAAGTACATAGAATAAAGTGATTATGGGAAAATGCAAAAGGATGTTTGTATGTGCTAATATACATATTTGTGCATGTGATTAGTGCGTAACTCGAGGATAGTAGCATTTTCTGAATACAAAGGGGCAGTCACTCAAGCAGTTCTAACCACATGTACCAGACCTGTGTAAATTCAAGCGAGATAAAAATCCAAGCATGGAGAAATGCGCCCTGCAAGCTTAGAAGATATTGATAATATGTAGCATCTTTGGTGTTTGGGAGCATTTATTCAAGGGTATAGCCATGGTAGATAAACCATAGTTATGGGGAAGGACATATATTAAGAGGATAAGAGTAATGCAAACTATACTGAGTCGGCTTAAGGAAAAATATATTAACAGTAACTTTTATTCCTCTGATGTAAATATCATCCAGGAGGCTTACTCTGAATATGTGCACCCTTTCTAGGTTTGTTTGTTTGTTTGTTTGTTTCTGTACTTTGGCTTACTGGTTCAACCCAGCTGTTCTGACTCAAACTCCTTTCCTAGGTGATTGACTCAGTTTGGTTTCTCTTGGCTTCTCACTGAATTGTTCTTCTTGGTCTCAAACTAACTGTGAGAATTAGTTCTAATGTTCTGGCTCCTTCTTCTTCTCTGGTATCAGCAGTCTCTGCATGAACTCCACAGCACTTTGGCCACTTCACTGATTTTCAGCTGACTATACAAAGCTCAGTTCCATTCACCTGAACTGACTGTATTGCCAACTAACTCAACTTACTCCTCCTGTGTTGCCCTTAAATAAATTTTTTTCCTGAGAATTGGGCATATCCTATCTCTGAGTCATTCTGTCAATTTTGTCTCTGATTCATCACATTATCTGTGTTTTAATTAAATATCATTTGGAGGTGGTATTAGAGGTGTTCACTAAGGGATTCAGGCCAGAGGTGTGCAAGAGAGATTAGACAGGTATATTAAGGGAATGTCTATGTTCAAGCTGAATCACAGAGACCTAGAAGTTCTTTGAATGTATTTAGAGCAGCCCTATTGTGGTGCTAAATTCTACAAAAGCAGAGAACAGAAAGTTGAGTAGTTAAGAAAGTAGATGTATCTGAAACTGAGAAAAGTAAGTGAAAATGACCATACTATTACATTGTACAAAATTCTCAATGAACTAATACAAATAAGAACACAAAGAAGCACCGGGCAGTGGTGGCACGTGCCTTTAAACCCAGTACTTGGAAGGCAGAAGCAGGTGAAGTTCTGAGTTTGAGGCCAGCCTGGTCTACAGAGTGAGTTCCAGGACAGCCGGAGCTATACATAGAAACCCTGTCTGGAAAAACAAACAAACAAACAAAAAAAAGAACACAAAGAAAAAATAGTAAATAAATAAATGAGGAGTAAAGTTTAAAATCAAAACAGAATAAAATATAAATAAAATCAGGGTTTACAAAATGGAAATGAAGAAATGAGAACCATGATAAAGCACAATTACTAAACCAGTGAAAAATCATTTTATCTTTTGTAACTCTTTTAATTAAAATTTTGGAAAAATATTTTCACTTTTTTCTGTGTGTTGACATTTGGAATGCATCTTTTCATTGTCTAGAGGACATTCAAATAAGGTTAAGCTACACTGCCAGAGCAATAACAACAGCAAATTTGAAGTTTTCTGTTTTGAAAAGAAATAGCATGAGTATAAGCTGTTTGTCAGAAGGATTCTCCTCTTCATGTAGTGAGTAATACCCTTGCTGGAAGACTATTATTCTATCTTAGAGAGAAATATAACATGAAGACAGTTAACACTTGTCTCCAAAGTTTAGTAACAATATACACTGATTCTACCATGATCAATTTAGCTGGTGCTCAGTTCATATAATCATAGCCAGCCCCAGCATTTGAAATTATAATAGTAACCTAGGGGCTTTAGGAGGGTACAAGATATGGTTTTCATCAAAGGACATACAATGTAGTGTCATAAATGTAGAATACAGGCTTGTGACTTAAGTGATATTTGGATGTATGCTATAATATTGAGACATGAGGTTCTAAAAAATGCACCCCTAAAGGTTCATTTAAGTCTGGAATCATTGTAGATTTGGTGTCTGCAGAGAATGACAGAGGAGAAAATAGAAATTCTTTCTAAGAATGTATTTATTTATTCACTTGATACCTGATCTCTTATTTGCTATGCCCAACTTCCTTAGTTTTCTATCACCGAGCTTGTCCCTTTGGTATTATATGATCAACTGTCGTGATATTTTCTTCTAAGAAAGAAGAAGCATGACAAAATCCTAAACTTATATTTTATAAAGCAAAAGATAACAAAATGCAAAACATACATGCATTATTGAAGGCACAGAAAATAGCAGTATCTTTTTTATTTTCTATATTCTTTGTTTACATTCCTAAGGCTTTCCCCTTTCCCAGTTCACCCCTCACCAGAGGTCCCATAAGTCCTCTTCCCTCCCTCCCCCTCCCATTCCTCAATCACCCCCCAACCCTTTCTCTGTTCTGGTACTCTCCTGGAAAACTGGAACCAGTCTTTTCAGGATCAGTGTCCTCTCCTTCCTTCTTCTTGGAAATCTTTTGATTTGTTAATTGTGCCTTGAGTATTCAGAGATTCTGGGCTCATTAATATCAACTTATCAGTGATTGCAATTCATGTGTATTCTTTTGTGATTGGGTTAACTCACTTAGGATGATATTATCAAGATCCAATCATTTGCCCACAAATTGCATGAATTCATTATTTTTAATTGCTGAGTAGTATTCCATTGTATAAATATACCACATTTTCTGTATCCATTCCTCCTTTGAGGGACATCTGGGCTCCTTCCAGCTTCTGGCTATTATATAAATAAGGCTGCTTTGAACATAGCAGAGGATGTGTCTTTATTGCATGCAGGGGAATCCTCTGGGTATATGCCCAGAGTGGAATGACAGGGTCCTCTGGAATTGTCATGCCCAATTTTCTGAGGAACTGCCAGATTGATTTCCATAGTGGTTGTACCATGTTGCAATCCCACCAACTGTGGAGGAGTGTTCCTCTTTCTCCACATTCTCGCCAGCACCTGTTGTCTCTTGTTCTTAGCCATTCTGACTTGTGTGAGGTGGAATCTCAGGGTTGTTTTGATTTGCATTTACCTGATAACTAAAGATGTTGAACATTTCTTAAGGTGCTTCTCAGCTTTCCAAATTTCTTTTGGTGAAAATTCTTTGTTTAGCTCTGTACCCCATTTTTAATAGGGTTATTTGGTTCTTTGGGGTCTATCTTCTTGATTTCTCTGTATATATTGAATATTAGTCCTCTGTTGGATGTTGTTTTGATTTGCATTTCCCTGATGACTAAAGATGTTTTAACATCTCTTAAGGTGCTTTTCAGCTATCCAAACTTCTTCTGGTGAAAATTTTTTGTTTAGTTCTGTACCCCATTTTTAATAGGGTTATTTGGTTCTTTGGGGTCTAACTTCTTGAGTTCTTTGTATATATTGGATATTAGCCCTCTGTCGGATGTGGGATTGGTGAAGATCTTTTCCCAATTCATTGGTTGCTGTTTTGTCCTTCTGAAAGTGTCCTTTGCCTTACAGAAACTTTGTAACTTTATGAGGTCCTATTTGTCAATTCTTGATCTTAGAGCATAAGCTATTGGTGTTCTGTTCAGGAACTTTCCCCCTATGCCCATGTCCTCCAGTGTCTTTCCCAGTTTCTTTTCTATTAGTTTCAGTGTTTCTGGCTTTATGTGGAGGTCCTTGATCCACTTGGAGTTGATCTTGGTACAAGGTAATAAGAGTGGGTCAATTTGCATTCTTCTGCATGTTGACCTCCTTTTGAACCAGCACCATTTGTTGAAAAGGCTATCTTTCTTCCACTGGATGGTTGTAGCTCCTTTATTAAAGATCAAGTGACCATAACTCTGTGGGTTCATTTCTGGTTCTTCAATTCTATTCCCTTCTTCTACTTGCCTGTCACTGTACAAATACCTCAAACTCCTCCTAGCACAGTCCCTGCTCCCCTCCACCCTCCATTTCTCCTCTGACCATAGGGAGCTACATCACAGGAGTATACCCCATACCCTGGCACATCATGTCTCCTCAGGAATAGGCCCATCCCCTCTCACTGAGGCCAGACATGACAGCTAAATTAGGTATACTGATTCTACAAACAGGAACTAGGTTTAGGGATATTCCCCCACTTCTGTTGCTGGGGGATCCACATGAAGACTGAGATGTGCATTGGCTACAAATGCACATGGGGCATGGTTAGGGCCCACGTTTGTTCATTAGTTGGTTGTTTCAGTCTCTATTAGACCAAACAGTCCAAGTTAGTTGACTGTATTGGTCTTCCTGTGGAGTTCCTGTCCCCTTCAGAGCACTCAATCTTCACCCCCAACTCTTCCATAAAAGTCCTTGAGCTCTGTCCAATGTTAGGTTGTGGGTCTCTCCATCTGTCTCAGTCAGCTCCAGTCTGGACCCTCTCAGAGGACAGTGATGTTACGCTTCTGTCTGCAAGCACAACAGAGTATCATTAATAATGTCAGGTACTGGTGTTTGAATATGGAATGTGTCTCAAAATAGAAAGTTTATTGTTTGGCTATCCCTCAGTCCCTGCTCTATCTTTGCAGGGCATATTTTTTGTAGATAGGACAAATTTTGGCTTGAAAGCTTTATGGATGTGTTGCTATCCTTATCCCTGACTACAGGAGGTAGCCTCCTGAGGTTTCATATTTTCAATGTTATGAGTATCAGTTAAAGTCATCCCCATGGGCTCTTGGGACCCTGCCATACCCCAGGTCTCAGGCATGTCTAAGAGAAGCCTCTACTACTACCATGAAGATCTCCATTCACTCTCCTGGCCCTCTGGCTCCCTCTTCTGTCTATCCCAGCACCCCATCCCAAATCCCCCTACATTCCCTTCCCACTACCTTCTCTACCCAGTTTCCTCCCTCCATGTGCCTCCTATGACTCTTTTTTCCAATTACTTTGTTTATTCAAATAATATATTTCAGCTTTTATGCATAATTCCTTTTTTTAATTTTTATTTTCTATATTCTATGTTTACATTCCAAAGGCTTTCCCCTTTCCCAGTTCCCCCCTTCCTATGTCCCATAATTCCTCTCCCCCCCAACTATTCCCCAATCATTCCCCCTCCCCCCATGGTTTCTCTACAAAACTGGATCCAATCTTTACAGGCCCAGGGTCTTCTCCTTTCTTCTTCTTGGGAATCATTTGACTTGCTAATTGTGCCTTGAGAATTTAGGGCTTCTGGGCTCATTAATATCCACTTATCAGTGATTGCATTTCATGTGTATTCTTTTCTGATTGGGTTAGCTCACTCAGGATGATATTTTCCAGGTCTAACCATTTTCCTACAAATTGCATGTATTCATTATTTTTAATTGCTGAGTAGTATTCCATTGTATAAATATACCACATTTTCTGTATCCATTCCTCCTTTGAGGGATATTTGGGCTCCTTCCAATTTCTAGCTATTATAAACAAGGCTGCTATAAACATAGTGGAGCATGTGTCTTTATTGTATGCAGGGGAATCCTCTGGGTATATGCCCAGGAGTGGTATGCCAGGGTCCTCTGGAAGGGACATGTCCAATATTCTGAGGAACCGCCACACTGATTTCCAGAGTGGTTTTACCATTTTGCAATCCCACCAACAGTAGAGGAGTGTTCCTCTTTCTCCACATCCTCGCCAGCACTTGTTGTCTCTTGAGTTTTTAATCTTAGCCATTCTGACTTGTGTGCGGTGGAATCTCAGGGTTGTTTTGATTTGCATTTCCCTAATGACTAATGATGTTGAACATCTCTTAAGTTGTTTCTTGGCCATCCAAATTTCTTCTGGTGAAAATTCTTTGTTTAGCTCTCTGTACTCCATTTTTTGATAAGGTTATTTGGTTCTTTGGGGTCTAACTTCTTGATTTCTTTGTATATATTGGATATTAGCCCTCTGTCGGATGTGGGGTTGGTGAAGATTTTTCCCACTTTGTTGGTTGTTGTTTTGTCCTTCTGACAGTGTCCTTTGCCTTGCAGAAACTTTGTAATTTTATGAGGTCCCATTTGTCAATTCTTTATCTTAGCTATTCTTAAGCTATTGGTGTTCTGTTCAGGAACTTTCCCCCTGTGCCTATATCCTCCAGGGTCTTCCCAAGTTTCTTTTCTAATAGTTTCAGTGTGTCTGGTTTTATGTGGAGGTCCTTGATCCACTTGGAGTTGATCTTAGTGCAAAGAGATAAGAGTGGGTCAATTTGCATTCTTCTGCATGTTGACCTCCAGTTGAACCAGTACCATTCGTTGAAGAGGCTATCTTTATTCCACTGGATGGTTGTGGCTCCTTTATCAAAGATCAAGTGACCATAAGTCTGTGCGTTAATTTCTGGGTCTTCAATCCTATTCCATTGATCCACTTGCCTGTTGCTGTACCAATACCATACAGTTTTTAACACAATTGCTCTGTAGTACTGTTTAAGGTCAGGGATATTGATTCCCCCAGAAGTCCTTTTATTGTTGAGAATAGTTTTAGCTATCCTGGGTTATTTGTTGCTCCAGATGAATTTGAGAATTGCTCTTTCTAGATCTATGAAGAATTGAGTTGGGATTTTGATGGGGATCGCATTGAATCTGTAGATTGCTTTTGGCAAGATGGCCATTTTTACTATATTGATCCTGCCAATCCAGGAGCAAGAAATATTTTTCCATCTTCTGAGGTCTTCTTCGATTTCTTTCTTCAAGGACTTGAAGTTCCTGTCATACAGATCTTTTGCTTGTTTGGTTAGAGTTACGCCAAGATATTTTATGTTGTTTTTGGCTATTGTGAAGGGTGTTATTTCGCTAACTTCTTTCTCAGCCTGCTTCTCCTTTGAGTACAAGAAGGTTACTGATTTGCTTGAGTTAATTTTATAACCAGCCACTTTCCTGAAGTTCTTTATCAGTTGTAGAAGTTCTCTGGTGGAGTTTTTGGGTCAATTAAGTAAACTATCATATCATCTGCAAATAATGATAGTTTGACTTCTTCCTTTACAATTTGTAATCCTTTGACTTCCTTATGTTGTCTAATTGCTCTCGCTAGAACTTCAAGTACTGTATTGAAAAGATATGGAGAGAGAGGGCAGCCTTGTCTAGTCCCTGATTTTCGTGGGATTGCTTCAAGTTTCCTCCATTTATTTTGATGTTGGCTACTGGTTTGCTGTAGATTGCTTTTACTATGTTTAGGTATGGGCCTTGAATTCCTGCTCTTTCCAAGAGTTTTAGCATGAAAGGATGCTGAATTTTGTCGAATGCTTTTTCAGCATCTAATGAGATGACCATGTGGTTTTTTTCTTTTAGTTTGTTTATGTAGTGGATTACATTGATGGATTTCCGTATATTGAACCTTCCCTGCATCCCTGGGATGAAGCCTACTTGATCCTGGTGAATGATCATTTTGATTTGCTCTTGGATTCGGTTGGCAAGAATTTTATTTAGTATTTTTGCATTGATATTCATAAGAGAAATTGGCCTGTAGTTCTCTTTCTTTGTTGGATCTTTTTGTGGTTTAGGTATTAGCGTAATTGTGGCTTCCAAGAATGAGTTGGGCAGTGTCCCTTCTGTCTCTATTTTGTCGAATAGTTTGAAAAGTATTGGTGTTAAGTCTTCTTTGAAGGTCTGGTAGAATTCTGCACTAAAACCTCTGGTCCCGTACTTTTTTTGGTTGGGAGGCCTTTTATAACCCCTTCTATTTCTTTAGGGGTTAGGGGACTATTTCGCTGATCTATTTGATGCTGATTTAATTTTGGTATTTGGTATCTGTCTAGGAAATTGTCCACTTCCTCTAGATTCTCCAGTTGTATTGAGTATAGACTTTTGTAGTAGGATCTGATGATCTTTTAAATTTCCTCAGTTTCTGTTGTTATGTCTCCCTTTTCATTTCTAATTTTGTTAATTTGTATACTGTCTCTGTGTCCTTTGGTTAGTCTGGCTAAGGGTTTATCTATCTTGTTGATTTTCTCAAAGAACCAGCTCCTGGTCTTGTTGATTCTTTGTATGGTTCTATTTGTTTCTATTTGATTGATTTCAGCCCTGAGTTTGATAATTTCTTGTCTTCTACTCCTCCTGGGTGAATTAACTTGTTTTTCTTCCAGGGCTTTAAGGTGTGACATTAAGCTGCTAGTATATGCTCTCTCCAGTTTCTTTTTGGATGCACTTAGAGCTATGAGTTTTCCTCTTAGCACTGCTTTCATTGTGTCCCATAGATTTGGGTAGGTTGTACCTTCATTTTCATTGAATTCTAAAAAGTCTTTGATTTCTTTTTTTATTTCTTCCTTGACCAAGGTGTCATTGAGTATTGTTCAGTTTCCATGTGTATGTGGGCTTTCTGTTGTTTTTGTTGTTATTGAAGACCACTCTTACTCCATGGTGATCTGATAGGAGGCATGGGATTAGCTCGATCTTCTTGTATTTGTTGACATCTGTCTTGTGACCAATTATATGGTCTATTTTGGAGAAGGTACCATGTGGAGCTGAGAAAAAGGTATATTTTTTAGCTTTAGGATGAAATGTTCTATATATATCTGTTAAATCCAATTGGTCCAGAGTTTCAATTAGTTTCACTGTGTCCCTGTTTATTTTCTGCTTTCCTGATCGGTCCATTGAGGAGAGTGGAGTGTTGAAGTCACCCATAATTATTGTGTTAGGTGTAATGTGTGCTTTAAGCTTTAGTAAGGTTTCTTTTACGAATGAGGGTGCCCTTGCATTTGGAGCATAGATGTTCAGTATTGAGAGCTCTTCTTGGTGGATTTTCCCTTTGGCCAGCAAGAAGTGACCTTTTGAGTCTCTTTTGATGATTTTAGGTTGGAAGTCAATTTTATCTGATATTAGAATGGCTACTCCAGCTTGTTTCCTGAGACCATTTGCTTGTAAAATTGTCTTCCATCCTTTTACTCTAAGGCAGTGTTTGTCTTTAACACTGAGATGTGTTTCCTGTATGCAGCAAAATGTAGGGTCCTGTTTCCGTATCCAGTCTGTTAATCTATGTCTTTTTATTGGGGAATTGAGTCCATTGATGTTAAGAGATATTAAGGAATAGTAATTATTATCTCCAGACATTTTGAAATTATATTTATTTATTTTATTTATTTATTTTTTATATTCGAGAGGTTATCTTCTTTTGGGTTTGATGAGAGGAGGTTTCTATCTTGCTTCTTCCCGGGTGTAGTTTCCGTCCTTGTCTTGGTGTTTTCCCCCTATTATCCTTTGTAGGGCTGGATTTGTGGAAAGATATCCTGCAAATTTGGTTTTGTCATGGAATACCTTGATGTCTCCATCTATGGCGATTGAGAGTTTTGCTGGGTAAAGTAGTTTTGGCTGAAGTTTGTGTTCTCTTAGAGTTTGCATTATATCTGCCCAGGATCTTCTAGCTTTCATGGTCTCAGGTGAGAAGTCTGGTGTTATTCTGATAGGTCTTCCTTTATAAGTTACTTGGCCTTTTTCTCTTGCTGCCTTTAATATTCTTTCTTTGTTTAGTACATTTGGAGTTTTGATTATTATGTGACGGGATATATTTCTGTTCTGATCCAGTCTGTTTGGGGTTCTATATGCTTCTTGTATATTCATGGGCATCTCTCTCTTTAGGTTGGGGAAGTTTTCTTCCATAATTTTGTAGAAGATATTTGCTGGCCTTTAACTTGTAAATCTTCACTCTCGTCTATACCTATAATCCTTAGGTTTGGTCTTCTCATTGTGTCCTGGATTTCCTGGATGTTTTGGGTTACAGCCTTTTTGCATTTAGTATTTTCTTTGACTGTTGAATCCATGGTTCCTATGGTATCTTCGGCTTCTGAGATTCTGTCTTCTATCTCTATTCTATTGTTGATATTTGTGTCTATGGCCCCTGATTTCTTCCCAAGGTTTTCTATCTGCAATGTTGTCTCCCTCTGCGATTTCTTAGTTGTTTCTACTTCTGTTTTTAGTACCATGGATATGCTCAGATCTTCCTTTGCTTGATTGTGTTTTCATGTATTTCTTTAATAGATTTTTGTGTTTCCTCTTTCATAGCTTCTACTTGTTGGCCCACGTTCTTCTGTATTTCTTTAAGTGATTTTTGTCTTTCTTCCTTATTGTCTTCTTTTTGATCCATCTTCTCCTGCATTTCTTGAAGTGATTTTTTGTATTTGCCTTGTAAAATCTTCTAACTTTTGATCCATTTTCTCCTCTATTTCTTTATGAGATTTTTCTATGTGTTCAGGTACCAGCATCCTGACCAGTGATTTTATATCCAAGTCTTGTTTTTCTGTCTTCCTGTTGTTGGAGAACTGGGTTCAGATTCTGTCATATTGCCTTGATTTCTGTTAGTGATGTTCCTTAGTTTACCTTTTGCCATCTGGTTATTTCTGGTGTTAGTTGGCCTTGTTGTCACTGGCTGGTGTTTGAATCTCCCTTGAGACTGGGCTCACCTGTTGTTTCTCTACTGGTGGTTATGTGTGTCTGCTGCTCAAAGGGATCACGAGCTGGCTTCCACCCTCTGCCTCGGGGCACGGCCTGAGGTCACGGGGAAGTGTGGGGGGAAGTGCAGCAGAGCCTCGGTGGGCGCTGCTGGGCCTGCCTGGAGGTTAGAGCCTAGCAGATCACCCCCCCACCCCGTGTGGTAGCCCCGGATGGAATCTGTCTACCTGCGCCTCTCCAGCTGTGTCCTGGTTGCAATATGGAGGCCTGCAGCTATTGCTGGTCCAGGGTCCTGGGAGCTGGGTGCTTCTGGCTGCCTAGGTGCATGGCCTAAGGTCGCTGGGAAGTGCAGCAGAGCCTAGGCCGGCACTGCTGGGCCTGCCTGGCAGCGAAAGCCTAGCAGATCCCCCCACGCGGTAGCCCCAGATGGAATCTGTCTACCTGTGCCTTTCCAGCTGTGTCCTGGTTGCCCCTATGACTCTTTTATTAGCCTTCAATGTGAGATTCAAGTTTCTCAGTTGGACCTTTCTTCTTGTTTAGCATTTTTTGGGTCTTTGCAGTTTAGCCTGGTTATCCTGTACTTTGTAACTAATATTAACTATAAGTGAGTACATACCATGCCTATCCTTTTAGTTCTAGGTTTCCTCATTCAGGATGATGTTTCTAGTTCCATTCATTTGCCTGCATGGGTCATAGTATACTAATTTTTACTAGCTGAATAGTATCTCATTGTGTATATGAACACATTTTCTATATCCAATCTTCTATTATCAATCTCCAGGGCATCTGGGTTGGTTCCAGTTTCTAGCTAGTATGAATAAAGCTGCTATAAGCATAGTGAAGCACATATTCTTGTGCTATAGTGAAGCATATATTCAGTATATGCCCAGTAGAAATATAGCTTGTCCTTCAGGTAGAACTAGTTCTAATTTTCTGAGAAACTACAAGATTGATTTTCAGAGTGGTTATAAGTTTGCAATCCTATCAGCAATTGAGGAGTATTCCTCTTTCTTCATGTCCTCACCATTATGTACTGTCAACTTAGTTGTTTATTTTAGTCATTTTGATGGATATAAGATAGAATCTTCTGGTCCTTTTGATTTGTGCTTCCCTGGTGACTAAGGACTTTGAACATTTCTTTATTTGTATTTCAGCCTTTATGTTCACTTAAATGACTCTTTTATCTAGGACATAAATTAGCACCACTTTTACAATTTTGTAATTTATAAAGTACAAGATAGACCTAACATCCAGTCCATAATTTTTGTCTACAAAATAGAACACTGTGATCTATCCTAACTTAATGTTGTGGATGACCCTGGTGCTGTTGCATTTTGATGTTAACTTTGCTTTCCTGGGAGGTGCTTTCTGGAGTAAGGAATGGATCATATACTCAGGGGATTCCTTGTGAACAATCCCCTAATGAATAAAGAAATCAATCACTGGGCAAGTAGATGGAACTTCCCTGATGGACAGAAGAAGAGAGGAAGCAGGTGAGAGTGAGGGGCTTTTTGAACAGGGATATCCAGAGGGCAAGATGTAACTACTATTGTTTCCCAACTTAAGTGGCAAATCTGCCAGGATTTACCACCAGAGGATTTAGAATTAATATGGCTTAGAGATTAGGATGATAGTTGTTATGCCCAGTGATGGAGTTACCATTGTTTCTGAACTAAGTTTGTGTGGCATTTTCCTCCATGTGGTATTTCAACTGGGTTCAAGAGAGAAAGATGCAGAGGCAAAATGTGGTTTTGCCCATTGGGGTTTGGAACATGGGGCTGGCATGGCAGTGACTTGCCAGTGGAAACATAGCAAGCTAGGTGGAAAGATTTTGGAGCTCTGAGTCACAGTATCCATGAGATAAGCACAGGCCAGCCATTGCCCACCAGTGCATGGTCGGATAGTTTGTCAAGGTAGAAGGTAGCTAGGTGTAGCACAGGAACTTGGTGTCTTTCTTTTCAATAATTCCCATGACAGGTGTTGAACCAATGCTTTGGGCAAGAATCCACTATAAATTTAATATTATTAGCCAGAGAGAGCTTTATTTAAGTGAATATCTGGGTAGCGCTGAGATGAGAAATATGGAATCAAGTGCAGGAACTTGTCGAACATTTTAATATTTCCTGCAATAAGGATTTTCTGTTTAGCTTTATACCACATTTGTAATTGGATTATTAGGTTTAGCCCTCTGTTTTCTGGAGGGTTAGTGAAGATGTTTTCTCAATCTATAGGCTGCCATTTTTGGCCTATTGACAGTGCCCTTTGCCTTGCAGAAACTTTTCAGTTTCATTAAATTCCATTTATCAATTTTGATCTTTAAGGCTGAGCTATTGTTATTATGTTCAGTAAACTGTCTTCTGTACCAACATTTTCAAGGTTATTTTCCACTTTTGCTTCTATTGGGTATATTGTATCTGGTTAAGCGATGAGGTCTTAGATCACTTGGACTTTAGTTTCATGCAGAATGATAATTATGGATCTACTTGCATTCTTCTACATGCAGACTGCCAGTAAGATCATTGCCATTTTTTTAAGAGGCTTTCCTTTTTCCAGTCTGTAGTTTTGGATTTGTTGTCAAAAAGTCAACTGTCTGTAGGTGTGTTGGTTTATTTCCTGGTCTTTGATTCAATTCCATTGATCAACCTGTGTGTTTCTATTCCAATACCTTGCAGGTTTTGTTAGTATTGCTCTGTCATTCAACATAATGTACTGGGCTGGTTATAGTCAGGAATGGTGGTAACTCCAGAAATTCTTTCATTGTACTGGACTGTTATAGCTATTTTGGGCTTGTTTGTTTGTTTTTCCATACATAGTTTGGAATTGCTCTTTCAAAGTTTATAAAAATGGTATTAGAATATTTTTATGTATTTATTTATATATTTATGTATTTATGTATTTATTTATTTTAAACTTCAGGTTTTATTTTCCTCCATGTCCACCCTCTGATCATTCAACATCTCATACCTCCTCTCCCAAACCACTGTCAACAGGAGGATGTTCCTACCCTGTACCCTTCATACTGACAGACCTCTAAACTCCTTGGTGCCTTCACTACCTTGATAGGAATTGCATTGAATCTGTAGATTGCTTTTGGTAGGAAAGACATTTCCCATGTCAATCCTACTATTCTTTGAACATCAGAGATCTTTGCAAGTATTCTTCAATATCTTTCCTTAGTGACATGAAGTTTTTGTCATAGAGGGTTTCGTTTGCATGGTTAGTATTATAACAAGATATTTTATATTATTTGTGGCTATTGTGAAGGGTGTTATTTCCCTATTTTCTTTCTCAGCCTGTTTATAATTCACCTAAAGGAAGATTACTGATTTCTTTGATTTGATTTTGTATCCAGTCTCTTTAACAAAGTTGTTTACCATGTCTAAGAGTTCAATAGTAGAATTTTTAGGGTCATTTATGTATACTATCATCCAGAAATGGCAATACTTTGACTTCTTTGTTTATGATTTGTATCCACTTGATCTCTCTTTGTTTTCTTATTGATCAAGCCAGAATTTCAAGTACTACATTGAATGGATACAGAGAAATTGGGCAGCCATGTCTTGTTCCTAATATTAGTGAAATTGCTTTAAATTTCTCTCCATTTAATTTGTTGGTTTCAGCTTGCCCAGACTTTTAACATGAAGAGGTGTGAGATTTTGTAAATGGTTTTTCACATATAATGAGATGATCATTATCTCATTGTTTTTTTATCTTTCAGTTTATTTATGTGGAAGATTACATTGATGGATTTTTCTACACTGAACCTTCCCTGTATCACTGGAATAGAACCTGCTTGATCATAGACAATGAAGTTTTTGATGTGTTCTTGTATTCTAGTTGAGAGAATTTTACATAGTATTATTATAGTGATATTCATAAGAGAAATTTATGTGAAATTCTCTTTCTATTTCAGTCTTTATGTGGTTTATTAAGAGAACCATGGACTCGAATGTATTCAGCATTACTTCTCTTTTTACTTTGGCGAATAGTTTGAAGAGAATTGATATTAGCTATTCTTTGAAATTCTGATACAAGTTGTTTTTGTTGTTACTGTTGTTTTGTTATTGTTGTTTTTGTTCAGAGACTTTTTAAATGACTGTTTTAACGTCCTTAGGACTTAGTTTACCTGATCTTAGATTTAACCTTGCTATGTGGTATCACTCTAGAAAATTACCCATTGCCTTTAGATTTTCCAATTTTTTTCTATATTCTTTGTTTACATTCCAAATGCTTTCCCCTTTCCCAGTTCACCCTCACCATATGTCCCATAAGTCCTCTTTCCTCCACCCATTCCCGAATCACCCTCTCCCATTTCTTTTTTCTGGTACTCCCCTACAATACAGGATCAAGTCTTTTCAGGACAAGGGCTCTCTCCTTCCTTCTTCTTGGGAATCATATCATTTGCTAATTGTGTCTTGAGTATTCAGAACTTCTGGGCAGATTAATATCCACTAATCAGTGACTGCATTCATGTGTATTCTTTTGTGATTGTGTTACCATACTTAGGATGATATTTTCCAGTTCCAACCATTTGCCGAAAAAATTCATGAATTCATTGTTTTTAATTGCTGAGTAGTATTCCATTGTATAAATATACCACATTATCTGTATCCATTCTTCCATTGAGGGGCATCTGGGTAATTTCCAGCTTCTGGCTATTATAAATAAAGCTGCTATGAACACAGTGGAGCATGTGTCCTTATTGCATGCCAGGGAATCCCGTGGGTATATGCCCAGGAGTGGTATGACAGGGTCCTCTGAAAGTGTCATGCCCAATTTTCTGAGGAACTGCCAGACTGATTTCCAAGTGGTTGTACCATTTTGCAATCCCAGCAACAGTGGAGGAGTGTTCCTCTTTCTCCACATCCTTGCCAGCACCTGTTGTCTCTTGAGTTTTTAGTCTTAGCCATCCTGACTGGTATGAGGTGGAATCTCAGGGTTGTTTTAATTTGCATTTCCCTGATGACTAGTGATGTTGAACATCTTTTAAGGTGTTTCCTAGCCATCCAAATTTCTTCAGGTAAAAATTCTTTGTTTAGCTCTGTACCCCATTTTTTAATAGGGTTATTTGGTTCTTTGGGGTCTAACTTCTTGAGATCTTTGTGTATATTGGATATTAGCCCTCTGTCAGATATGGGGTTGGTGAAGATTTTTACCCAATTAGTTGGTTGCTGTTTTGTCCTTCTGACGGTGTCCTTTGCTTTACAAAAACTTTGTAATTTTATGAGGTACCATTTGTCAATTCTTGATCTTAGAGCATAAGCTGTTGGTGATCTGTTCAGGAACTTTCCCCCTGTGCCCATGTCCTCCATGGTCTTCCCCAGTTACTTTTCTATTAGTTCCAGTGTGTCTGGTTTTATGTGGAGGTCCTTGATCCACTTGGAGTTGATCTTAGTACAAGGAAATAAGAGTGGATCAATTCACATTCTTCTCCATGCTGACCTCCACTTGTGCCAGAACCATTTGTTGAAAAGGCTATCTTTTTTCCATTGGATGGTTTTAGCACCTTTGTCAAAGATCAAGTGACCACAGGTGTGTGGATTCATTTCTGGGTATTCAATTCTATTCCATTGCTCTACCTGTCTGTCACTGTACCAATACCATGTACTTTTTAACACTATTGTTCTGTAGTACTACTTGAGGTCCTGGATACTGATTCCCCCAGCATTTCTTTTACTCTTGAGAAGAGTTTTAGCTATCCTGGGTTTTTTGTTGTTCCAGATGAATTTGAGGATTGCTCTTTCTAAATCTATGAAGAATTGGTTTGGGATTTTGATAGGGATAGCATTGAATCTGTAGATTGCTTTTGGCAAGATGGCCATTTTACTATGTTAATCCTGCCAATCCAAGAGCATGAAATATTTTTCCATCTTCAGCAGTCTTCTTTAATTTCTTTCTTGACAGACTTGAAGTTCCTGTCATATAGATATTTCACTTGTTTGGTTAGAGTCACGCCAAGATATAGTATATTAATTGTGGCTATTGTGAAGGGTGTTATTTCCCTATCTTCTTTCTCAGCCTGCTTATTCTTTGATATAGGAAGGCTACTGATTTCCTTGACTTTTATTTTATATAACCAGCCACTTTGCTGAAGTTGTTTATCAGCTGTAGGAGTTCTCTGGTAGAGTTCTTTGGGTCACTTAAGTATACTATCTTATCATCTGCAAATAGTGATAGTTTGACTTATTCCTTTCCAATTTGTATCCCTTTGACTTCTTTATGTTGTCTAATTGCTCTCGCTAGAACTTCAAGTGCCATATTGAAAAGATATGGAGAGAGAGGGCAGTCTTGTCTAGTCCCTGATTTTCGTGGGATTGCTTCAAGATTCTCTCCATTTAGTTTGATGTTGGCTACTGGTTTCCTGTATATTGCTTTTACTATGTTTAGGTATGAGCCTTGAATTCCTTTTCTTTCCAGGACTTTTAACATGAAAGGATGCTGAATTTTGTCAAATGCTTTTCCAGCATCTAATGAAGTGATCATGTGATTTTTTTCTTTGAATTTGTTTATGTAGTGGATTGCATTGATGGATTTCTGTATATTGAACCATCCTTGTATCTCTGGGATGAAGCCTACTTGATCAGGATGGATGATCATTTTGATGTGCTTTTGTATTCCGTTGGCAAGAATTTTATTTAGTATTTTTACATCAATATTCATAAGGGGAATTGACCTGAAGTTCTCTTTCTTTGTTGGATATTTGTGTTGTTTTGGTGTCAGCATAATTGTGGCTTCATAGAATGAGTTGGGTAGTGTTCCTTCTGTTTCTATTTTGTAGTATAGTTTGAAGAGTATTGGTGTTAGGTCTTCTTTGAAGGTCTGATAGAATTATGCACTAAAATTTTTGAGTACTGGCTTTTGAAGTAAGACCTAAGCATACATATTTTTAAGTATCTCAGTGTCTGTTCTTTTTTTGTCTTCCCTTTCATTTATGATTTTGCTAATTTGGATACTGTCTTTCTGTCTTTTTGTTGCTTTGGCTAACAGTTTATCTAACTTGATGTTTTCTCAAAGATATAGCTCTTGGTTCCTTGTATTGTCCTCCTTTCCAATTTATTGATTTTGGTTCTGGGTTTAATTGTTTCCTGTTGTCTCTTCTTTTTGGGTATGTTTGTTTCTCTTTGTTCTAGAGTTTCTGGTATAGTTTTAAATCATTAGTATGAGAATTCTCCAATTTCTTTACGAAGGCAATACTATGAACTATCTTCTTGTTACTGTTTTCATTATGTCCCATAAAATTGGGTATGGTATGTCTTCATTTATATTGAATTCTAGAAAACGTTTAATATCTTTCATTTTTTTTCTTGACCAACGTATCACTGAGTAGACAGTTGTTCAGTTTTCATGATTATGTAGGATTTTGGGGTATTTGTTTGTTTTTGAAATCCTGTTTTATTTTGTTCCCCCTTGTAAGTAGGCCTAAAGCATCCACTGCTAACCAGCTTGCAAGCTTGTATAACCACTCTACAAAACAGACAAGCAGTTCCCCAGAAAAGTGGAAATAGTTCCGAGGACCTAGCTGTACCACTCCTGGGCATATACCCAAAAGATGCTCCAACATACAATAAGTTCACATCGTCCACTACATTCATTTATAACAGAAAGAAGCTGGAAACATCCAAGATGTCCCTCAATGCAGGAATGGATACAGAAAATGCAGTACATTTATACAATAGAGTATTACTCAGCTATTAAAAACGATGATTTTATGAAATTCTCAGGTAAATGGATGGAACTAGAAAATATCCTGAGTGAGGTAACCGTTTCACAAAAGAACACACATGATGTTTACTCACTGATAAGTGAATAGTAGCTCAAAGGCTCTGAATACCTATGATACAACTCAAAGACAATAAGAAGCTCAAGAAGAAGGAAGACAAAAATGTGCATATTTCACTCCTACTTAGAATGGAAAACAAAATCATGAGATATAGAGGGGAACCATTGAGGGAGAGAAGAGTTGGAGAAAAAAGGGAGGCAGGATCTGTTGTGAGAGGAGACAAGGAGAAGCACAAAGGGTCAGAAAATTCAACAGTGGTGTGTAGCAGTGGGGGATAGGGAACTGGGGATAGCCACTAGAAAGTCCCTTATGCCAGGAAAGCAAGAGGCTCCAAGAGCCCAATGAGGATGACATTAACTGAGATACCCAGCAAAGGAGAGAGAGAATCTGTAGAGACCATATCCAGGGAAGAGGCATGGTCCCTGGTTGATGAATGGAGCCACCCAACCATCTCAGAAATTTTAATCCAGAATGGTTCCTATTGGCCGGGCGGTGGTGGTGCACGCCTTTAATCCCAGCACTCTGGGAGGCAGAGGCAGGCGGATTTCTGAGTTCGAGGCCAGCCTGGTCTACAGAGTGAGTTCCAGGACAGCCAGGGCTACACAGAGAAACCCTGTCTCAAAAAAACCAAAACAAAAAACAAAAAACAAACAAAAAAACAGAATGGTTCCTATCTAAAGGAAATGCAGGGACAAGGAATGGATCAGAAACTGAAGAAAAGGACATCCAGAGTCTGCCGTACCTAAGCATCTGCCCCATCTGCAAACACCAAATCCAGACACTATTTCTGATGCCAAGAAATGCCTACTTACAGGAGCCTGATATGGCTGTTCTGTGAGAGATTCTATTAGCACCTGACCAATTTAGATGCATATACTCTCAGCCAACCATCAGACAAGCTCATGAAATCCAATGAAGATTTAGGAGAAGGACTGAAGGAAATGAAGGGGCTGGCGGCACACAGGAAGAACAACAGTATCAACTAGCCGGACCCTCCTAGCTCACCACCACCAGTTTAATTTCTTCTATTATATCTTCTACATGTGAGATTCTTCTATCTCTCTTATTCTGTTTGTGATACTTATATCTGTAGTTCTTTTCTGTTCTTTTTTCTACATTTTTTTTGCTCTCATGTGCCGTGTGTGTGTGTGTGTGTGTGAGTGTGTGTGTGTGTGTGTGTGTGTGTGTGTGTGTGTTTCTCCTCTAAATTCCTTCTATTTCCATTTCAGGTTTTGAAGAATTTCGATTCATTTCCTCAACCGTGTACTTTTATTTCTGTAGTTATTTACATTTATTTGTTTCCTCTTTACAGGCCTCTACCTATTTATTTGCACTTATTTGTATTTTTTAAGGTATTTACTTATTTTTTTTCTTTAAATGCCTCTATCATCTTCTTAAAATAAGATTTTAAGAAGGTCTAGCTCTTCAAGTGTGTTAGGAAATCCAGGGTTTGCTTCCATAGGAGTAGTGAGGTCTGATGGTACCATATTGTACTGGGTTTCTTGATTATGTTCTTATGCCTGCCTCTAGCCATAGGGTTGTCTCTGGTGTTTTTTGGCCTTATAGTCCCTGGTAGCAGCAAGTCTCTTTGGGGGTGCAGTTAGAGACACACACAGGGGAGTTGGGTATAGATCCACAATTTCAGGCAAAGGTATTGACCAGAAGGTCAAGGACAAAAAAGATGGTAAAAAACCTCTGGGCTGGTGGGATTGCCTGTGTCTCTATAGGCACGTGATTATGGCATGGGTATCCTACCTGGTTGTCTGGGTTGGCAGCAGGAGTTGCTGTGAGACTGGAATGGAATGCAGATACCCAATTACAGTAAGAGTTGTGGACCATAAGATGGAGCACAGAATGGATGGGGCAGAACTCTCAAGAAATTGGTAGAAATGTACTCTGCTTAAAAATGTGAGTAATACTTAAAGATATTTTCTAAAAGTCGATTTCAGTATCATAGAGTAAGATACTATTGTTTTTATATTGCTTCCTATTCTTTGTTATTACCAAAGAAACTGATTGTTTTTCTAATAGTAAAGGGATATAGTAGGTCCTGTAGAGATGACTCACTGTTTAGGGAATTTGGTGCTTTAGCAGCAGAACAGGTTAAGTTACAAAAATATGACATTAAGAGTCTCACAACCATCTTAAACCAATTCCACAGGACATGATGCCTTCTCTGGCTCTGTAGTCATGCCCACAAATATAGGATACATACATATACTCAGACCCATACATATAGAAAAAAATAAAAGGAATCTTTCAAAATGATGGTAAAAATATTCACATGAACAGTAAGAGAGTGTTTATGTCATATCTTTATATTATAAAAACATAGTTTCATTCAAGCTACACTGAAAAACTACAAATAATTGTTTTATCACTGACAATAAAATTATTTTCAATTGCTTTTCTTCTATTTTAAATGTCTGAAGCAAAAATATTGTGACTATTATTATTGAATGAAGTTACAGAACATGCTTCTGCAGTGCTGCTAAAAATAATTAAATTTATTAAAAATTCTTCTTACAGTGACCATTGAGATGGTTCCACACATAGCATTGCTTGCCTGACAATCTAAGTTTGATTCCTTGAACAGTAGTAAGTATAAGGAAATGAATGACTTCTAAGAGATCTCCTTGTCCAACATACAAACCAAATTGTCACATGAATACTCATATATATATATATGTATATATATATATATATACATATATATGCACCCCTAATAGAATATGCATATAAATGAATAAATTATTAATTTGCAATTTTAAAATATGAAATACATTTCTATATTTTAACATATTTTCAAATATATGTGTATTGTATTTATTAATCAAAATATTTGTAAAATGGGAGATCAAATGATTGCAGAAGCTAGCATTAATTTTATTTAAAGCTCTATGAAACAAAAACATTTTATCTTTAAAATAGTAAATTAAAACTTTAAACATTAGCATTTATTTAATATCAGTAATTGGTATACAGATATAGCAAAAATGCTACATGTAACATCTGAAAGATAACCAAATATGTTTATTAAAACTATTTTCATATAACCTATGGAGTAATGTATCTTAGTTTGGAAAAAGTAGTTGTTCTTGAGACTAATGTTTTGCTAATTTTATGAGATACCATACAAATATGTAATGCAAAGAGTATTCTATTATGAACTAATATATGCAAGGAAGTCTTCCTTTAAATAATGCAAATATGATTCATTCAAGTTATATAATTGGAGTTCTCAATTTTCAAATTACTTTGTTTTATTTAACCAGAAGTATTATAGTCTAAAATATAACTGTGTTGTTTCTAAATTATAATTATCCATTTATTTAAAAAAAACACTCTAATGAGAATTCCCAATGCTTTGGTATTTTCTAGAGTCTATGTCCTTTTCTTTAACTTCCTATAGATACCCCTTCTTATAACAGTGAAATATAGTATATATACATGTCTGTCAAAACAGGGAAAATTTGCTTTTTTACAACAGCATTTATTAATACTACGATATTATATAAAATACTTATAAATTTATATAAAATTTATATATAAAATACTTAGTGGTGCATATGTGATAACTGGTAAACCAAGCAAGGACTATTCCTTTGTCAATTCTTCAAAGAATTTTGTTATATTTTGATAAGCTTCTGAGGTGATGGGTGCATTGAAATATCATTTAACCTGAAGATTTTGTGCTCGAGGAAGCAGTAATTCCCCTGACCTCAATGATGAAAAATCAAAGAGGCCTTTATTGATTTAAGTCTTTTTGTGGGTCCAGCTGTCTGATGGAGAATAGTATTAAAATGATTATTCCATGACTTACCTTCTCATTGTTAGAGAGGACAACAACCCTGGACGATCTACCTCATATCTGCAGTGCAGTTTGTATTCATGATCTTTTCTTGTTTCATAAAAGTCGGTCTGATAGCAGCCACCCTTTAATACAAATAAATGCCTTTACTTATTTTCGTGGAAATTATGTAACCAAAGAGCAAGAAAATCCAGTCACCTTGAAAGGTAGAGTATAGAAACTGAGTTTCTTTTTTTCTTTATTAATCATTTTATTTGTTTACATTTCAAATATTATCCTCCATTTTGTTCTCCCCTGCTTGAACACCCCACCCCACACCCCTCCCTTTTGCCTCTAAGAAGCTCCTACCCCACTCCCCAACCAACCTACATCCAGCTCGCACCACTAGCATTCCCCTTCTCTGGGGCATCAAGCCTCCACAGGATCAAGCACCTCCCCTCCAACTGATACCAGATGAGGCAGTCATCTGCTGCATGTGTAACTGGAGCCATAGACCAGCCCATATATTTAGGGGAAGGGCTAAAGAAGCTGTTTCTTTACTTAGGAAATTTAATTTGCAGAGATATTTCAACAAGCGTAATTAAATTGGAGTGGTATTTTCACAAAAACCTCTATGCAAAATACTTCTTAACTTTGAAGCCTAAAATAATCACCTAAATTATAATTTAAATCTTACTTCCAAGAAGCACTTTAATTCACAAATAAGAATTTCATAGCTCAAAATTTATGTGTTGAGAAACAAATTAAAATAGATAATTGGCATAAGTTTTGACCAATTCATCTATTTCATTTTGCTGAGTGCAGTGATAATATATTCCTTAGAGAGGTAATATATTACATCATTATTAATTACAAAACGTAATTTATAAGTCTCTTAAATTCCTTGTTCCCATCTGACTTATATTTTGTTATTTAGGGGTGCCTATAATTTCCACAAATACTAACACCCTTCTGCCTTCCAATTTACCGTTCTTCAGTGAGTTTTATCTATTTAGACTTCTAATAGAGATGGGAGCATTTTAGGTGAATTCCTTTGTTTTTATATACCACATTTTGGTGGATCTTGCATTCTTTAAGATATAACTTTGCAATCAAAAGCCTATGACAGCTCCCCCTAAACACTATCTCTAGACAACACCCTTTCCTTTTCTAACCTTTCTCTTCCAACCCATTGCTTTTCCATTCCCCCAAATCCAGCAAGCATTTCCTGCTAACAAGCTATTCCTGCTTAGGGATGCAGGTAGATCTATTGAAGGTCTTCATGTCTCATGTCTCTCTCTCTTCCTCCAAACCAATCACTTCCCCTACTCTCATGCAAATATCTGCAACAGAACTTTTACTCCCCTCCATCCCATCTCTAGTAGATAACACAAATTTTCTACTCCTAATCTCCCTACACCCACTCTTTTGCTTTAGCTCAGCTCCCAAATTCAGCTGATAATCTCTTTCAACGCATAAGACATGCTTGTCAGGGAAATAGGAAATTTAACTTCAGATATTGATATCTTCTTCCATTCCTACAAATCCAATGCCCAAATCTCATCCCCAGATGCATAGCAGACCTTCTGGAGTAACATGTTTTCACTCTTTCCCACATTTTGAAGAAACAAAATAAGCAGATACTAGTAGAACATGCTGCTTTAATTTAAAAAAAAAGTTCAGATAATTAGAACCTAGAATTATAAATTTCCCAATCCCAGACACCATCATAAAACCTCAACCAACCATAGCCAGGACATTACATTTTCACTGGAACCAAGCAGCTCTACCACAGCAGGCCTTGTATCCAACATAGCTCAATCTCAAGTAGAGGACTTGACAACAGCTTATATGGATATGATAGCGGTCCTTAAAGAGGAAATGAGGAAATCACTTTTAAAAATCAAGCAAAACACAAACAGTAGAAGAAAATGAGAAAAAGAGTTCGAGACGGAAAATAGGAATAGAATGAACAAAATTAAAATGAGGGAATTCTAGAGATGGAAAATTCAAGAATTCAAACATAAACTAAAGAATGAGATTAATATGACAGTAAAAGTTGTATAGTAAACACAAAATATATTGAAGGAGTAAAGAGATTTCCCTCACCACGTTTTAATCAAAGCTCTAAATATAAAGATGAAAGAATATTAAAAGCTCCAAAGGAAAAGTAACCAAGAAACATACAAAAGCAGAGACAGTAAACAGATACAAGTTCTAACTCAAGACAATATGTAAATTTTGTGGATTAATTATAATAAAACAACAATGAAATAGCAATATGAGTCAACTAAGAACTAGATATAAATAAATTACTGATTTTTGGGTGTCATAATGCCATTGTGGATATATAAAATGTAACTGATAAAGGTTGAATTTAGGTTACAAGGATTTGATTGCAATTATATTATTCTCTTTATTTTGTATGTATTCAGAAACTTCTAACAGAAAATTTAAATTGTTAAATAGTAGATATATACATTTATATAAAATCAGTAGATAAATACATAAATATACACTGAAAGTTCAAATTCAGTAAATGATGATCTTAATAATATATGACTATGTAATTGTGAAGTAGATAATATACCTACACACAGAGTCTTATATGGATTTGAGATCTCAGACATTATATGGAAGTTAGATATGTTTATATTACTGCCAGAGACCCCTAAAGTAGCTTTAGCCACTATAAAAGTGATGATGTTGAAGATGGCTAAGAAGATTATGAATACTTCTGTTTTGTAAAATGAGAAAATAGAAAAATCTTCCAAATCAATGTATAATTTTGTATAATGTTTAGATTTAAGTATGTAAGTGATAGCTAATGAAACTATTAACATTATGGGTAGAGGTTTAGGAAGTTCTATATCTAAATGTTTGTATTCAGCCAAGTCAAAACTAAAATATAATTGTTTCATGGATCAGCTCATATTCAAGTGTATATGACCATGCACTTGAGAGCATGTCTAACCTCAAATAATGTAAATCAGGAAAAGACATGTTACAAGTGAAACCACAGTAATGTCTTTCAGGGAGATTCCTTTATGCAGAATAACTGGAAATCTGAAGACACCTGTTGAAATGACACACATTTCACTGTGTATTCTTCTATACATTCTTCAAACTTGAGCTAATACCACCTAAAAACGTTCAGCTTATACAAACAAATTAAAACATAGTATTGTACTTTGGAAATTAAGTCTGTCTGCCAAAGGCTCATCTGTTGGAAGCTTTATCTCTATTATGTAGAGCTACTGAGAACTTAGTGGATCATGATTGTACTATCTCCATTAATAGGTTGATACGTTGGATAGCTAATAGTGTATTAGAATACTAATAGTAGGTCCTGGTTTGAGGAAGTACTTCAAAGTTCTACCTTTGAAAGTTTGTCATGTTACTGAGTATGTCTCATAATTTGTTTCTGATTATCATGAAGCGAGCAATTTTTATGTGCCACTGTCTTTGATCATGACTCCTATTTTAAGCAATGACATTGCAGTGAAACACTGAAAAAATCTTTCTTAATAAAAAAGGAAGACATTCATTGGAGAACTCTGTTCCACTTTGTATTTTGTTTTCTATTGTTGACTATGTTCTAGTGTTTTCTTTATGTTTATGTATTTAGTAACATCTTATTAAACAGTATATTATTACATTTTATACTTAACTTGAAATTCTGTTTATTTTTTCATGTGCAATTATTGTTTTTTCAAACCAACATTTCAGTAATGTATTTAATCTTAAATTATTCTACTTACTTGCTACAAGTTGCCCTTTAGTAATCTATATATAAATTATGAATATACTATTATATTAGAATAATGTATACCAATGGCAGATTTATTCCATATTCTTTTTTTAAGATTTATTTATTTATTATATGTAAGTACACTGTAGCTGTCTTCAGACACCAGAAAAGAGTGTTAGATCTCTTTACAGATGGTTGTGAGCCACCATGTGGTTGCTGGGATTTGAACTCATGACCTTCAGAAGAGCAGTCAGTGCTCTTACCTGCTGAGCCATCTCTACAGTCCTTATTCCATATTCTTTACCATACATTTTAAACCTCTTGATTCTTTTATACTACACATTTTCTTTTGTTGTTGTTGTTGTTGTTTTGTTTGTTTTTGTTTTTGTTTTTGTTTTTTCCAAGACAGGGTTTCTCTGTATAGCCCTGGCTGTCCTGGTACTCACTCTGTAGACCAGGCTGGCCTCGAACTCAGAAATCTGCCTGCCTCTGCCTCCCAAGTGCTGGGAATACAGGCGTGTGCCACCACCGCCCGGCCGTCTTTTGTTGTATTTTAAATGTTATAAAATAATACTTTTATGATTAATCATTGCAAAAGTCATTAATCTTGAAAATCATTCTTACCAAGTTCATTTTTCCTCACAGAAATAGGTCAGAATGTACATATATGTATTTCTGTTTTCAATTTATATCCTTCTAAATGATAATAGTCTGTAAAATTCAAATTGTATTACATTCTATCTATGAAGTATTCTTTCTGTAGTATAATGTTATGCATTTCCTTTTTGAACTTTAGTTAAAACAGGTACTTAATTTTTCAGAGTAAAGATCTAAATATTCAGAAAAATACTTAGGAAATAAGAAGTATAGTTGAATAATTGCACGAACTCTATAAATTGCTCTACTCCAGTGTTGATATGTATTGAAAATTCTCACAAGTGTTTTTCAGAAGAAAAACATGGGCTTTGAATTGTTGCACAAAGAATTCTCAGTTTCTAATGTACTGAGACTCTAAGTACACTTGAAAATAATCTCATGAAATTTATTAACTTGTTAGTCTAGATATTCTGTTATCTTTAAAAGAGTGGCTATATAAGAATTATATATTTAGAATCACTCCGAACATAAATATTTAATCACACTCTTTGAGTGCTGTTTCAACTAAATCTTAAAGCAGATGTGAATCTTGAATTTCAAAATAAGATAATTGATATTAAGCTCCTAAGATAATTATAAAAGTAAAAATATCAAGTCACATGAAATGATATAGTAAAATTAACAGTGATCACATTATGCCTAACATTGTAGGTTATTAAGGTATATTGATGAGAAACAAATACATTTGCAGCTTTTTACTCTGTGTATTGAAGTTGATATTTTAATATTAATTCAAAGCTATGCCTCAGTTCATAAATATAAATGAAATAATTTTAATGTATTTTTTCACCTGATGAAAAGTAAACTTGAAAGTCAGCTATTAGTATACAAATAAAACTTAGTAATGGCATTGAGGCATTTGAGAGAGCTATAGAAAATAAAGGAGGCAAAGGCAAGATGTTAAAATCATTATACAGAAAGGTTTTGATGAATATTAAATAATTAGCTTATAGTGCTTAAATACATTGGATAACTTAGGTTACTGTATAGCTTTATTTTTTTAAGATTTATTTTATATGTATGAGTACAGGGTTGCTGTCTTCAGACACACCAGAAGATGGCATCAGATCCTATTACAGACCATTGTAAGCCACCATGTGGTTGCTGGGAATTGAACTCAGGACCACTGGAAAAGCAGCAGTGCTCTTAACCACTGAGCTATCTCTCCTGCCCTGTATAGCATATTTTACATCCAAAATTTTTCACTTGCCATCCTAAAAGTGGTATAATAATTAATATTTCATTAGTTCTTATATCATTAGGTTTACTTCTCAGTCATGAATTCAAAATGTGGGTGAAATGACACAGCTGATATTACTGTATATTCCAACTTTCTCTGGCTATGGTTTTAGCCAAAATGTCTTTAAATGCCACCAGTGAAATGTTTAGTATTTATTCAATATGCCAAATGGGACATTTATTATAGAATGCCTTACTTCATGTTGCAAAGATAAAATTTGGTTTTCACACCAAAGTCTCATTGTATCTTAGAAACCCAGCAGTGGCAAACAAGTATATGTTGCTTGGCAGCCCTGTAATAGGGTCTGACAGTTAATAGACAGTTTGGTTGTATTTGTTGAATAACATTTTGTTGTGGATTTCTGTTTGTATTTTCTGACCCATCAATAGGAGGGACCCAAGGAGGAATAGACTACATTCTCAGGTGAGGTCTGGTTAAGTGTTAGTCAGATAAGGCTAGAGGCTATGACTGGGCAATGAAAGGAAAAGGCAGAGCTGAAAGTTTTGGAGAGGGGAAAAAGGAAGAAGAATGTCATACAGGGCGAGTATGGAGGGAGAAGGAGATGAAGATGAATCAGAACTAAGTGGCCTGGAGGAGCCACAAGTGGCTAGGGATTTCATAGATAGGAAACAGAGTAGTGTAGGGTACATTTTCCCAATCTAGGTGTGCACCTTGTATTTATACCAATTGAGTTTTGTGTTCTTTGTGCCAGCATTCTGGAGTTAGAGATTCATCATTATGAATCTGGCTGAAGTATTACATCTCTAACGCATTCATTTCTCAGGGCTAAGGGGATCGGACTGAGTAGTAACTGGCTTTTTGCAGGTTAGCCACAGGGTGAGGATGGTCTGGGAATGCTTGGAAAATGCTTCAGGTATTTCAGGAAAGACTGGTTTGATCAGCATAACAAGCAGGGATAAGAAAGCTAGCTTGGTTAGCATCACTCCAAGATACTTTATATCATTTGTGGCTATTGTGAAGGGTGTCATTTCCCTAATTTCTTTCTCGGCCTGCTTATCCTTCGCATATAGGAAGGCTACTGATTTACTTGAGTTGATTTTATAGCCAGCCACTTTGCTGAAGTTGTTTATCAGTTGCAGGAGTTCTCTTGTGGAGGTTTTTGGGTCACTTAAGTAAACTATCATATCATCTGCAAATAGTGATAGTTTGACTTTTTCCTTTCCGATTTGTATCCCTTAGACTTCCCTCTGTTGTCAAATTGCTCTAGCTAGTACCTCAAGTACTATATTGAAGAGATATGGCGAGAGGGGACAGCCTTGTCTAGTTCCTGATTTTAGAGGGATTGCTTCGAGTTTTTCTCCGTTTACCTTGATGTTGGCTACTGGTCTGCTGTATATTGCTTTTACTATGTTTAGATATGGGCCTTGAATTCCTGTTCTTTCTAGGACCTTTAGCATGAAAGGATGCTGAATTTTGTCAAATGCTTTTTCAGCATCCAATGAGATGACCATGTGGTTTTTTTCTTTGAGTTTGTTTATGTAGTGGATTACGTTGATGGATTTCCATATATTGAACCATCCCTGCATCCCTGTGATAAAGCCAACTTGATCATGGTGAATGATCGTTTTGATGTGTTCTTGGATTCGGTTGGCAAGTATTTTGTTTAGTATTTTTGCATCGATATTCATAAGAGAAATTGGCCTGTAGTTCTCTTTCTTAGTTGGATCTTTGTGTGGTTTTGGTATCAGGGTAATTGTGGCTTCCTAGAATGAGTTGGGTAGTGTTCCTTCTGTTTCTATTTTGTGGAATAATTTGAAGAGTATTGGTATCAGGACTTCTTTGAAGGTCTGATAGAATTCTGCACTAAAACTGTCTGGTCCTGTGCTCTTTTTGGTTGGAAGACTGTCTATGACCCCTTCTATTTCTTTGGGGGTTATGGGTCTGTTTAGATGATCTATTTGATCCTGGTTTAATTTTGGTATTTGGTAACTGTCGAGGAAATTGTCCATTTCCTCCAAATTCTCCAGTTGTGTTGAGTATAGGTTTTTGTAGTAGGATCTGATGATTTTTTGAATTTCCTCAGTTTCTGTTGTTATATCTCCCTTTTCATTTCTAATTTTGTTAATTTGAATACTGTCTCTTTAGTAAGTCTGGCTAGGGGTTTATCTATCTTGTTGATCTTCTCAAAGAACCAGCTCCTGGTTTTGTTGATTCTTTGTATGGTTCTCTTTGTTTCAACTTGATTGATTTCAGCCCTGAGTTTGATGATTTCCTGTCTTCTACTCCTCCTGGGTGAAATTGCTTCTTTTTGTTCCAGAGCTTTCAAGTGCGCCATTAAGTTGCTAGTATATGCTCTCTCCTGTTTCTTTTTGGAGACACTCAGGGCTATGAGTTTTCCTCTAAGCACTGCTTTCATTGTATCTTGGAGTGATGCTAACCAAACATGTGAAAGATTTATACGACAAAAACTTCAGGTCTCTGAAGAGGGAAATTGAAGAAGACATCAGAAAATGGGAAAATCTTCCATGCTCATGGGTTGGCAGGACTAATATAGTCAAAATGGCAATCTTGCCCAAAGCAATATACAGATTCAATGCAATTCCCATCAAAATCCCAACTCAGTTCTTCATAGAGCTAGAAAGAACAATTCTCAAATTCATCTGGAATAACAAAAAACCCAGGATAGCTAAAACTATCATCAACAGCAAAAGAACTTCTGGGGGAATCAATATCCCGGACCTCAAGCAATATTACAAAGCGGTGGTATTAAAAACTGCATGGTATTGGTTCAGTGACAGGGAAGCGGATCAATGGAATAGGATCGAAGACCCAGAATTGAACCCACACATCTATGGCCAATTGATCTTCCACAAAGGAGCTGAAAACATCCAGTGGAAAAAAGATAGCCTTTTCAACAGATGGTGCTGGCTCAACTGGAGGTCAACATGCAGAAGAATGAGAATTGATCCACTCTTATCTCCTTGCACTAAGCTCAACTCCAAGTGGATCAAAGACCTCCACATAAAACCAGACACACTAAAACTAATAGAAAATAAACTGGGGAAGACCCTTGAGGACATTGGCTCAGGGGAAAAATTCCTGAACAGAACACCAATTGCTTATGCTCTAAGAACAAGAATAGACAAATGGGACCTCATAAAACTACAAAGTTTCTGTAAGGCAAAAGACACTGTCAAAAGGATAAATCGGCAACCAACAAATTGGGAAAAAATCTTCACCAACCCCACATCCGACAGAGGGCTAATCTCCAATGTATACAAAGAACTCAAGAGGTTAGACCCCAGAAAACCAAATAACCCTATCCAAAAATGGGGTACAGAGCTAAACAGAGTCTTTTCACCTGAAGAAATTCGGATGGCTGAGAAACACCTTAAAAAATGTTCAACATCACTAGTCATTAGGGAAATGCAAATTAAAACAACCCTGAGATTTCACCTCACACCAGTCAGAATGGCTAAGATTAAAAACTCAGAAGACATCAGGTGTTGGCGAGGATGTGGAGAAAGAGGAACACTCCTCCACTGCTGGTGGGAATGCAAGCTGGTACAACCACTCTGGAAATCAGTATGGCGGTTCCTCAGAAAACTGGGCGTGATACTTCCGGAGGACCCAGCCATACCACTCCTGGGAATATACCCAGAAGATTCACCAGCATGCAATAAGGATACATGCTCCACTATGTTCATAGCAGCTTTATATATAATAGCCAGAAGCTGGAAAGAACCCAGATGTCCGTCAACAGAGGAATGGTTACAAAAAATGTGGTATATATACACAATGGAGTACTATACAGCCATTAGAAACAATGAATTCATGAAATTCTTAGAGAAATGGATGGAGCTGGAGAATGTCATACTAAGTGAGGTGACCCAGTCTCAAAAGAATACCCATGGTATACAGTCACTGATAAGTGGATATTAGCCTAGAAGCTTGGAACACCAAAGACACAAATCACATATCAAGTGATGTCTCACAAGAAGAAAGGAGTGGACACTGGTGCTAGAATGGACCAAAACATCATTGTGGGAGAGTACAAGAACAGTAAAGTGGGGAGGGGGTGGATGCGGGAGCAGGGGGAGGGAAAAGGACATGTGGGACCTTTGGGAGTGGGGAACCAGAAAAAGGGAAATGAATTGTAAATATAGAATATATACAATAAAAAAAATCAAAAAAAAAAAAAAAAAAGAAAGCTAGCTTGGCAGCAGGCTGGCCCCAGGAACCAGGGCAAGATCACTGATGCTAGTGTCTAGCCAGATTAAGTGTGGGTTCATTTATAGAATTACATGCTACAGCATTTGATTTCAAAGACAAAAGTCACTAATTAAATTCTTACATTTGTCATAATCTGCAATGTTTCTGGATAAAAAGGATAAAAAAATAATCTAATGAATGAGCCTTATACATTTTTGGAATTAAAAGAAAATAATCACCCCTTCCCAACTGTTGATTATGGATTATCTATGGGAAAGTGTCACCATTTTAAAATTACTTAAGATATTTACCAATTAAAATGGTCAGTACTCTGCTTTTGAGGAATGATTACTTTGAGTATCTCTCTTCTCTCTGAGTTATAATTAATATTTATTAAATATTCCAAATGAAGCTTGATGGTATTGTACATGGTTGTCTTTCCCGTCATGCCATAGAAAGACAGGAAGATTACAAGTTTCATCTCAACCTGGCTTGTATAGGAAGACTTTGTGTCAGAAAGGAAACAGATGACAGAAAACAAAATGAAAAGAACAATAACAAAAAACCCCAACCAAAAGTAAATAACTAGATACAAACACAAACACACACACACACACACACACACACACACACACACACACACACAACAGAGCAGATAAATGAGATTAGTCATGTTTCTATTTGTAGGCAATCAAGAATATATGTCTTTAGTCTAATGTGAGAACTTTAGCCCTCAAACATCCCTGTAATTCAGTTTTATAATGCTCTCAGGAATGAAGACTATCTGTGTCTGAAATGTCACTTTGAACACCATCAACAGAGGAAGACAAAGCAGCATCTTTAAAAATACAATAATTCAAAACATTTCATATATTTATGGTTGTAAACCTAGCCTTTAATGTCTGAGCCATATATCAGGAAGTGCTTGCTGATAGAAGCCTGATGTGGTTATCTCCTGAGAGGCTCTAAAAGTGACTGACAAATAGAGAGGAAGAAGCTCTCAGTCAATCATTGGACTGAGCTCAGCGGTTCCTGATGGAGGAATTGGAGAAGGGACTGAAGGAGCTGAGGGGGTTTTCAGCCCCACGGAGGGAGCAACTGTGTCAACAGGCCAGACCTCCCAGAGCTCCCAGAAACTGGACCACCAACTCTGATGGTTCATATGTGATTAGTCCAGGGAGTGACCCTATTAGGAGGTGTGACCTTTTCGGAGTAGGTGTGTCACTGTGGGTGTGGACTTAAGGTCCTCACCCTAGTTGCCTGGAAGTCAATCTACTATTAGCAGTCTTCAGATGAAGATGTAGAACTCTCAGCTCCTCCTGCATCATGTCTGGCTGGATGCTGCCATGTTTCTGCCTTAATAACAATGGACTGAACTTCTGAGCCTGTAAGCCAGCCCCAATTAAATGTTGTCTTTTATAAAACTTGCATTGGTCATGGTGTCTGTTCGCAGCAGTGAAACCCTAACTAAGGCACTAAACAAAGAATACACATGGAGCTGGCCACATATGTAGAAAAAGATGGCCTTGTTGAACATCAGTGGGAGGTGAGGCCCTCAGGCTTGAGGGTATTCAATACCTCATCATAGGGGAATGCCAGGGTAGGAGAATGAGAGTGGGTGTGTGTGTGGGAGAGCACCCTCATAGAGGAAGTGGGAAGGGGTGAGATAGGAGGTTTCAGTAGGGGAAACCTGGAAAGGGCAAAAATTTGAAATGGAAATAAAGAAAATATCCAAAAAGAAAAAAACCCATTTCATATAACTAAGCTTATGTGTTTTAAATTATTTTATTTTATTTGGTAAAAAACTTAATGATATGGAGCTCGTGGGGGGTGATTAAGAAGCTCAGAGCAACTGTTTTTCTTGCCTGAGTTCTGAGTTTCAAACTCCAAACCCAAATAGTGATTACCATATGTAACTCTAGTCCCAATGCCTCAACTAGCCTTAGCAGGAACATGGCAGGAATACAGGCAAGGAAACAATCCTGTCTGGAAAGTCAGTAAGTAAATAAATAAGTAAATCTGAGAATGGTTGTCAGTAAAATAAATTAACAGTAGAAAACATATTTTATGAGTATTCATGTGAATCATGGGTGGTGAGTTCATGTGCTCAATGGTCATGGTTTCCTGTTCTATAAATACTTACTCAGCCATTTTATTGTCACTGTATTCTTATCAGGATGTAACTAACCCAAATGTTCTTTAATTGAGAAGTCAATATAAGTCAATAATGAAAATGTAATACATATTGCACAATGAAATTATGTTTGGGTATAAACAGAAAAGGAGATCATGACAATTTCAGAAAATACAGTAAATTAGCAATAGTTGTTGAGTCACCATTTACATAAACAAACACAATCTCTAATTGCATTTCAAATACTTATGCTTATACAGAGAATGAACCGTTCACCCTTTATCTACGAGTCTTCAATTTGCAAAAGATGGACACTATTACAAAATGATTTACATGTACTAATGCATCTTTCTGGCACTTCCTTCTTCAAATAATTGGCCTTTTATTTATTTATTGATATAGAAATATTAATAGATGAATCTAAAATTTTATTAAAATAAACTTGAGTATAAACCACATACATAAGCTAGTATAATAAACTAAGATTAGCCTTGTACATATTGTTGAATAACGAAGCTTTGCAAGTCCTGCGATGAACCTTACAGAAGAAAAGAAGCTCCAAATAAATATTAGGAATTTGATTCTAAAAATGAAGTATCCTTCATTATGACTTCTATCACAAGAAATCATTTATTTAGCTTTAATGGTAATGTTACATGGCAAAAGTATAAGGATACTGAACACTGGCTCATCAGAAATCTTTTTAAATGGTATAGGAGATGAAGCAGCATAAATTACATGTTAATTCAGAAACTGAGTAATAAAAATTTCTGCTCATACACAATGTTTTAAGAATGAAGAATAACAAATGAATTCTAGTTACCTAAAAGTCTCTGGAGCAACACCATAAAAAAATCTTTGAATGCAACCCAGCACAAAACTTTCAATTTACTTAAAACATTAGGTGATTCTTCATGACTGTTTATTATAATTTGGGTGACAATAATGTGTCAAACTTTAAAATTTTTGACAAGGCTAGGGTGTGATACAAACAGAGAAGCTTAGACATCAGGACTACAAAGTTGGTTATATCAAATAGTAAATCAAGAAGTTGAATAGGTGGATGCTTTTTCTTGTTTTTGAATGTTTGTTGTAGAAAGTAAGTTGTCGTGCTGGAGAAGGTAAGTTTTACCTTTAGTAAATATTCAAAACTAATTTTTACAATACTATTTAAGAAAAAAATATGCTAAAATTTTAACAATTAGAGATTCTTCTGTTTAGAACTAAGGTCACATGTGTACTTAATTGAATGTGGAATATCTTTTTAATATGGATGCTCATAAATCAAATAATTGTTGCCTGGGAGGACACTATATAATGAGCAAATCTATGATGAATGTTTTACATATAAATATAATGGAAATTGAAGATTTGGCTTCTGTTTGCTCATGTCATAGGTTACAAACAATTTATGAAAATTTATACCAAATAATAGAAATGAAAGGTTAGAATGATAATTGATGTGTATATATACACAGTATATCATATCATATCATATCATATCATATCATATCATATCATATCATATCATCTACAGTTAATATTTTTGAAACTTATACTTTCCACATTTTAATATCTTATCATGCAAAAGATGGTGGTAACACACACCTTTAGTCATAGCACTTAGGAGGCAGAGGTTGGGGGATATATGTGAGTTCAAGGCCAGCCTGGTCTACATGGTGATAGAGACTGATTCTTGAACTTGAGCTTCTATATGAGTATGTCTATGTGCACTTATTCACACATATTTTCAAATGAATGTGAGTAGGCACAAATATATACATGTCCTGTTCTTGACCACCTGACATATTTACATGTTCTCTACTTGTGGTATCTGTAGCAGGCTTGCTAGTTGTTATTTTTTTGTTTGTTTGTTTTGTTTTGTTTTGTTTTGTTTTTTGATTTTTGTTTTTTTTTTAATGTATGGTTAGTCAATTATTTCCAAAGTGAAAAATCAGGAGTCAGAAGTTATCAATTATGGCAAAAGGTGACATAGAATAAGATCTTTGTCCCGCTCCAATTCTGTGGAGTCAAGATCAATATGAGACATGATGAGGAAGATATAGGTTATGGTTAGAACATAATTATAGAATTTCTGCCCTTTTTTTACAGTGTAAATGATAATTAAGTATACAATTTATTAAATGATTTGGATGTAACGAGACCACAGAAATATGTTCACTTTACAATGCAGAGAAGAAAATAATTCATCAAAATAAAGCCCAATTGTGATCTGATTTCCTCTTAAAATTCATGAGTGTTCAAGGAGTAAATTGTCACCTTATTTCGATTTTTAATGTGTATATGTGTGTGCCCACGTATATTTATGCATGCCATGTGCATGAAGGTAACCACAATAGCAGGAGAGAACTGGGTTCTCTAGAACTAGAACTATAGTTCTAAGTTTCCTGATGCAAGTGCTCAGAACTCAGCTATACTTTTCTGCAAAGCAGCAAGCACTATCACTCCTGAATCATCTCTTCAGACAAAGAAGGATAAAAGAAGAAAGGAAGGAAGAGAAGGAAAACTAGTAGGAGGAAGAAACATTAAAATTTCACATTTCTAAAGGCAAAATCACAACAATATAGTGACTTATAGAAAAACACAATACTCAAGATTAATGAGAATATAGTATACATAACTGCTTGCTGGAAATAGTACCTGTTACATCAATATCAAAATTTTTTATTTTAACATATAGTTTGTATTAAATTACTGCATATCCCCAAGAATGGGAGGCACTTATTTACAACTATGGGTCTTTATAATTAAAAGAATAAAAGACAGTAGAATTTTGAAAATGATCTTTGTATCTAATGTACCCAGTCTCTGACCACACAGTCACACAATCCTCTATTTATGAGGAACTGACAAGTAAGAAACCTGATTAAAAGGAAGATCAATAGCTATACAATTTTCAGTCTAAAATATAATTTCTAATTTTGTAACAGAAAAAATATAAAATACAATGAAATCAAATGTAAACTCAGGAGGTAGGAGGTGGGAAGACTTTCTAGAATGTACCATTATTGGGAGGTGAGAGATACTCAGGTCTCAAAGGGAGGGAACATAGATGACATGAACCACAGTGGGAAGAGAGAACTTGTAGAGTTCACCTCCATTAAAAAGACAGGGAATCAAGTGGAGGGATGTGTTTGCCGTCCCATAATCAAAAAACTATATTCTGTAAGATGTTTCAGTTCTTTAATGATGAAAAGAACACCAAAAATATTCTACAATCTTATTTAAATATGACTCAGTATCAAATAGTATGTCTTTTTTCCTTAGTTCACATTTAAATTCAATATCAGGTGATGGAGCAACCTACAAATAAATTTCCCTTAACTTATATTTCTTTTCTAACCTTAACTCCAGGAAAGAAAAAGAAGTTGTATAAAGTACATGAGATACACAATTTATTCAGTAGAAAATGTTATTATTAAAATATGTAGCAATGTTATATATTTTGTGATATATTTTTAAAATCCAAAGTTTCTAATTAGTATATCCAAATTAATCAAGAAACACAATACTGTGTATAATTTCATTGGTAGAATTAAAAAATATGCCTCTTTCATGAAGCTTATTTTAACAAATTTAATTTAATTTACTAATTATTTAAGTTCGAAGTCAAGTTCTAAGTTGATGTTTTATACGAATTTTATATTGAAATATGCTCTTCTTAAACTTAATGCATAGATAAGCTATGACTATTATAAACATTTTATTGAAAAAACACAAAGTATGAGAATAATAGTTATGAAAAATTTTTAAAATCAGATATTTTTGAATCACGGAGTAATTGAAACTTGATTAGTAATGATTAAAAATCATTTATCTCAGAGACAATCGTTGTATGTTTTCTATTGTGTCCTCCTCTTACTATCTCAGTTACAGTCACATAGATCCATGTATTTAACCTAGAAATTAAAAAAGGATAAAACCTGGAGATGTACTCAGTGGATGAAAAGAAAATTCCAATATTAAGAAACAAAGATCTTGTTAATTTGGATACTGTCTCTGTGTCCTTCGGTTAGTCTGGCTAAGGGTTTATCTATCTTGTTGATTTTCTCAAAGAACCAGCTCCTGGTTTTGTTGATTCTTTGTAATTTTCTTGGTTTCTACTTGATTGATTTCAGCCCTGAGACTGATGATTTCCTGTCTTCTACTCCTCCTGGGTGAATTAGCTTCTTTTTGCTCCAGGGCTTTAGTTGGTGGTGGTGGGGGGAGAGGACTTATGGGACATATGGTGGGGGAGGGATCTGGGAAAGGGGAAAGCCTTTGGACTCTTTGGAATGTAAACAAAGAATATAGAATTAAAAAATTATATAAAAAAGAGTTAACAAGCCCAGAACCTTAAATTGGACCCCATGTCCTTAATATGAGACCTGAAGCTTGTTTTCTAAATAAAGAAATAACCTTGAAAAAAAGAAAAAAAGAGTAACTTTAATTATTGGTCTATTTTATATATCCAAGGAAAGGAACAGAATTCTCTTAGAATTCCACTTGTGGAATGTGGCTTCCACCATTTATATAAGTAGAACAAAAAGTATTTTCAGTATTGACACTTCATTGGTCTCAGTAAATTGTGTATGGTTTGAATGCCATGCCTTAATTATTGTAGTGTTAGGTAAATAGTTCTTTCTAAGACATTAGAATAATTATAAAGTAAAATATAGATTTTTTTGCTTCAAATGGCATGGAAATAGGATTACTGTCTCATTCTTATTATAGTTGGTAAAATAAAAAGAAATATGGGAGTTATTTTAAATATCCAGTCAAAGCATTATATTCCTCTGTGTGGATATAGTTACAAAAATGATGAATCCCATGTGGCTAGTGAAAAGCACTGCAGCCTACATCTGAGAGAGGTCTAATATCCAATACATACAAAGAACTCAAGAAATTAGACTCCAGAGAGTCAAATAACCCTATTAAAAATAGGGTACAGAGCTAAACAAAGAATTTTTACCTGAGGAATATTGAATGACTGATAAGCACCTAAAGAAATGTTCAATATCATTAGTCATCAGGGAAATGCATCAAAGCAACCCTGAGATTTCAACTCACACCAGTCAGAACGGCTAAGATCAAAAACTCAGCATGTGCTGGGGAAGATGTGGAGAAAGAGGAACACTCCTCCCCTGCTGGTGGGATTGCAAGGTGGTGCAACTACTCTGGAAATCAGTCTAGCAGTTCCTCAGAAAATTGAACATAATACTACTAGAGGACCTTGCTATACCACTCCTGGTCATATACCCAGTGGATTCTCCTTCATGTAATAAGGACACATGCTCCACTATGTTCATAGCAGCCCTATAATAGACAGAAGCTGGAAAGAACCCAGATGTCCCTCAGTGGAGGGTACATTTACACTATGGAATACTACTCAGCTATTAAAATCAACGAATTCATGAAATTATTAGGCAAATGGGTGGAACTGGAAAATATCATCGTAAGTGAGGTAACCAAATCATAAAAGAACACATATGGCATGCATTCACTGATAAGTGGATATTAGCCCAGAAGCTTGGAATACCCAAGACAAAATTCACATATCAAAAGAAGGAAGGATAGGGCCCTGGTCCTGGAAAGGCTTGATGCAGCAATGTAGGGGATTACCAGGACAGGGAAGCAGGAGGGCATTAATTGGGGAACACAGGGAGGGAAGAGGGCTTATGGGACTTTTGGGGATTGGGGAACTAGAAAAGGGGAAATCATTTGAAATGTAAATAAAACATGATCAAGTTGGCTTCATCCCAGGGATGCAGGGATGGTTTAATACACGGAAATCCATCAACTTAATCCACTACATAAACAAACTCAAAACAAAAAACCACATGATCATCTCATTGGATGCTGAAAAAGCATTTGACAAAATTCAACATCCTTTCATGCTAAAGGTCTTGGAAAGAGTAGGAATTCAAGGCCCATATCTAAACATAGTAAAAGCAATATACAGCAGACCAGTAGCCAACATCAAGGTAAACGGAGAAAAATTTGAAGCAATCCCACTTAAATCAGGGACTAGACAAGGCTGTCCCCTCTCAACATATCTCTTCAATATAGTACTTGAGGTACTAGCTAGAGCAATTAAAAAACAGAGGGAAGTCTAAGGGATACAAATCGGAAAGGAAGAAGTCAAACTATCACTATTTGCAGATGATATGATAGTATACTTAAGTGACCCAAAAAACTCCACCAGAGAACTACTGCAAATGATAAACAACTTCAGCAAAGTGGCTGGCTATAAAATCAACTCAAGCAAATCAGTAGCCTTCCTATATGCGAAGGATAAGCAGGCCGAGAAAGAAATTAGGGAAATGACACCCTTCACAATAGCCACAAATGATATAAAGTATCTTGGAGTGACGCTAACCAAACATGTGAAAGATTTATATGACAAAATGTTCAGGTCTCTGAAGAGGGAAACTGAAGAAGACATCAGAAAATGGGAAAATCTTCCATGCTCGTGGGTTGAAAGGACTAATATAGTCAAAATGGCAATCTTGCCCAAAGCAATATACAGATTCAACACAATCCCCATCAAAATACCAACTCAGTTCTTCATAGAGTTAGAAAGAGCAATTCTCAAATTCATCTGGAATAACAAAAAAACCAGGATAGCTAAAACTATCATCAACAGCAAAAGAACTTCTGGGGGGAATCAATATCCCGGACCTCAAGCAATATTACAGAGCAGTAGTATTAAAAACTGCATAGTATTGGTTCAGTGACAGGAGGTGGATCAATGCAATAGGATCGAAGACCCAGAATTGAACCCACACATCTATGGCCAATTGATCTTCGACAAAGGAGCTGAAAATATCCAGTGGAAAAAAGAAAGCCTTTTCAACAGATGGTGCTGGCTCAAATGGAGGTCAACATGCAGAAGAATGAGAATTGATCTACTCTTATCTCCTTTCACTAAGCTCAACTCCAAGTGGATCAAGGAACTCCACATAAAACCAGACACACTAAAACTAATAGAAAAGAAACTGGGGAAGCCCCTTGAGGACATTGGATCAGGGGAAAATTTCCTGAACAGAACACCAGTTGCTTATGCTCTAAGAGCAAGAATAGACAAATGGGACCTCATAATACAAAGATTCTGTAAGGCAAAAGACACTGTCAAAAGGATAAATCAGCAACCAACAAATTGGGAAAAGATCTTCACCAACCCCACATCCGACAGAGGGCTCATATCCAATGTATACAAAGAACTCAAGAGGTTAGACCCCAGAAAACCAAATAACCCTATCCAAAAATGGGGTACAGAGCTAAACAGAGACTTTTCACCTGAAGAAATTTGGATGGCTGAGAAACACCTTAAAAAATGTTCAACATCTTTAGTCATTAGCGAAATGCAAATCAAAACAACCCTGAGATTTCACCTCATACCAGTCAGAATGGCTAAGATTAAAAGCTCAGAAGACATCAGGTGTTGGCGAGGATGTGGAGAAAGAGGAACACTCCTCCACTGCTGGTGGGAATGCAAGCTGGTACAACCACTCTGGAAATCAGTATGGCGGTTCCTCAGAAAACTGGACGTGATACTTCCGGAGAACCCAGCCATACCACTCCTGGGAATATACCCAGAAGATTCCCCAGCATGCAATAAGGCTACATGCTCCACCATGTTCATAGCAGCCTTATATATAATAGCCAGAAGCTGTAAAGAACCCAGATGTCCCTCAACAGAGGAATGGATACAAAAAATGTGGTATATATACACAATGGAGTACTATTCAGCCATTAGAAACAATGAATTCATGAAATTCTTAGAGAAATGGATGGAGCTGGAGAATGTCATACTAAGTGAGGTGACCCAGTCTCAAAAGAATACCCATGGTATGCAGTCACTTATAAGTGGATATTAGCCTAGAATCTTGGAACACCAAAGACATAAATCACATACCAAGTGATGTCTGACAAGAAGAATGGAGTGGACACTGGTGCTAGAATGGACCAAAGCATCATTGTGGGGGAATACAAGAACAGGGAGGTGGGAGGGGGTGGATGAGGGAGCAGGGGGAGGGAAAAGGGCATGTGGGACCTTTGGGGGTGGGGAACCAGAAAAGGGGAAATGAATTGTAAATATAGAATATATCCAATAAAAAAAGTTAAAAAACTAATAAATATAAATATAATTAAAAAAACAAAAAAACAAAAAATATATCTAATTTAAAAAAGAAACATAGCTACACTACATATGACCCAATTATAATTATAGAATGAATTATAATAATTCATAAAAATTATTACTTCTTAATCTTGAAAGAGAGCCTATTTTGACTATTTTGAGGACTGATTCTCTGGTTATAAAAAGTAATAACAAACTTTTTCATGTGAAATAATTTGTTGAATGATATCTAATTTTCTTTTTGTTACCATATAAGCTAAGTGTGCCTTCCTTCTTTTTGTGATGCTCCAGTCAGTGTGAAGGGCTAATGAATTTCATATTTCTACAAACTGAAGAATTTGTCAATTTTCCCTTTACCAACCGTAGAAAATTTCATCATTATATCTTTGAGACCAATGCTGTCAATAATACATAGCTTCGTCTTTTCATTTCCTTGAATTTGGCTAATGAGGCTGGAGTAACCAAAACAGCACTTGAAAAGTAATAGTTCGCCCAAACTTCTATTTTAAAATGTAAATCTACAATGTTCAAAGCCATGGGACTTTACTGCTACTATTTAAGATCATAAATCATCCAAAGGGATCCTTACACTGATTCTTCTTCATACTATACATACCATATTTTAAACATTTTTCTTACTTTTTTATTAGATATATCCTTTACTTACATTTCAAATGGTTTCCTGGATCCGTCCCCCTGAAAATCCATAACTGATCTCCTTTACCCCTGTTCCACAATCAACCCTCTCCCACTTCCCTATCCTGGTATTCGCCTATACTGCTGCAATCCTCTCCAGGACCAAGGGCCTCTCCACCATTTGGTGTCCAACAAGATCATCCTCTGCAGCTGATGTGTCTGGGGCCATGGGTAACTCAAAACGTACTCTTTGGTCGATTGTTTTGTTCCTGGGAGCTCTGGGAATACTTGGTGACTCATATTGTTGTTCATATGGTGCTGCAAACTCCTTCAATCCCTTGGTCCCTTCTCTATCTCATCCTCTGGGGACCCTGTGCTCAGTTCAATGGCTAGCTGAGAGTGTTCCCCTCTGTATTTGTCATGAACTAGCAGAGCCTCCCAGGTGACAGCTATACCTGGCTTCAGTCAGCAAGCACTTTTGGGCATCCATGATAGTGTCTAGGTTTTTCATATGGGATAGGTCCCTAGGTGGGGCAATGAAGAAGACCCCAGAAGATGGAAAAATCTCCCATACTTGTGAATTGTCAGGATTAATATAGTAGAAATGGCCATCTTACTGAAAGCAATCTACAGATTCAATGCAATCCCCATAAAATTCCAACTCAATTCTTCATACAGTTAGAAAAAGCAATTCTCAAATTCATCTGGAATAACAAAAAACTCAGGATAGCTAACTATTCTCAACAGTAAAAGAACTTCTGGGGGACTTAGTATCCCAGACCTCAAACAGTACTACAGAGCAATAGTGTTAAAAACTGTATGGTACTGGTGCAGTGGCAGGCAGGTAGATCAATGTAACAGAATTGAAGACCCAGAAATAAGCTCACACACATATGGTCATTTTTCTTATTTTTAATAATAAATAATACAAATTAAAAATAATATAATGACTAATTATATGAGCCAGAAACTTTATGAAATCATTCTCTTAATCTGAAGATAAAATAATTTGAAAATTAGAATAAGTAATTCTTGATATCACCTAATTTCATGAAAGAAAATGTATATTTTACAAAGAGGTATTTTACAATTAAATATTTCTCTTGCAGAATAAACTGTTATGTAAGCTGTTTCTAAACTAAAAACTTTATCTGTAGTAAGTTGTATCCTTAAACTTTAAGGATACCAACAACATTTTATCTATTTTATATAAAATGTTTAGATAAAAGAGTTTTGTTAGAGTTTATATCAATTATTGTTTAGAAATTAGACACCAATATTTAGAAATATTCTATTATGCCCTTAGAGAAATGGATACTATTTGGGTGTGAAAAAATGTACAATTCTTGTCATCAATGAAATATGTTTTTTTGAAATCATTCACAAACTTCTTTGTTGTAGCTTCCTAGATCTAGAAAAGATACATGTATAGGGCTCCCTAGCATTCTCTTAGTTTCAAAACCATTTTAATTTCACCTTTGATTTGTAAGGTGTATCTATTTATACCTCCTATATTCACCAAACATCCCTACATTCATTTTTACACATATATTTCTGCCATCTGTTCTTTTTGTTAATGTTTGTGGTTATATTTTCATTACAGCTCCTTGCTTCTCTTTCTTCTTTCTAAACTGGTGGATGTCAACCTATCAGTCACTACCCCAACAGTGGTTATATGTCAGATGTTCTGCATATTAAACATTTACATTATGGTTCATAACATTAGCAAAATTATAGTTATGATGGAGCAATAAAATAATTTAGGTTTGTTTGCCACCATAGCATGAGGAATTGTATTCAACAGTCACAGCATTAGGAAGTTTGAAAAGCATTGGATACTCACTCCTACATACTCCTCTCCATTCTTCTTCAGATTCAAGAACTTTCTTATTAATCAATTGTTATTATATGAATACATGTATATAAGAATATATCTCTAAATGTTACCTAAGTTCATATATGTTATTTCTATGTATGCTTTCAGGGCTTACTGTTTGGCACTGGATAATTGTTGCATTCTTCCCTTCAGAGAAACACTTATCTTAATCCTATATTTATTTCATTGCCTGTAGTTCTTTCTATGGTACTAGTACAATTTTACAGGTGATCATTTTTCTTTATTACAATTAGGTCCCAAATAAATGAGGCAGAGATGCTAAGATTTATTTGATAAAATTTTTACAACACAGTGTCTGAACAGTTATTAATATATCCCTTTCATCAAAGCTACTCTGCCAACATTCTAGCCATAATCATTGAGATACTTAGATTTTAGTATTGATCTGACTCTCTGATGCATGTTTTAATGCTGTGTCCTTGACCCTCTTCTCCAAGAAGATCCTCTTTCCTGTTCTCTCCTCATTGTCTGACTGGGATCAGAATTACAGCCCTATTCTCTCCTCTGTTCAACCACTGTCTGATCAGCTTTTATTTACAAATCAGAGAATAAGTGGTGAGCAATGTTTATACAATATTGAGAAATGAGATAAGTAGAATAAGTATTATATATGTCAGAATTGCAAACACATATTAGGGGCAAAGAGATCAGAATTTGAATAATACAATGGTTGTACAGTGTAAAATAACATTATGTCTATAGTGTAGTGTTGAAACCTCATTTGGTTTTCCCCATCCTGCTTGGCATGATCCTCAATGTCCTCATTTTTCAGCTCATGTTTGAGCAATAATGTTAGTGATATTTGCAAGTATATCTTCTGATATTACCAGGAGACACAGATTGATATCAAACTCTCTGTTCTTCTTGCTCTTCTAAGACATCTGTTACCTCTTCTGCAATTATCCATGAGTCTTAACTGCTGGAATGTTTCATAAATATATCAATTTGGACTAAGCTCAACTCAGCACATTGATTTGTTGTGGTTTTCTACTGTGGTCTTTATCTTTCTCAAGGAGATGTGCTCTTGCCCAGACGTGAGGACTACACTCATCTGTGGGTATGAGGAAGAATGTTTAAAGATTATTTTTCTGCATTACGCTGTTTTAGTAATTAGTTGTTATGTATTCTCTTCTAATAATCATGAATTTTTAGTAGCATCCAGGATTTAGCTACATTTCCAATAACAAACATGGCTTTACTCTTGTTGTGGGGCCTTATTTCCAAATAAAAAACGGTTAGCTTCATTAAAGACCATTGTGCTGCCACTATAGCAGAAATACGGTTATCCTATCCTACCACATTGGTGATGGTTATGGTGTCTAGGAATCATAGCTGAGTAGGAATTTTGATTCCTTCCCTCCTTTGGAATACATGTTGCCATGAAAACTAGTCCCCAGAAGTATGAATTCACATCAGTCCCAGCTCAGGGACTTGTATGTCCTGTTTCTGATGTGTGTACATTATTATTTCATTTGTTATTTCATGCTATATGAATGAGTATTTTCCCTGCTTACATGTAAGTGAACCATGTTTGTGCAGTGTCCATTGAAGTTTCCAGAAGAGGGTGACATATCCTTTTGAAACTATGCCCCAGTGTAGGGGAATGCCAATGTGGGAAGGAGGGTGTGGGTGGGCTGGTGGGGGAACACCCACATAGTTGCAGGAAGAGAGAGGATGAGATAGAGGGTTTCTGGAGGGAAAACCAGGAAAGAGGATAATATTTCAAATGTAAATAAATAAAATATCCAATTAAAAAACATAAAAAAGCAAGATTAAAAAGAAACAAACAATAAAATTTAAAAAAGAAGTACATGCATTTACGCGGTTCTGTGTGAACCTAACTCAAGTCCTCTATAAGAGCAGCAAGTACTCTTAACGTTGCAGTCATATCCCCTAACTCAGATTATATATTCTCAAAATCCTGAAGCCAATGACTTCTATATTACCTTGATATTCATAGTGGAGCTAGTTATCCTTTCTATTGAAAGAACAATGTTTCCAAGTTTAAATGAAAATTTTTTTCTTCCTCTAAGTGCACAAACCTGATGAAAGTTAACACCAAGGAAAGGGTCCATGGCTTAATTATAGAGATCATTTAATATAAGAGAAAGTTGGCAGGGCAGAATGTGTGTTCTCATTAGCATAATTGAATTCTGGATTTTATTATGGTTAAAAGGCATCCCCTCCCCCTTTAGGATTTAAGTCTATATAAACTAGTATGTCATTTGTACATGTAAACCAGTTTGAAGTTTTGAGAAGATGATTGCTTCCTAATTGATTTGCTCATATTTTTATGATTTGAGGAGAATTGTTAGGAAGTACTCTGGTTATCTTCCATTCTTCTGAGATTTCATTTATGGGGCACATTAAAGAATTACAAAGAAGCACATCTCTGCTTCCCTGTGTCTAAGTCTGGGCCAATGTTTAAAAAAAACAGAAAAAAACAAAAAAATTCATTAGAGAAGATATTGAGGTGAGGTCAGAAATACTACTAATAGAAGACTTTCTATCCTATTTCTCACTCTAGCATGTTCATAAAGGTGGAAGTGACTTCAAGACAGATGATTTTTATTAGTGAATGTAAGGGAAAGCATAGCATAGCTGTGTTATTAACTTTATTTGGAATAATTTCTACCTTTTTATTTTGGACACATAAATTCAATATATTTTAATCTTTTATTGATCCATATATGAATGAAAAAATGAATCTTAACTTATAGTGATTCCTCACTCTACTGCAAATCACTAAGAACAAATTTGCTATTTAATTTAAATCCCCTATCCATATTATATTACTCAGGCAATTTATTTGGTAGGGTTCTATAAATTTGATTATCTATGAATATCTATATATATATGTATGTATTTGAAGGTCTCTCCAGCCACCATGTTCCTGAACTAACTTCTATAATATATTAGCTGTGTGCCTTTAGGATGTTTCATGAGGATGTTTCTATTTTAAAATCTACAAGAGTTGTGGGGATGACTTTTTAAATGCCACTTTTTAACAATCACTTTAGCTCCCAAAAATTTTCTCACAATTCTTACTCACACTGATTATAATATTTTTTCCTTCAAACATTTTACTTTAAGGTAAATATGTTTTAATTTGATGAGCAAAACTCTACAGTGTCCCAAAATGTTCATTGAAGGAATGGCATCTTACAAACATTCTTTTTATTGAATATATTCTTCATTTACATTTCAAATGTTATGCCCCTTCCCCATTTCCCTCTCCCCGAAAACCCCCAACCCATCCTCCCACCTTCTGCCTCTAAGAATATGCTCTTCCATCCAAATCACTCCCACAACCCCTGCTCGATTTCTCCACACTGGGGCCTCCATTGAGCCTTCACAGGACCAAGGACCTCTCTTCTCACTGATGCTGGACAAGGCATTCCTCTTCCACTCTTTTGGTTGGATCCATGTGTACCCCTTGGTTGATGGCTTAGTCTCTGGGAGCCCTGGGGCATCTGGTTGGCCGACATCATGATTCTATACATGGAGCTGCAAACCTCCTCCTGGTCCTCCAGCTCTACTGTTTTGAACCTCATGCTCAGTCCAATGGTTGGCTGCTAGTATTTGCCTCTGTATCTGTAAGGCTCTGGTAGGGCTACTCCAAAAGTCACCCATAACAGGCTCCTTTCCATCCTCACCATATTCACTTGCTGATGAGTGGATATTAGCCCAAAAGTCAAAATAAACATGATACAATTCACAACCACAGAAAGCTCAAGAAAAAAGTACGAGGGTGGTGGTGGTGGTGGTGGTGGTGGTGGTGTGCTTTGGTTCCTCAGAGAAAGGGAACAAAATATTCACAGGAACAACTATGGAAACAAAGTGTGGAGCAGAGACTGAAGGAATGGTCACCCAGAGACTGTCCTATCTGGAGATTCATCAAAATTCTTAATTTTTAAGAAGCAGTTAGGGCTCTTCCCCATTTTTTCCTGTTAGTTGAAATATGTGGAGGTCCTTGATATACTGGGACTTGAGCCTAGTACAGGGGGATAAGAATGGATCGATTTGCCTTCTTCTGAATAATAGCCACCATTTGAGCAAGCACCATTTGTTAAAGAGGCTATTTTTTCAATCAAATTAGCTCATTTGTCAAAGATCAAATTGCCATAGGTGTGTGGGTTCATTTCTGAGTCTTCAGTTCTATTCCACTTACCTGTCACTGTACCAATACCATGCAGTTTTTAACACTATTGCTCTGTAGTACTGCTTGAGGTCAGGGATACTGATTCCCCCTAAGTTCTTTTACTGTTGAGAATAGTTCTAGCTATCCTGGGTTTTTTTGTTATTCCAGATGAATTTGTGAATTGTTCTTTCTAGCTCTATGAAGACTTGAGCAGGGATTTTGATGGGGATTGCATTAGGTTTGTATGTTGCTTTTGGCAAGATGGCCATTTTTACTATATTAGTCTTGCCAATCCACCAGCATAGGAGATCTTTCCATTTTCTGAGGGCTTCTTTGGTTTCTTTCTTCAGAGTCTTGAAGATCTTGTCATATAGATCTTTTACTTGTTTGGTTAGAGTCACCCCCAGATATTTGATATTATTTGTGACTATTTGAAGGGAGTTGTTTTCCAAATTTCTTTATTGACACATTTATTCTTTGAGTATAGGAAGACTACTGATTTGAGGAATATTTGCTAAATAGAACCCAAATAGTCTATGCACTAAGATCAAGAATTGACAAATGGGATCTCATAAGATTACAAAGTTTCTGTAAAGCAAAGAATACTGTCAATAGAACAAAATGGCAACCAACAAAATGGCAACCAATAAGATCTTTACCAACCATACATCTGACAGTGAGCTAATATTCAATATATACAAAGAACTCAAAAAGTTAGACTCCAGAGAACCAAATTGGATCAAGTATTGTAGACCAAGAACAGAGAAATCGTGGGGGGGGGTGAGTGGGGAATAGCAGGGGGGAGAGGAATTATGGGACATATGGTGGGGGGGTAATTGAGAAAGGGGAAAACCTTTGGAATGTAAACATGGAATATAGAAAATAAAAAAATAAATAACTAGAAAAAAATGGGGTACAGAGCTAAAAGAATTTTCACATGAGGACTATCAAATGACTGAGAAGCACCTAAAGAAATGTTCAACCTCCTTAGTCCTCAGGGAAATGCAAATCAAAACAACCCTGAGATTTCACCTCACACTGGTCAGAATGGCTAAGATAAAGAACTCAGGAGATGGCAGTTGCTGGATAGGTTGTGGAGAAAGAAGAACACTCCTCCACTGCTGGTGGGATTGCAAGATGGCACAACCACTCTGAAAAGTAGTCTAGCAGTTCCTCAGAAAATTGGACATAATACTACTGGAAGACCTTGCTATACCACTCCTGGGCATATACCCAGTGGATTCTCCCTCATGTAATAAGGACACATGCTCCACTATGTTCATAGCAGCCATAGACAGAAGCTGGAAAGAACCCAGATGTCCCTCAGTAGAGGAATGGATACAGAAAATGTGGTATATATACACAATGGAGTGCAATTCTGCCATTAAAAACAATGAATTCATGAAATTCATAGACAAATGGATGGAACTGGAGAATATCATCCTGAGTGAGGTAACCCAAACAACACTCATGGTATGCGCTCACTGATAAGTGGATATTAGCCTAGAAATTTAGAATACCAAAGACAAAATTCTCTTATTAAATGATACCCAAGAACAAGGAAGAACAAAGTATGGATACTCTAGTCCTTCTTAGATGAAGGAACAAAGTACCCACAGAAGGAGATACAGAGACACATGTGAAGCAGAGTCTGAAGGAAAGATCATCCCCAAACTACCCAACCTAGAAATCCATCCCATATACAATTACAAAACCTAGACACTATTGTGGCTGCCCACAATTGCTTGCTGACAGAGCCAGACATAGCTGTCACCTGGGAGGCTCTGATAGTGCATGACAAGTACAGAGGGGGAGACTTTCAACCAGCCATTGAACTGAGCACAGGGTCCCCAATGGTTGAGACAGAGAAAGGACCAAAGGATCTGAAGGGGTTTGCACTGCCATAGAAGGAGCAACAATGAGTCACCAAGTACTCCAAGAGCTCCCAAGGACAAAACCGTCAACCAAAGAGTACACTTGGAGTTTACCCATGACCCCAGACACATCAGCAGCAGAGGATGATCTTGTTGGGGGAAAGGCCCTTGGTCCTGGAAAGACCTGATACTGTATTTTAGAGGAATACTGAGAGAGGGAAGTTGGGGTGGGTTGATTGGGGAAGGGGAAATGGCTTATGGGATTTTCAGGTGAGGGGGGAACCAGGAAAGGGGACAACATATGCAGTGTAAATAAAAGAATATACCAAATTTAAAAAAGAAGAAGCGGTTATGGGTATTAGCTCAGAATATCCAAGATACAATTCACAGACCACAGGAAGCTCAAGAAGAAGGAAAACCAAAGTGTGGATGCTTCGGTCCTTCTTAGAAGGGAGAACAAAATAGTCAAGGAAGGAAATATGAAGACAAATTGTAGAGCCGAAACTGAAAGGGCATCCAGAGACCTTCCCACCTGGGGATCCATCCCATATACAATTGCCAGACCCGACAGTATTCTGGATGCCAAGAAGTGCTTGCAGAAAGGTGCTTGATATAGCTGTCTCCTGAGAGGCTCTGCCAGAATCAGACAAATGGAGAGGCAGATGCTTGTAGCCAACCATTGGACTATGCACAGGATCCACAATGTAGGAGTTAAAGAAAGGACTGAATGAGCTGAAGGGTTTTGCAACCACATAGGAAGAACAACAGTAGAAACCAATCAGAAGCCTTAGACCTCCCAGGACCTAAACCACCAACCAAAGAGTACACATGGAGTGACCCTTGGCTCTAGGAACATGGATAGCAGAGGATGTCCTTGTCAGCATCAGTGGGAGGAGAGTCCCTTGTTCCTGTGAAGGCTCAATGCCCCAATGTAGGGAAATGCCAAGGCATGAAGACAGGAGTAGGTGGGTGGGTAGGGACCCATCCTCATAGTATCAGAGAGAGGAGTATGGGATAGGGGGATTCCAAGGGGCAAACAGAAAATGGGATAACATTTAAAATGTAAATGAAGAAAATATGCAATAAGAAAAAAGGAAGGGGGGAAATAAAACACTGTGGGATGTAATGAGATAAAGTGTGGATCAGATACTGAAGCAAAGGCTATTCAGGGACTTCCCCACCCGGGGATCTATCCCATATAAAGACATGAAACCCAGATACTATTGTGAATGTGAAGAAGTGCTCACTGACAGGAGTCAACTATAGCTGTCTCCTGGGAGGCTGTTCCAGAGCCCAACAAATACAGAAGCTTATGTTTGCAACCAAGTGTACTAAGTGTACATGGGAGAAGGGGAATGCCCCCCTCTACATATGTAGCAGAGGATTTCCTTATCTGGCATCAATGGTAGGGAAAATATTGGTCCTGTGAAGGCTTGTTGCTCCAGTGAAGAAGGATGCTAGAAGGGTGAGGTGGGAATGGGTGGATGGGGGCTACCCTCTTAGAGGCAAAGTGGAGGAGGATGAGATGGGGGCTTTGCAGAGGGGAGAATGAGAAGGGGAACAATATTTGAAATGTATATAAATATAATAATCAATAGAAAAATAAAAGATAAAAATAAGGTAAGTAGTTGAAATTTGAGAATGGGAAGCAAATTTATGATATTTTTTGGTAAAGATGTTATTTGATTTTAACTAGTTGTCACTACTTAGACAATTTGTAAACTATAGAACATGGTTTTCCCAGTTGAAGTACTAAAAAATGGAAAGGAAAGAAGAATCAGTACAAATGTTAAGAATATATTAGAAGTTTCAAGATATACCTTAGTGGCAGAGTCCTTATCTAGCATGTGCAAGGTTCATTGTTCAATCCCAACTACAATGTATAAACAAAAGTATTAAGTAGGGTAGATCAGATGGCTAACTGGGCAAAGGACCTGCTTCACAGCAGTGAGAACTTGAGTTTAGATCCTTAAAACTTGTTTAATCCTAGCACTCCCATGCATATCTACAACCCCAGCATTTCTACAGCAACAAGGAAAGTGTTCTCTGATCTCCCCACATGGTCAATTGTGTGTGCCCTGGCATATGCATGCCTATATTCTCACACATGAACACTACCTCATACACAAAATCCACCCCCATATTCAAGTGTACACAAAAAATCAAAAGAGAGAAGTAATTGGGAATTATATTGCTCTTTTCAGTAATTAGTCTATATGTCATGGATTTGATATTGGAAAATTGAGGGAAATCTGCAAGTTTAAGAATTTGGAATAAAATCCTGATTATTTTTCAAATTCTATTTCTAAAACACACACTTGAGTGTGCTACAATTAAGTTATTTCTTTGGTTTTGATTTATTCCCCTCAAAATCTGCTTCAAAAAAGATAAATTATATTTTTACTTTTTTCTTCCCTACTTTTATCTTTCTCATTTCTCTCTTTCCTTTTGACAAACTGCTTTTAGAGAGAGAGAGAGAGAGAGAGAGAGAGAGAGAGAGAGAGAGAGAGAGAGAGAGAAAGTTACTTCTTGGAATGGACATTTCTGTCAACACTTTATTACCTTTATTACTATGCACAGTATTTGCAGTCGAGGCAATCAAATTGTAATTTCACATAAGTACAATTTGGCATCTATAAAACTACAGTAGGTTCCAAATTTGAAGTAGAATGAACATAATAATAATAAAATATGTATTTTACCCACCAGTCTCAGCCATGGTTTATTTCCTCCTTACTACAAGTCTCAGTCATGGAATTCATTCTTACTACCAGACATATCTGGGAGAAAACAGGATCCTACAATGTGTGAGGAGGCTTAGGGAGCTTGGAAGTTATTATTAATGCTTGGAAGTAGAATAAACTTAAAGGGCCAGTGAACACAAAACTTGAATTACAGATTGAGCAATTTTCCCTCACTCAACACTGTAGCTTTCAACTATTTTAAAAATTATTTTTAAAATGTAGCCCATTATCCTAAGTCATTTCTTTAACTTTCAATTTTAGAAAAAAAATCCATTTGATCTTTTTTGTGAGTAAGGAAAGTTGAGAGTGAATTTTTATTTCTTATTGCTATTTGTACATACCTTTGACTGTGAGTTGCACTGTAAGTTGTCTTCTTTTCTTTATTCATTAGATAAGATGGTTCTTTGTTAATTTCATGCATGGAAATAATACATTCTAGATATGTCCAGTTTCTCTTATATTGCTCATCTTCCTTTAATCCTTCACTTTCCTCCTAAAAATTCCTTTCCATGATTCATCAATTTTATGTTGTTTTATGAAAGACTTAAGATTAAGTAGTATCATGTTTGTGATCATCTTATTGGGACTGTCTATTGAAACTGAGTATGGTTATCAGGGACACAAAATATAATTCAATGAGCATACCTTCTTGACTTTTTCAATAGCCAATAGTTAAGCAGAAATTAACCTGTGATTGGTAGGGACCCCTGAGCTCATCCTCTCTCAAAGTTGAGCTGCTAATATACCCATTCTTTTGCAGACCCTGTGCAGGTATCTGTAAAGTAGTTACTATGATTTTGTGAATGCAATGCTTGACTTGTCCAGAAGACAGAAATTTTGTAGCTCTTTGACCTGTCTTCTGCCTTATATTTTTGTCTCCAATTCTGAAATATTGTTTCAGCCTTAAAAATGTCATATTAGGCATGAACTGTCAAATATTACACATTCTTAGAACATTTGCAACCTTAAATTTCTGCATTCCTTGCCATTCACTTGGAAGAGAGAATTCTCTTATTAAGCCTGAAAATAATATTTGCCTGTGGGTACCAATATAAAATACATAGAAAGAAATGTGAGTACCAATTTTGCCAAATAGAATTAAGACCCCTTCTCACAGAACCCATTACTTTTCCCATAATGTTCTTTATCAAAGGCTTACTATACCAGGAACATATTCCTTTCTGTGTAGTTTATTGGAAATCTAACCATAGAGCAATTGATTATATATATATATATATATATATATATATATATATATATATATATAATACTATTGCACATATGGACATTGTTTTCAGGCATAAATGTATTATAGTTTATAGGGTTCATATCTAGGTAAAATGTTTGTCATTACACCATCTGAGACTATAAAAGAATAAGAGATAGCTAGCAATGAAGATGCTCCTAATTGAGTTCCAGTTTGAATTCTCTATATCATAAACCTACAGTTGGTTCTGTCTTCACCAGTGGTGTCTAATTATGTAGCGAGTATAAATAAACAAAATAATGGCAAGAGCCTAATTGTTTTAGGATATTTTGTGCTTACCTGATCAACAACTCAATAGAAGATATCCTGTACAGAGCCATATTGGGGTGTCATGCCACTTGGTAGTAACTGACATTGATCAAGGTAAACTTCCTCTCCCAGCCTTTGTTGAGCAGGGATTCCTGTGCTAGTCAGGATCCTGCTCCACCTAGGGTGGAGAGCTCAGAGTGAAGGTGAAGTTCATTTTTCCTGCAGTTCTGCGAATTCCTGAATTAAGCAGGTGACCTGCCCAGCTGCCTGAGAAGTGGAGCCAAGGAACCTCCAGACCACTTCCCCAGAACTCACCCTGGAGTCTGGGGGAAGGGGCTCACCCAAACTGTTAAGTGGTCTGACCTCCATTAAACTTTGGCCTAGATCAACAAACTGTTGTCCTTGCTCTGCTTTCTTTTCACCTCTTCCCCATCTATCCTTCAGCTTCTCTTCCAGGAACCAGTTTGCAGTAGCTGCTGGCAGCAACAATATCTGATATCATTATTAGTACATTAACATATGTACTAATTTCTTAAAATTGTACATTAATGCTTTAAAGAATTTCAACACGGTATCTTCTTAGAAACAGAGACTCCATCTGAATGATCTCAATATTCTTTGTAACAAGTATGAACCAGTAATCAATGTAACATTTAGTATTGAATATAACATGTGCATCAAATCAAAATGAATTTCATTATATAATGTTCATGGATAATACATACTATACATTTATTATATTGGACCCACCCCTTTTAACTTCTCCTTTTCCTGTGTTTTCTGTGGACCCATTTCTTCTTCCCTTGTATTCATCTTCTGTTTACACATTATTTTTTATTATTATTATTATTATTATTATTATTATTATTATTGTTGTATTTTATTGTTATTATACTGTTAGTTTTACTAACAATATTGAGGACCAGATACATTTTATTTGGGTCTTAAATAGGAGAAATGGTCTCCTTTCCAGGAGCTGCACCACTGAAGAAAATATTTATCTATCTCTCTCATTGGCAACTAACCACTTGTATATACATGCAGAGTGGTAAAATGTCATGAGCCACTCTTTCCTCATATACACTTATCTGCCTATGAGTGCTGGAGTGAAGCTCATGGGCCCTTCTTCTGTAAGTGACAATATATTTACAGACCAAGTGTCATCCCTCCCCCCACCAGGTGACAGGGTCCTTACAGACCCAATGTTCTTCAGGGCAATATCTAGTAGTCACAATTGTCCTGAGATCAAGAGTCTAACAGTGATATCATGTTGGGAACATAGGTTTCCATTTCACTAAGTTTGTCACTTGTTTCTTGTACCCTTTTTGTGATATTCTTCAGCCTTGGGAGAGATGACACAGAAACCCAATTTAGACTCAAATTCAATATTCTTTTATGCCCAGACTTTGAATATCTGTGAATCTTGGCAGTTATCAATGTCCACTTCAAAAAGAATCTTTTCAACAAGACTTGACTGTAGCATTATTCTGCAGATATAAATGCAATTATTTAGATTGAAAGTTTGTATGTATATCATATTCATCTAGCCATAGCTTCTTTTATGACCTTCACGGCAACAGAATTTTAACCAAATTTATGATATTAGATTCTCCAGTGGAAAGGAACTAAAATGTTATCAAAGTGTGATTTGTTATCCACATTACTGCATTGGCATTATAACACTGGTGTTATAACTATGCCTAGCTTGTTAAAGATCTAGCATCCAAGGCCCACGGCTAAGTAAGATTACTGACAATTTTTCCACAGCATCCTACATAGTTAGTTCCAACACAATGAGTCCTAGCCAGAAGGGGGCAGAATTAACCCCTGTTAGCTTGATTTTCTTATGCCCTTTGCCAAAACCGTGTGGTATCTTCAATAACCATTTAGTTATGGTGGAAAATCAACAACTATAGCAAATGACTGTATTCCATTAAGAATCTCAGGGGTTTCCCAAACCAACTACTTGTAGAGAAGTCTTTTTTTTCTAGATCTAGAAATATTAGTTAATAACATATGGGAAGCTTGCTTTCTCATTTAGGACTTTTGTACTCAAACATTTTAAGGCATATTCAGACTCACTTACCTATTAGTTTCATATTAGGTATTAGTAACAGCCTTTCCTGTGACTGATCCTTCATATTTTTTCTCTTCTATCTCTCTGACCTTTTCCAGAACTGAGTTAGTCCTTCCTTTCCAAGTACCATCTATATTCATTTCATAATATAATATTGTCTACTTTTGCTACGTAAGGTCTCCCCACTTCCTTTCCATGGCTTGTTGTTATTGTTGTTTTCATGACCTCACAAAAATGCTCACATATATAAAAATAGATGCTAGACTACACATATTATAGAAAGCATGGGGTTTGTTCTCTTACTGACCCCATTTAATATGATATTTTCCATTTCAACTCATTTTTCAAGTTCTCTAAATTACATTCTTCTTTATAACTGAATACAGGTTTATTGTATGTGTGTAGTATGTTTTCCTAAACCATTCATTTGTTGATGAACAAGTAGGTTGATTATATTTCTTGGATACTGTGAATAGATCAGTAATGAACACTGTTAAATAAACAACTTTGTAGAAGAATGAGTCCATGCATAGCTTGATGATATGATACCTTTATTTTTTATTAAATTTGTAAACCCTTGATTTCTATAGTAGCAATATCAGTTTATACCTGGTCAACAGTGAAATATGGATCCAATTTCTCCACATTCTTACTTAACATTTATTTTCATTTATTTCTTGAAAATAGAATTTTTTTAAGGTTTCCTTTTTTCTTTGTTTTTCTTTTCTATATTCTTTGTTTACATTCCAAATGATTTTCCTTTTCCCGGTTTTTCGCTCCCCCAAATTCCTATAAGCCCTCATCACTCCAACCATTCTCCAATCAACCCCCTCCTTCTTCTCTGTCCTGGTACTCCCCTAAATTGCTGGATCAAGCCTTTGCAGGACCAGGGACCTCTCCTTCATTCTTCTTGGGAATCATTTGATATATGAATTGTGTCTTGGGTATTCAGAGCTTCTCGGCTAATATTCACTTAACAGTGACTGCATTCCATGTGTGTTTTTTTGTGATTGGGTTACCTCACTTAGGATGATATTTTTCAGTTCCAACCATTTGCCTAAGAACTTCATGTAGTCATTGTTTTTAATTGCTGAGTAGTCTTCCACTGTGTAAATATACCACATTTTCTGTATCCATTCCTGCATTGAGGGACATGTGTGTTCTTTCCAGCTTCTGACTATTACAAATAATGCTGTTATGAACATAGTGGAACATGTGTCCTTATTGCGTGCTGGGGAGTCTTCTGGGTATATGCCCAGGAGTGATATAGCAGAGTCCTCCAGAAATGTCATGCCACGTTTTCTTAGGAACCACCAGACTGATTTCCAGAATAGTTGTACCAACTTGCATTCCTACCAGTAGTGGAGGAGTGTTCCTTTTTCTCCACATCCTTGCCAACACCTATTGTCTCCTTTGCTTTTAAACTTAGCTATTCTGACTGGTGTGAGGTGAAATCTCAGCATTGTTTTGATTTACATTTCCCTAATCACTAATGATTCTGAACAATTCTTAAGGTGCTTCTCAGCCATTTGAAGTTCTTCTAGTGAAAATTCTTTGTTTAGCTCTATACCCCATTTTTAATAGGGTTATTTGGCTCTCTGGAGTCTAACTTCTTGAGTTCTTTGTATATATTGAATATTAGTTTTCTATCAGATGTAGGGTTACTAAAGATCTTTTTCCAATTTGTTGATTGCCAGTTTTATCCTTTTTATAGTATCCTTTGCCTTACAGAAACTTTGTAATTTTATGAGTTCCCATTTGTCAATTCTTGATCTTAGAGCATAAGGTATTGGTGTTCTGTTCAGGAACTTTCCCACTGAGCCAATGTCCTCAAGGGTCTTCCCCAGTTTCTTTTCTATTAGTTTCAGTGTGTCAGGTTTTATGTGGTGGTCCTTGATCCACTTGGAGTTGAACTTAGTACAAAGAGGTCAGAGTGGATCAATTTGCATTCTTCTGCATGCTGACCTCCAGTTGAACCAGCACCATTTGTTGAAAAGGCTATGTTTTTTTCCACTGGATGGTTTTAGCTCCTTTGTTGAAGATCAAGTGACCATAGGTGTGTGGGTTCATTTCTGGGTCTTCAGTCCTATTCCATTGATCTACCTGTCTGTCACAGTACCAATACCATAGAGTTTTTAACACCATTGTTCTGTAGTACTGCTTGAGCTCCAGGATACTGATTCCCCCAGATGTTCTTTTATTATAGAGTATAGTTTTAGCTATCCTTGTTTTTTTTTGGTTTTTTTTTGTTTTGTTTTTTTTTTTTTTTGTTATTCCAGATGAATTTTAAAAAAGAATGGGGTAAGATGGAATTTCAGGGTATTTTAATTTACATGTTATTGAAGGGTAATTATTATGTGTTTTTACTAATTATTTTATTTATTTATATTTCAAATTTCCCCCCTTATTTGTCCTCCCTTCCTGAGTCCTCTTGCCCATCCACCCTTCCTTTCTCCCCTAAGGGGATGATCCCCTACATACTTTCCCACTCCCTTCTTGCCCTTCTATATCCCCCTAATTTGTGGAATCAAGGCTCCACAGGACCACACACATTCCCTCCCACTGAGGCCAAACAAGTTAGCTATCCACCACATATATAGAAAGAGCCACTGACCAGCCCATGTATGTTCTTTTGTTGATAGCTTTTTCCCTAATACAAATCAGGGACCCTCATTAGTTGATACTATTGTTCTTTCTAAGTAATCACAATCCCCTTCAGCTCCTTCATCCTTTCCCATATCTCTTCCATAGAGGTCCTCCACCTCAGTACAATGTTTATCTATAAGTATCTGCATCTGTCTCAGTCAGGTCCTGGTAGATTCTCTCAGAGGACATAGAGCCATGCCACACTACTGTCTGCAAGTGCATCATGGCTTCAGCAATAGTGTTAGGAATTGGTGCCTGTTCATTGAATGGATTCCAAGTTGGGCAGTCTCTGGGTATCGCTTTCTTTAGTTTCTGCTCCATTTTTGTCTCTGCATTTCCTTTAGAAAGGAACAATTCTGAGTCAAAAATTTTGAGGTGGGTGAGTTGGATAGATGGCCCCATCCCTCAAATGGGGGCCATGTCTCTCTACTGGAGGTGGTCTCTTCAGGTTCCACCATAACAGTATTGGGCATTTTAACAAAGGTCATCCCCATTGAGTCCTGGGAGCCTCTCACATCCTAGATTTCTGGGACTTTCCGGAGGTTCCCCTGTTTCCCACTCCACATTGCCTAAACACCTATGGACACTTAATCTTTTAACAAAGAAGCCAAAACCATACACTTTATAAGAGAAAGCATCTTCAATAAGTGGTATTGGTCTACCTGATGATCTACATATAAAAGAATGCAAATTGATCCATCTTTTTCAATTTGTACAAAGTTCAAGTCTATGTGGATCAAAGATCTACATATAAAGTCAGATACATTGAATCTAATAGAATAAAAAATGGGAAATAGCCATAAACACATGGGCACAGGGAATAATCTCCTAAACAAAATGGAAAATACCAACACAAGGAAGGAAAATACACACTAGAAAAGTCTTTCAACAAACCCAAAAGAAGATAGCAACGCAAACATAATTCTACCTCTAACAACAAAAATATCAGGAAATAACAATTGTTTCTTTAATATCTCTTAACATCAAATAGACTCAATTCTCCAATAAAAAGACATAGACTAACAGACTAGATATGTAATTAGGACCCAACATTTTGCTGCATACAGTAAATGCACCTCAGTGTCAAAGACAGATGCTACCTCAGAGTAAAAGTTTGGAAAACAATTTTATAAGCAAAGAACAAGCTGGAGTAGACATTCTACTATCAAAGAAAATTGACTGTCAACCAAAAGTTGTCAAAAAAGACAAGGAAGCATACTTTATAGTAATAAAAGGAAAAATCTGCCAAGACCAACTCTCAATTCTGAACATATGTGCTCCAAATGTAAGAGCCCTCACATTCATAAAAGAAACTTTACTAAAGTTTCATGCATGGTACCCCACACAATAACAGTGAGAGATTTAAACACCCCACTCTCAGCAATGTACAGATTATGGAAACAGAAACTAAACAGAGATATATTATAACTAACAGAAGTAATGAACCAAATGGATCTAACATATTTAAAGAACATTTCATCCTAAAGCAAAAGAATGTACCTTTTTCTCAGCACCCCATGGTATCTTTTCCAAAATTGACATTATATTTGGTCACAAAACAGGCCTAAATAGATACAAGAAGATTGAAATAATCACATGTACTTTATCACCACAGTCTAAGGCTGGGCTTAACTTCCAACAAAAACAACAGAATACACACATATACCTGGGACCTACCTGAACAATACTCTACTCAATGACAATTTGGTCAAGGAAAAGAAATGAAGAAAGAAATTAAAGATGTAAAAAAAAGAAATTAAAGATGTTTTAGAATTTAATGAAAAGGAAGGCGCAACATACCCAAACTTATGGAACACAATGTAAGAAGCACTAAGCGAAAACTCATAGCTCTGAGTGACTCTATAAAGGAACTGATGAGAGCATACACTAGCAGCTTCACAGCACACCTAAAAGTTCTAGAACAAAAAGAAGCAAATATATCCAAGAGTTGTAGAAGGCAGGAAATAATCAAACCTAGGGCTGAAATCAAGCAAATAAAAACAAAAAGAAGTATACAAAGACTCAAAAATAAACCCAAAACAAACAAACAAACAAACAAAAAACCCAGGAGCTGGTTCTTTGAGAAAATCAACAAGATTGATAAAACCTTAGCCAGACTAACCAGATGACACAGAAACAGTATACAGATTAATAAAATCAGAAATGAAAAGGGAGACATAGCAATGGAAACTGGAAATTAAAAAAAAAAAAAACATCAGATCAACTCAACAAAATTAGAAAGTCTGGATGAAATGGATGTTTTTCTAGACACATACCAGGTGCCAAATTTAAAACAGGATAAGATAATCCAATTTAACAGTCCAACAACCCCTGAAGAAATAAAAGCAGTTATTAATGGACTCCCATCCAAACAGAGCCCAGGAGCATATGGGTTTAGTGGAGAATTCTATCATAACTTCAAAGAAGACCTAATACCAACATTCCTCAAAATATTCCACAAAATAGAAACAGAATGAACACTACCCAATTTGTTCTGTGAGGGCGCAATTACACTTATACCTAAACCTAACAAAGACCACCCAAAGAAAGAGAACTTCAGAAAATTTACCTCATGAACATTGATGGAAAAATACTCAATAAAATTCTTGTCAACCAAATCCAAGAACACATCAAAATGACATTCACCATGACCAAGTAGGCTTCATCCCAGGGATGCTGGGATGGTTCAATATGTGTAAATCCAACAACACAATCCACTAAATAAACAAACTCAAAGAAAAACAACCACAAGACCATCTCATTAGATGCTGAAAAAAGCATTTGATAATATTTAGCATCCATTCAGGTTAAAAGTTGGAAAGAACAGGAATTCAAGGCCCATACCTAAACACAGAAAAAGCAATATACAGTAAACCAGTATCCAACATCAAACTAAATGGAGAGAAACTTAAAGCAATCCCACTAAAATCAGGGACTTGATGAGGCTGCCCACTCTCTTCCTCTAGTTCAATATAGTACTTGAAATTCTCACCAAAGCAATTAGATAGCAAAAGGAGTTCAAAGGGATAAAAATTGGTAGGACGAAGTCAAAATATCACTGCAGATTATAAAATTGTATACTGAGGTGACCCCACAAATTCTACCAGAGAACTCCCAAATCAGATAAACAACTGGATATAAAATTAACTCAAACAAATCAGTAGCCTTTCACTATTCAAAGAATAACCCAGCTGAGATATAAATTATGGAAGATGGAAAGTTCTCCCATGCTCATGGATTGGCAGTATTAATATAGTAAAAATGGCCACCATGCCAAAAGCCATCTGCAGACTCAATGCAATCCCTATCAAAATTCCAACTCAATTTTTCATAGAGTTAGAAATGGCTATTTCCCAATTTATTTGGAATAAAAAAATACCCAAGATACCAAAAACTATTCTCAACAATAAAAGAACTTCTGTTGAAATCACCATCCCTGACCTCAAACTGTAATACAGAAAAATAGTGATTAAAAACTCTATGTTATTGGCACAGAGACAGACAGGATGATTAATGGAATATAACTGATGACACAGAAATGAACCTACAACTAATGGTCCCTTGATATTTGAGAAAGGAGCTAAAAACATCCAGTGGATAAAAGATAACATTTTTACCAAATAGTAGAGGTTCAGCATGTAGAAAAATTCAAATCAACCCATTCTTATCTCCTAGTACAAAACTCAAATCCAAGTGGATCAAGCACCTCCACATAAATGAGCTACACTGAAACTCATAGAGGAGAAAGTGGGGAAGAGCCTTGAACACAGGGCACAGGGAACTTTTCCTGAACAGAACATCAATGGCTTATGCTCTTTGATCAAGTATTGACAAATGGGACCTCATAAAATTGCAAAGCTTCTGCAATGCAAAGGAAAATGTCAATAGGGCAAAACAGCAACCAACAGGTTGTGAAAAAGATCTTTATCAATACTACTCAAAAGGAGGGCTGTCTTAGAAAGGGTTTTACTGCTGTGAACAAACACTATAACCAATGCAAGTTCTATAAAAGACAACATTTAATTGGGGCTGGCTTACAGGCTCAGTGGTTCAGTCCATTTTCATCAAGACAGAAACATGGCAGCATCCAGGCAGATATGGTGCAGGAAGAACTGAGAGTTCTACATCTTCATCTGAAGGCTGCTAGTAGAAGACTGACTTCCAGACAACTAGGGTGAGGATCTAAAGGCCACACTCACAGTGACACACCTACTCCAACAAGGCCATACCTCCTAATAGGGTTTCTCCCTGAACCAATCATATACAAACCATCACAAGTGCTAATACCCAATATATACAAAGAACACAAGATTCTGAAATCCATAGAATCAAATAACCTATTAAAAATGAGATACAGAGCTAAACAAGGAATTTTCAACTGAAGAATATTGAATGGCTGAGAAGCACCTAAAGAAATGTTCAACATTCTTAGTTATTAGAGAAATACAAATCAAAACAACCCTGAGATTCCACCTCATACCAGTCATCAGATGGCTAAAATCAAAAACTCAGATAACAGTAGATGCTGGGGAGGATGTAGAGAAAGAGGAACATTCCTCCATTGCAAGCTAGTACAACAACTCAGTTTGGTTGCTCCTCAGAAAATTAAACAAAGTACTACCAGAGGACCCAGCTATACCACTCCTGAGCATATACCCAAAAGATGCTCCAAGATATAACAAGGACACATGCTCCACTATGTTCATAGCACCCTTATTTATAATAGCCAAAAGCTAGAAAGAACCCAGATGTTCATCCACAGAGGAATGGATACAGAAAATGTTGTACATTTACACAATGGAGTACTACACAGCTATTAAAATTGATGAATTCATGAAATTCTTAGGCAAATGGATGGAACTAGAAAATATCATCCTGAGTGAGGTAACCCAATTACAAAAGAGCACACATGGCATGCACTCACTTATAATTAGATATTAGCCCAAAAGCTGTGAATACTCATGTCAAAATTTCCAGACCACATGAAACTCAAGAAGATGGAAGACCAAAGGGTGGGTGCTTCGGTTTTTCTGAGAAGGGGAAAAAAATACGCACAGGAGCAAATATTGAGATAAAAATGTAGAGCCAAGACTGAAGAAAAGGCCATCCAGAGACTCTACCACCTCATGATTCATCCCATATACAGTCACCAAACCATGACACTATTGTGGAGACCAAGAAATGCTTGCTGAAAGGAGACTGATATGGCTGTCTCCTGAGAGGGCGTGCCAGAGCCTTACAAATACAGAGTCAGATGTTCACAGCAAAACATTGGACTGAGTGGGGTCTCCAATGGAGGAGTTAGAGAAAGGACTGTAGGAACTGAATGGGTTTGTAAGGTCATAGGAAGAACAAAAATATCAGCCAACCAGATCCCCAGAGATCCCAGGAAGTAAGCTTTTAATGAAGGGGTACACATGCCTCCAGCTGCAAATGTAGCAGAGGATTGCCTTGTTAGGCTTCAATGGGAGGGGAGGTCCTTGGTCCTATGGAGATTCAATTGATGCCTGAGTATAGGGAAATTGAGGCCTGGAAGGTTGGACCAGGGTGGGTGGAGGAACACCTTCATAGAAATTGGGGGAGGGAGGATGCCATAGGGTCTGTCCAGGATGGAGGGGGGATTGGGATATAAGAAAGAAACAAGTTGCAAAGATATAGAAATGAAACCCCTGGCTTAAAGTGACAAAAATCAATGTGTGCAACTAACACAGGGACACAGACATTCTATCCCTTAGTAAATAACACAAGGCTCATTGTAGTAATAAAATGTTAAAAAAATTGAAAATGTAATATCGTAATGATGAATGCCACACATGAACTTATATATATATAAAACTACATTTAATTGAAAAAACCTTTATATCAGGGACTTAGAGTTAAGTGAGCTACTGCTGTGGACTGATTCTGCATCTTAAAATTGCCATTTCACTTGATAAACTGTTCCAGGTCCTGCTGGCATTGTGTGTCTCTGGTCAATTTGTTGATCAAAAGTACAAGAACTTTCAATTCCCAGTGGTACCCACTGACTTCTTATGTCAGAAGACACCATTATCAATTGAACTAAATGTTCCCATCATTTTCAGAAAGTCTATATTGCTAGTCGAGAATTAATGAACTGGAATATGGACTCTTAATGAATCCATTTATATTAAATAGATATCCTTACTGGAGTATTCTGAACTCAACAATGAATACTGCTAATCTAATTTTAGCAGTTCTTTCTTTCAAAAGGATTTTGTTAGCTAGCAGAAACTCAAATTCTACAAAGTATCTTTGGGAAATGTAAGTCTTTTTTTTATTGCATATTTTACTTATTTACATTTCAAATGTTATCCCCTTTCTGGATTTCCCCTAGAGACACCCTCCATCCAATCCCCCCTGCACCTGCTTCTGTGAGGGTGTACCTCCACCCACCCACTCACCCATTCCTCCATGCTCTTGCATTTCCCTACCCTGAGGCATTAAGCCTTCACAGGACCAAGGGCCACTTCTCTCATTTATACCCAGCAAGGCCATCCTCTGCTACACTTACAGCTGCAGTCATGGGTCTCTCCATGTGTACTCCTCGGTTACAATGTGTGGAGCATTGATTGAAGGAAAGGCCATCCAGAGACTACACAACATTGGGATCCATCCCATATACAGTCAACAAAAGCAGACACTATTCCTGATGCCAAGAAGTGCATGCTGACAGGAGCCCTATGAGCTGTCTCCTGAGAGGCTCTGCCAGAGCATGACGTATACATAGATGGATGCTTGCAGCCAACTATTGAACTGATCAAGGCAATCCCAATGGAGGAGTTAGAGAAAGAACTGAAGGAGCTTAAGGGGTTTGCAACCCCATAGGAAGAACAACACTATCAACAAACCAGAGCTCACATAGTCTAAACCACCAACCAAAGGAAATCAATGCCTTAATTTTATAAGTAGGAATGTGAAATTTCAAGTGAACATGGTCCTAATTTTTTATATCCCATAACACAGTGAAATAACTGAGATGGAGATCTCTGGACAATAATGTTCATGGCCTCTTCCCATATATGAATGATAATGAAATAGTTTTTAAAATGGTATCCAACTTTTTTATTTTAACCTATGAAATTAATGTCTATTAAGATTTTATATGTACTTCCAAAGAGCTATAGAGCTAGTTTATTTCTTCAACTCCCATATGCAAGTGAAATAACAGTTTAATTCTTATCTAACAGAAATATTCTATTTTTCCATCAAACAAGCCTTATATATTAAAAAATAGTGCAAAATCTCAACATTTATAAAAATAGATCTAAACCCCTGCTTTGTAGTTTTTCTTTCTTTACAAGGTAATACTCACATTTGGAGTTGGCACTCAAAAACTTGCATTTTTTTCTTTTCTAGTTCAGAAAACAACTCTTTTTTTCACTAGGTCCTTCTAGAACAAAATATATATATAATAAATATTAATAATATATGGTAATTATGTATATTAATTATATATAATTATATATTTTAATAATATATTATTGCAGATCTTAAACAAAGGTTTTGTGAAAATATATCTTTAAAGTTAAGTAAAACCACCATAACCAAAAGAAATTAAGCATTCACTCACAGACCTCAACTAAGAACAGTGAAGAAAAGACTAGAGGAACATTTTCTCTTTTGCCTTCCAGAAACAGCTCAATAAAGAAACATGGTATCTTTTTTTTTTTTTTGCAAACTTTCTGAGTGTCTGCATTCAAACCAAAATATATACAGAACATGTATATATTTATACACAGACAAGAGAACACACAGCCTATGTGATATTGGAATAGATAGAACTACTATATCAGAGTGTACTAAAACCATCAAGATAATACTATAAATATATAATAGATTATTATATAGGTTTTATATATTTGTTTTATATGCGATATGCTATATGTATTTATATGTATTTTTATAAGATATGTTTTATGAATTGATGCTTTTTTCACTATGTTCTGCTTTTTAATCACTTTATTTTAGTTCGGGAACATTAGGTGACATTGCTTTCATATATTTTTAGAGGTAGTTTTCACATTACACCATACAATTTGTTTTACCTTAAAGAAAAGGACTTTAACACAGATGCTACTCAAATCACAGTACAATATGCAAGACTGAATGTTACTCTTTGTGCTAATAACTAGAAAAGCTTTCCTTTTCCTTTTCTCATTATACATTTAGCTTTAAAACCTTAGACTGCAAATGAGTGTTCATAGGAAGACAAAGAGTACATTTCTTACAGGAAACACCACCTACAAAATGTATTTAGTAAGTTCTGCTTTTGAAGAAAGTTGTTTTTTATCTTTTTTTTATTTGTTTTGTTTTTTATTGTACATTTTCTTTATTTACATTTCAAATATTCCCCTGGTCTCCCCTCCAGAAACCCTATCCTATCCTCACTTTCCTGCCTCTATGAGGGTGCTACCCCTCCCAACCTCCCATCCATTCCCGACTTCATGCCCTGAAAATCCCCTTCACTGGGGTATGGGCTCAAGGGCATCTCCTCCCACTGATGTCCAACAAGGCCATCCTCTGCCACATATAGGGCCAAAACCATGTGTCCCTCCATGTTTACTTTTTGGTTGGCAGTACAGTCATGGGAAGTACTAGGGAGCATCTGGCCTATTAACACTATTGCTCCCTCCATGGGGCTGCAAACACCCTCAGCTCCATCAGTCCCTTTTCCAGCTACTCCATCAGGAACCAGCATTTAGTCCAGTGGTTGGCTGCAAGTGTCCTCCTTTGGATTTGTCAGGCCCTGGCAGAACCTCTCAGGGGACAGCTACATCAGGCTCCTATCAGCAAGCAATTCTTAATATCAGCAATTGTGTCTGAGTTTGGCCACTGTATATGGGATGGATCCCCAGGAGGGACAGTCTCTGGATGGCCTTTCCTCTTTCTCTACATCCTCCCTAGCATCAGATGTCACCTGATATTTTGATCTTAGCCATTCTGACTGGTATAAGGTAGAATCTCAGGGTCAGTTTGGTTTGCTTTTCCCTGATGACTAAGGATGTCAGGTTTTATGTCGAGGTCCTTGATACACTTGGACTTGTGCTTTGTACAAGGAGACAAGAATGGGTCTATTTAAACTTTTCTATATGCTGACCACCATTAGAGCCAGCACCATTTGTTTTTTTCTTCTGGTTTTGTGTTTTTATTGGGGTTTATCATGGGCAGGAGCTGCCACCACAAGGATGCCCCTCTCACCAAGCAGGTCTGTTCTAATCCTCCTGCACTTTCTGGGACTTTTCCTTTTTCTTTGTGCTGCTCTTTGTGCAGCTAGGAGAAGACTGTGGCTCCTCCTTAGAAAGTTTCCTTTTTTTCTTAGGGGTCATGGGGCTTGCTGCTTCCTCTGGTTCACTGGCCACTTCCTCCTTAGGTGAGTATTTCTTTCTCTTAGGAACACTTACGCTGCTAATGGCCATCTCCTCAAGATCACTGGCCAGCCAGCACCATTTGTTAAAAATGCTGTCTTTTTTTTTTACCACTGGATGTTTTTTGCTCCCAGATGTCCCTCAACAGAAGAATGGATACAAAAAATGTGGTATATATACACAATGGAGTACTATTCAGCCATTAGAAAGAATGAATTCATGAAATTCTTAGAGAAATGGATGGAGCTGGAGAACATCATACTAAGTGAGGTAAGACAGTCTCAAAAGAATACCCATGGTATGCACTCACTGATAAGTGGATTTTAGCCTAGAATCTTGGGACACCAATGACACAATCCATATACCAAATGATGTCCAACAAGAAGGAAGGAGTGGACCCTGGTTCTGGAAAGGCTCAAAGCATCAATGTAAGGGAATACCAGAACAGGGAAATGGGAAGGTGTGGATGAGGGAGCAGGGGGAGGGAAAAGGGCATGTGGGACCTTTGGGGGGCAGGGAACCAGAAAAATGGAAATTAAATGTAAATATAGAATATATCCAATAAAAAAATATCAAGTGGCCGTAAACGTGTGGATTCATTTGTGGCTCTTCAATTCTGTTCCACTGATCTTCAAGCCTGTACCACAATCAATACTATACAATTTTTATCACTATTGCTCTGTAATATAGCTTGATATCAGAGATGGGGATTCCCTTAGAAGTTATTTTGTTGTTGAGAATAGTCTCATATCCTGTTTGTTTTTTTTCTTTCTTGTATTCCAAATGAATTTGAGAAATGCTCTAACTCTATAAGGAATTGAGTTGGATTTTTGATGGGGATTTCATTGAATCTGTAGATTGCTTTCAGCAATGTGGCCACTTTTTCTATATTAATCCTGCCAATCCATGATTATGGGAGATTTTTCCATTTTCTGAGGTCTTCTTTCGTTTATTTCTTCAGATTTGAAGTTCTTAGCATATAGTTCTTTCACTTGTTTGGTTAGAGTCACATAAAGGTATTTTACATTGTTTGTGAATATTATGAAGGATGCAGTTTCTGTAATTTCTTTCTCAGTCCATTTGACCTTTGAGTATAGGAAGGGTACCACTTTGCTGAAGTTATCGGGTTTAGGAGTTCTCTGGTGGAATTTTTGGTGTCACTTTTATACACTAACTTATCATCCTCCAATAGTGATACTTTGACTTCTTCCCTTCCAATTTGTTGCAATATAACCCCCATTTGTTGTCTTAATTGCTCTAGGTAGAACTTTAATCACTATATTGAATAGATAGGTAGAGAGAGAGTAGGCTGCCTTTTTTAGTCCATAATTTTAGTAGGATTGCTTCAGTTTCTCTCCTTTTAGTTTGATGTTGGCTAAAGGTTTGCTGTTTATTGCTCATATAATGTTTAGTTATGGACCTTGAATTCCTGATCTTTCCAAGATATTTAACATGATGGGATATTGAATTTTGTCAAATGCTTTTTCAGCAGCTAATGAACTGATCATGTACATTTTTTCTTTGAATTTGTTTATGTGGTGGGATACATTGATGGATTTCTATATATTGAACCATCCCTGCAACACTTAGATGAGGACTACTTGATCATGGTGAGTGATTGCTTATATGTGTTCTTGGATTCAGTTTTATTGAGTATTTTTGCATTGATATCCACAAGTAAATTGTTCCGAAGTTCCATTTCTTTGTTGTGTTTTTGTGTAGTGTTAATATCAGTGCAACTGTGGCTTCATTAAACAAATTTGGTAGTGTTCCTTCTGTTTCTCTTTTGTGAAATAGTTTGAAGAACATTGGTATTAGATCTTCTTTGAATTTCTGATAGAATTCTGCCCTAAAACTATCTGGTCTGTACTTTTTTTTGGGGGGGTGAGGGTGAGGAGACTTTTAATTACCTCTGTATAATCTGTTCCTTATTTAATTTTTGTATTTGGTATCTTTCTAGAAAATTGTATATTTCACCCAGATTTTCCAGTTTTGTTGAATATAGGCTTTTGTAGTAGGATCTGATGATTTTATGAATTTCCTTGTTTCTCTTGTTATGTCTCCATTTCCATTTCTTATTTTGCTAATTTCAATGCTTTCTTTGTGCCCTCTGGTTAGTCTGGCTAAGGGTTTATCTATCTTGTTGATTTTCCTAAAGAACTAGCTCCTGGTTTGGCTGATTCTTTGTATATATATTTTTTTGTTTTCTTTTCTTTTACTTTTTGTTTTGCTTGTTTCTTCCTGGTTGATTTCAGCTCTGAGTTTGATTATTTCCTGCAGTCTACTCATCTTAGGGATATTTGCTTCTTTTTATTCTAGAGCTTCTAGGAGTGCTGTTAAGCTGCTTGTGTATGCTTTCTCCGGTTTCTTTTTGGAGGCACTTAGAACTCTGAATCATTTTAGCTCATTTGTCAAAGATCAAGTGACCATAAGTGTGTGGGTTCATTTCTGAACTTTTAGGGGAATCAGTGTCTCGGACCTCAAGTGGTACTCCAGAGCAATTGTATTAAAAACTGCATGGTTTTGACACAGTGACTGGCAGGTAGATCAATGGAATAGGATTTATATCTTTCTTTTTTTTTATTGTATATATTCTATATTTACAATTCATTTCCCTTTTTCTGGTTCCCCACCCCCAAAGGTCCCACATGTCCTTTTCCCTCCCCCTGCTCCCGCATCCACCCCCTCCCACTTTACTGTTCTTGTACTCTCCCACAATGATGTTTTGGTCCATTCTAGCACCAGTGTCCACTCCTTTCTTCTTGTGAGACATCACTTGATATGTGATTTGTGTCTTTGGTGTTCCAAGCTTCTAGGCTAATATCCACTTATCAGTGACTGTATACCATGGGTATTCTTTTGAGACTGGGTCACCTCACTTAGTATGACGTTCTCCAGCTCCATCCATTTCTCTAAGAATTTCATGAATTCATTGTTTCTAATGGCTGAATAGTACTCCATTGTGTATATATACCACATTTTTTTGTATCCATTCCTCTGTTGAGGGACATCTGGGTTCTTTCCAGCTTCTGGCTATTATATATAAGGCTGCTATGAACATAGTGGAGCATGTATCCTTATTGCATGCTGGTGAATCTTCTGGGTATATTCCCAGGAGTGGTATGGCTGGGTCCTCCGGAAGTATCACGCCCAGTTTTCTGAGGAACCGCCATACTGATTTCCAGAGTGGTTGTACCAGCTTGCATTCCCACCAGCAGTGGAGGAGTGTTCCTCTTTCTCCACATCCTCGCCAACACCTGATGTCTTCTGAGTTTTTAATCTTAGCCATTCTGACTGGTGTGAGGTGAAATCTCAGGGTTGTTTTAATTTGCATTTCCCTAATGACTAGTGATTTATGTCTTTCTTAAAGTCCTCTATTATCATCATAAGATGTGATTTTAAATCAGTGTCTCAATTTTCTGGTAATTTGTGGTATCTTGGGATCTCCATGTTGGGGGAACTAAGTTCTGATGATGCAGAGTAACCTTGGTTTATATTGCTTATATTCTTGCCCTTTGCCTTTTGCCATTGGTTATCTGTCATTAACAGGCCTTGCTGTCTCTGATTGTGCCTTATCCTTCCTGCAAGCCTGTGTGTCAGTATTGATTGGAGATCTGTTCTCACTGGAGGAATTTGGGTATAGACAGCTCTGGCACAGGGTCAGTTCTGGAATGCAGACTAAAACTGAAAAGATTCTGTTCCAGGCTGTTCCTCATTTCCTGTGTCCTGAGGAGGCCAGGTGGGTGTCCTGGAGTAGAAATGGTAGTCTTACCTGTGCTCACAGGTGTGTCAGCACTCTTGGGAGACCAGCTCTCTCTTGGCAGTATTTGGGTATGGAGAGCTGTGGAAGAGGATCAGCTCTGGTTGCTCTGGTGCAGAATCATCTCTGGGCATAGATGGAAACTAGAAGCAGTGAAGTAGTGCTTTCATTAATCTACCATTTTCATTTGCATGGCTTTGACTGAGTTGACAAATAATAGTTTTATAATCATTCACATGATGGATATTTTGGATTAACCTAAATCAAATGATAGAATGATAGAGTGAAATGATATGGAGATACGTCTACACACATATCTCTAGTAGACATTCAGGCACTTATGTGAATATTTCAGTGAAATTGTTGACCTGCCAATATTCAACTACAAATTTGCATTATATAATTTATTTTGTATATGAAATTTTAAGTCTTATAATCCTGTTCCTTTCTCTAAGTAATGTGTAGTAAACAAGGACTGAGTGGCAGATAAGAAATACAAAAAATACTCTATATCATAAAAGTGATGAAAAGTAGACACAACTACTCATAATATAAATGGTTATAGAAAAAATCATTCATAAAAAAAGAGTAAGAGAATTTCACATCACTTAAATAATGCTATGCTCAAAAAGTTCTGTTAATTTTAAAGTCTACAATTTTTTTAACTTGTTGCCATGGTAATAGTGTTAAAATTGGCATGGCATTTCTGCCTTTGCTTATTAAGTCAGAAGGCAGTCTTTGGTATCTTGGGAGTCCAGGTACAAGAAAATTAGCTATGCCTGTAAAGAAGAAAATCAGCAAGAAAGAAAAATAAATGGGCTTGAATTAAGTAGCATTCATCAAATTTCTACAATTGCCCTAAAACACACAGTTTGTATTCTTGATGTCTTTACTATTGCTATGTGGTTTTGGCTGTTTTTGAACTTTTTATATAGATCAGATTAGTGTTGCATCAAATTAACCCAATCCCCCTGCTTCTTTCTCAGATACAAAGATTTTAGGCATGACCAACTATATCACTATATTTACAATCTCAATAAAAGGGAATGGTAATAGCTTTCACTGAATTTTCAGTTCAACATATAAATGTGGGACACTGAAGTTTCTTCCATGTGAGCCAAATAATATTTGTAAGTATTGCCTGTTATGTTTTTCAAAACTTAGATCATCTTCAATAATAGCATACTAACTCTTAATAAAAAATGTTATATAATTGCTAAATATATAAATATATACATAAGTTTATATAAACATAAAAAATTTAAAAGTCAATAATTGTAATTTTTATGTGACGTTTTCTCCATGAGTATCAAAATATGTAGTAATAGATTAATTCTAAATAGTTTTTAGTTGGTAAACTTGTTGCTGCATTATTAAAAGCCATTTGTATTGATTTTAAATAAAATATGAAATTAATGAATTTCTAAGACTTTTAGAAAAAGGGAAATGAAATGTAAATATAGAATATATCCAATAAAAAAGAATATATTGAATAAAAAAGGAATCAAGGTTTTCCTTTAATGAAATCAAGCAAGATTTTTATGGGAAGTATGAGGATGTTTATCATTGTGGACAGTGTTCACAGTAGATATAAATCTGTAAAATATGTATGGTAACTGCTAAAGAGTAAGGGACAATTTTGAGAAGAAAATTCATTTGACAATGTAGTAGAAGAGGTAAAAAATGATATATTACACTGTGTTTATCTATTTCTGGGCTGCTCATGAACGTAGAAAGAGTAATATTTATAATGTGACAAACTGGAAACTGAACAGTAATGAGGTTGCACTGAGAAGCAGGACCAAAATATTTTGAATTCCACTTTCACTGAGAACAGCCATATGCATAGAAAATTATGATACATTTCTAGGCATCCAACACCATTGTATGTGGTGTGTCTTCACAATGATCCTTGTCTGCTAGGCTCTACATAAAGATTGTAGTATTGAATAGAATGTTAATAGTTTTGTTCTTTTCCATTTTGTAAACTCATCAACTAATGATGAATTGGACATCACCCAATGTAGCTAAATTTTAGTTTTGCAAAACATCAATTTGCTCTTATCCCATGCATCATTTTCTCTTTCTTGATTTTCACAGCAGAAGAACCACCTGCTAGTCATTTTATCAAATTATCCAAAGGTATTATGTAGCTCTTGCCTTTATTAATATCCTACCTTGATATCAAATAAATAAATCCTCTAATTTGACTAGCTTGTAAATTGTTTTACTTACTCTCACTTGGAATGGATTTTAATTCCTTTGAAGGCCTGGTATACTCTAGCCAGTGCAATTTAAGGGTAATTGTTCCTGTAGGTAAATTACCTACATTAAGATTCCAGAGATGACTGATATAATCACCTGAAAATCTACCTCCAACTGGGTGTTATTATTGACAAAAGTGGATGTACTTCTTAAATATTTAGAAAAATGCAAATGTAACAAAGTTAGAAATGGTAATTATCGATTATAGGGGCAACCAAGCTCTGATTGCTACCAACAAAGCAAAAAATCTGTTAGGATGATATACTGAAACAGCCATAACACTCACAAACTATCATGTGGGATATAGAATAACACAAAAATTACATGTTGGAAGATGATCCTGTAATGCTGGTTTAATAACTGGTTCTAAGAAAGTTATTTTGAAATAAATCTTCTTACCAAGTTAAGAGAACACAGCATCAAGCTACTTTATCATACTATGAACCACTTTTCTGACTTAAGACATAAACTATACATTCCACACATCTTTTACAATATTTAAAGTTAGATAGATATGATTGTTTCCTTTTAAAAACTTGCTTCAAACCTGTTTAAATCTATAAGTTGGCAAATACTCTGAAACACATTCATGAGAACTGCAGTTTGGATGCCTATCCTCATGAAAAAAGATGTCTTTAAAGCTGCTAAACTCAGAATAGCTTGTAGCCACAGCACTTTGAACTAGCACATAGAAGCAGATATATTCATGATGAGCATTGAAAAGTGAGACTCTGAAACGCAGTCATTGTACAGATTCAGGGTAAGACCTTAGTTGAATGAATGAATATATAAACAAATAGATGTAAAGCAATAAAGAATAGCCAATAAATGTCTTTCTCTGGCATTCATACACAAATAGCCATAAAACATACATGGCCAACTTTGTGAACACATACACACACTAGCTAAGAAGTCAAGCACACAAAACTAAAATTAAGTACACACATACACACTAAAGAACAAAGCACTTTAAATATATGTTTTAATGCATCAAATATTATATCAAATATTTATGAATTAAAAATAAAATTTGGTACACTTTTATGTATTTGGTGTAACTTATACTTAACTAACTCATCTTAAGTTTAATGTACTACAATTCTTGATAACCATGCCTATTAAGCGACTGACTAACATTAATTAATGTCCTTGTGTACTTCTATGCAGTCACCCTCAATTTTGCTATTACATGCAGAAATTAGGCCTGTCTTCCCCAGAACTTTATAAAAACTCAGTTATATACTCATGAATTTTTTGTGTTTGCCCAACAAATAAATTGTTCATTTCATTTAGGGTTTGCTTCAGTTTTGCGCAACAAATAGTTTATTTGCATCTCATTCCCCTTCCTCATCCTTCATCTAATACCTCCATACTTCCTCTCTCCAGCATTAATAAAACCATTGAAGAAGACACACCCAAATGGAAATGCACTTATGTTCATGGATTAGAAAGATTCATATTTTGAAAATGTTCTCAAAGCTCAGAGAACCTACATATTCAATTGTTTCAACCTAATGCCAGTAAGATTCTTCAATGAACAAGAAGTTTCAATTTAATTTAGATGTACACATAAACAACTGAGCAGTAAAACCTATCTTAAGCAAGAATATAAAGCAGAAAGCAACAGATTATCAGACATATTGTCTTTAGAATATACTGTAAAACTATGGAAATGTAACAATGTAGCTTTAGAATAACACAGAAACATAAACAGAAATGTCATGGAATTAGGGAATTAATAATCTAGGAGGACAAACATCTACAGTAAACTGATTTTATGCAAAGTTACTAAAAGCATGTGATAGATAAAGCACAATCTTTTCCATATATGATGATGGAAAGAACTAGACATGCAAAATAAAACTAGATTTTCGTTTCTTATCACATTGAAAAGTAACTCCTAATGGACTTAAATTTAAAACTAGAATCTGTGAATCTAGTGTAAGAAAACATAATAGCAATAATTGAGAACATGTTAACAGGTGATGTTAACAGATTTCCTCTGGATAAATTCCTAAGCCTGCCACCCACTATCTTCTGGGTTGGCTTGGAGGATGCAGCCTTGTCCTAGTTTACACAACGGATCCCAGAATAATGTGGAACAATTTAACAGCTTTTTTTACTAGTCCTAAACCCATGTGACCAGGACAATACCATAAAGCTCTGTCAAGAAACCAATTCTCTCCACCTCCTAATCCTAAGTCATGGCATTTGTTTGTCATTTAGGAACCCCAATTAATTTTTAATAATATGTTCAAGCCTATGTGTTGACAGAATTTCACAGACTACCCAATTAATCCTACTCAAATTGACCCCAGCAGCATCCAATCTTCTGGACTCCTAAATTTAAGACACAGACACAGACACACACACAGACACACACACAGACACACAGACACACACACAGACACACACACACACACACACACACACACACACTCACACACAGCCTGTATATTTTAATATGCCTTTAACAGCTCAATAGCTGGGCCACTTCTAAGTGGCTAACACATTCCCCTAAGATATCCTTGTGTTATTACTTACTATAATCTATATTTCATCTTTATTGGCTTAGACACAGTGAGAAGGGATATGCTGGAGTTGCTTTTCCCTGACTCTTATATGTCATCTTTCTCTCTCTCCTGTACTTCAGGCATGAAGTCTCTTGCCTTCCTTGGCATGGTGGTTATCTCTCTTTCTGCTCGACCTTCAGTCCCCTGCCTGAGAATCCTAAAGTTCTGCCTCAGTCTCCCTGCCCAACCATTGTCTACCAGCAATTTGGGAACCAAATTAGCATAATAAAAGCGGGATTAGGCCACATCCATAATAGGGTGAAGAAGGTACTGACATACGAATACAGTAGAATCTCAAATGTCATTTTCTTACTACCTTTACTTTTTTATATTTTTCTTTATTTTTGTTTTAGACCAGTGTTCTTTGTTTTTATCCCAGGTTCCTTTTCTATGTAGCCTCAGGTTTTAGGTCCTCCAAGTAGTTTTATTTATGGCTTACATATTATGGAGTAGGCCATAAGTCAAATCAGTTATTAGATGGTACTGTTATAAACTTTGTGCCAATATTGTCCTAGCATATTTTGCAGTAGTATACTATAAGAAAAAGGGCTATGTACATCTTTTGATAGTGTGAAGAATAGCTTTCTGTAACAAAGACACTGGATCATAGGATTTAATGATCTATGCAGATAGCAGCTCTTCATCTCCATGTTGAATGTGTTGTATAGGTATTGCCTTCAGCAATGGTATCTTTTTGTCAGTTTGAAGAGAACACATTATAGTCTTGGCATGTACTGGGAAGTATATGGATTTTTGTGGGATCCATTTAGCCAATAATTTAATTATCACCCAATCCTAGTACTAGAAGATTTGGTGACAGGAGATGGCCAGTTAAAACAAATTCTCCTCAATTATTTGGCAATTACTTTTAGATCACACACACACAAACTCTCTCTCTCTCTCTCTCTCTCTCTCTCTCTCTCTCTCTCAGTTGTGTTTTAACATTTTATTAGACACTTTCTTTATTTTCTTTTCACATATTTTCTCCTTTCCTGTTTTTCCCTCCAAAAATCACCTATCCCATCCCACTTCCTCCTGCTCACCAACATACCCATTCCTGATTCCCTATCCTGGAATTCCCCTACACTGTGACGTCGAGCCTTCACAGGACCAAGGGATTCTCCTCTCATTGATGTCCAACAAGGCCATCCTCTGCTACATATGAGGCTAGAGTCATGGGTCCCTTCATGTGTACTTTTTGGCTGGTGCCTTAGTCCCTGAAAGCTTTGGTGGGTCTAGTTGGTTGATATCATTGTTCTTCCTATGTTGTTGCAAGCCCCTTCAGCTCCTTCAGTCCTCTCTGTAACTCCTCCATTGGGAAACTTGTGCTCAGTCCAATTGTTGGCTGTCAGTATCCACCTCTGTATTTGTAAGGCTCTGGCAGGTCCTGTCAGGAGACAGATATGTCAGGCTCCTTTCAGCAAGCGTTTCTTGGCATTCAAAATAGTGTCTGGGTTTTGTGGCTGTATAGGAGATCAATCCTGAAGCAGGGTAATCTCTGGATGGCCTTTCATTCACTCTCTACTCTACACTTTGTCTCCATATTTGCTCCCTTGAGTATTCTGTTCCACTTTCGAAGAAGGACCAAAGTGCTCGTATTTTGATCTTCCTTCTTCTTGAACTTCATTTGATCTTTGCATTGTATCTTGGGTATTTGGAACTTTTGAGCTAATGTCCATTTATTAGTGAGTGCATACCATGTGTGCCTTTTTGTGATTGGGTTACCTCACTCAGGAAGATATCATCTAGTTCCATGCATTTGCCTAAGGATTTCATGAAATCATCATTATAATAGCTGAGTAGTACTTCATTGTGTAAATGTACCACATTTTCTGTATCCATTCCTCTGTTGAAGGACATCTGGATTCTTTCCAGCATCTGGATTTTATAAATTAGGCTGATTTGAACATAGTGGAGCATGTGTCCTTGTTATTTGTTTGAGCATCTTTTGGGAATATGCTCAGGAGTGGTATATCTGGGTCTTCAGGTAGTACAATGTCCAATTTTCAGAGGAACTCTCAAACTGATTTCCAGAGTAGTTGTATCAGCTTACAATCACACCATAAATGGAGGAGTTTTCCTCCTTCTCCACATCCTCCCCAGCATCTGCTGTCACCTGAGTTTTACATCTTAGCAATTCTGACTGTTTTGAGGTGCAATCTCAGAGTTGTCTTGATTTGTATTTCCCTGATAATTAAGGATGTTGAACATTTCTTTATGTGCTCCTCAGACATTCTATATTCCTCAGGTGAGAATTCTTTATCTCTCTTTCCCAATTTTTAATAGGGTGGTTTGTTCCTCTGGAGTCTAACTTCTTTGAGTTCTTTGTATATATTGGATATTAGTGCTCTGTTGGATGTAGGATTGACAAAGACCTTTTTCCAATCTGTTGGATGCTGTTTTGTCACATTGACAGTGTCCTTTGCCTTACAGAGAAGCTTTACAAATTCATGAGGTCTCATTTATCTCTTCTTGATCTTAGAGCATAAGCCATTGATGTTCTCTTCAGGAACTTTTCCCTTGTGCCTATGTATTCAAGGCTCTTCCCCACTTTCTACTCTGTAAGATTCAGTGTATCTAGTTTTATATGGAGATCCTTAAACCACTTGGACTTGAGATTCTTACAAGGAGATGTTAGTTCAATTTGCAGTTCTCTACATGCTGACCACCAATTGACTCAGCACCATTTGTTAAAAATGCTGTCTTTTTTTCCACTGGATGGTCTTTGATACTGTGTCAAATATCAAGTGAACATAAGTGTGTGAATTTGTTTCTATGTCTTCAATTCTATTCCATTGATATTTCTTCCTGTCTCTGGACCAATACTATACAGTTTTTATCACTATTGCTTTGTAATACAGCTTGATGTCAGGGATAGGGATTTTTTCCAGAAGTTCTTTCAATGTTGAGAATAGTTTTCGCTATCCTGGGTTACTTTTTATTACAAATGAATTTGCAAATTAATATTTCTAACTCTATAAATAATTGATTTGGAATTTTGATGGAATTTCATTGAATCTGTAGATTGCTTTAGGAAAGACATCCATATTTTACTATATTAATCCTGCCATTTTACAAGCATGGAAGAACTTTCCATCTTCTAAAATCTTCTTAGAATTTTTCTTCAGAGACTTGTAGTTCTTGTCATACAGGTCTTTCACTTTCTTTAGGTGCTTGTCAGCCATTCAAAATTCCTCAATTGAGTAATATTTGTTTAGCTCTGTTCCCCATTTTTAAATAGGGTTATTTGGTTCTTTGTAGTTTAGCATCTTAAGTTCTTTGAACATATTGGATATTAGCCCTCTATTGGATGTGAGATTGTTAAAGATCTTTTCCCAATATGTTGGTTACCATTATGTCCTATCAACATTGTCCTTTGCCTTATAGAAGCTTTGCAATTTTATGAGGTCCCATTTGTCCTTGATCTAAGAGCACAAACCATTGGATTTCTCTTTAAGAATCTTTCTTCCAATGATCAACTGACAATAGGCGTCTTGCTTCATTTCTGGATCTGTTCCAATGATCTACCTGCTTTTCACTGTACCAATACTATAAAGATTTTATCACTACTGCTGTCTAATTCAGCCTGAGTTCAGGGATGGTGATTCACCAGAAATTCTTTTATTGTTAAGAATAGTTTTCAATATACTGGGGTTTGTTATTCAGATGAATTTGCAAATTGCTCTTCCTAACTCTATGAAAAATTGAGTTGGAATTTTGATGGGGATTTCATTGAAATTATAGATTGTTTTTGGCAAGATGGCTATTTTAAAAATGTTAATCCTGCCAATCCACAAGCATGGGAAGTCTTTCCATGTTTTCTTTTTTTGCTTGTTTGGTTTTGTTTGTTTGTTTGTTTTGGTTTATTTTTTTCGAGACAAAGTTTCTCTGTGTAGCCCTGGCTGTCCTGGAACTCACTCTGTAGACCAGGCTGGCCTCAAACTCAGAAATCTGCCTGCCTCTGCCTCCCAAGTACTGGGATTAAAGCCATGTGCCACCACCGCCTGGCCTTTCCATGTTTTGAGATCTTGATTTCTTTCTTCAGAGACTTGAAGTTCTTGTCATACAGATTTTTCACTTGCTTAAGTAGAGTCACACCAAGTTATTTTATATTATTTGAGACTATTGTGAAGGGTGTTGTTTCCCGAAATGTCTTTCTCATTCTGTTTATTGTTTGAATAGAGGAAGGCCACTGATTTGTTTGAGTTTATTTTATATCCCACCAGTTTGCTGAAGCTGTTTATCAAGTTTAGGAGTTCTCTGTTGGAATTTATGTGGTTATTTAAGTATACTATCATAACATATGCAAATAGTGTTATTTTGAACTTTTTCTTTCCAATTTTTATCCCCTTTACCTCCTTTTGTTTTCTAATTGCTCTAGCTAGCTTTCAAGAACAATATAGAATAGATAGGGAGAGAGTGGGCAGCTTTATCTAGTCCCTGATTTTAGTGGGATAGCTTCAAGTTTCTTTCCATTTAGTTTGATGTGGGCTACTGTATATTGCTTTTGCCATGTTTATTTATGGGCCTTGAATTACTGTTCTTTCCAAGACTTTTATCATGAAGGGGTGTTGGATTTTGCCCAAAGCTTTCTCAGCCTCAATGAAATGATGATATTTTTTCCTTTGAGTTTGGATATTTAGTGAATTATCTAGATGGATTTCCATATATTGAACCATCCATGTATCCCTAGGATGAAGCCTGCTTGAATAAGATGGATGTTCAATTTGATTTGTTCTTGGAATGGATTTGTGTGAATTTTTTTTTTTTTTTAGTATATTCATAAGGGAAATTGGTCTGAAATTCCATTTCTTTATTGGGTCTTTTTGCAGTTTGGGTATCAGAGTAATTGTGGCTTCATAGAACAAATTGGGTAGTGTTCCTTCTGTTTCTATTTTGTGGAATAGTTTGAAGAGTATTGGTATTAGGTCTTTTTCGAAAGACTGATAGACCTCTGCACTAAACCCATCTAGGTCTGGGCTTTTTTGTTGTTGTTGGAACATTTTAATGATTGCTGCTATTTCTGTAGGGGTAGTGAGACTGTTAAGATTGTTTATCTGATTCTGATTTAACTATGATACCTGGTATCTATCCAGAAAATAGTTCATTCATTCAGATTTTCCAGTTTTGCTGAATATAGACTTTTGTAGAAGGAACTGATGATTGTTTTTGTATTTCCTCATTTATTATTGTTATATTTCCCTTTTCATTTCTGATTTTTGTTCATTTGGATACTGGCTCTGTGCCCTTGGTTAGTCTAGCTACGGGTTTATCTAGGGTTGATTTTCTCAAAGAACCAGCTCCTGGTTTGGTTGATTCTTTGTATTGTTCTTTTTGTTTCTACTTGGTTGATTTCAGCCCTGAGTTTGATTATTTCCTGCAGTCTACTGCTTTTGGATATATTTGCTTCTTTTTCTTCTATATCTTTCAGTTGTGCTGTCAAGCTGCTAGTATATGCTCTTTCCAGTTTCTTTTTGGAAACACTCAGAGCTATAAGTTTTCTTCTTAGCACTGCTTTCAATTTGTCCCATATGTTTGGGTATGTTGTGGCTTCATTTTCATTGAATTCTAAAAAAAAAAAAAAATCTTTAATTTCTTTCTTTATTTCTTCCTTGACCAAGTTATTATCAAGTGGGGCGTTGTTCAGTTTGCATTTGTATGTGTGCTTTCTATTGTTTTTGTGTTACTGAAGACTAACCTTAGCCCAGGGTGATCTGATAGGATGCATGGGATTATTTCAGTCTTCTTGTATCTATTGAGGCCTGTTTTGTGACGAAATGTATGGTCAGTTTTGGAGATGTTACCATGAGGTGCTAATAAGAAGGTATATTCTTTTGTTTTAGGATGAAATGTATGGATATCTGGCAAATCTCTGGTTCATAACTTCTGTTAGTTTCACTGTGTCTCTGATTAGTTTCTGATTCCATGATCTGTACATTGATGAGAGTGGCGTGTTGAAGTCTCCCAATATTATTGTGTGAGGTACAATGACTGTTTCAAGCTTCAGTAAAGGTTTTTTATGAATGTAATTACCCTTGCATTTAGAATATAGATGTTCAGAATTGACAGTTCATCTTGCTAGATTTTTCCTTTCATGTGTATGAAGTGTCCTTCCTTATTTTTTGATAACTTTAAGTTAAAAGTCAATTTTATTCACAATTAGAATGGCTACCCCTAATTGCTTGTTTGTTTAGAAATTTGTTTTCCAGCCTTTTACTCTAAGGTAGTGCCTCTTTTTCTCTGAGTTGCATTTCATGTATGCAGCAAAATGATGGGTCCTGTTTATGTGTTCAATCTGTTAGTCTATGTCTTTTAATTGGGGATATGAGTTGATTGATATTAAGAGATATTAAGGAAAAGTGACTGCTGCTTCCTGTTACTTTTGTTGTTAAAGGTGGAATTATGTTTATGTGGCTATCTTTTTTTGGTTTGTTAAAGAAATTTAAAAGAAGATTATGTTCTTGCTTTATCTAGGCTATACATTCTCCTGTGTGTTGGAGTTTTCCATCTATTATCCTTTGTAGAGCTGGATTTGTGGAAAGATACTTTGTGAAATTGTTTTTGTCATGGAATATCTTGTTTTCTCGATCTATGTCAATAGAGATTTTTGCTGGGTCTAATAGTCTGGGCTGGTATTTGTGTTCTCTTATGGTCTGCATGACATATAGCCAGGATCTTTTGATTTTTTGAGTCTTTGTTGAAAATTCGGATAGGTCTGCCTTACATGTTACTTGACCTTTTCCCCTCACTGCTTTTAATAGTCTTTGTTTTGTGCATTTAGTGTTTTGATTAGTATGTGACAGGGGTAATTTCTTTTCTGGTCCTATCTATTTGGAGTTCTGTAGGCTTTTTTTTTTTAAATGGGAATCTCTTCCTTTAGGTTAGGAACATAATTCTATAATTTTGTTGAAGATATTTACTGACCTTTTAAGTTTGAATCTTCACTTTCTTCTATACATCTTATCCTTAGACTTGATCTTCTCATTGTGTCCTAGATTTCCTGGATGTTTGGGTTTAGGAGATTTTTGCATTTTGCATTTTCTTTGATAGTTGTGTCAATGCTTTCTATGGAATCTTCTGCACCTGAGATTCTCTCTTCTGTCTCTTGTATTCTGTTGGTGATGCTTGCATCTATGAAGCCTGATCTCTTTCTTAGGTTTTCTATCTCCAGAGTTGTCTCCCTTCATGATTTCTTTATTGTTTCTATTTCCATTTTTAGATCCTGGATGGTTTTGTTCAATTCCTTCAACTGTTTGGATGTGTTTTTCTATAATTCTTTAAGAGATTTTTATGTTTCTTTTTGAAATGCTTCTACCTATAGATCTGTGTTCTCCTGTATTTCTTTAAGGGAGTTATTTATGTCCTTCTTAAAGTCCTCTATCAGCATTATGAAATGTGATTTTAAATCTGAATCTTACTTTTCCAGTGTGATAGGGTTTCCAGGACTGGCTATGGTGGGATAACTGGGTTCTAATCATGCTACATAACCTTGGTTTCTGTTGTTAAGTTTCTTGTGCTTGTTTCTTGCCCTCTGGTGTTAGTTGGCCTTGCTGTCCCTGACTGGAGCTTGTCCTTCTTGTGGGTCTGTAAGCCTGTGTCAACAGTTCTGGCAAGACCATCTCTCTCCTGGGCAAGGTTTAGGTGCAGAAGGTTGTGGAACAGCTCCAGCTCTCTGGTGTAGGTAAAGACTGGAGATATACTGTCCCAGCTACTGCACTGTTCTTGTTCCCCATGTATGCTCCTGGTCTGTCCCACTTTGGAGAGTTTTTAGAGCAAAAGTGCTGATCTTATATCTGAGCTTAGGAGCAAGAGCATTGTGGGGGAACAGATATCTCCTTTCCAAACAGAGGACTGTGAAACAGGTTCAGATCCCAGGTGCAAATGGAAACCTGAAGGATCCTATTCCTGATGGTCCTCTGTTCCTGTAATAATTTAGAATTTTACTATATTAGGTTTACCTAATATCCATTAAGTACCTTAATTTTAACTATCTGTCCACATATTCCCTTTCACTATCTTCATTTTTCCTTACCATTCCCACTTGACCCTGCAATTCTAGATCTTTTCAATCCACCAGTAAATATCTATTATATTTCCATTTTCTAATCTTGTTAATACTGTATTATTGAAAAATTGGAGATCCCATGGACTTGTTAGGAGTGATAATGTTCATCAGTAAATACCAAGTTTGAATTTTACAGGAATAAGAAACCTGTAAACTATAATGGCTGTGGATTAAGTGGTTTTCTGTATATTAGCAAAAAGGGGAAGTCATGATTCAGAATAGTGATAAGTGTTTGAGGTTGTATTGTGTTCATTTTAAATCCATTCATCAATTACAAAAGTAGCATTAATAAAATGTAATATTTTACTCAATGAATATGGACTTTTTAATATTTGACTTATAATACATCAAAGAAAAATAAAAAGCACTAAAGGTAATTAAGGACAAGTAAAATAACAAACTATTCTAAGACTAATAATCTAATTTTACTGTTATGAAGGAGAAATTATCTAACTTATTACCTGCCATACAGCTTTTAAATGGGGTCTGAAATTTTCCTATACATGTTTTTGGAAATTCATGAATGAATTATTAAAAAAAAAGTTTTCACCTTCAGAGGAGAAAATTGAGTTGTCAAAATAAAAATATTATGGCAAACTTTATCATTGTACAAAAATATGGAGATAGTCTTTTTAGTTTTCATAGACAGACATGTAAAAAAATTCCATATATATATATATATATATATATATATATATATATAAATGTCTATTTACATATACATATCTAAACATAACTATAATATGCATATATTCATATAAATTACTTGGATATACTGTGCTTTCTTTTTATAAAACTAAATAATTATGAAATGTAGTGAATTCTCTCTATATATACTATTATTTATTTCTGTTGACTATGTCTAAGAATCCTAATAAAATCTTTTATATATTGACACAAATCACAAAATCAAACTGAAACAATTTTTCCACTATAATATTTTAATATGGCAGGTATGTCCTGTGGTGGGGCTTTTCCAGTATGTTTTCATGTCATTTAAAATGTATTCCTTACAATTGCTCCCATTTAGTATGCTCAAGTAAAATGAGCAATTGAGGCTAAAAAAAATTACTATCATTTTTTTGTGACAAGAATATTCATCCATTTATCAATAAAGTTACCGTTAGAATTTCCTGCTACTTCTGTGGTGCAATTTACTCATTAAATTTGATCCATGTCATAACATAACTATTAAATTGAAGTTCACAGTGTTCACAGGGATGATTTGAGAGTCCTAGTATCTTTCCATCTCAGTTACTGCAGATGTGACAAGACTGAAGGGATGTCTTTAATACTTCATTTGTCATCCTAATTCAGTGTTTCACAAATAAGTATTTATAGTCTCAGGTGTTTTTTACTATCAATTATAAGATTTATCAAAGCAGTTTTATTGAAAAATTACCAAAGAAGTACACTAATTTTCTTTGCATGTTATGCAGTTTGTGACATGGATACAATATATATACATATCTATGGAAAGAGAGAGATGGGGAGACTGAAAGAGAATGAAACAGTGTAAAGATATGTTGCAATCAACTCATGTTTGCTCTCAAATGCCTCCTGCTGTCTTAGTAGAAGTTTCCTGGGTAAATCCTTAGGTGTGCATGTGAACCTGAACTAGTGTCTCTAAATCCACCTTAGATCCAGGTCATGGTAATTAGTTACACCAGGAAGTTCAATACTGGAATAGCAGAGATACACTGATACTTGCTGTTCAGTCACTCTGTTTAGCATGTGATTTCCAGGCAAAGGGAAAAACATGACTCAAAATGTACGGTGAAGTATGACAAAGAAAGACACTGAACATTAATCTTTGTATTTTGAACATATATACATAATGTCGTGTCAATGGACATGAATATGTTGACACAGAAACACACATGCATACACACAGGATATCAGAGCACACAATACTTTTCAATCTCATGTAGAGGAACATCACAATATTAGCTTAAAATTAACACCAGAGGCATACTTACAAAATTCTAATGGGTAAGCATAATCAATCAATTTATCTCTTGTGCCATTCATTCCAGTGAAAGCTGTTCAATGAATATCAATGGGCATTGTACTCCAATATTTTGTTAATGGTGATTCTTCTATATTGATTAAATTCTGTACAGGACTTGTAAATATCCTATAATTGCTGGCCAGTTGAAAGTGGGTCATGTGAGGTTACAAGAATATGCAATATAGGTTGACAATCGACACACAAACACACACACACACACACACATACACACACACACACACACACACACACACACACATGCAAACATAAAACAAAAGGCTTTTGTTTCCTGTTAGTAACAGTTTATTTAACTTTCATTATGCAATCCTTCCTAATATAGAGCAGAGTTTTTAAAATGTTTTCTACATTTGTCACATTCAAAATGTCTTTCTTGGAAAATCTTTTTGATTTGAATTATCTTTCAGATCCATCCTTCAGTTGTGGCTTCTCTCCAACACCAGTCACATTATGTTGAGTAAGGGGTGCCACTCCACTACCAGCTTTAACACCATATTCCTGGCATTTATAGGGGTTCTCCCCAGTCTGAATTTTCTGACAGTCCATGGACTGTGAAAGCATGCTATAAGTTTTCCCACACTCATGACAACCCTGGGATTTCTCATCACTATGTATTGTCCACTGCAGGACAAGTTTTGCACTATGGCTGAAGGCCCTGCCATCTTTCTCTCTCTCGAGCAGACAGTAGGCTGGAGTCATAAACAAAATCTGTGCCACACTCAAATTCCTGTGGGTTCTCGCCCGTGTGAATGCATTGATGCTGAGTGAGGACTGATCTCCCGCTGAAGGCCTTCCCACAGAGACCAACACATAAAGTTTCTCTCCAGTGTGAACATGGTGGTGGAGGGTGAGCTGGAAGCTCTGGATGAACGTCTTCCCACACTCCATACACTGGTAGGTCTTCTCACCGGTGTGCACTCTGTGGTATTGCATTAGAGTCTAACTATGGCTGAAGGCCTTCCCACGCTCACTGCACACATAGGGCTTCTCCCCAGTGTGAATCCTGATGTGCTCAGTAAGATGAGAATTGAAGCCAAAGGCCCGTCCACATTCTCCACAAACATAGGACTTCTCCCAAGTGTGAACCCTGTGGGGAAGGAAAAGTGGATAGTATCCCAGAAGCTCTGAATACCCAAGACAAAATTCACATATCAAATCATTCCCAAGAAGAAGGAAGGAGAGGGCCCTGGTACTGGAAAGGCTTAATGCGGCATTGTAGGGTATTACCAGGACAAAGAAGTGGGAGGGGGCTGATTGGGGAACAGGCAGAGAGAAGAGGGTTTATGGGACTTATGGGGATGGGGGAACCGGGAAAAGAGAAATCATTTGGAGTATAAACAAATAATATAGAAAATAAAAACAAAAAACAAAAAATAAAGTGTATGGCATGTAAAAAGAGTTACAAGGGTGTAAGTAAAATTTCCTGTTTTGTATATTTTACATAATATAACAACTTGATCATTTCTCTTCCCCTAAGTTGTTCCATATTTTCCATGCCCAGCTTCATATTTTCTCTCTCCCTTCCTCTCTGTATCCCTCTCTCACTTTCTTTCTCACTCTGTCCCTAAAAATAAATTCACAGAAATAAAAATCAAAACAACAAACAATAAAAGCAATAAGGCAATGAAATGCCTGATAATGCATTTTGTGTTGGCCAGCTACTCCTGGGCATGGAGCCTGCCCTGGCCTGGAATGTAGTTAATATTCTCAGCGATATGCCATTGAATCACAAAATTATGTAAAGTAAAATGTGCGATGGTGGCAGATTAAACCAACAGCATTATGTAAATATTTAATATTTTGGGTCTTGTGATATAAAATATATATTAGGTTAAAGTCTTCAGAAGATATTTTTATGTTAAAGAAGAGTGATATTTCCCCTGTGTGAAATTGAATTATAAAAATTATTAATAGAATGTTTTTAGATAAAAGAACACATGGTAAAACGAAGGTATTTATAGTTTAGTAAAATCTCCAAAGGACAAATGTAACTTTAAAATATAGAAACATATGATAGGGATTGTGAACTGAACATTCTTAGCAATGCTAACTGAATACATGTTAGTAAACACAATAGATTTTGTTCTAAATCTTAGCATAACATAAAAACTCACAGGCAAAGTGACAAATTTTGAAAGTTATACATGTTCATAGTTACTAAATAAAAGTTTTATATTGGAAAAAAGAATGCAATTAGGCTTTTATAAACATTGTAATTATATATATATATATATATATATATATATATATATATATATATAAATGGGTTACAATCTACAAAAGCTTGACAGGTTAAAGGTTATAGCAACATAAATATGCAAACATTTAATTATTACATGTACAAAAGTAAAGAAGTACCTATAACAATGCTTCTTAATTTTATTAAAGTATTTTTATTAATAGGATGAAAATTTCATCTACTATGACAATATTCATATGATTTGAAGCCCTCTGTCTCCCTTTTCTACCTCTCTGGACTTTCTTTCAGATTCATAACTCCTTCTGTAAGTATTATTTTGTCTATAAATACATATATACATATATGTACATATATACATAAATACTAAGAAGAGGCAGAACATTATATTCAGTGCATAAGATTAAGTAATATAAAATTACATGATGGAGTTTAGTTTTGAATAGCACTAAATAGATAAGCATAAAATATCCATTCTTTCAGGTACTTGTAGGCTTCTTTCATTAAATCTATCTTATATTTCAAAATAACCTTCAACAGTTATATGAAGGTTGATCATATTCAAATTATGTTTCCTTTCTTAGTCATGTTAACAATAATTACATGAAAATATATTATTCTCAAAATATACATTAGAGATAATGTACAAAGATTGTCTACATTTTTCTGCTAAATAAAAGAGTATAGTCATTGGATAATATGCATTTTCTTAAAGAGATAATAGAGATTTTGTTCAAGAAGAAAAGTTCATTTTGGAGATCCTTCTGGTCGCAGACACTTTTCTAAGCATGTTTAATTCACAGTGTTTGTTAATAAGCATGTTGTCAGTTCTGGTAACAGAAATGACAGATACATTTCTTACCCTGCTGACTTCAAACATAAAGCCAGGGTTTGTAAGGGTAAAATGAAAGATGGCAATATATCCAGTTTTCTATTCTCAAATACTTTTAGGTAAAACCAAAAGAAAGGTGTCTGTCTTTGAGGAACATTGATGAAAGAATTTGCATCCAAACTATAGATGAATTTTAATCTACCAACATGGCTGCTCTGGCACAGAATCACATCAAATGATATGACCCAGCCAGAATGCAGACATGCCAGAGATTATACCATAATCTGGCTAGAGTGCAGTCACACCCTACATTGTTCTACTGATAGGAAATAGTTGGCTCATGTCATTTGTTGCCAGAATGTGAGTTAAAACCCTTAGGGAGTTTCCTATATTTAAGGGATTATCACTTGTAACTTTAATTTTTTCAAATCCTACTTTTAATAAGGGTTCTTAAATCCCTTAACATCCTTTTGAGCCCACAATCCCTCAGAGGTAGTGGAAAAAGAAAGGATATAGGGGAATTGGACCTGTTTAAAAATGGTTCTGTGAAGCAACTCCTATCTGTGTTGTCTGGAAATCTGTAGTACAGTTCACGATTTAGAAGTGGCAGCTTACTACACTAGCAAAAACTTCATGGAAATATAAGCAATTCAGTTCAGTAGAGTTGGGTTAGCAGCACCAGTGGCATGACCTAGCAGAAACAACCAGTCCTCCAGCCTCAGCTAAAGTCTACAGGAGGGAACAGGTATAACAGGAGCACCAAGAAAAGCTCTCTGCTATGCTGGAATACACACATACACATACACACACACACACACACACACACACACACACAACCTTATTATATACCTTTAATTCAAAACAATGTAGGTAAAACTAGGTTGTAGAAGGGAGCAGCAATATTTGAAACTGACATCTAATTAGTAGGGAGACAAAATGATGAATCAGAAAAAATGTCACACAGTGATTCAGACATGGAGGATAGTTCAATGTATAAAGTTCATTTAAATTCCAGAAATACAACAGAATTCAGCTGAGTTCAGTCAGTGTAGTCAGTGCAGTTCAGTTTGTGGAATTCAGAGCCAGTTTTTCCAAGCAGAGCAATTCAGTGAGAAGCTGAGGGAAGCCAGTTTAATTATTCTGCTTGGAGGAAACCACTGAGTTGAACCAGAAACTCTGAGTTCAACAAGCCAGCCATAGTTTTTTTTTTTAAAGGTAAGTTTAGGATTTTTTAGCAGTCAAAGGCTAAAACATTTAGGCCTGGGTAATATTGTATGGAGGCTAGAATCTTTTAGGTCAGGGATAGGGATAGGGATAGGGATAGTTAATACAGCGATAGAAACTTTCTGAGCTTAGTCCAAGGCATGTATTCATACAGCTTGGGTAAATCTCATCTCTTACCTCCATCAGAGAAAGTAAAAGATCCGTTTATAATCCTTACAGTGCCTTCATCCTGCTGGAGTTTTGTAAGGTTGAGTTTACACAAGCTACCACAAGTACTGTTTTCATTTGCGCATCTGCCCTCTTATGTAAGTACATGTAGATATGAGACCTGTGTTTCTTATAATTTCATCTTCCTCTTTTCAAAGAACATCACTGAGTCTTGTGATGAAAAAGTGTGATATAGACATCCCGTTTGGAGTGAGAGCCCTCCAATCTCTTATTCTCTACATAATTTTGAGTTGTGAATCTCTGTTTTGTTATCAACTACAGGAAGAAGCTTTACTGAGGAAGGTTGAGAGATGCACTCATGGACATAACAAGTTACTCTGTGCCATTTTAATAGTAAGCCCATTTGACAGAATAATTTTATTTCTTTGATAAGTCCTGTGATTGGAGTAGCCATAGGCTCTTATCTCTGAGCATAGTGCCAGGTATAGTTTCCATCTTGTGGAATGGAACTTAAATATTTTTATGCTACTATTTGGACAGTGGGCATGTCTTTCCAGGATAGTAGTTCAACAGGGTTTGCATTTAGGTAAGATGACTTCTTTTCTCCTCTCTAGCTTGCATAGGAAATACTAGTAATATAAAAGTTACACAGTAAGAAAGCATCTTCCAGGTCAGTACTCCCTTGTTTTCTTCCTGTTTTATGATTCATATATATGGTGATTAAGCATTATTGTGAACTTTTGGAGATGTATCCAAGAAAAATTGCAATAGGATGTAATGATGGGGGGATCTATAGAATTCCACTGGCCAAAATTCCACAAGACATAGCTCCTTTCTGATATTAATATTGTATTTGTTTAAATGTGGTTTCTAGTTGGGGAATTGTCTCACCACTATAATGTTGCTGTATTTGAGCTTTTTGGATATGTTAGAATACATAAACATCATACAGAAAATGTATGTTGGAAGTACACAAGAGGGAATATGTAGAGGAATAATCAATATGAAAACACTTAGAAAAATACATATGATTATCTATTAAAATAGAATCTCCATAAAATAAAGGAACATTCTCAACTAATATAATCCTATGCCAAAAGCTACTTGTGACATAATCAAAGAGTCACAAACTTCAATTTCTATATTGGAGTTCAAGAATGATCTAAAATAAAGGCAATATGATTATATGGTCAAAGCAATTAATGTATCAGAAACACACAGAAATAGAGTGAAAGATAATTAGAGACCTCATCTGTCTAATTCAAAACTCAATGTTTTCTAATTTTCCAAATACAAAATGTTTTATGTTGTGGATAAAAAGTGAAACTATAGGTGCCCTTAGTCTATCTTTGTTTAAAGTATGAATACACGTGTGTGTGTGTGTGTGTGTGTGTGTGTGTGTGCGTGTGTATGTATGAAGTAGCTTAGACACTTTTTCTACAGAAAATAGTTAATAAATATTAAACGAAGTCAGTCGTTTGGGCTGTAATAACAAACCACTATCACACAACAGTCACCTCTCCCTCCTCTCTCTATTTCTCTCTCGCGCTCACCCGCTTACTCTTGCTCTCTCGCTCTTTTGCTCTTGCTCCCACTCTAGCTCTCATTCTTATTTTAGAGAAGATATATATTTACTTTGCTTCTCTTGTAATATCGATGAATTAAGCATATTCAACAACATCATGTCTTGAAGAAAATAGCTCATCCAAACTATTTTTACCATATATTTATGTAGAAATAAGATATTTTTGTGCAGGTAAGAAATATTGTTTTTAAAAAATTACCTTCACTTTTGTTACTCCTCCCACTTCTTAACGTTTCTGTCCCCACCCAACTCGCCTCTCTTTTTAAAATTTTTTAGTTAGTCACTTTACAGCCCACTCACTGCCCTCCTTCCTGTCACCCTTTCTCAAAATCCTTTCTGCATGCCCTCTTTTCCTCTGAGTGGGTGGGGGCCCCCTCTGTTCATAGCAGCCCTATTTATAATAGCCAGAAGCTGGAAAGAACCCAGATGTCCCTCAATGGAGGAATGGATACAAAAATGTGGTATATTGCAGGGAGCCAAACTGACCTTACTTTATGTTTAGAGTTCATTTTAAAGATAGGCTTAGGTTTTGACTTCTCCTCAGCTACAGACCTTGGAAATATTGGGTAGACAATGGTCACTGTGCCCTCTCAGAAGAAGAAAACATCTTACAGGTGCCAGAGATTCACCTTGGCAGAATGCCTGGGCTACATGGAATATCCCACTTGCTCATATCTACCCCTGCCTGTATAAGTTCCCTGAGAAAATACAGTTTGGGGGTCCTTGAACAAAGTTGGTCTTGGCCTTCTTCTTCATGTTTTCTGTCCCTGTTTCTCTGCCCTTCTCTTCTAGGGTCTCCTGTTGAAGCCCCTGCAGGCTGGGGCAACTGGTGCCCAATGTGGGGCCCCTTCCTGAGTATGGATCACTGAGAACGTAATCTTAAAAGAGCAACCGCTCATCTTTTGGAACCACTGACTCATCCAAGTTGTGGTTGGTCACCATGGAAGCGCTTGCTTGTGGGAGATCTGAGGTAATTGGTCACCACAGAAACACTTGTCTGTGAGAGATCTAGGATAGTTGGTCACCACAGACTGAAATGCTTGTCTGTGAGAGAGCTAGGATAATTAGTCACCACAGAAACTCTTGTATGTGGGAGATCTAGGATAGTTGGGCACCACAGACAGAAACACTTGTCTGTGGGAGATCTAGAATAACTGGTCACTTCTGAGCTGCTTGTTTATGGAAGATCTGGGATAGTTGATCACCACAGAAACACCCATCTTTGGGAGATTCGGGGTAAGTCAGACAATCCATTATGGGACAGGCATTAAGTAACGCAGGAGGCTTTTCTTTTTAGTGTCAAGGAGGCCCTCAAGGTGTGAGGAATAAGGGTTAAAAAATAAGATTTTCACAAATGTTTTATTTTTATATAAAATAAAATATCAACAAAAAAACAGATGCTAGAAAGATTCTTAGCTCAAGTATATTTGTGCTATGCATGGCTTTTGGAAGTGAAAGTGATGGGTATGTAAATAGAAGGTCTGCATGTTGAAGAGGGATGGAGAAAGTTAGAAAAGCAGGGCGCTGGGGAGTAAGTATCTGTAGCTGCCACTGTGCCTCCTCTTTCTTCTCTGGCAGAATTCCCAGAAGAAGGAGTTAGGTCTTGAATAAGGGAGAGAACAAGAGAGAGAGAGAGAGAGAGAGAGAGAGAGAGAGAGAGAGAGAGAGAGAGAGAGAGAGAGAGAGAAGGTTGCAGAAAAGCACTTGTTCCATGTCTGAGACATTGTATCAAAAGAAGAAAAATGGTTATAGGTTATTTCAGGTGTTTCTTGGGGAATGAGAGGAAAGCGGAAGATGTCCTGCATCCTCTCTGGATCTTACTGGAGATATCCTTAGTTCTTGTTAGGATACCTGGATCTCTTTGGCACATCAAGTTCTCACCACTCTGTCTATTGTCTGTCCTTGGTGCACCATATGTCTGTCCATATGTCTGTCAATTTATGTTTGCTTTGTTGTTTGGATGATTGTTCTGTGTTTCATGTTAAAAAAAATATGGTTAAAACTTTATCTGCTGGTTGTCATCTGTTTGGTTTAGTTTAACTTGTTTAAAAGACAGTCTCAATTTGCACAGCAAAAACTGATAAGTTACCCTGCACTGTGGCTGGGAGTCAAGTGCAGCTGAAGAAGTCCTGGTAGGTGCTGGTTATCTACACAGGACCTCTTAAAGGGTCCAACAGCTTTTCATTTTTGGTAAGAGAGCTGATGGCTGTTTTTTCCTAGAAAAACAGATTATGTTTCCCAGATTATGTTATTGGGTTCAAGAAGTGACAAGGTGCTTTTCTCTTAAAATTACAGTTAAAAAAATGTAAGAAACTTTTGTCTGGTTTAAATAAGTATATGTTTATAACAGCTTCACTTGTGTTCCTGACTGGTTTTTAAGATATAAATATGTTTTATGTGTCTTGGTTATAGAATATTGACTTATAAGTTATTGGCTATGATTAAAAATTTATAACATTGGTAACAGAAAGTTAGCTTAAATTGGTAACTCAGAGTTGAAGTCACTCTAAAGAACAGGTGACATGAACCAACCCAGAAAAACAGGTCTCTAAAGGTACTTCTAAATTATGATAATATTTATGTAATTCTTATTCTGGAAACTAGACTTATTTTTTTTTTACTTTTTTTTATTGGATATATCCTATATTTACATTTCATTTCCCTTTTTTTTTGTTTTCCCATCCCCCTCAGGTCCCACATGCCCTTTTCCCTCCCCCTGCTCCCTCATCTACCTCTTCCCACTTCCCTGTTCTGGTATTCCCCTACACTGATGCTTTGATCCTTTCCAGCACTAGTGTCCATTCCTTTCTTCTTGTAGAATTTAGAAAAATGTCTCTTTACTGATGCATTGAAAGCTGCATTGTCATGCATTTATAAGTAAGAACTGGCAGTCAAACTTTATATGTAAAAGTAATGCTCTTGATATTGACTTTAAAGAAAATAGGTTATTTAAAGTGAGTTTTGTTCTTCAAAATTATGGACATGCTCTAATATTACAAAAGAAACTTAAAAATGTTTAAACTGCCAATGTTCCATTAGTGGCAGTTTACAATTCAATCACAAGTTCAGGATTTTTAACTCACTCATATTTGTACTAAAAAAAATTTAAAATTCAGACAAGTGAGTCAGTTATATCCTAAACAAACTGTGGCACAGAAAATTCAAATAAGAAAAGATAGTCTATTTGATTTAAATGATTTCCAAAAGCTTTGAGAAAATGTTAATTTGTTAATACCTCACCTTAAGCTTGCCACTGGAGAACTTAAAACTCTGTTTGGTAGTCTCAAAGGGAATGCAAATCCTAATCCCCTGGACAACTAACTGATGAGGGATAAATAACCTTGCAAAAAGGTCAATTGCTGAATGTTTCACAGGAGTCCTTTGGCAAAATGGACCATTAATATAAATTCATATTTCTTCACCTCCAAGTAAAGTTTGAACACCCTATTATGAACCTGTTGCTATGTTAATACAAAATTGTAAGATAGAATCATAAAAATATTTTATAAAATAACTATATTCATTCCTTAGTCCAAACAGCAATTACATTGGTTATTGAAGAATATTAATATTTGGCCTATTGCATAGCAAACTTTTTAAGCAAATTTGATAATCATTATTCCAAAGACAAGTTTTTAGAATTTGCCTCTATGCATATTTTTGTAAATATATGCATGCAGCCAATAACAAATAAATTTATTACATTTATAAACAGCTCCTCTAATGCTAGAGAAATATATATGATTAGATCACATATTTATTCTCTTAAATTTTCTTCCTGCTTCACAAATCATTAAATTATATGCTATAACCACTGTTTTTTAAAATGTTAAATAATCAAGCTTTTAATTTGTAGACTGATGATTAAAATAGATAGCTCATGGCTTACAATTGCAAAAAATTATATTTTTTTAGATAATGCTAATTTTCAAATTTTATGCAAATATACAGCTTAATATAAGAAGCACGTACTGTTTCTTGCTTTTAGAACCCTTAAAATCTCACACTAGATTGTCTTAATGAGGACAATGCCACAGCAGATTTACATATCAGGCAGATTATAGACTTTACACAAGAACAATTAGTCAAACGATCTCAGTCTTTACATCATCAAAATAATAATAACTTAAGACAATAATTTGATATTTCTAAAAAATATACAAGTCAAATTATAAAGAGTTGTCCTCAGTGTCCTCAATTTCTTCATGTACCACATAATAGTGTTAATCCTTGAGGACTCATACCTAATCAAGTCAAACAGATGTAACTCATATTTCTAATTTAAAAAATTAAAAATATGCATATGACTATTGACAGCTCTTCAAGTTTTCTAGTCACAACTGTTTTAACAGGAGAAGCAACTAAAAATAAAATTATGTTGTTTTTCTATACTAGATGTTTCAAATAAAATTAAGACAAATATAACTTACTATTATAGTCAGTCATTTAAGATGTTTTGTTAACAATTTAATATTAGTCATATTACTAAGATTCTTTATAATCCTCAAATACAAGATATTGTGGAACAGGCCCATGGAACTTTAAAACAATATTTTTATAAATAAAAGAGGGGAGAATCATATCTCTGTACACCACAAAATTTTTAAAATTTCAATGCCAAGGAACTCTCTGAGTGTGGGGAAGAGGGCATGTTTGTGCTTTTTCTGCAGGATGTCGAAGGAGCATGCTAGCTGCCAGAGTATGCTGATCATTGAAAATGGCCGCAGTCCTTGACACCTTTAGATGCCTCCTACTAATGCTGACACTACAGACATCTGCAGATTCAATATCCCCCTGCAAAATTTTTATGTCTTCTAAACATTTCAGAAGAGAGAGACATACATTATTTTTGCCCTTTGTAATCAGCCTTTCCCTGACTACCTCTGTGGTGGCCACTGGATTGCCAGGTGGATCACTGGGGCATTCTATTACAATCACCAATAAGTTAGCTGAACAATTTTAATTAGCTATAAAGGCTTCTGTTGAATCTCTCGCTTCCCTGCAAAGGCAAATAACCTCACTTGCCCAAGTTACCTTGCTGAATCGCAGTGCCTTAGACCTTCTCACAGCTGAGAAGGGTAGAACCTGCCTTTTCCTTAAGGAAAAATGTTGCTATTATGTTAATGAATCTGACCTAATAGAATTACAGGTGCATCCACTCTATATGCTAAGTAAAGTTCTTCAGAGACAGAATTTTCTAGAGCTGCCACTGATTGGTAGCCTGTTTTCCCTCCTGATGCCTCTTGTTAGGCCTTTGCTTATATATATATATATATATATATATATATATATATATATATATATATATATATATATGATTTATTAGACAGCAGGTTGACTCTGTGGCATTCAAAACCATACAGATACATTATCATCAACTAGATTTGGCTGACAGAGGCCTGGCTGAACCATGCGATGACATCATCCCCATGAGGGATGCATAGAAACTTAGAACTATGCACGCTGGTTCAGCACGGCATGAACTCAGTGTGGGCACCTGCAAGGGGTGTAGAGCAAGGCATTGCAGGGGGAGGACCCAATTGTCCGCTTCTGAGTCATCCCTCCTCCCCCCCACCCTGTGATGCACACCTGATCTGCATAGGGGTTGGTGTTGGTCCTCAGACCACTCTACATTATGTGGGGTCTCCCACCAAGATAGGCTCTGCCACTCCTCTCCAGCAGACATCAAGAGCCGCCTAAGATGTGGGAAGAACAATCCTCTGTTCCCCATGAGAGGGATCAGGTCAATGCTTCCCCCTTTTTTGGTTAATGCCCACTCATGCATCATGAGACCTAAAGAGGTCCCCTTTCTCACCAGCCTCACAAAAATTAAATAAAAAGGGAGGAGATGCTGGGAGCCAAACTAACCTTACTTTATGTTTAGAGTTCATTTTAAAGATAGCCTTAGGTTTTGACTTCTCCTCAGCTACAGACCTTAGATAAATCGGGTAGTCAATGGTCACTTTGCCCTCCCAGAAGAAGAAAACTTCTTACAAGTGCCAGAGACTCACCTTAGCAGATTGCCTGGGCTACATGGACTATCCCACTAACTCATTTCTTCCCCTGCCTGTATAAATTCCCCGAGAAAACACAGTTTGGGGGACCTTGAACAAAGTTGGTCTTGGCCTTCTTCTTCATGTCTCCAGTCCCTGTTTCTCTGTTTTCTCTCCTAGGGTTTTGTTAACCCCTGCAGGCCGGGGCTTTATATATATACAATGGAGTGCTATTCAGCCATTAAAAACAATGAATTCATGAAATTCTTAGACAAATGGAAGGAGCTGGAGAACAACATCCTAAGTGAGGTGACCCAGTCTCAAAAGAACACCCATGGTATGCACTCACTGATAAGCAGATATTAGCCTAGAAGCTTGGAATACCCAAGACACAGTTCACATATCAAATGATGCCTAAGAAGATGGAAGGAGTGGTTCCTGATACTGGAAAGGCTCAGTGCAGCAGTTTAGTGGAATACCAGGACAAGGAAGTGGAAAGGAGTGGATTGAGGAAAAGGGGGAGGAAAGAGGGCTAATGGTACTTTTGGGGAGGGGGAATCCAGGAAAGGGGAAATCATTTGAAATGTAAATAAAGAATATATCAAATACAAAAAAAAGAAAAAGAAAAGTGTTTTCTACTTTTATTCTCCACAGAGGTTTATTCAGTACCATGGGAAGTCAATTTCCTCTTAAATTTAAATAATTCTGTAACTTTACTACAGTATTTACTTGTAAGATTGCTAATACAGTAAAAACAATCCATATATTATATACTTCAAACATGTGTTCTGAGATCCTGTTAATTTATTACTTTCCTCTTTTATATTTTTAATGAATTATGTAATTGAAAATATCAATTGTTCTTTCATGTTCATTTTTTTCTCATTGCATTTTTTATTGGATATATTCTTTATTTACATTTCATTTCCCTTTTCCTGGCTCCCAGCCTCCCAAAGGTCCAATATGCCCTTTTCCCTCTCCCTGTTCCCCCATCCTCCCCTTAACATTTCCCTGTTCTGGTATTCCCCTACGCTGATGCATTGGACTTTCCAGATCTAGAGTCCATTCCCTCCTTGTTCTTGGGCATCATTTGGTATGTGGATTGTATCTTTAGTGTTCCAAGATTCTAGGCTAATATCCACTTATCAGTGAGTGCATACCGTGGGTATTCTTTTGAGACTGGGTTATATCATTTAGTATGATGTTCTCCAGTTCCATCCATTTGTCTAAGAATTTCATGAGTTTATTGCTTCTAATGGCTGAATAGTACTCCACTGTTTATATATACCACATTTTTTGTATCTATTCCTCCATTGAGGGACATCTGGGTTCTTTCCAGCTTCTGGCTATTTATAAATAAGGCTGTTATGAACATAGAGGAGCAGGTATCCTTATTACATGCTGGGGAATCTTCTGGGTATATGCCCAGGAGTGGTATGGCTGGGTCCTCCAGAAATATCAAGTCCAGTTTTCCGAGGAACCAGCAGACTGATTTTCAGAGTGGTTGTACCAGCTTGTAATCCCACCAGCAGTGGAAGAGTGTTCCTCTTTCTCCACATCCTCACCAACATCTGCTGTTTCCTGACTTTTTAATATTAGCCATTCTGACTGGTATGAGGTGAAATCTCAGGGTTGCTTTGATTTGAAATTCCCTAACGAGTAATGATGTTGAACATTTCTTAAGGCACTTCTTTGCCATTCGAAGTTCTTCAGATGAAAAGTGTTTGTTTAGCTCTATACCCCATTTTTGATAGGGATATTTGGTTTTCTGGGGTCTAACTTCTTGAGTTCTTTGTGGACATTTGATATTAGCCCTTTGTCAGATGTAGGGTTGGTGAGGATCTTTCCCAATTTGTTGGTTGCCAATTTGTCCTTTTGACAGTGTCTTTTGCCTTACAGAGACTTTGTAATTTTATGAGGTCCCATTTGTCTATTCTTGATCTTAGAGCATAAGCTATTGGTGTTCTGTTCAGGAATTTTCCCCCTGAGCCAATGTCCTCAAGGGTCTTCCCCAGTTTCTTTTCTATTAGTTTCAGTGTGTCTGGTTTTATGTGGAGGTCCTTGATCCACTTGATGTTGAGCTTAGTACGAGGAGATAAGTGTGAATCAATTATCATTCTTCTGCATGCTAACCCCCAGTTGAACTAGCACCATTTGTTGAAAAGGCTATATTTTTTTCCACTGGATGTTTTCAGCTCCTTTGTCTAAGATCAGGTGGCCATAGATGTGTGGGTTCAATTCTGGGTCTTCGATCCTATTCTGTTGATCCACCTCCATGTCAATGTACCAATACCATGTAGTTCTTAACACTACTGCTCGGTAGTATTGCTTGAGGTCCAGGATACTGATTCCCCCAGAAGATCTTTTACTGTTGAGAATAGTTTTAGATATCCTGGACTTTTTGTTATTACAGATGAATTTGAGAAATGCTCTTTCTAACTGTATGAAGAACTGAGTTGGGATTTTGATGGGGATTATGCTGAATTTGTATATTGCTTTTGGCAAGATTGCCATTTTAACTATATTAAATGCCAACCCATGAGCATGGAAAGTTTTTCCATTTTCTGAGGTCTTCTTCCAATTCCTTCTTCAGAGAACTGAAGTTCTTGTCATACAAATCTTTCACTTGTCTGGTTAGAGTCACACCAAGATACTTTATATTGTTTGTAGCTATTGTGAAGGGTGTCATTTCCCTAATTTCTTTCTCAGCCTGCTTATCCTTTGAGTATAGGAAGGCTACTGATTTGCTTGAGTTGATTTTGTAACCAGCCATTTTACTGAAGTTGTTTATCAGCTCTAGGAGTTCTCTGGTGGAGTTTTTTGGGTCACTTAATTTTACTATCATATCATCTGCAAATAGTGATAGTTTGACTTCTTCCTTTCCAATTTGTATCCCTTTGACTTCCTTATGTTGTCAAATTGCTCTAGCCAGTACCTCAAGTACTATATTGAAAAGATATGGTGAGAGGGGACAGGCTTGCCTAGTCCCTGATTTTAGTGGGATCGCTTCAAGTTTCTCTCCATTTACTTTGATTTTTGCTACCAGTCTGCTGTATATCACTTTTATTATGTTTAGTTATGGGCCTTGAATTCCTGTTTTTTCTAAGACTTTTATCATGAAAGGATGCTAAATTTTGTCAAATGCTTTTTCAGCATCTAATGAGATGACCATGTGGTTTTTTTCCTTGAGTTTGTTTATGTAGTGGATTGCATTGATGGATTTCCTTACTTTGAACCATTTCTGCATCCCTGAGATGAAGCCAACTTGATCATGGTGAATGATCATTTTGTTGTGTTCTTGGATTCGTTTGGCAAAAATTTTATTGAGTATTTTTACATAGATGTTCATAAGGGAAATTGATCTGAAGTTCTCTTTCTTAGTTGGATCTTTGTGTGGTTTTGGTATCAGTGTAATTATGGCTTTGTAGAATGAGTTGGGTAGAGTTCCTTCTGTTTCTATTTTGTGGAATAGTTGGAAGAGTATTGGTATTAGTTCTTCTTTGAAGGTCTGATACAATTCTGCACTAAAACTGTCTGGTCCTGTGCTTTTTTTTTTTTTTTTTTGAAGTCTTTCTATGACCCCTTCTATTTCTTTTGGGGGTTATGGGACAGTTTAGATGATGTATTTGATACTGATTTAATTTTGGTATTAGGTATCTGTTTAGGAAATTGTCCTTTTTCTCCAGATTCTCCAGTTGTGTGGAGTATAGGTTTTTGTACTAGGATCTGATGATTTTTTGAATTTCCTCCGTTTCTGCTGTTACACCTCCTATTTCATTGCTAATTTTGTTAATTTGGATACTGTCTTTGTGCCCTTTGGTTAGTCTGGCTAAAGGATTATCTATCTTGTTGATTTTCTCAAAGAACCAGCTCTGGGTTTGGCTGATGCTTTGTATGGTTCTCTTTGTTTCAACTTGATTGATTTCAGCCCTGATTTTGATGAATTTCTGTCTTCTACTCCTCTTGTGTAAATTAGCTTCTTTTTGTTCCAGGGCTTTCAGGTGTGCCATTAAGCTGCTAGTGTATGCTCTCTCCAGTTTCATTTTGGAGGCACTCAGGGCTATGAGTTTTCCTCTTAGCACTGCTTTCATTGTGTCTAAGGTAGTGTTTGTCTTTGGCCCTGATGTGTGTTTCCTGTATGCAGCAAAATGTAGGGTCTTCTTTCTGTATCTAGTCTGTTAGTCTATGTCATTGGGGAGGGGGGATTGAGTCCATTGATGTTAAGAGATATTAAGGAATAGTGATTATTACTTCCTGTCATTTTTGATGTTATTTTTGTTTTTGAGTAGTTATCTTCTTTTGAGTTTGATGGAAGAAGGTTACTATCTTGCTTTTCCTCCTTGTATTGGAATTTTCCTCCTATTATCCTTTGTAGGGCTGGGTTTATGGAAAGATATTGTGTATTTGGTTTTGTCATAGAATAACTTGGTTTCTCCATCTATGGTGATTGAGAATTTTGCTGGGTATACTAGTCTTGATTGACATTTGTATTCTCTTGGAGTCTGCATGAGATCTGCCCAGGATCTTGTAACTTTCATGGTCTCTGGTGAGAAGTCTGGTGTGATTCTGCTAGGTCCTCCTTTATATGTTACTTGGCCTTTTTCTCTTACTGCCTTTAATATTCTTTTTTTTTTCTTTTTAGTACGTTTGGGGTTTTGATTATTATGTGATGGGAGGTATTTCTGTTCTGTTCCAGTCTGTTTGGAGTTCTGTAGGCTTCTTGTATATTCATGGGCATTTCTCTCTTTAAGTTAGGGAAGTTTTCTTCCAGAATTTTGTTGAAGATATTTTCTGGCCCATTAAGTTGTCGAACTTCACTCTCCATCTATACTTACAATCCTTAGGTTTGGTATTCTCATTGTGTCCTGGATTTCCTGGATGCTTTGGGTTACAAGCTTTTTGCATTTTGCAATTTCTTTTCCTGTGGAATCAATGGTTGCTGTGGTATCTTCAGCATCTGAGATTCTTACTTCTATATCTTGTATTCAGTTGTTGATATTTGCATCTATGATCCATGATTTCTTCCCAAGGTTTTCTATCTCCAAAGTTTCTCCCTTTGTGATTTCTTAATAGTTTCTACCTCTGTATTTAAATCCTGGATGGTTTTGCTCAGTTCCTTCACTTGTTTGTTTTTTTTTTTTTTCATATAATTCTTTAAGAGATTTTTGTGTTTCCTCTTTCATGACTTCTGCCTATTGACTCAATTTCTCCTGCATTTCTTTAATTGATTTTTTTTATTTCCTCTTTATTGGCTTCTGTCTGTTGACCCATATCCTCAAGGATTTCTTTAAGTGATTTCTGTGTTTCCATTGTAAGGTCTTCTAACCTATTCATGTTCCCCTGCATTTCTTTAAGAGATTTGTTTACATCTTTTTTTTGTGTTCCTTTAGCAGCATCATGACCAGCGCTTTTAAATCCAAATCTTGTTTTTCGGGTGTGTTGTGGTATCCAGGACTTGCTATGGTTGGAGAATTTGGTTCAGATGCTGCCATATTGCATTGATTTTTGTTAGCAATTTTCCTATGTTTGCTTTTTGCCATCTGTTCATCTCTGGAGTTAGTTGGTCTTGTTGTTACTGGTTGGTGTTTGAAGGTCCTGTGAGCCTGGCATTTGGCATTGCTGTTGCTGAGGGCATCCATTATTCCTGAGGTGGAAACGGGAACCATGGGTCTCTGAATTATTTCCTCAGCTCTGCTGGGTCAGACTCAAGTCTCCTTCTGGCTTGTTGCTGGGCACATAACTGGCCTCCTGCCTCCTGGTTTGCCACTGGGCTTGTAGTTACCCTCCTGCCCCTCTTGAAGATGGTGCTGTTATGGCCGAGGGTGTCCATGATCCCGAGGTGGAAACCAGAAGGCTTCTGCCACAGGGCTCTGAATTACCACCTCAGCTCTGCTGGGCTGGACTGGACTCAATTCTCCTCCCAGCTTGCTGCTGGGGAGTAACTTACCTCCTTCCATCTCCTCCTGGTTTGCTGCTGGGAGAGTAGCTGGCCTCCAACCCAGCTTGTTGATGGCAGTGTTGTGGCTGAGGGTGTCTGTGATCCCAAGGCAGAAACCCTCATGTTCTTTTTCCTTGCCTGATTTATATAAAGTAATTTTATTTCTCTACTTTGAAAGTAATGAGATTCTGTAGAATTTTATCTGATAAAACATTATATCTGTTTTCACTGTAAACAAGATCTATGTGTAAGTAAATTTGGAATTTGAAGAGAAAATATCATAATTCCAAAAGTAGATGAGAGTTTATAAATATAATGAATTAATGAGTCAATGCATACATGCATGATTAAATCAATAAATTTTCTGTGCCTTTGTTTTTGACACAAATTAGAAAGTCACTTATTCATTGTTCAAAATGAATATGTGAATCAAACACATTTCTTTAAAGAATGTCCCATAACAAACATGATGGCTTCATACTTGCTATATAGTGTTTGTTTGAACTCTTGAATCTCTTACTTCTGCTTCTTTATTTCTTAGATCGCATGTCTCTACTGCCATGCCAGGTATACAATGAATGATTTCGTCTCGTATTATTTCTTTCCAAACAGAGACAGAGAACAGTCACTTTATGTAATACAAAAGAAAGGTTTGCTCTAAAATTATTACATATCAGGAAAATATAAATAACAAGGTTTTTTGAGAAAGAATATTTATAATGGCTAAATAATTTCCCAAAGTGCAAACACCATTGTATCAAAACAATGTGTTACTGATGAATTTCACTTAACATTGTTAGAATTCTATCTAAAATGTTTCACAGGAAAGGCTGATGAAAATGGACTTAAGTTTTAATTAATAATTGGAAAACTATATGCTTTTTATGCTTTTTTAAATGTGTTTTTAAATTTTGTTCAAATATACATATATATATAATTGCAGATTTATGTCAGTTTAGGTCACATACTGTGAGTTAGGTCACATCAATTAGATGATTGATGGAAGGTTTTAGTACAAAACATTACTTTATAAATTTGGTAAATATATTTATTCATAAGCACTCAACTGTTCAAATAAACAATTAAGAAATTTATAACGCAAACTTCATAATTAAAATATTAAGATTCAGTAAATAAACACTGAATCAATAGTAAAATTCCTATTAGCCTATTATTAATTGAGCCATAATACTGAGTGCAGTAAACAATAATGGCAAATACTTGACAGCGTTGGAGAATCCTTCATGCTTAGATCATGTTGTTTGTAATAAATCCTGAGTTTGGGCAAACCATGCCCACAACAAACAAATAACCTACTTAGATATATTAATTAGTATTACAAGCCACTGATTTTCAGTAATGGTGGTAAAATGAGAGATCAGATTGCCTAATGTATTCATGTATTTCCTTCTGGTAGGGGAAAAATTCCATTCCCAGTGCCTCTGTTTACTTACTATAAAACTTGAGCAAGAAAAGTGTCACAATCAGCCTTGTTCTATAATTGACAGGTCATGATCTTGAACCCCTTTCTTCTTGAAAATTGTTTTGAGACATAATTTTCCCATATGGTTTTGCTAAATTGGGATCATTCTTTTTGACCCCTATTAACCTTTAATAAATTTCGGTTCACAGGCTATTTTCTTATAATCTATTTGAAGCACTCAAGATATGAATTTATAATTAATATTATTTTAGTTGTAGTAAACAATATATTATTTCAATAGGCAATACATTTCAGTGTCCCTTGTGTGGGGGCCTCATCTAGCCCTATAACATACAGAACCAGAATGAAAATGCTGCTGGTTTTTTTTTTTTTTTTTTTTACTTCCAACTTAAAGCTCTTAGATAAAAGAAACAACAACATTCAGGAGAAACCATTTAAGTGATGAACCTTAGCTTGCTGCTAAGTGTTGGGAAGGCATTGCAGTGTAGACTTCCTGTTCCTCAGCAAAGTCATGCAAAGGGACAGTTTAAGTTTCTAGAAAACTGTCAGTTCCTCCAGAGTTCAGCTCGTGATTCTAAATGCAGCATATGTTTCCCTGTAGATGGCCACATTTGAGAGCCTATGACAAAACTCACATAAAAGAAATGTGATATTCAGGAATGAATATGGTCTGAATAATTTACCAGCTACATATAGTTCTATAAAATATTAAAGGGACCATAGGGTATAATGAGAGTTCACAGAGATTCAGGCATGAGACTGGTCTGTTTCTTGCCCACTGGAGGATTGGTTGCAGTTGTACTTGAGTGTTATACTGGTGAGACAATAACTACAGTGGAGCTACTAATAGCTTTAATAAAAGTAAAACTAGCAAACTGACATCTAAACCATTAAAAAGCAATGAAGCTTAAAAGATTTAAACTTTCTGTGGAATACAGAACTGATGTCAAACCCTGCATCAGATATAACATTCATATTATTCAAACATTAATTGATTGACTACATTAACTGTAATAAACAAAATTGAAAACAAGCTGAAAGCATTGGAGAATTATTTCATTGTCTATTACGATTCATGCTGGGACTGTGTTATTTGTAATAAATCTTGAGTTTGGGCAGATCATGCCCATAACAATATAATTTTTAATGACATACCATTCTATTTACATTCATTTTTTATTTGTTTAAAAGAAAAAAATCATTGCTTAATTTTTTTTCTAAGAAAAAATAATCCATGCAAAGAAAACACAAATTCCAGAAACCACAAAGGAAATTCTGCAAACTCAAACCTAGTAAATACGTACACATTTTTCTTTAAAAAGAGAAATTCTAGAGCAAACTATGCTAAACTATAAAATCAATTATTACAGGGGGTGATAAATTGTTGACTTTGATCTTTTACCTACTGCTATATTTGAGCTCTTTATAATTAATAAAGTCTGTCTACATGTACTGGCTGGTTTTATGTGTCAACTTGACACAGGCTGGAGTTATAGGAAAAGGAGCTTCAGTTGGCGAAATGCCTCCATGAGATCCAGCTGTGGGCATTTTCTCAATTAGTGTTCAAGTGGGGGAGGGCCCCTTGTGGGTGGTACCATCTCTGGGCTGGTATTCTTGGGTTCTATAAGAGAGCAGGCTGAGCAAGCCAGGGGAAGCAAGCCAGTAAGGAGCATCCCTCCATGGCCTCTGCATTAGCTCTTGTGTCCTGACCTGCTTGAGTTCCAGTCCTGACTTCCTTTGGTGATGAACATCTGTGTGGAAGTGTAAGCAGAATAAACCCTTTCCTCTCCAACTTGCTTATTGGTCATGATGTTTGTGCAAGAATAGAAACCCTGACAAAGACACTACATTTAAATAACTGCATTATGAATAAGAACTGTTTGTCACACAACATATTCTCTGTAAATGATATTGGTCTTAATATTTGGAGTTTTTAAAAACCATAGATTTCCAAACATTTGATAATTACTTTAGATCAAGAACATTGTATTTTTCTTAACTTATCCAAAATTTTCATGTTTCTAGTGATTTTCATTGTTATTTTCTTTCTTAAAACATTTTCATCTAAGGGTTCCTGTCTTTACAAGGAAGCCACTGTTGTGAATTATAAAGCACTTTCCATCCTAAAAAGAAGAATCAGGCATGATTTTTAATGAACAGGCTTCTTCCTATAATACAGTGGATGTGTTTTTATTTCAGAAGCATACTACAGCGAAGTTATCTAACTGTTCAATCTTTCATAATGAATAGTTTTCAGATAAACAGAGAGAATGAGGTGGGCTATCCAAGTATACTTCAGAGGCAAAAGAAATTAAAAGATTTATAAAATCTGTTCCTGGATGAAGCAAATGTGGTATTAGTATACAGATTTGCTAGTAACATCCACAGTGTAAATTCAGCTTCATATTTAAACTTACTTTCTCATGGTGAGTTTAAACATAGTATTTTGCATGTTACTGACTTTTGTTTTCATTTCTCAATTCTCAGGCATGTTGGTGCACACCTTTAATCCCAGGTCTTGGAAGGCAGTGTCAGAAGTACCTGTGAGTTCAAGGCCACCCTGGTCTATAGAGCAAGTTGCCTGGCAGCCAGGACTACAAAGAGGCATCCTGTTTCATTGCTTTAATCTATAAATTCATGAAATGCTTCTCTGTAAATGTAAACAACTTGAATATTTATACCACCCATCAAGTGAGGAATGATTAATATCTTAGTATGTCAATAGGAAATTATAATTTAATTTTGTCATCAATTAGTAGTCTATGAATTATATTATCCAACATAAATGGGTTTGCTAGTATTGAAGTTGCACATTAATATAATGGTTCCACAGAGGAGATTGTCTCAGAGACAGTGAAATTTTGAAAAAGATTTCAGTCTTCAAGTATGTAATACATCTCAAGTCATGAGATAGTAGAGTTGATATTCATTCCATGCTCACTTTTATCTTCCATTGGAGAAACAGAGGTCTATGGAAGTTAATGGAACTTGCTTAAACTCTCCAGGTTGATTGAGATCCGATTGAGATTGGATGAAGTTTAGGGGTCCTGAAAAAATGAAAATGAAAGCTGACATTTCTGAATGAAAGTATAAATTAAAACGAGAAAATCACTCACAGCATAGAGGTTTTAAAATATTTACATGCTCAGCACTCGATTTTGTCAAAATATTTATTCTTTATAAGTGAGAATTAAACAAGATAATTATGAGTTTTGTAGTAAGTGGACTGCTAAGCATCACATTCTTTTCGGATTCATTCTGAAAGGTTAGCATCATTGCACAGGTTTTTCTTTGATAAACTCAGAACTCACAGTTACAGTCAATTGCTACCACAGATCCAATTACCACAACTCCATTTTCATCCTTTCTTTCACTGTTAAGAAGAAAGTCTAACTGTCAAGCTGACCTGTACTGTTCCTTAGCAGCAGGAACTGGCCTCTCAAAATTATCAAACCCATCTTCCATTTTTAAATATAATCTCAAATGTGAGTTTCAACAGAAAAGAAGCATTTTTCTTCTTATTTTTCTTTTGCCTAATCCATGTGCCTCATCCCTGGTACAGAAATGATTTTGATTTAACAGATGTACATATAGAATTCTCATAATAAATGGGTGGATGCTAATATTTATATATGCCTTCTCTTTTTTTCTGATAAATCATTTCCCTTTCTTTCATACATGCATGTGGGTGTCATTTCAAAGCTTTTTGTATGAACTGTAAACCAGGGTTTAAATTTTGAGCTTTGCAAATGATTTATGGATCATAACCCAAAATAGCTTCCAAGGGTTTCTGCTGGGCCAGACTTGCTCAGTTCAGGATAAACAGGTGCAATTGCTCCCTCACATGTTGGTTTCATTGATTTAACCTTTAAAAAGTCATTTTGTAATATTTCGAAACTTTCGCATTGCTTGAGAAAAAATTTTAATCATGTCACTAGGTTATCACATTTAAAATACATTTTTCCTAATGTGATTTATAATATTGTACATGCCCATAATGTATAATTTATTAGAAATGGTTGAAGATTTTATGCAGGTCATACAACTTCTTTCCTAAATCTTGAATGGACATAGAGATTGATTGTGGAGAATAGACAAGTTGCCAGGAATATCACCCTGTCATGTAGAGGACATCACTCCCCTTCCATCTCAATCCATCACTCTAATTATGCCATTTATAATCTTATGTGGACATTATGAGAGAAGAATCAAGAATCATTTTTCAAATCAACTTAATTTGCTCCCAAGTTTTTCCATTTACTGTTATCATTGTTGCTATTATTGCTATCAAAAATTATTTTTAACTTTGTTTAATAAATTATTAATTTACATTCCAAATGTTGTCTCTCTTCTAAGTCTCCTCTCCCAGAATTTATCACTCCACCCCCTCCACTTTGGCTTAAAGATCTTTCCACAATCACCCAACCCACCTCACCTACCCCCAACATACCTTTGTCTGGATCGTCAAGTCTCTACACAAGTAGGTGCATCTTCTACCTCTGAAGTAAGACAAGTTAGATCTCTGCAACTTATGTGCCAGGGGCACGGACCAGCCCATCTATGTTCTTTGCTTGGTGTCTTAGTCTCTGGGAGCTATGAAGGGTCTGAGTTCTGATTATTTTGGTTTTCTTATGGGGCTGCAATCCCCTTCATCTCATTCACCCATTCCTATGACTCTTCTATAGTAATCCCTGACCTTAGTCCAATGGTTGGCTATAAGAATCTGCATCTATCTCAGTCAGCTGCTGTTAGAACCTCTCAGAAAACAGTCATGTTAGGCTCCTGTCTACAAGTATAACATAGCATTAGTAATAGTGTAGTGTCAGGATTTGGTGCTCACCCATAGGATGAATCCCAAGGTGGGACAGCCACTGGGTGCCCTTTACTTCAGTCTCTGTTCAATTTTTGTCCATTAATTTCTGTTAGAAACAATTTTGGGTCAAAAATTATGAAGTGCTCTCTGCAGGTTCTATTGAAATAGAACCTCCACTGTTGAGCATTTTGTCTAATATCACAATTGAGTCCTGGAAGCCTATCATGGAAAAAAGAAAGTCTTGGAGACTTTCTAGAGGTTCCTCCACCACTAGCCCCTGCAGTGGTATATTTCCATTCATTTTCCTGGCCCTCCGAGCTCTCCTGTCTCCCCCATATATTATCCTGCTCTCTCCCTCTTCCCACTCCCACCCAGGTCCCTCCCCTACATATCATGATTATTTTCTTCCCACTTCTAAATGTAAGTGAGAATGCTTCAAATATTATTTCATAATGAAATACTTTGCAACCTTCAAGAACTCTTCACTGAACATTGGCTTAAGAATATGTGATAAGAGTCTTATTATTCTCGTTAATGGCACAAAGCCCTACAATATATATTAAGCTTAGAAATCTATAAGTACAAGGCTGAGGTCAAAACGTGATGATGAATTCTTGCTGAATACCATCCCTGCTTAGAATATCACTTGTCAAGAGGCTGTGAATACGTTTAATTATGAATACCTTCTCACCCCTTTCCTTTATTTTAAAGGCACTAGAATGCAACCATTGAAGTTTTTCAGGGAAAGGCATTAAAGATAACTGCCTTCTAATACCTCTGCATCAACTCTTATCATCAGATAATTTTTCTTCTTAATGTATGACAAGTGGGATAACATGTTAATACATGGAGGCTTGGAAAGCACATTAATGTCACATCCATACCGCTGCATTAGCAACACTATTTCTTTTCATTTATTATTTTTTAAAACATTATTCTTCTTTATATATATTACATCCTGACTGCAGGTTTTCCTCTCTCTTCCCTTCCCATTCTTTCCCCACTTCCCATTCACACCTCATGTATTTATCTTAAGAAAGGGTCCGGGTTTCCAGGGACATCAATCAAACATGGGATTTCTTTTGAGCTAGTGTGTTCCATTATTTTTGCTGGTAATCATTGTCACACTAGGATGATAAAGACTTTAACAGGATGTGATGGTTGTGACAGATTTTAAGCAATTTCATTAAAAGGGTTATAAAATAACAGAATGTTCTTGAACTATGCAAATTACTGTTTAACATTAATAACTATATTCAAATAGGTAATTCATAAATTTTGGTAACACTTCTTTGGGGGTATAATTTAAAACATAAATCCTTAAAATGAAGTTAAGCAGGTTTTCCTGCTTCCTGTTTCTGTTCTACAATCTAAAGATTTAGTGTCTGGTCTACATATATCCATTCCTGGAGCCTCCAGAAGGAGCTGTACTCTGTCAGCTCCTTAGTTTTAGATAAACAGAGCCACTGAGCCACAGAGTAGTAAGACAATATAGTGCTTTAAACAGCTTGTATGTGAGGATTTATCACAGCAAAGCAGAAGTAGTAAACTGGCATAGCCATCCCTGTAGAAATTTCAGAACAATACTCAATTTTCTGGGCACAAATTGAATAACCTATCAAAATCTTCACAGCATAGTAAAATGTGCTTTGATTGTAAAGTGTGGATGCAAAACTAGGTAAGTGGAAGTAGGTAATGAAGTAGATAGAAAAAAATGCATGCTCACTCAGTGGACTTTAATTTTCAGCATGATGCTTTAAATACTGATGTGACATGGTAAGCTCTTCATTATATGTGCATCAAAATTGATTTCTAGGACCCTTCTAAATGTATTGATAGAAAGCAAGGTTAAAGTAACCAATGCCAACTGAAACACTTGCATGTAATCTGATGAGAACAGTGTGCCCTTGCTCTGAATAATAGAAAAAAAAAAAAACAGGATGGGGCAGTGGAAGAAGATATAGTAAATATAATTGAAACTGTGTATGGATCTAAAAATGAATGAATGACACACACTGTCAACTGCATTTTTAGTTTGACTGAATTAAAATGTGAAACCTTGGGGAACATACTGAAATCACACTCAAATGACAGGAGGCACAGCATTTGCTCATGAGACACTATGTTCCACACTGTAGTGGAGTGCACATTAGTGTCATTGTTGGATGTTGAAAATAGAATATCAAGAAATGGAGCATATGTGAGACTCAAGGATGGGGAGTTATCAGTGTCTCTTCAGTGGTTGTTGAGATCATTGTTTCCATGAACGTGAATGCAGTTAGGTTGGAGGTAATTGGTTGACCATAATGACCACACATATGAAACAGAGAAAGAAGAGAGTTGGTTATATGATATTTGAATTCATGTAATTTCTTATATATCTTCATATCTATTTAATTTTCTACCTTCTTGGGACATTCTTTATCTTTAGCATTTTGGTATAATTAATTAAATGATTTTAATTGATTTTAAATTTTATTAACATAAACTTATTTCCCCCATTTACTTTTCTCCTTCCAAACCCTATGTTCTTCTATCTATGAAATTCACTGGACTCTTTTTCTTTTATTTAACTCATATATATATATATATATATATATATATATATTTGTGTTTGTGTATATACATGTATATACTCATATATGTATACATGCATGTATACATATATGTATACATATATGAGTATATACATGTATATATAATGACTCATAAATGCAAAAATATAATCTGTTGAATCCATTGAATGCTTCAATGAATCAATTGAATGTTGAATCCATTGAATTGTACATATACCCATTTTTGGAGACTGAACATTGAATATCAAGAAATGGAGCATATGCCAAATGCAAGGACACCCTCATTTGTAAAAGAAACCTTACTAAAGCTTAAAGCACACATTACACCTAACACAATAATTGTGGGTGACTTCAACACTCCACTCTCCTCAATGGACCGATCAGGAAAGCAGAAACTAAACAGGGACACAGTGAAACTAATTGAAATTTTTGACCAATTCGATTTAACATATATATATATATATATATATATATATATATATATATCATTTCATCCTAAAGCTAAAGAATATACCTTTTTCTCAGCACCGCATGGTACCTTCTCCAAAATTGATCATACAATTGGTCACAAGACAGATGTCAACAAATACAAGAAGATTGAGCTAATCCCATGCCTCCTATCCCTATCAGATCACCATAGAGTAAGAGTGGTCTTCAATAGCAACAAAAACAACAGAAAGCCACATAATGAACAATACTCTACTCAATGACACCTTGGTCAAGGGAGAAATAAAAAAAGAAATCAAAGACATTTTAGAATTCAATGAAAATGAGGTACAACCTAACCAAATCTATGGGACACAATGAAAGCAGTGCTAAGAGGAAAACTCACAGCTCTAAGTGCATCCAAAAAGAAACTGGAGAGAGCATACAATAGCAGCTTAACGGCATACCTTAAAGCCCTGGAAGAAAAACAAGTTAATTCAGCCAGAGGAGTAGAAGACAGGAAATCATCAAACTCAGGGCTGAAATCAATCAAGTAGAAACAAAGAGAACCATGCAAAGAATCAACAAAACCAGGAGCTGATTCTTTGAGAAAATCAACAAGATAGATAAACTCTTAGCCAGACTAACCAAAGGACACAGAGACACTATCCAAATTAACAAAATTAGAAATGAAAAGGGGGACATAACAACAGAAACTGAGGAAATTCAAAAGATCATCAGATCCTACTACAAAGGTCTATACTCAAAACAACTGGAGAATCTGGAGGAAATGGACAATTTCCTAGACAGATACCAAATACCAAAATTAAATCAGCATCAATTAGATCAGATAAGTAGTCCCATAACCCCTAAAGAAATAGAAGGGGTTATAGAAAGCCTCCCAACCAAAAAAGTACAGGACCAGATGGCTTTAGGGCAGAATTCTACCAGACCTTCAAAGAAGACTTAACACCAATACTCTTCAAACTATTCCACAAAATAGAGACAGAAGGGACACTGCCCAACTCATTCTTTGAAGCCACAATTACGCTGATACCTAAACCACAAAAAGATCCAACAAAGAATGAGGACTACAGGCCAATTTCCCTTATGAATATTGATGCAAAAATACTAAATAAAATTCTTGCCAACCGAATCCAAGAGCATATCAAAACGATCATTCACCATGATCAAGTAGGCTTCATTCCAGGGATGCAGGGATGGTTCAATATAAGGAAATCCATCAATGTAATCCACTACATTAACAAACTGAAAGAAAAAAACACATGGTCATCTCATTAGATGCTGAAAAAGCATTTGACAAAATTCAGCATCCTTTCATGCTTAAAGCCTTGGAAAGAGCAGGAATTCAAGGCCCATACCTAAACATAGTAAAAGCAATCTACAGCAAACCAGTAGCCAACATCAAAATAAATGGAGAGAAACTTGAAGCAATCCCACTAAAATCAGGGACTAGACAAGGCTGCCCTCTCTCTCCATATCTTTTCAATATAGTACTTGAAGTTCTAGCGAGAGCAATTAGACAACATAAGGAAGTCAAAGAGAGACACAATGGAAAGGAAGAAGTCAAAGTATCATTATTTGCAGATGATATGTTAGTTTATTAAGCGACCCAAAAAACTCCACCAGAGAATTTCTACAGCTGATAAACAACTTCAGCAAAGTGGCTGGTTATAAAATTAACTCAAGCAAATCAGTAGCCTTCTTGTACTCAAAGGACAAGCTGTCTGAGAAAGAAATTAGGGAAATAACACCCTTCACAATAGCCAAAAACAACATAAAGTACTTTGGAGTAACTCTAACCAAACAAGCCAAAGATCTGTATGACAGGAACTTCAAGTCCTTGAAGAAAGAAATCGAAGAAGACCTCAGAAGATGGAAAAATATTTCTTGCTCCTGGATTGGCAGGATCAATATAGTAAAAATGGCCATCTTGCCAAAAGCAATCTACAGATTCAATGCAATCCCCATCAAAATCCCAACTTAATTCTTCATAGATCTAGAAAGAGCAATGCTCAAATTCTTCTGGAGCAACAAAAAACCCAGGATAGCTAAAACTATTCTCAACAATAAAAGGACTTCTGGGGGAATCAATATCCCTGACCTCAAGCAGTACTACAGAGCAATTATGTCTAAAACTGCATGGTATTTGTACAGCAACAGGCAAGTAGATCAATGGAATAGGATTCAATACCCAGAGATGAACCCACAGACTTATGGTCAATTGATCTTTGATAACGGAGCCAGAACCATCCAGTGGAAAAAAGATAGCCTTTTCAACAAATGGTGCTGGTTCAACTGGAGGTCAACATGCAGAAGAATGCGAATAGACCCACTCTTATCTCCTTGTACTAAGATCAACTCCAAGTGGATCAAGGACCTCCACATAAAACCAGACACACTGAAACTATTAGAAAAGAAACTTGGGAAGACCCTGGAGGACAAGGGCACAGGGGGAAAGTTCCTAAACAGAACACCAATAGCTTATGCTCTAAGATCAAGAATTGACAAATGGGACCTCATAAAATTACAATGTTTCTGTAAGGCAAAGGACACTGTCAGAAGGACAAAATGACAACCAACAAAGTGGGAAAAGATCTTCACCAACCCCACATCCGACAGAGGGCTAATATCCAATATATGCAAAGAAGTTAGACACCAAGGAACCAAATAACCCTATCAAAAATGTGGTACAGAGCTATACAAAGAATTTTCACAGAAGAAATTCAGATGGCCGAGAAACACCTTAAGAGATGTTCAACATCATTAGTCATCAGGGAAATGCAAATCAAAACAACCCTGAGAATCCACCTCACACCACTCAGAATGGCTAAGATGAAAAAGTCAAGAGACAACAAGTGCTGGCTAGAATGTGGAGAAAAAGGAACACTCCTCCACTGTTGGTGGGATTGCAAAATGGTAAAACCGCTCTGGAAATCAGTTTGGTGGTTCCTCAGAAAATTGGGCATGTCACTTCCAGAGGACCCTGGCATACCACTCCTGGGCATATACCCAGAGGATTCCCCTGCATGCAATAAGGACACATGCTCCACTATGTTTATAGCAGCCTTGTTTATAATAGCCAGAAATTGGAAGGAGCCCAAATATCCCTCAAAGGAGGAATGGATACAGAAAATGTGGTATATTTATACAATGGAATACTACTCAGCAATTAAAAATAATGAATTCATGCAATTTGTAGGCAAATGGTTGGATCTGGAAAATATCATCCTAAGTGAGTTAACCCAATCACAAAAGAATACACATGAAATGCAATCACTGATAAGTGGATATTAATGAGCCCAGAAGCCCTAAATACTCATGGCACAATTAGCAATCAAATGATTCCTAAGAAGAAGAAAGGAGAGGACCCTGAGCTTGAAAAGATCGGATCCAGTTTTGTAGACCCAGTACAGAGAAATTGTGGGAGGGGGGAATTATTGGGGAATAGTTGGGGGAAGTGGAATTATGGGACTTATGGGGAGGGGAACTGGGAAAGGGGAAAGCCTTTGGAATGTAAACATAGAATATAGAAAATAAAAATTTAAATAAAAAAAGAAATGGAGCATATGTCACACTGAAAAATGGGGAGAGATATCAGCATTTTTTCAGTGGTTGTTGAGTTCATTGTTTCCATGAAAGTGAATTCAGTTAGGTTGGAGATATCTCTATATCTCTATATCTCTGTATCTCTATATCTCTATATCTCTATCTATATATCTATATATCTATATATCGATCTCTATATCTATATATCTATATATATATATATTTACCATATATCTATATCTCTATATATCTATATATCTAGAGAAGGATTATGAGGCTGTTGGTGGGGATTCTGATGAATGCAAGGATGAGGAAGGAGAGGAATATTAAATTAAATGTCACAAAGGTGCTGTTTTCACAGGTAAGTTTATTTTGTTCCCTCATAGAAAGTTGTGGTCTGATCAGTTAATTTGTATGTGGCAATGTGCAGTCTCATACAGTTATTGAATTATGCATTAAATATGAATGATTTGTCAGAGACCCAAGCCATCCACTTCACTGATGTGTTTTAAACACAAGACTGTGTGTTTAAAAAATACTTAATGTGGTATCAAAATTTAGTTATCACGTCTAGAAAAGGAAAAGTGAACAGCATTATATTTCAGTGAGTAAATGGTGAGTAATATAAAAGATAATCCTCCAACAGTTATATGGACCAAGATTATCATGTAAATCAAAGGAGATTAAGATTCAGAAAGCCAAATATCTCACATCTTCCCATCAGTAATAATCTACTTTAAGCAAGCAAGAAAGAATCACATGAAATGAATAGGGGATACAGGAGAAGATAATGACAGCTAAAATGCACTCTAGGCATACATGAAAACATCACAGAAACAGTTCTGAAGAGGTGGCTCATGGTTTAAAACACTGGATACTGGATTAGTTATTTGGTCTGATAAACCAATGTCCAAAGCAATTTATAGAAGAACAATTTTACTTGGGTTAATGATGCCAGAGTAATAAGATTTCATAATGGCAGTGGGAAAGCAGGCAAGTTAGCAGGCATAGCAGCTGTAATAGCAAGTGGAGATCTCATATCTTTAACTATAAACACAAAATAGAGAAAACAACTGGTCAAGGTCTATTAAAGCCTATCTTCAGTGACATAATTCCTTTCTGAAGAACATATCTCCAAAACCTCTACAGATGATGCCAGGTTTTCACATACATGAGCCTGTAAGCAGTCTAAGCATCAAAATGCTCTTGCAGAAAATCTAAGTTCAATTTCCAGTATCATTTGGCTCCTTTCACACTGAATCCACATCTCAAGGGAACTGGATACTCTAATCTGGTCTTGATGACTACCCTACACATATGCAAATTCATGTACCCAAACAGAGACATACATACAGCACAACTTAACACACACACACACACACACACACACACACACACAAGAGGAGAGAGAGAGAGAGAGAGAGAGAGAGAGAGAGAGAGAGAGAGAGAAACATTCGCAGAAATGAAGATAAATCTTTAAAATTTCAAATGAAGCCCATTATTTGTATGATGAATATATATTTACCCAAAAGCCATCTTACCATTCGAAGTTAGTGGAGAATGGTGGGAGGAAAATTGTTCAGGCTAAAAGATTGGTCTTCAGGATGAAACAGGCATGTTACCATAAAGGATACAAATATCATTGAAGCCAATTATTACTTTCTATGCTGACAACTGATATCTGCCAACATAATTAAGATACAATCAAGTATGAAAGATGTTTTGAATGATCAAAGATTAAAAAGGACAGTCCTATTGACAATGTATACTGAATTCAGTGGCAGGTTAAAATATAAGGTGAAAGGAAGGACTAAAGAGTTTCATTTGGAATCAACAGTTTGGCAAAAACCCTTTTGAGACCTGTGATCCTTTATGAAGTATAAAAGCCACTTGTGGTTAATAGAGATTCCATTTTAATGCAATAAAACATTGCCCTTAAGATTTGCTGGTTGGACTATATTTCATAGTTAATCTATTTTAATCCATCAAATTTGAATATTCATTAAAACTTGTCAACAAGATAAATTGCAAATAGATAAGCCAGTTTGAAGGAGTGTTAATAAACAGCTGACACTGGTAAAAAAAATAACACAATGAAATTTATTAAATTAAGCTTAGATCCAATTAAAGTGATTACTACGAATGTCAATATTACTTCCCAAGTTACTTCTAAGTTCTTCAAGCAGCTTGAGATCAATCCCTGCTTGGAAACTGTGTTAATGTGTATAGTACATGATGCCTGTAGGAAGAAGATTTTATCATTATGGGCTATCTTATGAAGGAACCACTCAGGTTTATGTCTCTCTATTTGGTAATTTAGCTTTGGCAGCAGATGATGTGACTCTGAGTCTGTCTACAGTGAATAATTGAATGTCAAAAGTGGTTTAAATTAAATTCTGACAAAGATGAAATGGTTTGTGGGGAATCTAAATGTTTGTTGAGTTCTTTGTCTTCCTTTCAAGTCCTCTAAATGATTGCAAGCTTTTATTTGCTGTTGCAAGGAGTCTGTGTGCCATTTAGAATTCTATGGAGGAACTCCAGCCCCTTTACATCTGTTCTTCTGTTTTCTTTCAACAGCTTTAGTGTGTTGTAAGTGCAAAGTAAAGGAGCAGCAGTGAAGAGCTTCTGGCAGGATAGAATAATTAGTGTGAAGCTCATTTTATTTCTGTTGTGTTAACAGTTGTAGACATAGAAATTTGGGCTGGTTGGTGACTCTAAACTTCTTTATTTAAAGAAGATTTTGAAATCATATACACACACATTCACACACATATGTATATAATTTGAATATAATCTGTGTCGAGTAACAGTGCTACAGTGGTATGGCAGTGTTCTTGTATGTTATCAGCCCACATAACATCTTCTCCAATAATATTCAGTATTCAAATATGGAGATTAAATAGGAATAATAAAATGTTGTTTGGAATAGATATTGGTTTAAAAATGAAACATAAAGTATAGGTTAACATAAAGTAGGATTTAAATTATAACTTTATTACTACATGTTTATGTAATCCTGGACAAGTTCAGAAGTAATGAGCATCTATTTTCTCCTTTGTGATTCAGGAAATTCATTATGTGTAATAATTTAACTGAGAGATATTTACTATATTGTATTATGAAAGATTTGATCACTGAATGCAATACAAAGTGGAAAGCAAAACAGAGAGGCATCTGCTGTGATCAATCTTAATTTCTACTGGGTATAAAAAGCAAGAATGTGAAATATATTGCAAAATAGATAACTAGAGATACTAGAGATCACATAAAATAAAACAGATATGTACTTATGTGTGTATACCATGAAATAACAAGGAATTCTTCAGGGGTACATACAGTGTGTGTGTGTGTGTGTGTGTGTGTGTGTGTGTGTGTGTGAGAGAGAGAGAGAGAGAGAGAGAGAGAGAGAGAGAGAGAGAGAGAGAGATGATTGTGGTCATTTCCACAATAACAGAATAACAGCCAGGTGGATTGGCCCACTATTTGGTACATTATAGAAAGGGAACATGAAAAATATTTCAGATAAACATGTTAAAATTGACAATGTTCAGGGTAAATTAAGGTGTAAGGTGATAGACATGTAAAACATTGCTAAATTAATTGAAATATGGGATAGAAACATTTTATGATAGAATTGAAGATTTACGTGGATTTCTGATAAAATTGTAGAAAAATGTAGAAAAATATTTAGAATTAAAGATTATCATGGAAAATTTTATGTAGATATAATAATGGGAGGAATAAAGGTATTCCTAAGTTAATTAAAAGTGGAATTATAAACATTTTCTGATAAACTTGAAGATTTACATGTAAATATTGCTGATAAATTTATAGAATATATAGAAAAACATGTTAAAATTAAAGATTTTATGGAAATTATACAGATAAAATGATAGGCATTAGTCATCAGGGAAATGCAAATCAAAACAACCCTGAGATTCCACCTCACACCAGTCAGAATGGCTAAGATTAAAAACTCAAGAGACAACAAGTGATGGCGAGGATGTGGAGAAAGAGGAACACTCCTCCATTGTTGGTGGGATTGCAAAATGGTAAAACCGCTCTGGAAATCAGTTTGGCAGTTCCTCAGAAAATTGGGCATGTCACTTCCAGAGGACCCTGGCATACCACTCCTGGGCATATACCCAGAGGATTCCCCTGCATACAATAAAGACAATGCTCCACTATGTTTATAGCAGTCTTGTTTATAATAGCCAGAAATTGGAAGGAGCCCAAATATCCCTCATAGTAGGAATGGATACAGAAAATGTGGTATATTTATACAATGGAATACTACTCAGCAATTAAAAATAATGAATTCATGCAATTTGTAGGTAAATGGTTAGACCTGGAAAATATCATCCTGAGTGAGTTAACCCAATCACAAAAGAATACACATGAAATGCAATCACTGATAAGTGGATATTAATAAGCCCAGAAGCCCTAAAAACAAAACAAAAAAAAAACAAAACAAAAAAACAAAACAAAACAAAACAAAACAAAAAAAGGAAAGGGAACAAAGATGTTTCCTGTTTCCATGTTAACTATGGTCCAAATTATATTGGAATAGTAGCTTAAATTTTATATTTTTCAAAAAGCTAGAATTAGTCCTTATGCTTAATTGGAACTAACATAATAACATGAGGGTAGGTCTTCTTTTATAGTTTGAAAGCAATTTTTCATACAATTGAGAAACTTCTGACCTGTGTATTAAAGTATCGATATACTTTACACTATGTTTCTGATTCTGTACAAGATTATATCTTTACTTTTCTCATTTTACACACACACACACACACACACACACACACACATACATGCACAGACATATTCAAAACCAATAAAAATCTTATTGCCTCATAGAACAGAACATTGAAATGATATGTTATCCTTATAAATTGGAATTCTCCATTGTCATTAAAAATCATACTACAAATTAATATTTAATGGTTTGTGGATTGCTTGTCACATTTTAAATGTAAAAATTAAAAGTGTGATGTGAAATATGAAAAAAAGGCATTCTGATCACAGTTTCTTCTCTTCTAACTTCACCCAGTTCCTCCCCACCTCCTCAGCCACCCAACATCATGTCCTGTTTTCCAATACTCTTTAGAAATCAATTAGGAAAACAACAAAAAATAATTATCAAGAAAGGAAAAATACTAAATCCATACACACACACACACACACACACACACACACACACATACACATGCACAAATAGACACACACACGCACATGCACATGTGCGCACACACACATACACCACATCAGTCTTCTTAATGAAATGCATGGAAAGGTATGACTTTAACATAGAAATGGGACTCATAGCAATAACACATGCATGTATGCCTTGATGCGTAAAACAGGTACTGGTTGTATGTTAATTTTGTATAGAGCCACGTTGCTGAAATTGTTAATCATATTAAACATTGGTTTACTTATTTATTCTTTTGGTTTTCTTGTGTACAATATCACATTGTCTTTTTCTATTTGTTTTCCTCTAATTTTCTTTATTTACCGCTCTAGCTACTACATTGAATTGGAAAGGAATAGAGAAAGCAGACATCCATGAAAGTTTTCTGATCTCAGTAGCCATACTTTAAGATCAGTTGCATTTACATTAATGTTGGAATAATCTTTGTCACATGGATCTTATTATGTTGGGTCAATTTCTTTTAGTCCTTCTTCTTTAGGACTTTTATCATAAAAACACATGGAAGCTTTTTTTAAATGGTTTTATCATTACCTATTTAGATGATCATTTGATTTTTTGTCTTTGAGCACATTTTTATGATTAATTATATTTATTGACATATAGATTGAATCATATTTCTTTGATAAAGACTTTTTATCATAGTACATAATTTTGATATATTTCTATATTCAGTTTGTAAATATTTTATTTAGGTAATATAGACCTAGAAAGACAGATTAACTATTTTCTCTTTTAAATCTCAATATGTAAATTAGGCTCATGAAGCTCCCGTCTCACCTCAGAGTACTGGAATCACAATTGTATATCACTATGCCTCACTTGGTTTCCTAATATTTTGGTAATAATTTTACAATATAAATTATAAACTTGTTTACAGTTTCCTCCAATTATGTAGGCTTTACAGATTCAGTGTTAGTATCTTAGGTTTTTAGTAATATACATATTCTGAAATACTTTAAGTTTTTTTTCAAAATTTTGAAATCATAATACAACATAATTACAACATATCCCACTTCTCTTTGCTCTCTCCAAAACCTTTCATGTACTAACCTCCATTCTCACTTTTTTCAGCATTTATTTAAATTTATTTAAAAAAACTAATTTTATCAAAATATTTTCCATTTAATTTGGAGTCTTAAAATAAATAATTTAAGACCGTATTCTGAACCAGCCCAGAAGGTCCACTGCACTCTGAGCAGGAACAGTTGGTAAGAACCCTCCAGAAGTCCCACAGCTGCCTCTGGAAGTCCAATGGACTTTGGACACATCATCACCCAACCCCACCCAAATATCCCTCCCATTCTGCCTGGCCATTTCTGCTGGAGTGAACTGCTAGCTAGTCTATTCAACTGGAGATCCCATATCCTAAACCAGCCTAGAAGATCCACTACACTCAGAGCAGTTGTTAAGAATCCTCCAGAAGTTTCATAGCTGCCTCTGGGAGCTCAGTGGACTTGGGTAACATAATCACACAATCCCACCCAAATACCCCTCCCATTCTGCCTGGTCTGCCAGGGCAGATGGCCAGCTAGTCTGCTACCCTGGAGACAAAATATTCTGAACCAGCCCAGAAGATCCACTGAACACAGGGTAACTGACACTACTTCCTGAGACATCCAAGGATATCTTCTTCATACCAGACAACTGGCATCCCAGGAATTCTGCTACACACAAGACAACTGAGTAACTGAACACTGTTTGCCAGATTGTCTGCTCCCCTGAAGGTTCCACAGTTAGAAGGCATCCCAGAAGCTCCTCTGTACACAGGGCAACCTGGCAATAGACGCCACAGTCTAAAGACATCCTGGGGGCTCTGTAGGATGCAGGGCAACTGACCTGACAGATAGAAAGCCTTTCTAGAATTCTGATGCACACAGAGAAAGAGACACCACAGTGAGTAGACCTCCAGGAGAATAGCTTCACAGAGGACAACTGCCTGACTACTTCTCTGAAGATCCAACAGTATGAAGACCTCCCAGGAGATCTACTTCAGCCAGGGAAACAGACCAGCACCTTCTTTGCTCCTTTGAAGAGCCCACAGTTAGAAAGCCTCACAGATGGTCTGCCACAGCTAGGGCCCAAGGTCTGCACGGAGACCTGAAACAGCACAGTGACAAAAGAAACAGACTCCAGAAAAAGACACAGTAGCCAATGTAGTCATTAGCAGAATCCAGTTCTCCCACCACAGCAAGCCCTGAATACACCAGCACATCTGAAAATCAGGAAGCTGACCCAAAATTCTCTCTCATGAAGATAATAGAGTCCTTAGAGAAAATATAAATAATTCACTGAAAGAAATATAGGACAACACAATCAAACAGGTGAAGGAATTGAATAAAGCAGTCCATGACCTAAAAGTGGAAGTAGAAACAATAAAGAAAACACCAATGGAGGCAAACCTGGAAATGGAAGACCTAGGGAAAAGGTCAGTAATTACAGATGTATCACCAACAGAATACAAGAGATAGAAGAGAGAATCTTGGGTGTAGCGGACACCACAAAAGAGATTGAAACAACTGTCAAATAAAATTCAAAACATAAATACTCCAACTCAAAGCATCTAGAAAATTCAGGATACAATGGAAGACCAAATCTGAGAATAATCAGAATAGAGAAGAACTAACAATCCCAGCTCAAAGGACCTGAAATGTCTTCAAAAAAATCATACAATAAAACTTGCACAGCTTTAAAGAAAGAGATGACATAAAGGTACAAGAAACCTATACACCAAATGAATGGGACTAGAAAAGAAAACCCTCTGGTCACATAATAATTAAACACTAAACCCAGAGAACAAAAAAAGGAATATTAAAATTTGTAACGGATATATATATATATATATATATATATATATATATACCACAATTTTTTGCATCCATTCCTCCATTGAGGGACATCTGGGTTCTTTCCAGCTTCTCGCTATTATAAATAAGGCTGCTATGAACATAGTGGAGCATGTATCCTTATTGCATGCTGGGGAATCTTCTGGGTATACTCCCAGGAGTGGTATGGCTGGGTCCTCCGGAAGTATCATGTCCAGTTTTCTGAGGAACCACCAGACTGATTTCCAGAGTGGTTGTACCAGCTTGCAGTCCCACCAGCAGTGGAGGGACTCCACATCCTCGCCAACACCTGATGTCTTCTGAGTTTTAAATATTAGCCACTCTGACAGGTGTGAGGTGAAATCTTAGGGTTGTTTTGATATGCATTTCTCTAATGACTAATGATGTTGAAGATTTTTAAGGTGTTTCTCAGCCATCTGAATTTCTTCAGGTGAAAAGTCTTTGTTTAGCTCTGTACCCCATTTTTGGATAGGGTTATTTGGTTTTCTGGGGTCTAACTTCTTGAGTTCTTTGTATACATTGGATATTAGCCCTCTGTCAGATGTGGGGTTGTTAAAGATCTTTTCCCAATTTGCTGGTTGCTGATTTGTCCTTTTGACAGTGTCTTTTACCTTACAGAAACTTCGTAATTTTATGAGGTACCATTTGTCTATTCTTGATCTTAGAGTACAAGCTATTGGTGTTCTGTTCAGGAATTTTCCCCCTGAGCCAATGTCCTCAAGGGTCTTCCCCAGTTTGTTTTCTATTAGTTTTAGTGTGTCTGGTTTTATGTGGAGGTCTTTGATCTACTTGGACTTGAGCTTAGTGCAAGGAGATAAGAGTGGATCAATCCTCATTCTTCTGCATGTTGACCTCCAGTTGAGCCAGCACCATTTGTTGAAAAGGCTATCTTTTTTCCACTGGATGTTTTCAGCTCCTTTGTCGAAGATCAATTGGCCATATATGTGTGGGTTCAATTCTGGGTCTTCAATCCTATTCCATTGATCCACTTCCCTGTCACTGTACTAATACCATGCAGTTTTTAACACTACTTCTCTGTGGTATGTATATATATATATATATATATATATATATATATATATATGTATATACATACAATGGAATACTATTCAGCCATTAGAAACAATGAATTCATGAAATTCTTAGAGTAATGGATGGAGCTGGAGAACATCATACTAAGTGAGGTAACCCAGTCTCAAAAGAATACCCATGGTATGCAGTCACTGATAAGTGGATATTAGCCTAGAATCTTGGGACACCAAATACATAATTCACATACCAAATGATGTCTGACAAGAAGAAAGGAATGGACACTGGCGCTGGAAAGGATCAAAGCGTCAGTGTAGGGAAATACCAGAACAGGGAAGTGGGAAAGGGTGGATGAGGGCGCAGGGGGAGGGAAAAGGGCATGTGGGACCTTAGGGGTTGTGGGGAACCAAAGAAAGGGAAATGAAATGTAAATATAGAATATATCCAATAAAAAATAAAAAATAAAAAAAAATAAATACAATGTTCTAAGAACAACAACAAAAAAAAATTTGCAAGGGAAAAGGGCCAAGTAACACACAAAGGTAGACCTATCAGAATTATGTTGCTTAAGGTCTTGTGCTTTCCTCTTGCCATCTGGTTGTCTCTGGTGTTTTCTGGGTCTGTGTGTCTTTTGAATTCTGATACTTAGACCACAAAAGGACCTAACAAAAAAAGAGAACTTTAAACCAATCTCCCTTATGAATATCAATGTAAAAATACTCAATAAAATTCTTACAAACCAAATCTAAGAATACATCAAAACTGTCATTCATCATGATCAAGTAGGCTTCATCCCAGTAATGCAAAGTTGGTCCAATATATAAAAATCCATTAATGTCATCCACTATAAAACAAACTCAAACCAAAAAAAAAAAAAAAATCACATGATCACCTCCTTAGATTTAACAAAATTCTATACCCCTTCATGTCAAAAGTATTAGAGAGATGAGGAATTCAAGGCCCATACCAAAACATAATAAAAGCAATGTAAAGCAAGAAGAAACCAATTTCAAATTAAAGTGAGATATACTTGAAGCAATCCCACTAAAATTGGGGGCCACACAAGGGTGCCCACTCTCCCCAGATCTATTCAATGTAGTACTCAAAGTGCTACCTAGAACAGTAAGACAACATAAAGAGATCAAAGGGATACAAAATGCCTAAGAAGAAATAAGAAATAAAGGTATCACTATTTCCAGATGATATGACAGTAACCCCAAATATTCTATCAGAGAACTTCTCTAGCTGATAAACAGCTTCAGCAGAGTGGCTGGATATAAAATTACTCAAATGAATCTGTACTCTTCCTTTATATAAATAATAAATTTGCTGAAAAAGAAATTTCACCTCATACCTGTCAGAATGGCTAAGATAAAAACTCAGGAGACAACAGGTGCTGATTAGGATGTAGAGAAAGAGGAACATTCCTCCACTGCTGGTGGGACTGCAAGCTGGTACAACCACCCTGGAAATCAGTCTGGCAGTTCCTCAGAAAACTGGGCATAATACTATAGGAGGATCCAGTTATACCACTCCTGGGCATATACACAGAGGATTCCCAAGCATGTAATAAGAACACATGCTCCACTATGTTCATAGCAGCCCTATTTATAATAGCCAGAAGCTGGAAAGAACCCAGATGTCCCTCAACGGAGGAATGGATACAGAAAATGTGGTATATTTACACTATGGAATACTACCCAGCTATTAAAAACAATTAATTCATGAAATTCTTAGGCAAACATGTGAAACTGGAAAATATCTTCCTAAGTGAGGTAACCCAATCACAGAAGAACACACATGGAATGCACTCACTGATAAGTGGATAATAGCCCAGAAGCTCAGAATACCCAAGACACAATTCACATATAAAATGATGTCCAAGAAGAAAGCAGGAGAGGCCCCTGGTCCTGGAAAGTCTCAGTGTAGGGGAATGCCAGGACAGGGATGTGGGAGGAGGTTGATTGGGGAACAGAGTGAAGGAAGAGGGCTTATGGGATTTTCGAGAAGGGGGAACCAGGAAAGGGGAAACCATTTGTAATGTAAATAAAGTATATATCTAATAAAAAATCAGTATGCCAAAAAAAAAAAAAAAAAGAAAAAGAAAAATAGTGAAACAACTCCTTTCACAATAACCACAAATATTATAAAATATCTTGAGATAACTCTAACCAAACAAGTGAAAGATCTGTATGACAATAATGTCAAGTCTCTCAAGGAAGAAATCAATGAAGATCTCAGAAAATGGAGATATCCTCCATGCTCATGGATTGGAAAAATTAACATAGTAAAAATGGCCTTCCCAACCAGGGCAATTTATTAATTCAATGCAATCTCCATCAAAATCCCAACAAAATTATTCTATGATATGGAAAGAGCAATTCTCAAATTCATCTGGAAAGACAAAAAACAGAATAGCTATAACAAGCCTTAACAATAAAATAACTGGGCGAATCACCATCCCTGACCTCAAACTTAACTACAGAGCAATAGTGATAAAAGCTGCATCGTATTGGTACAGAGACAGGCACATTGATCAATGGAATGGAATGAAGACCCAGAAATAAAACCATGCAATTATGGACACATGATCTTTGACAGAAAACCAAACATATACAATGGAAAAAGGAAAGCATCTTCAACAAATGGTGCTGGTTTAACTAGCTCTCAATATGTACAAAATCAAAATAGACCCATATATTTCACCTTGCACAAAGTTCAAGTCCAAGTGGAACAAGGACCTCAACATGAAATGAGATTCTTCAGTGTATCTCCAATGACTCATGCTATAAGATCACGAATTGATAAATGGGACCTCATGAAACTGGAAAGTTTCTGTAAGGCAAAAGGCATATCTGACAAGACAAATTGGAAACCTACACATTGGAAAAAACATCTTCACTAACCCCAAATCTCATAGATAAAGAATTCAAGAAGATAAACACAAAACAACAACAACAACAACAACAACAACAACAACAAAAATGGGGTATTGAACAAAATCAAGAATTCACAACAGAGGTATCTTGAATGGCTGAGAAACACCTAAAGAAATGTTCAAAGTCCTTAGTGACTAAAGAATGCAAAGAAAAATGATCCTGAGATTCAACCTTACACCTTTCATAATGTCTAAGTTCAACACTTTAGGCAACAGCATATGTTGTTGAGGATGTGTAGAAAGAACAGTACTCCATTGCTGGTGGAATTGCAAACTCGTACAACCACTCTGGAAATCAATCTGGAGGTTCCTCAGAAAATTGGAAATAGATTTACCTGAACACCCATCAATACCACTCTTAGAAATATACCCAAAAGGTGTCCCACCATGCCACATGGGTACATCTTCCACTATGTTCATAGCAGCCTTGTTTGTGATAGCAAGGAGCTGGAAACAACCAAGATGTCCTCCAACAGATGAATTGATACAGAAAATGTGATTCATTTACACAATGGAATACTACTCAGCTATTAAGAATGAAGATATCCAGAGTTTTTCAGGCAAATGGATGATCTAGAAAGTATCATCCTGAATGAAGTAACTCAGAAAAAAATAGATCATGCATGGTATGTACTCAATAATATTTGGATATTTCCAAAAATGAGGGAAGGATTCCCAAGATACACTCCACAGAATTCAAAAAGGTCAACAAGATGAAAGCCCAAGTTAGGATGCATCAGTCCCAGTTGGAAGGGAGAATAAAGCAACCACAAGGGGGGAGGGAGAGACCTTCAATGGACAGGGGATGGGGAAGTGCTGAAAGGGGAACATAAATGGGTATTGTATGGGAGAAAAAGACTGAAATCCTTGAGGGCAGCAGAAAAATTGGAACCAAGCCACTTTGGGAGATAAGAGGTTGGGGGGTACCCTTCAGAATATACCAGAGACCTGGGATGTGAGAGACTCTTGGGCCTCAAAAAGAGGGATCTTATATGAAATGCCCTATATTCAGGAGAGGGAACATGTAGAAACCACCTCCAGGAGAAAGACAGGGCATCAAGTGAGGGATGTGGTTGGCATCCCACAGTCAGTATTCTGACCCATAATTGTTCCTGTCTGAAAGAACTGCACAGATGGAAATGGAAAGGAGCCTGAGGCAAAGAAGGTCAAGTGATAGGCCCAATGTAGGATCTAGCTCAACAGGAGGCCCCAAGATCTAACACTGTTAAGGAGGCTATGGAGCATTCATAAAAAAGGACCTATCATGAAGGCCCTCCAAAAGACCCAAAAAGTAGCCGAGTCAGATGCAGATATTTGCACCCAACCAATGGACAAAAGCTACTGAGCTCTCTGGTTGAATTAAAGGAAAGCTACAAGAAGCTTGAGGTGAAGGGTAACCCTGTAGCACGACCAGCAGTCTTAATTAATGTCAACTCCTGAGATCTCTGATACTGGAACACCAATCAACATACAATATACAATAGCTGATATGAGGCTGCCCAACACATATACAGCAGAAGACTTCTGGGTCTGGCTTTAGTCAGGGAAGATGCACCTAACTCGCAAGAGACTGGAAGACACAGGGAATTTAGAGGTTTTGTGGGGTTGGGGTAGGGACATGGTGGAGACATGGGGCAGTGAGGAAGTATGGGATATGGAACATTCAGAGATTAGACCCGGAGTTTTAAAAAAATCTTAAAAACAAACAAACAAATCATTTTCAATCCTGAAGTTTACTTTTCCATCTATTTTAGACTACATTAATGCAAATAATACAGTTTTATCTGTGATTCTTATTTTCATGTGTAAAAATTTAGTTTTAAATTTGATGACAATATTGCCTATTTATAATAATTATGTTTCATTTTACAATAAGTTATGTTATATTTTCAAAGTCATTCTGGTAGTAAATTAAGGACTGATTACTAAAATGCCAATATTTTAAAACAATTAAATGTTTTGTTCATTACTGTTTTATTTATTGTTATGTGTTTCTATTGTAATTCTTAAGTATTTATAGTTGTCTGTTTAATTAGGACCGAGTCTTATCAAAATTCTACACTCATAATCAAATATAGTAAATTTACTCTTAAAGGAAATTGAAGACTATGCTGGGGAGCTTTGTTAACTACCAAAAGGGTTGAATTAACAACATTTATAATTTTTGTTATTTGTAAAAATAAACTATGACATATCATTGTACCTCTAAATAAGTGACAGTATGTTGCTTAAAAATGTGTTAAATTCATCACTATAAAAATAAATTGGCAAATACTACTGAAGTCATACATAAACTTTCCCATGTACTTTAACTGTATAAACATAACCTCTCAACTTGCCAGTTTATATTCACTGCTTATAAAGCTTTGTTATGAGCTCCTATGGACTAAACCACCAACTCAGGAGTATACATGGAGGCATCCATGGCTCCAGTCACATATGTAGGAGAGGATGGCCTTGTTTGGCATTGAAGGGAAGAGAGGCCCTTGGTCCTGTAAAGGTTCAATGCATCAGTATAGAGTAATTTGAGAGCAGGGAGGCTAGAGTAGGTAGGTGAGTGGGTGGGGGAACACTCTCAAAGAAGCAAGGAGAGGGGGAGGGGGAAAGGATGGGGTTTCTTGGGGGGAAGTAACCAGGAAAGGGTATAAGAATTGAAATGTAAATTTTAAAAAAATCCAGTAAAAATGAAAGAAAACACTCAAAAACAACAAAAAGCTTTGTTATTAACATAGTCAATGACATATTACTGTTTTTCATGCATCATCTTCTAAAGATGCTATATTTTCTTATACTTAAATAACCAAAGTATTTTTCTTGTTATTGATATTAAAAATATGTTTAGGCTTCCCATCCAGCTGGTAGCAGGGAAGCCACACCTAGCCAGCTTGCCAGGTGCTCAGACCCTGCCGGAACCAGGTACCAGAGACAGCCCGAGTTTAAGACCTCCGGGGACTCAGGTCTGGGGCAGGCACTGCGCACAGACTAGCGGTTTGGAGTACAGCGGCCGTGCCTGCGCTCTGCGCTCGCAGGCCGGACCCCCGAACCCCCTGCCGGCAGCGCCATCTTGCCGGCAGCTTCCCATCCAGCTGGTAGCGTGGAAGCAGGGAAGCCACACCTAGCCAGCTTGCCAGGTGCTCAGACCCTGCCTGCGGAACCAGGTACCAGAGACAGCCGGAGTTTAAGACCGCCGGGGACTCAGGTCTGGGGCAGGCACTGCGCACAGACTAGCGGTTTGGAGTACAGCGGCCATGCCTGCGTTCTGCGCTCGCAGGCAGGACCCCCGGAACCCCCTGCAGGCAGCGCCATCTTGCCTGCAGATTCCCATCCAGCCGGTAGCAGGGAAGCCAGACCTAGCCAGCTTGCCAGGTGCTCAGACCCTGCCCACGGAATCAGGATAAGCAACAATTCTTGTTTATTAAGAAGAGTGAGGACCAGCTATAGCGGCAGGCCTCCATATTGCAACCAGGACACAGCTGGAAAGGTGCAGGTAGAGACTCCGTCTGGGGCTAGAGCAGGGAGAGCGGCTAAGCTCTCGCCCACAGGCGGGCCCAGGCGCCTAGGCTCTGCAGCACGTCCCTGCGAGCTTAGGCCGTGCACCGAGGCAGCCGGAACCACCCAGCTCCCCAGGACCCCGGACCAGCGATAGCAGCAGGCCTCCATATTGCAACCAGAACACAGCTGGAAAGGCACAGGTAGACAGATTCCATCAGGGGCTACCACGTGAGGGGATCTGCTAGGCTCTCGCTACTAGACAGTCCCAGCAGCGCCTGCCGAGGATCCCCCACACTTCCCGGAGACCTCAGGCCGTGCACAAAGTCAGCGGGTGGCAGCCAGCTCGTGACCCCGTTGAGCAGCAATCACGAATAACCACCAGTACAGAAACAACAGGTAAGCCCAGCCTCACAGGAGATTCAAACACCAGCCAGTGACAATAAGGTCAACTAACACCAGAAATAACCAGATGGCAAAAGGTAAATGAAGGAATGTCACTAACAGAAATCAAGGCAACATGACAGCATCTGAACCCAGTTCGCCAACAACAGGAAGCCCTGGATACCCCAAAACACCAGAAAAACAAGACTTGGATATAAAATCACTGGTCAGGATGCTGGTAGCTGAACACATAGAAAAATCTTGTAAAGAAATAGAAGAGAAAATGGATCAAAAGTTAGAAGCCTTTACAAGGCAAATACAAAAATCACTTCAAGAAATGCAGGAGAAGATGGATCAAAAAGAAGAAGACAATAAGGAAGAAAGGCAAAAATCACTTAAAGAAATACAAAAGAACATGGGCCAACAAGTAGAAGCTATGAAAGAAGAAACACAAAAATCTATTAAAGAAATACATGAAAACACAATCAAGCAAGCGAAAGATCTGAGCACATCCATCCAGGTACTAAAAACAGAAGTAGAAACAACTAAGAAATCACAGAGGGAGACAACATTGGAGATAGAAAACCTTGGTAAGAAATCAGGAGCCATAGATGCAAATATCAACAATAGAATACAAGAGATAGAAGACAGAATATAAGAAGCTGAAGATACCATAGGAACCATTGATTCAACAGTCAAAGAAAATACTAAATGCAAGAAGGCTGTAACCCAAAACATCCAGGAAATCCAGGACACAATGAGAAGACCAAACCTAAGGATTATAGGTATAGACGAGAATGAAGATGTACAAGTTAAAGGGCCAGCAAATATCTTCTACAAAATTATGGAAGAAAACTTCCCCAACCTAAAGAGAGAGGTGCCCATGAATATACAAGAAGCATACAGAACCCCAAACAGACTGGATCAGAACAGAAATACATCCCGTCACATAATAATCAAAATTTCCAAATGTACTAAACAAAGAAAGAATATTAAAGGCAGCAAGAGAAAAAGGCCAAGTAACTTATAAAGGAAGACCTATCAGAATAACACCAGACTTCTCACCTGAGACCATGAAAGCTAGAAGATCCTGGGCAGATATAATGCAACCTCTAAGAGAACACAAACTTCAGCCAAAACTACTTTACCCAGCAAAGCTCTCAATCGCCATAGATGAAGACATCAAGGTATTCCATGACAAAACCAAATTTGCACGATATCTTTCCACAAATCCAGCCCTACAAAGGATAATAGGGGGAAAACACCAAGACAAGGACGGAAACTACACCCGGGAAGAAGCAAGATAGAAAACTCCTCTCATCAAACCCAAAAGAAGGTAACCTCTCGAATATAAAAAAAATAAATAAAATAAATAAATATAATTTCAAAAATGTCTGGAGGTAATAATTACTATTCCTTAATATCTCTTAACATCAATGGACTCAATTCCCCAATAAAAAGACATAGATTAACAGACTGGATATGGAAACAGGACCCTACATTTTGCTGCATACAGGAAACACATCTCAGTGTCAAAGACAAACACTGCCTTAGAGTAAAAGGCTGGAAGACAATTTTACAAGCAAATGGTCTCAGGAAACAAGCTGGAGTAGCCATTCTAATATCAGATAAAATTGACTTCCAACCTCAAATCATCAAAAGAGACTCAGAAGGTCACTTCTTGCTGGCCAAAGGGAAAATCCACCAAGAAGAGCTCTCAATACTGAACATCTATGCTCCAAATGCAAGGGCACCCTCATTCGTAAAAGAAACCTTACTAAAGCTTAAAGCACACATTACACCTAACACAATAATTGTGGGTGACTTCAACACTCCACTCTCCTCAATGGACCGATCAGGAAAGCAGAAAATAAACAGGGACACAGTGAAACTAATTGAAACTCTGGACCAATTGGATTTAACAGATATATATAGAACATTTCATCCTAAAGCAAAAGAATATACCTTTTTCTCAGCTCCACATGGTACCTTCTCCAAAATAGACCATATAATTGGTTACAAGACAGATGTCAACAAATACAAGAAGGTCGAGCTAATCCCATGCCTCCTATCAGATCACCATGGAGTAAGAGTGGTCTTCAATAACAACAAAAACAACAGAAAGCCCAAATACACATGGAAACTGAACAACACTCTACTCAATGACACCTTGGTCAAGGAAGAAATAAAAAAAGAAATCAAAGACTTTTTAGAATTCAATGAAAATGAAGGTACAACCAACCCAAATCTATGGGACACAATGAAAGCAGTGCTAAGAGGAAAACTCATAGCTCTAAGTGCATCCAAAAAGAAACTGGAGAGAGCATATACTAGCAGCTTAATGGCACACCTTAAAGCCCTGGAAGAAAAACAAGTTAATTCACCCAGGAGGAGTAGAAACAAGAAATCATCAAACTCAGGGCTGAAATCAATCAAATAGAAACAAAGAGAACCATACAAAGAATCAACAAGACCAGGAGCTGGTTCTTTGACAAAATCAACAAGATAGATAAACCCTTAGCCAGACTAACCAAAGGACACAGAGACAGTATACAAATTAACAAAATTAGAAATGAAAAGGGAGACATAACAACAGAAACTGAGGAAATTCAAAAGATCATCAGATCCTACTACAAAGGTCTATACTCAAAACAACTGGAGAATCTGGAGGAAATGGACAATTTCCTAGACAGATATCAAATACCAAAATTAAATCAGCATCAAGTAGATCAGCTAAATAGTCCCATAACCCCTAAAGAAATAGAAGGGGTTATAGAAAGCCTCCCAACCAAAAAAAGTACGGGACCAGATGGTTTTAGTGCAGAATTCTACCAGACCTTCAAAGAAGACTTAACACCAATACTTTTCAAACTATTCCACAAAATAGAGACAGATGGGAAACTGCCCAACTCATTCTTCGAAGCCACAATTACCCTAATACCTAAACCACAAAAAGATCCAACAAAGAAAGAGAACTATAGGCCAATTTCTCTTATGAATATAGATGCAAAAATACTAAATAAAATTCTTGCTAACCGAATCCAAGAGCACATCAAAACGATCATTCACCATGATCAAGTAGGCTTCATCCCAGGGATGCAGAGATGGTTCAATATACGGAAATCCATCAATGTAATCCACTACATAAACAAACTGAAAGAAAAAAACACATGGTCATCTCATTAGATTCTGAAAAAGCATTCGACAAAATTCAGCATCCTTTCATGCTAAAAGTCTTCGAAAGAGCAGGAATTCAAGGCCCATACCTAAACATAGTAAAAGCAATCTACAGCAAACCAGTAGCCAACATCAAAATAAATGGAGAGAAACTTAAAGCATTCCCACTAAAATCAGGGACTAGACAAAGCTGCCCTCTCTCTCCATATCTTTTCAATATAGTACTTGAAGTTCTAGCGAGAGCAATTAGACAACATAAAGAAGTCAAAGGGATACAAATTGGAAAGGAAGAAGTAAAACTATCATTATTTGCAGACGATATGATAGTTTACCTAAGTGACCCAAAAAACTCCACCAGAGAACTTCTACAGCTGATAAACAACTTCAGCAAAGTGGCAGGTTATAAAATTAACTCAAGCAAGTCAGTGGCCTTCTTGTACTCAAAGGACAAGCAGGCAGAGAAAGAAATTAGGGAAATAACACCCTTCACAATAGCCACAAACAACATAAAGTATCTTGGCGTAACTCTAACCAAACAAGCGAAAGATCTGTACAACAGGAACTTCAAGTCCTTGATGAAAGAAATCGAAGAAGACCTCAGAAGATGGAAAAATATTTCTTGCTCCTGGATTGGCAGGATCAATATAGTAAAAATGGCCATCTTGCCAAAAGCAATATACAGATTCAATGCGATCCCCATCAAAATCCCAACTCAATTCTTCATAGATCTTGAAAGAGCAATTCTCAAATTCATCTGGAGCAACAAAAAACCCAGGATAGCTAAAACTATTCTCAACAATAAAAGGACTTCTGGGGGAATCAATATCCCTGACCTCAAGCAGTACTACAGAGCAATTGTGTTAAAAACTGCATGGTATTGGTATAGCAACAGGCAAGCAGATCAATGGAACAGGATTGAAGACCCAGAAATTAACCCACAGACTTATGGTCACTTGATCTTTGATAAAGGAGCCACAACCATCCGGTGGAATAAAGATAGCCTTTTCAACAAATGGTGCTGGTTCAACTGGAAGTCAACATGCAGAAGAATGCGAATTGACCCAGTCTTATCTCTTTGCACTAAGATCAACTCCAAGTGGATCAACGACCTCCACATAAAACCAGACACACTGAAACTATTAGAAAAGAAACTTGGGAAGACCCTGGAGGACTTGGGCACAGGGGAAAAGTTTCTGAACAGAACACCAATAGCTTATGCTCTAAGATCAAGAATCGACAAATGGGACCTCATAAAATTACAAAGTTTCTGCAAAGCAAAGGACACTGTCAGAAGGACAAAACGGCAACCAACAAAGTGGGAAAAGATCTTCACCAACCCCACATCCGACAGAGGGCTAATATCCAATATATACAAAGAACTCAAGAAGTTAGACCGCAAAGAAACAAATAACCCTATCAAAAAATGGGGCACAGAGCTAAACAAAGAATTTTCACCAGAAGAAATTCGGATGGCTGAGAAACACCTTAAAAGATGTTCAACATCATTAGTCATCAGGGAAATACAAATCAAAACAACCCTGAGATTCCACCTCACACCAGTCAGAATGGCTAAGATTAAAAACTCAAGAGACAACAAGTGCTGGCGAGGATGTGGAGAAGGAGGAACACTCCTCCACTTTTGGTGGGATTGCAAAATGGTAAAACCGCTCTGGAAATCAGTTTGGGGGTTCCTCAGAAAATTGGGCATGTCACTGCCAGAGGACCCTGGCATACCACTCCTGGGCATATACCCAGAGGATTCCCCTGCATGCAATAAGGACACATGCTCCACTATGTTTATAGCAGCCTTGTTTATAATAGCCAGAAACTGGAAGGAGCCCAAATATCCCTCAAAGGAGGAATGGATACAGAAAATGTGGTATATTTATACAATGGAATACTACTCAGCAATTAAAAATAATGAATTCATGCAATTTGTAGGTAAATGGTTAGACCTGGAAAATATCATCCTGAGTGAATTAACCCAATCACAAAAGAATGCACATGAAATGCAATCACTGATAAGTGGATATTAACGAGCCCAGAAGCCCTAAATACTCAAGACACAAATAGCAAGTCAAATGATTCCCAAGAAGAAGAAAGGAGAAGACCCTGGGCCTATAAAGATTGCATCCAGTTTAGTAAAGAAACCGAGGGGGGAGGGGGAATGATAATGCTAAGGAAAGAAATAAAATAATACTTATGAAAAAAATCTTCTGGCCATTATCAAAATAATCTCTTGTCAATCATATATTATATCCATTATTTCTTTTCCTCAGAATTCATGGAAATTTCTGGTTTGAAGTTTATATAAAAGGAAAGGGATAAAGGGAAACATGGCTTAGGCACCGGCTTAAAATGACAGACACATGTGCATCTTCCATTCTCTTCAGAAACGATGTTTCTATCTTCTCAGTAAAAGACTCCTTGGTTTTTAACCCAGTAAAAAGTTTAAGCACATATTACTTGATCTACAATTTCCTTGAAGTAACATACTTCTTTTAATCATTGTGAGAAGAGCAGCCTCTTTCCCCTGCACTTGGTGTTGGAAGTCAACTAATCAGAAACAAAGGCTGCATAAAAGCTCCTTTGTGTCTGCAATGGAACCACTCCCACACCACTCTTCAAACTCACTCATGCCCAATCCTGTAAACTCTCTTCTTAATTACTATGTAAATAAAACTGTTTTGTTTCTAGTTTTTCTATTTTCATTGGGAACGATTGATTGCTAAAGAGGGAGCATGATTTCAGGAACTGGAATTTTGGGTTTTACCTTCTGGAACCTTCAGTGAAAATATAACTAAGTTGTTTTTTCTTTTAATATCTTGGTCTTTAAGAAAATATATACTGCAGGTTTTCAGATGCAGTGATTTCCTTTCACACTGTATAGAATAACTCACTGTGCATGAACTATCCACAAACCAAATCATTAAAATAAGCTGAATTTGCAAGGACTTTAAGAATTTCATTGTTTTTTATTGTCCAAAATTTAGATTCTAGCAGCATTGCTATACTGGTATATTGTATTATTAAAAATATATTATGCATTTGTTTCCTTTTTGAATAGCAAAGGAATAAAATGTAAGAAACCTGGGACAGAAGCCGTTTGCAACCTCTAATTAATTTTAAGTGGGCTCATGAATTAATTATTTTAATTTGGCACTCCAAGCTATATGTAGTTCATAGCATATGCATTAGTTACCTTTCCCCACTGTTATGACAATAGACACAATAAAAACCTGTTTAAGCAAAGAATGGGTGATTTTTTTTTTTTTTTTTTTGGATTTGGTTTTTTAGAGACAGGGTTTCTCTGTATAGCCCTGGCTGTCCTGGAACTCACTCTGTGGACCAGGCTGGCCTCGAACTCAGAAATCTAACTGCCTCTGCCTCCCAGATTGCTGGGATTACAGGCGTGTGCCACTACTGCCCGACTGAATGGGTGTTTTTCTAGCATGTTCCATCATGTATGTGGTGGGAAGGCATCAGGAATATTGTATCATAATGCGGCTTTTACCAGAGGCCAGGCAGACAGGAGAGAGAAATAAATGGTGGGACTCAGCTTACTATCTTCTTCCATTTTTACTATTATTATTTTTAGATATCAGCCCAACGGAAGGCTCCTACCTTCATGGTAAGTTTGTTGGTCTCAGGAAAACTTTTGAACACTGACAGTTACTCTCAGTTGTGTTTCCCTCGGTGATTTTAAATACAGACAAAATAACATTGAATGTCAGCCAACACACCCCATGTGTGCTTAATACCTTGCAATAAATTCTATTTCCTCCCTCAAATAAATTAATATAAATAATACTTCTAGGTATTCCTAGTAAGTCCAAGTATCCAACAGAAACAGAAGCAGTGAGATTGAAAGTAATCTCCAGACTCTTCTACTGGGAATAAGGCTAATTGAATGTCTGCTAAATGGCATTTCAGTGCACTCACACTTTAACCCCAGCTGTCCTCCACAAAAATCCCCTCACGTCTAGGACTCTCAATGCCACAGAATTTATTCTTCTTTGAGATAAAAGCATACAATGTGTGACTTCCCATTAGATGTACTCATTTTAAGCAACATTCCTATCATGCAAGAAATGAATTTATAATTGTGTTTCTAATAGCAACAGCAACCACTTTCTGAGGTTGGCAGAGATTTCTGGTGCATGTCCCACTTGGTACATGGTGGAGCATTCACTTGTAATCTCCTTGGAGTACTGGAGTGTCAGATGGCTTTCAATTCATCTATCCTTATAGATGATGATAAAACCAAGTTCATGTAAACCTTGGCAGCATGGCAGAAACCTGTGGTTTCACGTCACAGCTGTTTCACAACAAAGCAAATGGATCCAAAAAGAATTTGGCTTGTAGATATGAACCTGCCTCATAGGTGTATTTGAGAATGTGGAGAAGAGTATGCAAATTGAAGAACAGAAAATTGAGAAAAATATATTCAAAATATTACCATATACATTGTTATGAAGCACTTTACTGGGAGATTTTTTTAGCTCAAGCTCATGAACACAGTCTGGATACTGGTTGAAACGTGAAGTGTTCAGAACAAATCTGGCACTGTCACATTCATGCTGGATCAGCTAGTCATTGCGGAGGTCAGCAAAGGCCATAGGCTGGAATTCACTGGTGCTTAACACACAGTCTCCACACAGCTTCTATACTAGGCATTTTCACATGTCAGTTCCAGTCCATGAAGGCAAGGAATTTTTTTAAATTCGATATTTTCTTTATTTACATTTCAAATATTTTCCCCTTTCTGGTTCCCCAATGAAAACACCCTGTTCCACCCCCCCTTTCCCCTGCTCACCAACTCACCCACTCCCCTGTCCTGGTATTCCCCTATACTGGGGCATGGAGCTTTCTCAGAGCCAAAGGCCTCTCCTCCCTTTGATGTCCAGCAAGCACATACTCTGCTACATATGCAGCTAGAGCCATGGGTCCTTCCATGTGTTCTCTTTGGCTGATAGTTTAGTCCCTAGAAGCTCTGGGGGTACTGTTTGGTTCATAATGTTGTTCCTCCTATGAGGCTGACAGCTCCTTTGGCTTCTTGGGCCCTTTATGTAGTTTTCTTTCGGGACCCTGTGCTCAGTACAATGGTTGGCTGGGAGAACCCACCTCTGTATTTGCCAGATTCTGGCAGAGTCTCTCAGGACACAGCTATATCATGCTCCTGTCAGCAAGCACTTGTTGGCATCCACATTAGTGTCTGGGTTTGGTGACATTATATGTGGTGGATCCACAGGTGGGGTAGTCTCTGGATAGCCTTTCCTTCAGTCTTGGCTCCACACTTTGTATCTCCTCCCATGTATGTTTTGTTTCGCTTTCTGAGAAGGACCAAAGGCAAGGGATTTAAGTCAGTGAAGTAAGGGTAAATCTCTACTGCCTTTTAAACCCAAAAAAGAATATTAGCCGTTATTTTCTTCAAACTATTAATTACAAATGAAGTAATAAGGATGTCTTAAAATGATGAAAAACAGGTTGAAAGTTCACCTTAAATAGGGGACTGTATCGAATTTCCATACACAGTTTGGTAAATATGCCAGGATCTAATCAATATTTTCTTAAAGAAATTTGATCACAAAATTCCATTTCAAGGTAACAATGTTTCTAAGATTTCCTAAGTCAACTATAACATAGAACATAGCCCTCAATGCATGCATCAGTATGCTGTAATTAAAAACAGATTCCTAAACATATCATTGTTTGTTTGTTTAAAAATTTCTCCTTACATTTTATTTATGCAACTGACTCAATTCTGGTTAGTTGTAACCATTGATATTTGTCTGATTAGGGAACCAGAGCAATTCATTTATGAAAATGTAGGTTTAAAACTTTTTGGCAAGATTTTTTTCCAATTAGCATTCTATAGCTGCATTTCAAAATCTGAAATTTTGTAATGAAAGAAAAATTTTAGGGTCAGCAATTTGGAATATAGAGCTGTTATAAGGAAGAATGAAATAATTACAGTATTACAAGCAGAAATGTTTCTGGTGTTTATCCCTCTATTACTGGCATGGGAAACAGATATATCCTAATGGAACTTGCCAAATGTTGAACCTTAAAGGCTAGAATGTACAATTTATGAACAATCCTGCAAAGCTACAAAGCTTTCTTACAATCTCAAAATGTCACATTTTATTTATAAAGTAATGTGTGCATTTAAATTTTAACAAGTGTTATAGTAATGAAACAAATTCCAGAATCTAGGACAATGTAAGGAAACTAATAACTGCAATGAATAGTAGTTGTCTTAGTTAGGGTTTTACTGCTGTGAACAGACACCCTGACCAATGCAAGTTTTATAAAAGACAACATTTAATTGGGGCTGGCTTACAGGCTCAGAGGTTCAGTCCATTATCATCAAGGCAGAAACATGGCAGCATCCAAGCAGATATGGTGCAGGAGGAGCTCAGAGTTCTACATCTTCATCTGAAGGCTGCTAGTGGAAGACTGACTTCCAGGCAACTAGGGTGAAGGTCTTAAGCCCACACCCACAGTGACACACCTACTCCAACAAGGCCACACCTCCTAATAGTGCCACTCCCTGGAAAAAGCATATACAAACCATCATATTCCACTCCCTGGCCCCCATAGGCTTGTTCAAGCATGAGTCTATGGGGGCCATACTTAAACATAGCATAATGCAGAATGCATTTAGTCCAACTTCAAAAGTCTCTGTATTCTATAGCAGTCTCAACAGTGTTAAAAGTCCAAAGTTCAAGGTCTCTTCTGAGATTCATTCAATCACTTAACTGTAATCCTCCAAGCAAGATGAGAAACCAGCTGGGCAAAGTCCAAACTCTATCACCATGTCTGATGGCAGAGCAGTCTTCAGATATCCAACTCCTTTTTCATCCTTGTTGACTGCAACTAGGTTCTTTCCCCCTGGGCTTGTTACACTCCCTGTTAGCAGCTTTCCTTGGCAGGCATCTTGTGGCTCTGGTATCTTTAACATCTTGGGTACACCAAGTCAATTTCGGCTTCACAGCTTCTTGTTCCAATGCCTGAGATCCACACATGATCTTCTGTATATCTCCAAAGAGCTGGTGTCACTTCTCCAGCTCTGCCCTCTGTAGCACTCTAAGTTCAGATTGATCCACTCCAATGCCACTAATGTTCTTGGTGGTCATCCCATGATACTGGCATCTCCGATATGCTAGGATCTTCCACTGCAACTATACTTCACCAAAGCCTCTCATAGGCTCTCTTCATGGTACCAAGGTTCAACTCCTTTGCATGACCCCTTCAGTCCTGGGCTGTCAAATACAACTGAGAGTACACTTTTGCCAATGACCTTCCATGGCCTCTCACAGTACCAAGCCTCAGCTGTTCTTCATGATGCTTTCATGCCTTCAAAACTGGTACCACGTGGATGATTTTTACACATTACCAAGTACAGCTGCAGCATGAGGAACACTTGGCTATCTCTGGAATACAGCTTCTTTGTGCTCTCAGAAAACACTTCCCATATATCACCTCAGTGATGCTGGTCTTTTCTTAATCACCACTAATTTCTTAGCTCCAGCTAACCAGCACCAATTGTTTCAGTAGTCTCCTTCTCCTCTTGAATATAAAGCCAGAAACACATGGCTGAAGCTGCTGAGTTCTGCTGCTGGCAGGAGCTGGAACATTGGCCCCCTTGTTCTATTACATTATCACTAGCTTCCTTTTTCCCAGCTCCTTTACTGCCTAAGTTGGCTGTCCTGAATCTTGCTCCTTAGACTGACGTTGAAGTCAAGAAATCTGCATGCCTGTCTCCTAAGCACTGGGATTAAAGGTGTGGTCCACCAAGCCTTGATTAAAGTTTTTCTTCACCTAGAATTTGCTCTGTTCTAGGCTGGCCTTGAACTCAGAGATCTGCTTTTCTTTGCCTCCTGGGATTAAAGGCTTGTATGACCATGCCTGGACCTAAAGTTAACTGGGTGAATCTTGCTCCCAAGGTCACCACTCCTTTAATTCAATTTAATATCCTTGAATTCAATTCCATTTCACTTCCTGCAGTCCCTTTAATACTCAAACTATATATTTTGTACTTTTCCTTTCTCATCTTGCTATGTTTGTTCAAAATTCTCTTTATCAGACTTAACCAGAGAACAAAGTTTTTGTTGGACTTTTTTGAGACTTCCTTTGCAGATGCAATTAATATAAATCTCTTTACCTTAGCCCTAGGCAGTCTCTTCAGACTGGCAAAAAGCAGCCATGTTCTTCACCAAAACATCACAAAAACAGTTTCTCAGCCACGTATTAAAGTTCTTCTCCATTCAAACCTCTTGGGCCATCAGGCCTACACAGTTCAAATGACCCTCAGCACCTCTGTCTTCCATATTCCAACTAGGCTGGCCCATTAAGCCCCACTTAAAGCATTCTGTGGCTTTCCAAATCCAAAGTCCCAAAATCCACATTCTTCCAAACAAAAGCATGGTCATGCCTATCACAGCAATACCCCAGTCCCTGGTACCAACTTCTGTCTTAGTTAGGGTTTTACTGCTGTGAATAGACACCATGACCAATGCAAGTTTTATAAAAGACAACATTTAATTGGGGCTGGCTTACAGGCTCAGAGGTTCAGTCCATTGTCATCAAGGCAGAAACATGGCAGCATCGAGGCAGATATGGTGCAGGAGGAGCTGAGAGTTCTACATCTTTATTTGAAGGCTGCTAGTGGAAGACTGACTTCCAAGCAACTAGGGTGAAGGTCTTAAGCCCACACCCGCAGTGACACACATACTCCAACAAGGCCACATCTCCTAATAGTGCCACTCCCATGAAAAAGCATATACAAACAATCACAGTAGGAAAACTAGATAAGAGAGATCGTTTTATTCAGAGAAGCATTTCCAAGTTCAGGATTACAAAGAGTACAGAGGAAGTTAGTGTTTTGCGTGCTGTATTAGAGAAGATGAAATAATAGAAAATCAAGTGTCAGAACTGAAGTGCCCTGAAATTTGAGCTGCTTTCTTTATCCACTATTCTGATTCCCACAAAACATATAAGATGTCTTTTGCCTCGGGGAGCCCTGTCACCAAAACCTATACATCTGGAGAATGATAATTTTCCACAAGAGCCATTTTATGGCCTTAAGACAAGCAGGATATATGAAGAATGGTTGTTGCTATTACAGTATCCTTAGGATTATAAACTGCATTGTGCAGTCATGAACTTCTGTATTAATATCACTTAACCTTAGGAAATATTAGTCTAGAGAGGATTTTGTGGAGGATGGTACATTAACTTTTACAAGAGATGGGCTCTTATAATCTTGCTGTGATAGCAAATGGGAATGACAGAGATTGAACTACATCACAGCTCCTAAAACAGTAGGTATTTTCTTTTTACAGGAGAAAAGCCTACAGATAGGAAGACTGAGCTGGGAAATTTATAGTTCCTTTGCCCTTTGAACATCAGAACACAATGTTAATATTTTAAAGGGACTCTTTTTTTTATAAGTCCTCATTTTTGGTTCAAGTCCACTATGGTTTCACTTCATATCATTTGGTTTTTTCCGACACATAAGTGCTTAAAAGTTACAGCCCAAAGAATAGAAAAAAACTATTTCTGCAAAATTCAGACTATTTCCATAACTACATAGGATTAAACACTGATCAGATAGGTCAAGCTATAATGATTTTAGTAAGACTTTGTAGAAATGCCTAATAGCTTAAAAAGAAGTAATTTAGTGGGCTTATAGAATTAAGGAAACCATTTCTTCTTGGGAGATCACTTTTCAGTACCACAGGTTATAAAATAAATCAGGAAGCAGTTTGAACTTGCTGGTCTAAGATCAAACATAAGCCATTGCTGAAGGCACTTTGAACCTTTACATTTTCACCACTGAGAGAAAAAGGGCACTGTCACTATCAACAACCTTGGAAGTTTCTCTAGAGATTATGAGCCCCAATTCAAGCCAAAGCAGGATTGTTGCAAAGAATTTATTAAGGAAATTTGGTGGTAGTCTTAAATACATTTATGCTACAAGTTTATGCAGAAGAGGTGTGGTAAAGAGAAGCATTCAGAAGAGATATGCACTATTGTGGGATATGTGCCTCTGACATGAAGAGTCAAGAAATATATATATCTTTACAGTAGATGTTTATTAATAGAAAGTGAGTAATTATCACTACTTAAGTTAACTAATTATGTATGACACTAGTTAACCATATAACATGTTGGTGAGTCTCTGGTTCTATCTCCAAAACACCTGCTTAGAAATGCCCTCTCTCTCTCTCTCTCTCTCTCTCTCTCTCTCTCTCTCTCTCTTTCTCTCTCTCTCTCAGTCAAGAGATAAGTGAGGTGCCTCTGAAGATGTTGTCAATTATCATCTCATAAGTTATAACTAGGGGACATTACACATCCCTGTGAATGATGTTTCTGGTAGAGAGCCTTAAAAACTATGTACAGCTGGGGTGGGAAATACGTCTCTGTGGGGAGCACTTCTGGAGCACTTCAGTACATAACTTTGACTGACTTCTGGCTTGTGTTTAATCATGAACGAGTCTGGTGACATCTGTCTCTGTTTTCAATTAAGATGTGCATTATAACCTGACAAGTTCCTCTACTTATGCTTATGTTCTTGAGAGATTATCCTATCCAGGGATAGGGCCTTAATCAAACCTAGATACTGTGTGTCATATACTTGCCAAGTAAGAATTTGTGGTGATTATTTATATTTCTGGAATTGTTTATGTTTTGTGTTGCTTTTCTTTAAAAGACACTGAAAAATTACACTTGCTCACTAGTGTGGTATTCACCAGAAGCCCTCCCATCTTTTTCTCTTGTATATTATTCAGCCTTTTCAATAATCATCCTCACTTCCCTAGTTGTTGTTCCCAAGTTGACTGACCAACAGGCTCTGGCAAAACTCAATGCTGAAATTCTTGCTTTACTGCTGATAAAGACTTCCAATGTATTTCAGCATGAGGTCATTATCTTTTTTTCTTATGTTCCCTAAACATGTTACATCTCTCTATTCCAATTCAATTTAATCTCATTTAATTTCCTCAATTATATATGTAAATTACACACATTGCATTATGCTGCCATACACTATTTCTTGATTTTTGTTCCAGTAGTATTTTACAGACTTGTGTTCAAATTTTAATTTACTCTTCTATAAAAGTATTCTGATGTGCTCTTGTTAGGGTCTCTAGTTTCATATCCAGTTCCCACTCTCTACTCTCACAGAAATATTTATATATTGAACCCTAATCTCCATGCAATTGCAATTAAAGCTCTACTTCAAAATGGGATTGGATAATTATTACAAACCCTGTAGAATATGAGGTATATTCTTGGAAAGGATCACTACTTAAGCCTTTGTGTCTTCTACTATAGAGGCAGTCAACTAGGAAATGTGATTTAAGAAAAATTGAGAAGGTGAAGCACTCTCTTTAACTTTTCTGACTGCTGGCATGGAAGAACTAGAAAATCACTTCTAGGAGGAACATGTTGATACAGGCTCAAAATTCCAGGCATAGTTCATCACTTGGAATAATTTAAAGTAACTTCAGGTGGCTGATCATATTGTGTCTACAGTTAGGAAGCAGAAAGACATGAATATTTGGGCACATCTAACTTTATTTTTTAATATAACCCAGAACCCAAGCTCAGGAATGCTACTTTTCCCTTAGAGTGTGGGTCTTCCCAGTTAACATAATTAAAGTATTCAATCAATGGCATGCTCAAGTGCTTATCTCCCAAGTAATTATATATTGTCAAAATAACAATGAATTTTAACCATCATATGCACCAAATCTGATAATGATTTTACAATTTCAGAACAAGAAGTGCAGTTTTGGCAAAACAAAATAAATTAGCCATTAACAAACAAAAACTGCACAAAACAATGAATGCATTGAATCTTTTTTGTGTTTTCCAACTACTCCTAGGTTTGGTCTAGCCCTTGAGGGTGTTGTTGCTTTTTCTGCTGTTGTTGTTGTTAACATTTATCTCCTTTATTGTTTTGTTTTGTTATTTTGAAAGAGAGAGAGAGAGAGAAAGAGAGAGAGAGAGAGAGAGAGGTTTCACTGGAAAAGTTTTTCAAAGACAGGTTGCAAGTGAAGACAGCCAGAGAGCGTTAAAGAGCCAGAAGACTAGAACAGACTACCAGAGTTAATTTAAGGCAAAGCTAAGCCATTAAGTCAGAAGACATGAGAAGCCAATTTGAATCAGTCAACTTAGAAAGGAGTTTGAGGCTGGGTGGTGGTGGTGCACGCCTGTAATCCCAGCACTTGGGAGGCAGAGGCAGGCGGATTTCTGAGTTCAAGACCAGCCTGGTCTACAGAGTGAGTTCCAGGACAGCCAGGGCTATACAAAGAAACCCTGTCTCCAAAAAACCAAAAAAAAAAAAAAAAAAAAAAGGAGTTTGAGCCAGAAGAGCTGAGCTAAACCAGCCAGGCAGAGTTCAGAAAGAACGGTAAAGAATGAGTTTATTTAACAGTAAACCTCCAATTGAAAAATTACATCTGGTGAATACAAGATAATTTTACAAACCAAATTGTAGAATTGTGTAATCCTAGTCACAAAGTATACATATTCAACTCTCTCCAAAGATAAGACTTTGAGATCACTGGGGATTAGGGAGTAGAAAAACTGTAAAATTGTGGAGCAGTGAGTTTGTTCTGAGATGGTCTCATAGGAATGTCAGAAATGCAATCCATAGATTCTCACAAACATGGGTACAAAATATGAACTGAACAGATGCAACACTACACATTCTGCAGTGGGCATATGTAAGCCAACAAGGGCTCAGCCTTACACAAAGAATGACAGAGAACTAAGAAAAGCCAAGAGCAGAATAAATAGTCTAACCTGGGTAATAACACACTAATTGATTAACTACTACCAAATGCCAAATTATCAGCATTGAAAACATGCATACAAATAACAAATAAATGGAGAAATTTCTATTTACATAATTATGAATATATCTATGTACATAAACATACACACATTATGTGTACACATAAATATAAACATACACATAAACCACATACAATATGTGGTACATAAATGCACCCACAATTAATTAAAAAAGAACACAATAATTTGAAAGAGAGCCAAGAGGGGTACTTGGGAGTGTTATCAAAGAGACAGGAAAGAAGGAAATGATGAATTACATTATAATCTCAAAAAGTAATAAAAATATTAAAAGTATTGTACAGAGTAAATAATGGAAAATTTAAAATATTAATCTATTTTGTTTTGCATAAATGATCTAGTCTAAGACATTTTGTAGTGATTATATAAGCTCTTAAACTGAATGAAATGAGATGAAGTTTATTCATCCATACACGTAGCACTGTTGAGAACAAATTTGTATTTGTTTTCACTAACTTCTATGAGAGATACTTTTATTTGCCAAATGCAGCTGTGGACTTGGAGACTTACTGTTGAATAAGCACAAACATTCTAGCTCTTTCTGAACTCTGGCTAGCTGTTTCAACTCAAATGTTCTGACTCAAACTCCTCTCCAGTCTGACTGATTCAAATTGTCTTCTCTAGGCTTCTCACTGAGTTTCTCTGCTTGGTCTCAAACTAACTGGCATTCTGTGTAATCTTCTAGCTCTTTCTTAGTCTCTGCCTCTCTCTATCTTCATTTGATCTCTCTTCAACCAGACTCTGTAAAACTTCTAGTAATACTGTTTTTCTTTCTTCCTCTCTTTCTTTTTTTTAATTGGATATTTTCTTTATTTACATTTCAAATGTTATCCCCTTTCCCAGTGAAATTTCCATGCAATGGCTAGGCCCTCTTCTTCTATGAGGATGTTTCTCTATCCACCTGGCCACTTCCACCACTCCACCTTTGAATTCCCCTACACTGAGGAATCCATCAAGCCTTCATAGGAGCAAGGGGCTCCCGTTCCACTGATGCCAGATAAGACTATCTTCTGATACATGTGCAGCTGGAGCCATGTGTCCCTCCATATGTACTCCTTGTTTGGATGCTTATCCCTGGGAGCTCTGGGGGATCTGTTTGGATGATATTGTTGTTCTCCCAATTGGGTTGCAAACACCTTCAGCTCCTTCAGTCCTTCTCTAACTCCTACATTGGGGACCCTGTGCTCAGTACAATGGTTAGCTGAGAGCATCTACATCTGAATTTGTCAAGCTCTAGTAAAGCCTCTCAGGAGATAGCTATATCAGGCTCCTTTAAGCAACCACTTCTTGGCATTCACAATTGTGTCTGAGTTTGGTGATTGTATATGGGATAGATCTCTGGGAGGGGCAGTCTCTGGATGGCCCTCCTTCAGTCTCTGCTCTACACTTTGTCGCCATATTTTCTCCCATGAGAATTTTATTCCCCTTTCGAAGAAGGACCAAAGCACACACACTTTGGTCTTAGTTCTTCTTAAACTTCATGTGGTCTGTGAAATGTATCTTGAGTATTTTGAGCTTTTGAGCTAATATCTACTTATCTCTTAAGAAGTCTCTTTATCTCGTCTAACTCATGATAGTTGGGATTATCCTGTCTCTGGTTCATGCTGCCAAAGCTTTCTCTGATTATCATTTTGTCTCTTTCTCAAATAGAGGTTATTTTGGGGGAATAAAGTTGTATACAAAGGACTTGTCTGTATTCTAGCCAGAAGGATTAAGGTGTCTGGCTTGTCTTCATTCTGGCCAGATCATGTAGACAGAAGGACTTTGGATTTCTCCTGTGCCAGAGCAGCCAGATTACTAAAATTAATTTTGTCTACATACTTCTTTACATCCTGGGAGATTTAAAAACCTTGACTTCAATTTCATATTATCCCTTCTGCTTGATCTAATAATGTTTTCATTATTTCACCTGAATTTTCAGTTAATATTGTTTAACTTGTTAAAATTATGATCAATTTATTTGTCTATATATATGATGATTTTTTTATTTATGAAATGGATTATTTGCATATTTCCATTCAACATCTTATTTTGCATCTCACCTATTTCTGTTCATTTATTTTGAGATAGACTTTTAGTATGTATCTCTAGATATCATATTGCCCTAATTATTCATAAGTATTTTAAATCACATTTTAAATTACATTAGGGATTTTAAATTGCATTAAGATTTCAAGAGAGATTTGGGGCTCTTGATTTATACAATCCTCCTCTCCTGTTATTTTTGATGTGTGACAATGTTTTATTTTTTCTAAATTTTGATATTTTGGGGTTAGGCTTTGTTTTCTTTCAACTTTTTTTGTTTTGTTTTGTTTGAGAGCCTAAGCTTGGTGCTCCCATTGATGCCAGAGATGACCATCCTCTAATTATATATGCAGCTGCAGCCATGGGCCCCTCCATGTGTATTCTTTGGTTGGTGGTTTAGTCCCTGGGATCTGGGGTGGGGGTTCTGGCTGGCTGAAGTTATTTTTCAATGACTAAGTCTGATAAATGTTCATGAAATTCTTTTAGGCTTACTCATATATAAAATACCAGTTATTAATTTTTTCCTTTAATTCATGGAGTTGAGATTAAAATTAAGTTAAATGATGAATGTAATTGAACACAAATAAATAATCAGGGAACTAATTTGTCACTAAATATGATTATATCAGAGGTATTTGTTATTTTTGCATACTTTAAAATAATAAATTCAGGTTACTATGATGCATATAGGCTCATTTTATCATGTAATATTTTAAAAATATGGGAAACCTGCTAAAATTGTATTAAAATCTATTTATCTATTTAGGTTTTTTTTTAATTCTTAATAAGGCAAACTTTGATTACTTGGACAGAATTGTGAACCTAGAACATAGAAGAGATTGAGACTAAACCATATAAATTAGTGACAGAAAAAAATCTAAGCACAGACTCATTAGAATACATATGGTTATTTTGATTCATGATCATCATTATACTTTACAAGTAAGGTAAAGTGAGTTATGTTGGAGCATTTTGTGATGTGATCTAGGGCTGGGGAGACAACTCATAAAATGAAGTGTGCCACTGTAAAAACCAGTATTGCAGTTATACCACAAACACACATAAAGTCATAGATGATTTGGTGTCCCAGCTACAATGTCAGTGCTTAGGAAGAACTGCTGTGGTAAAGAGTAAATGGGAATGCTCTGGGATAAATGAGAATTCCTACCTTAGAAAAGAAGGAGAATTGAGGGAGGTACAAAATGTCTAATCTTCACACACATGTGCCTAAACATGGAACATACACACATATACATAAACAAACACACACAACATACCTACATATATATATATATATACTCACATACATGCATTTACACACACACACATATACACATATACACATAGTCACATACACACATACATATATACCACACAAACACATATAAACATACTTACATACACATATGCACACTCATACACACACAAACACAAATAAATGTGATAGTGCTAAATTGTGTTTCTTGAAATCTGAAAGCTAAAAAAGAGATAAATAGGTGGTTTTGTCATATATGAATATGTAAATACTTCATGGGCAATACAAATTTATAATTTAAAGTACTTTGTTGTGGTATATAGCCAAAATTTTGAATCATTACTATTAATATTATCATTGGAGTCATTGTTTATTGTCAACCCTTCTTGTCTAGCATGCCTTGAATAAGAATTGGAACATATTTGTTGAATCGTCAGACCTTGGCCAACTAACTACATTAATCAAAGACTAGAAGAAAATCTCTATATGGAATTATTCACAGTTGAGTAATTTCTAATAGGCACAGTGGAACTCAAGACAATAATAATGAATGTAATAAAGTCTAAGGCTAGGCTTTGCTAATGGATCATTGATTTAAGTAAAACATCTGAGTAAGGAGGTTTAAAAAGTATGAACCATGTATGCATAATAGATCATGAAAATTAATGTTAAAATTGAAAAAATATTAAAAACCCACTAGTCAAATAGATTAAAAAATTAGGATAATACTAATGGAAATAAATCAAAAGGCACATTATTATATCAAATTTGAAAAGAAAGACTTTGAAGAAATACAAGGAGAATTTACAGAATTTCTAGTAGCGAGACTGTTTCTCTTTGTCCTCCTCTTCTTCCTCCTCCTCCCCATTCTCCTTCACACCCTCCTCCTCCTGAGGAGGATAAATAGGTACATATTCATAATGATATATAAGCGAACTGAGATAAGAAAACTATGGCTTCTTTATCCAGAGCTAAGTTAAAAATCATTTTGTAAAACAAATGCAATCTAACAAAAATATAAATGATGTCTGTGATTTCTATAACAAAAAAGAGGGGCTAGGAAAAGGTGAAGGAACTTACCTACAAAGCAGGAAGGTGAAAGAAGCAAGAAAATATTCTATTTGGTATGAAATCTACATTTATCTGTCCAGAAGTATTTGGAATTTGAAATTTAAGAATAGTATGCTTCAGTAAGAATAAAGAAAAGCAGATGGACTGGTATCTCCTATGACTATTAAAGGAAAGTGTTTCCATATAAACAGATGATTTAAATGTGTCATGCAAGCCTCTGATATACCCACCCCATGCCCTGAGCCTTTGATTGGTGATGAGTCTGCAGGATTTCCTAAGCTCTTAGGAGAAAGCTCACTTGCCACTTCTTAGGAGACCTGGAGTGAATCTCAGGGCTCCTCCTCCTGTCTGCAGCAGTGCCCTCCCTGCTTTCATTCACTCTTCCGGCTTGTTGGCCATCACTGTGCCACTGTCCCTTAGTGTTGTGGTCTTTTATTTTAGGTTACTTGTAACTGTCATTTATACAACTCTCAAGGCCTATGGTAGTTGTTTTGAATTGGAAAATGAAATAAAACAGAGACTACAAAATGTTTAAAATGTCTGAATTTTCTATGAACACTCTTATTCACATTTTCCAATTAAGAAAATCAAGATAGATGCAATGTCGTTTTCAAAATAAGTATTCAACTATAATTAAAAATCTTATATAAAAATATTCATAGCTGATATAACTCTATTCAGGTTATAGAAAGTAAAAGTGACAGAATTGTATGCTGGTTACTTCAAATCCTACTCTCTGATAGAGAAGGATTAGACCACACACTGCAGAACTTAAGGATATGGTCCTTTCATCATGAACCTGGAGAAATTGGGAGGCAACTGATTCTGAAGGCATGTGACATAACACTGAAAGCAATTAGGAGATATTTTAAAATCTCACTATTGTTAAATATTTATATGAACCTGAATTTTACATTGTTGGTAATTCCATTCTAGTATAACTATATTAAAAAGCCATCTTGTGTTATAATAATGTACATACAAATCATTTATTCTGTATATTCTCAACTCTTCTTTATTTCAATATACTCATTAGTTAAGTGAGGTGTGCATTCAGTTTATGGAGGGTAAATCAAACAATGATATGGGAAGATAATAATCAATACTATTTGGTTTAAATTGATGGTTTTCATTAACTCGCACTATTTAAATGAAATTTGATTATTTTATTCAACAAGAAATGATGAATATTGAAAAAAGAATATTCAATATTAAAGCTTAAATTTTTTCAATCATTTATTTATTTATTTATTTATTTATTTATTTATTTATTACCCTTCAGATTTTATTCCCCTCCTGGCCCACCCTCCAACTGTTTCACATTCAATACCTCCTCCCTGCACTCTGTCTCCATGAGGATGTCCCCACCACCCACTCCCCATCCCAGTGTTAGTATCCTCTAAACATTCTGGGGCCTCGAGACTCTTAAGGGTTATGTGCATCTTATATGACTCACCCTGACCCAGAATTCCTCTGCTGTATATGTGTTAGGGGCCTCATATCAGCTGGTATATGCAATCTTGTTGATGGTCCAGTGTCTGTGAGATCTCAGGGTTACAGGTTGAGACTGCTTGCCCAACTAGAGTCATCGTGCTCCTCAAGTTTCTTCCAGCTTTTCCCTAATTCAACCAAAGGGTCAGCGGCTTCTGTTCATTAGTTAGGTTCAAATATCTGCATCTAACTCTTTCAGCTGTTTGTTGGGTCTTTTCTGAGGGTAGTCATGATAGGTCCACTTTTGTGAGCCCTCCATACCCTCAGTAATATCGTCTGGCCTTGGCACCTCCCCTTGAGCTGGATCCCACTTTGGGCTCGTGGCTGGACCTTCTTTTCCTCAGGCTTTTCTTCATTTCCATCTCTGCAGTTCTCTCAGACAGAATTAACTACAGGTCAGAGTTTTGACTGTGGGATGGCATCCTCCTCCTTTACCTATTACTGTCTTTCTGCTGAAGCTAGGCTATATAAGTTCCCTCTCCCTACTTTCAGGATTTCATCTAAAGTCACTCTCTTGAGTCCTGAGTGTCTCTCACCTCCGAGGTCTCTGGTGCATTCTGGCGGCCACCCCCCAACCTCCAGCTTTCCAAGGTTGTCTGTTTCCATTTTGTCTGCTGTCCCTGAGGGCTACAATCCTTTCGCCTTACCCAATAGCAGATCTGGTTCCCCTCTTCCGTGACCTGTCCACTTGACCTCCCAGGTACCTCCCTCCATCCACACTTGTAATTGTTTTCTTCTCCCTCCCAGTGTGATGGAGGCATTCTCATTTTGGCCCTTCACCTTGTAGAGCTTATTGAGTTCTCTGGACTGTACATCTTGGTTATTCTGTGCTTTTTTTTTTCATACTGTGCATGTCCTTCTGGGTCTGAGTTACCTCACTTAGGATGATGTATTCTAGTTCCATCCATTTACCTGGACAACTCAGGATACCCTCCTTATTAATAGCCGAGTAATTTTCCATTGTATAAATGAACATTGTCTGTATCCATTCTTCTGTCCTGGAACATATGGGTTGTTTCCATCTTCTGGATATCATGAACAAAGCTGCTATATACATGGTGGAACATGTGTCCATGTAGCATGGTGGAGCATCTTTTGGGTATATCCCCAAGAGTGCTATCGATGGGTCTTCAGGTAGATCTATTTTCATTTTTCTGAGGAACCTTCAGATTAATTTCCAGAGTGGTTGCACCCATTTGCAATCCCACCAGCAATGGAGGAGTGTGCCTCTTTCTCCACATCTTTGCCAACATGGGCTGTCACGTGAGCTTTTGATCTTCACCATTCTGACTAATGTAAGCTAGAATATTAGGGATGTTTTGATTTGCATTTCTCTGATTACTAATGACTTTGAACATTTCTTTAGGTTCTTCTCAGCCTTTCAAGATTCCTCTAATATGGAGTTCTCAGTTTAGTTCTACATCCCATGTTTTGATTAGGTTTGGTGTTTTACTGGTTAGGTTCTTGAATTCTTTATATATTTTGTCTATTAGTCCTCTGTTGGATATGTGTTTAGTGAATGTTTTCTCCCAATGCTGATTTGTCTTATTGATTATGTCTTTTGTCTTACAGAAGCTTTCCTGTTTCATGAAGTTTCCTTTATCAATTCTTGATCTCAGAGTATGAGTCGTTTGAGTTCTGTTTAGAAAAAAATTGCCCCTCCTATTTTCTCTTCTTCTTTTTTTCCCTTTTTTTCATTAGACATTGTCTTTATTTACATTTTGAATGTTAATCCCTTTCTGGCTTCTCCCCTGAAAACACCCATCCCCCAGGCTCCTGCTCACCAACCCAACCACTCCCACTTCCCTGTCCAGGTATTCCCCTATACTGGAGCATCCAGCCTTGTCTGGGCCAAGGGCCTCTCCTCCTTTTGATGTCCAAAACAGCCATCCTCTGCTACATAAGCCTGGAGCCATGAGTCCCTCCATGTGTACTCTTTGGTTGTTGGCTTAGTCCCTGGCAACTCTGGGGGTATTGGTTGGTCCATAATGTTGTTCCTCCTATGGGTCTGGCAACCCAGTTTCTCTTCTATTAGATTCAAGGTATCTGGTTTTACAATGAGGTCCTTGATCCACTTGGACTTGCGCTTTGTTCAAAGTGACAAATATGGATCTACTTTCATTTTTCTGCATACAGACAGCTAGTTAGACCAGCACCATTTATTGAAGGTGATTTGTTTTTTCCAAAGTATATTTTTGCCTTATTTGTCAAAGGTCAAGTTTCAGTAAGTGTGTGGTTTTATTTCTGGGTCTCCAATTCTGTTCTATAGATCAATGTGTCTGGCTCTTTACCAATACCATGCAATTTTTATCACCAGAGCTCTGTAGTAAAGCTTGAGGTCAGGGATGGTTTTTCTCTCAGCCATTCTTTTATTGATAAGAGCTGTTTTTGCTATTCTGTTTTGTTTATTTGTTTATTTTGTTTTTTATTTGTCTTTCCAGATGAATTTGAGTATTTCTCTTTCCATGCCTTTGAAGAATTTTGTTGATATTTTGATGGAGATTGTATTGAATCTGTAGATTGCTTTTGGTAGGATAGCTATTTCCACTATATTCCAATCCATGATTATGGGAATTCTCTCCATTTTCTCAGATCTTTGATTTTTTTCTTGAGTTGAAGTTATTGTCATACTGGTTTTTCACTTGTTTGGTTAGAGTTACCCCAAGATGTTTTGTACTATTTGTGGCTATTGTGAAAGAGTTGTTTCCCTAATTTCTTTCTCAGACTGTTTACCATTTGTATAAAGGAAGGCTACTGATTAATTTGAGTAAATTTTATATCCAGCCACTTTACTGAAGGTATTTATCAGCTGGAGATGTTCTCTGGTAGAATTGTTAGAGTCACTTATGTATACTATCATATCATCTGCAAATAATGATATCTTTATTTCTTATTTTCTGATTTGAATCCCTTTAATCTCTTTTTGTTGTCCTTTTTTTTTCCTAGCTAACATTTTGAGTACTATATTAAATAGATATGAGGAGAGTGATCATCCTTGTCTTGTCACCGAATTCATTTGGATTGCTCCAAGTATGTCTCCATTTAATTAGATACTGGCCATTGGATTTAAGTAAATTGCTTTTATTATGTTTAGGTATTGGCCTTGACTTCCTGATATCTAAAATATCATGAAGGGATGTTGTATTTTGTCAAATGCTTTTTCTACATCTAAGGAGAAGAATATGTGATTTTTTATTTGCATTTTTTTCTATAGTGGATTAAGTTAATGGATTTTAGTATGTTGAACCAATCTTGCACCCCTGGGATGAAGCCTACTCTTTATCATTGAATGATGTTTTTGATATGTTCTTGGATTCAGTTGCAAGAAATTTATTGGGCATTTTGAATTGATATTCATAAGCAAGATTGGTCTTGATTTCTCATTTTTGGTTTGGTCCTTGTGTGCTTTAGTTAGCAGAGTAATTGTGGCTTCATAGAATAAATTAGTGTTTCTTTTACTTCTATGTTATGGGATATTTTGAGGAATATTGGTATCAGGTCTTCATGGAAGGCCTGGTAGATTTGTGAACTAAATCTATCTGGTCCTGGGCTTTTTTGTTTGGGAGGTTTTTAATGACTTTCTATTTCCTTATGGCATATGGGCATGTTTATATAGTTTACCTGCTCTTTATTTAACTTTGGTATGTGGTATCTGTCTAGAAACTCATCTAGATATTCCAGTTTTGTTGAGTATAAGTTTTTATAGTAGGATCTGATAATTTATTTTGAATCTCCTCTGTTTCTTTTGTCTTATCTCCCTTTTCATTTTTTATTTTGTTTATTTGGATACTGCCTCTACACCCTTTCATTAGTTTGGCTAGCAGTTTATCTATCTTGTCGATTCTCTCAAAGAACCAACTTTTGGTTTTCTTGACAATTTGCATTGTTCTCTTTGTTTCTATTTGGATGACTTGCACCTTGAGTTTGACTATTTCTTTCTGTCTTCTCTTTTGTGTGTTTGCTTCATTTTGTTCTAGAGCTCTCCAGTATGCTGTTAAGTGGCTAGTGTCAGGTTTCTCCAGTTTCTTTACCAGGGTACTTAGTGCTATGAATTTACCTCTTAGCACTATTTTTATTGTGTCCTATATATTTGGATATGATGTGTCAATATTTTCATTAAATTGCAGGAAGCCTTTAATTTTTTCTTTATTTCTTCCCAGACCAGTTATCATTAAATAGAGAGTTGTGTATGGATTTTCTGTTGTTTTTGATGTTATTGATGACTAGCCTTAGGCCATGGTGATCTGATAGGATGCATAGTTTTATTTCAATCTTCCTGTATCCATTGAGAGTTGTTTTCTGACTGATCAATTTTGGAGAAGGTACTATGAGGTGAGAAGAAGGTGTATTCTTTTGTTTTAGGGTGAAATATTCTGTAGATATCTCTTCAAACCATTTGGTTCATAGCCTTTAGTTTCTCTCTTTAGTTTCTGTTTCAATGATCTATCTATTTGTAAGAGTGGAGTGTTAAAGTCTCCCCCTATTATTTTATGGGGCTCAATGTATGTTTTGATCTTTTAGTAAAGAATATTTTATGAATGTGTCTTTTCACTGGGGCATAGAAATTCAGAATTGAGACTTTCTTTTGGTATATTTTCACTTTGATGAATATGGAGTGTCCTTCCTCATAATGCTTGATAACTTTTGGTTGAAAGTTTATTTTATTGGGTATTAGGATGGAAGCTCCAGTTTATTAACTGGAGCCATTTGCTTAGAAAACATTTTTTGCATCCTTTTACTCTGAGATAGTATACCTCTTTGGTATTGAAGTGTGTTTCCTGTATGCTGCAAAATGATAGAACTTGTTTATATATCCAGTCTGTTAGCTTATATCTTTTTAAGGGTGAGTTGAGTCCATTAATATTGAGTAATATTAAAGACAAATGAAAGATGCTTCCTGATCTGTTTGTTTTTATAGGTTTCATCATGTGCTTGTGGTTCTCTCCTTTTGGCTTTGATGTGATGTGCTTAATATCTTGTCATTTTTTTGGTGAAAGTAACTTTCTTGTGTTGGAGTTTTCCTTCTAGGATCCTCTGTAGGGCTGGATTGGTAGATAGCTACTGTTTGAATTTCATTTTGTCCTGCAATAATTTTTTTCCATATATGTTGATTGAGAGTTTTGCTGGGTATAGTAGCCTGGGCTGGAATTTGTGTTCCCTTAGAGGTTGCATGACCTTTGACCAGGCTATTCCTGCTTTGATAGTCTCTATTAAGAAGTCTGGTATAATTCTGATAGGTCTACCTTTGTAAGTTACTTGACCCTTTTCCCTTGTCTCTTTAAAAAATCTTTCTTTGGTTTGTGCATTTTTTGGCTTCTGTTGCTTATGGTCTTACACTTGCCTCTCATCATCTGGTTGCCCCTGGTGTTTGCTGGTCTGGTTGACTCTGTCTGGAGTCTTCCACTTTTGTCCCTAGGTTGCTTCAGGTCTCCCACTAGGCCTGAGGCCCTGGCTGTAGCAGACTACCTGTGGGGCCTTCCCACTGGGGGTTCTTCAGAGGAGCAGAGAAGCTGCTGATCTGATGCCCTGGCTGCAGTAGATCTCCTGGGAGGCCTTCAGACTATTGGGTCTTCAGAGGAACAGTTAAGCTGTTGTCCTGTTTGAAGTGGTTCAGCAGGGGAGCTTACTGACTGGTTTCTGTTTCTCAGTGTGCAGCAGAACTCCGGGGAGGCTTTCAGTCTGTTGGGTCAGTTGCCCTGCACACCACAGAGCTACTGGGAGGTATTTAGAGGGTGGTATCTGTTGCTCAGTTGCCCTGTGCACATAGTAACTCCTCGGATGCTTTCAAGCTGTGGTGTCTTCAGGTGATCAATTGCTCAGATTCTGTGTGCACAGCAGATTCCTGGGATTCCTCAGGCTGTAGTGTCAGTTGCCAGACTGATCTGAGTTCAGTGGATCTTCTGGGATGACTCAGGAGATGGTATCTTCAGGGGAGCAGACTGGCTATCAGTCTTCCCCAGCAGAAAGGACTGGGTAGAAGGAGAGGGATATTTGGTGGGCAGGGATCCTGGGGGAAGATGGGTCCCAAGTCCACTGGTTCCCAGTAGCAGTTGTGGGACTTCTGGGGTGGGGGAGTTTCTTACCAACTGCTCTGATTACAATGGATCTTCTGGGATGGCTCAGTATATGGTGTCTTTAGGGTAGCAGGCTAGCCAGCAGTCTGTCCCAGAAGAAAGGACAGGGTAGAAGGGGAGTGGTATTATAAGGGCAGAAGTTTTTTTTTTTTTTTGGGGGGGGGGGATGATGGATGCAAAGACTACTGTGCTCCTAGTGGCAGTTCTGGGAATTGAAGGGGCCCCCACATTCTTACCAACTACTATGAATGCAATGGATCCTCTGGGAGGGCTCAGGACAATTATCAGAGCTGTTTGTAGGTTAATGTGTAATGTCACCCTTTTAAGTTAGAAATTGCAAAGAAAGATACATGAAGATAAAAGTATTTTGAACTATATAATATCAAGGATAAACAGGAGTAATTAAACACAATATGAGAGTTTAATGCAGACATTACTATCTAGACTTGAAACAAGAGATTGTAGTTAATAAACAAATTGAATTCATAGAAAATGTTATTTGTTTCTGTTAGCCAACCTTGCATTTCTTCATGTTGTAATTATTAAAATATTTTATCTTCTTTTCTTTTTTATTAGACATTCTTTTTATTTACATTTCAAATGTTACCCACTTTTCTATTTTCCATTCTGAAAACCTTCTAAACTATCCAGAGTCTCCCTGCTCACTAACCTACCCACTCTTGCTTCCCTGTCCTGCCATTCCCTTACACTGGGGCATCAAGCCTTCACAGGATTAAGGGCCTCTCCTCTCAATGATGTCCAACAAGGCCATCCTCTGCTATTTATGTGGCAGGTGCCATGGGTTCCTCCATGTGTACTCTTTGCTTGGTGGTTTAGTCCCAGGGAGCTTTGGGGGGTACTGGACAGTTCATATTTTTGTTCCTCCTATAGGGCTGAAAAACCCTTCAGCTCCATGGGATCCTTCTTTATTTCCTCAGTTGGGGACCCTGTGCTCATTCCATTTGTTGCCTATGAGCATCTACTTCTGTATTTGTCAGGCTGGCAAAGCCTCTCAGGAGACAGTTTTATCAGGCTCCTGTTAGCAAGCACATATTAGCATCTGCAGTAGGGTCTGGTTTAGTATATGGGATGCATCTCCAGGCAGGGCAGTTACTATATGGCTTTTCCTTCAGTCTCTGCTCCATACTTTGTTTCTACATTTCCTCCCATGGGTATTTTGATCCCCCATCTAAGAAGGACCAAAGTATGCACACATTGGTCTTCTTTATTCTTTACTTTCATGTGGTCTGTGAGTTGTATTTTAGGTATTTCAGGCTCTTGACCTTATATCCACTTATCAGTGAGTGCATACCATGTGTGTTTTGTGATTGGGTTACCTCACTCAGGATGATATTTTCTATCTCCTTCCATTTGCCTAAGGATTTCAAGAAGTCATTTTTTAATCACTTAGTAGTACTCCATTGTGTTTATATACTACATTTTCTGTATCGTTTCCTCTGTTGAGGGGCATCTGGGTTCTATCCAGCTTCTGACTATTTCCTTGCCAGCATCTGATATCACCTGAGTTTTTGATCTTAGCCATTCTGACTTGTGTGAGGTGAAACCTCAGGGTTGTTTTGATTTGAATTTCCCTGATGATTAAGGATGTGGAACATTTCTTTAAGTGCTTCTAAGCCATTCAGTATTCCCCATGTGAGAATTCTTTGTTAGCTCTATACCCCATTATTAATGGGATTATTTGTTGTTCTGGAGTCTAACATCTTGATTTCTCTGTATATATTGGATACTAGCCCTCTATTAGATATAGAATTAGTAAGGATCTTTTCCCAATCTGTTGGTTGCCATTTTATCCTATTGACAGTGTCCTTTGCCTTACAAGTGCTTTGCAATTTTATGACATCACATTTGTCAATTCTTGATTTTAGAGCATAAGCTTTTAGTGTTCTGTTCAGGATGTTTCCCCTTGTGCCAGTGTGTTCAAGGCTCTTTTTCACTTTCTTTTCTATTAGTTTCAGTGCATCTTATTTTGTAGAGGTCCTTAATCCACTTGGACTTGAGCTTTGTACAGGGAGATATAAATAGATAGATTTGCATTTTTCTACATGTTAACCTCTAGATGAACCAATACCATTTGTCGAAAATGCTGTCTTTTTTTCCAATGGATGGTTTTATCTCCTTTTTCAAACATCAAGTGACCAGAGGTATGTGGGTTCATTTCTGGATCTTTATTCTATTACATTGGTCTCCCTGCCTGTCACTGTACCAATAACATGTAGTTTTTATGACAATTGCTCTGTAGTATAGCTTGAAGTCTGCGTTGGTGATTCCACCAGAAGTTCTTTTATTGCTGAGTATAATTTTTGGCATTATGGGTTTTTTGTTATTCCAGATGAATTTGGAAATTGCTCTTTCTAACTCTATGAAGAATTGAGTTGCAATTTTGATTGCAAGATTGATCAAATCTGCAGATTGCTCTCAGAATGTTAGCCACTTTTACTATATTCAGCCTAACAATCCTTGAGCATGGGAGATTTTTCCATCTTCTGAGATCTTCTTTAATTTCTTACTTCATAGACTTGAAGTTCTTATCATACAGATCATTCACTTGCTTAGTTAGACTCTCACCAAGATATTTTATAATATTTGTGACTATTGTGAAGGATGTTGTTTAACCAATTTCTTTCTCAGCCTATTTATCCTTTGAATAGAGGAAGGGCACTGATTTGATGGGGTTGATTTTATATCCAGCAACTTGACTGAATTTATTTATGAGGTTTAGGAGTTTTTTGGTGGAATTTTTAGGTAACTTAATTATACTATCATATCATCTGCCAATAGTAATATTTTTACTTCTTCCTTTCCAATTTGTATCCCTTGGACCTCCTTTTGTTTTTTAATTACTCTCTTTAGGACTTTGAATACTACAGGTAGGGAGAGAGTGGTCAGCTTTGTCTTGTCTCTGATTTTAGTGGGATTGCTTCAAGTTTCTCTCCATTTGGTTTGACACTGACTACTGGTGTGCTGGGTATTGCTTTTACTATGTTTAGGTATGGGCCTTTAATTCCTGATCTTTCCAAGTCTTTTAACATGAAGGAGTACTGAATGCTCTCAGCATATTATGAAATGACCATGTATTTTTTTCCTTTGGGTTTGTTTATATAATGGATTATGTTTATGGATTTTCATATATTGAACTATATCTGCATTCTTTTGATGAAGCATACTTGATCATGATGGATGATCATTTTGATGTGTACTTGGTTTTTGTTTGCGAGAATTTATTGCGAATTTTTGAATTGATATTCATGAGGGAAATTGGTCTGATGTTCATTTTCTTGTTGGGTTTTTGTGTGGTTTTGGTATCAGCATAATTGCAGCTTCATAGAAAGAATGGGTAGTATTCCTTCTGTTTCTATTTTGTGGAATATTTGGAAGAGTATTAGAATTATGTCTTCTTTCAAGGTATGATAGAACTCTGTAATAAACCTATCTGATCCTTCGTGGTTTTTTGTTGTTGTTGTTGTTGTTGTTGTTGAGAGACTATTTATGATTGTTTCTATTTCATTAGGGTTTATGGGACTGTTTAGTTTGTTTATCTTATCCTGACTTAACATTGATACCTGACATCTGTTTTGAAAATTGTGCATTTCATCCAGATTTTCCTGTTGTGTTGCATATAGTCTTTTGTAGTAGGATCTGATTTTTTTTATTTCCTCAGTATCTGTTGTTATATATCCCTTTTTATTTCTGATTTTGTTAGTTTGGATACTGTCTCTGTGCCCTCTGGTTATACTGCCTGAGGGTTGGTCTATCTTGTTGATTTTCTCAAAGAACCAAACTCCTTGTTTGGTTGATTCTTTGTAGTTGTTTTTGTTTCTACTTGGTTGATTTCAGTGCTGAGTGTAATTATTTCCTGCATTCTACTTCTCTTGGGTCATTTTGCTTCTTTTTGTTCTTGAGATTTCAGATGTGCTATAAAGCTGCTAGTATATGTTCTTTCCAGTTTCTTAATAGTGGCACTCAGAGCTATGAGCTTTCCTCTTAGCACTTCTTTCTTTGTGTCCAATATGTTTAATTATGTTGTGGCTTCATTTTCATTAAACTCTAAAATGTGTTTAATTTCCTTCTTTACTTCCTCCTTGAACAAGTTTTCATTGAATAGAGTGTTGTTCAGCTTCCACATATATGTGAAATTTTATTATTTTTGTTGTTATTGAAGACCATCCTTAGTCTGTGGTAACCTGGTAGGATGCATGGGATTGTTTCAATTATTTTGTATCTGTTGAGGCCTGTTTTTTGACTGATTATATGGTCAATTTTGGAGAAGGTACCATGAGATGCTGAGAAAAATATGTATTCTTTTGTTATGGGATAACATGTTGTATAGATATCTGTTAAATCCATTTGATTCATAACTTCTGTTAGATGCACTGTGTTTTATTTCTGTTTCCATGATCTGTCAATTGATAAGTGTGTGGTGTTGAAGTCTCCCACTGTTAATGTGTGAGGTGCAATATGTGCTTTGAGGGTTAGTAAAGTTTCTTTTATGACTGTGGGAGTCCTTGCATCTAAAGCATACATGTTTAGAATTGATAATTCTCTTTGGTAGATTTTTCCTTTGATATGTATGAAGTGTGCTGCCTTATCTTTTTTGATAACTTTACATTGAAAGTTGATTTTATTCAATATTAGAATGGTCATTCCAGCTTTTTTCTTGGGACCATTTGCTTTGAAAATTGTTTTCCAGCCTTTTCTTTGAGGTAGTGTCTGTCTTTGTAACTAAGGTGAATTTCCTGTATGCAGCAAAATGTTGGATCCTGTTTACATATCCAGGCTGTTAGTCTATGTATTTATATTGGGCAATTGAGTCCATTGATATTAAGAGGTATTAAGAAAAAGTGATTGTTCCTTCCTATTATGTTTTTTATTAGAGGTGGAATTATGTTTATGTGGCTATCTTCTTTTGGGTTTTTAAAAATAATATTATTTTCTTAATTTTTCTATGGTATATTTTCCCTCCCTTTCATGTAATTTTCCATTTATTGTCCTTTGAAGGGCTGGATCTGTGGAAGGATATTGTGTAAATTTTTTTGTCATAAAATACTTTGATTTCTCCATCTATGTTTATTGAGAGTTTTGCTGGGTATAGTAGCCTGCATTGAAATTTGGGTTCTCTTAGGGATTGTATGACATCTTTCCAGGATCTTCTGCCTTTTATAGTCTCTGAAAAGAAGTCTGGTATATCTCTGATAGATCTTCCTTCATATGTTACTTGACCTTATTCCCTTCCCTTTTTTTTTTTACTTATTCTTTGTTTTAGTGCATTTGGTACGTACATGACAGGAGGGATTCCTTTTCTGGTCCAATCTATTTAGTGTTTGTAGGCTTCTTGTATATTCATGGGCATATCTTTCTTTAGGTTAGGGAAGTTTTCTTCTAAAATTCTTGTTGGAGATATTTATTGGCCCTTTAAGCTAGAAATATTCACTCTATACCTATTATCCTTAGGTTTGGTCTTCTCATTGTATCCTGGATATCCTGGATGTTTTGGGTGGTTAGGAGCTTTTTGCAGTTTACATTTTCTTGACTGTCATGTCAATGATTTCTATGGTATCTTCCGCCCCTGAGATTCTCTCTTCTATCCTTTGTAGTCTGTCTGTGATGCTTGCATCTAACTCCTGATCTCTTTCCTAGGCTTTCCATCTCCAGAGTTGTTTCCCTTTGTGATTTCTTTACTGTTTCTACTTCCATTTTTAGATCTTGAATGGTTTTGTTCAATTCCTTCACCTGTTGGCTTGTGTTTTCCTACTGTTTTTTAAGGGATTTTTGTGTTTCCTGTTTAAGGGCTTCTACCTGTTTTCCTGTGTTCTCCTGTATTTCTTTATAGGAGTTATTCATGCTCTTCTTGAAGTCCTCTATCAGCATCATGAGATATAATTTTAAATCCAAATCTTTCTTTTTCAGTGTGTTGTTAAATTGAGGACTTGCTGTTTTGGATGAACTAGGTTCTCATTATGTAGTCTTGGTTACTGTTGTTAAGGTTCTGGTGCTCACTTTTCACCAGCCAGTTTTCTATGGTGTTTGTTGTTCTTGCTGTCTCTGGCTGGAGCTTGTCCCTCCTGTAGGCCTATAAACCTGTGTCCACAATCCTATGAGACCAGCTTTCCCCTGGCAAGACCCATGCACAGAGCGCTGTGGGACAGCCCTACCTCCCTGGTGCAGATGCTGACTGGAAGAACGCTGTCCCAGCTGCTTTGCTGATCCTGTGCCCTGTGCTCTACTGGATGGACCCACCTTGCACATTTTCTTGGAGAGAAAATGGGGATTTCACTTCCAAGCGTGGGAGTCAGAGCACTACTTGGAGACAAACTCTCCTTTGGCATGACCCATGCACAGAGAACTGTGGGACAGCCCTAGCTCCCAGGTGCAGATGGCCACTAGATGGACCAAGATATTTTTTAAAGTTATTACACAGAAGTCATATCCTGTCTCCTAGCACTTTAGTTAAAACACCAAATGAAATTCTTCTCATCCTATTGATTTTTGCTGTTAGGCAGGCATGTTATACTACCTCTTCCAAAACAAACTAACAAATTTCCATGATACAATAATCTATTAAACCAAATCTTTTTATACATTAGAAATATAAGAATTCTGAATTTAAGAAAGAATAACATAGAGCACTAATAAATATTAATTTTTACATATTTGAATAAGTTTAATTGATAGTTACATATAGAGTAAATTTAAGAAATTGGGGGAGAGTAGCAATTTCATACTTTAATGATCCTATAGTATTCCATCATAATTTCTATGGCATATAAAGTATTATCTGTACAAATTAGAGCATTATGCATGCCTGGCATGATTCTACATTTACCTATAAATCGGTACACCAAATTATGAAGTGGCACAACCATTTCTTAGGGGAAAAGTGTGAGTCAGGAAGTTCCAGCAAATCAGATCCACAAAGCTGACCTGAGCTGATACCCTTTCCTTTGGTTTGAGTATCTGCAGGTTATTCCCTTAGGAGGATTTTAGCATAATGATTGGCTGTGTTTTCTCTGACAAAATTGTTTCTGTCTGTATTCTCCTGTGAAAGTCTTGAATGTAATACCTCCTACTTTCAAGCGAAGTAACCTCAGTTGACCCTACATGAGAATCTTCTCTGCTGTTAACATTGTTATCTGCCTTGAAGGTCATAAAAAATAATTACAATAGTATAAATTCAAATAATTCTTTTTTTCAAATAATTCTTTTATTAAATTAATTCTTTTAAAATTATAAATACAAATAACAGCTACAATGATTCTTAAGACTTAGTTCTCAGTCTTAGGCAAATTTACAAATTATATGATTGGCCAGGATATTAAAACAAACTGACAGAGTTAGCTTAAAACTAAGGACAACAATTGAATGAAAGGGTGAGAGAAGCCAGATTGAGCCAGTCAGTTTGGAGATGAGAAGAGCTGAATTAACACAGCCCAGTGTTCAGAAGCAACTATAAACAGTGAGCTTATTCAAGAATAAGTCGCTGGTATGACAATTACATTAGGAGAACACAAGTTACTTTTATTTGTACACAGAGCAACAGAAGCGTGTTAAAGTATATCCAGAAAATGAGCTACCCTTTAAAGAAACACAAGTGTCTACCATATCGTATATTCTTTTCAATGATGATTCTGGGATCTCACGCCACCTATTGTATAGAAATATAGAAAATATAGTGCCCTTGAAATAACACCATCTAAAAATGTATCATAAAGTTACATTTATTGGGAAGTTAAAGTTACTCTTATTGGGAAGATTACAGTTGAAAACTAAATTTTCTGAATTTCAACTTAAAATGGAAACTATGAAAAGAGAACATGAATAGAATAAAAAGGAGTGATAATAAATAACCGAAACTCTAAGGTATTTTTTCAAAAACATATTAGATACCAAATGGATGTATGTAGCATTTGGGGGAAATATAGAAGTTTCTGCATTCCATCCATAGCATAATTTAAATTTTATGAGATAGCTACCAGAAAATTCAGTGTTACTCTGTGATAAACGGACTTGTTATGTTGCCTAAACTTAGAATATTTTTATGAATAATAGATAAAATAAGTTGACTGGTGGTGGTGGCACACAACATTGATCCCAGCACTTGGGAGGCAGAAGCAGGCAGATCTCTGAGTTAAGGACATGGTGGTTCCAAAGTGAGTTCCAGGATAGCCAAGGCTAGATATAGATACCCTGTTTCAAAAGAAGAAAAGGAGAAGGAGTAGGAGGAGGAGGAGGAGGAAGAGGAGGAGGAGGAGGAAGAGGAGGAGGAGAAGGAGAAGGAGGAGAAGGAGGAAGAGGAGGAGGAGGAACACAAGAACAGGGACAAAGACAGGAACAGGAACAGGAGCAGAAACAGGAACAAGAACAAAAACAATTCAATTACAGGAACATCAAGAAGAAGAAGAAGAAGAAGAAGAAGAAGAAGAAGAAGAAGAAGAAGAAGAAGAAGAAGAAGAAGAACAAGAACAAGAAGAAGAAGAACAAGAAGAACAAGAACAAGAACAAGAAGAACAAGAAGAAGAACAAGAACAAGAAGAAGAACAAGAAGAAGAACAAGAAGAAGAACAAGAAGGAGAAGGAGGAGGAGAAGGAGAAGGAGAAGAAGAACAACAACAAGAACAAGAACAAGAAGAACAAGAACAAATACAAGAACAAGATGTGTGTGTGACTTGATCAAACAATTAAGTACCCATTCCTCAATATGCATGGAAACAAGTAGTAGGGAGGACCTGAAACCTTATATCTTGATGCATTAGTAGGACACAGAGAGAGAGCACTGAGTCTTTTGATGCTTCAAAGTCAATCTACCTCCTCCAACATCAACCAACAAAGTCAAACCTCCAAATCTTTCCAAACAGATTTACCAAATTGGAAGTAAAAATCTAAACAAATGAGACTACAGGAGCCATTCTCACTGAAATCACCATGGAAAGACTGCTTTAAAAAAATGTTAGTTATACATTTACATATATAATTGTAAATGTATAGCTTATATAAAACATTAAATATTCATTTAGAAATTTAGCATGTAACAAAATACATCTCATAGAAATACATGTTTTAAATATTCTCATAAAATTCAAAAAATAGATATGCATCACTCATGGAACATAATCAAATATTTCTCCACAATTGGAACAAAAACTCCATGGATAAGCTTTAATGCTACTCACCACTACTTAATATGAACCCATTTATAATATTAGCTCTTAAAATACATTTCTCTGAGTCTATATAATGAATGTCTCATAAAAATCAGGCATATCTATATGCCTAGATGTGCATATTTATTTATGACACTAGCTTCTTCAATAATTAGTAAAAATTATGTCCCTTGAATTACACTGAGACATTCTTTTTATTTTCTTCAACTAATTTTATTCATAGCATATCAAATCTGTAAGATTATTATTTTGTGTCAACAATTCTAAACATTAGAAATAAAGAATTAAAGCCTGTACATATGGCTATTTGGATAAGATTATCAATGCAAGAGGTCCTGAATGTGAATCCATTGTTGGATATAATTACTTGTGTAGCTTTGTTTTTTAAACCCTATTTTAAATAATGGTTCTTAAATGTTTTCACCCTCCTTCTAGCCTACCACCCACAAGAAGTAGTGGAAAAGAAAGATTATTAGGAAATGGGTAAAGTGAACCCTTTTAAAAATTCTTCTTTGGAGCTAAAACAGTCTGTTTTCAGGAAATTCACAGTTCAGTTCACAGGATGTATTGGGGGTGGCTCAATCAAATCAGTAGTGGTGACACCACCTAGCAGATTCAGCCAGTCCTTCACCAAATTGGCGCAAGCCAAAATTAGCAATAATAATTAAAATCTTCCTGACATTGGTCTAGAAACAAGCAGGTTGCTAAATGGAATTGAATCAAAAACCCACAAATAAACCCACATACATATGGATACTTGATTTTTGACAAAGAAGCCAAAACCATACAATGTGAAAAGAAAGCATCCTTAACATTTTGCTGGCCTAACTGGATGTAAGAATGTAGAAGAATGCAAATAGCTCCATATCTAGCATCCTGTATAAAACTCAAGTACAAGTGAATCAAAGACCTCAACATTAAAGCAGATACACCAAGTCTAATAGAATAGAAAGTGAAAAATAGCTTTCAGTTCACTGGTACAAGAGTCAACCTCCAGTACAGAACACCACTGGCTCAGATTCTAAGATCAACAATTGATAAATGGGATCTCACGAAAATGAAAAGCATCTATAAGGTAAAGGACACTGATAATAGAACAAAACTATAGCCTATAGGCTTGAAAAGGATCTTTACCATCCCTACATTTGGCAGAGGGCTAATGTCCAAAATACATAAATAACTAAGAAATTAGACTCGAACAACCCAAATAACCCAATTAAAATATAGTGTTCAATATTAAACATAGAATTCTCAGCAGAGGTATCATGAATGGCCAAGAAACACTTAAAGAAATGTCTAACATCCTTAGTAATCAGGGAAATCCAAATCAAAACTACCATAATATTTCATTTTATCTCAGCCAGAATGTAGTGCATACTAATGAGGATGTAAAGCAATGGGAACACTCTGTATCACTAGTTGGAGTGCAAACTTGTACACTTTGGAAATCAATTCAGTGGTTTCTCAGAAAATTGGGAATATTTCTACCTCAAGATCCAGCTATATCATTCCTGGATATATATTCAAAAAATATCCCACAATGGGTATAGTGGAATCCACTTGCTCAACTATGTTCCTAGCTGCTTTATTCATAATATCCAGAAACTGGAAACTACCAAGATGCCCCTCAACTGAAAAATAAATAGATAAAGAAAATGTGGCACAACTAAACAATAGAATACTATTTTTTGCCATTAAAAATAAATATTTCATGAAATTTGCAGACAAATGTATGAAACGTGAGAATATCATATTGAATGAAGTAAACCATACATAAAATGACATGCATGATATGTCCTGATTTACAAGTGGATACTAGCCATAAATCGCAGGATACCCACACTACATGTCACAGACCCAAATAAGCTAAACAAGAGGGAAGGCCCAAGCAAGGAGGCTTGAATCTCACTTAGAAGGAGAAGTAAAATATTCATATAAGGCAGCTAGAGGAAGGGAACTGAGTGGGAGTAGAAAAGGGGAGGAACTGATGGAGGTTGGGATCAGATAAAGTAAGAGAAAGAAATGAGAGCTAGAATACCATGACTGGAAATCTGCACCTAGGAGATATCTCCCTGAAGGAGATAGGAACATCCACAGGAAGACCAACAGAGTCAAATTACCTGAAACTGTGGGGACTCTCAGAGATTGTACTACTAACCACATAGGTAAAATTTGGCCTATACATTGGCCCCGTGCTTATACATAGCAGATATGCTGCTTGGTCCTTATGTGGATTCTCAAACAACTAGAGAAGGGGCTATTCCTAAAGCTGTTGTCTGTATGTAGTATGCATCCCTAACTGGGCTTCTTTGTTGTACCTTGTTGAGAGAGGATGAGCCTTACCCTGGAGAGACTTAATGTGCCAAGGTGGGGAAATATCTGATGGTGGGTTTATCCTCTCAGATGGAAAAGGAAGGAACTGTGTAAGAAAGTGTAGGAGGAGGTAACGATTTAGATGTAAAGTGGATTACTTAATTAATTATTTATAATTGAAGCCAGGAGGTGAAAAATCATAGTAACAAATTTCCTGAAAAAAATCACAGGTAAGATTATCAATTAGTAAAATATATATAATTTTAAGATGGCCAAGATATGTATTTTATTATGTTAGCAAAGTATTCAAAGAATGGATGCTGAAAATGGTCAAACAAAAGTAAACTATTCACTCTTGGAGTTAATTGCTATGGGTTTTATATTTAAGCTTTGGGTACAGCCAATAACACTGACCCACAAAGTCAATTTTCCTCAAGATAATATTTTATGAGCTGAATTACTGGACGCTGTTGAATCAGTATCTATCTGCCTGCCACCTTGATGACATCAAAAGCATACTGGTATGCTAGATTCTGTCCTGAAATCTTAGAAAATGGAGAAAACTGTATACTTCCCTTAGAGAATTGATTTTTAAGCCTTCATATCTTCTAAAACTTGTATCAGACACTATATTTTACATTTAAAGAACAGTTAAACTTATTTCTTGTAAAATTTAGATCCTTCAGGCTTAGTTTGGAATACCTGTGCATTTCTGTAAAGGTTTATATCATATGTCATGATTGCATGTTTCCTATCATTTCCAAGTACTTAGGGTTTTGTAAAAGCCTTTCCATTGCTATTTCTCATCAATTCCAATCTGTCCTATTGACAGGTCTTGTATGACTCCTCTTATTTCACATTGGTTAAGTGTGTTTTTGGACTAGAATGAGATATTTCCATGGAATGTTCTACTAGATCCTCAAAGCAATGTGCATTTGTTAATAACAAAAACAAAAACAACAACATCAACAACAATAATAATAATATCCTAATATGTCAGCTCTATCAAACTGATATTGCCATTTGGATCATATCTCTCATTCTCTCCTTATTGTACTTTGATTATTTTGTCCTCAGATACTGACTTGCATATATAATATTCAATTTTTATTTTATGTTCACCTATATCATATATTATCATTTTTCTTTATACAGTTGACAATTTATGACTAAGTCCATATATATTTAAGATTGCAATGCCTTTATGGAGAACTGACTCTCCTACCATTTTGTAGCTCTGGCCTTTATCCCAGTAACCATTTATGCAAAACTGCATTGTCTTTTAGTAGAGATATTCAAGCTTTATTTTGATAATTATTAACAAGGTCTCTCTCTTCCAGTTTGGCACAATGTTAGAATTTCTCCTATAGGATTAGGATATAGTACTGGAGAAGGACTTCGGACATTGTCATAGAGTCAATTAAAAGTTCCTGAAAATGTTACTGAGTGATGACATGGATTTCATGGAGATAGGATTCTTCATTCCCACCCAGGCATGGTCATTTTTATAGCTTTAAATAACTGGATGTTTCTACTGTCTTCCCAGTATTTGTGGTGGCACATTGTCATACAAGTTCAGATAATTTGATGGTCCAAAATAATTCTGCGCATTTCCTTTGCCACATTTTGCTCATTGTAAGAAATGGAATGATAGTTTTTCCATTCAGCATTTTGAAACAGAAAACAAGTCTTAAGTAGTTGTTGCTTAACTTGAGATTTCCATGGCAAAGCTGTGTCAGCTCTTTGACAGGTCAAGGACACACACCTCCTGTGCAATACCCACAGCATCTATAGAGCTTTCGAGAAGATCTCTTAGCAGTCAAATCCAGTGTAGGTGAGACATACCATGTGAGTGACACACTTTCAGAGAATCACTTATGTAACACAGACATTGACCAAATGAAAAGTTAGTCCAGGTTATGGAAAAATAAAACAATGTTGCCTACATATATTAGAAACTTAAAAAAAACATTTTTAATGATAATATCAGTGAGTTTTGTAATAGAATCTTTATAATTTCTGTGATTTCAATTGTTTTCAGTAGAAATAGTTAAAGGAACATTAATTAAGATCAAATGTAATTGAGATTAATGTAGTTAAGAATAAGTGGAAATGAATGAATACAAATGAATAGATAGACTATTAATCACTTTAGGGAATGGATCAGAACTTTCCAATATCACTGATTAGAAGAACAATCAATGGTGCACATTGTCTTGTCGACATTTATCTTAGGAGATTTTCTTTCATTTATTTATTTATTTATTTATTTATTTATTTATTTAATTTATTACACTCCACATTTTATTCCCCCCATGCCAACCCTCCAACTGTGACTGTTCTACATCCCATACCTCCTCCCCACCCCATGTCTCCAGGAGTATGACCCCAATCCCCACCCCTTCTCCACCCCCCACCTAGTCAGACCTCTAAACTCTCTGGGGCCTACAGTCACTTGAGGGTTAGGTGCATCTTCTCTAAACCACTAAACCCACACCCAGCAGTCCTCTGCTGGATATGTGTTGGGGACTTCATATCAGCTGGTGTATGCTGCCTGGTTAGTGGCCCAATGTTTGAGAGATCTCAGAGCTCCAGGTTAACTGAAACTGCTGGTCCTTCTACAGGTTCACTCTCCTCCTCAATTTCTCCCACCCTTTCCCTAATTCAACTATAGAGGACAGCATCTTCTGTCCATTGGCTGGGTTCAAATATGTGTATCTGACCCTTTCAGCTGCTTGTTGGGTCTTCCAGAGTGCTGTCATAATAGGTACAATTTTGTGAGTGCTCCACAGCCTCAATAAGAGTGTCAGGCCTTGGAACTTCCCCTTCCCTTTGAGTCCTGAGTGTCTCTCACGTCCAAGATCTCTAGTGCATTCTGGAGAGTCCGCCAAGCCTCTTATCTCCCTAATTACCTGTTTTCATTTTTTTTGTCTGCCAGGCCTCAGGGCTTCAGTCCTTATCCCTCACCCAATCCAGATCAAGTACACTTCTCTGCCTGATTTTCCCCCTTTCGCATTCCCTCCCAGATCCTTCTCTCCCTCCCCACTTGTGATTGCTTTATTCTCCCTCCCAAGTGGTACTGAGGCATCCTTACTTGGGCACTTCAGCACATTGTACTTTTTGAGTTCTGTGGACTATATCTTGGGTATTCTGTATTTTTCCCAGGGTGGGTAATATCCACTTATTAGTGAGTACATACCAGGAATGTCCTTTTGGGTCTGAATTAACTCAGGATGATATTTTCTAGTTCCATGCATTTGCCTGAAAATCTTAGTATGCCTTCTTAATGGCTGAGTAGTATTCCACTTTATAAATGAGCATTTTCTGCATCCATTCTTCTATCTATCATGGGACATCTGGGTTATTTCCAGCTTCTGGAAATAAGTCCACTACGAACATAGTGGAACACATGTCCCTATTGCATGACGGGCATCTTTTGGGTATATTTGCAAGAGCAGTATAGCTAGGTCTTCAGGTAGATCTGTTTCCAATTTACAGAGGAATCTCCACATGGATTTCCAGAATGGTTGTACCAGTTTGCAATCCCACCAGCAATGGATGAAGGTTTCCCTTTCTCCACATCCTCTACAACATGCTTTTTCACCTGAGGTTTTCATCTTAGCCATTCTGCTTAGTGGAATCTCAGGGTCATTTTGATTTGCATTGATCACTAAGGACATTTCTTTAGGTGCTTCTCAGCCTTTCAAGATTCCTCTGTTGTGAAATCTCAGGTCAGTTTTACATCTCAATTTTTGTTTGACTTTTTGGTGATTAGCTTCTTGAGTTCTTTATAAATTTTGGGTAATAGCCCTCTATTGGATGAGGAGTTAGTGAAGATTTTTCTTCTAATCTGTAGATTGCTGATTTGCCTTATTGACTATGTCCTTTGCCTTATAGAAACTTTCCAATTTCATGAGGTGCCATTTGTCAATTTTTGGTATTAGCGCATGAGCCATTGGAGTCCTGTTCAGGAAATTTCCCCCTGTGCCAATGAGTTGTAGGCTCTTTCCCACTTTTCCTTCTATTAGATTCAGTGTAACTGGTTTTAAGTTGAGGTTCTTGATCTACTTGGACTTGAATTTTGTGCAAGGTGTCAAATACAGGTCAATTTTCATTTTTCTGTATGTAGACAACCAGTTAGATCAACATCATTTATTGAAGATGATTTATTTTTTTCATTGTATAATTTTTGTATCTTTTTCAAGATAAAGTGTCTGCAAGTGTGTGACTTTATTTCTGGGTTTTTAATTCTATTCTATTGATCAATATGTCTGTCTCTATACCAAAAGTATACAATTTTTATCAATATTGCTCTGTACTAAAGCTTGAGGTCAGGGATGGAGAATCTCCCAGCTGTTATTTTGTTGTTAAGAATTGTTTTCATTATTAGGTTTTTTTTTTGCCTTTCCAGATGAATTTGAGGACTGCTCTTTCCATGTCTCTGAAAAATTGTGTTGAGTTTTAATAGGGATTGATTGAATCTATAGATTGCCTTTGGTAGAATGGCCATTTTTACTATGTTAATTTTGTCAATCCATGAGCATGGGAGATGTCTCCATTTTCTGAGATTTCTTCAATCTCTTTCTTGAGGGACTTGAAATTATTGACATATAGGTTGTCTTAGTCAGAGTTTCTATACCTGCACAAACATCAAGACCAAAAAGCAAGTTGGGGAGTGTACTGGCTGGTTTTGTATGTCAACTTGACACAGGCTGGAGTTATCATAGGAAAAGGAGCTTCAGTTGGGGAAGTGCCTCCATGAGATCCACGGTGGGGTATTTTCTCAATTAGTGATCAGGTCGGGGAGGGCCCCTTGTGGGTGGTACCATCTCTGGGCTAGTATTCTTGGATTCTATAAGAGAGCAGACTGAAGCAAGCCAGTAAGGAACATACCTCCATGGCCTCTGCATCAGCTCCTGCTTCCTGACCTGCTTGAGTTCCAGTCATGACTTCCTTTGGTAATGAACAGCTGAGTGGAAGTGTAAGCTCAATAAACCCTTTCCTCCCCAACTTGCTTCTTGGTCATGATGTTTCTGCAGGAATAGAAACCCTGACTAAGACAGGGAGGAAAGGGTTTATTCAACTTAAACCTTCCACATTGCTGTTGATAACCACAGGATGTTTTGAGCTTCTTTGTTGAAGATCAAGTGACCATAGGTGTGTGGGTTCATTTCTGGGTCTTCAATCCTATTTCATTGATCCACCTGCCTGTCACTGTGCCAATACCATGCAGTGTTTTAACACTATTGCTCTGTATTATTGCTTGAGATCCGGGATACTGATTCCCCCGAAGATCTTTTACTGTTGAGAATAGTTTTAGCTATCCTGAGTTTTTTGATATTCCAGATGAATTTGAGAATTGCTCTTTCTACTTCTATGAAGAACTGAGTTGGGATTTTGACGGGGAATGCATTGAATTTTTATATCGCTTTGGGCAAGATGGCCATTTTAACTATATTAATCGTGCCAACCCACAAGCATGGAAGACTTTTTCCATTTTCTGAGGTCTTCTTTAATTTGTTTCTTCAGAGACCTGAAGTTCTTGTCATACAGATCTTTTACTTGTTTTTTTAGAGTCACACCAAGATACTTTATATTGTTTTTGTCTATTTTGAAGGGTGTCATTTCCCTAATTTTTTCCTCACCCTGCTTATCCTTTGCGTGTAGGAAGACTACTGTTTTGCTTGAGTTGGTTTTATAACCAGCCACATTGTTGAAGTTGTTTATCAGCTGTAGGAGTTTTCTGGTGGAGCTTTTTGGGTCACTTAAGTATACTATCATACCATCTTGGAATAGTGACAGTTTTACTTCTTCCTTTCCAATTTGTATCCTTCTGACCTCCTTATGTTGTCTAATTGCTCTAGCTAGAATCTCAAGTACTGTATTGAAAAGATATGGAGAGAAGGGGCAGCTTTGTCTAGCCCCTGATTTTAGTGGGATTGCTTCAAGTTTCTCCCCATTAAGTTTGATGTTGGCTACCAGTTTGCTGTATATTGCTTTTACTATACTTAGGTATGGGACTTGAATTCCTAATCTTTCCAAGACTTTTACCATGAAAGGATGCTGAAATTTGTCAAACCCTTTTTCAGCATCTAATAAAATGACCATTTTTTTTCTTTGAGTTCATTTATGTCATGGATTGAATTGATGAATTTCCACATATTGAACCATCTCTTCATCCCTGGGATGAAGCCTACTTGACCATGATCATTTTGATGTGTTCTTAGATTCAGTTGGCAAGGATTTCATTCTATATTTTTGCATCAATGTTCATAAAGGAAATTGGCCTGAAGTTCTCTTCATTAGCTCTTTGTGTGGTTTTGTTATCAGCATAATTGTGGCTTCATACAACGAGTTTGGTAGTGTTCCTTCTGTTTCTATTTTATGAAATAATTTGAAGAGTATTGGTGTTAGGTCTTCTTTGAAGGACTGATACAATTCTGCACTAAAACCATCTGGTCCTGTGCTTTTTTTGGTTGGACGACGTTCTATGACCTCTTTGATTTCTTTAGGAGTTATGGGAATATTTAGATGATCTATTTGATCCTGATTTAATTTTGGTATTTTGTCTCTGTCTAGGAAATTGTCCATTTCCTCCAGATTTTCCAGTTGTGTTGAGTATAGGCTTTTGTAGTAGGATCTGATCATTTTTTGAATTTCCTCAGTTTCTGTTGTTATATTTCCCTTTTCATTTCTAATTTTGTTAATTTGGATATTGTCTCTGTGCCCTGTGGTTAGTCTGGCTAAGGGTTTGTTGATTTTCTCAAAGAACCAGCTCCTGGTTTTGTTGATTCTTTGTATGGTTTACTTTGTTTCCACTTGATTGATTTCAACCCTGAGTTTCATGATTTCCTGTCTTCTACTCCTCCTGGATGAATTAGCTTCCTTTTGTTCCAGGGTTTCCAGGTGTGCCATTAAGCTACTAATGTATGCTCTCTCCAGTTTCTTTTTGGAGGCACTTGGGCTATGAATTTTCCTCTCAGCACTGCTTTCATTGTGTCCATAGATTTGGGTATGATTTGTCTTAACTTTCATTAAATTCTATAAAGTCCTTGATTGTTTTCTTTATTCCTTCTTTGGCCAAGGTATCATTGGGTTGTTGAGTATTGTTCAGCCTTCATGTGTGTGTTATATCTATTGTTTGTGTTGCAATTGAAGACCACTCTTACTCCATAGTTATAGTAAGCACGGGATTAGTTTGACTTTCTTATATTTGTTCAGGTAGGTCTCATGACCAATTCTATGGTCTATTTTGGAGAAGATACCATGAAGTCCTGAGAAAAAGTTATATTCTTTTGCTTTGGGATTAAATGTTCTATATATATATCTGTTAAATCCAATTGGTCCAAAGCTTCAATTAGTTTCACTGTGTCCCTGTTCAGTTTCTGTTTTCCTGATCAGTCCATGGACCCTGTTGGTGGTCATTTGCCCTGCAGTAGGAATGGCACTTGGAGGGGCACTCCACCATCTTGCCTCCTGAACATTTTCATTAAATTCTAGAGTCTTCAATTTTTTTCTTTATTTCTTCCCTGACCAAATTCTCATTGAGTAAAGAGTTATTCAGTTTCTACATGTATGTGGGCTTTCTGTAGTTTTTGTTGTTATTGCAGACCAGCCATAGGCCATCTTGATATAATAGGATGCATGGTGTTATTTCAGTCTTCTTCTATTTGTTGAGGGTTGTTTTTTGACCAATTATATGGTTGATTTTGGAGCAGGTACTATGATGTACTGAGAATAAGGTATATTCTTTTGTTTTAGGGTGAAATGTTTTCATATCTATAAATCATGACCAAGGCACTATACATATATTTACATATATATTTATGTGTATATGTGATATATACATATATATATATCACATGTATATATTGATCACACACATAATTGATTTGTTTAAATCAACGTTTACTACAATAAATACTGATTTTTTCCCTTTCCTCAGCTTACTCAGGATCCACCTCACCCAAATCTGCACTCTTTCTCACTCTCATGAAGATACATATCAACATCTAAGCAACACAAGCAAACAAGAAGAACAACAGAAATTATAGATAAAATCAAAGCAATCAAAACAACATAGAACAACATGCATAAACAAGAGAAAGATAGGGAAAAGAAATTCTCAAGAAACACACATAGGTTCAAATATATTTACACATTCACACAAAAAAATCACATAAAAACACAATACTGGAAAACATTGTACATTCAAAAGGACCTGTAGGTTAAGGAAAAGGAAAAGAAGAAGCAAACAAGCAAAATACCACTAACAGTACCAACAATAACAACAACAACAACAACAACAACAACAAAAACTGGTACATATTTTGATAGAAAGAATTTCCAAAATACCATTGAGTTAATTTTGTGATGGCTACCTATGGGTGGGCATGAGGCTTTGCCTTAAGACTATTTTTCTCCTATTGGATTGCCTAGGCCAGCCTCAATGTTAGGTCTTTTGCCTTGTATTTTGCTTTGTCCTGTTCAGTTGTTGTCTCTTGGAGGCCTATTATTTTTGGAAGGAAAAATGAGAAGACATGCTTCTGTGGGAAAGAAGAAGTGGCTCAGAGTGCTCAGAGGAATGAAAGGAAGGCAAGCTGTGGTCAGGACACAGTAAGAAAACAAGGACTGGTTTGTATACCAAGTAAGACACCTTTAAAGTAGACTAATTTTTCATTTGTTGATAGTTATCAATTGGAATAGCTTCTTGCTAGAGAAGTGAGTTTGTGTCTAATGCCCACCTGCCATGAGACTTCATTAGTCCCAGTCCTGTGCAGACCCTGTGCATGCTGCCATAGTCTAAGTATAAATGTGTTCCAAATGACAACACTTTATAGTTTAAACTATATTACAAAACACATCAGATCACTGCTAGAAATTTTAATTTAAGTGCATTGTTATGAGTCAAAATATTAAAGCAATACTCTGTAGAATTTACTACAAGAATATTATAGTATAAAGAACTAGCATTACATTTCAGGTTTGCTCCTTTTTAGGAAATAAACTAGGAAAATTTTGACTTCATGTCTGCCCTTGTCCAGGTGTGGGTCTCTATGTTTCTTCACATCTAATGCAAGAAGCTTCTCTGATAATGACTGAATGGCAAATTGATCTAGGAGAATGGTGGAATGTTGTTCAGCATAATTAGTTGCTATATTTGAAGGACTATATGGAAACCTAATACAATAGAAGCATCCTGTAACTGCCCCATTATGTTGAACCAGTTACCTGGAAGGAAAGCTGGGGATAGAATGGAAGTGGTATGAGAAACATGAAGCCACAACAAATTTCCTGATCAAAGCTCGATGTTTAATGGGGGTCTCCAAATATATATAGGCGGGGGAAGACAGTTCCCCAAAGGCTGGAATCTCTCGAAGAACCAGTATGCTTGCTCATCAGGTGCCCTTATATTTAAATAAGCTATTCATCTAGGGGGTCACACAGTAACATCCAACAACCCAGGCTATTGTGAAGAATGTTGGGTGTTCTTCATAAAATGATGGTTAGGTCCTATTGTTGAGTATATACACATGATAGTTTCCCAGATACTTTGTCTCTTATTTCAAGACAATAATCAATGACTAAATTTATTCAACTTCAAATAATTACACAATGTAGTTTTTTTATCGGATTAAGGGAACTAAGATGGATGAATTCTAATGCTGGTAATATTTGCATTAAAACAAAAGTTTGAAATTATTTTAATAATATAGTAAGTGTTATATCAAGTATAATGACTAATAAAATGCACTCTATTTTCAAGATGAACTTGGCATTCAACAATATGGATCATTTTGAGATTTTTGAACTATCTCAATAGAACAAAAGATAAAATTACCCTAAGCCATGAAGAACATTAGAGAAAATTAAATTCTTCAGGATCAAATAAGTCACATATATGATACTGAGTCATTATGTAAGAATTCATATCTGTAAGGTACTTCTTGGTAGAAGGTTCCTCTCTCTCTCAGGGGTCTCAGAGAGTATGTACTATGGCTTCTCTATGTTGACAGTTCTCAGCTGCTAAAAGAATGGATCATAATCTGAGTTATCAATTGAAGAGCCTTTCATAGACTCGAAGCCATTGATTCCTATACTCCTCCACATTTGTAGGCACAGCAATATATTTGTGCATTCTTTTTATTACAACCAAAAGCAAATATGCTGCTCTCTTCTCAGTGGGCATTCACCTTGGGTCAATGAAATAATTTTCACAGAAACATGTAAAGTAAGTAGTGCTTTTAGAGAACTTAAGACCACACTGCATGTGAGACAGTGAATTACAAGAAGGCTCTTACTGTTATGTGTCATGATGGCAGGAGTTATTGATTTCCAGTCAACAAAACCAATTCGTGTTGATAGCACCTAAAATTTGTTTCAACAACTATAAATAATACATTGCAAATAGAAAGTTGAAACTGATACAGAGCACAGAAATTACACAGTGTGATCAGTGTGTGCTAATTTTATAGCACAATCTTTGTAACAAATATTTTCACATTCATTAATACCCTATCTATACTGTTATTTTATTAATAGTGTATAAATTTAATATGGCAAAGTTTTCTTTTGAAGAGCTTTCTCTAAAACACATGTTTACAGATAATCATGTAAATAAAATAGACATATAAAATATTAATAACAATTTTAATCTTATTTCTGAATCACAAATCTTATTTCATTTGGTATATATGCTGATTCTTATGCCATTATTCTATTGTTTATTTCCTATAAACTTTTCATATCAGAAAATGTTCAAAATTTTATAACATCATATATAATATGCATATTAAGTATGACTAAAGGCTGGTAGGAAAAATCAGTGTATATGATCTTATACTTGTGACTCAAAACTCTTGGAGCTAGCATATTTTCTTTTAAACAAATATATACATATTCATGTTACAAATTGAATTACCACATATCTTTATTATTATATCCACAAAGCATATTCTGTAGTATGTCACAGATGAAAAAGGGCATAAATTCATAAAATGGCATGTAAGTTGAGTAACTTAGCGTAACTCCTTTAAGGCAGTAACAAGACTGACTTATATAACATAATATCTAAACTCTACCCAAAGTTTCTTTTAGGTAAAAATAGTTTAAAAATTATGTTGATGCATATAGTATTTTTTATTTCTCAAGTTATGGAAATATTTCTCAGTGAATTAGAATTTGAAAAAGCTCAAGGTATTTAAGAATATTCCATAGTTATTAAACCCATTCCTTCAGTTAAGTGCTTGTTAGTCACACTGGCTATTGTTGGGATGAACACACTATCTCGCCATGTCCTCTGGGTTCTTCTGTTCCTAATTACTCAATTGACCTTCTGGATCACAAAGCCAAAATGTCACATTAACACTTGTATTATATTTGTTGTGCTTCCCTGGCTGGTAAGTGTACATTATTGAAATTTTTAACACTGCTCTACATTCATGCTGATTTCTAGTGCTACACTAAAGACAGTTCAAAGACATGTTTACAAAGTAAACTGATATAATCATTAAAAAAATCTTCAAAATGTGATAAAATATCTACAGGAAAAAAATCAGATTAACCTGTTTGCGAACATCTTCTTTCTCAAAAGAATAGATTCCCAGAGATCATACCTCAAGGCATCTTAAAAGGAAATACTATAGATAAGAAAATAATTTATTATTGTGCCAAACTTGGTAAAAAATGTTTACATGTCGAATAAGATATAGCAAGGTCTGTTTAGGAAAAGAGAGAATGAACAGAGACTTCCAGAAAGACTGTTGGTAGTCATGCTTCTAAGGACACTGCCATTTTTAGAGCCACAGACAGGTAAGATGAGGCATTTTACTAAAAGAACAAAAGATGTCTACTTTAGTTGGAGTGAGTTTGCTATTTCACTCTCAATGTAAGGTGATGACTAAATATATCTACCCCACTACAAGTCAGAACAGAAGAAAATTATTTCAATGCCTCTGCAGAGGATGGAACCTGTGAGATAGGTAAAAAATTATAGTCATCATGACAATGAAAAAGAGACATGAACTCCCAGTGGGACTGTAGAATGTGGTGCATTGGATTTCAAAGCAAGTCATTTTAAAGTTGAAGACTTCATTAGAATATTTGAGTTGCAAAACTTCAACTCTTCCAAAACCAGATTAGATTCATTATGGTTTTCAGTTTTTAATCAAATTCTAGTTGTAGCATATTCAGAAAACTGTTATAGTTACCAAATAATTTGTGAACCCACATTTAACCATGTGTGTGTGTTTCACCCACAATTTAGAAAACTGGGACTTAAAATGTTTTTTTCCTACAAGCAAATATTGCTTCAAATAAGAAAAGAGGCCACAAGAGAAGCAATTGTTCAGTTCTTAGGTTATTATAAACCCATTCAAATTTAGCTTTCTTTCTTACAAAGATTTTAAGAGTAATAAATATTTGTAATGGGGTATCTAACACATGGCAATTTTAGACCTCTAGTAAACCTGAGTGTAGAAAAAGGAAGGCATATTATGAATAGGATAGATACAGAAGCAATAAAACACATAATAATCAACATTTTATTACTGTAGCATATGGATAGATACATAAAAGGTTACAGGAAGTAGTGTCCAGACTTGAGGATATTCTTCACAAAAAAACAAGTACTGCCTAGACAGTATGAAATATAGACTTGATCTAAAGGAACAAGGGGCTAACATATATCAAATTTCATTTGGAAATAAGAACTACTTTAAGAATTTCTAGTATCAGGATATACCATAATGCTAAAGCTGGAAAAACCATTGCATGTCAGGTGCTAATGTCAACCTAAGGCTTCATATTGCCTCAAAATGGTAGTTCTTTTTACCCAAGCACATTGTTTTCTAAAAGTTTTTTTAAAAAGGAAGTTAATGGGTCATTAAGATTCCAATTTGTTATGAATAAACAGATGTAAAATTTTATGTGAATCATCCATATATAAACCATTGAATTATTGTCTGGCAATACCAAGGAATTCATAAAGATCTAAATTGTCCTTTTCTTTTTATATTATAAAATTCATGGTTAGCATTGAATTAAAATGAGATTACCACATGGAAAGAAATTGGGTAAAAAGCTACAGAACTTGTATGTGACAGTATGTGTTTGAGTTTCATTTAAACTCATGACCTGTTTGCCTACAGAAGCTGTAACAGATCCTTTGAATATGGCATATTAAAAGCCAAAGGAATTTACATTATCTTTTTTTTATAGTTTTCCTTTTTCTCATTCAGCTTTATGACTGTGTTAAACATAGTTTTCACATTGCTTCTTCCTCTACCACATTTGTCAACAATATCTGCTAATTTTATTCAAATGCATTTGCATGTCATACTTAAAATATAATCATTTTCATTAAATAGTCTGCTCAAAACTGACCTACCTATAGATCTATTTTTTAATCAGATTACAAATGGATACTTATAGGTGATTTCACCACAATTCTGCCATTCACATGAAAATAAAATTGCTGAGCGGCTGGAATCAGGTGCGTGGCCAGAGTTATAGCTTAGCTTAGCTCTGCAGGAGATCCAGGCACAGAAAGCTCAGCTGCAGGTGCAGACTACCGGCCGGGACCAGCTCTCTGAGCGGACTAGCAGCGAGGGGCCACCGGGCCTCCTCGGGGCACAGCTCCGCACTCTAGCAGCTGGAGTCAGGGGCCTGGACTCAGAGCGAGCATAGTCCAGCACAGACAACGCAGCCAGAAGGGAGCAGCAGAGCCGGGTACGAGCAGCTCAGCCAAGGCCATGCGGTGCTTTCAGCAGGGGCAGCCATCTTGCCCCAGACCCCCCCCCCCCCCCCGCACTCAAACAGCGGGCACACTGGACGCAGTGAGCAGCTGGAATCAGGTGCATGGCCAGAGTTATAGCTTAGCTTAGCTCTGCAGGAGATCCGGACACAGAAAGCTCAGCTGCAGGTGCAGACTACCTGCCGGGACCAGCTCTCTGAGCGGACTAGCAGCAAGGGGCCACCCGGCCGCCTCGGGGCACAGCTCCGCACTCTAGAAGCTGGAGTCAGGGGCCTGGACTCAGAGCGAGCATAGTCCAGCACAGACAAGGCAGCCAGAAGGGAGCAGCAGAGCCGGGTACGAGCAGCTCAGCCAAGGCCACGCAGTACTTTCAGCAGGGGCAGCCATCTTGCCCCAGACACCCGCACACAAACAGCAGGCGCACTGGACACAGTGAGCGGCTGGAATCAGGTGCGTGGCCAGAGTTATGGCTTAGCTTAGCTCTGCAGGAGATCCGGGCACAGAAAGCTCAGCTGCGGGTGCAGACTACCGGCCAGGACCAGCTCTCTGAGCGGACTAGCAGCAAGGGGCCACCGGGCCGCCTCGGGGCACAGCTCAGAACTCTAGCAGCTGGAGTCAGGGACCTGGACTCAGAGCGAGCATAGTCCAGCACAGACAAGCTGCCAGAAGGGATCTGTCTCCTGGGGACAGGCGTGCTGTGCTTTCAGCAGGGCGCCATCTACAATAAGACCAACTAACACCAGAGATAAAGATATGGCAAAAGGCAAACGTAGGAATGTTATTAACAGAAATCAAGGCAATATGGCACCATCTGAACCCAATTCGCCAACCACAGCAAGTCCAGGATACCCCAGCACACCAGAAAAACAAGAGTTAGATATAAAAGCACAGGTCATGATGCTCCTAGAGGAACACAAAAAAGACATAAACAAATCTCTTAAAAAAATGCAGGGGAACATCAATAGAGTAGAAGCTCTTACAATCCAAACACAAAAAACACTTAAAGAACTCCAGGAGAATATGGGCCATCAGACAGAAACCAATAAAGAGGAAGTGAGAAAATCAGTTAAAGAAATGCAGGAGAACTTGAAACAACAGGCAGAAGTCATGAAAGAGGGAGCACAAAAATATATTAAAGAATCACATGAAAACACAAACAAACAAATGATGGAACTGAGCAAAACCATCCAAGATCTGAACACAGAGGTAGAAAAAACTAAGAAATCACAAAAGGAGGCAACCTTGGAGATAGAAAACCTTGGGAAGAAAACAGGGGTCATAGATGCAAACATAAACAACAGAATACAAGAGATAGAAATAAGAATCTCCGATGCTGAAGATAACATAGTAACCATTGACTCCACAGTCAAAGAAAATGCAAAATCCAAAAGGCTTGTAACCCAAAACATCCAGGAAATCCAGGACACAATGAGAAGACCAAACCTAAGGATTATAGGGATAGATGAGAGTGAAGATCTATAACTTAAAGGGCCAGCAAATATCTTTAACAAAATTATGGAAGAAAACTTTTCTAACTTAAAGAGAGAGATGCCCATGAATGTACAAGAAGCCTACAGAACTCCAAACAGACTGGACAAGAACAGAAACACCTCCCGTCACATAATAATCAAAACCCCAAATGTACTAAACAAAGAAAGAATATTAAAGGCAGTAAGAGAAAAGGGCCAAGTAACATATAAAGGAAGACCTATCAGAATCACACCAGACTTCTCTCCAGAAACCATGAAAGCTAGAAGATCCTGGGCAGACTTCATGCAGACCCTAAGAGAAAACATATGTCAGCCAAGACTACTATATCCAGCAAAACTCTCAATCAACATAGATGGAGAAATCAAAATATTCCATGACAGGACCAAATTTACACAATATCTTTCCACTAACCCAGCTCTACAAAGGATAATAGGAGGAAAACTCCAACACAAGGAAGGAAATGGCACCCAAGAAAAAGCAAGACAGTAAACTTCTTCCATCAAACTCAAAGGAAGATAACTACTCAAAAACAAAAATAACATCAAAAATGTCAGGAAGTAATAATCTCTATTCCTTAATATCTCTTAACATCAATGGACTCAACTCCCCAATAAAAAGACATAGACTAACAGACTGGATACGGAAACAAGACCCTACATTTTGCTGCTTACAGGAAACACACCTCAGAGTCAAAGACAAACACTACCTTAGAGTAAAAGGATGGAAGACAATTTTGCAAGCAAATGGTCACAGGAAGCAAGCTGGAGTAGCCATTTTAATATCAGATAAAATTGACTTTCAACCCAAAGTCATCAAAAGAGACACAGAAGGTCACTTCCTGCTAGTCAAAGGAAGAATCCACCAAGAGGAACTCACAATTCTAAACATCTACGCTCCAAATGTAAGGGCACCCTCATTTGTAAAAGAAACCTTACTAAATCTCAAAGCACACATTGCACCTAACACAATGATTGTGGGGGACCTCAATACTCTACTATCTACAGTGGACCGACCAGGAAAACAGAAACTAAACAGAGACACAGAGAAACTCATTGAAACTTTGGAGCAATTGGATTTAACAGATATATATATAGAACATTTCACCCTAAAGCAAAAGACTATACCTTTTTCTCAGCCCCTCATGGTACCTTCTCCAAAATCGACCATATAATTGGACACAAGACAGATCTCAACAAATATAAAAAGATCGAACTAATCCCATGCCTCTTATCAGATCACCATGGAGTAAGAGTGTTCTTCAATAGCAACAAAAACAACAGAAAATCCCCATACGCTTGGAGGCTGAACAACATTCTACTCAATGATACCTTAGTCCAGGAAGAAATAAAGAAAGAAATCAAAGAATTCTTAGAACTTAATGAAAATGAAGGCACAACATACCCAAATCTATGGGACACAATGAAAGCAGTGCTTAGAGGAAAACTCATAGCCCTGAGTGTCTCCAAAAAGAAACAGGAGAGAGCATATACTAGCAACTTAATGGCACACTTGAAAGCTCTGGAACAAAAAGAAGCAATTTCACCCAGGAGGAGTAGAAGACAGGAAATCATCAAACTCAGGGCTGAAATCAATCAAGTTGAAACAAAGAGAACCATACAAAGAATCAACAAAACCAGGAGCTGGTTCTTTGAGAAGATCAACAAGATAGATAAACCCCTAGCCAGACTTACTAAAGGGCACAGAGACAGTATTCAAATTAACAAAATTAGAAATGAAAAGGGAGATATAACAACAGAAACTGAGGAAATTCAAAAAATCATCAGATCCTACTACAAAAACCTATACTCAACACAACTGGAGAATCTGGAGGAAATGGACAATTTCCTCGACAGTTACCAAATACCAAAATTAAACCAGGATCAAATAGATCGTCTAAACAGACCCATAACCCCCAAAGAAATAGAAGGGGTCATAGACAGTCTTCCAACCAAAAACAGCACAGGACCAGACGGTTTTAGTGCAGAATTCTATCAGACCTTCAAAGAAGTCCTTATACCGATACTCTTCAAATTATTCCACAAAATAGAAACAGAAGGAACACTACCCAACTCATTCTATGAAGCCACAATTACCCCGATACCAAAACCACACAAAGATCCAACTAAGAAAGAGAACTACAGGCCAATTTCTCTTATGAATATCGATGCAAAAATACTAAACAAAATACTTGCCAACTGAATCCAAGAACACATCAAAACGATCATTCACCATGATCAAGTTGGCTTCATCCCAGGGATGCAGGGATGGTTCAATATATGGAAATCCATCAACGTAATCCACTACATAAACAAACTCAAAGAAAAAAACCACATGGTCATCTCATTGGATGCTGAAAAAGCATTTGACAAAATTCAGCATCCTTTCATGCTAAAGGTCCTAGAAAGAACAGGAATTCAAGGCCCATATCTAAACATAGTAAAAGCAATATACAGCAGACCAGTAGCCAACATCAAGGTAAACGGAGAAAAACTTGAAGCAATCCCTCTAAAATCAGGGACTAGACAAGGCTGTCCCCTCTCGCCATATCTCTTCAATATAGTACTTGAGGTACTAGCTAGAGCAATTCGACAACAGAGGGAAGTCAAAGGGATACAAATCGGAAAGGAAGAAGTCAAACTATCACTATTTGCAGATGATATGATAGTTTACTTAAGTGACCCAAAAACCTCCACCAGAGAACTCCTGCAACTGATAAACAACTTCAGCAAAGTGGCTGGCTATAAAATCAACTCAAGTAAATCAGTAGCCTTCCTATACGTGAAGGATAAGCAGGCCGAGAAAGAAATTAGGGAAATGACACCCTTCACAATAGCCACAAATGATATAAAGTATCTTGGAGTGACGCTAACCAAACATGTGAAAGATTTATATGACAAAAACTTCAGGTCTCTGAAGAGGGAAATTGAAGAAGACATCAGAAAATGGGAAAATCTTCCACGCTCGTGGGTTGGCAGGACTAATATAGTCAAAATGGCAATCTTGCCCAAAGCAATATACAGATTCAATGCAATTCCCATCAAAATCCCAATTCAGTTCTTCATAGAGCTAGAAAGAGCAATTCTCAAATTCATCTGGAATAACAAAAAACCCAGGATAGCTAAAACTATCATCAACAGCAAAAGAACTTCTGGGGGAATCAATATCCCGGACCTCAAGCAATATTACAGAGCAGTGGTATTAAAAACTGCATGGTATTGGTTCAGTGACAGGGAAGCGGATCAATGGAATAGGATCGAAGACCCAGAATTAAACCCACACATCTATGGCCAATTGATCTTCGACAAAGGAGCTGAAAACATCCAGTGGAAAAAAGATAGCCTTTTCAACAGATGGTGCTGGCTCAACTGGAGGTCAACATGCAGAAGAATGAGAATTGATCCACTCTTATCTCCTTGCACTAAGCTCAACTCCAAGTGGATCAAAGACCTCCACATAAAACCAGACACACTAAAACTAATAGAAAAGAAACTGGGGAAGAACCTTGAGTACTTTGGCTTAGGGGAAAAATTCCTGAACAGAACACCAATTGCTTATGCTCTAAGAGCAAGAATAGACAAATGGGACCTCATAAAACTACAAAGTTTCTGTAAGGCAAAAGACACTGTCAAAAGGATAAATCGGCAACCAACAAATTGGGAAAAAATCTTCACCAACCCCACATCCGACAGAGGGCTAATCTCCAATGTATACAAAGAACTCAAGAGGTTAGACCCCAGAAAACCAAATAACCCTATCCAAAAATGGGGTACAGAGCTAAACAGAGACTTTTCACCTGAAGAAATTCGGATGGCTGAGAAACACCTTAAAAAATGTTCAACATCACTAGTCATTAGGGAAACGCAAATTAAAACAACCCTGAGATTTCACCTCACACCAGTCAGAATGGCTAAGATTAAAAACTCAGAAGACATCAGGTGTTGGCGAGGATGTGGAGAAAGAGGAACACTCCTCCACTGCTGGTGGGAATGCAAGCTGGTACAACCACTCTGGAAATCAGTATGGCGGTTCCTCAGAAAACTGGGCGTGATACTTCCGGAGGACCCAGCCATACTGCTCCTGGGAATATACCCAGAAGATTCACCAGCATGCAATAAGGATACATGCTCCACTATGTTCATAGCAGCCTTATATATAATAGCCAGAAGCTGGAAAGAACCCAGATGTCCCTCAACAGAGAAATAGATACAAAAAATGTGGTATATATACACAATGGAGTACTATTCAGCCATTAGAAACAATGAATTCATGAAATTCTTAGAGAAATGGATGGAGCTGGAGAATATCATACTAATTGAGGTGACACAGTCTCAAAGAATACCCATGGTATACAGTCACTGATAAGTGGATATTAGCCTAGAAGCTTGGAACACCAAAGACACAAATCACATATCAAGTGATGTCTCACAAGAAGAAAGGAGTGGACACTGGTGCTAGAATGGACCAAAACATCATTGTGGGAGAGTACAAGAACAGTAAAGTGGGAGGGGGTGGATGCGGGAGCAGGGGGAGGGAAAAGGACATGTGGGACCTTTGGGGGTGGGGAACCAGAAAAAGGGAAATGAATCGTAAATATAGAATATATACAATAAAAAAAATCAAAAAAAAAGAAAATAAAATTGCTAAAATTAGCTGAAGGTATCTGTAAAGTATGAATCTAGAAAATGCAGCTTAATATGAATCATGATTTATATTTATTTCTATTGAATTGCCTTATTTTGGACAGTTTAATATTGTGTAAAATAAACAACCCTTCACATAAAAATAGATAACATGTATTTTTCTGATAATAATTAACACTATAATGATATATGAGTAAATGTTTTATTCAGACACAAAACATGACTTGTATCACATGTCTAATTCATTACTCTGATTTTTAAAACACATTTTACTTCATTTATTCACACATTCTATAGCAGACTATTTCTTCTCCATGTAGTCCAGGCTGATTTAAACTCATCACCCTTCTGACAGTGCCTTATCAGTGTTGTGATTGCAAATTAGTCCTGACATGTGTGCCTCCTGGAATGATCTCTATGCATCACAACTCTGGCCTCAAATGTAGTTCTAAAAGAGAAGGTCTTTAGTGGAATTCTTAAATGAAAACATCAGAAAGCCATCATTTTTTTTCTAATTTTGATAAAGCTTTCTTAAGCAAGTGGCGCAGCAACAAAACAAACAAGCAAGCTAGCAAACAAAATTTAAAAAATAGAAGGAAAGTGAGAATTTTTAATCTTTGAAAATTAGGAATAGATTTTCATAAGAGATGGTGAAGACACTGTCAGATAAATATCTAAATTTAAATGTCATTACTCAAGCATAATTTATACAAGTCTTACAGATGAAAATTATTCTTTTTATTGTAGAATAATAAATGATTTCCTCATGCGTTCCTCTCATTGAGATGCCTAACTTTGAAGTAGAGTTTAAGATACACCTATGAATAGAAGACTTTCAAGATAAGTCATGAAAATTAACAAATATTCTATATACAAGTCTAGATGGATAGTAAGGACATTAATGTTGGAAATGATTTTTTAAATTACTGGACAAAGTAGAATTGATATCATCCTTAATAGTAAAAAATTGTTATTTATTCCTATTCCTACCTTCATGTCATCAAAATCTAAATTTTAAAAATCAGAGTAATGTATTGGACATATGATACAAGTCATGTTTTTGATTATTTCAAATAATAGTTTATTGTTTTAAAATACAAAATAATGCACTTAATAAGGTCTTAATGGAATATATGTAAGATACGAAGACAAAGAATTATCCTAGATACTTGCACAAGCATTTTAATAAACCATGAGACCAATGGAACAAAGATATAAGGGAAGACATAAAGCCAAAAACTTCCTAGTTTATTTCCTAAAAAGGAGCAAACCTGAAATGTAATGCTAGTTCTTTATACTAATATAATACTGTAGTAATTTCTACAGAGTATTGCTTAAATATTTTTGACTCATAACAATGCACTTACATTAAAATTTTTAGCAGTGATCTGGTGTTTTTTGTAATATAGTTTAAACTATAAATTGTTTGTTGTCACTTGAAGCAAAAATTTGCTAAATTCAGATGTTTCAGTGTAGGATTCCAGATGTTAGGCAAGTTTTCCATAAGCTTTAGCATAATTACAAAGAAATATAAACAAACTAATTGAACATTTATTTAATATAAATAAAACTTATTAATATAGAGATTTCTTTGGAAATATGGTTCATGTGCTAAAGGACAGAAGTACAAATGAAGGGGACTAAAGAAAGAGCTCAGGTGCTAAGGGAACTTCCCAATCTTAACTTGAATTAAGTTTGTTTCTCAGCATCGGTTTGTCTGTGACTACATCTCAAGGATCAGGACAACCTAATCAAAACGTGGATAAATGGGTTGTACCCACAGATAAACAAATGAAATAAATTATTATTAATAAATAAATAACTTTTTAAAATGCACATGAAATATGACGGTACTAGAGTCTTCTTTTGAACTATTTTTACTTTGAGAAATTCTTTGTTTTATTATTTTTTGGTTTTTCAATACAGGGGTTATTTGTGTAGCCCTGGTTGTCCTGCAACTCACGTTGTAGACTCTGCCTCTGCCTCCCAAATGCTGGGATTAAAGGAGTACACCACCACTGCCCAGATTTTTTTAATTAGATATTTCTTTATTCACATTTCATATATGTAGTCAATGAAACCATTGTATAAAAACCTATGGGAACTATGGTGGGTGGGAACTGGGAAAGGGGAAAGCCTTTGGAATGTAAACATAGAATATAGAAAATGAAAAAAAATTAAAAAAAAACCCTAGCTCCACATTCTAATTCCATTTATATTCCCCAACACCTTCCACTACTAATTTCTTTTCTTAAGGTTGCTTCCTTTGCAATGTACCAAGTCTAATAAAAACTGCTCATATATGCATAAATTTGGACACTTTGCAGAGTTATTTATCTCTGCATTGACTGAAGCCTATGGAATAAAAGAACCTTTATCGACATAGGATAAGATCAGCTAAATTTGTTGGTTGCCATTTTGTCCTTCTGACAGTGTACTTTGCCTTACAGAAACTTTGTAATTTTATGAGGTCCCATTTGTTAATTCTGGATCTTAGAGCATAAGCTATTGGTGTTCTGTTCAGGAAATTTCCCCCTGTGCCCATGTCTTCCAGGGTCTTCCCAAGTTTCTTTTCTATTAGTTTGAGTTTGTCTGGTTTTATGTGGAGGTCCTTGATCCACTTGGAGTTGATCTTAGTACAAGGACATAAGAGTGGGTCAATTCGCATTCTCCTGCGTGTTGACCTCCAGTTGAACCAGCACCATTTGTTGAAAAGTCTATCTTTATTCCACTGGATGGTTGTAGCTCCGTTATCAAAGATCAAGTGATCATAAGACTGTGGGTTAATTTCTGGGTCTTCAATCCTATTCCATTGATCTACTTGCCTGTTGCTGTACAAATACCCTGCAGTATTTAACACAATTGCTCTATAGTACTGCTTGAGGTCAGGGATATTGATTCCCCCAGAAGTCCTTTTATTGTTGAGAATAGTTTTAGCTATCCTGGGTTTTTTGTTGCTCCAGATGAATTTGAGAATTGCTCTTTCTAGATCTATGAAGAATTGAGTTGGGATTTTGATGGGGATTGCATTGAATCTGTATATTGCTTTTGGCAAAATGGCCATTTTTACTATATTGATCCTGCCAATCTGACAGAGGGCTAATATTCAATGTATACAAAGAACTCAAGAAGTTAGACCCACAGAACCAAATAACCCTATTAAAAATGGAGTACAGAGCTAAACAAAGAATTGTCACCAGAAGAAAATCAGATGGCTGAAAAACACCTTAAGAGATGTTCAACATCATTAGTCATCAGGGAAATGCAAATCAAAACAACCCTGAGATTCTACCTCACACCAGTCAGAATGGCTAAGATTAAAAATTCAGGAGACAACAGGTGCTGGTGAGGATGTGGAGAAAGAGGAACACTCCTCCACTGTTGGTGGGATTGCAAGATGGTACAACTGCTCTGGAAATCATTCTGGAAGTTGCTCAGAAATTTGGGCATGACACTTCCAGAGTACCCTGTCATACAACTCCTGGGCATATGCCCAGAGAATTCCCCTGCATACAATAAAGACACATGCTCCACTATGTTCATAGCAGCCTTGTTTATAATAGCCAGAAGTTGGAAGGAGCCCAGATATCCCTCAAAGGAGGAATGCATACAGAAAATGTGGTATATATATATCCTTTGAGGATATGCATACAGAAAATGTATGCATATATATGTATATATACATATATATATGTATATACACAATGGAATACTACTCAGCAATTAAAAATAATGAATTCATGCAATTTGTAGGCAAATGGTTATATTTGGAAAATATCATCCTAAGCGAGTTAACCCAATCACAAAAGAATACACATGAAATGCAATCACTGATAAGTGGATATTTATGAGCCCAGAAGCCCTAAATACTCAAGGCACAATTAGCAAGTCATATGATTCCCAAAAAGAAGAAAGGAGAGGACCCTGGGCCTGAAAAGATTGGATCCAGTTTTGTAGGAGAGAACCACAACAGAGAAATGGTAGGGGGGAGGGGGATTGGGGTATATTTGGGGGGGGGAGAGGACTTATGGGACATATGGTGGGGGGGACCTGGGAAAGGGCAAAGCCTTTGGAATGTAAACAAAGAATATAAAATTAAAAAATTTAAAAAAAGATCAGCCCATGATTATTGTTTTATATATAAACATTTAGAATAGGCCTGCATATGTCTGCACTAGGTTGTTTGCATATATGTTATGGATATGTCTTTGTGGGAGACCTAACAGTGGTCATGTCTCTGATTCTTTTGCCTGCTTTTGGGACTGCTTTTTGCTATGCGGTTGTCTAGTATAACCTTCATATAAAGCCATTAATCATGTCACATTAGATCTTGCTTTGTTGGTTTTTTGATTTGTTGTTGTTGTTTTTTGTTTGTTTGTTTTCAGTTTCTTGTGTTGTTGTTATTGTCATTCAGAATCTAATTCCTTTCTGAGGGGAGATGGAGGCCAAATTGATCTGAGATAAGGAGAAGTAGGGGGCAAGATAAGTGGAGTAGAGGAAAGGAAAACTGGGTTTAGGATGTATGAAAGAGAAATATATTTTCAATAAAATAAGAAAAAGTAATAGGACATCATGATCATTTAGCAACATAATAACAAGTTTTATCCTTTGGCCCATGAACCATCAAGCCATGGGATGTGGACCAGAGTTATAGTAAAATGCATGAAATTTCTTTCTATGGATAAATCCTCAAACCCAACCTGAAAGCTATTAAAACTCCCATAATAATTGATGTACTACAATTTCATAACAGTAGTTAAAAAGCAGTTGAATGGTAAATAATTAAAAGATGAAATATTTATTTCAAGCCATGAGATAGACTATTTTGAAGCTTTTATGGTATCTTATATAATATCCTTGGTTAATAAAAAAGAGCAGCAGAAAATTATCTACTATGTATATTAACATATACCATTAACAGTATTAACATTTTACATTAAAACATTTTCTTTTCTCTGAGAATAACTAAACTTTTCTTAATAATTATGAAAACTTTGCTCTACTTATTTTGTTGATGTGATCATTAACTCAATTTTTAGGCTGAACAAAAGTATCATCTCTAATATATATATGACTTTAAAATGTCTTCTTAAAATGTAGAAAATTTTTATTATGAATATAATTTTATTAGATATGTTTCTATAAAAAAACATACATATATAGCAGCCTTAGAGTATAATACATTAACAATCCTATATTTTACCTAACAATCTTGTCATTACTTTCTTAAATAATTAAAATTTTCTTGCTCTCATTCTTTCTCTTTCACAGAATCATCTGCTATATATCCCCAGACTATTATGATGTTCAATTCTTTAAATTACAAACATTTATTTACCTGTCATGTTGGGCCTTTCCACTCTGTGCCTCTAGAGGACAGAAAGTGAATAAAAGTCATGTTTTTATAACTAAAACAAGTTTGCTAATGTAGGTCTTTGCTAAGTTTTGATTAATGAATGGCTCAAAAAAGCACGCATGAATGGGAATCAATTTCTGTTCTCTGTTGATGAGGCTTGTGTTAAATATTTATGAATTTTAAATTGAACTGGAATTGTCATATGGGGATTAGGAGATTATCTATTTCATGTGGCATCTACATGGAAGCAGTGTAGATATAATTTTATGCTTGCAAATATGTGACATTTCAGCAAACCTAAACTGATTTTATACTTTTAATTCAACCAAGCATACTTTTATTTATCATTCATTTTAAAATTGCATTTATATATTAAATACACAAAATAAATCCAGGATATTAAGGATGAAAATGGTAATTAAGGTTGCAAAGAGAAAATAATAAAGATACTGAGTTAATTTTGGTTTGCTGTTAGATGCTGATATTTTGAATGATGGTTACATAAAATGTTCACTTCAAAAATGAGCACTATGCTGAGTGTATTTACAATCAATTGACTTTTCAATAAAGACAATATAATATTTTGAAGATTTCTCATATAAATATATATTTTCAGTAGTGGAATTTCAATACAAGGAGCAAACATACTATCCAAGTATTCTACTGTGGGCTAAAATAAAAGGGTTTTGTTTCTATGCCTTCAGTTTTAGAAGTATGGTACTATCTATTACAATATGCTTTATTAGAAAGTGTAAATATATAAAATTCTTACTCCAACATCATAATTGTTTCATTTCAATTGCAAATATGTTGTTAATGATTCTAAAATATTGATTTCATCACCACATAATAACATATTCCTAGAATGATTTGTAAAGAGAATATTTATAAAGGATCTTACCAACAATAGTAGCATTGGATGTACACTGTTTCTCTAACTGTACAATATTCCTTATATAATCTGTCATATATGTACACATTTACAAGATAAATTTTTTCAGAAAAGTAAAACTGTAAAAAACAAAAAAGTATTGTTTGACTTTGAAAGTTTAATGCCTTATAATAATTTGTCCAAAATACATGGTCCAACATTATATTCCTGAAATAACAGCATAAGTCTTTCTCTTGGAACATAGATTTCCCACAAACTTATTTTCCAATATGCATACTCAAAAACCAGTATCTAAATATGCCACATAGGCACACATAGGAGACTCACACATACATACACACACATGTACAACACACATATTTGTACATGCACATATAGCCATCATATACAATAATTGGAATTAAGTAATACTCCACTTCAATTTTTAATGATGCAAAGTAGCAAACTTGCAGTTATGAATTAGTAACAAACAAATTTTGTGGTTATGAATTACCACACATGAGGAATGGTATTAATCAGTTGTAGCATTAGGTAGGTTGAGAAGCATAGCCTTAGAACATTCTGTTATTGAGCTCACCTTTAAAACATCCTGTTTCTTAAGCATCTTTCCTCCTCAAAAGACATTTTCATCTCTGAGAATATTGGTACATAACTACATGCCATAAAAATAAAATCCATCTCTTTGAAATTATTTAATAATTATTAAATGATCCTTATGACACAAAAGGATATGTTTTTATTATAAAAATATCTTATTTTCAAAAATCAATGTTCCTATATTCTAAATGAAAGTGTTATTTGTCCGTTTAAAATGTACAATATGGTACATATAATTATATATATATATAAAACTTTCCCATTTAAAAATGTACAATATGAAACTGTGAAGTGAAAGTTTGTGGTTGTGTCACTCAGGCAAGACTTGTGGGCGGACATGTGATGTTTGGGTAGGGTAAGAATAAAACTCAACAGAAAGCGATGGTGTGCTGGCCTAGCTAGCCTTGCAATACTTCATTGATCTCATGTCTTTGCTGATCTTCACTATGTTGTGAGAGACACAGCAGAGAACTTCTACTGCTATCCTTCCACTGATCCTGGCAATTCAGAAGAGGCCTGGCTGTTTCTGCTGAATTGTGCTGCTGATGATTATTCTTCTTTGGTTTCCTGACACTATTGAACTGGCCTGCAGTATTCCTGATTGAAATATCCTAAAAAAACCCCTTCTAAACAGGTCCACATGCCCTTATCTTATTTACCATCTTTTCCTCCCTCTCTTTGGAGTGGGCTAGAAGAGGGGTTGAAATTCTTTACATCCTTTATTAAAAGAAGATTTTGAAATATCTAGATGTACAGAAATACATAATTACTTATAAAAATTAAGTGTATTTTGCTACATAGATATGCCCAGTTAAATATACTTTCCATGGGTTGTGGAAAATATATGTATTAAAGTGATTCATATGATGTGGATCATAAAAAAATATAAGCATTTTGAAGCCTGTTAAACCATCAAATTTAAAGCAAACAATTAAAGACAATATGATTAAAATCCTTTTCACTACTGTATGTTATTGCCTGAACTAAAATTTATTATAAGGGTGTACCATAGTTTAATTTTCTGGTCCATTGACACAGATAAGCCATTTATATATTTAAAAAATACACTGTTATCAATTATCTGTACATTACTCTATGCTGAAATTAAATTCATGAGCCATCTGGCTCATGAAAGTAATGATTTTTGTTAACACATTTACTGTTTTCATTATTTAGATCAAGTAATTTATTCCATGAAACATAGGTTGAGAAGATGCATCAGAAGTTTTGTAACATACTCATGATTTTGTGGTATACATGGTAGAAAAATGTTTTGTTCAAATTTCCTAATCAATGATCTAAATTTGGGAGATAAGATCAATGGAGTACTTTGATAAAGTTTTATGTTAATTTTGATGTGTGTCTGCACATGTCCATGGTAATTAGAAGATGATTCAAAAGTCCTCAGAGCTGGAGTCACAAGTAGTTTTATGCTACCTGATATGGATGCAAGGATGTAAAAAACCAGGTCTCTCAAAGTTCAGTAAGTATTCAGCTGATAAGTACCTAAATCAGAGAACTTTATGATAGAGCTTAATGGCTTAATGATATTATTTATTTATTTATTTATTTATTTATTTATTTATTTATTGAAATAAAGAGACTGAGAGTAACATGTTCTCAGATCTGTATTCATTAAAATCTCTGGTGTGTCTGACCAATGCCAATGCAGATGCTTGCAGCTAGCCATGAAACTGAGCATGGAAAACCTAAGGGAGAAGTTAGGGGAAGAACTGAAGGAGCTAAAGGGGTTTGCTACACTATAAGAAGAACAACAATATCAACCAACCAGACCTTCCAGAGCTCCCAGACACCAAACAACCAACAGAAGAGTACACATGGAGGGACCCATGACTCCACAACCATATGTAGCACAGGCTGGCCTTATCCAGCATCAAAAAGAGATGAAGCCCTTGGTCCTGTGGAGGTTCCATGCCCCAGCATAGGGGAATGCTAAGGGTAGTGAGGCAGGATTGGGTGGGTGGGTTGGGGGAGCACCCTCATAGATGCAATGGGGGAGGGGAGGTGGGATAAGGAGTTTGCAGAGATGAAACCTGAAAGAAGGATGGCATTTGAAAAGTAAATAAAATAACTGATAAAAAAGTATAATCTAATTATGACTCCCGGTTGGTGCTCTTCATTTCCCAGAAGAAATCATAGAGCAAAGGTTATCTTGCAGTCTTGCATTCCTGTACTATATGTACAGTACATCTGTACTTTTATATGTGCATTAAATGTGGGGAAGGGAAATACAGAGTACATTATCTAAAAATACAATTTTATGAAAGTGTGGTTTTTTTTTCTACAGGTAATTAATTTCACATGAGTTGAAACTACCGTAGTGAAAGGTAAGTATTATAAGTATGTCTATACAACTCAATGATGTCTAGAAAATAACCAATAAGATTACTTCTGGGTTCTCTGAGGACGGGTCATGGGAATGCAGTAAGCATTTGGATTCAAATGGAATGAGAAAATCTTTCTGTAGTGATGAGAGAGTGATGAACCTTAGCTAAGAATGAGGATCTCCTACTCATGCATGGCAAGCATGACATGCATCTGCTCTCAGACTGTCCAAATTCATTAATAGGAAATTGCAACTGTCTGTTCAAATACTAGTGAGCAGCAATTGTGTGGGTTTCTTTTTCCCTTCTTTTCTATTCCATTCAGAGGTAATTACTGCACTCTGTCCATTTATGATAAAAAAATACAAACTGCAAATCCCTTGACAGCACTGAGGTCTTCAACATGCACGTTGATGTATTTAAATTTGATTCTACATTTTACAGCATGTTCTCAGATTTGTATTCATTAAAAAGCATAACCTAATTATGACCCAATGTTGTAATTTCAGGAAAGAATTTGAACTCATTGCTATTAGAACCTTGCTGGGAAATAATTATTTTTGTGTTCTAGGAGTCAGATAATATAAGTCACTTTTTAAAAAAATAGAGTGATTATGTTAGAGCATAACATGCTACTATGTGAGGTTTTATTTCTCCTTTAAAGGTATGGCTGTGTCCATTATCAAGTTTACAGTCTCACTTAATTTTTACTATACATCATAATTTTTTAATAATTTTCTAATTAATACTTTATGCTGAGTATCTTAATGGTGTTTTCCCTTAATACACATTACAAGAAGATATGATTAAACAAGGAATTGCTTTGAAGTTAGTAGGTTATATGCGTCTCTTGCTCATCCTCTTCCTCCTAGGTCTTCTCTTTCTTTCTCACCTATAAAATGGAAATAAAGTATCACTATAGAACTTCCATGATATAATAACTTTTATGCATATATATATATAATACAAATATGTATATATGTGTGTATATAGTATGTATGCATTGTATTTATTTACTGCCATGCAGTCAATCTGTTCTGTATATTTCTTTGACACATATGAGTAAATACATTCCCTAGGAAACCACATATATTTATGTACAATTTTTGTCTATAAAATTTAAAATATTCTATCAATCTGTGCTCTCTTCTGGCATGATTGTCTTTGTTCTTTTACATATATACATATTTTTAGTAATGTATACTAAGGATGAAAATGTCTATTTTCCTCAAAATATTATTATGTTAGTGAATGTGTTTAGGTATTGTACTTCTTTAAACAGCATTAAAGCTCATTTTAAATCCAATAAAATAGATTAGAAATTTCCAGAATTCATGCACTTTCCCATAAGTTTTGAATCAGTTCAAGAGTTGTTAACTATGCAGCTATCATCAAAAATGAAGCTTTATATTAAATTAATGGATAAATATATAGATAGACAAAATGATGTTAGAAAGTACTGTTTATTTTAAACAGCATTCATTCGAGTAATAAAGGTTTTGTTAACTATACTTGATCATCCACTAAGACCCCAAGTACCTCTGTTCAGTAAAGGCTAATTGACTCCATTTCCTGGACCTACTTCTACTATCCTGCAGCTTTAGTCCTTTCTTTGCAGTTCCCACTTTCAATCCCATAATAAAACTTCTTTTTGAAAGTCACAAAAATATTGTGATTTTGATTTAATTGTGTGGAATAATATATTTTTGGAAGAGATATTGCTGGACATGAGTGTTCATTTTTCACCTTATATTTTATTGATATTGTAGCTCTTAAGGTTTTCCTGGTCTATCTTTCATATTTGTAATGAATTTGTCTTCATTTCACCAACATGTTATTCACTTATTATGTACTGTAAATAAACACATTACTACCAAGATAGTGAAATAGAATGCTATATGAGATAATGCGATGGCCTACATCTCTTGAGACTATATCAAAACATATTGAATCCCAGGTAGGCCAAGAATGCAGTGTGGGAATTTGTTTCAAAATAAAAACAAACCTTGATAGATTATAGAGTCAAGCCTAGAAATGTACCTACTCATATATCCTTGACTAGAGACCTGTCCTCCTCTATTCTTAGATCATAATCTTTGACCCAGTGTGCAGCTTCAAGAGAGATCACATGGAGTAAGGAAGGAGGAAGTGAACACAACCTTCCACCTAGCTCAGTCAGAATCAACTTTAATGATCACTAGGGTGACAGGTGTTGAAGCCATATCACTTAAAATCCAACAAAAAATTACCCCACTATAAAATAAAACAAGCACTACCTTAGAACTAGCAATAGGACAATCTCTAGATATTTAGTGTTGTTGTTTTATTATTGTTTGTTTTTCCATGTCTTGGTTACAAATTCATAATAACATCAGCTAATAATAGCCAAACATGCCCTATTGAATGACTATTTGTATCATTTTTGTGTGCTAATAAAAAAAATGTACTTAATTCCTTGACATTTAGGTTTAGCCCCAACTCAGGTAACTCTGGTAGCTACATCCATAAGTTATCTATGTTTAGCCACATGGCCACTTTGTTTTAGATTTTTGTGATTATTATTATTATTATTATTATCATCATCATCATCATCATCATCATCATCATCATCATCTTCAAATGAGACTGGTTCATGAATGGCCTCACTGTAATAATATCTCATAGATTAGAAAAAGTCTTAATATTTTTAACAAGGAAATATATTTTATGTTCAGTAAATGTGGTACCCTCTATATATTGTGAATGGTCTTTGAGCTGTGCATACTTTTTTACAAAGTAACTACTTTCCTGTATCTTTGCTTATTTCTTTGTTTTCTGCCACAGAAATCAGGATGGTTCAATTTACTTATATTGCTCAATTATTACATATTCTGTAAGTATCATAATTAAGTACTAAGTATTGCTAGATTTTTAAGTCATATAGAATAATCATGTGCTTCTCTTTAGCAGGTGATTTAAGCAGTTAAATTTTGTTGTGGTTTAAAGAAGAAGACAAAAGATAGGAAGGTACATGATCAAGGAGCAGGGACAAGTTGATTTTGAAGATGTTGTTGTTGTTGTTGTTGTTGTTGTTGTTGTTAAAAATGAGTCTAGTTTTGGTTTCTGATTCTGTAGAGAATCCAGTCTGTGGTAACATAAGTGAAAAAATGCTGCATTGAAAATAGATCTTAGGTGCCAGAGACATTTTCAAGGTCTGCAGATGAAAATTAATGGGCCAGAAATGGGATGAGCTTAAAGTGAATGTGATACCAATAAGTGTACCAGAGTACCTGGAGGTTCTCAGAGCAGAATCATAGAAAGACAACTTCACTTTTGTTCTTCTACTTCAGGAATGAGAGTTACTATCTCAGAACCATAGCACTGCTCCCCTACTCACAGAATAAGAGTGTTCTAGTTGTTGTTGTTTGTTTGGTCCACTTGACCCAAGCTAGTGATAACTGAGAAGAAATAATCTAGTTTGAGGAACTGCTTATATTACAATGGCCAGTGTTCATATCTATAGTTATTTTCTCAGCTTTTGATTAATGTGAGAGGGCCTGTTTGACTGTGTGCAGTGAACAGTGGATTCTGGGTTGTATAGAAAGTAAAAAGAGAAAAGCAGTGAGCATCATTCCTCTGTTTTTCTGTTGCTCCTCGATTCTTAACCTGAATTTCTTTTTTTATTAGATATATTCTTTATTAACATTTCAAATATTGTCCCCTTTCCTGTTTCGTCACTGCCCTGAAAATCCCATAACCCATTTTCCCCTTCCCCAACCAACCCTCCCCTGCTTCCCTGTCCTCTTATTCCTCTACACTACGGTATCAAGTCTTTCCTGGACCAAGGGTCTCTGTTCCATTTGGTGTCTAACAAGACCATCTTCTGATGCATATGAGTCTGGAGACATGGGCAACTCCATGTGTACTATTTGGTTGATGTTATTGTCCCTGGGAACTCTGGGAGTACTCGGTGACTCCTATTGTTACCCTTGTGGTGCTGCAAACCCCTTCAGCTACTTGGGTCCCTTCTCTAGCTCCACTATTGGGGATCCTGTGCTCAGTTCAGTGGCTGGCTGAGAGTGTCACCCTCAGTATTAGTCATGAACTGGCACAGCCTCCAATGTGGTAGCTATATCCACCTCTGGTCAGTCAGCATTGTGGGCATCCACAATAGTGTCTGGGTTTTGTAACTGTATATGAGATGGATCCCTGGGTGGGGCAGTCTGTGGATGGTCTTTCCTTCAGACTTTGCTCCACACTTTTTGTCCATATCTCCTTCAGTGGGTATTTTGTTCCCTTTTCTAAAAGGGGCCCAACTATCCATACTTTATTCTTCCTACTTCTTGGGCATCATTTGATATGTGAAATGTGTCTTGGGTATTCCTTACATCTGGGCTAGTACTCACTTATCAGTAGGTGCATAACATTTATGTACTTTTGTGATTTGATCCATCTCATATCATCTTTATATATCTATATCTATATCTATATCTATATCTATATCTATATCTATCTATCTATCTATCTATCTATATATATATATATATATATATCTATATCTATCTATCTATCTATCTATCTATCTATCTATCTATATATATATATATATTAGTTATTAGCCCTCTGTCTGAGGTAGGGTTGGTAAAGATTTTTCCCCAATTTGTTGGTTGCCATTTTGTCCTATTGACAGAGTCCTTTGCCTTACAGAATCTTGGTAATTTTATGAGGTCCCATTTGTCAATTCTTGATCTTAGGACATAGGTTCTTGTTTTTCTGTTCAGGAAAATTTACCCTGTGCCCATGTGTTTAAGACTATTCCCTAGTTTCTTTTCTATTAGTTTCAGAGTGTCTGGTTTTATGTGGAGGTCCTTGATCCACTTGGACTTCAGCTTAGTATAAAGGAATAAAAACTGATCGATTTGTATCCTTCAGTATAGTGTCCTCCACTTGAGCAAACACCATTTGTTGAAAAGGCTATCTTTTTTTTCACTGGAAGGATTTAGCTCCTTTGCCAAAGATCAGATGACCATAGGAATGTGGGTTCATTTCTGGGTCTTCAATTCTATTCCATTGATCTACCTCCTTATCACTGGACCAATACCATGCAGTTTTTAACACTATTCTTCTGAAGGACTGCTTGAGGTCTGGGTTACTGATTCCCCCAGAATTTTTTTTACTGTTAAGAATAGTTTTTGCTATCCTGGGTTTTTTGTTATTCCAAATGAATTTGAGAATTGCTCTTTGAAACTCTATGAAGAATTGCATTGGGATTTTGATGGGGATTACATTCAATCTCTATATTGCTTTTGGCAAGATGGCCATTTATCCTATATTAATCCTGCCAATCCATGAACATGCGAGATCTTTCCATCTTCTGAGGTCATCTTTGATTTCTTTCTTGAAAGACTTGAAGTTCTTGCCATACAGATCTTTCACTTGTTTGGTTAGAGTCACACCAAGATATTTTGTATTGTTTGTGACTATTTTGAAGGGTATCATTTCCCTAATTTCTTTTTCAGTCTGTTTATCCTGTGAGTATAGGAAGGCTACTAATTTGTTTGAGTTAATTTTATTTTCAACCACATTTCTGAAGTTGTTTATCAGCTGTAGGAGTTCTCTGGTTTTTTTTTGAGGGGGGGTTGCTTAATTATACTACTATATCATTTCCAAATAGTGGTAATTTGACTTCTTCCTTTCCAATTTGTATCGCTTTGATCCTTTTGCTGTCTAATTGCTTTAGCTAAAACTTCGAGTACTGTATTGAATAGATATGGAGAGAGAGGTCAGCCTTGTCTAGTTCCTGAATTTAGAGAGATTGCTTCAAGATTCTCTCCATTTAGTTTGAAGTTGGCTATTGATTTTCTGCATATTGCTTTTACTATGTTTAGATATGGGCTTTGAATTTCTGATCTTTCCAAGAATTTTAGCATGAAAGGATGCTGAATTTTCTCAAATGCTTTTTTTAGCATCTAATGAAATGACCATGTGGGTTATTATTCCTTTGAGTTGGTTTATATATTCGATTACATTGATGGATTTCCATATCCCTGAATCCCTGGGATGAATCCTACTTGATCATGGTGAATGATCGTTTTGATGTGTTTTTGGATTCAGTTGGCAAGAATTTTATTAAGTAGTTTGCATCAAAATTCATAAGGGAAATTGATCTGAAGTTCTCTTTCTTTGTTGGATCTTTGTGTGGTTTTAGTGTCAGTGTAAATGTGGCTTCATATTATGAGTTGGGTAGTGTTCCTTCTGTTTCATTTTGTGGAATAATTTGAAGGGTATTAGTGTTAGTTCTTTTTGGAAGGTCTGATAGAATTCAGCACAAAAACCATCTGGCCCTCTGCTTTTTTTGGTTAGAAGACTTTCAGTGACTGCTTCTATTACTTTAGGGGTAATGGGGCTGTTTAGATGGTTTATTGATCTTGATTTAATTTTGGTATTTGGTTTCTGTCTAGGAAATTGTTTATTTCATACAGATTTTCCAGTTGTGTTGAGTATAGACTTTTATAGTAGGATCTGATGAATTTTTTGAATTTCATCAGTTTCTGTTATATCTCCCTTTTCATTTCTAATTTTGTTAATTTGGATACTGTTTTTGTGCCCTCTGGCTAGTCTGCCTAGAAGTTTCATCTGTATTGTTGATTTTCTCAAAGAACCAGCTCCTCATTTTGTTGATTCTTGGTATATTTCCTTTAATATCTATTTGGTCGATTTCAGCACCTGCCTTCTCCTCTTAGGTGTATTAGCTTCTTTCTGTTCCAGCACTTTCAGTTGTGTAGTTAAGCTGCTAGTGTATGCTCTCTCCAGGTTCTTTTTGGAGGCCCTCAGGGCTATGAGTATTCCTCTTAGTACTGCTTTCATTGTGTCACATAAGTTTGGGTATGTTGTGCCTTCATTTTCATTAAATTCTAAAAGGTCTTTGATTTCTTTCCTTATTTCTTCCTTGACCAAGTTATCATTGAGTAGAGCATTGTTCAGCTTCCATGGATATGTGGCCTTTCTGTTGTTTTTCCTGCTATTGAAGATCCCCCTTTCTCCATAGTGATCTGATAAGAGGCATGGGATTATTTCAATCTTCTAATATCTGTTGAGGTCTGTTTTGTGACCAATTATATTGTCAGTTTTGGAGAAGGTACCATGATATACTGAGAAAAATATACTGAGGTCTATTCTTTTGATTTAGGATGAAATGTTATATATATATATATATATATATATATATATATATATATATATATGTGTGTGTGTGTGTGTGTGTGTGTGTGTGTGTGTTAAATCCATTTGATCCAAAACTTCAATTAGTCTTCTGTGTCTCTGTTTAGTTTGTGATTTCCTGATCACTTCATTGAGGAGTGTGGAGTGTTGAAGTCACCTACAATTATTGTTTGAGGTGCATGAGTGCTTTGAGCTTTTTTAAAGTTTCTTTTACAAATGAAAGTTCCCTTGCATTTGGAGCATAGTTGTTCAGAATTGAGACTTCTTCTTGGTGGATTTTTCCTTTGATGAATATGAAGTGCCCTTCTATGTATTTTTTATGACTTTTGGTTGAAACTTTGTCCGATATTAGAATGGCTACTCCAGCTTGTTTTCTGGAACAATTTGCTTGGAAAATTTTTTTCCAGGCCTTTATTCTGAGATAGTGTTTTTCTTTGACATTGAGGTCCATTTCCTGTATGCAGCAAAATTCTGGGTCCTGTTTAAGTATCCAGTCGGTTAGTCTATGTCCTTATATGGGGGAATTGATTCCATTGATGTTAAGAGATATTAAGGAATAGTGATTATTGCTTCCTGTCATTTTTGATGTTATTTTTATGTTTGAGCATTTATCTTCTTTTGGGTTTGTTGAAAGAAGACCATTATCTTGCTTTGTCTAGGATGTAGTTGCCCTCCTTTTATTGGTGTTTTCCATCTATTATCCTTTGTAGGACTGGATTTGTATAAAGATATTGTATAAATTTATCATGGAATGTCTTAGTTTCTCTATCTATGGTCATGGAAATTTTTGCTGGGTATAGTAGTCTGGACTGGCATTTGTGTTCTCTCAGAGTCTGCATGAGATCTGCCCAGGATCTTCTAGCTTTCATGATCTCTGGTGTGAAATCTGGTATAATTCTGAAAGGTCTTTCTTTATATGTTTCTTGGTCTTTTTCTCTTACTGCTTTTTATTTTTTTTCTTTGGTACATTTGGTGTTTTGATTATTAAGTGACAGGAGGTATTTATGTTCTGGTCCAGTGTGTTTGGAGTTCTGTAGGCTTCTTTTATGTCTATGAGCATCTCTCTCTGTAGGTTAGGGAAGTTTTCTTCTATAATTTTGTTGAAGATATTTACCACCCCTTTAATTTGTAAACCTTCACTCTCTTCTATACCTATAACCCTTATATTTAGTCTTCTCATTGTGTCTTGGATTTCCTGGATGTTTTGGGTTATAAGCTTTTTGCATTTGTATTTTATTTAACTGTTAAATCATTGATTTCTATAGTAGCTTCAGCACCCGAGATTCTTTTTTTTTTTCTATCTCTTGTATTCTGTTGTTGATGTTTGCATCTATAACTCCTGATTTCATTCCAAGTTGTTCTATCTCCAAAGTTCTCTCCCTTGGTAATTTCTTAGTTTTTTCTATTTCTGTTTTTAGATCCTGGATGGTTTTGTTTAGTTTTTTCACTTGTTTGTGTTTTCCTGTAATTCTTTAAGGGATCTTTTGTGTTTCCTCTTTCAGGGCTTCTGCCTGTTGACCCATGTTCTCCTGTATTTCTTTAAGCAATTTTTGTGTTTCCTTTTTAAGGGCTTCTACCCATTGATTCATGCTCTCCTGTACTTCTTTAAGGGAGTTATTTATGTCCTTCTTGAAATCCACTATCAGCATCATGAGATGTGATTTTATATCCATGTCTTGCTTTTCTGATGTGTTGGGGTATCCAGGACTTGCTGTTGTTAGAAAACTTGGTTCATATGGTGCCATGTTGTCTTGCTTTCTGTTGTTGATGTTCTTGCATTTGCCTTTTGCCATCTGGTTATCTCTTGTGTTAGCTGGTTTTGCTGTCTCTGACTGTGGTCCTAGGTGACCAGTTCTCTCTGTGTTCACTGATATTTAGGTACTCCTGCAAGATGTGCTCACTTTTGGTTGTATTTGGGTATGCATCTCTGTCACCCCATCAACTATGGGTTCAGGACTAGTTGGAAAACTCCTGCCCCAGGCGGTTCCTAGGCTCTTGTGTCCTCAGGGTTTCTGGCTATTTCCTCTGAGCATCAAGGATGGTCCTACTTGTGCTACCCAGCCACTCTGCACTCCTGAGTGGTTAGTTACCTCTGTGCTTCACTTGGATATGGTATGTCATGGCAGAAGGTGGACTCAACCAGAGAAGAAAACTGGATTGCTTCCTCCAGAGGTTTCCGGGTGTGATCCTCTGGCAAGGATCTAATCTGAATTTCTTAAGTGCTGGCCTATTGACTGGAAGTATAAGGCAAATAAACTCTTTGCCAAGTTGGTCTTAGTCACCATTCCACCAATAAATGGAATACATTATAACAGAAATAGACAAAAGGAGTTGTACTTTGTCATAGTTTACTTGACCTTAATAATTTGGGGGAGGATTGTAACCTTTTTTAGCTTTGGGCAATAAAGTGCTATGGAGTATTCAAAGCCTAAATAAACTGATGTGGGAGGTTGAAACACAGGAATGTTGATGGAGATGCAAATGAACAAGTCTAGATTGTGATGTTTCTGAGCAAAACAGAGGCTCTATCAGGGTTATTCATGAGATATTTTTTCCTCATGCATATATACAAGTAAAACCTTTAACTTAATAAGTCAATCTCTGCTGGTTATCAGGGAATAAATAATGAGCTGTGATTATTGAGATCTGTGTCATTATGGTTGAAATATTTTTGGAAGTATTTCCTCTTTGATAATCCCCAGAAGCTATGCTCTAGAAGGGACCACAGCTGGGTATCCAGCTGGTACCTTAACTGGATAGTGTGTAAGTCTACCACATGACACTAGATTGGAAAGATTGAAAGTGTAGGATTGAAGGGGACAAGTATAGCATCTGTAGCTTGGTTCCATGAATATAGGACTTTAGGCTATTTTTGATGGTTTCATCTCTGTTTTAGTGGAGATAACAAACATTTCAGAGAGGTTAGGACTATAGAATTACCAATCAAGGACTTGAGAGGCAGGTGTATAGGCATCCTTAGCCTACCGGGCAATGTGTCTTCCATGTTGCAAATACTGTGACTTGGTATTATTGAAGTCCACTGGAACACAGAAGATGATTCTCAACTGTAGGATGCTGAACCATTTTTACTGTTGGATTTTTAGTATTGATTAAGTGTGGTTGTTTTTATGTCCTGGTTCTTTCCTGTTTTGAAATGAAAAGTATCCACTTTTTTTGATTTTTATTTGTAAATTAATGCACAATTAAGACAATCTATGGATTTTAAGTGACTTTGAAAGTCTAATGTATTGAAGTTTTTAATGACTAGAATCTAAATGTTGTATTATATTATAATGGTAACAGGAGATATTAGTGATAATAAAGAAATACAAATTATGTTTATTGGTGATGAAATTGTGTGTGGTTGGTCTGAGGCCCCTCTATATATATACAGTAAAGGACTGCCTTGTCTGGCCTCAATGAGAGAAGAGATACTTAACCCTTTGGAGAATTGGGGCCACCAGTAGTGGTGAGATCTGGTGGGGTGTGAGAAGGTGTGGGATGTGGGGACATCTACTTGAAGACAGGGGAGGAATAATGGGATGGGGAACTGTTGGAGGGGAGAGTTGGAGTGGATTGTAACTGAACTGTGAAAATTACTTAAAATATTAAAAGAAAAACAACTTCTTTGACAAAAAATACTGGGAAAAATCCAATGACACTGAGTCTGAATAAGAATCTGAACATTTTCCTTCCACTTGCAGAAATTGAGATTTCTATCTCTCAAATGTTAAATTATTTGTGTTTTTAAATATTGGACTAAGGTTTATCATCCTATTTAAATTTATTCCATGAAATAATGTTTTTCATTTAATTTGGAAATCTTTTAGAGCTTTTTTTTTCTCCTTGGAATTCTTATATTCTTTCACCTTCAGTTTTCTATTCATATGTTTCTTTTTATGTGATTTTATATTGAGTTCTACAGAGTTTTAAATTGACATTTAATAAATTACAATGATTGTATTGTACCTATCAGTTCCAGTCTTGTAATTTAATTTTCTTTAACAATATTGTTTTTCAAGTAATGTTCTAATTGATGAGAATAGTAATAGTTACCATTAACTCATTTATCTTTTTTGTTGGTTTATTGTGACAGACTCTGTCAATGTAGCCCTAGCTAGCTTAAAGTTCTCATTTATCCAGCTTTATGTTACAACTGCTAATATTGTATGCCTGTGACATAATCCTATCCTTTCAATTTAATTTTAATAATTTATGATAAATAACAGTGACTTGGTAAAACTGAACCAAGCAGTCTCCAACATTTGCTTACCAACCTAAAATACACAAGGAAGGACCCATGGCTCCGCTGCATATGTAGCAGAGGGTGGCCTTATCTGCCATGAATGGGAGGAGAGGCTCTTGGTCCTATGAAGACTTGCTACACCAGCATAGGGGAACACTAGGGTGGTGAGGAAGGAATGGGTGGGTGGGTGGGGGAGCACCCTCATAGAAGCAGAGCAGAAGAGGGAAAGGACAGGGTGTTGTGAAGGGAAAACTGGGAAAGGAGATATCATTTGAAATATAAATAAATAAATTAACCAAAAGGAAGTAAGAAAAAAAAACTGGATGAGTTTCAAGACCAACTTGACTAACTTAGCAAGAATAACTCAAAATACATAAGGTGTTTGAATTGTAGTTGCCTGTCATAAACCATGACATCCACAACCCTGAAAAAAATATCAAAATTGGGCCAGGGATAAAGTTCCATTGTAGCTAACTGCTGAGCATACACAAGACACTGATTTCCATACTCAATATTACAAATAAAAGGAAAAGGAAGAAATGGAGAGGGTTGTGTGGAGAAAGACAAAAATATAGAATGCAAATAGGATTATGTATTTACAGAGATTTATTAGCACTATTACTTCACTTGACATGATTGTTAAATATGATATCCATTTTATCTGCAAACCTGTTTCAATTGAATGCTTGCATCATCTGGTAAATGATGTACATAATTTAGATTTTGTGCTTTTATGTATTTATTTTGATATTCAATATGCTTTACATGTTAAAATAGTCTGAAAGTGTAGTAGTAAAGAGAATGTATAGAAACTTGGTGAGAATAAAGCTTTGAACCATAGTTTAGGTGTCCCAGGGTACAAAATATACATACATATATTTTTTACCTTAGGAATCTTACACAAAATCAGTGTAAAATCAACTGTTTATAGAATAACTGCTTTTCCTCTTGTGGGTGAGGGAATAGAAAGGGTGTGATGGTGAAGAAGAGCATAGCCTTCACCTTTCAATGTACAAGCTTCATTCCTTTCATGTAGATATGTACCAACCAAGCTGTTGTCCACTGATTCTATGGTCAGCTTCCTGTTCATGTGCCAACTGCATTAGACTTTTTCTGAATAACTTACAAAACACAAGCAAGAATATTTCAGTACTTAAGCACTTATTTGTAATTGTAGCTATTGTCATAGTCGCTATGTTTAAACAGCATATTGTACCAAAATATAGACTAGGCAACTTTAATAAGTCATGCACATTACATGCACTTTACTGCATTTTTGAAGGCTGAGCAAGTCCAGTTCTATGTACCTGGAAACAACTATGAATAATGTTCTTTTCTGCACTGGCAGAGAAGAATCTTCTGAGTTGAACCCACACTTGTACTCAAAATAGTTTAATTACTTCTGAAAAATTCTGTATTCAAATATAATTATAGAGGTTGGGGTTTGGCTCAGTGGTAGAGCTCTTACCTAGCAAGTGCAAGGCCCTGGGTTCGGTCCTCAGATCTGAAAAAACAAAACAAAACAAAACAAAACAAAACAAAACAAAACAAAACAAAACAAGCAAAAAAGAAAGGTACCTGGCAAATAGAATTATATTGGGAATTTAAACTGTGTCTTCTGAACTTTAGGGAAATAGATTCAGTCCAGAGCAGCTGTTTTAATCTTTGTTTAGTCGATTATTGGTACAGTGGTGTATAATGGTGGAGATAGCAACTGACAACTGACAATAAATCATCTCTCAAGACATGATATATTCAATCCTTAATTTTATAGTATATAATTTGCAATATAAGAATGATATCACTAAATGAAATGAGTTATATGGACCATGTCTTCTATACCTGTACTCTTTATCTTTGCCTTTGTAACTGTGGGTTCCAGGCAAGTCTACACAGTGATATATTTTCTTCTAATCTTAAAATAAACTTGAAAAGAAAGACAATGCAGAAAGTTAAGTATGTTTATAGGCCCTCAGAAAATTATGCCACAAAATAACTATGCACAATTTAACTCTACTAATGCATATTTATTACAGATTTGAAGAAAAAGTGCAAAATAACAAAATGTCAGGACCATAAGACTTGGCCTCTGTTTCAAATGGGGGTTTAAAATAGATGAGTCCAGCTGCCTGATGAATATTTTGCTATATTCTTTTGTAGAAAAATAAACAATTCAACCATAAATAAATGCACAAGGAAGCTATAGCTTTCTGCTCTTCAGCCACCCTTTGGAGGGCATTGCACAATTGAATGACACTTGCATTAGAACTATTGCTATATCAAGACATGAATATTTTGAGAAAAGTTCATTATTATGTGGTTATTTTATTGCAAACCTAATGATCTGAGAAAAATAATTTTATGTGTGCAATATAACCAATTTCTTTTCTATAGCAAGGATTCTAATGTTGATCAGCATTTTGGTGTTGCATATATTACAAGATGCAATATAAAACACAAATATATTTATAATTACTATACTGGAGAATAGAATTCTTTTAATGTGTATTTCATTATTATATTTCAGTCATTTGAAGCTATGCACAGTTTGCATGCCAGATTATACTTCAAAATTCTACAAGTTAATTTTCTTTATTTTATTTTTCTTCTTTGTTTTGGGATTGAATTAATTTCTACTTCCCAGGCTGGCTCTGAACTCATGGTGACGCTGTTGCATCAGCCCCTTGAGCGCTAAGAATACAGCTATGTTAAAATAGACCTTCAATGTGTAGTGTACATATTTCCTGACTCTGAACTTTCATACCCTTATGTAGCCTACCTATTCTTATAATGTTTTGCTTTAATGATTTATAATTATTCATTGTGTCTCTCAATGATGTAAGAAAAGATTAATCTTAGTATTGGCAATTGTCATTAGTCATTTTTGTTTGCACATTAGAAGATATTATTCAAACACTCTTCTGAAAATAGGAAGAAATCATCTGGTGGAATTTGTAAAGTACATGGCAGGATAAATCATCCCAAGCTTCTGATGGTGTAGATAGTAAAGAGTGATAATTTCTGTTTATGTCAGATTTTGTTTGGTAAGTTTACTCTATTTCTACTCCTCACCTCTGTTACCTATTTCCATTACACAGATAATTAATTAAAGTTTTTGAAATAAATTTTCTTGAAAATAGGTTTTGTAGCTCAATTTATCTGATTTACCTCATGCAAGAGAGAGGGGGCAGAAAACAAAATCCGAATACCTGGTTTCTCTGTGTTCACATTCAGGCCAATGTGAAATGATAGGGAGTCATAATGACTAGCTGAGTTGACTGTAAAATGGATGACTTTCTCTTCCCAGAATTATGAATGCTGCACTGACTCCATGCCTTTCTCACTCCACAGAATGAGATCCACAGTATAATAATCCTTCACTACTTTAGATAGTACATTTCAATTTCTGCAGATACATAGAATTTTCAGACATTTAATCCCTTACTTCACAGCATTTCTCAAATACCTATTATACTGAATCTGAAATCACTTTCACCACTCTGCAAACAAAGTTTATTCTCTAAGAAGGAATCTGTAAGTTTTCATTTAAAATATTTAAATCTATTTTAAATGGTAGATAAATAAAAATTATACCTATGAATGACTATATCTCGAGATTTACAAAGGTATGTATATTATATAACACCTAAAATAGGTGTAATATACCTAAGACATGAAACATTTATTATTATAGAAAATTAAAAGTTTTCACATAATTGATTAAAATAGGTATCATTATATATTACAACATATCTACTGAATCAGAACTTGCTATTTTTTATGTATATAACATAATATACTTTGATAAATATTTCCCTATCTCCCCTCATTTCAACTCTAGGCTCAGTCATACATTTATACATACTTTTTATTAGATATATTCTTTATTTACATTTTTATCCCCTTTCCTGGTTTCCTCCCTAAAAACACCCTTCCCCCACCCCCAAACTCCTGCTCCCCAAACAACCCACTCCCACTTCCCTGTCCTGGCATTCCCTTACATTTGGGGCATTGAGCATTCACAGGACAAAGGGCCTCTCTACCCATTGATGTCCATTTTCTGCTACATACATGGCTGGAGCCATGGGTCCCTCCATGTTTACGCTTTGATTGGTGGTTTAGTTCAGGGAAGCTCTGGGGATTCTGGTTGGTTCATATGATTGTTCTTCCTATGGGGCTTTAATCCCTTCCATTCCTTCCATCCTTTCTCTAACTTCTCCATTGAGGACCTTGAGCTCAGCCCGCTGGTTGGCTGTGAGCATAGACCTCTGTGTTTGTCAGGCACAGGCAGAGCCTCTCAGGAGGCAGCTATATAAGGCTCCAATCAGCAAGTACTTGTTGGCATCCACAATAGTGTCTGAGTTTAGGCACTGTATATGAGATGGGTCCTCAGGTGGGGAATTCTCAGGATTGCCTTTCCTTCAGTCTCTGTTTCACATTTTGTCATTTTATCTCCTTGGATGGGTATTCCCATGTACCCCGTTCTAAGAAGGATAGAAGTTATCCACACTTTAGTCTTCCTTCTTCATGAGCTTCATGTAGTCTGTGAAATGTATCTTAGATATTCCAAGCTTCTGGTCTAATATCCACTTATCAGTGAGTCAATACCATAAGTGTTTTTTTGTGATTGGGTTACCTCACTCAGGATATTTTCTAGTTCTATCCATTGGATAAGAATTGCATGAATTCATTGTTTTTAATTCTGAGTAGTACTCCATTTTGTAAATGTACCACATTTTCTGTCTCCATTCCTCTGTTGAGGGACATATGGACTGTTTCCAGCTTCTGGCTATTATAAATAAGGCTGCTATGAATATAGTGGAGCATGTATCCTTAGTACATGTTGGAGAATTTTCTAATTATGTGCCCAGGAGTGGTATAGCTGGGTCATCATGTAATACTATGTCCACTTTTCTGAGCAACTGCCAAACTGATTTCCAGAGTAGTAGTACCAGCTTGCAATCCCACCAAAAATGGAGGAGTGTTCTTGTTTCTCCACATCCTCACCAGCATCTGCTATAACATGAGTTTTTTTTTTTTTTTCGTAGTCATTCTGGCTGTTGTGAGGTGGAATCTCAGGGTTGTTTTGACTTACATTTCCCTAATAACTAAGTTTGTTGAGAATTTCTTTATGTGCTTCTCAGCCATTCTGGATTCCTCAGTTGAGAATTCTTTTTTTAGTTCTGTACCCCATTTTTCATAAAGTTATTTGGTTCTCTGGAATCAAACTTCTTGAATTCTTGGTACATATTAGATGTTATCCCTCTATCAAATATAGGGCTGGTAAAGATCTTTTCTCAATATGTTGATTGACATTTTGTCCTATTGACAGTGTCCTTTGTCTTGCAGAAGTTTTGCAATTTTGTGAGTTCCCATATGTCAATTCTTGATCTTAGCGCATAAACAATTGGTGTTCTATTCTGGAAATTTTGCCCTGTGCCCATGTGTTCAAGGCTCTTCTCCACTTTCTTTTCTATTAGTTTCAGTATATCTAGTTTTATGTGGAGGCTCTTGATCCATGTTGACTTGAGCTTTGTAAAAGGAGATGAGAATTGATCAATTTGCATTCTTTTACATGCTAACTGACAGTTGAACCAGCACCATTTATTGAAAATGCAGTTTTTTTATCCACTGGATAAAACTCCTTTGTCAAATATCAAGAAACAATAGGGGTGTGGGTTAATTTCTGGGTCTTTAATTCTAATCCATTGATCTACCTGCTGGTCACTGTACCAATACCATGCAGTTTTTATCACTATTGCTACAAAATATAGCTTGAGGTCAGAGATGGTGATTCCTTCAGAAGTTCTTATATTGTTGAGAATATTTTTTACTATTTTGTTTTTTTGTTATTCCAAATGAATTTGCAAATAACTCTTCCTACCTCTATGAGTTGGAATTTCAATGGGGAATCATTGAATCTATGTATTGCTTTTGGTAAGATGGCAATTTTCACTATATTAATCTTGCCAAGGCATGGGCATGGGGGATCTTTCAATCTTTTAAGATCATCTTTGATTGCTTTCTTCAGACTTTAAATTCTTATAATACAGTTTTTTACTTGCTTAGTTAGAGTCACACCAAGGTAGTTTATATTAATTCTTACTTTCTTTCTCATTCTGTTTATCCTTTGAGTGTAGGAAGGCCACTGATTTGTTTGAGTTAATTTTATATCCAGCCACTTTGCTGAAGTTGTTTATCAGATTTACGAGATGTCAGGCGTCACTTAACTATACTATCATATCATCTGCCAACAGTGATATTTTAAATTCTTCCTTTCCAATTTGTATTCCTTTGACCTCCTTTTGGTGTCTAATTACTCTGTCTAGGAATATAAGTACTATATTGAATAGGTAGGGAGAGAGTTGAGAGCCTTGTCTAGTTCCTGATTTTAGTGGAATTGCATCAAGTTTCTCTTCATTTAGTTTGATGTTGGCTACTGGTTTGCTGTACTTTTACTATTTTTATATATGGACCTTGAGTTTCTGATCTTTCCAAGAATGTTAACATGAAGGGATGTTGAATTTTCTCAAATACTTTTTCAGCATCTAATGAAATGATCATGTGTTTGTTTCTTTGATTTTGTTTATATAGTGGATTACATTGATGGATTTCTGTATATTGAACTACCTCTGTATCTCTGGGAGGATGCCTACTTTTTCATGATGGATGAACATTTTGAGGTATTCTTGGACTTGGTTTGTGAGAATTTAATTGATTATTTCTGCATCGATATTCACAAGGGAAATTGGTTTGAAGTTCTCTTTGGGATTTGTGTGGCTTTATATATCAGAGTAATTGTGAATTTTTAGAAAGAATTGAGTAGTGTTCCTTCTGTTTCAATTTTGTGGAATAGTTTGAAGAGTATTTATATTAGGTCTTCTTTGAAGGTCTGACTGAACTCTGCTTGAAACCCGTTTGATCCTGGGCTCTTTAAGATTGGGAGTTTTTTTTTTAATGAATGCTTCTATTTATTTAGGGATTTTGGGACTGTCTAGATGATTTATCTGATCCTTATTTATCTTTGATACCTGGTATCTGTCTCCAAAATTGTTCATTTCATCTAGATTTTCCAGTTTTGTTGAGTATAGCCTTTTGTTATAGGATCTGATGATATTTTTTTTTTATTTCTATGGTTTGTTTTTATGTCTCCATTTTTATTTCTGATTTTGTTGATTTGGATACTTTCTCTGAACCTTCTTTTCAGTCTGGCTAAGGCTTTATCTGTCTTGATCATTTTCTCAAAGAACCAGCTCCTTGTTTGATTGACTCTTTGTCAAGTTCTTCCCATTTCTACTTAGTTGATTTCAGCCTTGAATTCGATTATTTCCTGCCATCTAATCTTCTTGTGTGTATTTGCTTCTTTTTTGCTCTATAGCTTTCAGATGTGCTGTCAAGCTGCTAGTGTATGCTCTCTCCAGTTAATTTTTGGAGGCACTTAGAGCTATGATTTTTCCTTTTAGCACTGCTTTCATTGTGTCCCATAAGTTGTGATTGAAATGTAACTGAAATCTATAGTCTTTAATTTCTTTCTTTCTTGACCCTGTTATCATTAATAACAGTATTTTTAAGTTTCCAAGTGTATGTGGGATTTCTATTGCTTTTGTTGATATTGAAGACCAGCCTTAGTCTGTGGTGACCTGATAGGATGCAAAGGATTATTTCAATCTTCTTTTATCTGTTAAGACCTGTTTTGAGCCTGATTATATGGTCAACATTGGAGAAGGTTCCATTAGGAGCTAAAAGAAGGTATATTCTTTTCTTTTATGATAAAATGCCCTATAGATATCTGTTAGATCCATTTGGTTCATATATTATCTAGGTTATATCCACTTTATTATACTTTGTACCCAGGCTTATTATTTCCTATTCATTAGGAATATTTTGCTACTTTGTCTTCATATCTTGTTATTTTATGGGTTCCTTAAAACTGCCTTTATCTTTTTTTATACCATTTTATTTTTTTATTTTCTATAATCTTTGTTTACATTTCAAATGCCTTCCCTTTTCCCAGCCCCCTCCTCACAATATGTCCCATTAGTCCACTTCCCTCTGCCCAATCCCCAATCATGCACCCACCCCCATTTTTTTGTTCTGGTACTCCCCTACCATACTGGATCAAGTCTTTTCAGAACCTGGGTCCTCTCCTTCAAGTCTTTGAAGAAAGAAATAGAAGAAGACCTCAGAAGATGAAAAAATATTTCATGCTCTTGGATTGGCAGGATTAATATAGTAAAAATGGCCATCTTACCAAAAGCAATCTACAGATTCAATGCAATCCCAATCAAAATCCCAAATCAATTTTTCACAGAGTTAGAAAGAGCAATTCTCAAATTCATCTGGAATAACAAAAAGCTCAGGATAGCTAAAACTATTCTCAATAATAAAAGAAATTCTGGGGGAATCAATATCCCCAACTTCAAGCAGTACCACAGCGCAATTGTGTTAAAAACTGTATGGTATAGGTACAGTGACAGGCAAGTAGTCAATGAAATACAATTGAACATCTGGAAAAGAACCCAGAGAATTAAGGTCACTTGATCTTTGATAAAGGAGCTACAACCATCCAGTGGAAAAAAGATAGCCTCTTCAACAAATGGTGCTGGTTCAACTGGAGGTCAGCATGCAGAAGAATGCAAATTGATCCAATCTTATCTCCTTGTACTAAGATCAACTCCAAGTGGATCAAGGACCTCCACATAAAACCAGACACACTGAAATGAATAGAAAAGAAACTGGGGAAGACCCTGGAGGACATGGGCACAGGAGGAAAGTTCCTGAACAGAACACCAATACTTATGCTCTAAGATCAAGAATTGACAAATGGGACCTCATAAAACTACAAAGTTTTTGTAAAGAAAAGGATATCTTCAGAAGGACAAAACAGCAACCAACTAATTGGGAAAAGAGCTTCACCAACCCCACATCCGACAGAGGGCTAATATCCAATATATATAAAGAACTCAAAAAATTAGACCCCAGAGAACCAAATAACCCTATTAAAAATGTGTTTCAGTGATAAACAAAGAATTTTCACCTGAAGAAATTCGGATGGCTGAGAAGCACCTTAAGAGGTTTTCAACATCACTAATCATCAGGGAAATGCAAATCAAAACAACCCTGAGCTTTCACCTCGCACCAGTCAGAATGGCTAAGATTAAAAACTCAAGAGATAGCAGATGCTGGCTAGGAAGTGGAGAAAGAGGAACACTCCTCCACTGTTGGTGGGATTGCAAAATGGTACAATCAGTTTGACTGTTCCTCAGAAAATTGGGCATGACTCTTCCAGAGGACCCTGTCATACCACTCCAGGACATGTACCCAGAGGATTCCCCTGCATGCCTTTATCTTTGTGATTTTAGAACTGTTTTATTGTTACAAAAAAGTTAACATATATCATTCTGTGTAAAAATATTTTAGCAACCATTCTGTACGTTTTTGCTGGTATGTGTGTGGGAAAAGAGTGTTTGTGTTTTATCCTCAATGTGTTTACTAATTTTTCATGCAATTCCTTTGAATTATACTTTAATATTTTCTTCTTCAATATTATAATAATCATGAATTTTCTCGTTACCGATTTGTATAAAAGTTTAATTAATTTCTATTTTTCTCTGAGAATGTGTTTGTTATTTAATAAGTACAGATTATTGGATAAAAGCTTATTCATGAAAGAATTTATATATATATATATATATATATATATATATATATATATATATCCCAGTTGCCATTATATTGTGGTTAAAATTTTTTTGACTACAAATAACATAGTAGGAATAAGTTTATCTCAACTTATTGTATATAATCAACAGTGAACATTTTTACTCAGGAACTTAAAAGCAGGAACCGAATCGGAGGCTATGGGGAAATGTTACTTATAAGCTGGCTATAGCTTGCTCAAATACCTTTCCTAAACAACCCTGGAACACTTGTTTAAGAGTGCCACTACTCACAGTGGCCTGGGCCCTCCCACACTATCATTCACAGGATACTCTGATTACTAGACTAGGATCCCTCTTCCTAAGTTTGTCTACATTTGTATGAAGTTGAGTCAAATCAACCAACACAGTGAATACTTAATTTGTATACATTATAGTTCTGTAGTGTTTTTTATATTTTCTGTTTTGTTGTTAAGATGAGTTCTTGTACTGTTTTGTAAGTATTACATTGGGAATTTTTGCATCTGCAGTCATAAGAGAAATTGGTCTATAATTCTCTAACCTTGTTAGGATTTTGTGTGGCTTAACCATCAGCGTAACTGTTGGTGATTAGGATATTCTCCAGCAAATTTAACTATATTTTAAACAGAGATAATTTAAGGATTTTCTTTCATGTCATTTTCTTCCAGGCTTCCAGGATGCATGCATCAGCAAACATTACTAATATTTAAAGGCAGTTCATACCTGAAATGAATAAAGATTACCCTACCCTAATCTTGTTATACAAATTCACTTCTATTATAAAAATGAAAAAAAAATGTTTCCAGAAAGATCACCATGATGTTTGAACCATATATGCATGAAAAAATTTTTCTAATATTTTATTTGAGGAGTGACGTTATAGATTGCTTTACCAGACTATCTACTTTAAATCTAGTTTATTCCTCTTGATAGTGGAATGCACTATTTGCCATGTACAGTTCCTTATCCTTCATGAAACAGTTTGGGTTTCTTTTGCCACCAGCTAAATCTACTACATTTATTTTGTGCCACATTATTATCTGGTTCTCTATTTTCCCAATCAAAATCCAATAATTTCTTTTGCATTTTCCCAAATATCCTTGAATGCATCTAAAGTCAATTATGCTTTAGGAATCTCCAACCCAATTCAAGCCACCTTATAATTTTGCTTTTATATTAAGTTATATTTTACCTGCAATGCTTTTAATTTCTGTTTCAATTCCAAGAATGTCATTTTGAATCTCTAAACTTTTCTTTGAGATGTTTTGGAAGCCAGGAATTGCCTTGAAATCATAAATTTGTTTTCTATGAACTTTGCTCTTTTTAATTAAGCATAATAACAGGAAATTCAGGATTCATTTGCCCTTTGTGGAGTTTCTGTATAATTTTGTACTTCCATAGTTAGATGCAAATTTTTGTTGTCTTTTTTCCCCTTTTTAAAATCCAGATAACTACCTAAAACTTTTATTGTTAAATACAGTATATATCAAATAGTAGGTTTATGTACTGCTTACCCACAGCCTCACCAAATAACATTTGTCTAGCAATAATATTTTAATTTAACTTTTACTATTCAGTTAGTCAGTCTTGGAAAAGAAATGCTCTTACACCCTAAGGTAATCTGTTAATGCCCTTTCCTCTTCTCACTTTTGTTTGTTGGTTTTAGCACTTTGAAAAGTACAGAAGTTATTATATTGCAGAAGTGAATTTATCCAGCAGCTGCTCATGCAGAGCTAGAGTCCCTACTATGCCATACTCCTAACTTCCACTTTTCAACAATTTCTGCATAGGTTGTTCTGTTCAGTGACATTTAATTATGCAGTAATTGGGTTTACCCTTTGAGACCTTCAGAGGTTTGTGTTCCATTTCAACTGTTTTTATTTGGTTCTACAACATATCACATATAATTAATTCTTATGGATTTAGAATGTCAAATTCTTTCTATATATTTCCAATGTATACATTTTCTCTCTTTTTTTCTCCTTCATTTCCTGCCCTCCCTGTTTCCTCCCTTCCTTCCTCTCATTTATGCCTTTTATTATCATCAATAACCAGGAACTTAAGAGAATGACATCAGTTCCAAAAAATTAACCTTAAATCTCCATTTTATTAAAATTAAAGAGAAAACAAAGACAAAACGTTCTGTTTAAACATAAGATTTTATTATTTAAACATTTTAAATAATTAAAATAAATTTTATGCAGTGTGATGATTAAAGATTTTAATGTGATATCTAGTAGTTTATACTTGTATTGAGCAGAACTACATCAAGCAGTTATGATGGACAAAGAAATTTCATAACCCTGTGTTGGGATGATAAGAATCATCTGACCGGTAATCTAAGAAATTATCATGAATGGCTTATTGGGTTTTTTGTTTGTTTCTTTGTTTGTTTACATCCCTGCCATTTTGACTGTGGCTTGGTAACCCAGTCCCTCCACTTGAAACACTGTCTATCTCTTGGAGCTGTACAATTCAAGCTCCCTCTCAGTGTTGTTGGGCGTTTGGCTAAGGTCATCCCCATTGAATCCCGACAGTCTTAAACCTCCTGAGTATCTGGCACTTTCTAGAGGATCCCCCTACCTTCCACCCTTGTGGCTGCATATTTCTATTAATTATAATGGTCCTCTTGGATTCTCTCCTGTCCCCTCACATACCTGATCCTGTTCCCTTTTGCTTTCTCCCTCCCCTCTCCCTCCCCTCTCCCATCCAAATCCCTCACTCCCTCTGCCTGCTGTGATTATTTCCCCTCCCCCTTAAGCAGGATTAAAACATCCTCACTTGGGCCTTTCTGCTTATTATACTTCTTAAGGTCTGTGGATTGTATCCTATGTATCAGTGAGTACATACCATGAATGTCCTTTTGTGTCACCTCACTCAGGATGATATTTTCTAGATCTTTCCATTTGCCTGTGAAATTCATGGTGTCCTTATTTTTAATAGCTGAATAGTATTCCACTGTGCAAATGAACCACATTTTCTGTGTCCATTCCTGAGTTAAGGAGCATCTGTGTTGTTTCCAAAAATAAGGCTACTTAGGACATAGTAGAACAAGTGTCCTTTAGGTATGGTGGAGTATTTTGAGTACATGCCCAAGAGTGGTATAGCTGGGCCTTCAGTAAGCATTTTACAATTTTCTGAGGAACCAACAGATGAATTTTGAAAGTAGTTGCACCAAATTGCAATCTTACCAGCAATCAAAGAGTGTTCCTCTTTCTCCACATTCCTGCTGGCATGTGCTGTCAACTGAGTTTTTGATCTTAGCTATTCTGATATGTGTAAGATGAAATCCCAGGGTTGTTTTGATTTGCATTTCACTGATGACTAAGGACTTCAATAATTCTTGCTCATCTAAATGGTATTCTATATGCAGAAAAAAAGAAAATAGATCCATATTAATCACCTAATATTGCACTTTAAATGGCAACATTAGAGTTGTAAATAGGTGTGAGATATTAAAGGTAATTAATTTCAAGAAATATAGTTTCAAGAATGTGGTCACTTCTGAATTATAATTTTGCTTAATATCATCAAAGTTGCATAGAATTTTTCAAATACACCAAAATTTCACAGTATTTTATTCTTGAAAATTGGATCAAGTTATGTTGAATTATTTCTTTTTCCCCAAACATATTCACTGTAGCTTTATTCATAACAGCCAGAGCCAGGAAACCATTTGTATGCTCCTTAACAGGAAAAATAGAAAGTGAAAATGTAGTATATTTATACAGTAGAATATTATTCTACTATTAAAAATTAAGGAAAGTATAAAATTTGCAGGGAAATGTATGAAACTAGAAAAACATAATCCTGAGTATGATAACCAGAAAGATAAATATGCTATGCATTTGATTATAAGTAGATATTATCCATTGAGTAGCGGATAACCAAGCTACAATCAGTAGAGCCAGAGAAATTTGGTAAAGAAATGAGTCTTAGGGTGGGATAAGGCAAGGATAACTCTGGAAGGTAGAAATAGAATATATTTCTTGGGTGGAGTATGACAGATAGGGTCAGAAGAGGAAGCATCAAGTTGTGGATAATGGGGTAGAAAGAGAGTACAGTGACAGATGACTGGAACTGGAGACATTTAGGAGGAGACATTTAGGGCATAAACCTAGTATAGAAGAAATTCCTTCAAATTTGTAAAGGTAATATCAATGATGATGCCTACTAATGGGGATATGGAGTCTGAACTGGTAATCTCTTGTCATTAAAGGTGAGAGAGGGCCTCAGAATAACAAGACTTTCTGAATCAAATAATCAAGGTGTATATGAGCGCAGAAAGATTGTAGCAGAAAGCACTGGGCCAAAACATTACTTTAATGTTATAGTTTGAACCATTCTATATCCATTATTTTATCTCCTGATTCCTCTTGATTTCATGTTCCTGTAATAGTCATTTTATGCCAAGAAACTTACCTGTTCTTTGGTTATGCTAGTACATGGAATATCCAAGTGAGGATTCTACAAAAGTTATTTAGTTTAGTTTATTTATTTAGTGTATTTTGGGTTTAGTCATGTACTTTATTGACATTTCTATATACTCAGGTCTCCATACAGTTTCTCTGAACTTATTCTAACTTACTTTTTGTGTATTTGTTTGCCTATATAAGCAATCACCACTGTTAATATTAGTTTTTAAAGTACATAAGCTCGTGCACAAAAAAGACTTTGCCAAGTATTAACTATGAAAGCTTATTATTCAAATAAAAAAGCCTACTATAGTTAATATACAGAAGCTCACTACTTACTTTCTTTTATTTTTCATTAATTTTTTATGACCTTTACATCACAGTATCAGCGCCCCCTCTCCTCCAAGTCCTCTCTCACATAGGTCCTTACCCTATTTCCACTAAGAAGGAAGGCATTCTCCTGCAGTATCACATACCCCAAAATATCAAGTAACTGCAGGACTATCTGTATGCATCCTCTCCCACTAAGGTTAGATAAAGCATCCCAGTTATCAGAACTATATCCCCATGCAGTCAACAGATTCAGGGAGAGATCAGCCTCAAGTTGTTGGAGGACCCATATGAGGACCAAGATGCACATCTGCTACATATGTGCAGGAGCAACAATCCAGCATATGTTCACTAGCTGATGGTTAATTCACTGGGAGCCCCAAAGGGTCTAGGATAATTACCTCTGTGGGCCATTCTGTGGAGTCTCTGTATTCATCAGGTCCTACAATTCTTCCCTGCCCTCTTCCACAAGATTCCCTGAGACATCTAATATTTGGATATGGATCTCTGCATCTGTGTCCATTGGCTGCTGGGTAGAGTCCCTCAGAGCACAGTTCTGGTAGCCTAGTCTCTACAAGCATAACCAAGTATCATTAACAGTGTCAGTGATTGGTTCTTGCTCCTAGGATGGGTCTCAGTTTGGGCTAGTCATTAGTGGGCTAGCTATTCCCTCTGTCTTTATCTTTGTCCTTGCAATTCTTGTAGGCAGGGCATTGTTGAGATTCAAGTTTTAGTGAGTGGATTGTAGTTTTTATCCCTCCACTGGGAGACCTTCCTAGCTACAGGAATGGTGACTTTAGGATCCATATTCTCTACTGCTTGAAGTTGCAGCTAGAATCACTGCCATAGACAACCTGGAGCCTTGGCCAATCCCTGATCACATGTATGTCCTAGAGGTGTCCACTCTCTACCTGCCACCAATTTCTTTTCTCTCTCCTAATCTCCATGTAACTGATTTCACTGTCCTCTCCTGCTTCATTTCATATCCCCTCTCTGATCTAGTCCCCTCCCTTTATGCACCTTTGGTATCTACTTTATTTCCCCTAAAGAGAAAAATTAAACCATCCTTCCTTGTTCCCTCCTTACTATTTGACTTCTTTGCATCTGTGGATTGTAGCATGGTTATCCTGTACTGTATTTCTAATATCCACTGATCACTGAGTGCATACCAAGAATGTCCTTTTTGGTCTAGGTTACCTCATTCACAATGATGGTTTCTAGTTCCATCTGTTTGCTGACAAAATTTATGATGTAGTTCTTAATAATTGAGTAGTATTCCATTGTGTAAATGAACCACATTTTCTATATCCATTCATCTGTTGTGGAACATCTGGGTTATTTCCAGCTTCTGGCTGTCACAAACAAGCCCTCTATGACCATAGTGGAACATGTGTGCCTGTGACCTGGTAGGACAACTTTTGGATATATTCCCAAGAGTGGTATAGCTGGGTCATCAGGTAAATCTCTTTCCGATTTTCTGAGGAACTTCCAGATTGATTTCCATAGTGGTTGTAACAGTTCATTATCCCACCAGCAATGGAGGAGTGTTCTTCTTTCTCCACATCCTAGCCAACATGTGCTGTCACCTGCAGTTTTGATCTTAGCCATTCAGATTGCTGTAAGGTGGATATTCTGAGTCATTTGGATTTGCATTTTTCTGATTACTAAGGATTTTGAATATTTCTTTTAGTGTTCCTCAGCCATTTAAGACTCCTCAGGTGTTAATTCTCTGTTTACTTCTATACCTCAATTTTTGATTGGGTTGTTTGTTTTTGGGGAGGTTAGCGTCTTGTGTTCTTTGCATATTGTGAATATTAGCCTTTTATCTGATGTGGGGTTAGTGAAGCTTTATTTTTCCAAACTGTATGTTGCTGATTTGTCCAATTGACTATGTCCTTTTCTTTACAGAAGCTTTCTAGTTTATGAGGTCACACATATCAATTCTTGATCTTAGAGCATGAGCCAATGGAGTTATGATTTAAAAAGTATCCCCTGTGCCAATGAGTTCAAGGTTCTTTCTCACATTCAATTCTATTAGATTCAGTGTATCTGCTTTTACATTGAGGTCCTTGAGTACTTTAATTTCTAACAAAAGCAAAGAGACAACTAAAGAAAATAAATCAGATACATATTGGAAAGGAAGAAGTCAAAGTATCATTATTTGCAGACAATATGATAATATAATAAACAACCCCAAAAGTTCTACGAGACAATTCCTACTGCTGATATATACCTTCAGCAAAGTGAGTAAAAAATTAACTCAAATAAATCAAATAACTTCCTTCATAAAAATGATAAGTGGGCTGAGAGATAAGTTACGAGACAACATCCTTTACAATAACCAAAAATAACAGAATGTCTTGGTGTAACTCTAACTAAATAAGTGAAAGACCTATATAACAAGAACTTCAAGTTTCTGAAGAAATAAATTGAAGATGATATCAGAAGGTGGAAAATTCTCCCATGCTCATGGGTCAGTAGGATTTCTGTAGGGAAAATGCCTATCACACCAAAAGCAGTCTACAGATTCAATGCATTTCTCAAAAGTCCTTTCAAAGCACATGCTGTTGAGCATGTGGTGTAGTGTGAATATATCTACACTGCTGAAGTGAGTGCCAACTTATACAACCACTCTGGAAAACCATTTGGTGGTTTCTCAGAAAATTGGAAATAGTTCTACCTCAATACCTAGTTATACCACTTCCTACTTTCTATAACACTTGTAAAGCAGGGAAAAATCTTCAAATTCTGAAAATCTGAATTCACAAATTAATGAAGAACAATATTTTCAAAACTTATATTCATTAGTAAAGATTCTCAAATTTTAATTAATATCATACAGATATTAATTATTGACATAGATATTCTGTTCAGAAAGCTAAATGTGTCTGAAACATGAAGAAAATCCAAATTTTTTCCAAATAGCTTCCTTTTGTATAAACAGCAGATATCTCTATCCATTTTTAAAAATGTATTTATTTTACACTCCATATTTTATCCCCCATCCACCCTCTCACTGTTCCACATCTCATACCCTCTTGCCACCTGTCTTAGTTTCACTGCTGTGAACAGACACCATGACCAATGCAAGTTTTATAAAAGACAACATTTAATTGGGGCTGGCTTACAGGCTCAGAGGTTCAGTCCATTGTCATCAAGGCAAAAACATGGCAGCATCCAGGCAGATAGGTGCAGGAGGAGCTCAGAGTTCCACATCTACATCTGAAGGCTGCAAGTGGAAGACTAACTTCCAGGCAGCTAGGGTGAGGGTTTTAAGTCCACACCCACAGTGACACACCTACTCTAACAAGGCCACACCTCCTAATAGGGTCACTTCCTGGGCCAATCATATACAAACCATCACATTCCACTCCCTGGCCCCCATAGGCTTGTTCAAGCATGAGTCTATGGGGGCCATATTTAATCATAGCAGAATGCAAAACACATTTAGTGTTTTTTCCAAAAGTCCCTGTAGTCTGAGGCAGTCTCAACAGTGTTAAAAGTCCAAAGTTCAAGGTCTCTTTTGAGATTCATCTAATCACTTAACTGTATTCCGCCAAGCAAGACAGGAAAACAGATGGGCAAAGTCCAAATTCTGCATCTCCATGTCTGATGGCAAAGCAGCCTTCAGATATCCAACTCCTTTTTCATTTTTGTAGACATCAACAAGGTTCTTTCTCCTGGGCTTGTTCCACTCCCTGTTAGCAGCTTTCCTTAGCAGGCATCCTGTGATTCTGGCATCTTTAACATCTTGGGTACCCCAAGTCAATTTCAGCTTCACAGCTTCGTGTTCCAATGTCTGAGAACCACACATGATCTTCTGTGTATCTCCAAAGAGCTGGTGTCACTTCTCCAGCTCTGCCCTCTGTAGCACTCTAAGTTCAGATTGATCCACTCCACTGCCACTGCTGTTCTAGGTGGTCATCCCATGGTACTGACATCTCCAATATGCTAGGATCTTCCACTGCAATTATGCTTCACCAAAGCCTCCCATAGGCTCTCTTCATGGTAACAAGCCTCAACTCCTTTGCATGATCCCTTCAGCTGTCAATAAAAACTGAGGGTACACTTTTCCCAATGGCTTTCCATGGCCTCTCACAGTACCAAGCCTCAGCTGCTCTTCATGATGCCTTCATGCCTTCAAAACCAGTACCACCTGGATGATTCTTATACATTACCAAGTACAGCTGCAGCATGAGGAACACTTGGCTATCTCTGGAATACAGCTTCTTTGTGCTCTCAGAAAACACTTCCCATATTTCACCTCAGTGATGCTGGTCTTTTCTTAATCACCACTAATTTCTTAGCTCCAGCTAACCAGCACCAATTGTTTCAGTAGTCCCCTTCTCTTGAATATAAAGCCAGAGACACGTGGCCAAAGCTGCTGAGTTCTGCTGCTTGTAGGAGCTGGAACATTGACCCCCTTATTCTATTACATTAGCACTAGCTTCCTTTTTCCCAGCTCCTTCACTGCCTAAGTTGGCTGTCCTGAATCTTGCTCTTTAGACTGACTTTGAACTCAAGAGATCTGCATGCCTGTCTCCTAAGCACTGGGATTAAAGGTGTGGTCCACCAAGCCTGGATTAAAGTTTTTCTTCACCTAGAATTTGCTCCATTCTAAACTGTCCTTGAACTCAGAGATCTGCTTATTTTTGACTCCTGTGAGTAAAGGCTTGTACTACCATGCCTGGACCTAAAGTTACCTGGGTGGAATCTTGCCCCAAGGTCGCCACTCCTTTAATTCAATATCCTTGAATTCAGCTCCATTTCACTTTCTGGAGTCCCTTTAATACTCAAATTATATATTTTGTACTTTTCCTTTCTCATCTTGCTATGTTTGTTCAAAATTCTCTTTATCAGACTTAACCAGAGAACAAAGTCTTTGTTGGGCTTCTTTGAGACTTCCTTTGCAGATGCAATTAATATAAATCTCATTACCTTAGTCCTGGGCAGTCTCTTTAGACAATGGCAAAAAGCAGCTGTGTTCTACACCAAAACATCACCAAAACAGTCTCTCAGCCACTTATTAAAGTTCTTCTCCACTGAAACCTCTTTGGCCGTCAGGCCTACACAGTTCAAATGTCCCTCAGCACCACTGTCTTCCTTATTCCTACTAGTCTGGCCCATTAAGCCCCACTTAAAGAATTCTGTGGCTTTCCAAATCCAAAGTCCCCAAATCCACAAAAATCTGAACAAAAGTATGGTCACGCCTATCACAGCAATACCCCACTCCTGGTATCAACTTCGGTATTAGTTTGGGTTCTCTAGAGTCACAGAACGTATGGGCAGTCTCTATGTAGTTAGGGAATTTGTCAATGACTTACAGTCTGTAGTCCAACTCCCCAACAGTAGTCAGCAGCAGCTGTGGATGGAAGTACAAGGATCTTGCAGTTGCTCAGTCCCACGAGGCAAGCCGGCAAGGAAGAATCAGTCTTCCTTCTTTCAATGTCCTTATATATATATCTCCAGTAGAAGGTGTAGCCCAGATTAAAGGTGTGTGTGTCCACGCCTTTAAACCCAGATGATCTTGAACTAGAATCCATAGCCATAATCTGGGATTAAATGTGTATGTCTTCATGCCTTTAATCCCAAATGATCTTGAACTGGAATACATAGCCACCATGCTTCAAAATTTCCATGCTAAGCCCAGGTCAAAAACTTGTATCTCTGAGCCTCCAGATTAGGATCATAGGTGAGCCTTCCAATTCTAGATTGTAGTTCATTACATATATAGTCAAGTTGACAACCAGGAATAGCCCCTGTGTCTCCACATGAATGTTCAAACCCACCACCACACCTGACCTCCACACTCTCTGGGACCTCCAGTCTCTTGAGTGTTAGATGCATTATCTTGGCAGTGATACTGTACATGTGTTGGGAGCCTCATGTCAGCTGGTGTATGCTGCCTGTTTGGTGGTCCAGTGTTTGAGGGATCTCATGGGTCCAGATCAATTGAGACCGCTGGCCCACGTTCAGGGTTATCTTTCTCCCCAGAATCTTTCAGCCTTCCCTAGTTCAACAGCAGGGTTCAGCTGCTTCTGTCCATTGGTTGGGTGCAAATTTCCACATCTGATGCTTTCAACTGATTGTTGTGTCTTCCAGAGTAAGGTCATGTTAGGTCCCCTTTTGTGAATTCTCCATAGCCTCAATAATAGTCTCAGGCCTTTGGACATCTCCTTGAGCTGGATCCCACTTTGGGCCTGTTGCTGGTCCTTCTTTCCATCAAGCTTCTCTCCATTTCCCTCCCCGTAATTCTTTCTGAGAGTAACAATTATGGGTCAGAGTTGTGACTGTGGGATGGTTTCCCTCTCCCTCATTTGATGCCCTGTCTTCCTGTTAGAGGTGGGCTCTAGAAGTTCCCTCTCCCTACTGTCAGACATTTTATCTAAGGTCCTTCCCTTTGAGTCCTGATAATATCTCACCTCCCAGGTCTCTGGTTCATTCTGGAGGGTCCCTCCAACTTCCTTTCTCCTGAAGTTGCCTGTTTCCCTTTTTTCTGCTAGCCCCCAATGCTTCAGTCCTTTTCTCTCACCCAATACCAGATCAGGTTCTAAACTACCCTCTTCTCCTCCATCCCTTCCACTTTTCCTCCCAGGTCCCTCCCCTTCTCTCATTTCAAGTGATTGTTTTCTTCTCCTCCCATGTGAATCTGAGACATCCTCACTTGAGCGCTTCAATTTATTGACCATTTTGAGATCTGTGGCGAATATCCACTTATTAGTGAGTACATACATACCATGCATGTCCTCTTGGGTCTGAGTTAGCATAATCACAATGGTATTTTCTAGCTGAGTCACCACTCAAGTACTCTCTATCCCTCCTGTAATGGCATATTCTCCAGTTTAGCCTGTGAAATCTCTGACATCGCTGAAATAACACTTGTTTTCCTTATTTATGCAAAGATTCTCACACAACCCATCTGCTTTATTATTATTATTATTATTATTATTATTATTATTATTTATTAACTCTGATAAGGTATTATCTGATGTTATTTTCTTTATAATTATATTATAATATAATTTGTGGGATAGTTTTACACAAGCAAGTTTACATCATATATTCTATAAAAAATTATATCCAGAATGAAATTCATGTAATATTTTGTCTCATGAATGGAAAACTTTGAAAGGACATTTTAAGTTCAATTTAGAATTGTATGTTTATATAGATGTCTGTTTCCTAAACCTGCTTAGTTCTATAAGCCCGTTCCTCTTCATGATTACATTGACCCTAAAAACAGAACTCATGTCTAATATAGGTCTCATGCAGAATTGTTAGATTTAAATTACTGTCTGCATTTCAGACACCTGAAATATAAGCCAATTACTTGCCTACCGATATAAGCGTTTTCTTTAGGAATCCACATCTTGTTTATTATTCAATTAAGTTATTTTGTTCCTGCTTCGGCTGGATTCATTTTTGAGGATGACTGAGTGTTTATCTGCATTTTCCAGGGAACCCATAACTAAAAGCTAGCAAACAATTCTACCAAATTCCACCCTTCTCTCATTCCTTAGCAGTCGTTTTATTGGTGTTCTGTGGTGCCTGACACCTAAGGCACTCTCAGTCAGTAAACAAGCTTTCAAACAGCACTCAATGTTCAGAAGAATAAACAGGGCTGTGGTGACATAGTATAAAAATAAATATATTTTAAAATATAAAGTTTTACTGAATGATAAATTTTTTATCAATTGCTTACTATCAAAATAAGCTGTAAAATTCATAAGTAAATAATTTCACTTCGATTAAATATAGTATTTGATATAGAGTTTGACAATTTCACTGTCTGTGTCAGTAATTAATATGAGCCAATAAACATTCACATATGAAGAAGGATATACATATAGTGTTTAGAAACAATAAAATAATGTTTATATTATTGACTAATCTATCATAATATACAGATAAATTTAATCAAATTTTGTGAGGTTTTTAATTGATTATATGAATGAAATATTTATTTGTACATAAACATTTAGGGTTGTTTTGATCAAATTTTACATTTCTATGGAAAATATATGTAATATTATATTCAAAACAAAATACCTTACCAACATGGTAGCAACTGACATGAACTGACAAATATATTTTACTGAAGAATTTTAGACTAGAGTTCACTAGAAACTTTCATGCCAAACATGGTGCATAAAGTTCTTCTCCATATGCATGAAACCACCTTCTACATAATGATTTCTAACTTCTTAGCAATTTTAGATATGTGCTAACATGTCTAAATGATAGTTATAGAAACATGAATCATGAATTTTTGTTCAATCAAGTGGTACACCTATATATTGTTAGAAAGTAACTTTGTTAGCAACATGTGACAGTTTTGTTAGGTTCCAATATGGTGTGTTCACATCAGTGATGATTTCATGTAAACTTATAAAACAAATGACTTATGAGACTTCAGTGCTCCCATCAAGAGAAGACTCCCTTGGCTTCCTTTGCTGTGATACTTAGAAAAAAAAACAGGACATACAATGTTGATCTGCATAGAAACCATTTTATCACATTAACTATACCACATCATTTTGTGAAATAAAAATCTGGAAGCTTAAAATATTATTCTAAAATATCCAAATTAAGCAAAATATTTTATTGTTTAAAGTGAATGTATTTAGTTGTAAATAATATTGATTAAAACAACGTTTTATTAATTGAAAAACAGACATTGAAATTTAAGCACATTCCCATTGCTGCTTTCAGAAAGTCTAATAGAGAATATAACACTAAAGAAATAAAAGGACTGGAAAGTCAAAGAAAACTGTAAACATAAAAAATACTAATGACCAAAGAGGAGAGGTGATAGTAACATTAGATGTGTGTAAATAGATCCTGATATGCCAATCTCACTAAAAATCAGATAGAAAACCAGCAAGTAGAGCTTCCTCCTTGGATTTTGCCTGGTTCCTAATGAACCACGATGCAGACACAACATACAAAGGGATTTATTGGGGCTGAAAATGGTATTTGTAGTATTTGAGTTTACAGTTTTATAATAAATATTTTTGTCTATTATCTTTCAATTTTCAGAATAAACAAAGAATAGATTTACAATTTTTTAAAAAATATCATTCAGATATACTTCAGAATTTTGGCCATTGAGTCTAACAAAAATTAGAGATAGACTCCAAGATCATGTATTCATTGTCTTTGAAAATATCCACCCTCAACAGAACCTAGCAGAGATTTAGTACTAATGAAGATGATGTGTGAGGAGATTCTAGTATATGGAAAGTTGTCAAAATAGGAACCATCAATCACTAAAGTGTAATTATAAGGAGTGATGCTTAACATTCTGCTCACCCACATACAAAGCACCATTCATTGAAGATGCTGTACTTTTCCAGTTTCTTTTCTAAGTTATTTTATTTATTTACATTCCAATCATTCTCCCCCTCAATCCTACCTCCCACAGTTCCTCGTCCCATTCCTACTTTCCCTTGCCTCTGAGAGGGTGCTCACTCTCCAACTAGTCTCTGCCTTGCCTGGGGCCTCAAGTCTCTGCCCTTTTTCCATTTTCTATTTCTGGCCTCTTTACCAAAAATCAGGTGTCCATAAGAATAAGGACACATGTCTTGGTCATCAACTTGATTCCACTAATAAACAAGTTTGGTTTTGTGGCAATACTACCCAGTTTGTATTACTATAGCTTTGTATTAAAACTAGGAATTAAATATGGTGTTATTTCCAAAAGTATTTAATTATTTAACATTATTTAATTATCCTGAGAGCTTTATATTTCCACTTGAAGCTGGAAAAATTCCCTTTCAAGATCTGCAAATAATTCTGTATATAATTTCATGGTGGTCATATTCAATCTGTAGAATGTGGTTGAGGGGATGTCCTTTTTTATTTTGTTAATCTTACTAATCCTGATCAATAAACATGCAAGTTTTCCCACTCTCTTATATCCTCTTCAATTTCTTCAATAACTTCAATTTTTTATTATATAAGTCTTTCACTTGCTTGGGAAAAGATAACCCCAATATATTTTATAATGTTTGACACTATTGTAAAAGGTGATATATCTGTTATTCTGTTCTCAAAATCTTTGTCATTTGTGTATAGGCAAGTGTCTTAGTCAGGGTTTCTATTCCTGCACAAACATCATGACCAAGAAGCAAGTTGGGGAGGAAAGGGTTTATTGAGCTTACACTTCCACACAGCTGTTCATTACCAAAGGAAGTCAGGACTGGAACTCAAGCAGGTCAGGAAGCAGGAGCTGATGCAGAGGTCATGGAGGGATGTTACTTACTGGCTTGCTTCCCCTGGCTTGCTCAGCCTGCTCTCTTATAGAACCCAAGAATACCAGCCCAGAGATGGCACCACCCACAAGGGGCCCTCCTTCACTTGATCACTAATTGAGAAAATGCCCCACAGCTGGATCTCATAGAGGCACTTCCCCAAGTGAAGCTCCTTTTCCTATGATAACTCCAGCCTGTGTCAAGTTGACACACCAAACTAGCCAGTACAGCAAGCTACTGAATTTTGTGAGTTAATTGTGTATCTAGCTACTTTGTTTTAAGTGTTTCTAAGCTGTATTTGGGTTGGGATTTTTTTTTGACTCACTTATACTCTATGGTATCACCTAAGATGAATAAAGTTTTACTTATTCTTTTACAATTTAAACATTAAAACATATTATTAAAAATAAAAGTTAAAAGTTAAAGTTGATTGCCTAAATATAATAAATGTTGAGATCCAGAAATCTCACAAATCATATGAACCTGACCTTAATTTACAGATATAATTTTTTGAGCATATGCCTCAGGACCATGTCCCTGAGTTAAGAACCCTTAGGGGTTTTAAACCTAAATTCCACAAACATCTGTGCCAAGTTATTTCATCAATCAGGATTTCAGGGAAGGGTTTTGTTGTTTTATTTTTTAGGAACAGGTCTTTTTTGCATACTTATCTACTCTCATTGGTTGGGGTATTCAAATGTGGGAGGTGTCCGAATTTTTCCACTAGGATCAGACTTATCAACACCAATGTCTTAACTTAGCAACCAGGATGCAGTTACCCATGTACATGTCTCTTTCTGTAGGAATTGAAATTCTTTGCCTTGTTCAGAATTTATGATAATAGCAGTATTTTAAAATGTTGTTAGGTATTAATTGTATCTCTCTCTGTTGTTCCTTTTTGTAGATACCGGTTCAGTAGTAGATTGATTGTGGAAAGCCAGAAGTTATATCAACTTTAGCAAAATTTGAAAACTTTAATTTATTAATTTTAAACAATTGATTTCTCTTAACAATACAGTTAACTATTTTACAGACTAATATTAAAGCAAATTCTATAATGAGATCTAAGATGGGGAACATTATCTCAGGTAGGAGGAAGATGAAGGTTAGAGACCACAAGCAGTCACCTATGTATTTGTGAAAGTTAACCAAAAAAACATCTGTATATAAATGCTGCTATTTTTTTTCAATTGAACTGATGAGTTGAGAACCATACCCACACTGTGTGAGTGCATAGCTTGGGCTGAGCCCAGATTGTTTTCTTCTGTTTTAACTACCTGTAGGCCTATGCCTAGATGCTTCTAACTTCTATACAATTCATTAGATGTAATTGTTATTTCAGAGGCTTATTGATGAATAAACTCATCATTGATACCTTTTTCTGAACTTGGGCTGGCTTTTTCATCTAACCTGTTCTGGTCCAAACTCCTCTCCAAGATGACTGACTCAAACTAATTTCTCTCAGCTTATGACTGAATTGCTCTTCTCGGCCTCAAACTTATTCTAGCAATCTCTTCAAATCTATCTCTTCTTTCTCTTGTTTGTTTTATTTTCATTTGGAACTTGTCTCTATAACTGGCCTGGTAAAACTGCCTTCTCTCTCCTCCTCTGCTCTCTATCTCTATCTCTATCTCTATCTCTATCTCTATCTCTATCTCTATCTCTATCTCTATCTCTATCTCTATCTCTATCACTATCTCTATCTCACATATTATATAAATATATATTTTTTCTTCCTGACTGTCTATCTGCTATTCTCCTAAGTTACCTCTCTTTCCTGTGAATGTTGTGCATATCCTACTTCTGACTCATTCTTTTAAATCTTTGTCTTATTTTTTTTTCACTTTGTCTGCCCCTTAATTAGACTCCACTTTCAAGCATGGTTGCTACTTTGTATAAGCTACTCTTAATTTCATTGCTATGTATTATTAAAGATGTGTACTAAAGATGTGGTGGTATTCCAGCCAGATCATACTATGATAAGAGAGCATGTCTATAATCTGGCTGAGTCATATAGACCTAGAAGGTCTTTGGCTGTGATTACTTGCCAAAGCTTCTATGTGTCTCAAATAAAATTCCTCTAAACCTGAAGCTGCATTGTGATTTAGAGAGCTATAACACAGTACTGAATGCCTGCATTTGACATGTAAAACCTAGAATTGACGTCAACCTAAAGTCCTAACAGCATGGGTTCAATGAAATCTAGGGAGAATTTCTGTACTACCTGGTATGATGTCAATTTGACAAAAGCAAGAGTCTTCAGAGGGAAAGGAGCCCCTTATGTCTCCATAAGATAGTATATAGCATTATATTAATTATAAATGGGGAAAAGTCCAATCCATTGTAGGTGTTATTATCTGTGGGTACATAGTCTTGACTTTTATAAGAAAGCAGGCTGAGAAAATTTTATGCAGCAAGCCAGTAAACAGCATTCCTCCATGGCATTTTCATCAGCTCCTATCTTCAGGTTCTTTCCCACTTTGAGTTCCTATCCTGATTCAATTTGTTGATGAATAGCAATGTAGAAGTATAAGCTCAATAAGCCCTTTCCTCCACAATTTGCTCTTTGGTCATGGTGTTTAGTTACAGCAAGAGAAAGTGTAACTAAAACAATTTCCCACTCAAACGTGGTATAAGTGAAACCAATAAAAGATATGACAATTAGAAATCCCACATTTTTAGCACATGAGAGGCTTGGGATATGCACATGGAGTTGGAGCTAGAGAAGTTAGTCCCCATCCTTCCAAGATAATTAAAACAATGTTATTACTGAGAAACTAGAGAAGTAGTATCCTGTGGTTTGGTCTTATTTTAAGAGCAATGAAATATAATCAGAAAAACAAATGTACATTTTCATTTTACTTATCAATTTTATCTTAATGACCATTTCCCCTGCATCTTCCCCTTATAGTTACTCCCCCAAACCTCTCCTTTCTGCCCTCCTCTACCATATCTTTTCAGAAGAGGACAGGCCTCTCATAGATATCAAGTTGTAGTAATACTAGGGACCTCTTCTCCCAGTAAGGCTAACCTAGCAGCAAGGTAGGAAGAAATGTTCCACAAAGCAGACAACAAAGTCAGAGATAGCCTCTGCTGTCACTTTTTGGATTCTCATATGACGAAGCCATACAACTGTAACATGAGAAAATGGCCTAGGTCAGTCCCAATGCAAACTCCATGGTTGGCAATTCCGTTTCTGTGAGGTACTATCAACCCAGCTTAGTTGTTTCTGTGGATTTTCATGTCCTATCTTTGATCACCCTGTCTCCTACAATCCCTCCTCTCCCTCATCTGCAGGATTCTCCAAGCTCTGTACAATATTTGTTTGTGTGGCTCTGTATCTGTTTCTATCATTTGTTGGGTGAAGAGTCTCTGATGACAATTGGGTTTGGCACTAGTCTATTAATATTGCAGAATATAATTAGGAATAATTTCTTTGACTATTTTTTTCCAATTTAGTTAGGTTCTAACTTAAGCTGATCATTTGTGGACCAATCTTACAATTGCTATAGCACATTTCTCTGCATTTCTTTTAGGGAGGCCACATTTAGTTCAAATGTTTTGTGGCTGGGATGATGTTCTAACTTCTTCACCTGAAGTTCAGCCTGGTTAGAGGAGGTAGCCAGTTCAAACTTCATATCCTCCATTGCTAGGATTCTTATCACAGGCAAATTGCTCATATTCCTGGAAGTTTCCATTGCACTAGTTTTCTAGCTCATCTCAAACATGGCTCCAGTTCAGTTAGGTCCCCAATACTGTCTCACTCTACCCACTTCCACTGATCCCTCTTGTGCTCATGTTTACTACCCACTACCAGACATCCTTTTTGTCTAACTACGGTATCCATTATATTTTACCTTCACAGAAAGAGCTATGCATTCCCTTGAGCTCACCTTGTTACACAGCTTCTCTGAGCCTGTAGATTATAGCATGTTTATCCTTTACTTAGGATACTATCCATTTATAAGTGAGTACATACCAGGTTTCTCTTTCTGGGTTGGGGATGCCAATGTTGGTGTGATGTTTTCTAGTTCTATCCATTTTCCTGCAAATTTCATTATGTCATTATATTAATAGCTGAGTTATACTTTACTGTAAAAATGTACCACCTTTGATCATTCTTCAATTAAGGAACATGTAGGTAGTTTCTTCTAGTATGAATAAAACTACTATGAACATAGTTGAGCAAGTATCCATTTAATATGGTCTAGCATCCTATGTGTATATATTCTGAGGAGTGATACAGAAAGGCCTTGAATTAGATCAGTTCTCAATTTTTTGAAAAACTACCATATTCTCTTCCAAAGTGTTTGTAAATATTTGTACTCCCAGTAGCAATGGAGGAATGTTCCCTTTGCTCTACATCCTTGCTAGCATGAACTATCACTTGAGTATTTGATCTTAGCCCTTTTGAGCAGGTTTAAGATGGAATCTCAGAGTCCTTTTTATTTGCAATTCCCTGATGGTTAATGACATTGAACATTTCTTTATATGCTTCTGAAGTGCAAATTTCTGGTTTTATTGACGAACCACTTGTGTCATGTGATGTTTTTCTGGAAACTGTCTTATAAGAGACTGCTTTCTTGAAGCAGACACATGAGAGAATGATTTGTTGATAACTGACCCATGCTGTTTTTGTGGAAGCTGCCTGGTGAAAGGCCATGTCCTGTTTTGCTGAAGTGCACACTTGAGAGGAGATGTAATGTTTGGAAAGTGTGTAAGTATGACCCAAAAGACAGTGATCAAATCTGTGGCACCTTTTCACCTTGCTGGTCTTCATTGGCTTTCACGGACACTGCTCTTGACTGAAGATGCTCTGAAATTGGTTCACCTTGTTTTCTTCTCTGATCTTTATTTTGCTTGTAGTACGTTTGTAGGGAGAAATGCACCAAAGAATTTCTGGTGGTGCTCTCCTTGCTCCTTGCTGCTTCAACAGATTCATGCAAATCAGCAGAGCCTTGCAGTTTCTTATACTTTAAGCAGCTACTTCTGATTTCTGTTTGGTCCTCTAGCCCACCACCTACCATAGGTAGTGAAACAGTAAGGTTATTAGGATATGGGGGAAGTGGACTTGTCCTTTGAGGCTATTACTATCTTTTTTGTTCTTAGTTTTTTCGCTAGCAAATGCCAAACATGAATCAGCAGCTGCAGACTTGTCCACTTAGTAGACACCACATATGAATCAGCAGCTGCCATTCAGTCCACTTGGTGGACAAAACAGACAAGTCACCAGGGCAGTTCAATCTGGAAGAAGATTCAAGGCTTTTCAATGAGCTCACATCTGTGGAAGTGGCAAAAAGTGATAGGAAACTCATGAGAAGTTCTTTTGTGAGTTTCTCTCGACAAAGTCACAAAAGTGAGCAAAATGCAATGTAATGCAAACTAATATATGAATGGTATGAGCAAAGACTAGCCATGAACAAAACTAGGTAGGCAGAGCAAGGCAAATCAATGTTCAAGCTCCCATTGTCTGTGGAGTCATATTTATATTCCTTCTAAACATTAACCATACATTCATTTGTTTGCTATGGCAAAAGATCCTTTTACCTGTGCTCACTTCAGATAGGCATTCTTTCATGAATCTGCTCTAGCAAAACATTCTTTCACCTGTGTGCTCTAGTAAAGCATCATTTGACATACCTAATTCTCCAAAAATCCCCATTAGTTTCCACTTCAATTTACTCCAATTTTAAATAGAGTTATTTGGTGTGTGAATGTCCAGTTTCTTTTAAGTTTTTATATATTTTGGAAATCAATCCTTAGTCAGATATGGGGCTGATAAAAATCTTTGCACATAGACTGGTGTTTTGTACACTTGATGCTGTCTTTTGCTTTGCAGAATATTTTCATTTTTATGAGGTCCATCTATTATTTGTTGATAATAGTGACTATGTTATTGATTTCTGTTCAGGAAATTGTCTCTTCTGCCAAGGTATTCAATGTTATTCCCCCATTTTCTTTTCTATCAGGTTTAGTAAGTCTGGTTTTATTTTGAAGCTTTTGAACCAGTTAGACTTGAGTGTTGTGAATGATGAATTTTATAGATATATTTGTATTCCTTTGCATGCAAATAATCATTTAGATCAGCACCATTCATCAAAGATGCTTTTTTTAATTGTATAATTTTGACATCTTCCTAAAAAATATCAGGTATCCTTACGTGTGTAGATTTACTTGTGGATCTTCAATTTGATTCCATTGATCAACCTGTCTTGTGTTATTTCAATATCATGTATATTTTATTAGCATTTTTCTGTTATATAGCTTGAAATAAAGGATGATGGTATTTCTGGAAGTTCTTTCACTGTAGAAGTTTTTTTTAGTTACTCTGGTTCTTTTGCTTTTCCACATTAAGTTGACTATTGTTATGTAAAGGTCTGTAAAGAACTGTGTTCAATCTATAAATTACTTTTTATAGATTTCCCATTTTCATTATGTTAATCCTACCTACCCATTAGCATGGGAGAACTTTCCATCTTCTGGGATCATCTCCAATTTCTCTCTTCAAAGAATATAAGTTCTTGTCATACAGATCTTATACTTGCTTGGTTTGATTTATCCTAACATATTTTATATTATTTGTGGCTCTTCTGAATAGTGTTTGTACCCTGATCTCTTTCTCAGCCTATTTATCATTTGTATATAGAGGACTATTACTCTTTTTCTTTTAGTTAAATTCAAATGCATCCACTTTTCTTCTTCATCAGCTTTAGAAGTTTCCTGGTAGAATTGTTGGGATCACTTATATACTCTCTGATAATATGAAAATAGCAATATTTTGGCCTCTTACTTTCACATTTATATTGCCTTGAACTTATTAGTTGTCTTATTGTTCTATCTAAAATATAGAGTATTATATAAAATATATATGAAGAAGTGGACAGCTTTGTCATGTCTCTGGTTTTAGCGGAATTATCTTAGGTTTCTATCCATTTAATCTGGAATTGACTATAGGCTTACTATATAGTCTTTATCATGTTTAGACCTGTCCATTATATCCTTGATCTCTCCAGGACTTTTATCATGAATGTGTCTTTTTTTTTAATCAAAATGCTGGATTTTGTCAAAGGCTTGGAAGCATCTAATGAGAGGTTGTTTTCTCCCCTTTCATTTTTTATATGGTGGATTTCATTGACAGATTTTTTTATATGTTGAATGATCCCTGTAGCTCTAGTGTGAAGCCTACTTGATCATAATGGATGATCTTTTTGATGTGTTCTTGAATTCAGCTTGTGAATATTTTATTGACTGTTTTGAATCATTTGTCATGAGCTAAATTGTTTTGTAATACTCTTTGTGTTGTAACTGTTTGTGTGGTGAGGGTATAGACTGACAGAGACCAACATAAGATGAATTTAAAAATATTCTCTCTCTTTCCATTTCAGGGAATAATTTGAGGAATGTTGGTCTTATCTATTCTTTGTAGAACTAAAATCATGTGCTTGCGAGATTTATTTATTCTTTTTGGTTGAGAGATTTAATGAGTGCTTCTATTTCTTTAGAGGTTATAGGTCTATTTGAATTGTTTATCTGATCTTTACTTAATGTTGTTAAGTAGTATCTATTAATAAAATATGCAGTTATTTTTCATTTTTCAACTTCATCAGGTTTTATAAGTATGGCCTAATGATTTTATCTCCTGGGTATTTGTAGTTATATCTGCTTTTCTGATTTTGTTAATTTGGGTGAGTTTAGATAAGGGTTTGTCATGCTTCTTGATTTTCTCATGGAAACAAGGGTTTAATTGATTCTTTGCATTGTTCTATTTGTTTATATTTATTAATTTAAGAGTTAAGTTTTATTATTTCCTTCTGTGTTATCATATTGGATGTGTTTGTTTCTTTTTATTCTAGAGCTTCTAAGTATCCTGTTAAGTCAATAGAATGATGTTGTTCTCCAGCTCCAACCATTTGTCTAAGAATTTCATGAATTCATTTTTTTCTAATGGCTGAGTAGTACTCCATTTTGTATATATACCACATTTTTTGTATCCATTCCTCCATTGAGGGACATCTGGGTTCTTTCCAGCTTCTGGCTATTATAAATAAGGCTGCTATGAACATAGTAGAACATGTATCCTTATTGCATGCTGGGGAATCCTCTGGGTATATGCCCAGGAGTGGTATAGCAGGGTCTTCTGAAAGTGTCATGTCTGGTTTTCTGAGGAACTGCCAGACTGATTTCCAGACTGGTTGTATCAGCTTGGAATCCCATCAGCAGTGGAGGAGTGTTCCTCTTTCTCCACATCCTTGCCAACACCTGCTGTTCCTGAGTTGTAAAAATTCGCCATTCTAACTGGAGTGAGGTGAAATCTCAGGGTTGTTTTGATTTGCATTTCCCTAATGACTAATGATGTTGAACATATCTTAAGGTGCTTCTCAGTCATCCAAAATTTTTCAGGTGAAAATTCTTTGTTTATCTCTATACCCCATTTTTAATAGGTTTATTTGGTTTTCTGTGGTCTAACTTCTTGAGTTCTTTGTATATATTGGATATTGGAATACCCAAGACATAATCAACATATCAAATGAAGTCCAAGAAGAAGGAAGGAGTGGCCCCTGGTTCTGGAAATGCTCAGTGCAGCAGTGTAGGAGAATACCAGAACAGCGAAGTGGGAAGAGATGGATCGGGGAAGTGGGGGAGAGACGAGGGCTTGTGGGACTTTTGGGGATGGGGGATCCAGGAAAGGGGAAATCATTTGAAATGTAAATAAAGAATATATTGGATAAAAAAGTCAATAGAATGATATCTCACTAATTTCTTTGTCAAGGCACTTACTACTCTTAACTTTTTTCTTAGCAATGCTTTAATTGTGTCATCTTGATAAGGTTGGAGTTAAGGTGTTTTTCTTGTTATTCAGTTCTTTGGATGATATCCAGGGCTTGCTGAAGTATGGTATCTAGATACTATTTTGTCTTATCTAGATGTTTTTTATTACATTTTTGTTTTGGCCTCTAGTCATCTAGGTTCAGGGTTATTATAGGTATGTGTGTTTATTTTTGAACTTATCTTTGTTAGTTGTCTATTTGGTTTTTTTTCTCTCTTGATTTCTGTTTTCTCCCTGGTACACCTGCCTGTGTTTCCTGGGGTTCTGATGACCAGGAAGCCTTCAATTCCAGTAGAGTATATCTACAAATATTTTGTGGATAATGTTATCTCTGGGATTTTGGAACCAAAACTGCATCCAGAGTTTCAAGTACTTGGTGGCTCCTGAGATTCATTTGTCTCTGGGATTTCTAGTACTATGTCACCTTCAATAAATTCGTGGGCCAGAATATGGAGATTAGAGGATGGGGTGAGGCTTCATGCTCTTAGACAAGCTTTAAGGAGGGTTTGTTGGCAGTGAGTAGTGTCTTCCCTGGGATGCCTGTTACAAGCATGACCTGCAGTAAAACTTCAGTCTTCTTTCAAAGTGGGGCAGAATATGGAGTTCAGGCAAAGAAGTGCTTTCAGGGGCTTTTAAGAGGTCTTTAATGAGTGGCCTCCAATAAAGAAGTCTTCTGCTAGTGTTGTGAACAGGAATATGACAGCCTGGAGAGGGTATATTACTGATGGCATATATATTCTCATATTTGTAAAATTGAAAAAAACAAGTGATGAAACAAAAATAGAAAGAAGAAAATAGAAGGGAAAAGTAAGGCTAGCACACAGATGGAGGAAGTTAATGTCACGTGAATATAAATGAAATACTATTTTACATGTAAGAAATTATCAACTCAAATTTCTGCATTATTAATAAGCAGTAAAAGTACTAAAAATGAGTGCAATATTGATATACCCATGTATGGATGAGGGTACAGAAATTGAATTGCTTTGAGAAATTTCTTTGGACCTGGTTGCAAGAAATGAACCACCCTTCTGAAATGAGACTGCCTAAAAGCAAACACAGACACAGACACAGACACAGACACCAGACACACACACACACACACACACACACACACACACACACACACAGTTAGAGAGAGGCAGAGAGATAAAGAGACAGAGAGATTATTTAAGTGGATTAAAAGTTCAGCACAAGGCCACAGGGTACTTGTCAGTCAGATAAAATAATAGATTCATTCACCTCAGTAACATCTACTATGAATTATTTATTTTTAACTATGGCCTAAAATATTTTATTTATTTTGTATGGACATTTGTGAACTCATATCCTATCTAATATGTGGATTTCAGGTGACAACTTGTAAAAGTTGGTTCTTTCTTTCCACTATGGGAAACTTGGAAACTGACATCAGGTCATCAGACTTGACAGCAAGTCCACTCACAGAGCCCTCTGTCTAACACTGGAATAAAATTTCTTAAAGGATCTTCATGAAGTCATTAATATGCAATTGAGTGGCACATCCCTCAAATATAAACAATTACAAATTTATTTTGCTGAAAGATCAATGGAGGGATAAGTGAAGAATATTTTACAGCAATCATGTGCAAGAAACCAAGAGCTTCATCACATAGCAAGTAACTATTATAGTGATATGGTAAATATTTAAGTGTTGTGAAAGCTTTTTGAATTATCTATGAAAATGAGCATACTATTGGGTTGCATGCTAATATATATAGTTATGAGATATGTGTCAATATTGTAACAAACAATGCAGTGAGAAATAAATGAACAGTAATAGAACCAAGTTGTGCCATTATATTCTAATAAAATTAATATTAATAAAAAAGGTATTATACTAAATTAATAAGTTTGTTTTTACACTATAATTCCTCATGTCTTTTTAATACCTATAATGTTTTTTTAAACACGCCTCCATTTTTATTGTGTATTTGTCACCCTTATGCCACCTAATGAAAGACCTTTTCTCCATTATTTCTATTTCCCTTATCGTATAACTCTTGATGTTCCTGTCTCTATTGCTGGCACAGTTCACTACATCTATATACTACCTTTTACTTGCCTGGCTTCTGCATTTATACTAGGATGTATACTTGTATCTGAAGATTTAAAACTAGGAGCCTCCTTTAAGGGAGCATATGGTGTTTTAGCTTTTGGCTCTAGTTTACTTTCCACAATATTATTTATTTTCTAGTTCCATCCACTAACCCATACATTTCAAGATTACTTTTTTTATATAGCTGAATGGTTTCCTATTTGTGTGTGTTTGTGTGTATGTATGTGCCTGTGTGTCTGTGTGTCTTTGTCTGTGTCTCTGTGTGTCTGTGTGTGTATATCACATTTTCATTATCCACTCATTGATTCAAGGACATCCAGGTTATTTTAATAACTAAACTTTTATACCTAGAGCACCTATGAACATTTCTGAACAAATATTATTAAAGTATATTGTTGAGTTCTTTGGAAATATACAAAGAATTGTATCATTTAATCATATGGTATGTAGATTTGTTTTTAGTTTTTCATTTGTTTGTTTTTGTTTTGAGAATTCTCTATTTCCTATATCTGCTGCAGAAGTTTGCAGCTTTCCCTGCAGTAAATGAGGCTTCCTTTTTCCCATTAAGGAAAAAGTCAACATTGCAGAAAAGAGTACAGAAAGATTGTAAGAACCAGAAGACAAGACAGTTTCATATAAGATAATATTAAAGAATAATGACAGAAGCTATACTCACAAATTTTCACCATCAAGACTAGATAAACATGGACTGTACAAGAACAACAACAATGGATAGGCAAGAACCATTTTTAAAAAGGCCTCAACTCTACACAAACATCTATAAGAAACTGAGGAATTCTGTGAGCAGAAAAATCTTCCCCAGGGAAAAACACACCAATTGAATATCCAATTGTCAAATGGTGTGACTTGAAAACATACACGCAAGTAACATCCCACAGCTGAGCAAGTTATATCTGCTTTTGTATAGTTAACCTTTTATTATCTACCATGTCATGATGCCATGAACTTATTGATCTGTGAAAAGAAGAATACACTGATGTGGTCAGGGTCCTCATGAGCCAACTATCTATCAATAATTGCTAATACCAGCTTGGGAGAACTTCATTTATTTGTTTCATAAATGAGCATCTCAGGGTAGGTAAACATTTCATATTCAAAAATCAGCAGCAACAGAGATAACCAAATAATCATGTGTTAAGACCACATGTAACAGAGTGGGAGAGAGAGAGATTGCTTCAGAAATAAATGAATTCAACTTTGACATAAATATTGGAATTCAGATACCAATCTATATACTCTGTCTTAATAGTCAATTACATGGAATTATTAGGAGACATGCTAGAGTGAAGTTCTTCCACATGATCAAGAGGCCTTATTATAGCTTTGACACAAGGCTCAGTTAAAATGTTTAGTTGTGCTTATGCTGTGAATCAGGGGCACAAGGGCACATGGATTCCTAGACTAGCCAAATACATTTAATGTATTTTAGAAAATAATACAAAATAATAAATATCAAGAGTAACTTAAAATAATTTCAAGTACAATAAGGATGTTACATATTTCAAATACTTTGCTCATTAACAGTTGTAGTTTTATTAGAAGTACTTCCTTATTGGTCAGAGGTACTAATTTCTAAATAAATCAGGGCAGAAGAAACATAAATAGGAACACTGAAGTCTATGAAAACCAGAATTAGAACTACCCAAAACAATATTTGCTGAGAAGATTCAATGTTTACCTCTTATGAAATTTGAAACAGTTGTTAACCCCAAAGGCTGAGTCCTAGAAAGATTTGACACACATTGTTTGTCTTTCTTTACTGCTCTATCTATCACTTCTCAGGCTATGAGGTCTTTTCAGTAATATGGAGAAAACCACACATGTGTAGCTTTTAAATTAAGATACAATTATTAATCTGTATTCTTTTAGGTGTCAAAATTAATTTTTTATTATTTGAATATATAAACAAATGCATGTGATTTTGTTTCAACAAAATATCTTGTCGAAGTCATTACTTGACAAGCTAATTTAGTCAATCTTCAGAAGGAAATTTTCAGCTAGTTTTATAATTATGTTCAATATATTTTGATTATTTTAGTGATACACTGATTAAATTTAGACAAGTACCTATTGTATGAAAAGTTGTATCCTTATTTTTGCTGACAATACAATGGAAGAAAAAACAGACAAAAATGCAATTAATCTCTCTATTCATCTGTTACTACATTATGAGTTTATTTTATGAAATAATGGTGATCAAAATAATATTTGTGTTACTCTTGGCACAGCTTGGAAATGCAATGATTAACCAATGACAAGCAGATAGATGACCTGCAGCAGATTGACCTAACATCTATAATATTGTTTTAGCAAATCAAGCATAGAATAGAATATTTTGTATTTTTCATAAAGCTTTATAACCCTAAATTACATATTATTTTCTATGTTTTAATAAAGTAGAATTTTCACAATTGTGACAGATGAGCTAAGGAAGAGTCAGTCAAGGTAATGGAAGCATGTCTGAGTGTTAACATAGAAAATTTTTTCATTTTGTTTTCATGATAATCTTTCCTTAGCTAACATAGTAATAGATAGAAATACTTGTTATTCCTTGCAAAGAGTAACTAACATCCATTCTGCATTAGTTGTTTGGCAGAAACAGAGAGGAATGATTTTCTTTCCTTCACTGTGTAATCTGAACTTGATTACTAAAGGACTACTCCAATCAGTAGAGGAACCTACAAAATAAATCTCCCTTTTCTCTTATATTTTGGTATAGAGAAAATAACCTGGCTGCTGATTCTTCCCTTTTCTTTCCCATGTGAAACTTTAGGGTCTTAACACTTTCTAGTCTAAGGGACCAATTTCTGCTAGCTAGTTTCTCTCGGACTGCATGTTCTTAAAAGTATCTATTCTTCAAGGCCACGTTCAAATGTTCACTCTGCTCTTCTATATTACACCACAATAGTGTGTGTGGCATAGGAAAAGCTTGGAAAGTCCATGTCCTCCAGCAAATATTGAAAAGAATAAATATATATGTATATGTATATATATATATATACATACATATATATATACATACATATATATACATACATATATATATATATATATATATATATATATATATATATATATAAAGCTCACACTCTAGATGGCTAAAATATAGTGTTCTCTGGCTCAATACAATTATTAAATATTTTCTGGGCACAGGCTTCACCAGTTTCTGATCCTAGATACACATTTCAAGCTGTACATCTGAGCTTAGTCCAATATAGAAAGAAGAAAAATATGGGAGGAGAAGCCATGTTACCTTCCTAAAACCACACTGAGCTGTAAATAAATGGCCAGAAGATTAATATAATTATGTGCAAACCATATCTGAAGTTTGACTGTTGAGTTGTTTAGTAGGAACATTGAAGAGATGGATCACAACGACGAAGTGTCAGTCTTTTGTCACTATGGGAAGAATTATTTTCTCAGCCATGTTAACTGCTGTTACATGGCATCAGGCCATCAAAACACAAGTGGTTTTTTTTTTCAATTTCAATTTTTTTTCAAAAAAATTTTTTATTGGATATATTCTATATTTACATTTCATTTCCCTTTTTTTGTTTCCCCACCCCCTAAGGTCCCACATGCCCTTTTCCCTCCCCCTGCTCCCTCATCCACCCCTTCCCACTTCCCTCTTCTGGTATTCCCCTACACTGATGCTTTGATCATTTCTAGCACTAGTGTCCATTCCTTTCTTCTTGTCAGACATCATTTGGTATGTGAATTGTGTCTTTGGTGTCCCAAGATTCTAGGCTAATATCCACTTATGAGTGACTGCATACCATGGGTATTCTTTTGAGACTGGGTTACCTCACTTAGTATGATGTTCTCCAGCTCTATCCATTTCTCTAAGAATTTCATGAATTCATTCTTTCTAATGGCTGAATAGTATTCCATTGTGTATATATACCACATTTTTTGTATCCATTCCTCCGTTGAGGGACATCTGGGTTCTTTCCAGCTTCTGGCTATTATAAATAAGGCTGCTATGAACATAGTAGAGCATGTATCCTTATTGCATGCTGGGGAATCTTCTGGGTATATTCCCAGGAGTGGTATGGCTGGATCCTCTGGAAGTATCATGTCCAGTTTTCTGATGAACCGCCAGACTAATTTCCAGAGTGGTTGTACCAGCTTGCAGTCCCACCACCACTGGAGGAGTGTTCCTCTTTCTCCACATCCTCGCCAACACTCCTCCATTGCTGGTGGGACTGCAAGCTGGTACAACTACTCTGGAAATCATTCTGGCAGTTCCTCAGAAAATTGGACATGATACTTCCAGAGGACCCAGCCATACCACTCCTGGGCCTATACCCAGAAGATTCCCCAGCATGCAATAAGGATACATGTTCCACTATGTTCATAGCAGCCTTATTTATAATAGCCAGAAGCTGGAAAGAACCCAGATGTCCTCAGCGGAGGAATGGATACAAAAATGTGGTATATATATATATATATATATATATATATATATATATGCAATGGAGTACTATTCAGCCATTAGAAACAATGAATTCATGAAGTTCTTAGAGAAATGGATGGAGCTGGAGAACATCATACTAAGTGAGTTAACCCAGTTTCAAATGAATACCCATGGTATCCACTCACTGATAATTGGATATTAGCTTAGACTCTTGGGACACCAAAGATACAATCCACATATCAAATGATATCCGACAATAATGAAGGAGTGTACACTGCTGCTGGAAAGGATCAAAACATCAGTGTAGGGGAATACCAGAACATGCAAGTGGGAAGGGGTGGATGGGGGAACAGGGGGAGGGAAAAGGGCATGTGGGACCTTTGGAGGATGGGGAACCAGAAAAGGGAAATGAAATGTAAATATAGAATATATCCAATAAAAAAATTTAAAGAAAAAAGACAGGCTGATAAAAGTGTCTCACTCATTAAAGTACCAACTACAGGGTACACATGGAGGGACCCATGGCTCCAGCTGCATTTGTAGTAGAGAATGGCCTTATCTGGCATCAGTGGGAGGGGAGGCCCTTGGTCCTGTGGATGCTTTATGCTGTGGGGCAGGGAGATGCTGGGGCAGGGAGGCAGGAGTGGGTAAGTGGGTGAGTGGGTAAGCACCCTCATAGAAGCAGTGGGAGGGAAGACATGGTGGGGAGTTTACAGAGGAGAAACAAGGAAGGAGGATAACATTTGAAATATAAATAAATAAAATAATCAATAAAAAACAAAAGTGTCTCCCTCACAATGAAAAAAAAGAAAGAAATTCTTAGAAAAAAAGAAACAAAATGGTATGTTCAGCGGAAAGAAACATAATCCTAGTGTGCAGGTACATAATAGATACTTATTTTCTTCATTTATATAAGTCACAAATTTGACTGTATCAGTGTTATTTTTAGCTTGATAATGTAGATAGAAACTGAAGAAATTGTATTCAGTGTGTTAGATTCCTGCAGTGTCAGATGCTGCTATTGACAACATAATCATATAACCTAAGAATGCTGTTTATTTAACAAATAAAATTCATATACTACATGCTCATTAAATATCAGATTACAAAATAATACAATGTAATTTTGACATTCTTATGGGAAATTATAGGGAAACATAGCTGCATTTCCTGAGGCATACAAAGGTATTAAAGCAAGAAACTAGGCAAGGTAATGGTCCAAAGAAAATCCTTTCCAGTTCATACACTTTTATTTTTGTAATAGAGATGTATGTTCAGGAATATTTTCAAAATAAATGTTAATTTCATAATCACATAAAATTTAAAATCAGAGAGTGGCTTATTTTATACTTGTTACAGGCCTTTGTTAAATATAAAAATGTATCATTTTAGAATTATTTAATTACTAGTGTAATGTAAGTTACTACTTCAGGGTGGTTTTATGATAAAGCTCAAATGTCTCAGTGTTATCCAGGTCTAGAAAGTATCTTGGCCCTTGGTGGTTTCCATATGTGTTTAGTAAACTTCGTTATCTACATTTTACTTGTTATTGCAGTAGAACTTTATTCTATGCTCATTTGCATTCCTTTCATGTGTAACCATAGCCCTATGCAGGGGAATGATGAAAAATGCCCCATAGTTTGGTCATTTGAACACTTGGTTCCCAGTTGATAATTGTTGTTTGTAGAGGATTAGATGGTTAGATATTGCTGGACAAAGGCAGTCATTGTCTCTTGGGATTGTTTTTGAGTGCTAAGACCTCATTTCTTTTTTTTTTCTAGTTATTTTTTTTATTTTCTATATTCTATGTTTACATTCCAAAGGTTTTCCCCTTTCCCAATTACCCCCCCCCCCCACGATATCTCATTTCTTACTTTCAGTTGTCTCTCTGTTCTTTGGACTTACAGTGGAGCATACACTCAGTATCCTTCTCAGCAACCATGCCTGCTTTTTGCGTCAGAACCATAATAGACTCTTATCCATTTTGAATTAAAATTTCAAATAAACTTTCTTGTGTAATTTGCCTTGAACATGGTGTTTTATTACAGCAACAGAAAATAAGAAATCAAGCTTATGCAGGAGATCTGGGCACAGAAAGCTCAGCTGCAGGTGCAGACTAGCAGCCGGGACCAGCTCTCCGAGCAGACTAGCAGCGAGGGGCCACCGGGCCGCCTTGGGGCACAGCTCGGCACTCTAGCAGCTTGAGTCAGGGTCCTGGACTCAGAGCGAGCATAGTCCAGTACAGACAACGCAGCCAGCAAGGAGCAGCAGAGCCGGGTACTAGCAGCTCAGCCAAGGACACGCGGTGCTTTCAGCAGGGGCAGCCATCTTGCCCCAGACCCCCGCGCTCAAACAGCGGGCACACTGGACGCAGTGAGCAGCTGGAATCAGGTGCGTGGCCAGAGTTATAGCTTAGCTTAGCTCTGCAGGAGATCCGGGCACAGAAAGCTGGGACCAGCTCTCTGAGCGGACTAGCAGCGAGGGGCCACCGGGCCGCCTCAGGGCACAGCTCAGAACTCTAGCAGCTGGAGTCAGGGACCTGGACTCAGAGCGAGCATAGTCCAGCACAGACAAGCTGCCAGAAGGGATCTGTCTCCTGGGGACAGGCGTGCTGTGCTTTCAGCAGGGCGCCATCTACAATAAGACCAACTAACGCCAGAGATAAAGAGATGGCAAAAGGCAAACGTAGGAACGTTATTAACAGAAATCAAGGCAATATGGCACCATCTGAACCCAATTCGCCAACCACAGCAAGTCCAGGATACCCCAGCACACCAGAAAAACAAGAGTTAGATATAAAAGCACAGGTCATGATGCTCCTAGACGAACACAAAAAAGACATAGACAAATCTCTTAAAGAAATGCAGGGGAACATCAATAGAGTAGAAGCTCTTACAATCCAAACACAAAAAACACTTAAAGAACTCCAGGAGAATATGGGCCATCAGACAGAAACCAATAAAGAGGAAGTGAGAAAATCAGTTAAAGAAATGCAGGAGAACTTGAAACAACAGGCAGAAGTCATGAAAGAGGGAGCACAAAAATATATTAAAGAATTACATGAAAACACAAACAAACAAATGATGGAACTGAGCAAAACCATCCAAGATCTGAACACAGAGGTAGAAACAACTAAGAAATCACAAAAGGAGGCAACCTTGGAGATAGAAAACCTTGGGAAGAAAACAGGGGTCGTAGATGCAAACATAAACAACAGAATACAAGAGATAGAAATAAGAATCTCCGATGCTGAAGATAACATAGTAACCATTGACTCCACAGTCAAAGAAAATGCAAAATCCAAAAGGCTTGTAACCCAAAACATCCAGGAAATCCAGGACACAATGAGAAGACCAAACCTAAGGATTATAGGGATAGATGAGAGTGAAGATATACAACTTAAAGGGCCAGCAAATATCTTTAACAAAATTATGGAAGAAAACTTTCCTAACTTAAAGAGAGAGATGCCCATGAATGTACAAGAAGTCTACAGAACTCCAAACAGACTGGACCAGAACAGAAACACCTCCCGTCACATAATAATCAAAACCCCAAATGTACTAAACAAAGAAAGAATATTAAAGGCAGTAAGAGAAAAAGGCCAAGTAACATATAAAGGAAGACCTATCAGAATCACACCAGACTTCTCTCCAGAAACCATGAAAGCTAGAAGATCCTGGGCAGACCTCATGCAGACCCTAAGAGAAAACAAATGTCAGCCAAGACTACTATACCCAGCAAAACTCTCAATCAACATAGATGGAGAAATCAAAATATTCCATGACAGGACCAAATTTACACAATATCTTTCCACTAACCCAGCTCTACAAAGGATAATAGGAGGAAAACTCCAACACAAGGAAGGAAATGGCACCCAAGAAAAAGCAAGACAGTAAACTTCTTCCATCAAACTCAAAGGAAGATAACTACTCAAAAACAAAAATAACATCAAAAATGTCAGGAAGTAATAATCTCTATTCCTTAATATCTCTTAACATCAATGGACTCAACTCCCCAATAAAAAGACATAGACTAACAGACTGGATATGGAAACAGGACCCTACATTTTGCTGCTTACAGGAAACACACCTCAGAGTCAAAGACAAACACTACCTTAGAGTAAAAGGATGGAAGACAATTTTGCAAGCAAATGGTCACAGGAAGCAAGCTGGAGTAGCCATTTTAATATCAGATAAAATTGACTTTCAACCCAAAGTCATCAAAAGAGACACAGAAGGTCACTTCCTGCTAGTCAAAGGAAGAATCCACCAAGAGGAACTCACAATTCTAAACATCTACGCTCCAAATGTAAGGGCACCCTCATTTGTAAAAGAAACCTTACTAAATCTCAAAGCACACATTGCACCTAACACAATGATTGTGGGGGACCTCAATACTCCACTATCTACAGTGGACCGACCAGGAAAACAGAAACTAAACAGAGACACGGAGAAACTCATCGAAACTTTGGAGCAATTGGATTTAACAGATATATATAGAACATTTCACCCTAAAGCAAAAGACTATACCTTCTTCTCAGCCCCTCATGGTACCTTCTCCAAAATCGACCATATAATTGGACACAAGACAGATCTCAACAAATATAAAAAGATCGAACTAATCCCATGCCTCTTATCAGATCACCATGGAGTAAGAGTGTTCTTCAATAGCAACAAAAACAACAGAAAATCCCCATACGCTTGGAGGCTGAACAATATTCTACTCAATGATACCTTAGTCCAGGAAGAAATAAAGAAAGAAATCAAAGAATTCTTAGAACTTAATGAAAATGAAGGCACAACATACCCAAATCTATGGGACACAATGAAAGCAGTGCTTAGAGGAAAACTCATAGCCCTGAGTGTCTCCAAAAAGAAACAGGAGAGAGCATATACCAGCAACTTAATGGCGCACTTGAAAGCTCTGGAACAAAAAGAAGCAATTTCACCCAGGAGGAGTAGAAGACAGGAAATCATCAAACTCAGGGCTGAAATCAATCAAGTTGAAACAAAAAGAACCATACAAAGAATCAACAAAACCAGGAGCTGGTTCTTTGAGAAGATCAACAAGATAGATCAACACCTAGCCAGACTTACTAAAGGGTACAGAGACAGTATTCAAATTAACAAAATTAGAAATGAAAAGGGAGATATAACAACAGAAACTGAGGAAATTCAAAAAATCATCAGATCCTACTACAAAAACCTATACTCAACACAACTGGAGAATCTGGAGGAAATGGACAATTTCCTCGACAGTTACCAAATACCAAAATTAAACCAGGATCAAATAGATCGTCTAAACAGACCCATAACCCCCAAAGAAATAGAAGGGGTCATAGACAGTCTTCCAACCAAAAAGAGCACAGGACCAGACGGTTTTAGTGCAGAATTCTATCAGACCTTCAAAGAAGTCCTGATACCGATACTCTTCAAATTATTCCACATAATAGAAACAGAAGGAACACTACCCAACTCATTCTATGAAGCCACAATTACCCTGATACCAAAACCACACAAAGATCCAACTAAGAAAGAGAACTACAGGCCAATTTCTCTTATGAATATCGATGCAAAAATACTAAACAAAGTACTTGCCAACCGAATCCAAGAACACATCAAAACGATCATTCACCATGATCAAGTTGGCTTCATCCCAGGGATGCAGGGATGTTTCAATATATGGAAATCCATCAACGTAATCCACTACATAAACAAACTCAAAGAAAAAAACCACATGGTCATCTCATTGGATGCTGAAAAAGCATTTGACAAAATTCAGCATCCTTTCATGCTAAAGGTCCTAGAAAGAACAGGAATTCAAGGCCCATATCTAAACATAGTAAAAGCAATATACAGCAGACCAGTAGCCAACATCAAGGTAAACAGAGAAAAACTCGAAGCAATCCCTCTAAAATCAGGGACTAGACAAGGCTGTCCCCTCTCGCCATATCTCTTCAATATAGTACTTGAGGTACTAGCTAGAGCAATTCGACAACAGAGGGAAGTCAAAGGGATACAAATCGGAAAGGAAGAAGTCAAACTATCACTATTTGCAGATGATATGATAGTTTACTTAAGTGACCCAAAAACCTCCACCAGAGAACTCCTGCAACTGATAAACAACTTCAGCAAAGTGGCTGGCTATAAATCAACTCAAGTAAATCAGTAGCCTTCCTATACGCGAAGGATTAGCAGGCCGAGAAAGAAATTAGGGAAATGACACCCTTCACAATAGCCACAAATGATATAAAGTATCTTGGAGTGACGCTAACCAAACATGTGAAAGATTTATATGACAAAAACTTCAGGTCTCTGAAGAGGGAAATTGAAGAAGACATCAGAAAATGGGAAAATCTTCCATGCTCGTGGGTTGGCAGGACTAATATAGTCAAAATGGCAATCTTGCCCAAAGCAATATACAGATTCAATGCAATTCCCATCAAAATCCCAACTCAGTTCTTCATAGAGCTAGAAAGAGCAATTCTCAAATTCATCTGGAATAACAAAAAACCCAGGATAGCTAAAACTATCATCAACAGCAAAATAACTTCTGGGGGAATCAATATCCCGGACCTCAAGCAATATTACAGAGCAGTGGTATTAAAAACTGCATGGTATTGGTTCAGTGACAGGGAAGCGGATCAATGGAATTGGATCAAAGACCCAGAATTGAACCCACACATCTATGGCCAATTGATCTTCGACAAAGGAGCTGAAAACATCCAGTGGAAAAAAGATAGCCTTTTCAACAGATGGTGCTGGCTCAACTGGAGGTCAACATGCAGAAGAATGAGAATTGATCCACTCTTATCTCCTTGCACTAAGCTCAACTCCAAGTGGATCAAAGACCTCCACATAAAACCAGACACACTAAAACTAATAGAAAAGAAACTGGGGAAGACCCTTGAGAACATTGGCTCAGGGGAAAAATTCCTGAACAGAACACCAATTGCTTATGCTCTAAGAGCAAGAATAGACAAATGGGACCTCATAAAACTACAAAGTTTCTGTAAGGCAAAAGACACTGTCAAAAGGATAAATCGGCAACCAACAAATTGGGAAAAAATCTTCACCAACCCCACATCCGACAGAGGGCTAATCTCCAATGTATACAAAGAACTCAAGAGGTTAGACCCCAGAAAACCAAATAACCCTATCCAAAAATGGGGTACAGAGCTAAACAGAGTCTTTTCACCTGAAGAAATTCGGATGGCTGAGAAACACCTTAAAAAATGTTCAACATCACTAGTCATTAGGGAAATGCAAATTAAAACAACCCTGAGATTTCACCTCACACCAGTCAGAATGGCTAAGATTAAAAACTCAGAAGACATCAGGTGTTGGCGAGGATGTGGAGAAAGAGGAACACTCCTCCACTGCTGGTGGGAATGCAAGCTGGTACAACCACTCTGGAAATCATTATGGCGGTTCCTCAGAAAACTGGGCGTGATACTTCCAGAGGACCCAGCCATACCACTCCTGGGAATATACCCAGAAGATTCACCAGCATGCAATAAGGATACATGCTCCACTATGTTCATAGCAGCTTTATATATAATAGCCAGAAGCTGGAAAGAACCCAGATGTCCCTCAACAGAGGAATGGACACAAAAAATGTGGTATATATACACAATGGAGTACTATACAGCCATTAGAAACAATGAATTCATGAAATTCTTAGAGAAATGGATGGAGCTGGAGAATGTCATACTAAGTGAGGTGACCCAGTCTCAAAAGAATACCCATGGTATACAATCACTGATAAGTGGATATTAGCCTAGAAGCTTGGAACACCAAAGACACAAATCACATATCAAGTGATGTCTCACAAGAAGAAAGGAGTGGACACTGGTGCTAGAATGGACCAAAACATCATTGTGGCAGAGTACAAGAACAGTAAAATGGGAGGGGGTGGATGCGGTAGCAGGGGGAGGGAAAAGGACATGTGGGACCTTTGGGGGTGGGGAACCAGAAAAAGGGAAATGAATTGTAAATATAGAATATATACAATAAAAAAATTAAAAAAAAGAAATCAAGCTTATATTAAAAGATAATTGTATTGCTTCACAGCTTTAGTTCATATAAACTTCTTCAAAGACCCTGGATATATTTTACTGTATTTATTTATTTATTTATTTATTTATTTATCTATACCACTCCAGATATTATTCGCACCCCTGATCCATTCTCCAACTGTTCCACATCCCATACCTCCTACACACCCTGTGTTTCCATGAGGGTATCTCCACCCGCCCATCCCCCACCCTACCTGGCCCTTAAACTCTCTGGGGCCTCCAGTCTCTTGAGGGTTAGGTGCATTTCTGAATGAGTACAGACCTGGCAATCCTCTGCTTTATATGTGGTGGGGGCCTCATATCAGCTGTTTTGTGCTGCCTGGTTGGTGGTAGAGTGTTTGAGAGATATCTGGGTCCAGGTTAATTGAGACTGCTGTTCCTCCTACATGGTTACCCTACTCCTCAGCTTCTTCCAGCTTTTCCCTAATTCAACAGCAGGGTTCAGCTGTTTCTGTCCATTGGTTGGGAGCAAATATCTGCATCTCGCTCTTTCAGCTGCTTGTTGTGTCTTCTAGAGTGCAGTCATGTAAGCTCCATTTTTGTTAGCACTATCTAGCCTCAGTAATAATGTCAGGCATTTGAACCTCCCATTGAACTGGATCCCACTTTGGGCCTGTCACTGGACCTTTTATCCCTCAGACTCCTCTCCATTTCCATCCCTGCAGTTCTTTCAGACAGGAACAACTATGGATCAAGGTTTTAACTGTGGGACAGCAACCCCTCCCTCATTTGATGCTCTGTCTTCCTACTGGAGGTGGGCTCTCTAAGTTCCTACTCTGTACTTTCAGGCAATTCATCTAAGGTCCCTTCCTTTGAGTCCTTGGAGTTTCACACCTCCCAGGTCTCTAGTCCATTCTGGAGGGTCCCCCAAACTTCCTACCTCCCGTGGTTGCCTGTTCCATTCTTTCTACTATACTTTTATTATACATGAAGTAATTTTAGAATACATGATCCATTTTATAAAATTTAGTCTATTTATAATTGTATAGCCATACTGAGCCCAGGTAAGAAGACATCTCTATAAAAGTTTTAGAGACTATGGTAGGGAGAAGGTCCATTATCTCAAATCTCCTTCACATGAGTTTGTTGTTGTTGTTGTTTTGTTGTTTTGTTTTTGTTTTTTTTAGTGGTTGAGTCAAATCGGGCAATACATCTTTCAAAACTGCAATGAAAATTGAATAAATCGAAGTCATATTCCCTTTCTTAGAACTATCTACAATAGTATTATTAAAAACAACCCATGTATCCATTTAAAGGAAAAGAACAAATCATAGAGCCTTTGACTTTAACTCAAACTGGATTCTTTCTCACTCAAACAACAATGCGCCTCCTATACAGTACCTGATACGTTTATTACAAAAGTATCTTCCTTAAGAAGACATTGAGAGATTCAAGAGATAGATCAGTGGTTAAAGCAATAACTGAGCTTCCAGAGGTCTCGGGTTTCATTTCTAGCACCCACTTGGTAGCTCACACTCATCTGTAATTCCAATTGGAGGAAATCCATGGCTCTTTGCCAGCAGTGCAGGCATATTGTGCACAGGCATTCATACTGTCCAAAAAACTATACTCAACTCTACTAAAAGAATTACCGGCAACTCAGGACTACTGAGAGCAGAATAAATGCTTTTTTTGTAGATTAGAGCACCCAGTTGGTTGTTTAATCCCAAATACTTATCTTTGAAAGAAGCAAAGAATTAATATTATAAATACTGAACAGATTACAATTCCATATTTAGTAATAAATGCTTAACTGCACATAGCAATCATTAATGATAAAATAAGTCTATTTGAAAGATAGCAAGGAGAGGTATATAGGATGACTCACATGAAGGAAAGTAAAGGGGAAAAAGATATGACTATTTTATAAGTACAGATAAAAGAAGTAAAAATCAAATATATACTATAAAAAACACAGTTGTAAACAAAGAAAAACACCAAATAAAATATGTGAGCTTACTCATAGCCCTCACTCAATTTTAATATTGTTCAATTTTAAAACTGTTTAATTTGGCTCTAAGTTGCAACTTTTGAAGGCACAACTAATCAAAATGATAAAATCATAGATAGAATATTTTATCAATATAGTATACAAGCACATGTCTCTGTATCCACACTTTACATCAAGTGCTACTGTTCTTTTTGTTGAAAGATAGCCAAAACATTTTGTTTATGTATTGCATTTTAAGTACTCCTGATGACATCTTTGGACTGAAATGCTTTGCCATGGACCTTAGCCACTATTTAGCTTCAACCAAATACTTTGTAGCTTTCAGGTTCTATCAGGTTTTGAGAGGCATGCCATTTCTTTACATTCTTGTTATCAACCTTTAGTATCTTGGTATTATGCAAAGCTCAAAGGGCCTCAACCAATTTAAATATATAGGTTTATCACAACTGATATAATAAGAATTCATATAAATTAGAGTCTTCTGCAACAAATATCAGTTTAATGGAAGGTGAATTTTTCATAAGCCCAAACTCTTCTCATATATCACATGCTGATTTTTTTCAAACATAAATCACACTCCATGTTGTATATAAACAAAGGTATGTATGAAGAGTTCTTCAAACTGCACAACTAGTGTTTCCTTGTGCTTTCTATTTCCTTGGTAGAAAACCACTCTGGTTGGCCTCCATAGACTTCAACTGGAGAAAACAAAACAGAACAAATTGTTTCTCTATAAGGACTCTCAGTGTTAATAATCTTCTACCACAATTAAAGTATTTATGATTGTTACCATATCATAATTTACTATGTATCACAGAATCTTAGAGGATATTTTGTTACTTAACTTTATATGATATAAATTTGCATTTTTCCTAATGTAAAATCATAAATCTTCCTTTTGTAAATACAAATGTGACAATGTCAGACATTATGGTGTTCTAATAACTTATTGCCCTTACCATAGAGTACATATGGCAATGTAAGCCATTGCACTTAAATATGTCATAGTTAAACCTTTAATAGGCCTTTGGATGCTCCCACTCTCTTTATCTTTTGCATTTCAGTTTCTCAGTATCAGGGATCTTATGAACTCTACATTTATCAATCTATGTGCTACTACCCCTTGGGGATAGAAATATCCCTTTCACAAGGGTTGTCTAAGATCATCTGAAAACAGATATATACTTTAAAATTCATAAGAGTAACAAAATTGCAGCTATGAGGTAACAAAATGAAGTAACAAAAATGATTTTATGGTTGGAGTTCAACACAATATGAAGAACTATTTTAATGGTTCACAGCAGTAGGAAAGTTGATAACAACCGCTTTAACTGTTACTTCCAAAATTTCCCAACATTGAAAACATTTCTGATTTATTTTTCAAGCTCTCCTTATTTTTTCATGTATCCAAAATCATTTATCTTACTCACCATAATGTCCTTTACTTTCCTATAAACAATCCTATTTAAGTCTCTGGTGATTTGGCTTGTTTTTCAGATTTCTTCTCATTTTTATTTAATAGTATCTGATGCAATTACTCATCAAACTGGCAATACAGCTGTGAATGGCAAGAAATTTCTGATCCTCCTTGAGTGCACTTTTAGCATAGGAATCCCAGGCATAAAGGAAAGCACACAGTTCATATAGTAGTGAGGTTCAAACCAAGGTCTTCTGCCCTCTAGAAAAGCACATTAGCAACTGAAAGACATACATATTCCTCCACAGTTTCTTTAGACTTCTCCAGATCTTGGTCCTGTTTTCTCTTTTTCAGACATTAAAATTAGAGTGCCACAAGAACTCAATTTCATAAAGAATTTAAGGTGGTGTATATACCCTGAGTTGCCAGGTCTCTTTGTGTTAAGTCAACTTCTTGTGAATAGTAGAGATGCTTACTCATGGTTTTAAATAATAAAATGGGTCAAAGTCAAAAGAGACATCTGGTATCAGATCTGAAATTATTGAATCAAACTTCAGATTCTGTCTCTACAACACTTTGAAGTGCAATTTAGTTGTTAAATATTCAACACTGCAAACAACAAAGAAATGAATTATAAGAAATTAAAGCATCACTGACAATGATCATGTTAGGGTTAATCAAACTTAACACTAAACAACTCTAAGTGGCCCTCGATGACCCAGATAATATGTTATAGTTAGAAGATTTATTAGTGGAGCCCATGAAAAATTATGAGGCTACTGAAAACATAATTTAATTTAAAAATGCCCCTTATCTCTATAATCTATGCTTTAGCACAATGCTGTTATAAATATTGGCTGATCATATTAAATACAATGCAAATTCTCTATTAACATAAGAAATAATCCCAAATCCTTAGAACCTTCTAGATTAACTTTGTCTCTATTATATGAAAACACATTGAAATATTGTCAAAAAAGTGACATTTGAACTTAGAATACACAATAATTTAAGATCACAAAGAAAGTAAAATGGCTAGAAGGCCCATCAATCTTGTCCTGGAGGTTTCCTCTTGTATATCAGCAAATATTTTAATAATGCTATTTCATAGGTACTTCATCACATTTTTAACACCCCAGAGAGACCTCCAAACAGATCACAACAGAATCTACCATCATAATCATGCAGAGAATATAACCTTCCTCTGTGCTTAGATTGACTTTTTGTTTTATAGTTATCTTCTGTGTCTGCTGAAGCTCTTAATCCCAGTTAAATGTCTTATTAAGTACTAGAATATTGTTATATTTCATACGGATATACTCTTTCATAGAAGTGTTGGCATATCATATTCATACTAGTTTTGAGTTTCCAGTGACAAACCCCTTCCCAGTTTATCTTTGCTAATGACAACTCTCTCAGATCTTCCCATTTCTAACACCCTCACTACTCACTCATGCAAACTTTGACAATCTCCAAATTATAAGTGATCACTGATTCCTTTTATTATTTCTCCCTTCCTCCCCCTCTCTTTGTTTGTCTGTATATGTGTGTCTTTGTCTGTGTACTCTTTTGGCACACATTAACATGCTTCAGTACACATGAGGAAAGTAGATACTAATATTGGATGTCAGCCTTCACCTGCCAACCTTGTTTGAAACAAGATATTTTGTTTGCCATTGCTTGTACCAGCCAGTTGTCCCTCACTAATGAACTCTAAACATACATTGCATTCTGCCTCCCATCTCTTATCTTCCTGGGAACACAGAGATTTAATGTATCTGCTAATTAACCCAGTGTTTTCTGATTTTATCAACTCATAGCTTTACACTTGCATAGCAAATGCACTGAAACACCCCTTAGACTCACACTGTTACTATGGAAATGATTGAAGTGGGGACTGATAGGGGAATGGGCTTTTTCAAGTTGAACTCAGTCTCAGTTTGCCCACTCATGAGTAACAAAATACCCTTTAAAACCTTATTCCAGGATATTTGGTCCATAAATGTGAAGTGTGTATTCAGAGTCCATACAAATATATATTTTTTTAAAGTAATAATAAAAAAAGAGAGGAAGAAGAATCACCCCAAAAGAAAATAACAACAATAAACAAACAACAACAACCCCTAACTACATGGAAAAGGAAAGAACAAAGAAAGAACCTAAGAAACAAGGACAATCACAAAGCAAAGTAAGCAAAACAAACAAACATAAAAACAGAAGCAAGAATAGGTCTCAGACTCAGTATTTACATCAAACAGGTTACCTGGAAGGGAAGCTGGGGATGTATGGGAAGGTGGCAAAAAGAGATGAAGACCAAGACAACATTGCTGTTCAAGGTCACAAAGTTTAACAAAAAACTCCAAATATATAGGTAGGGGGAAAGGCTGGAAGATTCTTAGAACTGGTTCAGTTGTTCCACAGGTGGCTAGTATTTCTCAGGAAACTGCAGGTCCTTGAAAAACAATAGACTTCACCTTGATCTGACCACTCCAGCTAGGTGGTATGGCACCTCAATAAGGCTCTCTACAAACCCTCATAGAGGCAAAGGGGAGGAGGAAAGGGTGGATGGGATGGGGGAGTTATGGAGGATAATCAGGAAATATAAATATAACAAATGAAATGATAAACAAATAAATAAGCAAATGTATCCTTGAATTTACAACCACTGCACAATATGCTTTATCCTTCTTTAATTAATTACTTACTTTGTCAATATTATCACTTAGTTTATAATCTAGGGGTCTAATACAACACTGTAATTTGGCTTTCATACAACAGGTAGCTTTTCTTCCTTGCTTTGTATTTTATCAGCCATCAATGGTAAAACTGTCAATACTTATTTAGAGCCAAGAGTAAGAAACATAAGATGGTATTAAGGAGGAGATATCAGCTGCATAATCCTGAGAGCATTTATCAGACAATGGTATTCTTTTTTCATTTTCTATATTCTTTGTTTACATTTCAAATGATTTCCCCTTTCCAGGTTCCCCGCCTCCCCATAAGTCCCATAATCAATCCCTCTTCCCTCTGCCCATTCCCCAATCACTCCCTCCCATTTCTGTCCTGGTACTCCCCTATAAAGTTGCATCAAGCCCAGAGGATTCCCCAGCATGCAATAAGGACCCATGCTCCATTATGTTCATATCAGCCTTATTTATAATAGTCAGAAGCTGGAAAGAACCCAGATGTCCCTCAATGAAGTAATGAATACAGAAAATTTGGTATATTTACACAATGTATTACTCAGCAATTAAAAACAATGATTCATGAAATTTTTAGGCAAATGGTTGGAACTGGAAAATATCATCCTAAGTGAGGTAACCCAATCACAAAAGAACACACATATAATGCATTCACTGATAAGTGAATATTAATTAGCCCAGAAGCTCTGAATACTCAAGGCTTGATGCAGACCATGGTATTTTGACAAAATGAAAACTTTACCCCTATATAGCAATACTCTACTCAGCTCTTCTTTGTTCAAAATCTAAAGAAATTTCTAGGATTTGGCATAATGAATAGCTATCATTTTAGATCATAGTCGTCTGAATTGCTGACTCCTTTGACCTAACATCTCTGTTATATTTATGATGAAGGGGATTAAATTTTTACATAACTTTCTAGTGGGATTTTAATTCTTTAATCCACCATATTTTTCTATAGTGTTTTAGCTAGACATTGCCCTGATCTAACTGTTCATGACAATTAATGACCCTTTAATTTAGACAACAGGATACTTGGAACATTTGTTTATATGTCATGTAACTTGAGTGCTTTCTTCTTGCAACAATACTGTTTTCTTGAGGAAGTAATATTCTAAGGCTCAAAAGCAGCATGCAGAATGGTTTTCCAGATGACAACAGTTCATATCTTTCTGCCTCTCTCACATGAAGCTCATCATATGGACACTGACAATCTCAAGTGGGCTAATAAAAGTTATCTAAATAGGAGAACCATAGAAATATCCTAAATGATAAGAAAAGTAAATTTAATACACACCATAAATTTATATCTAAAAAAATTAACCCAGCAACATGGAAGCTCTGCAAGGTATCATATCTAAAGCTCTTCTAGGTTTGCATTATACATCTGGAATGCAGATAAACAAGAAACATTTATTTCCTCCACCTGGAATATAGAGATGACTTTAGTCCATACCTTTAAGGTAAAATTAGTTTGTAGAAGGAAGCATCCATGTTTGAAAAGGATATGTAATTGAGAGGCAGACAAAGTAGCTGTAAAGTTGTATGGAGGCCAGATGCTTCCATTTCTAGGGCTAGAGATAGTTACAACAGAAATAAAAATACTCCTGGCTCTAATTTCAGCTCTTCATCTGAGGAAATAAAAGCTACATTTACATTTATAAAAATCTCATAATTTCAACCAAAAATCAAGAAAATATAAACTCACAGAATAAAGGCTGACTGTGTTTGGAACGAAAAGTTGATTTCCTCTTAGGAACAATGCCAGATCTACCTCCACAAATAAATATTCAGTATTTTAATTGAACATATGATAAAACTAAGGCACTAATAATGAAGAATTATATCATCAGATACAAATATTTTAGTAATTATAACCAAATATAGACATTTCTAGTTACTATCAGCTGAGAGATTCTATGTAAACACAAAACAATTACTGTTCAAGGCTTCACCCTTACAGAGAAACACAAAGGGCAGATTCAGTCTTATCACAAAAGTAAGCAACAGCAGAAATGTTTTAACATTGGAAAGCACTGAGCTTTGCTCATTGTTTTTTACTTTAATAATGTTAGAAGATTTATAACTCTTTAAAGCATAATAGAAGTTACATAATTGAAGGAATCCAGTATTAAAATATCATAGTAAAACAAAATACAAACCACAGGAAATTGTAATACATCATTAGAAGATTTTGGAAAAAGATTCCAATGATAGTTAAAGATGTAAAGTAGGAAATTGGTGGTGTAACAGGTTAATTTTAGAGTGATTATTAACATAAAGCATAGAAGTTAATATTAAGAAAATGAAATCATCAAATTTTTATATTAAGGAAAATAGAAGGAAGGTCAAGTGAATTAAGTTAAAATAAGGTTAATAAAAATAATTAGTAATGTGGCAGATTTAAAAGAAATATCTTAAAATTATTATAAGCATCAAAATTTCTAATTAAAGGATAGAAATTAGGAAATAATTTACAAGCAGAATTACCACTTAGGGGTGGGGTGAGAGACTGCAAAGACAACAGCAACAACAGCAAAACATTTAAGCAATAAATAAATGAGAGTAAAATTAAAATTATCAGACTAGTATAAAAAAGCAGTAATATCTGTAGGAAATAATCAGCATAAAATCACCTTTGTAAATTATTATATTTTGTTAAATTTAAAATACTACTTTTAAAAAATTAATTATAAAATAAATTATTAATTTTAAATATAAGTTAATACATTAATATTGAATTATATTATAAATTAGTTACTAGTGGAAAAGACACAATTACATCATAATTTTCATATAGAGTATGGCTATAGTTCAGTTCATTTTTTACAGAATCTCACATGAATTCAGGTTATTAGCAGGGCTTCTTTTTTCTGTTGCCTTGTCTTGGAGAATGCCCAGTAATGAATTTAATGATATAACTGCTGGCTCATTTCTAAAAATTACAACACACTGTTTTAAGTGAATATCACATGAATCTCTATCCATTATGACACTTAACATAGTTTTAATATCTGAATTGAAAGTGTAGATTTTAACACAATCTAATAAAAATTCTCATTGTATTATTAATTACACAGTTTATAAGGAAGTACAAAAGATCCAGATTGGTCTTATTAATTTTTAAAGCATCACTGACTCTCTCATCTGTTTATTTGAGACTAGATTCTTCTCTCATTCAAGAACATTTCAAACACAGATTTCTCTCCCTACACTATACCCAGCTCTTCTTCCCTTCCCCAGATTAATTCTCCTTCCCCTTCCCTTCAAAAAACAGCAGGCCCCCAAGAGAAAATGCCCCAAGAGAAAATGAAATAGGATGAGGAAAAGACACACTAAGACAATACAAAAGGCCTAGGATCTAAGCTGGACAAGGCAAAACAATAGAAGGGAAGGAGTCCCAAGATCAGGCACAAAGGTCAGACACACCTGCTTCCAGTAGTAGGAGTCCCACAGAATCTTCAAGTGAAGAGCCATAACAGTCCAAATTGGGCCAATAAATCTTATTTGTGCAATTCCTGAAATAATCCAGAATATGGATCATTTTATTCAATGGTAAGACATGTGTACTGAAGCAGATTACCTTGCAGTTTTACAGTTACAAGGTAGAGGACACTGATATCATTGTTATGATGAAAGGACTGATCTTTGTAATACTTCTCAAGTACTTTTAAAGTGTCTATTTCAAAAATCCTGTCCTAGTAGTAACTGTAACATTATTAGTAAAACAATTAATATTTGCTCTCCCTTGATTTATACCAAATCACTAGTTAGATGTTTACTTAAGTAATTACTATTAATCATCAGAATAAGTCTGTGAGATTGAGGTTGCAGTTTTAGAGTTGTTTTTATACTAATCAGGTAAAATTGTGTCTAATGAGATTTAAGAGACTTCCAATGCTTCTTTAATTTCTGAAAAATTAAAGACCCAAGTCTATTTGAAATACACTATTCTATCTCAAAAATAGTCTTCTTAATGCCTATTACTTATTTTGTTGCTACAACATAACTCTTGACCAAAGCAACCTAGGGAAGAAAGGGTTTATTTTGATTGACAGCTCTAGGGAAGAATGTCATTTTGAGGAAACCATGGCTGCTGGGGCCTGTGATTGATGAATGTGTTTCAGCTGCAGTTATGAAAATAAAGGAAATGAGTAAGTTGAAGCTATGTGTATCTCTTACATTCAGTCTGTGATGACAGATCATGGGATGGCCATGCCCAGGGACAAGCTGTGCCTTTACACATCAACTAACTTTTGACTGAAGGCCACAGGATGGTCATGTCCACCTGGTCAAGGTGGATTCTTTAATGTCATGTAGCTTATCCAGATAATCTCTTTCAGACATGTTCAGAAGAATCCTGACTTATGGGCGGTATTCTAGCCATAAAGTGATAATATTAGGCTTAACATTTACGATCAATACTGTGTCTATAACTGTGATGGACTGACTAAAAAATATTAGATGATGTGAGTTGTATTCAACATGGCTTTTCATATGTACAAAAACAATGAAGGATATATTGATGTGGTCATGAGTATCTGCAGCCAATCATTCTTAGGAATGTTGTCACTCACACAGAGATGATGAGAAATCAATAAGATTAGAAACTACAATTCAGATGATTAAGTGATGTCTAGGTAATTGTCATTTATTTCTGAAATAAAGTCTTCTCTCATAGCCTTAAATTTTTAAAATTTACTACTGAGAAGTAATGTCACTTTAATGATGAGCAAGATTTTTTTTCTCTCGTTTGAACTGTCAGCAGTTGAGCTCTGAACATGTTTCAGTGATTAAAAAGACTTGTGAGCTCTTGCAAGACTCAGAAATTGGTTTATAGGGCTCCTAAATGGTGGTTCACAACCAACTGTAACTCCTGTGCCAGTGGATCTAATGTCCTTCTTTTGCTCCCATAGGCATCTGTCCACACTTGACACATGTAGCTATTACACAATAACATACACACTGACAAACACTCCTCCCTCTAACATATTAATTTCATTCAGGTAACTAGATATTTATTTGAAAATGTTACTTTTTACCCTATTCCCATGTATTTTATGTGGATATAAGAGCTGTTTTTTGAATGAAAATAACATTTTAACATACAGTGTTTCTTGTAATATTCAAGTAACCATGGGCTCAAGATGTACTTAAGAAAGTAAATCTTTCTGAAGCAAAACCAGACTATATTATGCCTCTGTTTGAATACTTTTAAAATATTAAGAAATGATAATACAAACAAATAAGCAAAAAGCTCATCCTTTATTGGCAGACTGAAATAAATATTTTAATTCAAATATACTCAACTACTCTAAGTTCCTCGGTTCAAGATAGATCTACTGTATGTATTGTTTCAATTGAAAGAATGCATAGTCCCAAACCCAGGTCCATTCTTCTTTTTTCCAATGCATTAAATCTATTTGATATGAAACAAGACAATATATAATGAACTAAAGTGTAATAGACTTCTTTACATACATTTTTGGGATGGTATTACTAATTAATATGGGGTGGGCTTTGAGAACCTCCTTCTAACTGCCTGAGAACAGTCTATTCCTTGCTTCCTTTGAAGGAAGATGTAGAGCTCCCAGCTCCTCCAGTACCATGCCTGCCTGGATTCTGCCATGTTTACCGCCTTGATGATAATGGACTAAACCTCAGAACCTGTAAGCCAGCCCCAATTAAATCTTATAGAGTTCCTGTAGTCATGGTATCTCTTCACAGCATTGGAAACCTAACTAAAACAATGTCTTTGATAATATTAAGCCTTAATACATTTTTTGTTCTCATACTTTCCCTGAATTTCTATTCCAATATTTTAAAATGACCTTAAAATTAGCATGCCATTGCTAATTTTTATTTCCATTCTCAAAAAATCCTTAATTGCCATTATTAATAATTAAACTAGCTTCCTCCTTTTCTAGAAGTTATTACCATTGATTAAGCCACAGCTTTTCTCAAGATAGCTAACAAGCCAATGTAATTTTTCAAACATTTCTCCAAAAAATACCACTGTTTCCTCAGTCTCTGAATTCATGTGAGCATCATTCTCTTGGTGTTCTCCATTCCCTACCTCTTAAATTCTTTCTACCTCTTCTTTAAAAAGTGTACCCAGAGCTCTGAGAGGAAGGATTTATTGTAGACATTCTATTTAGATTGAGCGTCAAAAGATCTCTCAGTTTGTGCATATTGTTTGGCTATAGTTCTCTGTATTTGTTCCTATCTGTTGTGGAAAGTAGCTTCTTATGGTGGTCAAGCAAAGCGCTAACCTATAAGTATAGCTTAATATCAATAGGACTTATATGGCTGTTTTTTGTTTCATTTTATCACAGTAGTATTTGGTTATACCCTTGATTTCTAGTTACCTCATCTCAGGTTCTTGGTCACCCAAGTAGTGTTGGAGATGAATTTTGTCTCTATGACATGGACCTTAAATCAATTCATATATTGGTGGTTTACTCCACAGTCTTTGTACACCATTGCACTACCATATCTTGCAAGTGTGGCACCATTGTAAATCAGCAAGTTTGTGACAGGGTTGGTTTTTTAATTTTCTCCATTAGCAGGATACAGAGTACCATTCTGCACCAAAACACTACCATGTAAAGGTAAAGGCTCAATGTAGGCAACAGCTTGACTTATCCACATTCAGTGAGTTGTGTAGGTGTTCTCTATAGCATTTAGTTTGCAGAAAACAACCAATAATCCTGACAATAGTCTGGGTTGTTTGGTGGTTCCCATGTGATTGTTTTAGTCAACAAATCAATTCAATATAAACCAATACCACTACTGGGAGTTTGATTTGGTGATGAATGATGTCAATTATAGCTCTGTCTTCCCCATTCTTTGTCAGTATTATTTAGGTAGCTTCATATATGTAAATATTTTAGTAAGCTTCTACTGTATCAATTTTCCATTCTATCTTTTAACTGGCCTTTAATAGTACTTTCTATCCACATATGCCCCCAACACTCCCTTAACTTTCTCCCCATGCATCTTCCAGGTTATCTCTCCATAAATCCACAACTATTTATTCTATTTCCATTTTCCAGGAAGATCTTCTATCCTATCTCTTCATTGTTCAATAGTCTTTTTGGTTCTATGATTTGTTTCTTGATTATCACTACCTTAACAGTTAATATCCACATATAAGTGAATGCATACCATATTTGATTGTTTTTCTAAGTATGGGTTATCTCATGCAGGATTTTTTTTTCTCTAGTTCAGCCCCATTTACCTGAAAATTTTATTATTTCATTTTGAATAACTAAGTTTTATTGCACTGTAAAGTAGCATATTTTCTGTATCCATTCATCAGCTTAGAGATGTCTAGGTTATTTCTAAATTCTGTCTATGATGAATTGGGCAACAATAAACATGGTTGAACAAGGATCTTTGTGGTAGAATGAAATGTCTTTTGAGCATATGGCCAAAGTGGTATTTATGGATTTTGATGTGGATTGATTTCCATCTTCCTAAGGAATTTCAACATGGATTTCCATTATGGCTGTAAAAGTTTGCAGTCACACTAATAATAAATGTGAGTAAACCATGTTTAAGGTGATCTAGGGACCTTCAGTGTTTCATAATAAAACTATTTGTTAGATCTAATACTTGTAGTTATTAGTGCCTATATTTATTATAATAGGGAAACAAAATTTTGTATAAATGGCAATAAATGTAAATATTGGCACACTTATGTTTTCTTCATTTCTAGATCCAATCTTTCCACCGACTGAATTCAGAAGCACCAAGTTTTTCTATTGCTTTTTGCAGGGAATCTTGGAGTATGCTGCCTCTAGTAGCATGCACCATGGGCTTTTCAGGTTAGAGTCCATCGCTCCTGGGGCACAATGTGCCTTCCAGTTCCTGAGAAAATATATACCTTCTCAGGCAGTGAAGCAAACAGACCGATTTGTGTTTCTCTGTATGTTCCCTTAGTAGTCAAGGAAGCATGGAAGCTTGGCAGCCAACTGGTCATAGACAATAACCTTGTGTGCATTGAATGGCGTGTAAATGTAACTGTATTGTAGCGAATACAATGGTATTGATCCTAGAAGTTGTCATTACATTCTGTCTTTGATAAAGGTATAAAAAGCCTAATTGCTCACAATAAAACTGTCACAGCCTCATTTGTGCTCTCGACATTTTGTTCCATTTTTTGTTCTTTCCTTAGAAAAATTATGTCTGAGTCTTTTTAGGACAATTTTATATTTATCTTTATCTAACCACTATTTGGAGATCTTCCATTTGCTAAGGAGATCATTATCCAAAGATAAGCACATAACTAGATGAGGTTATTACTCCGGGAAACTTCTTGGGATGTCTACACCTGAGCAAATTCATAGAGTATAATTGGTACAGGGTAAACATAGACAATTAACAAACTGTGATTGGCCAAAATAATAGGTTACAGATTCAAGGTCTTTTTATTTTATAAGTTTAGCACTCTTTCAGAATGTAGTTTAAAAATAGTTTTACAGGATATATCTCTGGAGGAATAGAATTCAGTAATATTTACTGAATAGGTTGACAAAATTAAGTTTTCATACTTACTAGTATAAGTGATGAAACATAGTAAAAGAAGTTAGGTATTAGAATTTGCAGTTCACAAAAATTTCATTTGAGGCTTTTCTGTTTATCTGAAGTGTTTAATACTACAAACACTGCCAGTTTGAAGGCAGTCTGTCATATAATAAATGTGTTTCCTTTGGAAGAGACATTCTTTAGTACATTTAAATTGAAGTTATAGGCTATTGATAAAAATAAAATCTGTTTTGTTTATATTTTCTAATTGTAATCAAACTTATAATCCTGGACATGTAAAGAAAGATCAAAACCATAATCAGTACCACTGTATAATCATTAGTCTGTCTTTGTTCTACTAAGCTTGTATAAGTAAAGAAGCATCTGCTTCTAGTCAGTCAAAGCCATAGAAGTAACTGACTGATAGTCAGAACTGCTACATTTCCCTGATCATCACCTGACTCTCCCTCTCTCCCCAGGTTCTACTCCTTCTACTCAGCAGGCCTGCTCTGTCAGTACTGACCCTCTGGGTAAAGCACCTGAAGAAGGCCACCAGCAGTATGAAGGCCTAGAAAATCAACAATTTTCATCTACATATCAAATTATTTAATAGACAATTAAGCAGTTTAAATATGCTTCAAATACTGTAAAAAATGTCATTGTTATCAGTAACTAATCAGTATCCACCATTTTGCTTTATATGTTTTTACCCACTCACATCCATGAATCACTCAGATTCTCAGATGCAATTGAAGACCTCTTTCCTCAACATCACAGCTGAATTTTCTGATTCTAAGACTTTGCATTCTTAGGCCATCCGTCTGTCCCCTATAAAAGAGTAACCTGGAGATACAGGGTACTTGGGACTGCCAAGGCCCATTGTTCTCTTTGGAGCAGTGTCTCTCTTATATATTATTATGAGGAAAGTCTTAAACTCTATGCAAGTTTAACCATGACAGTATTCTGAAAGTGAAATGATTCATTTAAGCACAACTATAAATGCTCTACAATGATGGCTTTCTCTCCTAGTTTCTTGGCCTCAATGCCTTTCTTAGCATCACTTTAGAGCAAAACTAACTAAATGCCACATTTTATCTATTTTTTTCAATAACATTGGAAGGGAAGCAATAACACTGTGACAATGTTTACAAAGAAGGTATATGAATTATATGGGATGTATACTGTAAGAGTTATATTTAATAACTAAAGTATATTACATGGATGATGACATCGCATTTATACATAGACTTTCAGCAGCATGTACACATAAAATTTACAGATTACTAATTAATGAATAAAATTATCATAAAAATTACAATTTTATCTTTAATCACATAATGCTGCAATATTCAGTAATTTTATTTATTAGCAAAATAATTGCTGTAAATTCTACAAGTATTAATACTCCAATGTTCCACAGTGATATAAGAAGATATTCTCTATATTTTAAACAGAAAAGCTTCTAAACTAACCAGGAAGTAACATTAAATATTCAGAAAAAATAGATATTTTAGAAGCAATTTAACAAAATTTCTGTAAATCACCATGAGATTCAAATTACATATGATTTGTACTTGTAGATAAATACATTATCTAAAATATTTTGTGATAGTCTCTCATATTTTTACTTGATACTGAAAATATAGTGTTAAATGTATCTCTAGACCTTAAACAACCTAAACTAAAATGAACGTTTATGAAAAAATTCATGGAATTTATGTAGACAAATTCATATAAAACAAAAATGAATGTTAGTTGCTATTCAGAAAGAAATACTTTTTTACTTTAAAATCACCAGTCATTTAATCTCAGTTAATTCTGTCCTGTCTCCTTTACATATGGAAAGCCTGCTATTATAAGAATTTTTCCCTGATGAGTGAAAATCATTAGCATATATTTCAATTGCATTATTAATCTTACTATTTATAATATGCAGTATTTTAAGGCTTATAAATTATATCTACATATATTCTTAATCTCATGGTGATTTCAAATGCATTGCAATTATAACTTCAGTTTTGGAAAAACCTCAGTATGGAGTCTGGTCATCTGAATTCTGGGAAGAACATTCTCAAGTTCTTAAATGTTCACTGATATACAGATGGAACTGTACTTGAAAATGTAGTTCACATGAAGAACAAATTCTCCTTGGGTAACATTTAGGGAAATGATGAACAGCTTTGATATTTATTCTTTTAACCAAGTCTTCTTTTGTTAAAAGCAATATTGGATATCTCTATGTCTGAAGTAGTTGGACTCATCAGTATGCAAATTTCTAAGTTCAAAAGTGGAGATAGTTATTTTCCAATGAAGTTTCTGGGTCCCTGTAATAGTTTCCTATATAAAGAAAGAATAAGTATGGGAGATTGAGTCAAACAAGCAAGCAATTGAGAGAGGTGGGGAAGGGAGGCAGAGAGGAAGGAAAGAATGGAGGGAGAGAGGGGGAAGGAAAAAGTTAGGGGAAAAGGAGAGGGAGGGTGAGAGAGGGAGAGGGAAGAAAATATTATGTGAGCTTGATACGATATAAGTTAATAAAACAAGTTTTATGTGGAGACTATCAAAGTCTGTATTTGCAAATGCCAATCCCCTTTAGATAGTAATGGTTGAGTACATTTCAATCAAATGTAAGTATAAGATATAGAAAAAGAAGAAATGCAATTAAAATAGAATTTATGAAAATAATTTGTAATCCATTAAATAGCATGTGCAATTTAATTTTAAAGTATCACCTAAAATATGATTTAAAATTCTTTGTACCAAGAAGAGCAGTTTCAGTATTCTTTCTTGCTTTCCCTTAAGAACTCTTTATCCCTCCTCTGGTCTCTTTTATTGTTTATGGACTTAACAAATGTGTAGGTAAATTCACCCTTACATTTCAGTAGAAATTCTACTAATAAAGTTAAACAGCTTCATTAGTCTTCTTGAGTCTGGCTTATTTTGATTACCATAATGATTTTCAATTGTAACCACTTTCCGGCAAACATAATTTCATTCTTTTCACAGCTGGATAAATTTTTATTCTTCCTCTGTTACAGATTTTCATTGTTCATTCATCAGTTGATGCATTCCATTTCCTAAGCATTGTGAACAGTGTAGCAGAAAAGATGGTTATTCAACACAGGAATAAACCCAGGAGTGATGTAGCTGGGTCATATGGTAATTATCCTTTTACATTTTCTGAGGAACCTATATATGGATTTAAACCTAATGTTCCCAACAGTTTGTAAGTACATATCTTTCCCCATGGCTTTTGCTTTTTGTGTTGCTGTTTTTTCTCCTCATAATCATTCTTGCTGGGAGAGATCGAATCATGCCCTTTATGTCTATTGATTTTTGAACAATTAAAAAAATACTTATAGCTTATTTGTTCTAGTGATGTGTTTCAGTTCACTAGCACATTTTCATTCTTGGATCTACCTCTCCAATTCTTGTTTTGTCATTTACACCACACTCTTCCTAATGATGAATTAAGACCATATTATATAAATTTATTATTCAAAGCTGTTTGCTAATTTCAATTTTTTCTGATTTGTTTGATAATCATTTCTCATTTTCTTCGTCCTTTATTTGTATGAGCATTTGGGTGATTTATTCTGTTGTATAATAATTCTCACCGAATTTAAACATTCTCTCCAGAAATGGACAAGGAGGCTCAAGGGACATCCTTCTTCCTGTTTTGTTGTTTATTGAACTGTGTATATGCTGAGTGCTTTGAAAAAGACACCCCACAGTTTCCTAGTTTCTGTCTAGGTCAAGAGCATTGTTGAAAGCACCCCAATGCTTGCTGTTTTCTTTGCCCCTTGACATTCTCTCCCTACCCAGATCTGTCTTGTTTGCTCACTGATATCCCACATTTCTCACCTAACAGTTTTTGCACAATTGGTAGTTGTATCCAAAGTTCCACATCCTTCTCTTGTTCTTGTTCTCACAGAGATGCTTCTCTAGGGAGTGACATATATAGAGTGTTCAGCCTGTTCTACAGACTTGTCTAATGAAGCACTTAGAAAAGCTCATCTTCAAGCTACCATGCTATACTTCTGTCACAGAAATCAACTATTCCACCAATCTCTCTGCCTTTTATGTACACAGCTCTTGGTCATCATGTCTATGTACCTCATTTAGTATCCTTCCAACACCATTACTGAGTCTCCTTTGCTAAAAAGATGCAGAAACTTCCTGGAAACTGTTTTATGTTTATGATCAGACAATTGCATGAAGCTGTTCATAGATACTCCATAGAGAATTTTTTGGTGAACTCATATGTTTGTCTCTTTTTCATGAGTGATTTTTCTTTTTCATCCCATTTCCCAGCTATTTTTCCACTTCCTTCCATAATTCCAATAAAATATTTTAAAAGGAAATACTTTATACTTTCAAGTGATTCTAAACAATACAAAACTTGAGTGTCTTCATCATTACTGTATCTCATGAGTTAAAATCTGGATAATTAACTTCCATAAGGAAAGTATGATCTCTTTTGTAACAATCTAAATGTCAACTATGACAATAAAAGATGCAATTTAAAAAATAAAAGCTGGAGACCATTCCTTAAGATATAATTACAAATTCCTTCAGTGTAATTTGGCAATCAAAGAATAAGTAAGATAATAAAAATAGTATGTATTACTACAAAACATAGTTGAGAAAATGAAAAGATAAACCTCAGTGAGATCATCACAAAGTAGAAAGTGGCAGCATTTGTGATCTGGTGCCAGACTACAATGCATTTCTCAGGCTATGGTCAGAAGGGACAGATAGGGACATCTTCACTGTTGGACCTTTGACACCAGTAGTTATGGTGAGTGATAGTGATAAGGAACAGGATGTGAACATGTGGACGGGAAACAATTAGATCTTAAGCAGAGAAAGACTGAATCAGCATAGTGTGAAGAGTAACATGCAAGCATTCTGTGAATCTCTGCAGTCATTTGGAGAAATATAGAAGATAGCATCTAAATTCAAGCTTTACTGGGGGTTATGCTTCCAGAACAGTGTAATCCCAGATGATCTGGCTTGATATCAAATACTTAGAAGTTAAAGAGACAGTCAGAGTCCAAAGAGGAATTTGACGGGAAGATAGCCAGTGACATACACAGATGTGTAAGTCAGAATTAGCAACAGTCTGTGAGCCACCCTACAACACAGGTGGTACTTTATCAAGTGACATATTTTACCAAAGCAACACACTGTGGCCAGAGAAAGATCCTAAGAAGGACTCAAGTTTACAGGTGGTAGAGAAGTTACTCAGCACAAGTCAGTGTGAACTACACTGAATACTACATGCTCACAGACCTGGATGCTTAAGTTTGAAATGGAGATGGAAAATGTCCTTTCCTAAACATTATCACTATTTGATAATGAAAACAACAGGAAGAAAAGAATTCATAACTCATCTAATCAAGGAAGAAATCTTGATTACATAATTTTTTTCATGCATTTTACTTCATCTTTGATGCTTTAAATTGAAACATTCACTCCTCATTATATATCTTTGAATCATCTTTGCTTAGGATTTATGCTGTTCAATTTATAGTTTTTCTGTATGTTTCTGCATTCATCTCTTGCAGACATTTCACAGATTTTCCTGTAAATAAACCACATGCCCTCCTTCTTATCTCTAACTCATTTCTTTCCTTGATTTATACTTGTATCCTTTTGTCATTTATTATTTTTAGGGCAGGTTCTTATGTAACACATATTGACCAAGAATTCATGATGTAGATGAGGATGACCATGAACACCTGTTCTTCCAGCCTTCAACTGGGATTACAGGCATTTTTACCATGTTATGACTGGTTTATATACATATGTGGATTAAATACTGAGGCTTGTGTATGCTACACTATCCACTCTAACACTTCAGTCTCAGATATACTGCGTCTTTTAACTATAGGCTTCCATGGCTTTAAGGAGATCACTAGATCCTAACAATATCAGAACTTTCTCCTTCTGTCTATTTTACCCTCAGTATTTTTGATCTGTTAATCTAGTACTAATAACTATCATTACTCAATCTCCTTTCTTTCATAATTTTAGTCAAAAATACCTTATCACCCACTATATTACCCTTGTTCCTTTGATCTTTAATATTCAGTAAAGTCAATTGGGTGAATGATACTAGAAAATGATTTTGATGTGTTTATGGTAGGACCCTTATAACACTCATGATTTTTTCTGAAGTTAATATTTTATATTTAGTATAATATTCTGGGGCAGGAGAAATGATTCAGATGTTAAGAGCATATGTTTTTATTGTAGATGCCATGGGTTTGATTCTAAACATCTACTAGTAGGTCACAGCCATCAAAAAGTCCAGTTCTAGGGCACCCAACAATATCCTCTCACCTCCACTAATACTAGTCATGAATATAATACATAAATATAAATACAGTCAAAACACTCATATATATAAATAAGCAAATGTAAGGTAGGATTTTGTCTGACATATTAATTAGAAGCAAATCACATAAAAACCTGAAAGAAGTTGAAGTACAAGGGGTGCTAACACAGGATAGTAAATACAAGTCCAATAAAGACAGACAAATAAAAAGCCCTAAAATTTTAGAAAAAATACATTAATTCAAATAAAAGTGAGAAGAAACATTCAGTATATTAATGGATCATGTAAAAGAATTGCCTGGAAGCAGAAAGAAAAAATAGATAACTCATAATACAGAGATATTAACAACAAAAAAGGAATGTTTGAACACAATGCAGAGATCTATGAGAAATCATTAAAAGACCAATTCCAGAATCATGGTAATATTACAGAAGAATTACATGATGAAATCTTAAATAACACACTTAATAAAAATCATTTACTTAAAATAAAGACATAAATCCAGGGAAGGAAATAATAATCTATATTTGTGAGATATTTCAAACAACAGGAAAGTTTCCAGAGTCTATAGCATTTCCTTGTTAAAATACTAGGAAATAAAAAAAAATACTGAAAGCTGTGACATAGGCATCACTTCACATATAAGGGGAACTTACAAGTTTGACATGACAGTAGGTTTACCAAGAGAAACTCTAAAACCAATCAGGCCATAAAATCTTCAAATGACTATATAGCAAAAAATCCTATTATAAAGAATAAAAATATTCTTTATGACAAAGATATACTAAGGGAGTTTATGACCACTACATCAGAACTAAAAAAAAAAAAATACTTAAAAGAATCCTAACCACAAAAGAGAAAGATAAAGGCAGCAATGAAACTATACAAAATTGTAACCTTCAGAGGAATCCTAGATTGGCAAACAATAGCAAAATACAGAACACTTCAAAATCAAGAAACTGATTTCTGAAGAATCTTTTCTCAACCATGTTATAACTCATAGCTGAAGAAAAATGAATTGTTTTTAAAAGTCCCACAAATTAATTACTAAGATTGTTACTTCTGATTAAAATTCTTAGAAAAATATTTATTAGAATGCTTGTTACATAATTTTAAATGTGTTATTTTCACAAAATATGAATTGTTAAGTACATAGGACAAGTACATTACCATCTTATTGTACTTAAATATACTTCTAAATAAATTAGGTATATGTTGTGCAGTTGGAACAACATACACAATTTACTTTGTCATTTTTGCATGGAAAAATAATGAAATTCTTATAAACACTAAATTTTATATGAACAAGCTTGAATATGCAGCTTTATGTCTACAGCAGAAGTATGATATAAGCAATCTCCACAATTACTAGTATTCAACTATGTATAGGCAGATTGATAGTATCTATGTTTGCATTTAATAAAATAGAGTTACATAGAAAATGTCCCGTCTTTGGGGAAGTTTTATGGGTCAAATTTTTAATAGAGGAACTTTAGGGCTTCTGTGGTTCATAATATACAATCAATATATATTGATTAAATGACTGATTTCTAGTACTTATGATAGATGTAAGAATTGGGAAGTAAAATTAAAATCATATTTATTTAGATGCAATAAATAAATTAAATAGAGGCTATAGGCTAACTTTGAATTGCACTGAAACATCATGATGTGAGGAAATAATACTTAAGGTGGGGTTACAAAGGTATATTAAAGTCCAGAAAGAGCAGAACCCACAAGAGAATATATTACAGAACCCTGTGGGACTTTGTTGCTTGAGTGCAAGACAAAAACTTTTGAGCTTTTAAGAGAATATTGTGATGATCCTGAAATCTACTTTAGAAGAATTGAAAGGTTGCAAATCAGACTTTAGTGATCAATGAAACAGCAATGAATACAGAAGATATTTTAGTAAACACTTGAGAACATGTGGCTAAGAGTTAAAACAAAGTTGTAGAAGCAGAGTGAGGCCTCTTGGAATCCATTAGCAGGAAAAAAGATTTCCATAAATACATCTGATCTAGAAAGAGGATTTTTAGGCAAACTAAATTCAGCCAACAGAAATAATAGGAATCTTGCATTTTATTTGCAGAAAATATAGAATACCAGATGACACTGATGTTGAAGTTGTTATATTTCTGAAACCCTAGGGGCTGAAGATTCACTAAGATACATACAATCTTTTGGCTATTATGCTTAAATAACAAATTGTTATGATCATCATCTGCATTTGAAGAACTGCATAGTAAAAGAAAATTGCTAGTCACTAGTGTGTGTGTTTGTGTGTATGTGTGTGTGTGTGTGTGTGTGTGTACCTGGCAGAAATTTAAGAAAGTATTTAGTTCGGCTCCTTGGAAGGATGGCAAGCACACATATTTGCAGGTGACTCTAAAGTGGACAAATGGGAAGCAGTTGGTTTTTTAGCATCTTCAGGTACGATTGATGAAAATTGAGCAGGAAATAAGATAGGGACATACCACACAAGGCCCCATCTAGGTCACCAATTCCTCTATCTAGGCCCCATATCATCATAGTTTCAATAGTAACACTCAAAACACCAGCTCATATACAGCCCTGTCTCAATTAAATCCTAGCACTGACCTGTTTGTTTAAACAAACATAAAATTTAATTAAAAGTCTATCCTTCATAGTCATAGATATTATGTTCACAGGCCCTTATTTCTTTGTCTATAATGATCAAATGTTTTTTATTGATATAAATATTGAAAATGTGAATGGCAAGAATTGACTTCTTTTAAATATTTCTAACACTATAATATAGTCTATTCAGTAAATAACTATCTTCATTTGCTTCAATTTTAGATGTTGTAATCATCAAATGGCAGGTCTTTCAAATTCCTCAAATTAAATTATTAGAATTGATTTTAAAATGCTGGCTAAATGATCCATTAGTTTTGATGTACAAACATAAAAGCTTGATCCTACCTTAGAATAGAAAAATGAAGTTAAAATAATAGATTGAGATTCTCAGTAGAATATTTTATTCAGTTTTACTTCTACAGAACTTATTTGGTTAAGCAAAAAAAAGTCTAAGGTTTTAAATCTGCAAAATACAGAAAATACTATTGTTCCTCAAGTAAGTAATGTTATATAATAAAAATATAGTGATCATGGGTTAAAAATATAGAAAAACACAGAAAAGCATTTATCCTAACTTTAATTTTATATTAGTTTGTTCAGCTACATTACAAATAATTTAACTACTGCTGTATTCCTGTATTCTTGAAAACATATTTTAATATTGACACATAAATATAAATTTAAAAGAATAATATTTGCTAGTTTTTTACTAAAACATTCTTCTGGAATGCTGTAGAGTTATAGGAAGAGATATAAGACAATGTGTTTATTGTAATGTACTTATTTTGATGATAGTCATAAAAAATCCTCCTTCAGACAGTAAAGCAGTATTGAAATCAGACATATTGCTATTATAGACTGATGTTAAGAAGTATTTTGTTGGAAAGTTTTATTTTCAATTTACACCCTAATTGTATTTCAAACCAAATTGTAATATATGGTCTTTCTATATTTTAAGAAAATTTAAATTTATTGTATTATCATTTTAGTTAATTAGAATATAATCTTTAAAAAAAACAACAGCATTTGATTCTTACATAAATTGATAAACTAAGTACAAATGTATTTATATTTTTCTACATAAGCCTCAGATCATTGTTAGGCTTTCAGAAATTAAAATGCCTTTATATTATTATTTACTGTTCTGATTCTAGGTCAAAGAATTTATGCTTAATGTCTTATGAGAGAGGTGTTTAGGAATAGATGTTATGACACCTAGAAGGCCAGAACCTCCTCTACAACCACTACCATGCTGCACCATGACCTTCCTCAAAACCTATAGAGGTAGCTTCTTAAGAACAGGAGAATAAAAAAAGACCTTGGAAAAATAAAACAGAAGTTATACTTGAAAAGCAAGGTCCTATTTTAACTGTATTATACCTTACAACTTACTAATTGCTATCAGTTTTCTTGACTAGTTGACTGGTTTCATAAAATATTTTAGAAAGGGAGAAAAATTTATACATAAAACTGAAGAATAAAAAATTAATTACTAGCTGTCTGTAAGGACATGGGCTCATCACCTTGGGCCCCATCTCCTGCAGGTGGCTGTTCCCAGAACTCTCTAGAGAAAAATACCCCCCCAACTCTCTTGAGGAAACCAACTCCAGGAATAACCACAGGGTGTCCCAACAACCTCTATGGAATGTCCCAACACCCCAGGTGTGTCACTTAATGTAACACATAGTAAATATGTGACTTTAGACTTCCCTATTTCCTCCCCAGTCCTCCCCCTCTTTCGTGGTTTTTGCCTTTATAAGCTTGTCACAAGTTCAGGTTGGGGTCGAACTCCTCTACTCCCGTGTGGTGTATGAGTCTCGACCCCAGCATGCTGGCCTGAGATCTCCATTTGTTCTGCTTTCAATAAACTTCCTCGTGTGATTAGAGCAAGTCCAGTCTCAGTGCCTTACTGGGTGCGCGCTATTCTCGAGATTTGAGTGAGGGTCTCCCTTCGGGGGTCTTTCAAAACTACCAATTGCCATCAAGTATTCCACATCATAAATAAAGTTATTCCATCACATGAAAACTAAAAAATATCTATAAGATTATTTAAAATCAATTGCAAGATTTAGATAAAATTAATATAAGACAAAATGAAAAACAAAGTGTTGGTTACTTATGTTCAGAAGTAAAGTTTACATATATTTTGACCATTTCACTATCAGATGTGTCCTTATGAACTATCCAGTTGTCCTTGTCTACAAGTATTTTCCTGTTTGTATTATGTGAGAAAAAAGCAAGCTCTGCTTCTCATATTAATATGAATACATTTCTACAAAACAGACTTAAGGCGACCAAGGAAAATTTTGTACTTCAGAATATAGAATTGTCTTCCATTTTCAGCCAACGTATTTTCAGATATCTGATTATATAAATTTATTGTGTTAATTTATGAAAGTGATAACCAAATTACAGAACTATCAGCCCAAATTTGATCATAATAAAAATTATTGAGAAATTTATAATTGTCTGTAATTACATGATGCTTAGCCTTCACTAGAATATAGAATTATAACAAATGCCAATCTTGTTTTGCAACCTAATTGAGTTAGATCAGGGTCATATTAAAGCAACCAAGACATAATCGTAGGTGAAGCTACGTATGGGATGTATGTAGAAAGAAGAAAGCCATAAAGTAATAGGCACTGTGCATGGTAATAATATAACTTAAAAATTTAGTGGAAAGAAGGAATACATAAAATATAAAAAATTAAATAATAAATTTAATATTTTGAATGCCACAGAATTAAGATATTTTAAAAGTGTAGCTCTCTTCTGAAAATTTGCCAAATAGAATATTTCATCCAGTGCATTAAAAAAAACATGATTTGAGAAACCATCAAGTAGAGGTAAATATAGATGAAGCAGAATGTGTTAACATAACCACTGAGATCCTGAGAGCAAGAAAACTTGCCCTGCTCCTAACCTATTAGAGCATTCCTTAGATCAGACCCTGTACTTTTGCCTGGTCATCAAAATCAAGCTGACCATAGTACCTGGGTATAGATGAATTGGCCCTGAGAATGTGAGTGATGGAGAGCTGGCCCTACCCCGCATTGGTTGTGGAGTGGCATTGGTAGGAGAGATTCCTGCTCTCCCTCACCTAACACTACTGCAGGAGGGAAGCATACATCAAGCTCATGATAGTCCCTACCCCTCACTGGCATCAGAACTGGCCCTGGTGGTAAGGGTGTGAGTGACCCAGTGAGCCAACCCCAAGGACATGAGAGCAGGAATTCCAATTTTGCCCATTGCCTACTGTAGAATTAAAATAGCTAAAACGGGCAGTGCTAGAGAGTTTACCCTGCTGATGGGGACATAGGAGAGTTGCTGGGCTGATCAACTCAGCTACCTCCCAGGAGTAGATCACTGTCTTTGTCATCTCCTCCATCTTTGATCTATTGGAATAAGGGTAGAGTAGGGCATGAAAAGGCCTATCCTACAGATACAAAGCTTTCATTTGATCTCCATGACACAGGGCAAGAACAAGATATGCAAGAGAAGTACCCATGAGAATCTAGTCAACATTGATTAGTGTAACAGAAGCCAGAGACTCTGAAACTGACAAATGAAACATTGCAATGAACATTTGCAAGTAAATATCTGTGGACAAAAGGATATACAGTGTGCTACACTGTGCCTCACTATAGCTTTCACAAGTTTTTGTTTTTTTTTTTTCTTGAAAACAGTTTTTTTATTTAAAATTTTCATTAGCTGGTACATTACATTTGTATTATAGGTCAGAAATGATGAAAATTGGCCATTAATCATTTAGGCCTTTATCTTCTGGATATCTCAGCATTTCAATCTAAGTACCTTAATTCAATCCAATTAATACATTAATGTTTTAGCTTTCCAGCTTCTGGCTATTATATATAAGGCTGCTATGAACATAGTGGAGCATGTATCCTTATTGCATGCTGGTGAATCTTCTGGGTATATTCCCAGGAGTGGTATGGCTGGGTCCTCCAGAAGTATCACGTCCAGTTTTCTGAGGAACCGCCATACTGATTTCCAGAGTGGTTGTACCAGCTTGCATTCCCACCAGCAGTGGAGGAGTGTTCCTCTTTCTCCACATCCTCACCAACACCTGATGTCTTCTGAGTTTTTAATCTTAGCCATTCTGACTGGTGTGTGGTGAAATCTCAGGGTTGTTTTGATTTGCATTTCCCTAATGACTAATGACATTGAACATTTTTTAAGGTGTTTCTCAGCCATCCAAATTTCTTCAGGTGAAAAGTCTCTGTTTAGCTCTGTACCACATTTTTGGATAGGGTTATTTGGTTTTCTGGTGTCTAATCTCTTGAGTTCTTTGTATACATTGGATATTAGCCCTCTGTCGGATGTGGGGTTGGTGAACATCTTTTCCCAATTTGTTGGTTGCCAATTTACCCTTTTGACAATGTCTTTTACCTTACAGAAACTTTGTAATTTTATGAGGTCTCATTCCTCAATAGAAGAATGGATACAAAAAAATGTGGTATATATATACACAATGGAGTACTATTCAGCCATTAGAAACAATGAATTCATGAAATTCGTAGAGAAATGGATAGAGCTGGAGAACGTCATACTAAGTGAGGTGACCCAGTCTCAAAAGAATACCCATGGTATGCAGTCATTGATAAGTGGATATTAGCCTAGAATCTTGGAACACCAAAGACATAAATCACATACCAAGTGAGGTCTGACAAGAAGAAAGGAGTGGACACTGGAGCTAGAATGGACCAAAGCATCATTGTGGGGGAGTACAAGAACAGTGAGGTGGGAGGGGGTGGATGAGGGAGCAGGGGGGAGGGAAAAGGGCATGTGGGACCCTTGGGGGTGGGGAACCAGAAAAAGGGAAATAAATTGTAAATATAGAATATATCCAATAAAAAATATTTTAGTTTTCCATAACTACTGAGTTATCCTTAGGTAGGCACAGTCCTAGAAATGCATATGTGTGCCTCACAATAATGATGAGACCCACAATATAATTTGCCATTCTTTTCTCATTTATAAATACTATTTTTTTAAAATTTGCTCCAGCTGACATTCATATATAGTTTTGAAACCTTAATATTGGTTGAAACTTTAATTTTGAATTAATATAATTTATTCAGTTCACATAAAATAATATAAATTTCAGGGGTACAGAACTGGTTCATAGTAAAATGTAGGCATATTCTTTCAAAGACCTAAAAACAACTCTCAACATCCTGTTGGGCTGTTCACAACAGCCTGTAAGAAACATCTCTATAACCATGATGCTGCTACCTTCTACAAACACCTGCACTCTTGTATAGTCACACAAGGGTAGACACACACATACAGATCAATATTAAAATAAATATTTATAAATTAACATGTAGATTCATTTACTAAGTAAATGGAATTCATTACTCATCATGATTCTATTTTTCTATGATTTATTCTATATTCTTTGTTTACATTCCAAAGGTTTTCCCCTTTCCCAGTTCCCCCCTCACCATATGTCCCATAAGTCCTCCCCCCTACCTATTCCCCAATCACCCCCCCCATTTCTCTGTTCTGGTACTCTCCTAAAAAACTGGATCCAATCTTTTCAGGACCAGGATCCTCTCCTTCCTTCTTCTTGGGAATCTTTTGACTTGCTAATTGTGCCTTGAGTATTCAGAGCTTCTGAGCTCATTAATATCCACTTATCAGTGATTGCATTTAATGTTTATTCTTCTATGATTGGCTTAATTCACTTAGGATGATATTTTCCAGATCCAACCATTTGCCTACAAATTGCATGAATTCATTATTTTTAATTGCTGATTAGTATTCCATTGTGTAAATATATCACATTTTCTGTATCCATTCCTCCTTTGAGGGACATCTGGGTTCCTTCCAACTTCTGGCTATTATAAATATGACTGCTATGGACATAGTGGAGCATATTTATTGTATGCAGGGGAATCCACTGGGTATAACACCAGGAGTGTTATGACAGGTTCCTCGGGAAGTGTCATGCCCAATTTTCTGAGGAACTACCAGACTGACTTCCAGAGCAGTTGTACCATCTTGCAATCCCACCAACAGTGGAGGAGTGTCCCTCTTTCTCCACATCCTGGTCAGCACCTGTTGTCTCTTGAGTTTTTAATCTTAGCCATTCTGACTGGTGTGAAGTGGAATCTCAGGGTTGTTTTGATTTGCATTTCCCTGATGACTAATGATGTTGAACATCTCTTAGGTGTTTTTCGGCCATCTGAATTTCTTCTGGTGACAATTCTTTGTTTAGCTCTGTACCCCATTTTTAATAGGGTTATTTGATTCTTTGGGGTCTAACTTCTTGAATTCTTTGTATGTATTGGATATTAGCCCTTTGTCGGATATGGGGTTGGTGAAGATCTTTTCCCAATTTGTTGGTTGCTGTTTTGTCCTTCTGACAGTGTCGTTTGCCTTACAGAAACTTTTGTGCCTGTCCTTTAAATGAAAGTGAGTCTTTGCCTTTTCACACCTTCATGAGAGAAGCTGTAGCTTGTGGCAAGCTACTCTTCAGCATCTCCATCACACTTTTTAAGAGTTTTCTCAGGTAGCTTTCTGTCTATACTTTTACCTTGTTTTTTGTTTGTTTGCTTGTTTGCTTGCTTGCTTTGGGGAGGATTGAGTTTGAGATAGGCATTGTTGCAGAAATCTTTCCTGTTCCTGCTTCTCAACTGTAGATCTGTACCCATCAATATAACAACAAAAGTAGCTTACTCTCTGATGCTACCTAATTCTGAACAACAACAGATACTCAGGTGGCAACAAAGACTACCCACATCAATATAACTCCTTGTAGCACTATGACAAATCAAAAGACATCAACATGGCTTCAGATGGCAGCACAGACCACCCACCTCTACCCATACTTTGGTGGTTACTAGCACATCAGACATCAACACAGATCCTTTCTATAGCAGAGACCTGGACCTCTGGCTGCATTAAGGACCAAAAAAAACCTACCATGACATCCAGTGTCCATCAGTATCAGTGCTCCTTTGTCCTGAGGCTTCCTATACATCTACTCAGTCAATGCATGGCACATCAGCCTAGAGCACAGACATTCTCCTGACCCCCAGAAAGACAAGACCAGGAAGGTCATGAGTACTGGCTTGCCCAGAGGGATAAAAACAGATCTGGAAAGAAAATAAAGTAACAGAAATGAACAATAAGATATAAGTGATAGAAATAATGGGGTATTCGACACCACCTGTCTTTCTGCTGAGAAAGTCTATTGGTGGGTCTGCTAGAGTGAAGACAGCATCTCCTTATCCATCCTAGTGAACCTGCCGCACTCAGAGCAGATGGAGTTCACAGATGCCTGACAGCACAGGTGGAACTATCCCTAGTACTCAAAGGAACCCTGCCAGAACCCTTAGTCTGGAGTCTTCTGGTTTCTTCTTCTCTGGCTGGGCACCATCCTTTCACACAGTGTGCCATATCCAGATGGCACAGGGAAATAACTAACCTCCGAGGACTATGGAGAGGCCTGAGTGCACAGAGCTGAACCTGGGACACAGAGCTACAGACACAAATACCACCATAAGAAAGCTGGTCTCCCAGTAGTGTCTATATACCTGTATGCAGTGAGAGAACATGAATCCCAGTAGTATATATACACAGGCTTGCAGGACAGGTAAGCCACAGTAAGAGACAGCAAGACCAGATAACACCAGAGATAACCATATGGCAAAAGGCAAATGCAAGAACATTACCACTAGAAACCAAGGCAACATGGCACCATCCAAACCCAGTTCTCCCACAACATCAAGTCCTGGATACCCCAATATATTGGAAAAGCAAGATATGGATCTAAACCCACATCTCATGATTTTTATTGATGACTTCAAGAAGGACATATGTAACTCCCTTAAAGAAACACAGCAGAAGATGGGTCAACAGGTAAAAGCCCTTAAAGAGGAAAAACAAAAACCCCTTAAAGAATTACAAGAAAACATAAACAAAAAATTGAGGGAACTGAACAAAACCATCCAGTATTTAGAAATGGAAGTAGAAACAATAAAGAAATCACAAAGGGAGACAAGTCTGGTGATAGAAAACCTTGGAAAGAAATCAGGAGGTATAGATGCAAGCATCAACAACAGAATATAAGAGATAGAAGAAAGAATCCCAGGCACTGAAAATACCATAGAAAACATAGGCACAACAGTCAAAGAAAACACAAGATGCAAAAAGCTTATAACTTAGAACATCCTGGAAAAGCAGGACAAAATGAGAAGATCAAACCTAAGGATTATAGGTATAGAAGAAAGCAAAGATTTACAATGTAAAGGGCCAGTTAATGTCTTCAACACAATTGTAGAAGAAAAGTTCCCTAACTTTAAGAGAGAGAGATGCCCATAAACATACAAGAAGCCTAAAGAACTCCAAACAGACTGATCAGAACAGAAATTCCTCCTGTCACATAATAATAAAAACACCAATCGCACTAAAGAAAGAAAGAATATTAAAAGCACTAAGGGAAAAAGGTCAAGTAACATATAAAGGCAGATCTATCAGAATTACACCAGACTTGTCACCAGACACTATGAAGGCTAGAAGATTCTAGAGGAAAATAAATGTCAGTCCAGGCTACTAGACCCAGCAAAACTCTCAATTACCACATCTGGAGAAAATAAGATATTCAAAAACAAAACCAAATTTTCACAATATTTTTCCACAAACACAACTCTATAGAGGATAATGGATGGAAAATACCAACTTAAGGAGGGAGACTACACCCTAGATAAAGCAATAAAAAAATCTTCATTCAACACAAAAAGAATATAGCTACACAGACATAATTCCACCTTTAATAACAAAAATAACAAGAAGTAACAATATCTCTTTTCCTTAATATCTCTTAACATCAATGGGCTGAATTCCCCAATAAAAAGACTAACAGACTGGATAAGTAAACAGGACTCAACATTTTGCTGCATACAAGAAATCCACTTCAGTGACAGACAGTCACTACCTCAGAGGCAAAGGTTGGAAAACAATGTTTCTAAGGAAATGGTCCCAAGAAACAAACTGGAGTGGCCATTCTTATATTGGAAAAATTTGACTTTAAATCCAAAGTTGTCAAAAATATAAGGACAGACATTTCATAATAGTCAAAGAAAAAATCTACCAAGATGAACTCTCAAATATGAATATCTATGCTCAAATGCATGGGTCCCCACATTCATAAAAGAAACTTTACTAAAGCTCAAAGCACACATTGCACCTGACACAATAATAGTTGGAGAATTCAACCTCTCATTCTCTGCAATGGACAAATCATGGAAACAGAGACTAAACAGCGACACAGTAAAACTAAAAGAAGTTCTGAACCAAATGTATCTAACAGGTATTTATAGAACATTTTATCCTAAACCAAAAGAATATATTCTCTTCTTATCACCTCATGGTACCTTTTCCGAAATTGACCATATATAATTGATCACAAAACAGGGCTCAACAGATACAGAATAATTGAAATAAATCCATGCACTCTATTAGATTATCACCATATAAAACTAGTCTTAAGTTCAAATGGAAATGGAAAACACACATACAGATGGACTTTGAACAATGCTCTGATCAGTGATAATGTAGTCAAGGTGGAAATAAAGAAAGGGATTAAAGACATTTTAAGATTTAATGAAAATGAAAACACATACCAAAATTTATGGGACAAAATGAAAGCAGTGCTCAGAGGAAAAGTCATAGTATTAGGTGCCTCCAAAAACAAAATGGAGAGAGCATACACTAACAACTTGACAGTGAACCTCAAAGCTCTATAACAAAAAGAAGGAAATACACCAAAGAGAAGTAGACAGCAGGAAATAATCAAACTCATGGCTGAAATCAACTAAATAGAAACAAAAAGAACAATGAAAATAATTTAAAAACAAAGAAGCTGGTTCTTTGAGAAAATCAACAAGATAGATAAACCCTTAGCCAGACTAACCAGAGGCCACAGAGGTACTACTCTAGTAAAATCAGAAATGCAAAGGAATCCATTAGAGCAGAAACTGTAGAAATTCAAAAACTCATCAGAACCTACTACCAAAGCTTATACTCAACAAAACAGGAAAATGTGGGTGAAATGGACAATTTTCTAGACACATACCAGGTGCCAAAGGTAAAACAGGATCAGATAAACCATCTAAATAGTACCATAAGCCCTGAGGCAATTGAAGGGGTCATTAACAGTCTCCCAAACAAACAAACAAACAAACAAAAAAGGCCAGGACCAGATGGGTTTAATGGGGAATTCTATCAGATCTTCAAAGAAGACCTAATACCGATACTCTTCAAACATTTCTACAAAATAGAAATACAAGTAGCACTGCCCAATTCATTCTATGAAGCCATTATAAAGCTTATACCTAAACCAAAGACCAAACAAGGAAAGAGAACTTCAGACCAAATTCCCTTATGGACTCAATAAAATTCTCGCCAAAAGAATCCAAGAATACATCAAAATGATAATTCACCGTGATCAAGCATGCTTCATTCCAGAGATGCACAGATGGTTCAATATATAGAAACCCATCAATGTAATCCACTACATAAACAAATTCAAAGAAATGAAACATATTATCATTTCATTAGATGCTGAAAAATCATTTGAAAAAATTCAGCATCCTTTCATGTTAAAAGTCTTGGAGAGATCAAGAACTCAAGGGCCAGACTTAAACATAGTAAAAGAAATATACAGCAAACAAGTAGCCAACATCAAATAAATGCAGAAAAACTTGAAGGTATCCCACTAAAATCAGAGAGCATACATGGCTGCCCACTCTCTCCCTATCTATTCCATATAGTACTGAAGTTCTATCTAGAGCAATTAGACAACAGAAGGAGGTCAAAGGCATACAAATTGGAAAGGAAAAAATAAAAATATTAGTACTTGTATATGATATGATAGTATACTTAAGCGACACCAAAAATTCTACCAGAGAAGTCCTAAAGTTGATAACTTCAGCAAAGTGGCTGGATATAAAATTAAATCAAACAAACCAGTAGAGTTCATCTACTTAAAGGAAAAACAAGCTGAGAAAGAAATTAGAGAAATGAAAACCTTCATAATAGACACAAGTAATATTACATACCTTGGTATGACTCTAATCAAGCAAGTGGAAGATCTGTATGACAAGAACTTGAAGACTCTGTAGAAAGAAATAAAAAATATCTCAGAAGATGGAAAGATCTTCCATGTACATGATTTGCAGGATTAATATAGCAAAAATACCCATCTTGTTGAAAGCAGTCTATAGAATCAATGCAATCCTCATCAAAATACCAAATAAATTCTTCACAGAACTAGAAAGAGCAATCTGCAAATTCATTTGGAATAACAAAACCCCCAGAATATCAAAAACTATTCTCCACAACAAAAGAACTTCTGGGGAAATCATCATCCCTGATCTCAAGTTCTACTACAGAGCAACAGTAATAAAAACTGCATAATATTGCTATGGAGAAAGGCAGAAGAACAATGGAATAGAATTGAAATCTCAGAAGTGAAACCACACATGAAAGGTGCTGGATCAATTGGAAGTCAGCATGTAGAAAAATGCAAATAGACCCATTCTCATTTCCTTGTACAAAGCTAAACTCCAAGTGGATCAAGAACCTCCACCTAAAACCAGATACAATGAAGCTTATAGAGGAGAAAGTGGGGAAGAATCTTGAACACATGGGCACAGGGGAAAAATTCCTGACCAGAACACCAATGGCTTATGCTCTAAGAACATGAATCAACAAATGGGACTTCATCAAATTGCAAAGCTTCCCCAATGTAGACACTGGTAATAGGACAAAACAGCAACCAACAAATTGGGAAAGATCTTTTCCAATCCTACATCTGATAGACGGCTAATATCCAGTTTATACAAAGAACTAAAGAAGTTAGACTCTGGAGAGTCAAATAACCCTATTAAAAATGGGGTGCATACCATGGGTATTCTTTTGAGACCGGGTTACCTCACTTAGTATGATGTACTCCAGGTCCATCCATTTTTCTAAGAATTTCATGAATTCATTGTTTCTAATGGCTGAATAGTACTAGTGAGGTAACCCAGTCTCAAAAGAATACCTATGGTATGCAGTCACTGATAAGTGGATTTTAGCCTAGAATCTTGGACAAAGACACAATTCACGTACCAAATGATATCTGACAAGAAGAAAGGAGTGGACACTGGTGCTGGAAAGGATCAAAGCATCAGTGTAGGGGAATACAAGAACAGGGAAGAGGGAAGGGGTGGAAGAGGGAGCAGGGGGAAGAAAAAGGGCATGTGGGACCTTTGGGGGGTGGGGAACCAGAAAAAGGGAAATGAATTGTAAATATAGAATATATCCAATTAAAAAAATAACAAATTCTAAGAGGTAAGTGTTTCCCCCTAAAATTCTAGCCTTAGATATATCAGCTCCTAGGAAAGAGCTACACTAAAATGTTGCCTTTGTAAACCTTAACCTCAACAGGTCTGAACCTGGGACCATTACCTTTCCTCTGTTTTGAAGTTGTCTATGTAACTAGTTTTTAATGGCTGGTATTGCTCTCCATTCTGTACCTGTATTGGTTTATGAAGAAAGCTATAATAAAGAACCACTGATTGCCTAAAATAAAATGGGGTACATATCTAAACAGAGAATTCTCTACTTAGGAAATTTGAATGGCTGTGAAGCACCTAAAGAAATGTTCAACATCCTTAGTTATCAAGAAAATGCAAATCAAAACAACCATGACATTCCATCTCACACTAGTCAGAATGGCTAAGATGAAAAACTCGGGACAGTAGATGCTGGTGAAGATGTGGAGAAAAAGAAACTCTCCTCCATTGCTGTTGGGATTTCAAGCTGCTACAACCACTCTGGAAATTGTGGTTCCACAGAAAATTAGACTTAGTACTAGCTGAGGACCCATCTATACCACTCCTGAGCATATACCCAGAAAATTCTCCAAGATATAGTAAGGACGCTTCCTCCCCTATGTTCATAGCAGCCTTATTTATAATAGACAGAAGCTGGGAGCAATCCAGTTGTCCTTCAACAGAGGAAAGGATTCAGAAAATGTGGTATATTTACACAACTGAGTACTACTCAGCTATTAAAACATTGAATTCATGAAATTCTTGCAAATGGATGGAAATACAAAGTGTCATCCTGAGTGAGGTAACTCAGTCACAAAAGAACACACATAGTTTGCACTCATTGAGAAGTGGATAGTAGCCTAAAAGCTCAGAATAAACAAAATACAATTCACAGACCACATGAAGTCAAGAAGAAGGAAGACCAAGGTGTGAGTGCTTCAGTTTTTTGGGGAAAGGGGAACAAAATACTCACAGGAAGAATCGTGGAGACAAAGTGTTGGGCAGAGATAGAAGAAAGGCCATGCAACAACTGTCCTACCTGGGGATTCAGTCTATACATTGTCACCAAACTCGACACTGTTTTGGATTTCAAGAAGAGCTTGCTGAAAGGAGCCTGATATGGCTGTCTGCTAAGGGGCCCTGCCTGAGCCTTACTGATACAGGGGCAGTTGTTAACAGCCAACCATTGGACTGAGTGCAGTGTCCCCAATGGAGGAGTTGGAGTGAGGACTGGAGGAACAGAAGGGGTTTGCAGACTCTTGGGAAGAACAATGATGCTGGCCAGCTGGACCCCACAGGGCTACCAGGTACACATGGTTCCAGCTGCATTTGTGGGAAGGAATGCCTTGTAGGGCATTGGTGGGAGAAGGGGTCCTATGAAGGCTTCATAGATGCCCCAGTGAGTGGAAATCAATAGGGTAGGAGGGAGTTGGGCAGACAGGCATCTTCTTGGAGGCAATGGGAGCGAGGATAATTTGGGTGTCTGGGAGGGGGAAAACCAGGATAGGGTACAACATTTGAAATGTGAATGAAGAATATATTCAATAAAAAAGGAAATATGTGGTATTCAATTTGTCAACTAAATTTCTAACCTTGAGATATATTCATTCAAAGGGGATGACAACTAAGAGCAAATATTTTTGAGACAATTAGTTTTAAAAAACAAGTAGGAAAGTATACAGTGAATCTTTAAGGAATAGAAACAAGTACTTCTAGTCTGAACACATTTGGAACTTTAACACCTATAACACATAAGTTTTTGGAGGAATTGGCCTTGCCACAATTAAGTTGAAGCATTCGCCTTAATTTTGTCTCCACAATTATGCCCTGATACTTTCCTAAAGTTTTATGGTGTGATATAGACAGTGAACACCTCCATCTACTCAACGAAAAGCTTTTGTTGTTGTTGTTTTGTTTTGTTTTGTTTTGGATTTGGTTGTTTTTTTTTTTTTTTTGAGACAGGGTTTCTCTGTATAGCCCTGGCTGTCCTCATTCTGTAGACCAGACTTGCCTCGAGCTCAGAAATCTGCCTGCCTCTGCCTCCCAGAGTGCTGGGATTACAGGCGTGAGCCACCACCGCCTGGCGTGAAAAGTTTTTTTAAATGTGTGTTTCAATTTCATATTTTTATTTCAGAATACGGGCAAGGGGTACCAAAAACAGTAACAACTTTTTATAGGGGAAATTATAAGTCATATTGGAGATGAAGGATCAACAGAGATACTACACTTATCTATCTTCTTGGCTTACTACTTTCTTGTTTTCTCTCTCCTTGCCCTGGCTCATTGTCTCTTTAAAAATGTGAAGAACCTTTAACTCAGGAATGTTTTAGTTCATAAAAAATTTAAGACAACTTACTGGATCCCATAAGCAGCCATGAGCACATTTTTGTTACTAATTGGAAAATGTGGGCTCTCCAATAATACAGATAGCTAGATTCCAGAGTAGACACACTTCTCCACGGCTGTGTTTGATTCTATTTTGGCTCAGATTAGATGATGCTTTGTCCCCTCAATATCTGTCACAGTGTTTTAGCCACAGGTAGTTATGAAACGTGATCGGAGTATATGAATGTTTACTGTCAGATCACATATTTCTCTCTCAATTATAGGTGACATTATACTCAAAAGTGTTTTAAATAAGTTATTGGTCAAGAAAATCAAAATAGTTTCTCAAAACATGACCACAATAATGTCTAAGAAATCTCTATGTATTTTCAATGGACTGTTAAGCCAAAATTTAGGAGTTTGCTTGGGATAGTGGAAATGTATCAACTATTATGGGCACTAGTTACTCTTGGTGAATTTGAACATTATCTCTTCATTTTTCAGCCTGTTTCTATCTCAGTGACTAACAATGGCTGACATTCTAGCCATCAAACCATCCTGCAAATAACTCCTTTGCCTGGCAAGCCCATTACAAATGATATTCAGTTTATTAACTGCCTTGCTTGTCTCCCATCCAACCACTGAAAAATCAGCAGGAACACATTTATTAAATTTGATCTAACATGTGTTTAATTAGATGAAGTCTTAAATATCATACTACACATGACTTGAGAGATGACTAAATTTCCTCTGCAATTATTTATTCTCTAAGGTATATGAAGACATTATATTGTATTTAAACTTTGATCATATTAATAAAATAAGATTTTCTTAATATTTAAATCTACTAAACAACCTGGATGTAATGTTATATCCTTGGTCAAGATTACATTTTTGATTTTTTTTTTGTTTACTACATTCAAAGGAGTGTAGAAAAAAATGTGATTTTCAGTTTAGCAAGTATTTTATTAGAGAAAAATTAAGGATTAGTTTCAGATGTCATTACTTTTAACTTATAAATCATGAAATTAAAGTATATTCTTAAAGAAATTAAAGGAGTATATTCTTAAGATCCATCTAACTCATATACTGATGGTTTTAAGTTGAAAGTACTTAAAGAACCACAATTTCAAAATATTTATCTGCCCTATAATTTCATGTCCAGTAACCATAAAGATTTTTCTGCAAGTGATAGCTTTCACCCAGTGGAAACAGTTCATAACACAGATCACTGGTGTTTGTTTTTCATGAACCTGAATCAACTAACATTTCAAATCTTTCCTCAATCACAAACCCACATATTCTTGAAAATATGTATATATATTTTTTTCTGTCATTCTTTTCATATTTATTACTCTTTGACCCCAAATATAAATCATTATGGTTTGGTTATTTTTGTGAGTTCACTTTCTTGTAAGGAAACCCCTCAAAGAATTAATAAAGTGTTCATGACTTCCTCTTATTACTCAATTCTTGTATTAATAGGGTTCCTAGATCAGCCAAAAAAAGGGCACATCAGAATTAATGAGAGGAATGTATCCCCTCTCTTGCTGAAATAGAAAAATGTAGCCTCTGAATTTTCTTCTATAAAGAAGATACTTAACATCAATATTAAAATTTTTGGAAACTAATGAAAATATTACTGGGCTATGTTAACTTGTATACTATAAATAAAATACAATTATTTTTGTTATATAAATGTTACTTAATGATAAATATAATAAAAATCACTTATTTGGATATGTAAACATGTTTGTATATATCTTTAAATGTATATATTGATGTATTTGTACTTATGTATATTTTTTATATATAAAAGCATATGTATATAAGATAGTATATTTAAATATATAATTTTATATAAAGCAATATATACACATTGAAATATATATTTCAGAGGACCTAGATTTTATTCATAAAACAGGCTTGAAGGCCACATATTTGAGAAGTTTTTAGTGTTCTGAATTTATTTTTTAAGGATGTCAGAACTTCTAATCATTTCGATTCTAAGATTACAATACAAATAACTACTATCAGGTTGTTTATTTATTCTTCTTTTACTTATATTTTAAGAGTCTGTCAAACTGTATACATGTGTCATTTTCGTATTCATCAACTCCCCCTTTCTTCAACAAACTATTACATTTGATACCCAGTTCCAGTTCCATTTTTTTTAGTGTTGTCTGTACACAACTATATGAGGGTCATCCACTATGGCATGGGCAGCATATTAGTAGGCACAACACAGAAGAAAAGTAACTCTCCTTTCAGCAATTTTCCACTGCCAAGAAATCATCAGTAGTGGATTAAAAAATTAATATTTCTGATTTTATCTGTATGAACACTTTGGTTGTTTATAGGATTTTACACTGACATTACACCTGCTGACCACAGAGGCTAAAAGAAGGAACTGGATCCCTTACAACTGCAAATATAGGATGATCAGAGGCTCCATATGAATGCAGAAAACTAAATTCAGGTTCTCTGGTAGAGCTGCAAGGGCCCTTTATTATTGAGCCTTCTGTCCTACCAGGCATGCTTAAATTTGAAATGGCATGCCAAAAGTCACATGAAAAAGAATAAAATTTTCAAACATCAGCAAAGTTGTATAAATATGTATGTTGGAATGACATGAAAACTAATGGTCTGAGGCCATTAATATAAATACTCATCTCATCCAAAGACAATAATGGGCTTTATAAGTCTCATAGGCTGTTAGAATTTATTACGTGTGCTGTTTCAATTATAGAAGATATCAATTTTATTTTCAACTCTTACATACTTTACTTAACCTTTCGTAGGCAGCTGTGCATGACCTATAAATCCACACACTCATATTTATTCATTCTATGAAATTCAGAGAATCTAAATATATCTGGATAAAGCATTCCATAGGTGAGGAGATTTTGCCAATGGACAGTGATGAAGAGATTTAGGATATTCAATGATTCTTTTTCCCATCATTTCTTAGAGTCTCCCAGTACGAAAAAAATGTACTCTTTGCCAGCCTTCAGGATTTATCATGAACAATGGATTTCGTAGGTTACATTCAGATTAATTCTCAAAAGAACAATATAAAAAATGGCATTATTTTAATGAAATTACCTACTTTAAAACTAGAATGTTTACAGTTTGTGGATTCTCAGTAACTTATTCAGAGAAAGACTAGTGTTAAAAAATACCCATGGATGTATATGTTGGAGTAGAGTGCAATACTGGAGCATAATACATAATGCCCTAAATCCAATCCATGGTAGAAGGAATAAATTAGCAATATCCAAAATTTAAAGACATCATAGATAAAATTATCTGAAACTAAATTGCTCAGAATATATGTTCAACATATATAAGAAAGCATTAAATTTGTGCTTACAGTTAAAAAATAATAAAGTCACTAACAAGTTTGAGAGGGAATATGGTAACAGGAGGGTGGGCTTGTGGTAGAACAGTACCTGAGAACTTACATTTTCAAACAACTAGGAGACCAGAATTGGAGGCAGCTGAGAATGAAATGGTGAAGTCTTCTGAAAGCCTAAATCTCATTCCTATTAACATATTTTCTTCTATGAGATCACACCTTCTTCAACAAGGCTACACCTCCAACAATTCCTTTCCCAAGAGTTCCACTAACAGGTGCCACGCATTGAAACAAAGGAGCTAATAGGGATAATGTTCATGTATTCCCTGTATAGATGTTCATTAAATGGATGAATACATGAGTTGCAAAAGGGGTACATCCATGTCAATGCAGGGATTATTATTGAAGGGAAAGAAAAACATTGTCAAATTACCAGAAGTATAGTATATACTTTATTAGCTACAAGAGGTATCCTGAAAATTTGAGAAGATAGCATTACTATTACTATTAACATTGTATGTATTATTAATTTTAACCTGGAATGTTTATATATGATGTAGAGCATGTGGGTTTTTAAAATTTATTTATTTATTTACTTTTCTTGATTATTTTATTTATTTACATTTTAAACGTCATCCCCCCTACCCAGTTTTTCCTCCAAAAATGCCTTATCTCCTCCACCTTCCCCCTGCCTCTATGAGGCTGCTCACACACCTGCCTGCCAATTCCCTCCTCAGTGCCTTTGTGCTCTCCTATGGTGGGTGATCGAGCCTCCAATGGACTAAGGGACTGCCCTCCCTTTGTTGCAGATAAGGCAGTCTTCTGGTAATATTCAGTTGGAGCCCTGGGTTCCCCTATGTGTACTCTTTGGTTGGTGGTTTAGTCCCTGGGAGGTTTGGTGGGTCTGATTCTTTGATATTGCTGTTCTTCCTATGGGGTTGCAAACCCCTTCAGCTCCTTTTGTCCCTCCCCTAACTCCTCTATTGGGGTCCCTGCACTCAGGCTAATGGTTGGTTGTGAGCATCCACATCTATATTAGTCAGGATCTGGCAAAGCCTTTCAGGGGACAGCTATTTCAGGCTTTTGTCAGCAAGCACTTCTTGACATTAGCAATAGTATCTTAATTTGGTATCTGCAGATGGGATAGATCCCTAGATGGGGCAGTCGCTAGATGACCTCTCCTTCAGATTCTGCTCTACTCTTTCTCTCTGCATTTCCTTTTGACAGTAGAAATTCTGAATTACTATTTTTGAGGAGGGTGGGTGGCCCTATCCTTCAACCAGTGGTCATGCCTATCCAATAGATATAGTCTCTGTAGGTTCCATATTGCCTTTGTTGGGAATTTTGGCTAATGTCCTTCCTGTTGGATCCTCGGAACCAAATGTCCCTCACATTTGGCACTTTCTGGTAGCTACCTCCAGTTTCCACTACCCCTTGTTACACCCCTAATATTTACATTCTATTGTATATTGATTTATTTCATTAATATTTTCTATGACAAATATGCTACCAATATTTACTTTTTTACTCATACTTGATAAACTCAAATGAATTTATTATACAAGTCAGACTCAAGTCTCATATTATTTACAACTATACAATGATCATTAGCCCTTATTAGTTTGAGAGGAAGATAATAAGAAATTAGCAAGGATGGTCTTTGTAGTGTCTAGAAATAAATTAAATCTTTTCCCTAGGTCCTGTGTATACATCATGCCTAGTGTCAATCACTGGAATCCCTAGTGCTCTAAGCTTAAGCTGAAATCCTAATGCCATATGGAGAGTTTGCACTCTGCTCCAAAACAGCATGAGATTTCTATTTTAGTTTGTTTTCATCTGAAATGGTTAAAATTCATTAAAAATGTACTAAAATATTGTGAAGAAATAACTTCAACTCTGTAAAGTATTTATTTTTTAATTTATATAATAAAAAATTAATTTATAGTTTCATGACAGAGCATATTATTTTTGTATTTTTGCCTTCTCTCCTTTGGAGACAATTATGTATTCCATCTGAAAAAAACAATGACATTGACCATATGGATTGCTTACATTAATGTACTAAGGGAAACGATGTGTGTCAACTCTAGGCACAAGCCTGAGGAGCTTGTATTCTATTTTTTAGTTTGTATCTCAGATTGAAGACTACAATCAGCACAACCATGACCACCTGTTAATACTTAGGCTGATAATTAAATATTGGTAAGTCAATAACCTGAGTTTTGCACTTGTATTTTATTAGAGCTGCATATATACTACTGTGAACTATACTTTTGCTTTCTATTCCTTCCTGTTTGGTGTTGTCCCTGATTTGTCTATCACCATGAATTGTATGATACAGAATATTCATTAAGATATTCTCACACATGTGCACCAAGTACTTCATTATATTCAAACCCTCTTATACATGCCTTGTCTCATTGCTTTCTTTGTTTTTTTCCCCTCAAACACTCCTTTTGTGTGATTAACTTTTTAAATACTGGTTTGTATATGAAAGGAAATATGTTATATTTCACATTGCAGTTAACTTGGTTACAATGACAGTCTTCAGTTGCATCCATTTTCATGAAAATTTCATTATTGAGTTATGATATTCAACACGAATATGTCATTCAAATATTTTCTTTTCTTTTATACTGGATTAATAGATTCTAGTAATACTAAATGACCAATTAGCCTTTAATGATAGAATATATGGTTTATTCAAATTAAATTGCCAAATCAAGTCTGTTTTTAAGCTATTGAGGGTAGTTGTTTTTATTAGATATACTCTTTTTTATTAGATATATTCTTTATTTACATTTCATTTCCCTTTTCCTGGCTCCCCGCCCCTCCCCAAAGGTCCCATATGCCCTTTTCCATCCCCCTGCTCCCACATCATTCCCTTCCCACTTCCTACACTGATGCATTGGCCTTTCCAAATCCAGGCTGCACTCCTTCCTTCTTCTCGAACATCACTTGGTATGTGGATTATGTTTTGGGTGTTCCAAGATTCTAGGATAATATCCACTTATCAGTGAGTGTATACACAGAAGAGACTCCAGCATGTAATAAGGAACATGCTCCACTATGTTCATAGCAGTCTTATTTATAACAGCCAGAAGCTGGAAAGAACACAGATGTCCCTCAACAGAGAAATGGATACAAAATATGTGGTATATATACACAATGAATTACTATTCAGCCATTAGAAGCAATGAATTCATGAAATTCTTAGACAAATGGATGGAGCTGGAGAACATCATACTAAGTGAGGTAACCCAGTCTCAAAAGATATACTCCTTATTTACATTTCAAATTATTTTTCCCTTTCCTGGTTCCCCCCTAAAAAAAATCCCATAAGCCATCTTTCCTCCCCCTGGTCACCAATCAACCCTCTTCCACTTCCCTGTCCTAATATTCCCCTACACTGCTGCATCAAGCCTTTTTGTGACCAAGGGCCTCTCCTCCTTTTGATGTCCATCAAGGCCATCCTCTGTTGCCTATGTGTCTGGAGCCATCTGTAACACCATGTATATTCTTTGGTTGATGTTTTTGTCCCTGGAAGTTCTGGGAGTACTGGGTGGCTCATAATGTTGTTCCTCCTATGGTGCTGCAAACTTAATCAGCTCCTAGGTTCCTTTCTCTAGCTCCCCCATTTGGGAACTCTGTGCTCAGTTCAATGGCTGGCTGAGAGTGTCCCCCTTTGTATTTGTTGTGCACTAGCAGAGTTTCCCAAGTGACAGCTATATCAGGCAGAGTAGTTTTTAAATGTAGCATTTGACATTAACTCACTGACAAGACATTTGTAAGACATATTGATTTAGCCCAGCTCTTAGCTGAGATACAGGATGGATAAGCAACCTGATATCTCAAAGAGAATGTAGTTAGTGAGTGAAAAAAAAATAACCAAGGCTTTCTTTTTACACATTGATTGATTTAAATTGGCCAACATTCTCATTTACACAGCACTAAATTTCTAATCCCTGACACTATAGGAAAATAGGTGGAAGAGTTCTGGCAAAGGGGAGAGAGGCTGCTTCTGCTGCTTCTTCTGCTTCCACTGATGCAGTTGGCTCCACCTCTGTCTCTGCTGTGCCATCTTGGTTAATCCACCATTGCAACCCTGTACTGTGTTGGGTAGGGCTGGGCCAACAAGAGGCCGATGAGTCAGTGAGGAGTGTGAGAGAGCTTCAGGTTGCTTTTCAGGAGAGCAGACCTCTTCCCTATGTTACAGCTCTTATGACAGAAGAACCTCTAATCCTTTTGGATAGAATTCTTTTTTAAAAAAATTATTATTATATATTTTCCTTATTTACATCTCAAATATTATCCCCGTTCCCTGTTTCCCCTCCGAAAACCCCCTATCCCATCCCCGCTCCTGCTGCTCCCTAACCCACCCATTCCTACTTCTCTATTCAGGCATTCCCCTACATTGGGGCATTGAGCCTTCACAGGTCTAAAGAACTCTCCTCTCACTGATGTCCGACTGGGCCATCCTCTGCTACCCATGCAACTAGAGCCGTGGGTGCCCCATGTGTACTCTTTGGTTGGTGGTTTCATCCCTACGAGCTCTGGGGTCACTATTTGGTTCATATTATTGTTTTTCCTATGGTGCTGCAAGCTCCTTCAGCTCCTTTGGTCCTTTCTCTAGCTCCTCTATTGGAGACTCTGTGCTCAGTTCAATGCTTGGCTGGAGCATCCCCCTCTGTAATTATCAGGCACTGGCAGGGCTTCTCAAGAGACAGCTATTTCAGGCTTCTGTCAGCTAGCACTTGTTGGCATCCACAATAGTGTCTGAATTTGGTGACTGTATATGGGATGGATCTGCAGGTGGGGCAGTTTTTTAATGTTCTTTTCTTCAAACTCTGCTCCACATTTTGTCTCTGTATTTCCTCCCATGGGTGTTTTATACCCCTTCTAAGAAGGACCAAAGTATCCACACTTTGGTCTTCAGTCTTAGTTTTGGGTAGGGGCTGCAACTATGACAGATACCAAGGGTCCCTGGGGAAAGGCCAAACACCTCCTGTCTTTTTTGCAGGGGACAGTCATCTGCCAGGTCTCTAGAGTTCTAAGGCTGACCTCCACTGGGGACCACGCTGCCTATGCACAACTCACTGCCCCACCAACCTCTGTAGGCCATTTACATCCTGTAACAAAATCTGTGAATTCTTCTATGAGTTAGCCCTATGGTGTCTAGATGACACTGTTTATTTGGTGTTATCCATTGTCTATGTCTCTTATATCATTCTCCTCTACCCCATAGCTTTCTGTGTGCCAGGACGGAGGATGAAAATATCCATTTAGGGCAGATTGTGCATACTCTCTCACTTTCTGCACATTGTCGAGTTGTTGGTCTGTATAGAAATTTCCATCTACTACAGAACTAAGCTTTTCTGATGACTGAATGAGTTGTTGAACATTGGGTATAACAGAGTGTTATTTTATTTTAATAAAAAACAATTAGTATGTGGTTTTACCATCAAACAATGGCCTATCTAGTCTCAGATATTTGTCTACCTGAGAATTGTCAGGCATTGGTTTCATATCCTGGAGTAGGCATTAAATCCAATTAGCAAATGGTGGTAACTCATGCAATGTTTGTGGCACTATTACACCATCATGATTCAGGTAAGTAACTTCTATATATCACAAGGTTTGCAGCTAGGGGGATTGGTGTTTACCTTTATTTTCTCGTGGCATCCAGAGAAACTTTAAGTATGAATAAAGACTCTCAGTACCAGTTCACCTTTACCAAGTTCAATGAGCTCTATAAGGGTTCTGTTCAGAAGTAGGGCCCTAACTTCTCTATTTAGACATCAACAAATATCTTTGGAGTAGCCCTAGGGTTTCTATTGGGCACATTTGGCCAAAACCTAAATGAGTTGTAATCAGTTCCTGGCACTGAGGATTTTACATACTGATGAGGTAAGTCTGGTTGGGGCTTTCTAACCCATAATAATCTGATTCTATTTATATTTTTTCATATATTCATGTACTTAAGAAGTTTCGATATTACTCTTTAAATGACTGTCAATGTTAACTGTCTTTCCTGTATTTCTTCTCTTAACCCCTTTCTTCTTTCTCTCAGTTTAATCCTCACATTCAAGATGTGCCACCACCTGTCTCTTATATTCCCCTTACTTATGCCTTACTTCCATGCCTACTGCTCCATTATACTGAACCTCTGTGCTTATATATTGGAATGAAATATTAATTAAGCCTATTAATTGCTTAAATGGCTTAAATGCAAACATATATAAGAGAATACAAATCAGTTTTTGGGTCTGGATTATGTGGTTACCGCATTGTTTTATTCAAGCTTCATTCATTTATCTGTGAATTTTCTCATTTCACCATTTTTTCTTTTTCTTTTTCTTTTTGTTTTGTTTTTTTGATTATTTGTTTTGTTTTTCAAGACAGGGTTTCTCTGTAGTCCTGGCTGTCCTGGAACTCACTCTGTAGACCAGACTTGCCTTGAACTCAGAGATCTGCCTGCCTCTGCCTCCCAAGTACTAGAATTAAAGGCATGTGCCACCACTGCCTGGCCTCTTTTTCTCTTTTGTTGTTTGTTATTTTGATGTTTGTAGTTGTTTTTGAAAACAGCTGAATAATCCAACATTCTGGAAATATGCTACATTTCTATTATGCATTCATCTGTTTATAGAAATCTAGGCTGTCTATAATGACTGGATATTATGAATAGAGCCCCACAGATCCTGAATGAGAAAGTGTGTTTGTAATAGGATGTGGAGACCTTTTGGTATATGCCTAAGAGTAATACAGATGGGTTTTAAGATTTCCAGCTTTGCAGGGACCAATAACCTGACTTCCAGTGTCGGTACAACTTTGCACTGTCAGTATCAATGTGTTCCCCTTCCCCATCCTTGTCAATTGTGATATTGATATTCTAACTGCTGCAAGATGAAATTTCAAAATAGTTTTGATTTGCATTTCCTGCTGAAGAATTTTAAAAAGTGTTTTTCAAACTTTTTTTTTTCATCTTTTGTGAACTCTCTTCTTAGGTCAATAACTTTTTTATTTTTTATTTTATGTCCAGGTACTTTTTGAAATTTTTATTGCATACTTTAGATACTACCCCTATGTCAGATGTATGATAGGTAAAGATTTCTTCCATTCTTTAATTGCCACTTTGTCTGAATAATGGTGTTCTTAACACATAGAAACTTTTCATGAGGTCCCTTGTATTAGCTATTGGTCTTAGTGCCTGTGCTGTCAATGTTCTTTACAGAAAGTGTTCTCCTGTGATAGTAATTTCAAGACTATTATTCACTTTTTCTTCTATAACATTCAGATATAAATGTAAAATTTATGACACAGTATCACATCAGGTCAACCATAAAAACAAATATAAATAATACTATATGGACTGATAAGTTATGTTGAGGAACATATATGTATATATAAATATTCATACAAAAGTAGTTAATGATAAGAGAATTTCAACTTCAAAGAGAATAGAGAGGTGTATATGGGATGATTTGGAGGGAGAAAATGGAGAAATTTGAGTATGGTATAATCTCAAAATTAAAATCATACTCTTTTCCTCCTGCTCTGCTCTGGTGTGTGTCTGTGAGTGCATGTATGTGTGTGTATGTGTGTGTGTGTGTGTGTGTGTGTGTGTGTCTGTGTGTGTGTGTGAGAGAGAGAGAGACAGAGACAGAGACAGAGAGAGACAGACAGAGAGACAGAGACAGAGAGACAGAGTAACATACAACATCTATTTTAAATATTACATTACTGAAAAATGTTAGTGGTGGCATGTATAATTTCATAAACCAAATAAAAATAAAATAATTTAATTTGGAAGTGTGAAGAACTAGATATCCTGCTGAATCATAAAACTTATTGCTGTGAAATTTGCTAATTTATTCTCTGCACTGACACCAAATAATAATATCTGGCATTTAGATACTAAAAATAATGTATATTTGTTGATAGAATGAGCAGGCTATTTATCTACCTAAGAAAATTATTATTGTGCAAAAAAATGGAGTAAAACAGAGAAGAAACCAGGCTGAGACAAATTATTGTTAAAAGATTTGAAGAGAGCAAACAATAATTTAAAATGTACAAGTTGTAAGAGGTGAGGTGAAGCGAGAGCTTAGGTAAGTACGAAGGTAAGGCACAATCAGCATCATATCTGAAGGGAAGAAGACCAGTAGGGGTTTACACTAGGCTAGTCAATACCAGAAATATCTCAAAAGACTAAAATATAAACCTAAGCAGAGAACACTGAGAAATGCTTTAAAGAGAAAACATTAAAATTCAAAAGGTTAGGATGCTAAATCAACATCAAGGTGAAACTCAGAACAAAGGCTGAGGAGCATGGCAACAAAGATGTTATCCAGAGAGAAGCAGCCACAGAAAGTCAGAGGGATATTTAGTGCAAATGCCAAACACAACACAGCAAGTTTTCTAGTTTGTTCTGGTTGTGAAGCCAGCAAAGGGCAGACATCAAGGGCTAGACTGTGAACTATCTGGTGGCAAAGCTACAGAGCATGAACTTTATCTGGGAGCCTGTGGGGAACTCTGGGTGGATTTTTAGCTAGGGTGTGACATGATTAGTTTGTATTTTATAAAGGTCATTCTGACAGCTGTGGAAGGCATGCAACTGAGAAGGGCAATGAACTTGCTTGGGAATGTAAGTTTGCACATTCATAGTATAATTAAATTAAACTTTCCTCAATAAGTAAAAGAACTGTTAACAAGGGAATAGATATTTACAATTGCCAAAAACACATAAATATGTTCCAGAACTTGAATACTGTTAATACAAGCACTTATTTTGTATGCTAAAACTTTTAAGGTACATAGTAACCTCATTTCCTGTTTCACTATAAATTCTGCTCCTGTTTACAAGCTGCTTGTAATCTCCATATAAAAACCTATATTAAGTCAAATATAAATTCTTAAAATTTCATATGTGCACATTCCTGTAACTTATGCTTAAATAATTCAATGTTAAGAACTTTAAGACTTCCTTAGATAATCATTTCTATCTTGAACCTTGCATCTTTTTCTTTTTATCTAATTTGAAGTCCTTGAGCTGGGAGCTAAATTCTATAGCATTAATCAAATTGCTCCTAATTGTTCTTTATTTTTATTTTTGGTTGTTATTGTTCCTGTATAAATTAACGTGTGCTATAGAAAATCTATAATACATATTTCTATCTAAATATTTCAATCAAAGTATTTATCAACAAAGACAATAAGAGGCTTGGGTAATAAAAAAGAAACCGAAAAGTAATTATTTCTGGTTCTGAAGGTTTCTAACCATAAAATTTTAAATGCAATAAATTTCAGTCTTCTGGCACATTACCATATATTCCAAATATTACAGTTACCTGTAATTCTGCCTATAGTCTCTGTAGGCAGCTACTCTCAAGTGTTCATATCCATACATATATTCACCTATTCACCTATTTAAATTTAAAATATTTTCTAAATATTTATTTTTATTACATTTAATTATGTAGAATGTGTGTGGAAGGGTATGTACATGAGAATTCATGAGCTCCTTGTAAAGTTGCTGGATTCATATATGGGTCATGTGGATAAAAACAGTATATCTTCCTAACTGTAGAACTGTAGAACTGTCTTTTACTGCCCAGTAGCAGAATAGGTTTTAAAATCAAAAGTACTAAAGAGTATACTTCATTAGAAATAGACATTCTTAGTTATAGTGTAAATACTAAAGAGACATCAGGAGGGGAGTGGAGGTGTGGAGGGACTGGGAATAATAGAATCTGGGGAAACTATATTCAGAATATATTGTATGAGAACAAATTATTTTGATTAAATAGTATATTAATTTCATAAAATGATAAAACAACACATTGGTAATAATTGGTAACATCTTCCTGATTCTATTTATCTCATTTCTCTCATCCACATATACCCTCTCTCATTCCCTTGGGGTGTGTTTGTCTAATTTCTTTTCTATTTTGAGACACCAGAGTCCTATATTAGTGTAGGGTAAGTTTTGAAAATTCTTAATTTCATCTCCTCATGATTTCACATCCTTAGTAAAAGATCATAGGCATTTAAAAACATATATTGTTATTTTTTCTTTTATTAATAAATTTAAAAGGGCATTGCAAAATGCAACTCTATCTTTTCATCACTGGACCCAAGAAAAGTAAGTGAATGTTGAGTTTAAGCACTTCCATCTAAATAAATTATGCAAATGACACTTATTTCAGTAGTAATTTGGCATGTAAATTTTTTCAGTTTCAATTTTCACCAAGTTCTCAGATATTTTATGATACAACTCTGGACTTCACACAAATACACAATTATCTATTTTCATAACTTTTAATAATTGGTCATAATGATATATGATATGTAGGTAGATGATAGATTGGTAGAAGATAGATTCGTAGATGATGATGATGATATATAGACAGACAGATTGATAGATAGATAATGGAACCATATGTAGTTTTTCTCTCAGTGATATTAAAAAACTAACTTCAACTCAATAGTATAGCAGTGGAAAATTGTCAATTGTTATTATACAACATTCTTCTTAACTAAAAACAAAACAAAACAAAACACCAAAACAGTATCTCACTTCTCTTGTTTCTCTAGTAATATCCCAGTAAAGAATCCAGGAGACAGGATAAAAGTATGTTTTTTTTTCTATCTTTAAGGACTTACCAGTGTGCCAATATTTTTTTCTATGATACTACTTACTTATTGTCTACAAGATATTTGTTGTTGCATCAAATGACAAGCATAATTGCAAATCCCCAATTAAGATAAGACTTGCTCAATGTTTGAAAATACATCAGAAATTTGAGAGGGCACGTACAGCTAAGATCTTGAAATCTGATTAGCTCCTGTATTCAATTTCCCAGTTAGTGGGAAAGCACAGTCTCATTTAGATCACAAATAAGTGAGTGAGGCAAACTTCAACTGGATTTCACTGGATGTCTGTCTCTTTATAGCTGTGAAATGCAAAGGCAGGTATTTATTGATTAAAGTATTTATAGACAACTTTGGTCAATAAGAGAATAAAGACTATTCTTACTCAGAGTATTGAGGAGTAACATAAATACTCATCTTCCTGAAATAGAGCATAGAGTGAGTGTCTCTGCCAATGGGATGGTCAAAGTAACGTTGTATTGTGTTAAAATTCAATATTTTATGGCTTTTCAGCAGAACAGAAGATGAAGCTGAGCTCACACTGAAGACTGCTTACCCAACCATTCTGGGAGACTTACTCTGACATCTCTCTAGAAAAATACCACCTGTCCCAGCTGGAGCAGTTCTCAGGGCTAATTATATTTCTGCCTTCCTTGTTCATCATATGCATTTGACTTTTTGATCAATAACTTGAACAGGGCTTTTTATAATACTAGTATACATATGCTGATGCCTACACAAATGAGTCTGAACTAATATTTTTGCTACTTTGTCCAGTTCACATGCTACTATTTATGTTGACTATGCTATATTTCTTTACTTTTATAGAATACACATGTACTTCTCTAAAGCCAATATTTCTATAGCCTTCTCCAGTTCCTTTGGTTCCCTTAGAGTTATGAGACATAAGCTTTAGATACCATTAAACTATGGTGATAATTTACTAGAAAACCGTTTGAGATTATTCACACTGCCAACTAGTTTATTCAAGGCCAATTGGCAGATTAGAGGTGTAGACAGAATGCATCTTATAAATGTGTATGTGTGAGAAAGCAGCATTCCAGGCCTTTCAGGATGGCATGGAATAAAAGAAACATGTCTTCTTCAATGAAGAGAAGTTCAACCTAATAAATGATGTGCTATCCAGTTGGCAAAGAAAACACAGAATACAATACAGACTGACACATTAAGTGTATTGCAAACCTGCAATATCTAAACCACATGAATTTAACAGGAAAATCCCATGAAAATAATGATTTTTGCCTTCTCTTGATATGTAATAACAAAGCAATTATCATAGAAATAAATAAAATTGTACTATATTTAAACATCAGATACATTTACATCAGTTATTCATGTGTTGTAATATGTGAATATTAACATGAACAGTTTCTAAATGTGTGTGTTTGGAGAAAATAAGGAAGGACAGAAAAATTTGTAAACTCTGTAGAGAAATTATAGTATATTCTTAACACGTAATCATGGGTGGGCATAACATTTAGAATAGAAAGGACACCTAAAATCCTTTATTCATGGGAGAATGATAAATTGATCATAATACTGCAGAAGATTAATCTAAGTAGAATTAGCCACCAAGCAACTATATTTCATAGAAAACCATAACTGTGTTTGGAAATCAGATCAAGTCTATCAATAAACCAATGTAATGCAATAGCAAATACCTAACACATATAATAATAGACATTTTGAAATAAATATGGTATTAAATGAATTAAATAGAAATTTTTTATTACTTTAATATTATATTTCATGGAGAATTTTATAATATATACACATGAAAAAATTCTGCTCTGAGGCTATATGTTATATTCTCTTGTTCATCCATCAGAAACATGTTATAGAAAAATATGTGGCAAGAGTAATTTGATTTGTAAATGATATAGTGAGTTTTAATCTAGCAAATATCTCTTAGTCTGTATCATAGTATCTCTTAGTAGTGTCTTGAGGTAAACCTTACCTTAGTATAAATAGGGAGACAAAGAAGCACTGGGAGTAATATTAATGGGTAGGAAGGTGGGGATATAGAAGAAAATATAGGGGAAATTGGTAAAAGGTGAATAGAACCACATTATATTTTATGGCATTCTCAAATAATTAATTATTTATTACTGTTATTACTATTATTAACATAATTCACAGTTTACAGGACTATAAGGTTATGTCACAGAAGATGTTACTGACCTGTTGATTTGTTGTTATGGTGATTAGTTCCCTATGTGACACAACACCACTTGGAGACAGTTATGATTTCAGAAACATTATCACCCACATTCCTGAAAACTTTAATACTGCAGAGAAATGTTTCAATATTAACTGGTAATATATCTTACTGGTTTAATCAGCAAGGAGCATCTAGGCATAGCTACAATATTGCTGGTAGGCTGTTTTTCTTAGTAGCAATTATATGATATATCTAAGGGAAGAAATATGATATTCAAAGATACACACTACTTCATAAGATATACTACTCATCTCTGGGGTCATTGAATGTCTCTTCTGTAACTAGTGAAATGCTGTGTGAGGTTGGTGATTTCTCAAAGACAAAAGACAATCTTGATATCAATATAGAATCAATGAACTACAGAATATATTATTCACCATCAAGCGGCAAGGCCAAGGAGGCTCAATCCAACCAGTTATGTGGATCTTGCCCAAAACATAAACAATGTCAACTGTGGCAGGATTTGAGATGCTTCCATATTTTTGGGCCATTTACAGGGGCAACATAGTCTAATATATAAGATAGGAGTAGAATTTTTATGCTAGATTTTAAGAAATATATATATATATATATATATATATACACATACATATATATACATACACATACACATATATAGTCAAAGAATGTGAAATTTCTAATACATATTAAAATTAAATATATTAATATAGAATTCTATGTTTCTGAATGTTTATATACATGAACTTGAATTACTATCATTTTATCTTAAAATTACACACACACACACACACACACACACACACACACACACACAAAAATGAACAAGCAACATCAAGCACCTAGGGACAGCCCAGAATTCTACCAGACTTTCAAAGAGGAACTAACCACATTTATTCTTAAATTATCCTAACACTTTTACAATTGTATTTTCAACTTTCCTTTTTGTATGTCACAGTGCTATCATATTGTTCAGATACTTCCCAGAGTCTCTACAAGCACTGCAGCCAGACATGTATATATACAGTATATATCCATAAGAGGAACAAGAAAGTCTGTTTCAACATGGCTCATTAGCCAGTGTTGGTTCAAACTTTGAGAGTCTGACATTGGGTAGGTTCTTTTAGGCACATGTAACCAGAGTACAATTTAGAAAAAAAAATGTTTACTGTTGATAATTAATTCAATCTCATATACACAATGAAGTTCAAGATGTGACCACAACAAAATAATTGCAAAGTACAAGTGATAAAGATACATACCCTGTAAGTACAGGTGACATCTTCCATAAAGACGGGTTTACAGATTAACTAAGGAAATAGGCTCAAAATAAACTAGCTAGGATTAAAGGGCTGTACTGTAGATTGACAGAGACAAACAAGCCTAAGATAAAATGTCTGTAGGAGTCATTATGCCATGATCACACAAACATCACAGAGGTCACCAGTCACCAAGCTATTAACCACATCTGTTCCCAGTCTTCTGGACACAAAACAGGTTTTGAAGAGACAAAACTATTAACATTCAGTTTTTCCCCCATGATTATCTGTGAGCACAGGAACCTACATGCCTTCTCCAGATACTGACTTGTAGAATTTATACTGCTCACAGAGAATTAGCAAGAACTAACTTCCTGAGGAAAAAGCAATCTCTTCTTAGAGACCAAAAAATTATATGAAAAGATGTTAACATAAGAAGTTGTTTGTCAGTTAGACCATAGAATATACAGTATAGTCACAGAACTAAAAAGAAGAATGGCACCTGAGAAAGTATTTCCTAATATCAAATCAATGATGGACAATGGATCAAATAAAAATGGACGTGATACTTCCGGAGGACCCAGCCATACCTCTCCTGGGAATATACCCAGAAGATTCACCAGCATGCAATAAGGATACATGCTCCACTATGTTCATAGCAGCCTTATATATAATAGCCAGAAGCTGGAAAGAACCCAGATGTCCCTCAACAGAGGAATGGATACAAAAAATGTGGTATATATACACAATGGAGTACTATTCAGCCATTAGAAACAATGAATTCATGAAATTCTCAGAGAAATGGATGGAGCTGGAGAATGTCATACTAAGTGAGGTGACCCAGTCTCAAAAGAATACCCATGGTATACAGTCACTGATAAGTGGATATTAGCCTAGAAGCTTGGAACACCAAAGACATAAATCACATATCAAGTGATGTCTCACAAGAAGAAAGGAGTGGACACTGGTGCTAGAATGGACCAAAATATCATTGTGGGGGAGTACAAGAACAGTAAGGTGGGAGGGGTGGATGAGGGAGCAGGGGGAGGGAAAAGGGCATGTGGGACCTTTGCGGGTGGGGAACCAGAAAAAGGGAAATGAATTGTAAATATAGAATATATCCAATAAAAAAAATCTAAAAAAAAAAAATGTAAAGACAAAGAGATTGCTGGTGTTCAGTGGCATTCAAGGTGATAGGAGTGCAGATGAAATTGAGGCATGCTGAAACAGTGGATGGTTTACATTTTATTGATCCAGGGAGGTAAAAAAAAACATTTAATAATATTTTAAAGAGTTTGATTCTAGAGGTCAATTATATCCAGACACAAAGATTTACAACTGATACCATGAAAGTAAATAGGTTAGGGAAATTGAGAAGTGAGCCACATACTGGTGAATTCTGTCCACACTGGGTGTGAAGTTCTTGTGTTCAGATAATAAACATATGAATTTCAGCTCAGAATTGATATCTTATTTGCATTGCCTGTGCAGTAATTTATCTTTTATTCCAGGAAAATATTAAATGTAGAAAACTGCAAGCTACATTATAGAGGAATTATGAAGATTTACCAATATAATGTATTAAAGTTCTCAAAACACTTTTGAAGAATTAATGCATGCTAATTTATCAAATTGGCCATTTTTACTTGTAAAAATTACTTCTAAAAATTCATGTTTTATTATCCTTTCATCATTTGATGGACATCTATGGTGTTTCCAATTTCTGACTATTGTAAATATAGTGGCAATTGTCATTGATAAGAAAATAGAGTTGTATTGTTATGAAGAGACACCATGACCAAGGCAAACTTTTTTTTTCTATATTCTATGTTTACATTCCAAAGGCTTTCCCCTTTCCCAGTTCCCACCCACCATACTTCCCATAGTTCCTCTCCCCCCCAACTGTTCCCCAATCATTCCCCCTCCCCCCTCGGTTTCTTTACTAAACTGGATGCAATCTTTACAGGCCCAGGGTCCTCTCCTTTCTTCTTCTTGGGAATCATTTGACTTGCTATTTGTGTCTTGAGTATTTAGGGCTTCTGGGCTCATTAATATCCACTTATCAGTGATTGCATTTCATGTGCATTCTTTTGTGATTGGGTTAATTCACTCAGGATGATATTTTCCAGGTCTAACCATTTACCTACAAATTGCATGAATTCATTATTTTTAATTGCTGAGTAGTATTCCATTGTATAAATATACCACATTTTCTGTATCCATTCCTCCTTTGAGGGATATTTGGGCTCCTTCCAATTTCTGGCTATTATAAACAAGGCTGCTATAAACATAGTGGAGCATGTGTCCTTATTGCATGCAGGGGAATCCTCTGGGTATATGCCCAGGAGTGGTATGCCAGGGTCCTCTGGAAGTGACATGCCCAATTTTCTGAGGAACCGCCAAACTGATTTCCAGAGCGGTTTTACCATTTTCCAAGGCAAACTTTTATAAACAACAACATTTATTTGGAAGTTGTTTACAATTTCAGAAATTCAGTCTATTATCATCATAGTAGGAAGCATGGCAATGTGTAGTCAGACACTGTCCTAGAGAAAGAACTGAGAGTTCTACATCTTGAACGAAGGCAGCCAAGGGAAACCTGGCATTATCAGGCAGCCAGTAGGAATTTCTCTTCTTTATTGGATAGAGCCTGAACATAGGTAGCAAACTTAAAATCCCAACCACAAAGAACTTCCTCCACCAAGGTTACACCTCCTAACAGTGCCAGTCCAAATAGGATAAGCATATTCAAACCATCATAAGTATATATTCAAAAATAGTAGAGAAAGATAAATTTTCAGATATTGGGGAGAATTCCTGCAATATTTCCATAGTTCATTTTCACCAGGTTCTATTATTCTGTTACATGAATATAAAAATTGAATAACTTATAGTAACATATGGTACCCATCACTCAAACTCGAATAGACAAGCTTCTTACCATATAAATGAGACCCAAAACTAGACAAAATAAAGACAGCATGAAATATTAGAGTTATCAGCATTATGACTACCACACTAATTCCAGAGGTGGTAAACAAAAGTCCAGAGGACAGCATTATTTTATACACAGAAAGGCAAAGAAAAGGTATCTTGCATACATAACAAGGATGCATCACAAATAAACTATAGCGACTGTTTCAGAATGCACAGAAAATCCTACATAAGTGCAAGCCAGACAAAGATTTAGAATGGAGAAGGAAACTAGGCATAAATTCCCATCTGTAACCAAGAAGCTACTTGGAACTGATACCTGCTAGGAGAGGGAAAATGAGTCTTCTCCCTGGAGTATCAAACACATTTCAGAACAGCCTTCATGACAGGAGTATTTGGCCAACACAAAATGCACTTAATACTTTTTGCGTGTAGTTTTTGTTATTGTTTTTGAAAAAGAGTGAAAAACACTTGAAATTTGATTGATGGGGATAAGGGAGTATATGGGAAGAATAGAGTAAGAATAAATTATTTGATCTAATATATGAATATTATATATGTATATATATATATATATATATATATATATATATAGAGAGAGAGAGAGAGAGAGAGATTTCATCTTTTTTAACAGGTCATAATCCCCATGGATAGAACAGAAATGAAAGTATTTATCAAATCCCAATGTTCAATGTTTGGTGGAATCAAACACTGCAAGTTGAGACAGGTAGCAGTCACATTTTTAGCATACCCTGTCTACCCTGTCAGTGACTGCCTTCCTGCCCTATAGCACTTTGAAGTTCCAAAATAACTATGCGAAGATGGATTGATTTTAAAGGTGGATGTGAGAAGTGTAACAAAACCTATTTTGTCAAATATACCTGAAGTCTTGGCCATATGGAAATACATACAAAGATATCTGTCTCCTTCTAAATATGTAGTGATTTGTTTCTTTGTGTCACTCAGTACCTGCCACAAATGTGTTCTTTTGAAATGCAAATAGTCCAGGAGTAAATAACATCATCACGGAAACTATAAGATTGTAACTAGAATGGAGACCATTAAAGAATATTTTCATCTACAAAGGAGAGTTCATATGGGATAGTATTGACTATTTTTGTTAAAAATGAGAAAAGCAAACTACATTTGAAAAGTATTGTCTGTTTTCAGACAATTATTAGTACATTCATATTCATTTGAGCATGTAACACAAAATTATATGCTATGGGCTACATGTAAACACTGTTTATACTTTAGAAAAGGTTTTCTATTGTAGCTCTTGGTTCTCACTATATCTTAGATTATTTTTTCTCATATTATTGATATCTAATACATTTATGATGTAAGATAAGTAATTTGAGTATGAGTATTTTAAGAAAACATGGATTTACTCTACACTTTGCCTTGGGGATAGAAACAGAGACAAGGGCACACATACTGATGAAATAGTGCTTTTTCATACCTTGTTTTTAACATTACAATTCACATAGTTGGCAAAAAGAGTTGGAGAGATTAGTACTGACAGAGTTGCTCATAATTTCATGACCCCCTAAGTTATCATGTTTAACATTTTTGTGCATACATTAGAGCAAGACTATTTGATATAGAATACTTGAATAATATATAGAGATCTTATAATTATTTGGTTAACAGTGTAATCCCCATGATCATCTCATATTCAAGATTTATTAGAATTTTACATTGGTACCTTTTCAGAAATCAATTATAATTGTGTGGACTACAAATTCTCTAGAGACATTAAAGAGCTTTTCTTCAAGATGCAATTTACTATTTTCAAGGCAAAGATGCATGTAAGTACTTTAGTTTTATGAAATTATAAAGCATTTAATTTTTTTTTTCTTTTGTCGCTAGTTTTTTATTTTAGTTATTCACCTTACATCACACTCAGTGCCCCCTTCCAGTAACACCTCTAATAATTCTTTCCCAATTCTTCCTCCCCTTCTGCTCTTAGCCAGTGGGGTGCCACTGTGTATCTCCCAATCCTGACACATCAAGTCTCTGTGAGGTTAAGTACATCCTTTCACATTGAGGCTAGAAAAGGCAGCCCAGCTAAAAAACATATCCCACTCAGAGGTAACAGTTTTTAAGAAAGCCCCTGTTCAAGTTGTTCAAAACCCACATTTAGATTAAGCTGTACTTCTACTACATATGTGTGGAGAGGCCTGGTTCCAGACCATGCACATTCTTTGGTTGGTGGTTCAGACTCTGAGAGTCCTAAGGGTCAAGGTTAGTTGACATTTCTGTCTTCCTGTGGAATTCTGTAGCAAGTAGTTTCTACTACCCTGCTTCAAACTGTGGGCTCACCAACCTACCAGGCCCTCCCAGGTTTCCTTGTAACCACAGTTGAAAGACATACACACATTAGTTTAATTTTAATATACCTTCAGTTCAACGTCTGGGCTCTTCTCAGCCTTCCTCAGTTAGTTTGCCCATCTTTTCACTCCTAGCTCAATACCTCTAAATCTGCCCTTTACTCCTCTTTGGTATCCTCCTGCTCCTGCTCCTGCTCCTGCTCCTGCTCCTTCTCCTCCTCCTCCTCTTGCTCCTTCTCCTCTTTCTCTATATCCTTCAGACCTCCTACCAGTATAAGAACTTTCTAACTTCTTTATGGAGACAGTGTTATGTACTTTATTATTAGCATTGCTTTTATTGTGTCCCATAAATTTGGGCATGTTATGCTTTCATTTTCATTGAATTTTAGAATCTCTTTAATTACTTTCTTACTACTTCCCTGATCCAGAGATTATTGAGTATAAAGGTGATCAGTATTCATGAGGGTTTTGGCTTTCTGTAGTTGCTTTTGAGGTCCAGCTATAATCCATGCTGCTCTGTAAGATACAAGGTTTTTTTTTTTTTTTTTTTTTGTTGTTGTTGTTTTAATTTTCTCTTATCTATTGAGGCTTGCTTTGCAACTGACTATATGGTCAACTTTGGAGAAGAATCCCCATTGTGCTGAAAAGAAGGTATATTCTTTTGTGTTTGGGTGAAATATTCTATACTTGTCTGTTATATCCATTTGATTCATAACCTCTGTTAGCTTCATTATTTCTCTGTGTAGATTTTGTCTGGATGGCATGTCAATTTGTGAGAAATGAGCACTGATGTCTCTGACTATTAAAGTGGGGTTTGTGTGCTTTAAGCTTTAGCAATGTTTGTTTCTCAATGTGGATGATCTTGTGTTTGGAGCCTAAATGTTCAGAATTGAGATATTGTTGGTAGGTTTTTTTTTTCTTTGATGAGTATGAAGTGTTCTTCCTTGTCTCCTTTCCTTATTATAACTGAAAGCATTTTATTACATATCAGAATGGCTACTCTAGCTTGCTTCTAAGGGCCATTTGCTTGGAATACTTTTTTCTAGCCCTTTACTCTGAAGTAATGTCTATCATTATTGCTGAGATGTGTTTCTTGTATGGAGCAGAACATTGGATAAAGTTTTCATATACAATCTGTTAGACTGTGTCTTTTGAGGAGAAATGAGTTCATTAATGTTGAAAAATATTAATGAACAGTCATTATTTCCTATTATTTTTATATCAGTGGCATTTGTGTGTATGTGTGTGTGTGTGTGTGTGTGTGTGCATGAGTATGTGTGTGTTTATTTGTATATATTTCCATTCATTTTACTGGTATGCAAATGGTTATTTCCTGTGTTTTATGGGGTGTAGTTATTCTCTTTCTGTTGGAGTTTTCCTTCTAGTATTTTCTATAGGGCTAGATTTTTGGGTAGCTATTTTTTGAAATTGGTTTGTCTCCAGATTTTTTTTCTCCACATATGGTAAGTGAGGTTGTTTTGGATATAGTAGTCTAGCTTAGCATTTGTACTTTTTAGAGGTTGCAAGATAGCTTTTCAGGCCTGTCCTGATTTTACAGTTTCTGTTTAGAAGCCTGGTATAATTCAGATAGGTCTGCCTTTGTATATTACCTAGCCTTTCATTGTTCCTTAGATTTTATGATATTATTATTATGTTGTAAGAGAATTTTCTTTTCTGGTGCAGTCTAATTGGTATATATATATATATATATATATATATATATATATATATATACCTATATATATGTATATATGTATATATGTATATATGTATATATATGGAGAAAGAGGAGAGAGAGAGAGAGAGAGAGAGAGAGAGAGAGAGAGAGAGAGAGAGAATCTCTTAAATTCTTAAGTTAGCTTGGGAAAGTTTTCTTTCTAAGCTTGAGATTCTTTCTTGCATCTCCTGCATGTTGTTAGTGATACTTTGCTCTGTTGTTCCTGTTATCTTCCCTAGGTTTCCATCACCTAGATTACATCAGTTTGCACTTTTTTTCTGCTATTCATACTTTCAGGTCTTGCACAGGTTATTTCCTTCACCTACTTATTTGTATTTTCTTCTATATCTTTAAGGGATTCAATTGTTTCATCTTTGAAGTCCTTCCTACTTGATTGTGTTTTCCTGTATTTCTTTAAGGGATTTATTCATTCCCTCTTTAAAGGCCTCTATCATCTTTATATGATTAGATTTAAGGTCGCTTTCTTTTACTTTGCTTCTCTCAGGATATCCAGGGCTATCCATTGTAATGTAACTGTTCTCTGAAGGAGGCATATTGTCCTGGCTTTTGTTGGGGCTTTAGCCTAGATGGGTTTGGTCCCTGGATATAGGTATTGGGAGGGGAGTTAACCTAGATCGATGGTCCTGGTGTTGCTTTGTGTTGTGTAGTTAAGGATCCAAAGATTTGTATTCTTTAGAACCAACAGATTTTATGAAGATAGGCAGAGATGTAGCAGAAAAATGGAGGTCTGCCTGGTATATCAGGCTTCTCAAAGCAGTTAGGCTTGCTCCAGAAGACTCAGAAAACAAGAAATAAATGTGGGAGGAAGGAATGCTTACTTGTATGGTTCAAGTTCAACAGGTCTGACTAAGGTGGGAGGAGAACCACAGGAAGAATGAAAGCCACCCTGGAATGGCAGGCTGCTCAGGACCAAGCTTTTAAATTTCAATGTCATTGTATGTCTTAGATGTTAAATGTTACTTGATCACTGTGTAGTCATTCTACTCTAATGTTAATGAACTACTTTTACGCAATTACTCTCATGTATATATTAACCAGCCTTACAGGTGTTTGTCCCATGTCTGAGATGCATGTTTGTTAATCCTGTCTACTGTGTTCAAATAATTAAGTTAATCAGTTCATTTAACAAGCAATTAAGTGTTCAGTCCCACACAAAATATGTATAGAAAGGAAGCAAACCCCATCTTTTGTGGTAAATAGACCCAAAAATGGAGCACAGTAGTGTTATCATAGAAATACCAGAAATTAATTTCTAGAAATTTGAAGAATGTACTTTTAATGCCAAATCAAAGTAGAGATTTATTTAGCATTCTAGTCCAAGGTAGACTATAATATAATATAAAATCAAATAAAAGTATTTTCAGATTAACAAAGCTTTATACTGAAATATTTTGATAAATGAAACATTAATGATAATTAAATTAATTGATATTATAAAGTGAAATAAAGAAGATCTTGTAATAAAAATAGTTAAAATTAAAGACTGTAAAGTACAAATAGTTGACTAAGTTCTTGGCTATGAACCTGAGGAGTTGCCTGCTGAAGCCCCTTTGATGACTTTTATACTTGGCTTATGTTTGCAAGTATAGCAGAATATCACTTACACTGTCAGGCATCAGCTCCTTCTCATGGCATGGGGCTCAAACTGGATCAGTTTTTGGTTGGCTGTCCCCTCAATTTCTGTTGCACATTACACTTGCTTACACATCCATGTTTACATACCTTGTTTTAGCAGGTCACGTTGAAAGTTGAAGGTTTTGTTTTTGGGATGGTATTTCATCTTTCGTTTGGAAACCTTTCTTGGTTACCAGAGATGGCTGGTTTCATATCTGCCATTGTTAGAAGTCTTAGCTAAAGTCACCCATAGAGATTTTCAGAAGTTTCTTTTGTCCTAATTTTCCAGCTCATCCCAGACATGACTCATGATGCCAGTTCTATTGCACAGTACTTTCTCCCTCCGTACTCCTCAGAACTGATCAATCCCTTAAATTACGTTCAACTGTGATAAGCCACACCCCAAGCCCAGGTGTCATTTTTACCTCACAATTCTACTTTATGTTATGTTTTTCATTAATGAACATTGTAAAGTCGATTATCAGATATGATCCCTACATATATATATATATATATATATATATATATATATATATACTTTTACTTCAAAGTAAAATGTTAAAATATTAAAGAATTAATACACATTAAAACACATGGTTTCTTTAAAAACTGAAAATTCTAGAAACAAAAATAGAAACATATTCTAAGGGAGAATATACTCATCACAAGTATTAATGAAAGCAGTTTCAGTTTGCTTTGCGTACAAGTATGTAACAGTACTTCTAAATAAAACAGTAGAAAGTAGAAAAATAGAAAGTTTTATCTAGAAAAAAGATGCATTTTCTTTTTTTTCTTTTTTTTTGATTTTTTTTATTGTATATATTCTATATTTACAATTCATTTCCCTTTTTCTGGTTCCCCACCCCCAAAGGTCCCACATGTCCTTTTCCCTCCCCCTGCTCCCGCATCCACCCCCTCCCACTTTACTGTTCTTGTACTCTCCCACAATGATGTTTTGGTCCATTCTAGCACCAGTGTCCACTCCTTTCTTCTTGTGAGACATCACTTGATATGTGATTTGTGTCTTTGGTGTTCCAAGCTTCTAGGCTAATATCCACTTATCAGTGACTGTATACCATGGGTATTCTTTTGAGACTGGGTTACCTCACTTAGTATGACATTCTCCAGCTCCATCCATTTCTCTAAGAATTTCATGAATTCATTGTTTCTAATGGCTGAATAGTACTCCATTGTGTATATATACCACATTTTTTGTATCCATTCCTCTGTTGAGGGACATCTGGGTTCTTTCCAGCTTCTGGCTATTATATATAAGGCTGCTATGAACATAGTGGAGCATGTATCCTTATTGCATGCTGGTGAATCTTCTGGGTATATTCCCAGGAGTGGTATGGCTGGGTCCTCCGGAAGTATCACGCCCAGTTTTCTGAGGAACCGCCATACTGATTTCCAGAGTGGTTGTACCAGCTTGCATTCCCACCAGCAGTGGAGGAGTGTTCCTCTTTCTCCACATCCTCGCCAACACCTGATGTCTTCTGAGTTTTTAATCTTAGCCATTTTGACTGGTGTGAGGTGAAATCTCAGGGTTGTTTTAATTTGCATTTCCCTAATGACTAGTGATGTTGAACATTTTTAAGGTGTTTCTCAGCCATCCGAATTTCTTCAGGTGAAAAGTCTCTGTTTAGTTCTGTACCCCATTTTTGGATAGGGTTATTTGGTTTTCTGGGGTCTACCCTCTTGAGTTCTTTGTATACATTAGAGATTAGCCCTCTGTCAGATGTGGGGTTGGTGAAGATTTTTTCCCAATTTGTTGGTTGCCGATTTATCCTTTTGACAGTGACTTTTGCCTTACAGAAACTTTGTAGTTTTATGAGGTCCCATTTGTCTATTCTTGTTCTTAGAGTATAAGCAATTGGTGTTCTGTTCAGGAATTTTTCCCCTGAGCCGATGTCTTCAAGGGTCTTCCCCAGTTTCTTTTCTATTAGTTTTAGTGTGTCTGGTTTTATGTGGAGATCCTTGATCCACTTGGAGTTGAGTTTTTTGCAAGGAGATAAGAGTGGATCAATTCTCATTCTTCTGCATGTTGACTTCCAGTTGAGCCAGCACCATCTGTTGAAAAGGCTATCTTTTTTTCCACTGGATGTTTTCAGCTCCTTTGTCGAAGATCAGTTGGCCATAGATGTGTGGGTTCAATTCTGGGTCTTCGATCCTATTCCATTGATCCGCTTCCCTGTCACTGAACCAATACCATGCAGTTTTTAATACCACTGCTCTGTAATATTGCTTGAGGTCCGGGATATTGATTCCCCCAGAAGTTCTTTTGCTGTTGATGATAGTTGGTACACTTTGATTATTCAAAGTTCACAAGTAACAAGACTGTAATCATGATTTCTGAGAAGAATAGTAAATAAAGCATCTTCCAGTTAGGAGATACAAAGTGTGCAGATTTAAGTTATAAAGTCATTAAAACAATCTATAACATTATGACTATACAACCTATTATGCATTTTTAGAAGAAAGAATCTTAGAAGTTGAGAAAAGAAAGCAATTGCTTCTGTGCAAATACTACCTATAAAATGTTTCTTATTGACAATTTATAGACCCAAAATATAATGGTTACATTTATTTTCATAAGACAGAAACTTATGGTCATTTTGTTGCTTTGGAAATGTTCTTATTTTATTTGACAGACTGTTGGCAAATAGAGGCAAGTATATCCAAGGTGCAAGAACAGTTGAACCAGTTTAACTTGGTAAATTTAATTCATAATGTGAGTAAAATATAACCAAACAAAAGAGCATCAATTTATTTGTTTGATTATTGAATAACTTTTTTATGTATAAATGGCCCAGTTTTAAGCAGTATTTGACAACCAGAGAAATCTTGGGTAAAGACACTTGTTTCCAGTCATAAGTAATTAAGTTAGATCCCTAGGAAGCACACATTAAAATAAATGTCTAAATCCAATACAAGTCAACTGATCTCGCCACTTGTAGTATCTTCCATAACTGATATGTCTGTATCTTGGTTTGTATAATTGCAAAAGACAAAATGTACAATTATACTAAAGTCATATGGGTTAAATCATGTAGAAGGTATCAGGTAGATGTATATATCAGAAACATAACAACACTTCTATAGTTAGATTATAAATAAACTAGCACCAAATTCTGAAAGTTAAAAACAAGATATGCCTATTATCTGTTTTGCTAGTTCCTAATAAGGGACTAAGGTGTGTGTGTGTGTGTGTGTGTGTGTGTGTGTGTGTGTGTGAATGTTTATGCATTTATGGAAATATTGCTATCCATTGTCTTTGTTACTGAAAAAGGATATGCATAGTTATGCATATATATGGATAGACATACTAAAACACACTAATAGATACTTCATTAACAAGATACACTATGACCTGGTCTTCTATTTTTCAAATTCATTTTTAACAAAACATTTTATTTTAGAAATGGTAATCAGTATATTAAATTGCATGTTTTTTACTTTTTTTCTAAGAAAGTTTCATAAACTGTCAATTAAATATAGAACTTTTGGTGCATTTTTGAATCCATATACTGTTTACTAAGTAGTACAGAAGAAATAGCAAATTTATTACATTTGTGGGGTTAACCTCATTTATATCATCAAGTTAATTTATAATATCAAGGACAAAATATAACTGAAATGTCATGTCAATATAAAGTGGTAATATCTATTTTTTATAAATGGAACTAATAGCTGAATGGTCAGTAAAAATTTGGCTTCTCTGTGTCCTGTATACAGCTTTAAGTTTCTTAAAAAAGTATAGTTTTACTATTAATTTCTGATGTGTGACCAAGAGCAATGAGAGTGGCCTATGTTGTTTGGAGATTGAGCCTCTGGGACACCCAAAAACAGCAGCAAAGGAGGAAGTGCCACAGATGCAAACCTTGCCATTTAATTTGGCTGCAATGGCTTCTGGGAGTAGCATTATCCACAACATAGTATGACTATTCTATAGTCTTTTGTGTGTACATACATGAAACAAAAAAAAATGTGGTGTTGCTTATCCTTGCTAATATACTGGTCTGTCCTACTCCCCCATCACTGAACCTTTCTCCCTCAGTGTCAGTGGAATTCTCAGCCAGAGATGGGGTGTCTATGTCAGATCTACTATTAACAGTAGGCTAGTAAGATATTAAGTGTAAGAAGTTATAGAAGGCAGGATGAAAACAGTGTGGTTTGGATATAACAGGAGTGAACCACTAATAAGCTCAAAGCAACTTTGACCTAAGCAAGATCAAATCAGAGGACATTCTAGTCTGGACAGGGTAAATATTCTTGAGCCCACACACATGAGATACTATGCGTAGTGGATGACTTCTGGAACAAGGAGAGTCTTTCTCTGTTCATTAAAGTTGTGGTTTGCAGTAGAAGAAACACACTTTAGTGTATGGCACTAAATATATTAACATATAAGCAGCATAAATCTTCCTAGATTATTTTTAAATGAAGTTAGAGGGAAAGAGGAGGTGAGGTGTTGAAATATTTTTCCAACTCAATTACCCTGTAAAAGAAATCTCAACTCAATCAGTAACAATAAAAGTTATAAGCCTAGATTGGGCAGATCTCCCACTACACTATTCTAGTCCCATCTATATTATTCTATATAACTTGTGATTTCTCCAGGCCTCTCTGTTGATCCTACCCCCCATACACCATGTAGCTCTTCCTCCTTCCTGTCAATCTTTTACTCCTGCCCCAAACCCTTAGCTCTTCCTCCTTCCTCCTGCCCAATCATTGGCTCAAGCCTTCATTTGAAAAATTAAGGTGGGGAGAAGGTTCACAAGGCAACTCCTCATCTGCAGCCCCTCACAGGAGTGGAATTAGCATCAAAATACAATCCCAGGGCTATTGACAACAGTGGGATGGATGTGAAATGAGTTAGGGGAAAGAATAGGTAGCAAAGATGTTCAAAGTGCATTGGACACATTTTTTTAAAAGAATAACCAATTATATTATACTGAATTTTAAATTGCTTCCTTGATAATTTTAGTGTATTTTGAACCTATCCATCTTCCATCTACAACTTTATCCAAGGCCTCCTTTATCATTCACCTCATTCAACTCCTGCTCTTTATCTCTTTATCCTTTATTTTAATCTTCACATTGAGTCCAGTTTTTATTGTCTAACATTGTTAAAATTAGAGGAAATATCATAAAAAAGTGTATTTAAGGTGGAATACAAGGATTTTATAGTAATTAGTTGAAATGATTAAAACTACTGACAAATTTAAAATAAAACAACACTGAGTCTTGGCATCCAGCTCAGTGTTAGTTATTTAGGATATGTAAAACCTTGAATTAACTCTAGTCCTCACCCATGTAGAAAAAAACCAAAAAAAAAAAAAAAAAAAAACAGAAATATATAAAAAAAAATTACAGGTAAGTTTATTTATGACATAATTATGTAAATGTAAGTATAAAACTCATATATAAATTTAAATTAATTAAACATTTTAAAGGGATAGGGACTTTCAATGATCAAACTTAAAAGGAAATACAATATTTAGTTCTGTTTTCCAGAACCAATCCCTCAGTCTAATCTCAAGCTCCATTACAGAACACCTGGGTAACTTTCCCTGGAGCCTTTTCATTCTCTAATGTGAAAGACACCCCCAAATTGGGGAGACCCTCATCACTCAAGTCTTACAATATGGCAATGCCCCCAAAATTCACAAGAGATTATTGATGCAAATACACGAGGTTTATTTGGGGAAACTAGTGCACTGGGGATGAGCTCATAACCCTCGCAGGGGCAGAGGAGTTCGACCCCAAGCAATTGCATTTGGGGAATTTAAAGGAAAAAACCATAAATAGTAGGCAATATTTCATGTCTCAACAGGAGGTTACAGATTACCTTGGGCAGACACTCCTGGTGCCCTGGGTAGTTAAAAAAATAACAGGGAAGTAGGAATTCATGTCTCAATGGTCACATTTCTAGAACCCTGAGTAGTTAAACATCAAGCAAGGCACTAGATGTGTCAAGATTGTGGGGAGTTAGTTCCTAGAGCAGGATATGCTATCTTTAAGGTTATCTCGATGTCAGCAGTTTCTCAGGCTGATAGTAGAGAAACAAGTTGACTTTAGCTAAGCTTGTTATTAGGGGTCTAAAATATTAAGTTGGAGCTTCTCAAATGGGTTCCACAGATATTCATCTAACCTCCCTCCCCATACCCATCATGTTATCCCAACCCCAAATCTTACAGGCATATCTTTAAACTAAATCTCTCAGTCTCATCCTTATCTCTGTAGCAGAATCCCTGTGGAAACCTTTCCTGTTCCCTGCTACCTCTTCTACAGATCCCATAAATCTTTCTCTTCTAACCTCCATAGAGATTAGAAACTTGTGGCTTTCTCCTGAACAAATGAAAAATACAGCTCTAACTCCAGCCTCCTAAGGAGCCCTAAACACCTCAAATTCCAGACTCTGCTCTTTGTTAGAAACTAGGTGAAAGGTCACATTCCTTTAGCCTGCTCTTGGTATGGAACTAGGTGAAAGATCACATTCCTTGAGCCTGCTCTCTATATATAACTAGGTAATGGGAAATAGTATGTGACCCTGGCCCTCTAAGGGGAAATGAGCTAACTAGTTTCTATCTGACTTCTATAGGAAACTGATTGGTCCTTGGATAATTTAAACTGACTGGTTTAGAAGCTATGGAGTGGTACAAATCTATTGGCTCTCGATGCTAAGGAATGATTGGTTTGCTATACACAGGCTTTGTTTTAAACTTCTAAAAGCTGTCCCGATTCTGCACTTGGGGTCCACAGTCCACTATCCCTGATTGGTGTACAAATGTGAACCCCAGAGCCTCTGGAATAAAAATCCTCTTGCTGTTGCATCAAGACCATTTCTCATGAGTGATTTGGGTGTCACCTTCTGAGGTGTGGGGTCCTGGGTTGCCCTCGCTTTTTTTCAGGTCTTACATTGGTGCATGAGCCAGAAGATGTGATCACCCCTCACACCCAAGAACCGACTTGGAGGTAAGGGGATCCCCTCTGGAATGTGTGTGTGCTGGCCAGTCTCTTCATTCTGAGTTTCTGTTCTGTTCTGTTTTCTGAATCTGAATCTGATAAGACACGTGCATTTGGTGTGCAGCTGACCTCTCGGACTGTGAGGGCCAGAGGACCATGGTTAGCAGATGTGCTAGAGAATGCCACAGGCTGCAGTCCTAGAGGATGCCCTGGGAGGTGAGGAGAGGAAGGGATGCTGGTAGTCTACTATTTTTGGTCAAGGGACCAAGGTCTGATAGTGAAGTAAAAGCTTCCCCTTCTGTGGCTGTCATGTTCTTTCACCTGCTTGTGGGAGACATGGACAGGTCACAAGGGTCTGGAGTTGTTGGTTTCTATTTTGTACATCTTTGTCTTGTATGTCTTTGTCTAAAGTTTGATCATTGGATGGGTACCACAGTTTGTTTTCTGTCAGTCTTACTGTCGAAGTCTGAGTGTGTAAGCCAGTATGAAATTTCAGTTTTGCTTGCAAGAATCTGGGGCTCAGAAAGCCTGTCTGATGTGGTGAATTTGACTGGCAAACATGCTATAGTTGACACTGTGGGGGACTGGAGGACCCTGGAGAAGGCTGGGTAAGGCTTGTCTTTGTCTGTAAATACAAGACCTTAAAGGCAGAGCTGTGTTTTGCTGTTTGGTTCCTGCAACGGGCAGGAACATTAGGTATCTGAAACTGGGCTTGTCTAGAGGCAAATTGTGTGTTGATTTTCCTTGCTCTGTGTTCTTGAATCTAGAGGCCTGATGGTGGTAGGGTCAGGCTTTCTGTGTGGTGATTGATTTTCTCTGTGTTGTTTTGTATCTTGTTCTATGTTCTTGGACTTAGACAGATGATATTGTTTAGACTTTAGACTGACTGAAAAGCTACTCCCTTTGTAGTGCCAAAATCTGGTCATGTGACTCAAGCACACCAACTTAGAACAAAGGGAGAGACAAAATACTTGAGCATTCAGGCCCCCTGGTGGGGAAAATAAGTCTTACCAAGACACTCAAGGTGGCAGGTGTGAGAATTCTGGGTTTAAGTTGGTATAGATGGTTTATTTCATTTATCTTAAATTGCTTAGATTATTATGATGAATATGATGTTAAACTTTGTGGTTATATTGTTCCTCTAGGAAAGAGGTCAAAATAAGGGAGACCTCCAAAAGACTAGATTTTAAAATATTAGGCAAAAATCTGTCCTTGTGATACTAAAATCTTGTTTTGAGATTTATATTGCAGAAAATATCACTCCCTTTTATATCTCAACACCCATATTCAGCTTGAAGAAGTTATATAGACATAATTTCATTTGATAAAAGTCTTTATAATTGATATTAAGTTCAAGGCATAAATTCTTATTTAATACATATTTTATTTTTATACAAAATCAATATTTTCATTGGTATAAATACTAAAAATGTAAAGTACAGAATTTATAACCAGTCCTTCTTTGATGTTATTATTATAGATCTGAGATGTTTAAGTGGGTGAGTTTAGGGCCAAATAAAAATATAAAGCTCTGACTTTATTATTAGGGTGTTTTCTATGTTTTAATCAGAAATAGCTGAAGATAGTTTAACAGACAACAGTCCACATTATTTTAAATAGATAGTTGGTTTTCAAAAATGTCAGAAGTCCATGGAATATGATGTTTATTTTTTCATTTTTGTTGTAGAGACTAATCTGCTCCTGACAGCTTCCCTTTCTTGAAGAAACTGAGCATGTGTAGAATTGCTTCTGGTATGGCAAGAGAGAGAGAGCCACAAGGCAAAGAATGCCTCTCCTACAGACAAACTTAATGAGTCCGAAGATTATTATATGGCTTAATAATCTTTAAGTCTGTCAGATGTTCTTGTGCCAGAAGGCTGAAGACCAATGCTCCAACATTTTAAAGTATAAACTGTTCAGGTGTTCAACAGTCTCTATCATTTGCCAAAGTCTTAGAAGCTGTGTTAAGCTTTCTATATATTTTCAATTAATATTGGTCACTCTTGGATTTCTGAGACTTGATTTGAAGACTTTTAGTCTTATAGGCAGCCCAAGCTCTTTAATCTTGCGAAAGCTGATATAATTTTAAATAAATGACTTTCAGATGACATAAAATTTATAGCCAAAACATAAGTCGGGTATTAATTTTTATAGTCTTTTAAGATAGTAAAGATGACAAAGGTTCTGTTTAATTAACAGAGATGATAGACTGGGTGTTTTTAGGTCTATCTTATATTTATAATTAAAAAAATGTTAGTAATATGCTCAATTTATATTTAGAAAGGACCACAGAGTGGAGCAGAAGGAGACCTGAAACCACCTATCCTGATACTACTGTGGCTCTCACTAAGGACATATCTCCCAAGAGACTGATTAATCTCTTTGAGACTGTTTTATTTGTAATACAGGAAGCCAATAAGACTACCCCCTCAGACAAAAGGTAAGAGGCATCTGAAGGACCAATACCAGACTCCATTGGCAGATCTCAAGGGCATAGCAGCCCACAAATTTGACTAAGGTATGTGAGGTCAAGCAGGGACCAGTTGAGTCACTGGCAGCCTTTCTAGAACAGCTCATAGAAGCCTTCCATCATAACCCTATGACCCCAGACTAGAGGGATTTAATGTAGTTTGCCGAGAACATCTGTAGAGAGATTTAGTGCAGTTTACTGAGACAATGAGACAGAGGAGGAAAAAAAGAAGCAAGGAAGCTACAGAAAATCTTGACTAAAAGCAGAGAAGAGAGACAGAAAAGGATGAGTCTGCATACTATAAGGAAAGAGGCCACTGAGCCAGAGTGTGCCCTAACAAATAGAAGCTGGGAGCTGGAATTCCCAGGTCTTGGAAGAAATGCCTTCAAATGGCAAAGCTGTTAGCTTTGGGTGAAGGCAATGACCAAGAGAGATGGGGGTTCTGACCACCTCCCCCAACACTGGATAACTGTAAGAAAGAAAGAGAAACCCACTCATTTCTTGATGGACACAGGGGTTTAACACTTGGTCTTCAAATACAATGGCCCTGTTTCCAAGAAAAGATCCTGGGTCCAAGAAGCCACTGTCACGAAAATGTGTTCATGGACTACCTGAAAAACAATGGACCTAGGGATGGGATGGGTAGCCCATTTATTTAAGGTCACCCCAGACTGTTTCTACCCTCTCTGTTGGAGCAAGACATACTCTCCAAAATGGGGGGGGGGAGGCAGATACACTTCCTGCCCAACAGGCTGTAGCTAACTGGCCCAGAAAGAGAGACAGACCCATGATGAAAGTCACTACAGACAGGAGCAATTTTCTCCATGAAGGACAAAGACAAGCAGGTGCTGCTATGGTAGACAGCACAAATGGCAGTCTTTAACCCCTGTCATATCAATGCAGAAAGTGGAGCTAATTATCCTTACCAAGACCTTGGAACTTGAAGCTAGCAAGAAAATCAACATCCACATGGATAACAGGTATGCCTTTGCCACAGCCCATGTCCACAGGGATATATGCCAAGAGGACTGCTCACATCAGAAAAAACCAACAGGACATCTTAGACCTCTTAGATGCCCTAATGAAGGCAGCAACTGTGAGTATTACCTACTATCCAAGACATCAAAAGGGAAATGACTCAGTGGGCAATAACCAGGCAGAGCAAATGGCTCTAAGAATGGATATACAGGAGCCTATATTGATTATGAGTCTGCAAGAGATACCCACTGAGAAATGGGACAAAATTAAGAGATAGCCTCACTTAAGATATGCTCAAGAAATAAAAGGACTGTGATTGCTAGCCATCCTACCAACTATTACCAAGAGAACGTACACACAAGTAGGGAGAATTATACTCCCCAGAAAGTAAGCCAAAGACTCACTAGACAAATGCACAGATAACCTCATTTAGAGGATTAATAGAACAGTATAAAGTATGCCAGCAAGTGGATGCTTATGCAGAAAAGAGTAAACTGGGCAAAAGACCTAGAAGAGAACATCCTAGAGTATATAGAGAGGTTTTATAAAAGCTAAGGCAGGAAAATGTGGTTATGAATACTTTCTAGCATTTGTGGATACTTTCTCTAGATGGGTTGAGACTTTCCCCAGCAAGCAGGAAACAGCTGCCAGTGTTAGAAGAAATTTTCCTGAGTTTCAGAATGCCCAAGGTAATTGGATCAGACAAGTTTTTTTGTTTTTTGTTTTGTTGTTGTTTTTTTTTTTTTGGTTGTTTTTGTTGTTGTTTTTAAGGTAAGTCAGAAATTTACAGAGATACTGGGGACTAATTGGAAACATTATTGGATGCACTGTCTCCAGGGCTCAAGACAGCTAGAGAAAATAAACAAAACCCTATGAGAGACCTTAACTAAATTGACCTTGGAGACTGGCTTAGGATGGGTGGTGCCTCTCCCCTTGTTTCTGAACAGCCCCTGACATTATAACCTGACCCCCCTGGAGATCTTCTTTCATACCCCAACTCCTTTGTTGTCCACTGGGTCCTCCCAGGAGGTATACTACAACATGAAATTTGGCTCAAACTGTCTGCCTTAAATGCTCCAGGCATGCTCCTCACTGCTTCCAGAGGTTACTGGATCTGTGTAAGAAGGCTTCAGGAACAGTTGCTGGAACCCTAATGAAAGAGACCCTCACCAAATTGACCAGAGACTGCACCTTTGTTCTCTAGGCTCAAGGCACTAGAGTGGGTGAGGCAACAAGCATGGAAGCAGCTCTACTCAGGAAAAAGAGACTTGCAAATCCCACAAGGATTCCAAGTTGGAGATTCAGTCTACATTAGATGCCATTGCACAGGAAAACTTAAGACTCGGTGGAAAGGCCCTTATCTTGTACTCTTGACCATGCTGCTTTCTGCTTTGATGAGACCTTTAGTAATTTTGCTCCTGTTGCTTACAGTTGGGCCTTGCATAATTAGTAGGTTTAGACAACAGTAAAAGGGTCTTTCGAGCCAAAAGGAAACTGGTCTTTAGTCCACCAAGTTCTATGATTAGAACTATTAACAAGAAAAGCAGTAGGGAATGAAAGGATGAAAAATACAGCTCTAACTCCAGCCTCCTAAGGAGCCCTAAACACCTCAAATTCCAGACTCTGCTCTTTGTTAGAAACTAGGTGAAAGGTCACATTCCTTTAATCTGCTCTCTGTATGGAACTAGGTGAAAGGTCACATTCCTTGAGTATGCAATCCTGGCCCAGTGAGGTAATGGGAAATGAATACATGATCCTGGCCCTATAAGGAGAAATGAGCTAACTAGATGCTCTGTGGTTTCTATAGGAAACTGATTGGTCCTCAGAGCACAGGCTTGGATAATTTAAACTGACTGGTTTAGAAGCTATAGAGTGGTACAAATCAATTGGCACACATTGCGTGGGCTCTCAATGCTAAGGAAGGATTGGTTTGCTATATGCAGGCTTTGTTGTAGTCCTCTAACCATGTGTGGTGTACAACTGTGAACCCCAGAGACTCTGGAATAAAAATCCTCTTGCTGTTGCATCAAGATGGTTGCCTTTAACCCCAGCACTCAGGTGGCAGAGGCAGGCAGATTTCTGAGTTCAAGGCCAGACTGGTCTACAGAGTGAGTTCCAGGATTGCCAGGGCTACACTTAGCAACCCTGTTTTGAAAAAAAGGAGAAAAAAAAAACCACCGTTTCGCATGAGTGATTTGGGTGTTGCCTTCCAAGTCATGGGGTACAAGGGTACCCTCATTTTTTTCAGGTCTTACACACCCAGCCCCCAACACTAAAAGGCAAGTCCTAGGACTGAAGGGCCTCTCCAACTAAGGCTACAAGTAAGTAGACAATAGTCCACACCTATCATTCTACTATACTAGGTTCAGTTCTTCCAGTCTTGTCCCAGATGTATAGCAGAAAGACTGCTGTTGTTTATTTCCCTTTCTTCTCTGACCCCATTCCCAGTGGATCACAAAGATCTTTTCTCTGAATCTTCCTTGCTCTAACTCATCCCATTATTTCAGCCTCTAACACTGGCAGGAAATATCTGTGAATGTTCACAAGTTAAGCAGGTCCAGGAAAACAATAAGCTAGTAACTGAAAATCATCAACATTCTTTCTTCTCCAAACACAATGCCCCACTTTCATCATTAACTTTGCAAGTAACCTCCTTCTACAGCCTTCCTTTATTATTAATTCACTACTTCTACCTATTGTGGATCCCTCAGACTGTCTCATAACATATTTAAACCCTTTTCCAACACATAAATATAGAAAGCACTCCCCACAAACTCACAGACCACTCCTGCCAAGCAAACAGGGAGGTTACCTGTACCTTCCCTTCTCCTTCCATGCCTCCAGATCCAACCTTTAATCTTCTTCACCTGTCTTCAGCAGCCCCCCCTAGTTAATGTCTCTTCACTAATCTCCACATTCAAAAATGACAAAATAAACAGATCCTGGTTGAACATGTTGCTCTTCTCCCTCCTATGAACCCTTTCAGTTCACTAGTCCATGCCCATTTCTAAGGGTCAGATTCTAATGCTCAGAAACATTATTTTACCAGAAACCTTCAATAGTATACTATCAGAGCAACATGAAATTTCCTACTAGGCAACACACAACCAGCAAAAATCTAGAGATAAAACAGAAACCAAGGAACCAAAAAAAGAAAAAAAAACCTCACTCAACAAATAAAAACTTTGATGTATAATCATCTCAATCTCAGAGGCTTAGACCCCACCATGAAAACATAATGAATAACAGTCAGGGCAATTTGTGTCTACTAGAACGCACTGAACCTATAACAGCTACCTCTGAATATTTAAGTATAACTGAGAATGATGGAAAGACCATAAAATATCATTTATGAATATGATAAGTTCTTAAGCATGAAATTATTATACCCCTTAAAGTAATAGTTCTCCATCTGTGAATCATGATCCACTTAATGGGGTCACCAAAGGCCACACAATGGTAATAAGAACTAAGCTACAGTTCCTCTATCCATCTCCAGGAACTCTAACCACATGCAGATTTGCAAACATATGAATAACATAATGATGACACTGCTATGCTAACCTCATCACATATACCCTGAACAAATACAGGTGTATGTGACAGGGTTGGTACCATATACTAATTTGAAGCAGTCACATGTGTAGAGAGCAGCTACTGTGTTAAAAGTCATAGTATTGGAAGTAAATAATTACTAGGTAAATGTAAAAATCATATACTTTAAAATCATCAGTTACAAACTTTAATTTTTTTCAAAACCTATTTTTAATGGTAACCTCCATTTTACCCCCACGACCCTATCGCTAACCCTAACCTTAACGTCCATTTTACCCCACAACCTATCACAGGTAGTGTAAAAGAAAGCATACAGGGGAAGTGGCCCTGTTTAGAAAGGTTCTTTGGTATAACTCACAACAGCTGTGTTGTCTGTAAATCAGCAGTTCAATTCACATGGTGACACCTGCAGCTCCATCCACTTGCAAACACTTTATGGATGTGTCAGCAGTCCAGTTCAGTAGAGTCAGGATAGCAAACATGAATCAGCAGAGGTGGCACTAACTAGCAGAGACAGCCAGGCCTCAATTGCAGTAGGAGTCAACAGGAGGGACCCAGAGGGATGCCAAGAGAAGTTCTCTGCTGTTCCTTTCTCAGCAAAGTGAAGATCAGGAAAATGGGAGACCAAAGATTGTTGCATGGCTGGCTCTATAAGCTACACTAGCTCAGCTCCTCATCACTGTCCATTGAGTCATTTTTAGACTCCCTTCCTCTCCTGGTCTTGCCTAATCATGTGTCTCAACTGACATCACTCTGCCAATCAGCCTGAGTCCTTGGAAGCAAGAAGAAGCCTAGATACACCATCAGATTTTTTTTTGGTGTGTTTCCCTTCATGGAGTTCCAACAAATGCAGCAAGGTAAGGCAAACCAATAGATCCATGTTGTTAGCAAAGAATCTAACATCTCATGTCCTTTCACGTGCTTGCTTTAGCAGAACATCCTTTCTCTTGTGTCTGCTTCAGCTCAATGTTCCTTCACATACTTGTCCAGAAAAATCACCATACAACACAACTAATTTTCCAAAGAATCCTTAAGTTTCCACTTCATATATGTGTATAAAATCAACAGCTATAGATATAGAAGTTTAACAAACAAAAAGGCCCAAGTGAGGATATTTCAATCCTACTTAGAATGTGGTAGAAAATAATCACAGGAGGCAGGGGGGAGGGAACTCCCAGAGACTGAACCACCAAGTAGGAGGCTCAGTCTGAAGGTCCTGGCACATATATAGCAGAGGACTGCCGGTTCTGGCCTCATGTGAGAGGATATGCTTAATCCTAGAGAGACTTGAGTCCCCTGGGAAGGTAGAGGTTTGTTGTGGGTGGATCACTCTCTCAGAGCAAGTAGAAGGAGGAATGGGATGAGGGACTGTGGGACGGAGGGAAGCAAAGCCTGTAATGTGAGTTAAAATAAAAGAATTGGAATGACCTCTTGGTGGAATTTTTGTTCTGTACATTTTATTATTATTATTATTATTATTATTATTGTTATTATTATTATTATTATTATTAGTAGTAGTAGTAGTAGTGTTTTTGCTGTTGTTATTATATGCTGTGGAAATATCATTATTAGTCTAGTCTATTCTGTGTGCTTCATGTACCTTGATAGGCACCCCTTTTCTATGTTAAGACAATTTCCTTCAGTGATTCTGTTCAACATATTTTCTGTGTCTTTGAGCCTCTTTCTCTATTCCTATTTCTTGAATATTTGGCTTTTTTCATAATGTCTTAGATTTCTTTGGTATTTTGTCCATGTTTTTTTTTTTTTTTTTTTAGACATCATTTTCTTTGACTAGGATATTCATTTTTTTCTAACTTGCTTCAATGACTAATTTTCTTCCATTTCTTGTAAGCTACTGATAAAGTTTGGCAATGAGGTTCCTATTCCAGTTTCTAAAATTTTCATTTCTAGATTTTTGTCAGTTTAGATTTTATTTGTTTACTCTAAATCTACTTTCAGACACTGGAATATTTTTTTTTCATTTCCTTCCACTGTTGATTTATAATATAATTTTCTCTAATGGGTTTAATCCATTTCCTTTCTTAAATCTCTAAGGTATTCACAAAGCCTATTTGATGGTCACTGTCCTATCCTTGGGGTATGTGGCATTTCTCAGGGCCTATTGTATCAGGTTTGTTTTGCTCTAGTGCAAACATATTGTCCTGGCTATTGATTCTGTTTTTATACTTGCTTGTATGGTTTTAGGATATTGAAATCCTAGATACAGATATCTGTTCTTGTCTTTATTGGGTGGGTGATTTGTTCCTTAGTTCCTGTTGCTTTCTATGGTTATTAGAACAGTGTGTGGACTGTATGTTTCCTGGTAGGGTATACTTTTAAATAGTTCCTGTTTTGGCCTCTGGCAGTTCTGGATAGAATGAATGGGGAGCTGATCCTTCAGAATGGGAGTGAGCTATAAGGGAGACTTGGTGAGAGCATTCACAGGAGGGAGGCAAGTAATATATTCCACCATAATCTGTTTAGTCTCCTGCAAATAGCACCTGTATGATATAGAGCTCAAAACAAGTAATCTGCTACAATGCTGGGGATGAATTGGGGGATTATATTTGGAGGAGTGAGCTAGAGTAGAGATATGAAGCTTTACTGTCCATTTGCTGGTTTCATTCTCTGGTGGGTGCCATATGAATGTTTGCTGTGGTTGAAAGCTGACACAAAAGGATGAGTAGGGAGAAATATCACACGAAAGTCATTACAGATGGAGAAGGAAAATGAGGCTGTAGAAGGTGGTGTGCTATAGAGCTGATGATGAGACTGTGTGACAGTATTTTGAGAAAAGCACAGAGACTGATTATCTCAATATTGTAAACTTGCTTCTCTGCCGTACTTGCTTTTCCAGCAGGCTGCTGGAGGTGCTATGCAGGGATTATCCATTGTAGTTGGTAGCTAAATCAGGACTGAGTAGGGAGAAAGGTTATAGGAGAGCTGATGCTTTGATCTAAAACTGGTGGATCATATAAAGAAGTATATATATTACATATCTTATGTATTTTTCATACAGGTTTTACCTTTTTAATATGATAATGGTTTTTCAGCTAGATAATAATCATTGGAACCAGGAGAAGAGAGGAATGGGAGGACACATTTAGTACAGAGTTGGAGAGGAGATTAGTAGGTGGTATTTGGAGATGTGGTGAAATACCAGAATATCTTCAAAAAACTCTTTCTAATATTTTCCTTTCACATATGTTTCTGTGCCAGTATTTCTTTCTAAATAAGTAAAGAACTTTTCTTGGTTTGTCATTGGATATATATTTTCTTGTCATGAACATTGAATCTGAAGGTTATGGTAAGTCTTCAAAACCAGTAGCATGAATAACCTTTATTTCATTGTTCAGTTTCTTCTAAGGACAAACATGTCATAAAAATTGTTTCTACAAATCAAATTTAAAAGTACTCAAGTGTTAATGTGGATTGTAAAAGTGTCATGCTTTGGTAGTGCTTAAGTAGGGAATGACCATTATTGTATTAAAGTGATAAAGTCTATGTGATAAAATGCATAAAGCGTGTAATATCTATGTTTTATTGTGTGAACCAGGAGATTTGGATTAAAATTATTACATCACACTGTATCTTCATAAGATAAAAAAGATTTTTTTAAAATTTTGAACATTTTCAAGTGTTTATCTTTTCTAAATTATATTTAATAAGTCAGTGAGGGTATCCAGTACCCATATGGTGCTTTAAAACCAACCATAAATCCAATTACTGGGTATGGGACCCTCTTTTCTGACTTCTCTGTGCAGAAGCACTCACAATAGGCATACATGAAAGTTAAATTCAAATATACATACATGCATACATACATACATACATACATACATATGTGCATGTGTATGTGTACATAAATTATATGTGTGTGTTTGCATTTCTTAAGAAAATCAAAAATTATCAGAGGTATAATAGTTTGGTGTGTGACATATTTAGACAATCATCAACATGACTCTTTTATATTTATTTATATCTTTTATATCTAGTTTAATAGAGCTTTCAAAGGCTTTTGGTAAAAGAGTACCCTTGAGGAATACAATGCCATCATATTTGAACTTCTTTAAATTAACATATTTATGGTACATCTTGGTTGACAACTTGGAAACACCTGGAGTCAACTAACTCCCCCAAAATCGGCATATGTATAAGATAATCCTTTAACTAAATCAGGGCCACACCTTTTATAGAAGCCATGTTAAAAGTCTGTGGAAGAAGGAAAAAAAAACTTTAGATTTTTAGCTAATTGCAATCATTCTCAATGGCGAGCTCATCTCTCCTGATGCTTAAATAATTTCTCCATTTAAACCTATTTCTACAGGATCCAACACAGATTGAAGATCAGCAGCTCTCTAGGAATCCTCTAACACTAAGGCATTACATGGAGTCTGCTCAGATATCCAGTCTCATGTTCTGAGCCACTACCAGATTCATGGCCTTTCCATTAGGGTATAGTCATTGGGAAACTACATAGCACAGCCTGTAAGCCTCTCTAATAATAAATTTTTAACAGACCTGATTCTGTCACACACATACACACACACACACACACACACACACACACACACATATGTATATATATATATATATATATATATATATATATAATTAAAGATAGATTAATTGTGCAATATTATATGTTATATGCCACAGTTATCATGAAAGGATTTCTTATTCAATGGTCCTTCTGTAAAAATAACATTTAAAATATAATTTTGTTAAATATATTTTTATAATGTGGAGAAATAGCAAGTTTTACTTTCCTTTTTCCTGTGGGAAAACTGAAAATTGTATTGAACATAAAATATATATCAGGTATTCAGAGTAGGCTGTCATGATGAACATAGTACCTTCACATGATTATTTTTTAAAAATATATAACCCCCTCAAATATGCTATTAATTCTATAGGAAACAGTGTAATTACCATAAGAATATAATAAAATTATGATTAAAAATTTTCAAATTTGACTAAAATTATATTATTTTATTTAACTGGAGTGAATTAGGTTGTATTTTGTGTATATGATAAGCAATTATCCATTTGTTAATTTTTTGTACGAGTGCTCTAAGAATATTACATTGTACATGTGATTATTTTCATTCTCTCTCTCTAAACTCATTCCGGATCCACTCACTTCCTAAGATGTCTAAGATTTTTCCAGTTTATATTTTGAACCTAATCAAACAGTTTCTGTTTCACATAGACTCTTGAATAGGTTATAATTGATTAGAGCAATATAGTTTTACCAGAGCCACCAACTGAAAGCAAACTAACCTTCTTTATTTCAGCTATGGCTGGGTCTAAAATACAGCCTTCCTCCTCATCCTGTCATTTCATTGGTGTTTGTTCTGCCTTAAGATTGCACAGGTTTTACATATTATCTTGTAACTTCTATGAGTTCATAATGCAAGTGTCTAGATGTTACTAGTCAATGCTGTTTTCCTTGTACATATTCACTATGTTTAACTCTTCAATTTTTCTAATGTATTTTTTGCAATAATTCCTGGGCCATGGTAGGAGGAACTGTGAAATGGATTTCATTTTTCTTTCTTTTTTTTCTTTTTTTCCTTTTTTTTCTTTTTTTAATTTATTTTTTTATTTAATTTTTATTTTCTATATTCTATGTTTACATTCCAAAGGCTTTCCCCTTTCCCAGTTCCTCCCCACCAATGGCCCATAATTCCTCTCCCCCCCCCAGCTATTCCCAAATCATTCCCCCCCCCCACGATTTCTCTGTTCTGGGCCTACAAAACTGGATCCAATCTTTACAGGCCCAGGGTCCTCTCCTTTCTTCTTGGGAGTCATTTGACTTGCTAATTGTGCCTTGAGCATTTAGGGCTTCGGGGCTCATTAATATCCACTTATCAGTGATTGCATTTCATGTGTATTCTTTTGTGATTGGGTTAGCTCACTTAGGATGATATTTTCCAGATCTAACCATTTACCTACAAATTGCATGAGTTCATTATCTTTAATTGCTGAATAGTACTCCATTGTATAAATATACCACATTTTCTGTATCCATTCCTCCTTTGAGGGATATCTGGGCTCCTTCCAATTTCTGGCTATTATAAACAAGGCTGCTACAAACATAGTGGAGCATGTGTTTTTATTGTATGCAGGGAAATCCTCTGGGTATATGCCCAGGAGTGGTATGCCAGGGTCCTCTGGAAGTGACATGCCCAATTGTCTGAGGAACTGCCACACTGATTTCCAGAGCGGTGTTACCATTTTGCAATCCCACCAACAGTGGAGGAGTGTTCCTCTTTCTCCACATCCTTGCCAGCACTTGTTGTCTCTTGAGTTTTTAATCTTAGCCATTCTGACTTGTGTGAGGTGGAATCTCAGGGTTGTTTTGATTTGCATTTCCCTGATGAACAAATGATGTTGAACATCTCTTACGGTGTTTCTCAGCCATCCGAATTTCTTCTGGTGAAAATTCTTTGTTTAGCTCTGTACCCCATTTTTTGATAGGGTTATTTCGTTCTTTGGGGTCTAACTTCTTGAGTTCTTTGTATATATTGGATATTAGCCCTCTGTCGGATGTGGGATTGGTAAAGATCATTTCCCACTTTGTTGGTTGCCGTTTTGTCCTTCTGACAGTTTCCTTTGCCTTATAGAAAATTTGTAATTTTATGAGGTCCCATTTTTCAATTCTTGATCTTAGAGCATAAGCTTTTGGTGTTCTGTTCAGGAATTTTCCCCCTGTGCCCATGTTCTCGAGGGTCTTCCCAAGTTTCTTTTCTAATAGTTTCAGTGTGTCTGGTTTTATGTGGAGGTCCTTGATCCACTTGGAGTTGATCTTAGTACAAGGAGATAAGAGTGGGTAAATTCGCACTCTTCTGCATGTTGACCTCCAGTTGAACCAGCACCATTTGTTGAAAAGGCTATCTTTTTTCCACTGGATGGCTGTGGCTCCTTTATCAAAGATCAAGTGACCATAATTCTGTGGGTTCATTTCTGGGTCTTCAATCCTATTCCATTGATCTACCTGCCTGTTGCTGTACAAATACCATGCAGTTTTAGACATAATCGCTCTGTAGTACTGCTTGAGGTCAGAGATATTGATTCCCCCAGAAGTCCTTTTATTGTTGAAAATAGTTTTAGCTATCCTGGGATTTTTGTTGCTCCAGATGAATTTGAGCATTGCTCTTTCTAGATCTATGAAGAATTGTGTTGGGATTTTGATGGGGATTGCATTGAATCTGTAGATTGCTTTTTGCAAGATGGCCATTTTTACTATATTGATCCTGCCAATCAAGGAGCAAGAAATATTTTTCCATTTTCTGAGGTCTTCTTCGATTTCTTTTTTCAAGGACTTGAAGTTCCTGTCATACAGATCTTTTGTTGTTTGGTTAGAGTTACACCAAGGTACTTTATGTTTTTTGTGGCTATTGTGACGGGTGTTATTTCCCTAACTTCTTTCTCAGCCTGCTTGTCCTTTGAGTACAAGAAGGCTACTGATTTGCTTGAGTTAATTTTATAACCTGCCACTTTGCTGAAGTTGTTTATCAGCTGTAGAAGTTCTCTGGTGGAGTTTTTTGGATCACTTAAGTAGACTATAATATGGTCTACAAATAATGATACTTTGACTTCTTCCTTTCCAATTTGTATCCCTATGACTTCCTTATGTTGTCTAATTGCTCTAGCTAGAACTTCAAGTACTATATTGAAAAGATATGGAGAGAGAGAGTAGCCTTGTCTAGTCCCTGATTTTAGTGGGATTGCTTCAAGTTTCTCTCCATTTATTTTGATGTTGGCTACTGGTTTGCTGTAGATTGCTTTTACTATGTTTATGTATGGGCCTTGAATTCCTGCTCTTTCTAAGAGTTTTAGCATGAAAGGATGCTGAATTTTGTCGAATGCTTTTTCAGCATTTAATGAGATGACCATGTGTTTTTTTTTTTTGTTTTGTTTTTTTGTTTTTAGTTTGTTTATGTAGTGGATTACATTGATTGATTTCTCTATATTGAACCTTCCCTGCATCCCTGGGATGAAGCCTACTTGAGCATGGTGAATGATCATTTTGATATGCTCTTGGATTCGGTTGGCAAGAATTTTATTTAGTATTTTTGCATCAATATTCATAAGAGAAATTGGCCTGTAGTTCTCTTTCTTTGTTGGATCTTTTCGTGGTTTAGGTATCAGCGTAATTGTGGTTTCAAAGAATGAGTTGGGCAGTGTCCCTTCTGTCTCTATTTTGTGGAATAGTTTGAAGAGTATTGGTGTTAAGTCTTCTTTGAAGGTCTGGTAGAATTCTGCACTAAAACCATCTGGTCCCGTACTTTTTTTTGGTTGGGAGGCTTTCTATATCCCCTTCTATTTCTTTAGGGGTTATGGGACTGTTTAGCTGATCTACTTGAGGCTGATTTAATTTTGGTATTTGGTATCTGTCTAGGAAATTGTCCATTTCCTCCAGATTCTCCAGTTGTTTTGAGTATAGGCCTTTGTAGTAGGATCTGATGATCTTTTGAATTTCCTCTGTTTCTGTTGTTATATCCCCCTTTTCATTTCCAATTTTGTTAATTTGGATACTCTCTCTGTGCCCTTTGGTTCGTCTAGCTAAGGGTTTATCTATCTTGTTGATTTTCTCGAAGAACCAGCTCTTGGTTTTGTTGATTCTTTGTATGGTTCTCTTTGTTTCTACTTGATTGATTTCAGCCCTTATTTTGATGATTTCCTCTCTTCTACTCCTCCTGGGTGAATTAGCTTCTTTTTGTTCCAGGGCCTTCAGGTGTGCTGTTAAGTTTCTAGTGTATGCTCTCTCCAGTTTCTTTTTGGAGGCACTCTGGGCTATGAGTTTTCCTCTTAGCATTGCTTTCATTGTTTCCCAAAGATTTGGTTAGGTTGTACCTTCATTTTCATTGAAGTCTAAAAAGTCTTTGATTTCTTTCTTTATTTCTTCCTTGACCAAGGTGTCATTCAGAAGAGTATTGTTCAGTTTCCATGTGTATGTGGGCTTTCTGTTGTTCTTCTTGCTATTGAAGACCACTTTTACTCCATAGTGATCCGATAGGAGACATGGGATTAGTTTGGTCTTCTTGTATTTGTTGAGGTCTGTCTTGTGACCAATTATATGATCAATTTTGAGAAGGTACCGTGCGGTGCTGAGAAAAAGTTATACTCTTTTGCTTTAGGATGGAATGTTCTATATATATCTGTTAAATCCAATTGTTCCAAAGCTTCAGTTAGTTTCACTGTGTCCCTGTTTAGTTTCTGCTTTCCTGATCGATCCATTGAGGAAAGTGGAGTGTTGACGTCACCTCCAATTATTGTGTTAGGTGCAATGTGTACTTTAAGCTTTAGTAAAGTTTCTTTTACGAATGAGGTTGCCCGTACATTTGGGGCATAGATGTTCAGTATTGAGAATTCTTCTTGGTGGATTTTCCCTTTGACAAGCAAGAAGTGACATTCTGAGACTCTTTTGATGACTTTAGGTTGAAAGTCAATTTTATCTGATATTAGAATGGCTACTCCGGCTTGTTTCCTTAGACCATTTGCTTGTAAAACTGTCTTCCAGCCTTACTCTAAGGTGGTGTTTGTCTTTGACCCTGAGATGTGTTTCCTGTAAGCAGCTAAATGCAGGGTCCTGTTTCTGTATTCAGTCTGTTAGTCTGTGTCTTTTTTGGGGGGGAATTGAGTCCATTGATATCAAGAGATATTAAGGAATAGTAATTATTACTTCCTGACATTTTGGGCGTTGTTGTTATTATTATTATTATTATTATTATTATTATTATTTGTATTTGAGTGGTTCTCTTCTTTTGGGTTGGATAAGATGGGGTTTCTATCTTGTTTCTTCTGGGGTGTCGTTTCCCCCCTTGTGTTGGTATTTTTCCCCTATTATTCTTTGTAGGGCTGGGTTTGTAGATAAGTATTGTGCAAATTTGGTTTTGTTGTGGAATACCTTGGTTTCCCCATCTATGGCAATTGAGAGTTTTGCTGGGTATAGTAGTTTTGGCTGAAGTTTGTGTTCTCTTAGGGTCTGCATGAGGTCTGCCCAGGATTTTCTAGCTTTCATGATCTCAGGTGAGAAGTCTGGTGTAATTCTAATAGGTCTTCCTTTATATGTTACTTGTCCTTTTTCTCTTACTGCCTTTAATATTCTTTCTTTGTTTAGTACATTTGGGGTTTTGATTATTATGTGACAGGAAGTATTTCTGTTCTGGTCCAGTCTATTTGGGGTTCTATAGGCTCCTTGCATATTCATGGGCATCTCTCTCTTTAGGTTGGGGAAGTTTTCTTCCATAATTTTGTAGAAGATATTTGTTGGCCCTTTAAGTTGTAGATCTTCATTCTCCTCTATCCCTATAATCAATCCTTAGGTTTGGTCTTCTCATTGTGTCCTGGATTTCCTGGATGTTTTGGGTTACCAGCTTTTTGCATTTTGCATTTTCTTTAATTGTTGAATCCATGGTTCCTACAGTATCTTGAGCATCTGAGATTCTGTCTTCTATCTCTTGTATTCTATTGTTGATATTTGCATCTATGACTCCTGATTTCTTCCCAAGGTTTTCTATCTCCAACGTTGTCTCCCTTTGCGATTTCTTAGTTGTTTCTACTTCTGTTTTTAGATTCTGTATGGTTTTGCTCAGATATTTCAATTGCTTGTTTGTGTTTTCCTGTAATTCTTTAAGGGATTTTTGTGTTTCCTCTTTTATGACTTCTACTTATTGACCCGTGTTCTCTTGTATTTCTTTAAGTGATTTTTGTTTCTCCCCCTTATTGGGATTCATTTTTGCTCTATATTCTCCTGGAATTTTTTAAGTGATTTTTGTGTTTGCCTTGTATGAGCTTCTAGCTTTTGATCTATTTTCTCCTCTATTACTTTAAGAAATTTATCTAAGTGATCCTCTATCAGCATCTTTACCAGTGATTTTTAGATCTGAGTATTGTTTTTCTGGTGTGTTGAGATATCCGAGATTTAATTGTGTCTGCCTTGTAAGGGCTTCTAGCTTTTGATCTATTTTCTCATGTATTACTTTAAGAGATTTATCTAAGTGTTCCTCTATCAGTATCCTGACTAGTGATTTTTAGATCAGAGTCTTGTTTTTCTGGTGTTTCTGGGTATCCAAGATTTATTGCTGTTGGGGAACTGGGTTCGGATGCTGCCATACTGCCTTGATTTCTGTTAGTAACGATCTTATGTTTGCCTTTTGCCATCTGGTTAACTCTGGTGTTAGTTGGTCCTGTAGTTACTAGCTGGTGCTTGACCCTCCTGTGGGCTTGTAAGGCTATTTCCCCATGAGTGGGACACCTGAACCATTGCCCTGCAGGGCTCCTGCTCACAGATTGCTGACAGGTGGCCTGAGTCCCCTGAGGTCTTAAACTCAGGATATCCCAGGTACTTGGTTCTGCCTGTTGGGCAGCTGCTCTGCACTGCTCCTGCTCAGGGTTTGCTGTCTGGTGTCCTGATTCCCCAGAGGTCTTAAAGTTGGGATATCTCAGTTATCTGGTTCTGCCTGCTGTTCCTAAGCTGCTGGGAAGCTGGCTGAGGCTGGCTCCCCCGCCACTGGCTGGATGGGAAGCAGCTGGCAAGATGGCGCTGACTGCAAGGAGTTTGGGGTCTGCCCTGTGAGCGCAGAGCACAGGCTGGGCCGGTGTCACCCAAACCGCTACTCTATGCGCAGCTCCCACTCCAGGCCTGAATCTTAACTCCGGATATCTCGGGTACCTGGTTCCGCAGGCTGGGTCTGAGCACCTGGAAAGCTGGCTGGTGCTGGCACCCTGCCTCAGGCTGGATGGGAAGCAGCTGGCCGGAATTCATTTTTCTCAAGCTTAATAATGCACAATTTATTGATATATAAGATATATTTTATATATTTTCCATTTACATGTAGGCAATTTAGAAGTTTCTTCCACAGATTAAAGTAAAAACAAACAAAATAATGTTGAACATTCTGGTTCTTTTCTCAGTACTTTGTATAATTGTTAACGTCTGAGTTTTTTATACTACAAATGGAAGACTCTGTGGATAAAGAAGTTTGAGAAATATATGTAAGTTTTAGAATCTCCCCAAAACATGTATTCTGTTTAGGACCATTTTCTTTTACCCCACAGAGAATTCTTTAAGTCCATTGAAAATGATCTAGGTTATATTGGTGATGTTCATGCTACTATAGCACTTGTGAGCATGTATTCCTGGACCATTCATTATTGAATCTCTTTAGTTTCATAGCTATGTAAGATTAACGATTGCATTTCTCCTCTCATACGCTGCATAGCTCATTCCATAACTATGGAAACCTTCCAGTACAGATGACTTTTATCAATCAATACAGGCTAGATTTACCCACATGCTCTGACTCATGTATATGGTGTCTTCAACATTAGGGAATTCAAGATGATCAAGTTCTGGGGTAATTAAGAGCATTGGAAATACCCGATAATGTAATCATGTAAACTCCCTGGTAGGATCATTTGATTGAAACTTTCTTTTCTAATTTTAAATGAATGAAATCAATGCATATGGTAATATTTTTCTATTAAAATAAACTAACTTCAAGAGCTTCAATTAAACAATAAATTGAAATGAGCCACAAAATTCCAGATTCATGTATTTTTGCAAAACAATTGAAAATTAATTAATTATTATCCAATTAGCACAAGCCCTTGGTTAACAAAATTACATAATTACATTGCTGATCTTATAAAAAAATACAATTACTGGGAATATTTAATTAAAATATATGCATGTATGCCATTCAGTATTTATAGCGTGTGTACACATAACTAGGAAAATATTTGCTTTCTGTTCTAAAGGCTGAATTAGTCATACAGTATAGCTCAATGCTAATTAAGTAAAATTAGGAATGTAGATTTTCAATTAAGATTTGTTAGTATGATCAAATTAAAATATGAGAAAAAATTTTAGCAAGAAAATTTTATATGTAACCATCTGGATATTACTTTTCAGTTAAAATGTATAAATTATATATTAACAGAAAAAATACACTTCAAAATATGTATTTTTTGATTCTTAGGATTTATTTTCAACTTCCCATAAATGAGAGTCACCTTGGAAGAGGAAACTTCCACTAAAGAACTGCACCAATTCCATTCACCTATGAACATGCTTTTGAGAAATTATTTTGACTGATGATTAGATTACAGAATAGACAAACCACTATGAGAATAATGTCTCTGTGTCAGTTGGCATGGAGTGTAATAGAAAATTAACTGAGCAAACCAGTGAGAGAGCCAGTAATGAGAATTTTTTCAAGGTTTAGTTCTTAATTTAGTCTTTTCTCTAAATTCTTTCACTTATGGATGCTGACTCAGAAAGGTAAGATGAAATAAACCCTATCTTCCACAAATTGCATTTGATCACATTTTTTGCCTCAAGAACAGAAATCAAATTGTAATAAACCCTTTTTTTGAAAAGCATGTGCAAATAAGTGTGTTTATTTAACAAATTTTGAAATAGAAATTCAGTATTTATTGGCTGAAAAATGTAAAATTGCCTTGTTTTATATCATAAAGATATGAATTTGAAGAGAAACATTAAAGATAATAAATTTAAACTTTCAATTTAATAAAATTTATTCGTTAAAAATTGTGTACATGTATAGAATACATTCCAGTTAGTCATAATTTACCAAATCAGTAGTAAGTTCCTCCTTGGGGCATGTTACTTCTTCAACAATAGATTTTTGACCAGGCTTACAGTTATTGGGCATGAATTTCCTTCTCCTGATTGGATTTTTCAATGGAGAATATGTCAGAAGGTCTTTTTTTTCTTGTTTTTTATTGTATATATTCTATATTTACAATTCATTTCCCTTTTTCTGGTTCCCCACCCCCAAAGGTCCCACATGTCCTTTTCCCTCCCCCTGCTCCCGCATCCACCCCCTCCCACTTTACTGTTCTTGTACTCTCCCACAATGATGTTTTGGTCCATTCTAGCACCAGTGTCCACTCCTTTCTTCTTGTGAGACATCACTTGATATGTGATTTGTGTCTTTGGTGTTCCAAGCTTCTAGGCTAATATCCACTTATCAGTGACTGTATACCATGGGTATTCTGTTGAGACTGGGTCACCTCACTTAGTATGACGTTCTCCAGCTCCATCCATTTCTCTAAGAATTTCATGAATTCATTGTTTCTAATGGCTGAATAGTACTCCATTGTGTATATATACCACATTTTTTGTATCCATTCCTCTGTTGAGGGACATCTGGGTTCTTTCCAGCTTCTGGCTATTATATATAAGGCTGCTATGAACATAGTGGAGCATGTATCCTTATTGCATGCTGGTGAATCTTCTGGGTATATTCCCAGGAGTAGTATGGCTGGGTCCTCCGGAAGTATCACACCCAGTTTTCTGAGGAACCGCCATACTGATTTCCAGAGTGGTTGTACCAGCTTGGATTCCCACCAGCAGTGGAAGAGTGTTCCTCTTTCTCCACATCCTCGCCAACACCTGATGTCTTCTGAGTTTTAATCTTAGCCATTCTGACTGGTGTGAGGTGAAATCTCAGGGTTGTTTTAATTTGCATTTCCCTAATGACTAGTGATGTTGAACATTTTTTAAGGTGTTTCTCAGCCATCTGAATTTCTTCAGGTGAAAAGTCTCTGTTTAGCTCTGTACCCCAATTTTGGATAGGGTTATTTGGTTTTCTGGGGTCTACCCTCTTGAGTTCTTTGTATACATTGGAGATTAGCCCTCTGTCGGATGTGGGGTTGGTGAAGATTTTTTCCCAATTTGTTGGTTGCCGATTTATCCTTTTGACAGTGTCTTTTGCCTTACAGAAACTTTGTAGTTTTATGAGGTCCCATTTGTCTATTCTTGTTCTTAGAGTATAAGCAATTGGTGTTCTGTTCAGGAATTTTTCCCCTGAGCTGATGTCTTCAAGGGTCTTCCCCAGTTTCTTTTCTATTAGTTTTAGTGTGTCTGGTTTTATGTGGAGATCCTTGATCCACTTGGAGTTGAGTTTAGTACAAGGAGATAAGAGTGGATCAATTCTCATTCTTCTGCATGTTGACCTCCAGTTGAGCCAACACCATCTGGTGAAAAGGCTATCTTTTTTCCACTGGATGTTTTCAGCTCCTTTGTCTAAGATCAATTGGCCATAGATGTGTGGGTTCAATTCTGGGTCTTTGATCCTATTCCATTGATCCGCTTCCCTGTCACTGAACCAATACCATGCAGTTTTTAATACCACTGCTCTGTAATATTGCTTGAGGTCTGGGATATTGATTCCCCCAGAAGTTCTTTTGCTGTTGATGATAGTTTTAGCTATCCTGGGTTTTTTGTTATTCCAGATGAATTTGAGAATTGCTCTTTCTAGCTCTATGAAGAACTGAGTTGGGATTTTGATGGGGATTGCATTGAATCTGTATATTGCTTTGGGCAAGATTGCCATTTTGACTATATTAGTCCTGTCAACCCACAAGCATGGAAGATTTTCCCATTTTCTGATGTCTTCTTCAATTTCCCTCTTCAGAGACCTGAAGTTTTTGTCGTATAAATCTTTCACATGTTTGGTTAGCGTCACTCCAAGATACTTTATATCATTTGTGGCTATTTTGGAGGGTGTCATTTCCCTAATTTCTTTCTCGGCCTGCTTATCCTTCGCGTATAGGAAGGCTACTGATTTACTTGAGTTGATTTTGTAGCCAGCCACTTTGCTGAAGTTGTTTATCAGTTGCAGGAGTTCTCTGGTGGAGGTTTTTGGGTCACTTAAGTAAACTATCATATTATCTGCAAATAGTGATAGTTTGACATCTTCCTTTCCGATTTGTATCCCTTTGACTTCCCTTTGTTGTCGAATTGTTCTAGCTAGTACCTCAAGTACTATATTGAAGAGATATGGCAAGAGGGGACAGCCTTGTCTAGTCCCTGATTTTAGAGGGATTGCTTCAAGTTTTTCTCCGTTTACCTTGATGTTGGCTACTGGTCTGCTGTATATTGCTGTTATGATGTTTAGATATGGGCCTTGAATTCCTGTTCTTTCTAGGACCTTTAGCATGAAAAGATGCTGAATTTTGTCAAATGCTTTTTCAGCATCCAATGAGATGACCATGTGGTTTTTTTCTTTGAGTTTGTTTATGTAGTGGATTACGTTGATGGATTTCCGTATATTGAACCATCCCTGCATCCCTGGGATGAAGCCAACTTGATCATGGTGAATGATCATTTTGATGTGTTCTTGGATTCGGTTGGCAAGTATTTTGTTTAGTATTTTTGCATCGATATTCATAAGAGAAATTGGCCTGTAGTTCTCTTTCTTAGTTGGATCTTTGTGTGGTTTTGGTATCAGGGTAATTGTGGCTTCATAGAATGAGTTGGGTAGTGTTCCTTCTGTTTCTATTTTATGGAATAATTTGAAGAGTATGGGTATCAGGACTTCTTTGAAGGTCTGATAGAATTCTGCACTAAAACTGTCTGGTCCTGTGCTCTTTTTGGTTGGAAGACTGTCTATGACCCCTTCTATTTCTTTGGGGGTTATGGGTCTGTTTAGATGATCTATTTGATCCTGGTTTAATTTTGGTATTTGGTAACTGTCGAGGAAATTGTCCATTTCCTCCAGATTCTCCAGTTGTGTTGAGTATAGGTTTTTGTAGTAGGCTCTGATGATTTTTTGAATTTCCTCAGTTTCTGTTGTTATATCTCCCTTTTCATTTCTAATTTTGTTAATTTGAATACTGTCTCTGTGCCCTTTAGTAAATCTGGCTAGGGGTTTATCTATCTTGTTGATCTTCTCAAAGAACCAGCTCCTGGTTTTGTTAATTCTTTGTATGGTTCTCTTTGTTTCAACTTGATTGATTTCAGCCCTGAGTTTGATGATTGCCTGTCTTCTACTCCTCTTGGGTGAAATTGCTTCTTTTTGTTCCAGAGCTTTCAAGTGCGCCATTAAGTTGCTAGTATATGCTCTCTCCTGTTTCTTTTTGGAGACACTCAGGGCTATGAGTTTTCCTCTAAGCACTGCTTTCATTGTGTCCCATATATTTGGGTATGTTGTGCCTTCATTTTCATTAAGTTCTAAGAATTCTTTGATTTCTTTCTTTATTTCTTCCTGGACTAAGGTATCATTGAGTAGAATATTGTTCAGCCTCCAAGTGTATGGGGATTTTCTGTTGTTTTTATTGCTATTGAAGAACACTCTTACTCCATGGTGATCTGATAAGAGGCATGGGATTAGTTCGATCTTTTTATATTTGTTGAGATTTGTCTTGTGTCCAATTATATGGTCGATTTTGGAGAAGGTACCATGAGGGGCTGAGAAAAAGGTATAGTATTTTGCTTTAGGGTGAAATGTTCTCTATATATATCTGTTAAATCCAATTGCTCCAAAGTTTCGATGAGTTTCTCTGTGCTGTTTAGTTTCTGTTTTCCTGGTCTGTCCACTGTAGATAGTGGAGTATTGAGGTCCCCCACAATCATTGTGTTAGGTGCAATGTGTGCTTTGAGCTTTAATAAGGTTTCTTTTACAAATGAGGGTGCCCTTACATTTGGAGCGTAGATGTTTAGAATTGTGAGTTCTTCTTGGTGGATTCTTCATTTGACTAGCAGGAAGTAACCTGCTGTGTCTCTTTTGATGACTTTGCGTGGAAAGTCAATTTTATCTGATATTAAAATGGCTACTCCAGCTTGCTTCCTGTGACCATTTGCTTGCAAAATTGTTTTCCATCCTTTTACTCTAAGGTAGTGTTTGTCTTTGAGTCTGAGGTGTGTTTCCTGTAAGCAGCAAAATGTAGGGTCCTGTTTCCATATCTAGTCTGTTAGTCTATGTCTTTTTATTGGGGAGTTGAGTCCATTGATGTTAAGAGATATTAAGGAATAGAGATTATTACTTCCTGACATTTTTGATGTTATTTTTGTTTTTGAGTAGTTATCTTACTTTGAGTTTGATGGAAGAAGTTTACTGTCTTGCTTTTTCTTGGGTGCCATTCCCTTCCTTGTGTTGGAGTTTTCCTCCTATTATCCTTTGTAGAGCTGGGTTAGTGGAAAGATATTGTGTAAATTTGGTCCTGTCATGGAATATTTTGAATTCTCCATCTATGTTGATTGAGAGTTTTGCTGGGTATAGTAGTCTTGGCTGACATTTGTTTTTTCTTAGGGTCTGCATGAGGTCTGCCCAGGATATTCTAGCTTTCATGGTTTCTGGAGAGAAGTCTGGTGTGATTCTGATAGGTCTTCCTTTATATGTTACTTGGCCCTTTCCTCTTACTGCCTTTAATATTCTTTCTTTGTTTAGTACATTTGGGGTTTTGATTATTATGTGACGGGAGGTGTTTCTTTTCTGGTCCAGTCTGTTTGGAATTCTGTAGGCTTCTTGTATATTTATGGGCATCTCTCTCTTTAAGTTAGGAAAGTTTTCTTCCATAATTTTGTTAAAGATATTTGCTGGCCCTTTAAGTTGTAGATCTTCACTCTCATCTATCTCTATAATCCTTAGGTTTGGTCTTTTCATTGTGTCCTGGATTTTCTGGATGTTTTGGGTTACAAGCCTTTTGGATTTTGTGTTTTCTTTGACTGTGGAGTCAATGGTTACTATGTTATCTTCAGCATCAGAGATTCTTATTTCTATCTCTTGTATTCTGTTGTTTATGTTTGCATCTATGACCCCTGATTTCTTCCCGAGGTTTTCTATCTCCAAGGTTGCCTCCTTTTGTGATTTCTTAGTTGTTTCTACCTCTGTGTTCAGATCTTGGATGGTTTTGCTCAGTTCCATCATTTGTTTGTGTTTTCATGTAATTCTTTAATATATTTTTGTGCTCCCTCTTTCATGACTTCTGCCTGTTGTTTCAAGTTCTCCTGCATTTCTTTAACTGATTTTCTCATTTCCTCTTTATTGGTTTCTGTCTGATGGCCCATATTCTCCTGGAGTTCTTTAAGTGTTTTTTGTGTTTGGATTGTAAGAGCTTCTACCCTATTGATGTTCCCCTGCATTTCTTTAAGAGATTTGTTTATGTCTTTTTGTGTTCCTCTAGGAGCATCATGACCTGTGCTTTTATATCTAACTCTTGTTTTTCTGGTGTGCTGGGGTATCCTGGACTTGCTGTGGTTGGCGAATTGGGTTCAGATGGTGCCATATTTCCTTGATTTCTGTTAATAACGTTCCTACGTTTGCCTTTTGCCATCTCTTTATCTCTGGCGTTAGTTGGTCTTATTGTAGATGGCGCCCTGCTGAAAGCACAGCATGCCTGTCCCCAGGAGACAGATCCCTTCTGGGAGCTTGTCTGTGCTGGACTATGTTCGCTCTGAGTCCAGGCCCCTGACTCCAGCTGCTAGAGTTCAGAGCTGTGCCCCGAGGTGGCAAGGTGGCCCCTCACTGCATGTCAGCTCAGAGAGCTGGTTCTGCCCAAGGTAGTCTGCACCCTGGTAGTCTGCACCCGCAGCTGAGCTTTCTGTGCCCGGATCTCCTGTTAGCTAAGCTAAGCTATAACTCTGGCCACGCACCTGATTCCAGCCGCTCACTGCATCCAGTGTGTCCGCTGTTTGCGCGCGGGGGATCTGGGGCAAGATGGCTGCCCCAGCTGAAGGCACAGCGTGACCTTGGTTGAGCTGCTGGTTCCCGGCTCTGCTGATCCCTTCTGGCTGCGTTGTCTGTGCTGGACTATGCTCGCTCTGAGTCCAGGCCCCTGACTCCAGCTTCTAGAGTTCCGAGCTGTGCCCCAAGGTGGCCAGGTGGCCCCTCGCTGCTAGTCTGCTCAGAGAGCTGGTCGCGGCCAGTAGTCTGCACCCGCAGCTGAGCTTTCTGTGCAGGGATCTCCTGCAGAGCTAAGCTAAGCTATATCTCTGGCCATGCACCTGAATCCAGCTCATGTCAGAAGGTCTTAGACAAGTGTTTTACAAACTCTAAGAGAACACAGTTGACAAGCCAACTATTACAACCAATATTGCTGTCAATCAAACCAAAAAAATATGACTTACACTAGTACCTTCCTTCTCACAGCACAGATCTCTCATGGTCCAAACACTAATCAATCTACATACATACACCTAAAAAAAAAAAGCTGGAAAAGGAAATAGGGAGTTTATATGTCTTTTGAGTAATGCAGTGATAATTAGATTAGGAACCTAATTCACATAAAAATTGATATACAAGTTATGAATTAGGTTGTATTGTCTAACTCAATGGTATAGCACTTGCCAAAGATGAAGAAAAAACTCTAAGACTCTAAGTTCAATTGAAGCTATCACATTCATAAAAAATAATGTTGGAAATATATTTATTATATAATTATGTTTGTCATGAAATATTAATTCACAATATGTGTAATGTACATGCTTATATTTAAGTAATATAATTGAAAATTCAATGTCACATTTTATTACAACAGTATATATTTAATTTTGTATCTAGTATTCTGCTTTTCCTCATTTTTTACTTGTCTACATTCTGCATAGAGTAACTATCACTCAGACTTCACTTATGAAATCAACTACTTCAGATTCTATATGGGTGATATCATGTGTCATGGGTGACATTTAGTTCTTTGTGCCTAACTCATTTTTCTTAACATAATTATCCTCCTTGCTACAAATCTTATAATTTAATACTTTTTATTAACAATGAAAATAGTATTATGTGAATTAACCAATTATCATTACTTCTTAGTTGATGAACACAATCATTCTATTTTATTGAAAATGCAAATAGGGCCACAAAAATCCTGCCCAATTTTTTTTGTGTATGTTTTGATTTTTTTAGTTGTTTGGTTGGTTTTTTCTTGTTTGTTTTATTTTATTTCATTTTTTCATAGTAAGAAGAAGATATTACTACATTGCACAAACTGACTTGAAATGACTAATAGCCCTTGGCTAACCTTGAACTCAAGGTCTTTGCCTCAGTTACCTGAATAGTGTGATCATAGATTCTGTTACTCAGTATTCTTAAAACAGACCTCGTCCATATTCTTTATTGGTTCTGATTATAATCGGATAGAACATGCTTAATGTTAGTTGTTGAAATTTTTGTGAATCTTTTTCTTGTACTTCTAATTATTTCTATATCTTTTATTAAAAATCTTGTCACTGTCAATGTTATTATTATCCTTATCTGCAAATTGTTGTTTTGCTCTAATAGTGTATGACTGTGATTTAAGAAGTTAACAAGAGTTGAAGACATTGACAAAGACTAAGTATTTTTCATAATTTCTGGAAACCATTAAATTGCAAGTACTTTAACTTAGGAGTGTTTTCATTTAGCATTTTAAAACAAGATGCTGTACAAAAATCACATACAAACTCTTGCAGGTGGTGTACCAAGTGTTCATAAATTTCAGAAGTAATTTCTTACAACTCCATTTTAATGTAGAATCACAGTTTCTTGACATCTCTTAAACTGATTTGCATAGATTCCTCATTCCTTAACTATAAAAATGCATCCCACTGAGGCTTCAGATTTGCATGTATTGAAGAACTTATTTGGAGAACACTTATAGATGTTCTGTTCTGAGATTACCAAGCAACCACGAAAGCAGATGAAGATCTTTGCAAAATAAAAGTGGATAGATAGCATGCTCCCTCTGAAAAAAATATGTGACTTAGAAATTTGATGTCTATATATACTTGACATTGAGATGGACTTCACAATATGCTACTGTATCATTCCTTAATAATGTACATTTTAAAATTTAGTCATATTGGGCTCCTGTCAAAGATTTCAAAGGCCATCTTTGACATCATACAGTAAACTGAGGTAGGCAGCCAGGTGTAGTATCTGTGATTTGGGTGCAGGGCTGTTAGCAAACAATAGATTCTGCTGCTGGTGGCAGTCAGCAATTAGAGTAAGCATTGAGCAGACTTTTCTCTGAGGGAACATTGAGGATTCATTCTCTGCTGGATTCATTGTCGCTAGTATTTTGGGGACAGCAAGAAGGAATAAACTCTACCAGCTTTTTCTGGGCAAGCAAGAAAGGAAAGAGGAAAAAATTTCACACACACACACACACACACACACTCACTGAGTGAATGAAACAAAAGTGGGCTCTTAATAACTTTATAAATACAAGTACATACATACATACATACATACATACATACAAACACAGACAGCTACATATACATTCACACATTGAATGAGCAAAGCTGGCTTCAAAAATTCACAAAAATACATATATACATATATATGTATATACATATATACCCAGCTGGTATATAGAGCACGTTCCAATACCACTTTAGTTTTCCTTCAATAGCTTATATATCCCAGCTGAATTTTTTGATAAGTATAGAATTAAAATGTAATCATGTACTTTTTTCCTTCTGTTGAATGACTATGAAAAATAAGTATGTTCCTTAATCTCTTTACAAGAAAACAACATTACTTAGTATACATAAAGAAATAAATTATTCCCAAGAACCCATCTATATTTGTAACTAAGCAACTTGTTACAGATTAACAAAGTATGATCAAGCAAGGTAGAATTCTCAATCAGTTTGTCTTACTGGCAGGCAGCAATTTGTGTTTACAAAAGAAGGATTAATTATTTCATTATTTACCCCAAGTAGTAATCATATAAAAAATCTTAAAAGAATCAAAAATCTATAATTTTATGAAACTAATCCATCATTTCTATTTTAAATCCTCAGAATGCACTATTCATGAACACTTTTTATTGAATCATATCAGGAAGCTGAGAGCAAAAATGTGTATAGGAAATCAAATCATCGCCAGCCCAGACAGTGAGAATCATATCAGCCAGTGCTGCCATTGTTCTTATTCCCTGACATTAAAAAATATCCCTAGCTTCACTATTAAGAGTGTGTCTTCCTGAACTTCAATTTTTTCCCTAAGATTTTCTACATCAAAACTAATAGCACAAATATGTTGATCTAGCTTCATTAATAATTTTAATTTTCCAAATGTTGTCTAAGGATGATGGTCATTGCTGACAATGATTGAATCATTAATCTACTCCAGCAGCAATTCCTGCAATATATCATGCATTATTATTGTGCCAGAAATACTGCACAGTGATGGGTTGGAAGCTCCCTTAGAGTTTTCATTCAATTCTTAAATTAAGAGCAATGTGAATATAAAATGCAGTGCAAAACTCCACAACAGCATGGAAGTCCTCAGGACACATAGATCTCATGCCACACTTATTTGAGGCATACTCTAGTCTCAAGTACACCTATCCAAAGCTCTGCTAGTCAGTGGGCTGAATTCCATGACTTCTGAAGTCACTTGTTCCTCCTGCATTGTCCTTGGCTGACACATTTACCAGTAAAAGTATAAGAGCTGAATAGATTTAGGCAATTCAAATACATATTTCAATACATTTCTGGACTCACTCAAGATCAAGATTTAGCACTTGTGTGTGCTCCTTTTCATCACAGATGTGTTGTTCTGAGAGAACATCTTTTTCTTATGAACTAACATGCTGAAAGGGGCCTCTTTGTAAATTTAATAATCACATCCATCTGTGAGGATAGTTCAGTCATGGCCCAAAGGCCAATCTTTGAGAGCTATTCTGTAAGGCCCAGAGCACTTTTGTCAGTGTGTTTATGAAGAACAGCCACACAACCACTCTGTATTACATGTTCTATTCAGTATTAATACACTTCATAAACATTCAGAATTTTCATATAAGTTGCATTTTTCTAGTAAAGTCAACAAGGTATGAAGAAAGCAAAAGTGTTGAAAACACATGTAAGGTGGATTACACTGAGCTCTCAGTACATTGGTAACTTAAATGTATAAGCAACTAAGTATATTTTAAACTTGAAATAGATATAGTGAAATATACGGTCACCAAAAATTAAAATGAATCTCTATTTACTTAAATTTTTATTACACTAAAGTTCCTTAATTACTTAATTTTTCAACTGCCTTCTAAAAGGGCAGTTTTATGCAAATTACATAACTTATGGGAAAGTGCAATTACTAAAGACTATGAAATATCCATGTCTACACTGAGTATGGTGATGCATTCAGTGTTAATATATAAATAATGATCTACAGATATTTTACCACTTAATTTTACTAGTTAAATTAATACATTATTAGAATACTAGTTAAAAGTAACTAACATAACAGAGAAAAGTGTTTTTTAATTACATGATTAGTGAAATTTTTTAAACTTATTTGAACTGCATTGTAGTAAAAATATAGAAATCTAAATATTGTTTATAAAGTACTAAAAATTAGAGTTGGCATTTTTAAAAATCTGTGTATAGTAAAAACACACAAATAAATGATAAAATGATAAAATGCTATGAGCCTTGACCAGGTATAATAAAATTATCCTATCATGATTGAAAGCCTGCTGGAAGTTGTGAGTCTAAATCTGGATCTTTAAAGGTGAAGAGGCTGTTTAGTTGGAATTTTGAAGTGAACAAGGTAATATAATTTTGTATCTTCTAATTCTGGCCAATTTCAGACAAGAAAATATATATCTCTCTGTGTGGAAAATTTTTAATGTGATTTCTAATGATATGCTTGCTTCTGTAAAGGGGATACTATGTATTATGTCAGGGAATCTCATAGTACTCGTGGAAAAAGGAATGCATGGAGCCCAGGTCTGGCTAGGTATTTATCACCTTCTATTAATTCTGCTTGCTATATTATTAAATGAATACACTTTGTTTAATCAAGTACAACTTTTAATATATGTAAATAGTCATAGCACAAGAAAGACATTAATAATCATAAAAAGCTACAGTAACAATAAATTAATTTTCTAAATCATAATTTTTTGAATGACAAATTATAACTCTAGTGCAAACATAAAAAAATAGTAGCAAAGATTTATCCCAATCATAAAATTGTGTTTGTAAGAAACATGTTAAAATAACTGTTAGAAATACTGAAGATCCTTTTTCTTGTCAATATTGAGCTTATATCACTAATTTATTAACAGTAATAGTCTTGTGAATCTATCCTTTTCAGAAAACATAATTTAAAAATAGTGGTCATGAATATTTATTATTAGAGAAAATAATTTACCTAGGAACTTCACAAAAGTTTTACTTTTGTACTTGTTACAGATATAAAATATAAAACTTTGTGAAGCAAGAAGGCAAACCCAGTATGGTGCTGAATAAATATCCCCAGCTCTTCCCTACATTCATACTATATAAAAAAGTTGAATTTATGTATTTTGAACTATATGTTGGTATAACCATGAATTTGAGAAAACAGAATGGTGGTACAAATAAGGACTGAAGTGGGGAAAATAACTTTTCAGGGTACTTAATATCGAAAGGTTTGTATATAATGATTTATACATGCATGAATACTGCTGTATAATATGGATATTTGCACATGAATAGTTAATTGTTCCAACATAGGCTATTATCAGTATCAATCTTACACATTTTCTATTCATAAAATATGATTTATAACAGTCAATTTTATATGTAGTCTACTTTGTAAAAATGGTGTGTATGTGGGGGCTGAAGAGTGTGGGTGAACTGCCATAAATGATATGGAGGTTAAAGAAAAGATCATTGTCAGTCCTCACCCTTCATCTTTGTTTAATGAGTGTCTGTAGTTTGTGGCTGGGGTTAGCAGTATAGGTAAATTGCAAGCTACTATCTCTTTTAGATCACCTCAGGAGCAATAGGATTGTAGACAAAATACGATTCCTCCTGGGCCTGTCTTTTGCTTGCTTATTGGTTTTCTACTGTCAACTACTCATGCTTGCAAAAGCAAACTCTACTCAATGAGCCAGCTCGTTAGTCAAAATAACATCCATTTAGTAATTATTAGAATGGAATTTACATACTACTGTCATGGTTTTCTTATCTGCATGAATCTTTCTCACACAAACACTATATTCCAAGTACACAGTCTAATTTTCTGTTTAAAACTGATTATATTTAGGAAGGTATTATCCAAATCATTCAACAACAGGAAGTTATACTAGATAAAAGGAGCTTCTACTAGAGCAGTCTTTCTTTCAAGTTCTTTCTACATCTTCTGAGACATACATAACTTCTCCTTAGCACATTGCATCATTGTATGAATAACTTAAGAATAATAAAAAGAAATATTTTCACTATGTATTTGGTACATGTTATTTAAGCAACTAAACATTAATAAATTTTTTATATAAATAATCATGATGGAATTATTCTTTTTATCAAATGAAATTATTCGTTTTCCAAAAAGTAATAATTCTTCTGAGTAGTTACCTCCAAAGAAGAAGGGCAATCATGGAATTGTGTGTGCATCATGTGTGCATCTAGTCAACTTTCCTCAGATGAAGCTGTGTGACTGCATTTGCTCAACTCCCAGGGAACTGTGAGACAAAGACGAGTGTTTGCACATTGATGTTCTCACTAAAATCATCTGTCCTCTGCTACCTCCCAGATAACTTCCAAGTTCTATAGACAAGGACATGTTGACTATCAAGTCTGAAGCTAGATGTATTTATTCCTATTTTATGTAGAATCTCTGGATATTTAGCTAACTTTTGAGGACAAAAAGATTTCTAAAATGACAGTATATCCCTGTATTTTTAAAACATGGAGAAAGAAGACAATGAAATAGGCAGTGACCAGATAGACAGTGAAACCAGTGGCCTCTCCTTTCACTGCAACTAATAGAAAGTATTGGTTAATCTAAGGAAGCAAATTAATTTAATATTTCATATTCAACATAAACTAATATTTTTGACTAAGATTTTAATTCCATTTTAACCATACTTGAATTAATTGAATTCTTATCTAATTTTAGTTAAACTGATACAAAATCTTTATACTTAATTGGTCAAAATATACACATTTCATTGAATATGAAAAAATTGTTTGTTTGTTTGTTTGTTTTGTCTAAAGCAACCTCAGGAGTTTCAATAGTTATGCTTGGAATGCTTTTTATTTTAAATTCAGTTCAATTAAATAGTAATATTATAGAATTTATGGCATTAAGTCTAATAATTTCATAGATATGCATAAACAATTATCCAAAAATAATATGTTCAACTCACTTAGTATTTCAGAATTCTAATTTTCCCAATGCCATTTGGGAGTATTACTTCATATTTCAGAGGCTCCAAATCACTGCTTTAGACAATGATGCTGCTTGTTACCAGTTACTAAGTTTTGGATTCTGCAGCATATCAAATATTTTGTATTTTCATACAGAGCACTCTGTCAACAAATATTAGCTAATCTTTTCAGTTCATTAAAACAAAATTGAGTGTTATTGTGTGTCCTCATCCTAGCATGTGAATGAAAATCAAATATATGCAAGGTGCCTATTCTTCCTAGAAGAATTTGTTTCGATTTAACACACTATTCTATGTATAAACTATAATTATTTATGCTCATAGTGAACGGAATTGAAGCTTGATTATTTAAGCATCAAACTGTGAGTGAATTTGAGCAAGGACCAGGCAAAATGAAAATGGCTATGTGGTACAAAAGAGATTCTTTACAGACTATTCATTTAAATTAGGTTGAATATTCTAATAGGAGATTTAAAGTCAGAAATAATCCTGATGACACAATGAGTCCAGCTATTCAAAGCAATTTTAAGAAAATTTTAGTAACAGAGTGAATAAAATGATATCATTATGTACGTAATTATTTCAATGATCTAGACTTAGTATAAAAAGCATTAAGAGTAGTATTTTGTCAAAAAGAGACAGTACTCACAAGCATTGCTTTTCTTAGTGCCTAAAGAGAATGATGCATCAGAAAATACTACCATAGATTTCTGAAAGTGTTAACATCTCAAATAGTGTCCATTTGAACATTTGCATTCTCAGTAAAAACACATCATTCACATAACGATAGTTATCTACTCTTGATCAAGCACAAAACCCCAAATTGAAACTTAAAGTAAATAACTTAATATTGGAGTTGGGATGGACACAAATTGATAATCATGATCTAATTACCCATAGCAATATAGAAATAAAAAAGTGAAAGGCAAAAGGATGTTATTAACATGAACATTTGCTTCTCTCCTAGTAGTTAAGCATTTAAAATGCTAAGGAAAGAACACATACTTGTTCTCTCTCTTTCTCTCTCTCTCTCTCTCTCTCTCTCTCTCTCTCTCTTTCTTTGACGCACACACACACACACACACACACACACGCACACGCACATGCACACGCACACACACACACACACACACAAACCCCACACAGGTGTGGGTTTACTATCAAGAACTTTGACAAAAGTCTATTATTTTTGGAATCAGAGTAGGTGAAAAATAACATCATCCTTTAGGTTAGAAAATACCCACACCAACCACCCCTGAAGATCAAGCACTTCTGCAAATGGAGAGTTGGCAGAGAAAGGTAGGGCAGGAAATATGTCCTGTACTAGTAACTAGGGAATATTCTGCCCTTGAATAGAGAAGAAATTCTTCCTACCAGTACCTGGAGATTAAAATGTGTTTCTTCTGTGGATTGAGAATGAAGTGATAATTCACACATAATTCTAGATTAATATAAAAAACATAAATTATATGATTTCAACATCTAATAGGCAGGCAGATGCAAGGTAATAATTCCTTCCCCAAGCTCAATGCATAAATTTGGTAATATTGCTCTAATAAGAAAAGAGGTCATAATAAGATGGCCTATTTCTGAATTTATTAAAATGAAACTGTCTCAGAATTATCAGATACTATTTTGCCACCCCAAATTATATTGTATTTATATATGTTTGTGTGAATGTATGTATATGTGGGCATACCTTATGATTTATGTCTCCAAATTAGTATCCATAGCTAGAGAAAAACAATTAAATGAAGCTAAATTCTCTAAACTGAGATAAGTGCTCTTAAGTGAGTCATATTCAACATTTTACCCATATATGAATGAATATACACAATATACAAATCCATTTAGTATTTCTCATATGTGCATAGCTTTAGGAAGAAACATTTAGTACTGAACAAGGAATCAGAGATTCATTCCTGGTAAGCCCTCTTCCTTCCACCCATTCCCCAATCACCTCCCCACCCCCATTTCTCTGTCTTGGTAAGCTACAATGCTGCATCAAGCCTTTCCAGGACCAGGGTCCTCTCCTGCCTTCTTCTTTGGAATCAATTGATATGTTAATTGTGTCTTGAATATTCAGAGCATCTTGGCTAATAGACACCTATCACTGACTGCATTCCATATGTATTCTTTTGTTTTTGGGTTACTTCACTTAGGATGATATTTCCCAGTTCCAACACCAAAAGGAGTTGGGAACTACACAGGAAGAGCAACAGAATCAATTATTCTGGATTCTTGGGGGCTCTCAGAGACTGAGAAACCAATCAAAGAGCAGTCATGGCCTGGATTGAGCCCCTATCATATATGTAGCAGAGAAACAGCACATTGAATGCTTCATATTAATCTCCCCCAAACTGGAGCAGGGCCTGTCCCTAAATCTGTTGCCTGCCTGTGGACTCTGTTCCCATAATTGTATTGCCTCATTTGGCATCAGTGGGAAAGGATGAGCCTATCCCTGCAGAGGCTTAAAATCCTGAAGTTGGAGGTTGGGGAATACCAAAGGGGGACCTCCATGCTCTCAGAGGAGAAGAGGAAGAGAGGATTAGAGGAGGGAAAGTATGAGGGTATACTGGGATGACCTGGGGCAGTAATTCAGATATAAAGTGAATAAATAAACTAATTACTGGAAACAAATTAGTTTGAAAAAGAATTTAACAACAGTGCTAAAATAGTTTTGGCAACTTAAATCTTATTTAAAATTAACATTAAATGACCTTCTGTTTTCCCTGCTCCTCAGCCTCATCCCTAGTGCTACAACAGAAACATAACTTCATCCGTGCTTTTTCCCAAAGACCTATACTCATAAATTCCCTCCACTCCTCACTGTATTCTAGCATCCCAAACCAGCAACATTCCAGATGTAAGCATTCCAGATGAGTATGCCAATAAAACACAAAAGATACAGTCATAATACTCTCAGAGAATACATAAGAAACAAAACCCAAGGAACAAAATATCTACCCGACAAACACAAACTCAGACATAAGAACCTATACCTATAATCACCCCAAACTCAGATGCTGAGGCTACAGCATAAGAACAGAATCAGTGGCATCCAGGGCAAAATATCCTTACTAGAGCCCAGCAATACTCCTATAGCAGGCAATGAATATTCCAACTTAGCTGAAGTCCAAGCAAAAGATCTTAAATCAAAATATATAGAGATGATAGAGTTCCTTAAAGAGTAAACATACAAATCCCTTAATGCAATTCAGGAAAACACAAACATTTCGAAGAAATGAAATCTCCCCCATTTAAAAAAGTGAGAATAACATAAAAACTTGAATGAAATGGATAAATGCCTTAAGTAAACTCAAGAGAAAAAAGTACAAATATTTGAAGGAAAAGAATAGCAAAATTTGAAACATAAAACAGAAGTACCTGCCATTAAGAAAATAGACATTGAGAGAAATCTAGGTATTAAAAATATAGGAATTCAAGCAAATACTAGAGAAGCAACCTTCATCAAAAAGTTACAAAATACAACAGAAGATGAAAAACAGAAAAGCATTAAAGTTAAATTTTTAAAAATATTTATATCTGAAAAATTGAAAATACAGAAAAAATGGTGCCGACTCAACTGGAGGTCAACATACCGAAGAATGAGAATTGATCCACTTTTATCTCCTTGCACTAAGATCAACTCCAAGTGGATCAAGGACCTCCACATAAAACCAGACACACTAAAACTAATAGAAAAGAAACTGGGGAAGACCCTTGAGGACATTGGCTCAGGGAGAAAGTTCCTGAACAGAACACCAATTGCTTATGCTTTAAGAGCAAGAATAGACAAATGCGACCTCATAAAATTATATATTCTCCATCATGTAATAAGCACAGGGATGTGGGAAGGGGTGGGGATGGGAACAGGGGATGGAAAAGGGCATGTGGGACCTTTGAGGGGCGAGGAACCAGGAAAAAGGAAATAAAATGTAAATAAAGAATATACCCAATAAAAAAGGAGAAAATAGAAAGAAATAGATAATCAAACAGAGGGATGATTATTAAAACGTAGACAGGAATAGAAATAATCAAAGAAACAAAGGTTGGTTCTTAGAGAAAATCAACAGTATAAATATTCCCTTATCCAAAAAAACTAAATGATAAAGAGAATATCCAAATTAACAAAATCAAAAGGGAAAGATGGAATATATACCAAAGAAATTCAAAGTATCATAAAAACATTCTTTTTGAAATTTGTATTTATTTTTTTTAAGTTTTCTATATTGTTTGTTTACATTCCAAATGATTTACCCTTTCCCGGTTCCCCCCTGTCACCATAAATTCCATAAGTTCTCTTCCCTCTGCCCTTCCCTAATCTACAGCTCCCACTTCTCTCCTACATTGCTGCATCAAGCCTTTCCAGGACCAGGCCCCTCTCCTTCCTTTTTCTTGGGAATGATTTTATATGTGAATTATATTTGGGTATTCTGAGCTTCTGGGCTAATATCCGCTTATCAGTGACTGCATTCCATGTGTGTTCTTTTGTGATTGGGTTACCTCACTTAGGATGATATTTTCCAGTTCCAACCATTTACTGAAGAATTTCATGAATTTATTGTTTTTAATTGCTGAGTAGTATTCCATTGTGTAAATGTACCACATTTTCTGTATCCATTTCTCCATTGAGGGACATCTGGGTTCTTATATCATGATGCTATTAAACAACATAAATAAATCTCTCAAAGAAATACAGGAGAACATGAATCAAAAGGTAGAAACCCTTACAAAGGAAACACAAAATCATTTAAAGAAATTCAGGAGAATATGGGTCAGCAGATAGAAGTCAATAAAAAGAAAATGCAAAAATCACTTAAAGAAATGCAGGACAACTTATGTCAACAGGCAGAAGTCTTGAACGAGGAAGCACAAAAATCTCTTAAATTATTACAGGAAGACATACTTTTAAACCTATATTCTAGCAAATTGGAAAAAAATCTTATACTAAGTGATTATTTTCTTGATAGAAATTACTTGCCAAATTTAAATTAGAGAAACAATTTAAACATGCCTATAACACCTATAATCCCTTGTAAAATAGAAGCAATCATTAAAAGTCTCCCAGAAAAAAAAAATCAGACCAAAACCCAAAACAAAACAACTAAAACAGGGCAGACAGTTTCAGTACAAAATTCTACCTTATTTTAAAGAAGTGTTATTGTTAAAAAGAAACAGGAGAAACATTGCTATTTTACAAAGCCACACTTACCCTCATACCCAAACCATATAGACTTAACCAAGAAAGAGAAGTACTGACAAATTTCTGTTATTAACATTGATGCAAATATACTCAATAAAGTATTTGCAAATGAAGTCTAAGAACACATCAAAAATATCATCCACCATAATCAAGGAGGCTTCATCCCAGAGATGCAGATATGGTTCAATAGAGTAAAATCAGTAAATGCAATACAACATATAAACAATCAGAAAGAAAAAGTAAATACATGATCATCTAATTAGCTGCCTTTGAAAAAATCCAATACATGTTCAAATAAGAGTCCTGGAGATATTAGAGATACACGGGACATAGTTAAACATAATAATTGCAGTCTACAGTGAGTTTCTATCTAACATCAAATCAATCAGAGAGAAACTCAAAGCAATACGATTGTAATTGCGAGAAAGTCAATGTTCTCCCTTCATTCCCTATCAATTCTGTATAGAACTTAAAAGTTTTAGCTAGAGTAATAAGACAACTGAAGGAGATCAAAGAGATACAAATTAGAAAAGCAAAATAAAGTATTATTTGAAGTAGATATAATAATATACATAAGTAAACTTAAGTATTTCATGAGGGTATTCTTACTACTGATGCACATTTTCAATAAAGTATCTAAAGAAATCATTAACTAAAAATATCAGCAGCCCTTATGTTTTACAAATGAAAAACAGACTGAAAGAATTCAGGGAAACAATAATTCTCACAATAACCTCAGATAATATAAAATATCTTGGTGTAACTTTAACCAAGTAAGTGAAAGCATTGTATGATAAAAATTTCACGTCTTTGAAGAAATAAAGTGAAGAAGGTGTCTAAAGATGGAAACATCTCCCATTTCAGTAGTAGAAACTTAGTAAAAGTGGGGATCCTGCCAAAAGCAATTTACCAACTCAAAGCAATGTATATGATACATTTGCAGAATTTAAACACAATTCTTTACAAACCTTGAAAAGCCAATTCTCAACTTCATGTAAAAAACAAAGGAACAAAAATAATCAAACAAACTCAGGATTTATAAAACATAAAAAGTACACACTAAAAGAACTTCCAGAGGTATTATCCAAGGAAACACCACATCCCCAATTTCAAGTTGTGCTACAGAGATATATAAATAAAAACTGCATGATATTGGTATAAAAACAGACCAGGTTATCAATTCAATTATATTGAAGACCCAGATATAAATCCTCCAGAAAAGTCTAATGGAAAAGAGAAAGTACCTTCAACTAATAGGGCTGATCAAAGTGAATATCTTCATGGAGAAGAATGCAAATAGATTCATAATTATCACCCTACACAAAAGTCATATCCAAGTGGATCAAAGAGCTGAACATAAAACCACATATATCTAAACTGACAGAGAACGTGGGGAATAGTTTTTAGCACATTGGCATAAAAGACACCTTTCTAAGAAGAACACAAATACGCAAACATTATGATCAACAATTAATGACTGGGAAACACACCTGGAATTGGTGGTACTTAGGGAGCTCTGTGAAAACCTACTGCAATCAAAACTTCCTGAACTATATGAGGGTGATACTAATAAGGAACCCTAGTAATGAGGAATATGGGATGTCTGCTCCATATCTCTTGTAACCAGGCAAAGATCCCAGAGCAATGCTAAGTTGCATTTGGTTGAGATTTTGCCCAAAAGCTTCTAGGGAATATCCCCAAATAAGCCAAGCTGAAGATAGGAGTATTGTTCTTTGCAACTTTACAGTGAGTAACATTGCTAAGGATAACAGCCACACAGTTCAGTGAAAATGGAGAGATCCAGTAAGTGCCCACATGGAGCCTTCACCCCTATGTTCTAGTCTCTTTGGTGTGGGAAGGTGGCAGGAAGGAAGCCTCCTTTCTCCAGGCTATGGAAAAGAAACGTGAATATCAAATCCAGCCACAAAACCTTAGACCTACAACCAGTCTTGCTGCAAGATGTGTTGGGCTGCCGGGCGGTGGTGGTGCATGACTTTAATCCCAGCAGGTGGATTTCTGAGTTCGAGGCTAGCCTGGTCTACAGAGTGAGATCCAGGACAGCCAGGACTACACAGAGGAACCCTGTCTCAAAAAAAAAAATGTGTTGGACTATGGTCATGAAGAACTTGTGTGAATGAACAATCACCCATTATCCTCTTTAACTTTAGGCCTACTTTACCAGAAGGAGCACATTCTCAACAATGCTATGATAACCATCAACTCAAGAATGGATAGCCTCGTGACATATTGTAGAAATAAACACAAATGGTGTAAAACTGTCAATAAGATGATTTCTAATTATATTCCATGATACTCAAAGATTGCTGCTTTGTCCAGTCATCATCAGAGAGTGTTTCTCTAGCCCCAGAAGGGACCTTTGCTACTGTTTGTATTTATCTGAATTCATACTAACATTTTTTCATTTAATTTGCACACACAAGAACTTTTCTCTACATTTTATCATAGTAAAACCTTTAACATACCCTCATCTTTAAAGTGATGTGGAACAAATACATCCTCGCCCACTGAGTCCAGGTAAGGCAGTCCTCTGCTACCTATGTAGCCAGGGCCTCAGACTGTCCGACACATGGTCTTTCATTAGTGGCTTAGTCCCTAGGAGATTTCAGGAATCCAATTAATTAATTCATATGTTGTTCTTCCTATGGGGTTGAATCCCACAAAAAGGGGAAATAAATCTTAATAACTATTTATTTGTGGTTATTTTATGCATTTGTTCCTGCATGAATTTTTATGCTCCTTGTTTGAAGGTGTTTGTGGATGACCAAAAGTACATAGGAGTCTTCTTAAGCAGCAGTGTTGGCAACCATCTATTGTGGCTGCTGGTAACTGAAGGTGGGTCCTCTGCAGAAGCCTTGAGCACTCCTAATGACTAAGCGATCTTTCTGAAGCCACATCAGACAAATGTTTAGAAAAGTTACAAAAATTATAAGAAATTCTGAAAGAACTCATACATAGGAAAATGATGCCATTAGGAAATTCAAGTACAAATACAGAGATAATGAACAAAAGAAGTGTGTTCTACCTGGTTGTCATTTCTTTCTTATTATTTATGTATTTCTAGGATGCAGTTGTTTAAACAAAATGAGTTTAAATATGACATGTAATTACACTGCCTGTGGATTTGAGGTACATGACAGTACAAATGATGGCAGGTGAGAATAGGAAACATACTCTTAATTTTTGCTTGGAAAATTATTTGATGTGGCTTTTTTTTAGTTCAGACTTGTCTTATTTTGTGTGTCATTGGGGGTTGCATACAAAACTACAATATATTTAAATTATTCCTATGTTCATCTACCCCTATAATTCCTCTTATGCTCCCTAAACCACACCTTATATTCATAATCCCACTTTCTGTGTTATAAAAACAAAACAAAATAAAAAAATGCTTCTTCTTGCTTTCAAGGCCATTGCCTCCTTGTAGGTAGTATCTATGGGAGGCACCTCATGAAATGCTATTCACATTGGAATGATGACAAATGTGTTTTTGTTTGTTTGCTTTTAAATCTTATGTCAGCAATAATACTGTTTGGAGTTCAGGGAAGCAGTATCAATTTCCTTTGCAGCAGATCCTGTGGATAGGTTATGGCTATTAGTTTTGTGGTTTCATAGGACTCCTAAGTCTGCAAACAGTTATACCTCTGTCTCTTTGGGATATTCCTGGTACTCTTTTCTTCCTATTGGGTTGCCTGGTCTGGCTGATATGAGGAGTTTTGCCTTGTCTTACTGTATCCTCTTTTGTTCTAATTTGCTGTCATCTCTTGAAGGCCTGCTTTTTTCCTGAAGAGGAAACAGAAGGTGAGGAAATTAGGGACTAGGAGAATTGGGGTTTGGAGAGCTGGGAGGAGTGTGGGGAAGAGAAACTATGATCAGAATATATTGTATGAGAGAAGACTACTTCTCAATATTATTTTAAAAGTTAAAACAAGAGAAAATATGTTTTTGTATTAATACTGTCCTGCATTTTATCACATTGCTTCTGAAATATAACTTAAAATGTGGTACAAAAATCCTTAAGCCTTATTTGTTTTGCTCAGAATTTTTCTGGCTATCCTTGGATTTTGTTTCCAGAGGGTGTTTATTTTACTTATGATTAAAGAAAAAAGAAGCCTTGAGTTTGCAGGACTGTGGGTTGTGGTATATGGGAAGCTTTGGAAAGAGGAAGTGGAGGCTTAGAAATTTTTACTTAAGTTTCCTTGATGAGACTTTGATTGAAATTGAGTTAAGTTTGAAATCTGTTTTTGGTATGAAAATTGTTATCACAATATTAATTGCATGAATTCAAGACATGGTGACCTTTTAATTTTCTAGTGAATTTCACATAATCTTTTAAATATATGCCAATATTTAGTTTTCAAGTATCTTACTGAGAGATTTTGTGTCTGTGTATATTAAGAATATTGGCATACAGTTCCTTTTTGTTCTTGTGTCTTTACATTGTTTTGCTGAGTACTAATGCTAAATTGAGAGATTGAAAGTGTTCATTCTATTGCCAGCTTGAGGAAAAATCTGAACAGTATTGCTTTTGAATCAAATTTTATAAAACCTAATTTAAGACATAATAAATTAAAGTTATATGCTTTTAACAGTAAAGAAACTCTTGTTGTAAAAGTATCTTTAATTTATCTGATTTAATTGTCATCTCAAAGACTTACTGATTCAACCTGCTAACCTAAGCCTAGTGCTGGAAGATTCTAGCATCCATATAATCTTTTCTAGACCTAGATTGTTTTCAGCCTCTGAGACTGATGAATAAGCTCACCCTTTCGTGTTCTTTCTCAACTCTGGTTATCTAATTCAATTCAGCTCTTCTGGCTCAAACTTGCCACCAAGAGGACTAACTCAATTTAGCTTCTCTCATCTTGTGAATTTCTCTGCTTGGCCTCAAACTAACTCTGACAACTTGTTCTTATCTTCTAGCTCCTGCTCATCCTGTCTTCACCTGTGTCTACAGTTTTTTCTCTCTGCAACCTGGTTTTTATAACTGTTCCAATAAAACTGTCTCCTCTCTTTGCAATTTCTGTTAAATATCTTTTTCCTCTCTCTTCTCCTGAGAGTTGTGCATATTCTTTTCTGTCAAATCTTTCTCTGATTCATCACTTTGCCACTCATTTGGGCATCACTTTCAATCATGGTTGTTACCTTTTACAAACTAACTTTAACTTCATTGTTTGGAATTAAAGGTAAGTACTAAGGTTGTCTTTGTATTCCAGGCAAAGATATTAATTTTGCATAGTATGGCTCAGCCACACCACAAGTAGAAAGAGATTTTTGGTGTTGTTGCTAACAATACAATCTTAGGGCTCAGAGTATGAACAAATATACTTTAACAACTTGATATTAAAAAGTATTTTAATTTGTTTCATCTACAAGTAAAATACTTTTGAGGCAGAGACAGGCAGTTCACTTGAATTTAAGAACAGTCTGATCCACAGAGTTCAGCGATAGGCAGGGCTATACATAGAAGCTCTGACTCAATAAAAAACTTAGTAAAGGAAAAAATAAATAATACAAGTTTGTAAGTATTCACAGATTCTACTCGTTGAAACACAAAATGAGAAAATATAAAGCTATAGTATAAACTGTAAATACAGATTTTAAATGATGTACCTGATAAAATCAATGTATAAAAAAATAAGTAATTCTCAAACAATAATAATCCACCATGATATGGATAATTATATGAATGCCAAATTAGAAACTGAAGAGATGTAAATGGCATTGATTATTTGAGCAGTGAAAATTAAAACTCAATGTAATATCACAATGGATAGTTAAACATCCAATATTGTAAAGATAAATAATACAGTATTTTTCCAAGTAAAAGGGAGAACATGGAAAGTTAAACCGAAAAAAAAAGTCGGTCAAATTGTTTTTCTTAATTAGCACATTTCTTTTCACACCTAAAGAACTTTATGAATACTAATGTTTCATTCACACAAATTTAAAAAGAGAAATAATTTAATTGTCAGGTAGGTGTAATATTAAACTGTTATGTTAAATATTCATAGTTGAATAGTCATGAATGTTAGATATAATATATATTATGTTTGATATTACAGTCTCTGCACAGATTCAGATGTTGATAGTTTTTTCCCTTGCTAATTACTGGAAAATAAATATGCTACTGTCATCAATATAACAATCCACTAATGATGTCATAGCTCAATGAACTACTAGGATTTTGCTCTGATTATATATAGAAAAATAGATCTATGACTACAGAAAGGATTACCTCTGGTCATCTGCCATTTTGTCTGCCTTTCTCATCATCAGGTATAGAGCAGCCTGCTTGGTGGCTTGATCCCATCAACATGTTACTCTACCTCATCCTAGTTCCGGATCTGTAGAGCCAGTTGGCTTCAAAACTGCTGAAATTAATAGCCGAAATAAATTCTCTTTTTTATGAATTATCTTCTGAAGATTCTTATAGCAGTATTGAAGAGATAATTAGTGCAATTTGTTTGTTCTCTTCAATATGGATGGAACGACTTACACACATAACATGGGTACATACCAAATAGTTGCCATGAGCAATAAAAACAATCAAAATTAATACATACTCAATGATTCCATTTGCTTGAGTATGTAAATTAGAGGTGACAGGAAGTGGCACACTGGACTTGCTGAGCACAAGGTGATGATGGTAGAAGAGGAGATGATATAGTAGAGGACAGGAGAAAAATTTGATCAATATTAACATGTTTATTAATTTAGTGTATCAATAGGTTTCTGAGTTATAAAATACTATAATTTGTGAAAATGTTCTCTTGTTTCATATTCAGTCCGTTAAATGTCAATAAGTTTTTAAAAATTTTACTGAGACAGTAATTCCTACACTTGGGATGCTGAGGAAAAAACATCATTATTTTGAGGACACCACAGGTTACATAAAGAGGTACCCTGTCTTAAAACAGTTACAGAAGCAAGTGACAGAAAAGCAGAGCAAGGCCATGCGACAATCACTCTGGTTTCTCTACTTCTTCCAGTTAATACCTCGCAAACTGCATCTAAATTTCTATGTCTACATTATTAACCTTCCCTTAATATCTAGGTTTGCATTCAGATTTAGTAATAAATTTGTGTGTCAAAAATTTTTATTTGTTTTATAGTCATTTTCAGATTCAGATAATATTTCACTAAGAGTAATTTGTAGGAGAATTCACATTGACAATTATGTATAATTAACATTGATATACTGAACAGGCATCCCATTCTGAATTTTATACTCTGATGTCACTGACACAGTAAAAATTACATCAGAAGTAATGTACAAACTTTCAGAAAAATAACAATACCTTTTTGTATTATTGAGTTTAACCATTGTAGAATGATTTTATTCTCTATATTGGCCCTATTTGAAATGTTAATTCAAAAAATACTATTCCAAATCAAATAACTAAAATCACAGGTAGTACTTTAGTTAAGAAATAATAGACACTGCTGAGCTGGTTCTGGATCAGATTATTAGAAATCAGAGGTATTAAATAACTTCAAGGAAATGATGTTTTTGAACACAATATTTTACACAGTGATTGTGATTGCATGCACAATATTTTTGAAAACTTCAGACAGAATTCCAGTAGGTGACTAGGAATAGAAGGTAGACATTTTTTACCTTTCTTTTTTTATTGGATAGATATTTTATTTATATAGCTCTCAAATGTTCTCCTCTTTACCAATTCCCTCAAGAAACCCCCTATCCAATCCCCCTCCTCCTGCTTCAAATATGGTATGCCCCTACCCACCTACCATGTGTCTCACATTCCCTACACTGTGATATTGATCATTTATGGGACCAAGAGTCTCTTCTCCCATTGATGCCAGACAAAGCTATCCTCTGTTATATATATGGCTGGAACCATGTGTCCCTCCATGTGTTTTCCATGGTTGGTAGACATTTATTCCACCAATTATTGATAACATGTTAGAATTCAATGACTACTCAGAGAGGGAAAGTCTGGAATAGGGTAATTTGATAATACACCCTGATATCCACCTATAATATCCTCTACATTCATGTACACATATGTACCAATACACCTGCTCACGCATATTCATATAACACACATTACTGCAAAAACTCACTTATGTTAATAAACATTCTCTGAATACATAAGTCTTAATTATATTTCTAATCAATACCAAGTTTATAGTTTCTCCACTGAATTTAAAAGGACCTTGATTTGTATTTGAGCTAATTGACTATATTAAAGAGGCCTTTACACTGATGACTGTTGGAGTCTTCAAACCACCACATAAACTACTGACAGGTATCTCAGTCAAACAGAGCTGGTTTATTGAATCCACACCCCAAGACAGATTGATCATAGACACAGTCTGGCTTAGGAGCTGAATTGTGATATCCAGCCATAGTCATATAGAGATCCAAAAACTGAAATCCACAATCATCTGTGTAAAGTTATTTAGCCAATCACGATGTAGGGGTATGGAATTTTCTTCAGTACATGTCTTTATTGTACATTTATCCCAGTTTATATATATATATATATATATATATATATATATATATATATATATATATACATATATACACATTTGCATAGGTGGGGTATTCAACTTTGGTAGAGGATTTGTCTTGCCTAAAATCCATTTCCTAACTTGCCAACAAGTTTGAACATGTCTTTCTTTCCAGTAGGATGTTAATTCCCAGGGCGATGCTGGGAACTTAAACTTTATTCAACACCTTCAAACAATGAAAATTTTACTCTAAATGGCTTCTTATATTGGTACAGATGTCTCTCTTATGTTGGAGTCCATCCTAGGGGCACCTTATAAAGGTAAGAAAGCATAACAACTCATACATAGGTACAGAGTGCTTCTGCATGATTGGTTTTGGTCCAAGGTTATGTAGATAACTATATAGAGAAATTCTGAGTTCTATTGTAACTCGTTTCCAATAACATCTAAGCACAGAATATAATAGAATATGTAATCAACTTGAGTATAAAAAGTTTGATTGTAAAAGAACATGAGAAAGTGTGCTTATAACTTTAGTTACAACACAAATTGGAAACAGCAGTGATTATAGCCTTAACAGTGATTATATTGTATCATTAGCTTTATCAATGGATATTCAATACTCTCTGGGAACACCTCACCAATTTACTAAAGCTGAATAAGTTTTGGATGTGCTTCCTAGAGCAATATTCTTATTTTAATGAATGATTTATTTAATGAATCATTTTAAGAAATGATTCTTATTTTAATTCAGATGAACTTATCTCAGAATCAAGAAAGTCACTAAACTTTCCTGAATGAGTTCTAGATATAGTCAATTCAATTTTCCTGACAACTACAAGCATTAAGATGTTAAGAAAATACCGTATATTCATCTTCTGTGATATATTTCCATGACTTTTCCAGCCTTTCTGCATCTGCATTGAACAAATTTCATAAGTGCTCACTTCGCTCAGATCAAAATATAAAGACCAGAAAAGCCTGTTTTGGCGAAATCATGGCCATTATCAACAATTCACATAGGTTAGGCTTTCTGAATTCTGAAAAAATGTAAATAGATTATTTCATAAAAATATAACAACATGGTATTTTTAAATTATGGCATTACAAGGTAAAAAGATAATCTATAAAATATAAAAATTATATTTAAAATTATTTTTGCATATCATGTGAACCTGCCAATCTACTACCTGTAATATGCACAAAGGCCTCAATATCCTACTCCACACATATTGGTACAGCTTCGCTCCTTGCTGCTCCATCCATAAAAGTTAAGAAATAGAAACATTCTAAATATCCATCAGGTGCAGGCTGGGTAACAATAATCTGGAACATATACTTCATAGTATGCTATTCAGCTCTAGAGAAAAAGAACAGCATTTATGGTTCAGGTAAACAAATAGAACTATGAAAATATTATACTGATGAGGTAAACTAAACCCAGAAACGTGAATGTCACATGCTCTTTGTAATCTGAGACTCATAGCTCTGAAGCTCCAAAATTCCAAATATTCAAATGTGATTACATAACCTGTAGTATCGCTGGTTAACAGGAAATAAAGTAGGACAATTATGGGAATGGGATAAGGAAGCAATAGAGATAGGAATAGTAGACTACATATAACACATATAAGACAGTGAATATACATTTTACATGCTCTATGTATAAAAATTGTATCATTTCAACTGCCAATGTTCTTTTCATTATCTCAAATCCATCGAACAAAAACTCTAACAACAAAAATAAGAAGCTCTATTTGATTTGTTGATCAGGGCTGTAAAAAATAATCCTGAATATTATAAATTATTACTATAGCCCTTGTTTATTCCTCAGAGTCAAAATTTCCCCATTATTTGAGGTACTGTGTCCTGGATAATTTTATATCAACTTGACAAAAGTTAGAGTCATTTAATTTAAGGAAACATTAATTATGAAAATGCCTTAATCATGGGGATATAGACAGCCTGTAGGACATTTTTTTTAATTTTTATTTCCTATATTCTATGTTTACATTCCAAAGGTTTTCCCCTTTCCCAGTTACCCCCCACCATATATCCCATAATTCCTCTCCCCCCTGCTATTCCCCACTCATTCCTCCTCCCCAAGATTTCTCTGTTCTGGGTCTACAATACTGGATCCAATCTTTACAGGCCCAGGGTCCTCTCCTTTCTTCTTCTTGGGAGTCATTTGACTTGCTAATTGTGCCTTGAGTATTTAGGGCTTCTAGGCTCATTAATATCCACTTATTAGTGATTGCATTTCATGTGTATTCTTTTGTGATTGGGTTAGCTCACTTAGGATGATATTTTCCAGATCTAACCATTTACCTACAAATTGCATGAGTTCATTATTTTTAATTGCTGAGTAGTATTCCATTGAATAAATATACCACATTTTCTGTATCCATTCCACTTTTGAGGGATCTGGGCTCCTTCCAATTTCTGGCTATTATAAACAAGGCTGCTATAAACATAGTGGAGCATGTGTCTTTATTGTATGCAGAGGAATCCTCTGGGTATATGCCCAGGAGTGGTATGCCAGGGTCCTCTGGAGGTGACATACCCAATTTTCTTAGGAAGCACCACACTGATTTCCAGAGCGGTTTTGCCATTTTGCAATCCCACCAAGAGTGGAGGAGTGTTCCTCTTTCTCCACATCCTCGCCAGCACCTGTTGTCTCTTGAGTTTTTAATCTTAGCCATTCTGACTGGTGTGAGGTGGAATCTCAGGGTTGTTTTGATTTGCATTTCCCTGATGACTAATGATGTTGGACATCTCTTAAGGTGTTTCTCAGCCATCCGAATTTCTTCTGGTGAAAATTCTTTGTTTAGCTCTGTACCCCATTTTTTGGTAGGGTTATTTGGTTATTTGGGGTCTAACTTCTTGAGTTCTTTGTATATATTGGATATTAGTCCTCTGTCGGATGTGGGATTGGTGAAGATCATTTCCCACTTTGTTGGTTGCCGTTTTGTCCTTCTGACTGTGTCCTTTGCCTTACAGAAACTTTGTAATTTTATGAGGTCCCATTTTTCAATTCTTGTTCTTAGAGCATAAGCTATTGGTGTTCTGTTCAGAAATGTTTCCCCTGTGCCCATGTCCTCCAGGGTCTTCCCAAGTTTCTTTTCTAATAGTTTCAGTGTGTCTGGTTTTATGTGGAGGTCCTTGATCCACTTGGAGTTGATCTTAGTACAAGGAGATAAGAGTGGGTCAATTTGCATTCTTCTGCATGTTGACCTCCAGTTGAACCAGCACCATTTGTTGAAAAGGCTATCTTTTTTTCCACTGGATGGTTGTGGCTCCTTTATCAAAGATCAAGTGACCATAAGTCTGTGGGTTCATTTCTGGGTCTTCAATCTTATTCCATTGATCTACCTGCCTGTTGCTGTACCAATGCCATGCAGTTTTTAACACAATTGCTCTGTAGTACTGCTTGAGGTCAGGGATATTGAATCCCCCAGAAGTCCTTTTTTTAAAAAATCAGTTATTGGTTTGGGTCGCGGGCAACAGCCCATTGTGGGTTGGTTGGCCTAAGTTCTATAAGTAATTATGTTAATAAAGTCATAAGGAGTGCTTTAGTTGGGAGTCTATTGAGTCACAGAACTTATGGAATGTCTTTATATATTAAGAAAATTTAGTGAAATTAATTACAATATTTAGTCCAACTAAACCAACAATGGACTCCTGTAAATGGGAAAGATACTAGCCCAAGGATCTAGTAATTGCTCAGTCCCATGAGGCTCGTCATTTAAGCTGGTCTTCTGCAGAAGTAGGCCTCCAGTAGAAGGTGAGACCCAAATTAAATATATGTACCACCATTACTGGATCTAAAACTTGCTTTGTCCCAGGATGACCTTGAACACGGTAATCTGCTTGTCTTAGATTCCTGGAATTAAAGGTGCATATTACCTTGCACTGGCCTAAAATTTTTATGGCCATTATACTTCAAGAAGTCCATGTTATGTCCAGTTCAGAAACCTGTCTTCCATCCTCAAGTTCTGGCTCAGAGGTGTACCCTACATTTCTGGATTAAGGTTAATTCCAGGTGTAGTTAAGTCAACAACCAAAACTTGCCATAACAAAGAGAAATCCAGTAGGTAGCAACCCCCCATAACCTCTGCATCAGAGCCTACCTCCAAGTTCCTACTCTATATGAGTTCCTGTCCTGGCTCTGAAACTTTAGGTTTGGGTGCATAACTTGGAGTAAATATACTGCCCAATAAAGGAGAAAGGACCCACTGAGCCCTGGAGGAGCACTAGAGAAGTGATACAATAGATTTATGAATCTATAAATGTTCAGAAAGGAAAAATACTCATATATATATGAGTGTGTGTGTATGTGTGTGTGTGGGTGTGGGTGTGTGTGTATGTGTGTGTGTGTGTAGGTGTGTAAGTATAGCTAAGATGCCAAATAGGATAATTCTTCAACCAGAAATCATACATAGACTATCTAACATAATCTCCAAAAGACATTTAAAAATATCTCCCTTTGTGTTATTGTTCATCATTTCAAACTGCCCCCTGCTGTAACAACCAATAATACTGGCTGTTGCTATTGCTTTTGTTTCCATCCAGAAATTAAAGGCAAGATACTCTTGCCACTGAACAATTTGCTTATAAGATTTGGAGAAATCAAGCTGTCCCTGACATTGAAATCTTCTTGCAAAATGGTACCTTTTATAGTATGTTAAAAAGTCTCATGTAGAGTGACATGAAAGACAAGGGATCAATAGTCATATCCAGGAGGAAAGCCTGCAATATCAAAGCTGTGGTACAATAGTGGCTCTTGTCTCTTGGGATTAGACAAAATATTCATAATTGAGCTTAAGAATCAATTCTGTGTACTATACACATAATCAAGAACACATAATTTAATAGGTCATATACACTTTATGAGTACTTATTACTACTACTTTTCTAAATCAATATTTCTTTTAACTCTTCTTATATCCAAAGGTAAGTGAATAGGTCAATCTTCATCAAAGAAAATTCATTTTTTACAACAGAGAGAAATAATACAAAGATCAATAATGGATAATTAGATAATTAGTCAATTTGTGTCATGCATCTCATACACCTAAGCCTCAGATAACAACAAGGAAGACGAGCTAAAAGTTTGGAGGAAGCAAACGAAATGAGGATGTGCTATGGATGTGACAGAAATGTGGTTCACATGAACTCCAAGGTATACTCTTGCTAGACTAAACCACTATACTGCACCAACATGCAGGATAATGTGAATGGGAAAGCTCCACAAAGGACTACCTGTAGATAAAAATGGAGGCAGTCAATGTCTATGTCTACTGAGAAGACAGAATTAGTTTTCTGCGAGGTTAACCACACTGATAGGTAATTTAATCCTAAACAGTGACCACAAACAAATCTACAAGAAGGAAATACAATTTCACTGCATACATATGAAAAACAGTATTAATTATTGATATGGTTGTACACTGAGACAGAATGCTGAAGATATCATGGGAGAACCTGGAAGAGAAAAGATTGGGCAGGAAATGAATCTCTCTCTCTCTCTCTCTCTGAATAGAAAGTATTCAGACACTATATCCTCTCACCACTAGAAGTAAAAGAGAAAATAGTTGATTATTTCTTTGTGAATTTAATTGTGTAAAATGAAATAACAATTTCTTATTGTGTCACTCCTTCAGATATGGCTTTCTTGTACACACCCGAATAACATTCTTTCTAACAAGAAAACGTTAACTCTTTGACTTATTTTGTAAGAATAGAACTTGTGTTCTTCCACTTGTATATATTAAAATACATTGCATTGAAATACCACACTAGTAGGACAGAGCTACTCAGTGGGTGCTTCAAGATTGACTAAAATCTTTTCACAATAAATGGCCCTTGATAATGAAATTACTATGAAATAAGTAATAGAAAAAGGTCTGATAGAACAGATATCCAGAAATATTTGGCATAAGATGATAGAGTTATGATTTTTCTTGGGAAATGCATTACTATTACTGATGTTTTATTGAAATAATTATTGCGACAAAGGCATCATTAATAGTTCATTCTTTGTTCTGCTTTTGTGATACCTGTGTATAATTGTTCTTGCTTTTCTCCATTTCACCTTCTTTTAGATCCTATGTCATACTGTAACTTCCTACTTTGTTTCCTAGTTAGCCTCTCTCTCTCTCTCTCTCTCTCTCTCTCTCTCTCTCTCTCTGTCTCTCTGTCTCTCTCATCTATAATTTTAAATCTTGATTCTTTATGTAAAGAAAATGTTCAGTATCTCTAAATTTAATTATTTTGTTTAACATAATTAGTTTGGTCTCTATTTACTCTCCTGCCAATGTTAGAATTGCATTTCTCTTTACAATAGAATAGAATTCCACTGTATATAATTACTACATTTTCATCAGTTGATATAGCTATAAACTTAAGATCATCTCTCCAAAGGAGACAACCCAAGATAAGTCAGTGATTACCTAGAAAATCAAGTGCTAACTGAGTGAGATTTCTCTATTTATTCCTTTCATTTTTCATCAGGTATGGAAAGGTAAAGTGCAAGTATCTTGTGATAATTTATTTAAATTGCATCCTAGTGAGTTGAAAATGGATTTTTCACATAATCTCAGGAAGAAGCAACCTAGGGAGAAAAATATTGGAACTTCAGTGCAAAATTATGTTCTAGAGTATCACAAATTATTTTCTAAAATAAAATAAAGTAATATAATGGAAATACATATCAGATCAAATGAGAATATATTAGACTTTAAATATGTAATGTTATTTTTATGTAAATTATGCAGAGATTTCAATTTATTTCTTACATGTCTATGATTGGGTATATTCATTGTGAATAGCATTATCAATTTATAAAGCAGTTTTAAAGCTTTGAATGATTAAATCCTTTTATATCCTAAAATTTTAAATGAAGCCCATAGGATCCAAGTTACCATTCAGGTGAAGTGCAATGACTCCCAATCATGCTGTCTGAAGAGCTCAAGTTCATACACAAAGGCTGTACACGAGATAGGGTGCAACTTGTAAGCCTCTAAAAGGTTTACTGTTGTTTGAAAATACTGCTAAACCTTTTATTTCTCATATATATATATATATATATATATATATATATATATGCGCTAGTAAAGGTAAAAATATTATTCATCTTATCACAGAAAAATATATTTTATATATAACTAGTAAAGCTTTATTAAACTACAAGTGTTAGGTTATAGTCTTTCTTTGAAAGGGCTAATTCAATTTATAATTGGATTTAAAAGTAAATTTTGAAAATGATGGATGACAATGATAATATTTTTGACAATTATAATTTAAATTTGACAATGATGGAAGCAGTCTATAACCATTGTCCACAATGGTGTACCTAATTATTTATAACTATGAGACTCTTGCCTTACAACTAATGTTTCTAATTCCACCTTCAATTAATTTAGAAAGCTTTTGCATCAACCATTCTTTACATGAAATTTTCCATGAAATAGTCAATTTTAACGTATTTATCTATTTATTTCTTGAATTTTACAAGAAATATTTTCCATGTAAATCTTCAAGTTTATCTGAAAATATTTATAATTCCACCTTCAATCAACTTAGCATTATCTTTATGCCTATCATTTTATCTATATAATTTCCATGATGATCTTTAACATTTTTCAATATATTTCTACAATTTTATCAGAAATATTTTCCATATAAATCTTCAAATTTATCAGAAATGGTTACAATTCTGCTTTTATTCAACTTTGGAATACTTTTAAGCCTACCATTATTACATCTATATAAAAATTTCCATGATAATCTTCAATTCTAACATGTTTTTCTACATTTTTCTACAATTTTATCAGAAATATATTCCACATAAATCTTCAATTCTATCATAAAATATTTCTATCCCATATTTCAATTAATTTAGCAAGGTTTTACATGTCTACCACTTTACTCCTTAATTTTCCATGAAAATTGTCAATTTTTTAAATTTTTATTTTATTTTTATTTTTTTAATTTTATTTTCTATATTCTTTGTTTGCATTCCAAAGGCTTTCCCCTTTCCCAGTTCCTCCCCCCCTCACCATGTTTCCCATAAGTCCTCCCCCCACACCCTGCACATTCCCCAATCACCCCCAAACCTTTCTCTGTTCTGGTACTCTCCTGCAATACTGGAACCAGTCTTTTCTGGAACTCATTCCTGTCCTCTCATTCCTTCTTCTTGGGAATCTTTTGATTTGCTAAATGTGCCTTGAGTATTCAGAGCTTCTGGGCTCATTAATATCCACTTATTAGTGATTGCATTTCATGTGTATTCTTTTGTGATTGGGTAAACTCATTTAGGATAATATTTTCCAGATCAAACCATTTACCTACAAATTGCATGAATTCATTATTTTTATATGTACAATTTTTTATTGGATATATTCTATATTTACAATTCATTTCCCTTTTTCTGGTTCCCCACCCCCAAAGGTCCCACATGCCCTTTTCCCTCCCCCTGCTCCCTCATCCACCCCCGCCCACTTCCCTGTTCTTGTACTTTTCCACAATGATGCTTTGGTCCATTCTAGCACCAGTGTCCACTCCTTTCTTCTTGTCAGACATCACTTGGTATGTGATTTATGTCTTTAGTGTTCCAAGATTCTAGGCTAATATCCACTTATCAGTGACTGCATACCATGGGTATTCTTTTGAGACTGGGTCACCTCACTTAGTATGATATTCTCCAGCTCCATCCATTTCTCTAAGAATTTCATGAATTCATTGTTTATAATTGCTGAATAGTACTCCATTGAGTATATATACCACATTTTTTGTATCCATTCCTCCGTAGAGGGACATCTGGGTTCTTTCCAGCTTCTGGCTATTATATATAAGGCTGCTATGCACATAGTGGAGCATGTATCCATATTGCATGCTGGGGAATCTTCTGGGTATATTCCCAGGAGTGGTATGGCTGGGTCCTCTGGAACTATGACGTCCAGTTTTCTGAGGAAACGCCAGACTGATTTCCAGAGTGGTTGTACCAGCTTGCATTCCCACCAGCAGTGGAGGAGTGTTCCTCTTTTTCCACATCCTCGCCAACACCTGATGTCTTCTGAGTTTTTAATCTTAGCCATTCTGACTGGTGTGAGGTGAAATCTCAGGGTTGTTTTGATTTGCACATCCCTAATGACTAATGATGTTGAACATTTTTTAAGGTGTTTCTCAGCCATCCGAATTTCTTCAGGTGAAAAGTCTCTGTTTAGCTCTGTACCCCATTTTTGGATAGGGTTATTTGGTTTTCTGGGGTCTAACCTCTTGAGTTCTTTGTAAACATTGAATATTAGCCCTCTGTCGGATGTGGGGTTAGTGAAGATCTTTTCCCAATTTGTTGGTTGCTGATTTATCCTTTTGACAGTGTCTTTTGCCTTACAGAAACTTTTTAATTTTATCAGGTCCCATTTGTCTATTCTTGCTCTTAGAGCATAAGCAATTGGTGTTCCGTTTAGGAATTTTCCCCTTGAGCCAATGTCCTCAACAGTCTTCCCCAGTTTCTTTTCTATTAGTTTTAGTGTGTCTGGTTTTATGTGGAGGTCCTTGATCCACTTGGAGTTGAGCTTAGTTCAAGGAGATAAGAGTGGATCAATTCTCATTCTTCTGCATGTTGACCTCCAGTTGAGCCAACACCATTTGTTGAAAAGGCTATCTTTTTTTTCCACTGGATGTTTTCAGCTCCTTTGTCGAAGATCAATTGGCCATAGATGTGTGGGTTCAATTCTGGGTCTTAAATCCTATTCCGTTGATCAGCCTCCCTGTCACTGAACCAATACCATGCAGTTTTTGCCACTACTGCTCTGTAGTATTGCTTGAGGTCCGGGATAGTGATTCCCCCAGAAGTTCTTTTGCTGCTGCTGATAGTTTTAGCTATCCTGTTTTTTTTGTTATTCCAGATGAATTTGAGAATTGCTCTTTCTAACTCCAAGATACTTTATATTGTTTGTGGCTATTGTGAAGGGTGTGATTTCCCTAATTTCTTTCTCGGCCTGCTTATCCTTCACGTATAGGAAGGTTACTGATTTGCTTGAGTTGATTTTATAGGCAGCCACTTTGCTGAAGTTGTTTATCAGTTGCAGGAGTTCTCTGGTGGAGTTTTTTGGGTCACTTAAGTATACTATCATATCATCTGCGAATAGTGATAGTTTGACTTCTTCCTTTCCGATTTGTATCCTTTTGACTTCCCTATGTTGTTGAATTGCTCTAGCTAGTACCTCAAATACTATATTGAAGAGATATGGTGAGAGGGGACAGCCTTGTCTAGTCCCTGATTTTAGTGGGTTTGCTTCAAGTTTTTCTCCGTTTACCTTGATGTTGGCTACTGGTCTGCTGTATATTGCTTTTACTATGTTTAGATATGGGCCTTGAATTCCTGCTCTTTCCAAGACCTTTAGCATGAAAGGATGCTGAATTTTGTCAAATGCTTTTTCAGCATCCAATGAGATGACCATGTGGTTTTTTTCTTTGAGTTTGTTTATGTAGTGGATTACGTTGATGGATTTCCATATATTGAACCATCCCTGTAATTGTGGCTTTATAGAATGAGTTGGGTAGTGTTCCTTCTGTTTTCATTTTGTGGAATACTTTGAAGAGTATCGGTATCAGGACTTCTTTCAAGGTCTAATAGAATTCGGCACTAAACCCATCTGGTCCTGTGCTTTTTTGGAAGATTTTCTATGACCCCTTCTATTTCTTTGGGGGTTAAGGGTCTGTTTAGATGATCTAATTGATCCTGGTTTAATTTTTGTATTTGGTAACTGTCTAGGAAATTGTCCATTTCCTCCAGATTCTCCAGTTGTGTTGAGTATAGGTTTTTGTAGTAGGATCTGATGATTTTTTGAATTTCCTCAGTTTCTGTTGTTATATCTCCCTTTTCATTTCTAATTTTGTTAATTTGAATACTGTCTCTGTGCCCTTTGGTAAGTATGGCTAGGGTTTTATCTATCTTGTGGATTTTCTCAAAGATCCAGCTCCTGGTTTTGTTGATTCTTTGTATGGTTCTCTTTGTTTCAAATTGGTTGATTTCAGCCCTGAGTTTATTGATTTCCCGTCTTTTACTCCTCCTGGGTGAAATTGCTTCTTTTTGTTCCAGAGCTTTCAAGTGCACCATTAAGTTGCTAGTATATGCTCTCTCCTGTTTCTTTTTGGAGACACTCAGGGCTATGAGTTTTCCTCTAAGCACTGCTTTCATTGTGTCCCATAGATTTGGGTATGTTGTGCCTTCATTTTCATTAAATTCTAAAAAATCTTTGATTTCTTTCTTTATTTCTTCCTGGACTAAGGTATCATTGAGTAGAATATTGTTCAGCCTCCATGTGTATGAGGATTTTCTGTTGGTTTTGTTGATATTGAAGAACATTCTTACTCCATGGTGATCTGAGAAGAGGCATGGGATTAGTTCGATCTTTATATATTTGTTGAGGTCTGTCTTGTGACAAAATATATGGTCGATTTTGGAGAAGGTACCATGAGGAGCTGATTAAAAGTTATGGTCTTTTGCTTTAGGGTGAAATGTTTATATATATATATATATATATATATATATATATATATATATATATATAATGTTAAATCCAATTGGTCCAAATTTCGATGAGTTTCTCCTTGTCTCTGTTTAGTTTATGTTTTCCTGATCGGTCCACTGAGGATAGTGGAGTATTGAGGTCTCCCACAATCATTGTGTTAGGTGCAATGTGTGCTTTGACTTTAGTAAAGTTTCTTTTACAAATGAGGGTGCCCTTACATTTGGAGCGTAGATGTTTAGAATTGTGAGTTCTTCTTGGTGGATTCTTCCTTTGACTAGCAAGAAGTGACCTTCTGTGTCTCTTTTGGTAAATTTGGGTTGAAAGTCAATTTTATCTGATATAAGAATGTCTATTCCAGCTTGCTTCCTGCGACCATTTTCTTGCAAAATTGTCTTCCATTCTTTTACACTAAGGTAGTGTTTGTCTTTGACTCTGAGATGTGTTTCCTGTAAGCAGCAAAATGTAGGGTCCTGTTTCTGTATCCAGTCTGTTAGTCTATGTCTTTTTATTGGGGAATGGAGTCCATTGATGTTGAGACATATTAAGGAATAGTGATTATTATTTCCTGACATTTTTTATGTTGTTTTTGTTTTTGAGTAGTTATCTTCCTTTGAGTTTGATGGAAGAAGGCTACTGTTTTAGTTTTTCTTGGGTGCAGTTTCCCTCCTTGTATTGGAGTTTTCCTCCTATTATCCTTTGTAGAGCTGGGTTGGTAGAAAGATATTGTGTAAATTTGGTCCTGTCATGGAATATTTTGATTTCTCCACCTATGTTGATTGAGAGTTTGGCTGGGTATAGTAGTCTTGGCTGACATTTGTGTTCTCTTAGGGTGTGCATGAGGTCTGCCCAGGATCTTTTAGCTTTCATGGTTTCTGGAGAGATGTCTGGTGTGATTCTGATAGGTCTTCCTTTATATGTTACTTGGCCTTTTTCTCTTACTGCCTTTAATATTCTTTCTTTGTTTCATACATTTGGGGTTTTGATTATTATGTGACGGGAGGTATTTCTGTTCTGGTCCAGTCTGTTTGGAGTTCTGTAGGCTTCTTGTATACTCATGGGTATCTCTCTCTTTAAGTTATGGAAGTTTTCTTCCATAGTTTTGTTAAAGATATTTGCTGGCCCTTTAAGTGGTAGATCTTCACACTCATCTATCCCTATAATCCTTAGTTTGGTCTTCTCATTGTGTCCTGGACTTCCTGGTTGTTTTGGGATTTTGTGTTTTCTTTGACTGTGGAGACAATGTTTACTATGTTATCTTCAGCATCTGAGATTCTTATGCCTATCTCTTGTATTCTGTTGTTGATGTTTGCATCTAAGACCCCTGATTTCTTCCCAAGGTTTTCTATCTCCAAAGTTGCCTCCTTTTGTGATTTCTTAGTTGTTTCTAACTCTGTGTTCAGATCTTGAATGGTTTTGCTCAGTTCCTTCATTTGTTCGTTTGTGTTTTCTTGTAATTCTTTAATATATTTGTGCTCCCTCTTTCATGACTTCTGCTTGTTGTTTCAAGTTCTCCTGCATTTCTTTTTTTATTTATTTTTTATTTTCTATATTCTATGTTTACATTCCAAAGGCTTTCCCCTTTCCCAGTTCCCACCCACCATATGTCCCATAATTCCTCTCCCCTCCAACTATTCCCCAATCATTTCCCCCCCCCCCACGATTTCTCTGTTCTGGGTCTACAAAACTGGATCCAATCTTTACAGGCCCAGAGTCCTCTCCTTTCTTCTTCTTGGGAGTCATTTGACTTGCTAATTGTGCCTTGAGTATTTAGGGCTTCTGGGCTCGTTAATATCCACTTATCAGTGATTGCATTTCATGTGTATTCTTTTGTGATTGGGTTAGCTCACTTAGGATGATATTTTCCAGATCTAACCATTTACCTACAAATTGCATGAGTTCATTATTTTTAATTGCTGAGTAGTACTCCATTGTATAAATATACCACATTTTCTGTATCTATTCCTCCTTTGAGTGACATCTGTGTGCCTTCCAGCTTCTGGTTATTATAAATAAGGCTGCTATAAACATAGTGGAGCATGTGTCTTTATTGCATGCAGGGGAATCCTCTGGGTATATGCCCAGGAGTGGTATGACAGGGTCCTTTGGAAGTGTCATGCCCAATTTTCTGAGGAACCGCCAGACTGATTTCCAGAGTGGTTGTACCATCTTGCAATCCCACCAATAGTGGAGGCATGTTCCTCTTTTTCCACATCCTCTCCAGCTCCTGTTGTTTCTTGAGTTTTTAATCTTAGCCATTCTGTCTGGTGTGAGGTGGAATCTCAGGGTTGTTTTGATTTGCATTTCCCTGATGACTAATGATGTTGAACATCTCTTAAGGTGCTTCTCAGCCATCTGAATTTCTTCTGGTGAAAATTCCTTGTTTAGCTCTGTACCCCATTTTTAATAGGGTTATTTGGTTCTTTGGGGTCTAATTTCTTGAGTTCTTTGTACATATTGGATATTATCCCTCTGTCGGATGTGGGGTTGGTGAAAATCTTTTCCCAATTTGTTGGTTGTAGTTTTATCCTTCTGACAGTGTCCCTTGCCTTACAGAAACTTTGGAATTTTATGAGGTCCCATTTGTCAATTCTTGATGTTAGAGCATAAGTTATTGGCGTTCTGTTCTGGGACTTTCACCCTGTGCCTATGTCCACCAGGGTCTTCCCCAGTTTCTTTTCTATTAGTTTCAGCGTGTCTGACTTTATGTGGAGGTCCTTGATCCACTTGGAGTTGATCTTAGTGCAAGGTGATAAGAGTGGGTCAATTTGCATTCTTCTGCATGTTGACAGCCAGTTGAACGAACACCATTTGTTTAAAAGGCTATCTTTATTCCATGGGATGGTTGTAGCTCCTTTATCAAAGATCAAGTGAGCATAACTCTGTGGGTTCATTTCTGGGTCTTCAATTCTATTCCACTGATCTACTTGCCTGTCATTGTACCAATACCATGCAGTTTTTAACACAGTTGCTCTGTAGTACTGCTTGATGTCAGGGAAATTTCTGGATTCCCCCTGAAGTCCTTTTATTGTTGAGAATAATTTTAGCTATCCTGGGTTTCTTGTTACTCCAGATGAATTTAATAATTGCTCTTTCTAGATCTATTAAGAATTGATTTGGGATTTTGATGAGGATTGCATTGAATCTGTAGGCTGTTTTTTGGCAAGATGGCCATTTTTAGTATATTGATCCTGCCAATCCAAGAGCAATAAATATTTTTCCATCCTCTGAGGTCTTCTTTGAATTCTTTCTTCAAGCACTTGAAGTTCTTGTCATACAGATCTTTCACTTGTTTGGTAAGAGTCACGCCAAGATACTTTATATTGTTTGTGGCTATTTTGAAGGGTGTTATTTCCCTATTTTCTTTCTCAGCCTGCTTGTCCTTTGAGTATAGGATGGCTACTGATTTGCTTGAGTTGATTTTATAACCAGGCACTTTGCTGAAGTTGTTGATCAGCTGTAGGAGTTCTCAGGTGGAATTTTTTGGGTTGCTTAAATATACTATCATATCATCTACAAATAATGATAGTTTGACTTCTTCCTTTCCAATTTGTATCCCTTTGACTTCCTTATTTTGTCTAATTGCTCTCACTAGAACTTTAAGTACTATATTGAAAAGATATGGATAGAGAGGGCAGCCTTGTCTAGTCCCTGATTTTACTTGGTTTGCTTCAAGAAAATTGTCAATTTTAACATGTTTATCTAAAATATTTTCCATGTATATCTTTAATTTATTATAAAGTGCTTTTACTTCCCTTTACTTCCTTTTTCAATAAATAAAAATACATTACTAGATTCCTGTAAAAGTATGGCTTAGTAAAAAAAAAGACATACAATTTTTTTATGCAGATTTTTTTTCACATAATGAAAAGATTTTTTCCTGAAGGAAGGTCTTAGAAAGCTTAGTCAATAAAATGATTTAGAAGCCAATATCAAATGGTAAACAATCACTTCAAAATAGTGACTTTTTGTTAGAGCTGAATACAACTGTGGGTGGAATTCCAATGAACCAGATTTAGGGAACTTCTGATCATGAAGAAGTGTGGTCTTGATAATGTAGGAGATGTATTGGAGATACCCATGCCCCGGTGGGTAAGCATTCACTTTTGCTCCTATAAATGACTTCATTAAAGTCATTGACAAAGTAAAACCAATTGGCTTCTATAATAGTCAGTTTTTTGATTGGCAGCAATTCTCAATCTGTGAGTGTAGATACCTATGATGAATATATCAGATATACATCATATCAGATACTTACACAACAATTTATAACAGTAGCATAATTACAGTTATAATGTAGAAACAAAATGATAGTGTACAGGGTTGGGGTTTGTGATGGTTTAAATATGTTTGACATATGTGAAGTGGTACTATTAAGACATATGGTCATATTGGAGTAAGTGTGGCCTCGTTGGAGGAACTGTATAATTGTCTAGGTGGACTTTGAGGGTTTCTAGTGCTCAAGCTTCTCCTACTGCAGAAGAATGCTTCTCCTCTTTGCTTGCTGCAGAGTAGAGTACCATCTTTTTAACAAGATATAGAACTCTTAGCTCTTTCTCCAGCAACATGTCTACCTCTATGTTGCCAGGCTTCTCACCATAATGATAAATGATGTAATCTTTGAAACTGCAAGCCAGCCCCAATTAAATGTTTTCATTTATGAGTTACCTTGGTCATGGTGTCTTTTTACAACATTGAAACCCTAACTAAGACAGGGTTCACCACAAGGAATGTATTAAAAGTTATCTACATTAGGAAAGTCTCAAACTACTGTTCTAAATAAACAGAAAGAATATAAATACACACACACACACACACACACACACACACACACACACACATATATATATAACCTAACCCTACTCCTACCACCCCTACCCGTACCCCTAACCCTAAACCTAATCCTAACCCACTATGTGTATATATGTAAACTGACTCAAATTTACATGTATAAGTGGGTGGCAGAACCTTCCCCTAATGAATAAAGATTTCCAGGAAGCAATCACTGTGGAAGTAGGTGGGACTTCCCGTTCAGAGGGAAGAAGAGGGGAAGCAAGTGAAAGATACTTGTTTTCAGACAGGAGAGAGCATGGAGGCAAAATGTAGGTAGCAGAGGCCCTCCTAATTCAGGTGGCAGATTCAATGGGATCCTCTACGAGGAAATTTTTAACTTAGAATAGCTTACAAATTAGGATGCTATTTATGGCACTTAGTGATTGTGAAACCTAATGATTCTAAACTAAGATTTTATAGTGTTTTCTTTCTTGAGGTGACTCAACTGAGTTCTAGAGAAACGTTTGGTGGTAGGGAGGGGTTTATAAGAAGTGCACCCCAGTTAGACATGGGAATTTGGAAGTGTGGGGCACGCATGGCAGCAGCCCTTCATGGGAACTTAGCAAGCCAGGTGGTGAGATGTCAGAGCTCTGACTCCGTTTGCAGGTCTGAGAAAAAGCTGGCCCATCTGCCAGTGCCTTACTGGTGGTAGAGTTGAATAATTTTTAATATTTTACACAAGATATGTGTATGTATATAGACTTGTCTTAATTATATTATATAATTAAGCCAACTTATGTTAAAATTGAAAGGGTAGCAAATTACTCACAGGAGCAAACACGGAGACAAAGTGTTGAGCAAACACTGAAAGAAAGGCCATACAGAGACTGATCCACCTGGGGATTCATCCCATATACAGTCATTAATTGCAGACACTAATTGTGGGTGTCAAGAACTGCTTGAAGACAGAGAAGCCTGATATAGATGTCTCCTGAGAGGCTCGGCCAGAGCCTGACATATTCAGAGAGGGATGCTTGCAGCCAAGCATTGAACAGATCATGGGGTCTCCAATGGAGGAGATAGAGAAAGGACTGAAAGAGCTGATGGGGTTTGCAACCCCATAAGAACAACAATATCAACCAACTAGTACTCCCAGAGTCTAAACCACCAACCAAGGAGTACAAATGGAGGGACCCATGGCTCCAGCCACTATATAGCAGACGGTGACCTTGTTGGGCATCAATGGGAGAAGGGGCCATTGGTCAAGTGAAACCTCAATGCCCCAGTATAGGGGAATGAGAGGGCAGGGAGGTGGGAGTAGGTGAGTGTGTGGGGGCACTCTTATAGAAGCAGGAGGACAGGGATGTTTCTGAGGGTATATTTGGAAAGAGGATACCATTTGAAATGTGAATAAATAAAGTATCAGCAGCTGAATGACACTTGAAAAACTAGAACGCTGGTAGTCTTTTGTCCCATGACTTTGTGTGCCCAATCAGTCAGAGAAGTCTTCTGATAGCTGTCAGTCACTGGAGAAGCCACCATTCTGGTAACTGCTCAGACTATAAGTCTAGATATCATAGAAGTCCCAATCTCTTCCCAGACATCTGGAAGATTCCTCAAGAGTCACTAGTCCTTTTTTCACAGTGGAAACCTAGAAATGTTGATTTTGATACCACTTTTTTGTCCTATGTCAGTAGAATCTTATGCCATCAGTGTCATAGGTAAAATGGATATTTTTTTTGTTTTACTAAGAAAACATCATATAATATGTAAATAAATAAAAAGGCATGCTTTATTTATTAATTGAAAATCTAACCATTGCTAAATGTCAATTCTCTGCTTTTGTATGAATTAATTAAAAAAAATGTAAGGACAATATATTAAAGAAATTCTTTTCAACAAATAAAGCTGGATCTATTGTAATTTCCATATGCCAAAATAATGAACCACAATGTTACTAATTTTTATATGAAGTCAATTCAAAATAGACTATAGACCTGAATACATATATGTAATATTTTAATAAAACGTTGCAAAATAATTTTTAGAGAACTTTGTAAAAGAAATTTTGTAAAAGGAAATTTAACAGTAATCAAAAATTTCAAACTTTATACCTCAGTGAAATATTTTCTGGTATAGAAAATTGTAATACAACAACTAAGTTTTACCTAGCACATATTAATACATCTTAAAAGTGCACAAAAATATGAATATAATATTTCTGTAAACGTTCCAAGAAAATAACAAAAAGCAGAGGCAACTGAGTCTATAAAACCTTACTTAAAATAATTTATACAGTTGAAACATAATTAAGATAATGAGATATTTCTGCTCCATGATCCAGCTACTATTAAGCTAACTGCCATAATAAGACTTAACAATAGAAAAGCATCAATTATTATTCATGGAACTGAAGTAATAATACAAATACTTAGAAAATAGATTTGAAATTTCTCATAAAATTGAACATAACCTTCACTCACAAACCAGGAAAAAAAAGAGAAGTAGAATAACCAAATATAAGGATTGGGTAGGTGGTTTGGTGGGCAAAGTGCTTGCCAAACACATGCCTATTACTTAGTTGCTACTATATTTACCACTGTTGGGAATGATTAAGTCATTGCCCACACATGTCCTTTTAGTGTGATGTACAATGTCCTTTATTGCAAATCCCTGACCCAGATGTCCTGTGTAGATTCATTTGTAAATAAATGAGTATAAGTAGGGGATAAGATGCAAAACCATAAAATGATACAATTAATTAAAGGCACAAAAAGGCAAAAACTTAAATACATGACATCATTACTGTAGAGACTACAAGGATATGAAAAACAAAACAAAACATATATACTATTTTCTGAAAAAATAACTACAAAGGGTATATATTAAATGATAAACAATGACTGATTATGAACCATTACATAGTTTTATAATAATGGCAAATCCCATGAGCATCATACTGTATAGTGAATGTGTGGGTGGAAATATTTGTTTTAATATAAAATGTGGACTTACAAAGTAATAAGGAAAATTGTCACTAATTCTCAAGATCTTCAGGACACACACACAAATATACACACAGAGAAATGAGCATGGTGAGTGTATGTGTGTAAAGAAACATAAAGTAACAGCAGAAAATGAAAAAGAAGTCAGCTATTACGGAGGAAAAAATATAAGTACTTCTAAAGATTTTATTAGTTTTTGCCACTAATTAGAAAACTAGGTCTTATTCATAACTGTTCATCTGCCATTGTATAAAAAGTTAGTGTTTCAAAACCCAAAGTACACTGTTGTTTAGACATTATAGGGGAACTAGCATATTCCTTGCACAGCTGAAAAACTTTAAATGGTACCACTCCTTGTAAGAGTATTTGAGCAACAAAGTATAAAGTGTTAAATGGATATGACTTCCAGCATTTCATTTCTTTTTTTATTAGATATATTGTTTATTTACATTTCAAATGTTGTTCCCATTCCTGGTATGCCTCCTGAAAATCCCATAAGCCATCTCCCCTCCCCATGTTCTCCAATTAAACCTCTCCTGCTTCCCTGTTCTGGTATTTGTCTACAATGCAGCACTGAGCCTTTCCAGGACCAAGGGCCTCTCCTCACTTTGATGTCTCACAAGGCCATCCTCTGCTGCCTATGATTCTGGAGCCATGGGTAATTCTATGTGTACTCTATGGTTGATGATTTTGTCCCTGGGAACTCTGGAAGTAGTGGGTGGCTCATATTGTTGTTTTTGTGGTGCTGCAAACCCTGAAAAAAGGATTTGGCATCAATTTAGATCCTTATTCTCTCTCTCTCTCTCTCTCTCTCTCTCTCTCTCTCTCTCTCTCTCTCTGTGTGTGTGTGTGTGTTTCTGTCTGTCTCTCTCTGTCTCTGTTTCTCTCTTTCTCACACACAAATGTACATGTTACCAATATATATATTAGCATTGAAACGAAACCTTATATGTTTATTCTTGCTTTACTTGTACTCTATTGAGTAGATCTACCATTAGTAGCTCTACTATTGTGTTTACATTTTATTTAGGGATAGAGTTTCATTTTCATAGTGTAGGCATTAGAGAATCAACAAAGGAATACCAAACTGCATTGGTGTTTCAAGTAGAAATACAAACAGGGACTTCTTTCTCTAGTTAGATCAAAAGAAAGCCTAAATTTGAGTTAACCACATCTATCACTGTGCCTTTCTCTCTACAGTATCTGGTTTGTGCCCTCAGTACATTGCCTGACTATTCTGTTTTGCTCCATTCTTTAACAAAGAGATTTGCTTTCATTTACTGAACAACAGAGAAAAATTGGCATGGAAAATAATAAGGAATTTGTTATATACTTAAGTGATTGATAAAAGGGAGAAAATTATTTTACTGATCCCACTTGACTCCAAAACACAATGGGATGTCAGAATGTATAAGCACCCATATTTACCAAGGTTACCTGATAGCTAGTGAAGAATGAAACCAGGCTCTAGTTGGAGGGGCTACAGTAAGACTGAGCTGGCATAAGTTGTATTGAAAACAGTAATAACTTTATCAGACATAGATTATAATAGCAATTGTCAGTGTCAATACAGTTGTAGTTGCAAGGATACAATGACATTTGCAAGATATACAGAGTATGAAAGATTAATATCTGAGATCAATTGTCCTGCCAGGTTTCCATTCTCCCTTGACTTCTAAGGGAATAAACAGAGAAACACAATGTAGCCTGAGAGCTTCAGTGCCCAGGGGAGTATAGCAGTCCCTCAGGAACTGGAAAACACATTATTCTCCAGGTGCTATGGACTCTAACCTGAAAAACTTATAATGCAGAAAAACCTACAATGCCTCTCCCTGAGCAGCTAGGCCAAGCCAACCCCATGATTACTTGTGACCATGCTTCCAATATTTATGTCATATTGGCTTTGTTTAATGTTGCATTCTACCTGTGAGCTCATTTTGACAAAGGATTACAGCAATATATTGCGGTATTGATACTACAATATATTGTATACTGTGTCAAGGTCATAGAACATATTTAAGTTGTATAAAGGTGGCACACATACCTTGCCAGTAACCAACAATCCAAATTGAACTACCTAATTTTCCTCAAAAAGACGTAATTTATGCCTGATACTGGAAACCCAACTAACTACCCGAGCTAATGAAGTAAAGAATCCTGAAACAGAGACTAAAATTGCCATTTTTTTCTAAAAGAGTAGTCTGGAATTGTATTGTAAATATTTCCTCTCACATCAAAAGATTACTGTAGCCCTCATCCCTCCTGAAGGCAACTTCAATTTGTAGCAGAGAACATTACAAAAAACTACAATTGACTTGTGGAGCTTAATACCAATTGATAAATGTAAAACACAACATGTTCACCTCAAACTCAGTGATTACTGTTTAAGTGGGTGTTGGAAGGGTAAAAAAAGCCAAAGGAATAGATATTTTCTGTGAAATTGTATCCCCTTGAGATCATAATAGTTATACTCATGAAGTTTCACAAACATATATGTTTAAGCATGACTTGAAAAATGGAACTTCAATAAACATGCTAATGTGATTGAAAAAAGTGAAGAGGTCTAGACAAAGAAGTATAGGCAACTAAGGAATGAGGGAACTGGGAGGAATATTTTTCCCTAGGAATGAAGATACCAAATACATATCCAATACTTAATGTTCAGACCTGAAAACACATCATACAAGTAACTTTATAGACTCAGCAGGCTATATTTTGGTATTGAGGAACACACATATATCACCACTACCACCAAACAAAACTATAACAGAAGAAAGAAAACATTTAATGAAATTAGGGGCTATTTCATGAAAAGAGAGCAAACGGATATATATGTGAATGGTTTGCCTTGTTTGCTTTTTCATGCATAGTTTTCTTTTTTCTCCTTTAAATTGAAATAGATTTTTTTCAGTGTGTTCTGGTGATTTTCCCCCTCCTACAACTCTTCTCAGATCCTCCTCACCTCCTAGACCACCCAAATGCACACATTTTCTTCCTTCCTTTCTTCCTTCCTTTCTTCCTTCCTTCCTTTCTTTTTCTTCTTTCTTTCTTTAGTAAACAATTAGGCAACAATAGCAAAAGAGAATAGGACAAAACTAACAAATGAAGAAAAGGCATGAAAAACAGATGTGGAAAATCACATGCACACATACACACACAAACATACATGCACACTCACACACAAACACACACACACACACACACACACACACACACAGGCACACATTACCTACACAAACTTCCATAAAAAAACATAAAAACTAAAATCATAATATATGAACAATGACCTGCATGGTTTAAAAATCCCGAGCAAAGCATTATTTTTATTGGATATATTCTTTATTTACATTTCATTTCCATTTTCCTTGTTTCCTGCCTCCCAAAGGTCATATATGCCCTTTTCATTCCTCCTGTTCCCCCATCCTTCCCTTCCCTCTTCCCTGATCTGGTATTCTCCTACATTGAGGCATTGGCCTTTCCAAATCCAGGGTTCACTCCTTCCTTCTTCTTGGATATCATTTGATATATGGATTGTGTCTTTGGTGTTCCAAGATTCTAGGCTAATATCCACTTATCAGTGAGTGCATACCATTGGTATTCTTTTGGGACTGAGTTACCTCACTTAGTATGATGTTCTCCAGCTCCATTCTTTTGTCTAAGAATTTCATGAATTCATTGCTTCTAATGGCTGAATAGTACTCCATTGTGTATATATACCATATTTTTTGTATCCATTCCTCTGCTGAGGGACATCTGGGTTCTTTCCAGCTTCTGACTATTATAAATAAAGCTGCTATGAACATAGTAGAGCATGTATCCTTATTACATGCTGGGGAATCTTCTGGGTATATGCCCAGGAGTGGTATGTCAGGGTCCTCTGGAAGTATCAGGTCAAGGTTTCTGAGGAACTGCCAGACTGATTTCCAGAGTGGTTGTACCAGCTTGCAATCTCACCAGCAGTAGAGGAGTGTTCCTCTTTCTCCACATCGTTGCCAACACCTGCTGTTTCCTGAGTTTTTAATCTTAGCCATTCTGACTGGTGTGAGGTGAAATCTCAGGGTTGTTTTGATCTGCATTTCCTTAATGACAAATGATGTTGAACATTTTTTTAAGGTGTTTCTCAGCCATCCAAAGTTCTTCAGGTGAAAAGTCTTTGTTTAGCTCTGCACTCCCTTTTTCAATAGGGTTACTTGGTTTTCTGGGGTCTAACTTCTTGAGTTCTTTGTAAACTTTAGATATTAACCATCTGTCAGATGTAAGGTTGGTGAAGATATTTCCCCAATTTGTTGGTTGCTGATTTGTCCTTTTGACAGTGTCTTTTGCCTTACAGAAACTTTGTAATTGTATGAGGTCCCATTTGTCTATTCTTGATCTTAGAATATTGAAGGTCTGTTCAGGAACTTTCCCCCTGAGCCAATGTCCTCAAAGGTCTTCTCTAGTTTCTTTTATCTTAGTTTCAGTGTGTCTGGTTTTATGTGGAGGTCCTTGATCCACTTGGAGTTGAGCTTAGTACAAGGAGAGAAGAGTGGATCAATTCTCAGTCTTCTGCATGCTGACCTCCAGTAGAGCCAGCACCATTTGTTGAAAAGGCTATCTTTTTTCCATGGGATGTTTTCAGCTCCTTTGTCAAAGATCAATTGGCCATAGATGTGTGTGTTCAATTCTGGGTCTTCAATACTATTCCATTGATCCACCTCCCTGTCATTGTACCAATACCATGCAGTTCTTAACACTACTGCTCTTTAGTAATGCTTGAGGTGCATGATACTGATTTCCCCAGAAGTTCTTTTACTGTTGAAAATAGTTTGAGCTATCCTGGGTTTTTTGTTATTCCAGCTAAATTTGAGAATTGCTCTTTCTAACTCTATGAAGAACTGAGTTGGGATTTTGATGGGGATTGTGTTGAATTTGTATATTGCTTTTGGCAAGATCCCCATTTTAACTATATTAATCCTGCCAACCCATAAGCATGGAAGATTTTTCTATTTTCTGTGGTTTTCTACAATTTCCTTCTTCAGAGACCTGAAGTTCTTGTCATACAGATTTTTCATTTGTTTGGTTAGAGTCACCCGAAGATACTTTATATTGTTTGTGGATATTGTGAAGGGTGTCATTTCCTTAATTTATTTCTTAGCCTGCTTATCCTTTGAGAAACATAGAGAACCATAAAAATAATCAACAAAACCAGGAGCTTGTTCTTTGAGAAAATCAACAAGATAGATAAACCTATAGCCAGAGTAACCAAAGGGCACAGAGACAGTATCCAAATTAACAAAAGTAGAAATGAAAAAGGAGGTATAACAACAGAAACTGAGGAAACTCAAAAAATCATCAGATCCTACAAAAAAGCCTACACTCAACACAACTGGAGAATCTGGAGGAAATGGAGAGTTTCTTAGACAGTTACCAAATATCAAAATTAAATCAGGATAAAATAGATCATCTAAACAGTCCCATAACCCCCAAAGAAATAGAAGGGGTCATAGAAAGTCTTCGAAACAAACAAAAAATAAAAAAGCACAGGACCAGAAGGTTTTAATGCAGAATTCTATCAAACATTCAAAAAAGACCTAATACCAATACTCTTCAAACTATTCCACAAAATAGAAACAAAAGGATCACTATCCAACTCATTCTATGAAGCCACAGTTAAGCTGATACCAAAACCACACAAAGTTCCAACTAAGAAAGAGAACTTCAGACCAATATACCTTATGAACATCGATGCAAAAATACTCAATAAAATTCTTGCCAACTGGATCCAAGAATATATCAAAATGATCATTAACCATGAACAAGTTGGCTTCATCATAGGGATGGTTCAATATATGGAAATCCATCAATGCAATCCACTACATAAACAAACTCAAAGATAAAAACCGCATGGTCATCTCACTGAATGTTGAAAAAGCATTCGACACAATTCAGCATCTTTTCATGCTAAAAGTCTTGGAAAGAACAGGAATTCAAGGCCCATACCTAAACATAGTAAACGCAATTTATAGCAGACTGGTAGCCAACATCAAGGTAAATGGAGCAATCCCACTAAAATCAGGGACTAGACAAAGCTGCCCCCTCTCACCATATCTTTTCAATATAATATTTGAGGTACTAGCTAGAGCAATTTGATAACATAAGGAAGTCAAAGGGATACAAATTGGAAAGGAAGAAATCAAATTATTACTATTCACCAATGATATGATAGTATACTTAAGTGACCCAAAAAACTCCACCAGAGACCTCCTACAGCTGATAAACAACTTCAGCAAAGTGGCTGGTTATAAAATCAATCAGCAAAGCATTTTAAGACAAGAAAGCATTCCAGAATGATCACTGAGTTTATCTGTGTCAGCCATCTTCTGCTGGGCATGGGGCCTGCTCTCTGTTTAATTTGTATACCCAATAAGATTTTATTGGAGAAAACTATTTTTCCTTTTTGACCAGTATTGGTTGGTGATGGTTTCTGTGTTATAGATGGGGTTTCTGTTCACATCCACACACAATGCTGAGATGCCAGCTGGTATTGACCTCTGCAGTACCTGTGCATAGGAGTGTTTGAAAGAAGAAAAGGAAGGGAAAAATATTGCAATTATAATATAACCTATAGTAGTAGTAGTAGTAGTAGTAGTAGTAATAGTAGTAGTAGTAGTAGCAGCAGCAACAGTAACAGTAAGTAGTAGTAGTAAAGGTATACATCATTTTAGCTTGTGAATGCTGATTTTACAAAACTTGGAAAATCCAAAGCATAAAAAGGCTATTTAGAATATTCCACGAATAGTAGGTAAATTTTATGCAAACTGAGTACACATTACTAAAATATTTGAAATTGTAACAGAATACATTACCAAGTTGTATGGTTTGACAAACGTTTAGTCACTTTGAAGGCAAGACATATATTTAGAAAAATGTGTCACCACAACCATTAACTTAAACAGGTTGTCTACACCTCATTCTATAGCCTACTCTGGCATTAATCCTGTAACCCTCTTGTCTCAGCCTCCCACGCAGCAGACTCCTGTGCCACATGCTTTCATATCATTTGCTTTTTACTATGAGTTAAATGTCCCTGACACATAAATGGAAAATGATATTACTGTCAAGACAGATCTTGTGATTAGAAAAGGAAAGGATTAAGAGAGAAAAGGAAGAGGCAGATAGGAATGGCGGAAAGAATTAGAGAAGAAAAATGAAGGAAGTAAAGAAAACATGAAAGGCAGAAATTAAGACAGATGCTACAGATTTTTAAAGTATGTTAAAAGTATAAGCTTACTGGTTTAGTTTTCTTTGGTCTAGAGTAGCTATATTCAGAGTACTTGTTTTTCAAAAGATAAACTTAAATGTACTTCATTAGAATTTAGTCATTCCAGTACACACATTTATATGGCAGTAGATGATCAGAAGTGCTGGTGGAAGTCTCATATATCATTTTAAGCACTTTGCTACTTTCAATATCACTTGTGTTTTACTTGGAAATAATGTACTGGGTACTAAACTTAATAATTATTCATTGCATATATCAAAATCATTGATATTACAGTAGACAATAGTTATTTAAAGCCAGTCTTCCCTCTCATATATAAAGCAACTGCATTTTCAACTACTTCCAATAATAGGGAAGCAAGGTTTGCTTAGCTTCTATAAAATTATAATGGCTGTTGGATTGGGAAGATGTTTATTGGAAACTATGCTTAAGTTAAGCATATAAATGGAAGTAAAGGCTCTTCTAAATTATTTATTAAAAGCCAATAAGAGCACTATATTTTGTGAGCATCACTGCCTAAAGGTAATAAAACTGCTTGCTATTCATTAATGGCATTTTTATGAGATATGCACATTAAACACTATACCAGTATAAGAGAGCATTTCTACGGTTTCATGTCTGTGAGTGCATGAAAAGAATTGTTCTTGCCTATGAAAATAACTGTGATGAATTAGTGAATGATATATACAGAGCATAGCCCAATTTATGAATATTGATTCATATACTAAAGTCCCCAAGACTTTCAGGAAGTTACAATAATTCTTTTTATTTTTGTTTGTTTGCCTGTTGTTCTGTTTAGAATAATCTGGAGCCCACGTTCTGTTTTGTATTATTTCCTGTTGCATTGCTTTAGGTAGAAATCATTTTATTTCATCAAATTTGTAATGATGGGAAAACAAGACAATAAATTACTAAGGTGCCTAATGAGTTTGGTAAATTTTCTTCTTTTTTAACATTTTCAGGAATGGTTGTTTTAATTATTTCACTTAATTTATACTCAGTATTTTAATCATTTTGCAAATTTTTGGAGATGATTCACTTACCGGGATTTGTGCAAGGGTAAAGTGGTCAGAGGATATAAGAAGTATTGTTCCTTGTCTTCCAACGTGCTTGAGGCAGAGACTCTTCTTCTGATGTTCCCTTCTGCCTAGATAGCCTAGCTGTCCTGGACATTCACAGACATCCTTCTATCCTTTATGGTCTTACATTAGGAATTTTACAATTGTAGATATAGCCTACTATATTCAAATTCCAAATACATTATTTAGGCTCAAAATCGTATCCTCAGCCTTGTACAACAAGTGTTTTGCCCACTGATTTATCTCCCCAGTCATGGCTATCGTTTGAGTAACAAAGGATGTAATTATGAGAACTAAATATGAGAATGTTTTCAATGAACATTGTACCTTCCCATTGTCAGACAATAATATACATATGTGTGAAGAAATTATTTGTCATACAGGTTTTTCTATGCTATGATTAATTTGAATGAGTTTTTATATATAAAACTGTTGTTAAGATTTAAATCTTTGAAATTATTGAGCTCTGAGTTTTTCACACTGATGAAAAGAATTGCCAGACATACTTCATTTTTAAATTTTAAATCTTGAAGCACTCCAATTTTTAGAAGTACACTTTTATATCTGTCATATAAAATAAATTTATTTATTAAAATTTCTAATATATCACCTATTCCAAAGCTAATGCAAATTATTATCTGAATTAGTGAGGTCTTATCATGATAATGTTTTCTAATTACTTTTTTTCATTTTAAAAAGAATAAGCTTTCCATGTGGCATTCATGAATGCAACAGATAAGTGATTTTAATGTGCATGTGGAAGTAAATGGAAGAATTTTATACTCTAGGGGAAAGCAAAATATGAAAAAGACATTTTTATATGGACAGTAACTGCTCCCGATTAATTAAGATAATTACATAATTATTATATTATGCTAATTATATAATTAAATATTGTGCTAATAGTATAATTAAATTTATTATGATAATTACATAATTGTATAAAACCTTTGAATTATTTAAAAACAAGATTTTTTAAGGCATTCACATTTGCTTACTTTCTAACATGTAATTTGAGCTCTAAACTATAAAAATGTATTCATTTATTGTCTTGAGAATTATATTTGCACTTTAAGCAATACAGTAACAGATAATTTGCATCCACATTTATTCTTTCATATTCTGTAATTAATTTTCCTTTAGGTTGACGTGTTATGGTTTATATTCCAAGGTTAATGAATGAAATGTCAGGTGTCATCTTCTGGGTAGGGCATATAAACATCTACAGTTTTTTCTTCGATGTTTTCTCATCTACATGGCCCACCTGACATGGGAATCCGTAAAGAATTGGAAAAACAAATATTTGGTTTTTAATCATACTAAATTCTGTGTTACACCAGAACAAAAACAAAATGAATTTGGGCTTAGATACATTTTCTGATATTTTTAGGTACATTATTGTTGAACTCAGCAAGTAAATAACAAAAAATTCTGTCAAAGTTCCTGGAATATGGTCAGTACCTTTTGAACTGTGTTGGAGACTCAGAGAAAAGGAACTGAGTGTTTATACCATAATAATTCACGTAATTTTCCTAAGGAAAAAACTACATGCTTACTAAATTCTTAGAATATGAGAATAGGTACACAGTTTTTACCTACTTTTACTCTGCTGACCTTCAGTACCTAGGAGACATAAATTGCCATTAAACAACCTGGGTAGTTTTCACTAGAGATTTAAAACTGGAAAGAAACCGGACACTAAAACATTTAATGAAAACAATGGTTAATGTGAAGGTCTCATCAATGGTTTTGCCTTCAGGATTGTCTCACACTCTCCTTCTGCAAACTTACATTTCTAAATTCAGTTTGGTACTATACATGACTATTAAATTGTTTGTACAGGTGATTGGAATAGTATAATAGGAAATGTCAAAAGACACATATGGAGCAGGACTGTTCATTCTAGCAAACAGTTGTCAAAACTTTCCAGTATCAAACTGTTATTTAACTGTCAACTCAATCATAATGAAATATGGTTAAGGATTCTTTGTTTACTGATTCGTTTTCCATGTTATTCTGTATATTTCTAGTTACAAGCAGTTCCACTGCTAGGTTATTAATTTTCTGCCTGGATAATCTTTAAAGACAGTGGTGTACCAAATTACACACAGCAACTACATGAAAAGCTTCGTAACTCTGTAGACCCCATAGACTTTCTAGCCCAATTGTGGATTGTATGTACATTCACAATCACTTTGTTCTCTTCTGGAATTGAATCCTTTAACATTACATAGATAACTTTGATTCAGATTATTACTTTAAGTCTATTTAGACTGGTTTAATATTTATGGCTTTGTATTACAGAATTTAATATCTTAGTATTAAAAGTAATTATTGGTAAATAAGGACATTAATTTAGAATTTGTTTTCCAAATATTTTATAGATACTACATTTTTTCAACCCTTCCTCAAATTCTTTTTTTTATTAGATATATTTTTTACCTACATTTAAATTGTTGTCCCTTTTACTGGTTCCTCATCCCCCCCCAAAGTCTCATATCCCATCACCCTTCCTCATCCTTACCTGTCCTGGTATGCCCCAACACTGTAGCATCAAGCCTTCCCCAGACCTGGATCATCTCTCTTAGATGTTCAACAAGGCCATCCTCTGCTGTCTATGCATCTGGAGCTATGGGTAACTCCATGTGTACTCTTTGATTGATGCTTTTATTTCTGGGGGCTCCAGGAGTGCTAACTGGGTGGCTCATATTGTTGTTCCTCCTATGGCGCTGCAAACCCCTTCAACTCCTTTGTTCCTTTCTCTTGCTCCTCCATTGGGGGCTCGGTGTTCAGTTCAATGGCTGGCTGAGAGTGGCCCCCTCTGTATTTGTCATGACTAGCAGGGCCTCCCAGTTGACAACTATATCCTCTCTGGTCAGCAAGCAGTTGTGGGCATCCACAATAGTGTCTGGGTTTGTAGCTGTATATGGGATGGATCCGTAGGTGGGGCAGTCTCTGGATGGTCTTTCCCTCAGACTCTGCTCCACACTTTGTATCTCCTTTTGGGGGGGGTATTTTGTTCCCCTTCTAAGAAGGGCCAGAGTATCCACACTTTGTTTTTCCTTCTTCTTCAGCTTCATTTGATAAGTGAATTGTGTCTTGGGTATTCCAAGCTTTTGGGCTAATATCAACTTATCAGTGAGTGCATACCACATGTGTTGTTTTTGATTGGCTTACCTAACTCAGGATGATATTTTCCAGTTACAACCATTTGCCTAAAAACTTCATGAATAAATTGTTTTTAATAGTTGAGTAGTATTCCGTAGTGTAAATATACCACATTTTCTGTATCCATTCCTGCATTGAGGGACATCTGGGTTTTTTTTTCCAGCTTCTGGCTATTATAAATAAGGCTGCTATGAACATAGTAGAGCATGTGTCCTTATTACATGCTGGAGAATCCTCTGGGTATATGCCCAGGAGTGGTATTGCAGGGTACTCCCATAGTATTATGCCCAACTTTCTGAGTAACCACCAAACTAATTTACAGAATGGTTGTACCAGCTTGCAATCTCACTAGCAGTGGAGGAGTGTTCCTCTTTCTCCACATCCTCTCTAGTGTTCTCTGTGCCCTGTTTTTAACCTTAGCCATTCTGACTGGTATGAGGTGGAATCTCAGGGTTGTTTGATTTGCATTTCCATAATGACTAAGGATGTTGAACATTCCTTTAGGTTCTTCTCAGCCATTTGATATTCCTCAGGTGAAAATTTTTTGTATACTTTTGTACCCCACTTTTAATAGGGTTATTTGGTTCTCTGGAGTCTAACTTCTTGAGTTCTTTGTATATATTGGATACTAGTCCTCTGTCAGATGTATGGTTGGTGAAGATCTTTTCCCAATTTGTTGGTTGCCATTTTTTCCTATTGACAGTGTCCTTTGCCTTACAGAAACTTTGTAATGTTATGAGGTTCCATTTGTCAGTTCTTGATCTTAGCGCATAAGCTATTGGTGTTCTGTTCAGGAAATTTTCCTCTGTGCGCATGTGCTCAAGTCTCTTCCCCAGTTTCTTTTATATTAGTTTCAGTGTGTCTGGTTTTATGTGGAGGTCCTTGATCCACTTGGATTTGAGCTTTTCACAAGGAGATAAGAATAGGTCGATTTGCATTCTTCTGCATGCTAACCTCCAGTTGAACTAGCACCACTTATTGAATTTTTTTTCCACTGGAATGTTTTAGTCCTTTGTCATAGATCAAGTGACCATAGGTGTATGGGTTCATTTCTATGTCTTCAATTCTATTGAACTGATCTACCTGCCTGTCACTGTACCAATACCATGCAGTTTTTAACACTATTGCTATGTAGTACTGCTTTAGGTCCAGGATACTTATTCCCCCAGTAGTTCTTTTACTGTTGATAATAGTTTCTTTTTTATGGTTGTTGATAAAATTTGTATTTAGTTTGATGTATCTTTCTTTCTTTCTTTTTTATTTTTTTTTTATTTTTTATTTTTCAAGACAGCGTTTCTGTGTGACACCCTGGCTGTCCTGGAACTCTCTCTGTATACCAAGCTGGCCTTAAATATCTTCCATAGTTTTAATTTACTCAAAACACCTTACATTTATACTGGTTATGAAAACTTAACATTGATTGTATTCATCTATGTACTTTGCTCATCTTATAACATTTAAATATTTTATGTATGTATTTTTATTATTTTATAATATGCAATCTTAAGCATTGCATTTTAGCTATAGTTGTTAATACTAAAAACTAGTGTTCAGTTATTAATAAATAGCTAATTTACCTTGGCTAAATTTATTTTTAGATCACAATCATTTTTCTTTTTCTTTTATATTTATTTATTTACTTACTTACTTATTTAATTATTTTGCTTTTTTGCGACAGGGTTTCTCTCTGTAGCCCTTGCTGTCCTGAAAGTCACTTTGTAGACCAAACTGGGCTTGAACTCAGAAATCTGCCTGCCTCTGCCTCCTAAGTGCTGGGATTAAAGGCATGCACCACCACCACCCAGCCACAATCATTTTTCTATAAAAGTATTTTTATTAGTGTTTTCTATTTCTCTGATGAAATACTATGATGAAAAACACTAATAATAAAATTTTTTTTCAGAATTTTAAAAACAAAACTCAGATATTTCTGGTTCTTATCCTTTTAATATCTGACTACATTGAATTTGAGTCTGCTTATCCCCAGACACTCTCTATTTAATATCCATCTATGTATTTTCTCTTCTTTATATGGGAATATCCAAAATACTCTTCTAAAAGCTATCTATTTTTTTCTTCACAGTCATCAAGACAGCTGATAAAGTGCCTCACTTGCATATCTGTATTTCAGTCATCTTTATTTAACTTTTATTTCATTTTTACATATATTTGATCACATTTCTCCCCTCCATCAACTCTTCCCTTCCTCCCAATGAAAGGATAAAAAATATAGCCCTAACTCCAGCCTCCGAAGAAGCCCTAAACACCTCAAATTCCAGACCCTGCTCTTTGTTAGAAACTAGATAAAATGGCCTTGAGTATGTGATCCTGGCACCATAAGAGAAAATGAGCTAACTAGTTCCTATCTGGCTTCTATAGAAAACTGATTGGTCCTTGGAGCACAGACTTGGATAATTTGAACTGATTGGCTTAGAAGCTATGGAGTGGTACAAATCAATTGGCTTGCGATGTGCAGGCTTTGTTATGAACTTATAAAAGCTGTCCCTATTCTGCACTCAGGGTCCACAGTCCTCTACCCCTGCATGGTGTAAGACTGTGAACCCCAGAGCCTCTGGAATGAAAATTGTCTTGCTGTTGCATCAAGACTGTTTCTCGCGAGTGATTGAGGTGTCTCCTTCCAAGGCATGGGGTGCTGGGGTGCCCTTGTTTTTTCCGAGTCTTTCACCTACACTCATGACTTTAGGTTATCATTCTATCTCTTCTTTCTCTAAAAATCACCTGTAAAATAATAAAATACAAAAATCAAAAGACAGAAGAATTTAAAAAGAATGAGATAATGATAGAAAAAAGGGAAAGAAATAAAGATAGAATAAATGAAGAAAGACAGAAAGAAACAAAGAAAGCTAGACAGAAATACAACTAAACAAACAAAAAGTGAAATGGGAACATGGAGCCCTTTTTTAAATGTGTTTGCAACCTACTCGTAACCATCCATTGGCCACATTAGACATTAATTCTAGTTTCTACCTACTCTATTTTACTTTATTTTTCTACTTCTTTCAATGTCTATTTTTTTAATCGTGACCAATTTCTTTTTTATTATTTTCTTTATTTACATATCAAATGTTATCACCTTTACTTTTTTCCCCTCCAAAAACACCCTATCACATCACACCTTACTCTGCTCACTAACCTACCTACTCCTACTTCTCTGTCCTGGCATTCCCCTATACTGGGGCATGGGGTCATGTATTATCTTCTATATTAAACTAATTTTATTCATATATTTTAAAATGTCACTGAAATTTTAAAAGTGATGGATCATGGATCCTTTCACTGTAACATCATCACTCTCCTTTGGAAATTCTGTTGGAATTTTTGTTTTTAGAGAAGCAGTCATGATTCCTTAAGCTTGTTTCTAATTTTTTTTTAATAGATCTGTGAAAAAAAGTTGTATTTTGTGAGATTTTTACAGTTCTTTGACTATGATAGACTTTCAGTACTACACTAAACTGTGACCCGGGATGAGTCAGCAACACTGGTTGGACTGAACAATTTATACAAATGTCAAGACTGCTGAAATTTCTTTGAAAAAATGAGGCTACTGACTGAGCTTCCTGACCCAGCAATAGCACTCACAGCTTGGGCCCTAATGTAAGGCAGGGTGGGTCCGTATGTACATCTTTCACCACTTATTTTACCCACTATAAGTTTACAATGCCTGTCCCAATAGTATTTTTTGTTAGTTTGACAATTAGAATAATTTGGTGGGATATGGAGATTAATTTAGTTAGTAACGTTTGATTATCTTTTTTAAGCTATATACTAGAAGGTGTTACATGTTATGCAATGTGCTTAAAACACTTCTTATGATACTAAAGTATAATACAGTATCTTAAAAGCTTTCTACTATTATTTTATGGTATCTTTTGTTTTTCATTTCCTCTTTTCCTCCTTCTAGAATTCATTACCCAAAAGTTCTATCTTCTAAACAGCTTAAATATAGAATGTATTTTGCATATTATATTTATACTCTTTATTGTAAAGGAATTTAATCCAGCAACATGGCTACTCTGACTAGCATATACACCCACTTTTAGGACATACCTTTGATACCAAACAACATAGGTAAAGTTAGTTTGTAGGAGGATGCAAACATGGTTCAAAGTGATATTTAATAGAGGAGCAAAGAAATTGATAAATCAGAGAAAGATTTGACAAATGAGTCAGAGATACAATATGCCCAACTCACAGAAGAACAGAAAAAAAATGGTTTACAAGAGCAGTGCTGGGAAAATGTTATTTGAGAGTCAATGCAAGTACAGTACAGTGCAGTTGAGTCTCTTAGTGAGTTCACACATTTCAGTGCAGTTCAGCAAAGGCAATTGAAGCTAAGAATAAGAAGGAAATGTAAGATTAGAGCACATTGCCAGAGTTAGTTTGAAGTCGAACAGTGCAATTTATTGAGTATCTGAGAGAAGCCAGAACGAATAAGTCAGGTTGGGGAGTTGGAGTTATAACAGCTGAGTTCAATTGCTCAGCCAGAGTTCAGAAAGAGCTAGAAAAAGTGGGCTTATTCAGCAGTAAGAGAAATCTGTTTACATCAGGTGACTAAAAGTTAATTTTGCAACTATTGTATATTTAATTTTGCTTTGAGTGCCTGAAATTATTTTCTTTCCATAATGAAAAGAACTATACCTTACTTTTTAAGAATAGTTTATGTAAATTATAAAAAGAAAGTAACATACAACTTACAATAATAATAATAATAATAATAATAATAATACACAATGAAATTGCCAATGACCTAATTATATTCAAATAACAAGTTTGAACATTTATATCATACTTGATACTAAAAATTATGAAACTATCAAAAGTTAAGTGTAAGAAGTAAAAACCTTAAACATTAACACACAAAGTACAATGTTGAAATTATAAAAAATGACAGTTATCTATTTTCTTAAGGATTTAAAACTGACATTCACATACTCTGAACTCAGATATATGTGTGATCAAAACCAATTACAGTGGTTATTATAAGGTTTTTCTGATATTCATCTGAAAACACAATTAGCTGTACATGTATAGGTGTGCAAAGTCAGTTCAAAACTAGGAGATTATCTGGTAGAATTCATAATTAAAGGTCCCTTTCCAAAATCAAGTGAAGAGTAAAATTGTCCTCACAGTGTGATTATGAGGGGCTGATATTCTTTTGAAACAATGTTAAAGTCTCCTACAGGTTTGGTTAAATTGGTCATATATAGTGATGATGACCATCAGGATTGACCAAGAATTGAGTATAATAAAAGAAAGAGTCTTTAAAATGTTGACAGAAACAATAGCTAAAATTAGTATTTATGTTTATTAACTCCAAATATGGCTCCATTTCTGGTATTGCCATTCTTATGAGGTAATATATATATATATATATATATATATATATATATATATATATATATAATCTGAAAATTCCATGAAGATATTATAAAGTTGGAAAGACATCATGCAGAGACAGGATATACAGTTAATATCAACAATCTTGAGTTTCTTTATTCGGAGCAAAAATGTGTACATTATATAATTAGTTGTGCCAAATATGTTTGGATTGTGTATTAAAAGAATGTTTACAGACTAAAACTCTGTTTAAAGATATTACTGGTTAATGGATACCTGTGTATGTTTGTGAAACATTTCTTCATGGAAAGATGATCAAACACAGTAATCTTGAGGGTAATGAGTCTCTAGCTCTAGTTATACTATTAAGAGTCCAGCAGAATGATCACACTCCAGAAGACCCAACAAGCAACTGAAAGAGTCAGATGCAGATATTTGCACCCAACCAATGGATAGAAGCAGCTGAGCACTGTTGTTGAATTAGGGAAAGGCTGAAATATAAGCTGGTGTGAAGGATGAACCTGTAAGAGAACCAGCAGTCTCAATTAATCTGGACCCCCTAGATCTCTCAAACACTGGACCACCAAGCAGGCAGCATCCAACAACTGATATGAGGCCATCAACACACATACAGCAGAGGATTGCTGGATCTGTGTTCAGGCAGAGATGATGCACCTAACTCTCAAGACACTGGAAGCCCCATGGAGTTTATAGGTCAGTTGGGGTAGGGAGTAGAGACATCCACATGGAGACAGGGTGGTGGTGGAAAGGCAATATGGGATGTGGGACAGAGGGTGGATGAGGGAAATTTCGGAATGAAATCTGGAGTGTAAAATCAATCAATCAATCAATCAATCAATCAATTTTTTAAAAACAAGAGTCCATCAGAATTGGGTGCTCAGAAGACACAGAATTATTAATACAATACCAGACAGGGATCTCTGTTTTTTTCTCCCTTCTTGTTAACTTTACCAATGATCTCTTATGCATTTACATAATTCCCCAAACAACCACTTTTCTTTGTAAAGGCAAAAATACTTCACAACACATTAATATGCGTCTACATCTGCTGCATAAAGCAAATGAAGCACTGTACTTGTCCTGGTCACCATTCATAGTATGAATGTATTCCGACTTTTTAAGCTCTACCAGACAATTAAATTCAGTGCATGAGTATTCTTCTGTGAACAGAAACAGTAGTAAGAATTCTTACGAGGAAAATCCTTAGGCTTCATACCATAGTTTAAACACTGTTTCTTCCCATAGTAGAAATTTTAAGCTTTTTAAGTTCAAATAAATGAGCATGACATGATTAAAATGGATGGTCTATATCTCTGTTGCAATGAAACCCTTTAATTTTTGTCTAGATGGTAGCTTTCATCTGAAAAGAATCACTTTTAACCACTGAAGAATTAGTTATTGGTCAAATCTTTCATTTTCTAGGGCAACTGACAATTATAGAATCAGAGACACTAAGACAAAAAAGGAAATAAATTTGTCAAGAGAAGAGTAGCACACTCACTTAAGACCCTCAGGAATAGGTTGGCTAGGGCTACAGATGCTGTAGGAAATGGAACAGAACGCAAGAAATGCTCTTTATGGGTTCATAAATCTTTGAGTGTGGGAAATTCATCCTGTAAGTATGCTAGGACTCTACTAGGCAATCCTCAATTATATACCATTTTATATTGCAGTATGAGTTCAGTATCATTTCAGTTTTCACATATTCATTAGTACAATGTTCATAAAATTAAAAATTACAATTGAAATCATATTGCCTTCATTGAATTTCATTTTTAGATATTTTCTTTCTTTGTTAGGTGTTGACCTGATTCATTATAGTATGTGCATGCACATTAATCTTTACATTTTCTTTTTCTTTTGTTTTTTGTTTGGTTTTTCGAGACAGGGTTTCTTTGTGTAGCTCTGGCTGTCCTGGAACTCACTCTGTAGACCATGCTGGCCTTGAACTCAGAAATCTGCCTGCCTCTGCCTCCCAAGTACTGGGATTACAGGCATGTGCCACCACCGCCCAGCTTAATCTTTACATTTTCAAGAGTGATGAACCATGTCCAATTTTGTATTTTATTGTTTCCCATAAAACTTCCTGAAGAATACTAAATGATACAGCTAAAATAAAATAATATAATACTATATTTATAAAAGCATTATAATCTTAACAAATTTAAGCTACAGAGAGCTGTCATTTATGTTTTACAAAAGGGTCTTTGAAATCCATATTTCTGATTTAGGATCTGCTAAATAATTTGAATAAAAAGCAATACTGCTAAGTATGAGGCACAGAATTTTGTATTTGATGGCTTGCAATTTCACAAATACCTTATTTACAAAGTAACTGAAAATACTTTTAAATTCAACCTTCCTTTCATAAAATTATAAATATTTCATTCTCAGTGTTCAATGAAGTCATTTGATTGTTGCTAAATAAGTAGAATTTGCTGTAATTTGAACCAAACTTCACTATTAAGTTTCCATTTAAGACTGGAAAGGAGCTCCTTTCTTTGCTATGCTTATTGAAGACCTTACTGAAGGAAAGCAATAAGCTAAATTACATAATTGATACTTTCCCTATTGACAATTATAACTAATATACTATAGAATTTATCTTTAATTGACTTAAATGTTGAGAATATAAATACTTCTAAATAAAGCACAATTGTGTTTCAATTCTTCTACACTGTCACAATGTCAAGCATGATAAGTCGTATGTATTATGGGAATAAATTGTGAGTAGCATCACAAATGAAATACTTAAAGGGGCATTTTTTTCAGAGCCCAAACACACAATTTCTTTCAAAAAAATAATAACTGCTTTGCTCTTCTGCTCTTTGATCATGTATCCCTAGTGAGGAATCTGCATAATACTGCTATTGTGCAAAAAGACATATGTGCAATGCAACAAACATAGAACTCCATTGACCTTGGAATCCCTGGCTGCCAGGAGGAAATTTAGCACAGAGGAAAGTGAAAAGGAAGAGTATCTGTGAAGTAGCAGGAAAGAAGGACAAATAAAAAACTTAAAATGTGATGGTACGGGGACTCTGAATATGAGTTCCATGACTATCTTGTGTACTACAAACCTTCATAGATGAAGTCATGAATGCCCTGTAAAGAGAAATCAGTGTCATTTCAACATCAGAATGGCAAAACGAAGGTAGGTACTTAACCCTGGAGTCAGCAAGCTGAAGGAGACCCATAGTGCACTTCAGGAGTTATGGTGCAGCATTAGACCCATAGATGGAGAAGACAGCCATTGGACCTAGAGAAGTAAAATCTACAAAATTCAAGCTCTCCTTCCCTGCCTTTCCCATCAATATGGGTTTTAATGGTATTGCTTTGTCTTTCAAGTCTAATTCTGAATGTCTTTTTCAGGCACCACTTACTCAGTACTCTGCAGACTAGAGAATTCTTGGAAACAAAGATTCTACTTACACAGGCATAATCCAACAGTATATTTTTATTGTAAATCCTGTAACTATTTTATGAAGTACACACAGAATAATAGGAATCACCTGATCCAATTCTGGTCTATTTGGAAAGAGTAGAAAGGCCAGGGGACTTTCTATATAAGCTATTGTTTTGTACACTGTCTCTGAAGATTGTGGTGTTGGGCACTTGTGAGTTGGCAAAATGTATTTGTTCACCTAATTTGCTCACCTACTTAAACCTACTTCCTTCCAGTAAGCAGTATACATGGGAAAAATCTAACAAAAGTGTTTCCTGATTGTGTGAAACTTATTTAATGCCCTCAACTCTGTTCTCAAAAATTTCTCAAACTCATCTGGAATAACAAAAAACCCAGGATAGCTAAAACTATCATCAACAGCAAAAGAACTTCTGGGGGAATCAATATCCCGGACCTCAAGCAATATTACAGAGCAGTGGTATTAAAAACTGCATGGTATTGGTTCAGTGACAGGGAAGCGGATCAATGGAATAGGATCGAAGACCCAGAATTGAACCCACACATCTATGGCCAATTGATCTTCGACAAAGGAGCTGAAAACATCCAGTGGAAAAAAAGATAGCCTTTTCAACAGATGGTGCTGGCTCAATTGGAAGTCAACATGCAGAAGAATGAGAATTGATCCACTCTTATCTCCTTGCACTAAACTCAACTCCAAGTGGATCAAGGATCTCCACATAAAAACAGACACACTAAAACTAATAGAAAAGAAACTGGGGAAGACCCTTGAAGACATCGGCTCAGGGGAAAAATTCCTGAACAGAACACCAATTGCTTATACTCTAAGAACAAGAATAGACAAATGGGACCTCATAAAACTACAAAGTTTCTGTAAGGCAAAAGACACTGTCAAAAGGATAAATCAGCAACCAACAAATTGGGAAAAAATCTTCACCAACCCCACATCCGACAGAGGGCTAATCTCCAATGTATACAAAGAACTAAAGAGGTTAGACCCCAGAAAACCAAATAACCCTATCCAAAAATGGTGTACAGAGCTAAACAGAGACTTTTCACCTGAAGAAATTCGGATGGCTGAGAAACACCTTAAAAAATGTTCAACATCACTAGTCATTAGGGAAATGCAAATTAAAACAACCCTGAGATTTCACCTTACACCAGTCAGAATGGCTAAGATTAAAAACTCAGAAGACATCAGGTGTTGGCGAGGATGTGGAGAAAGAGGAACACTCCTCCACTGCTGGTGGGAATGCAAGTTGGTACAACCACTCTGGAAATCATCATGGAGGTTCCTCAGAAAACTGGGCGTGATACTTCCGGAGGACCCAGCCATACCACTCCTGGGAATATACCCAGAAGATTCACCAGCATGCAGTAAGGATACATGCTCCACTATGTTCATAGCAGCCTTATATATAATAGCCAGAAGCTGGAAAGAACCCAGATGTCCCTCAACAGAAGAATGGATACAAAAAATGTGGTATATATACACAATGGAGTACTATTCAGCCATTAGAAACAATGAATTCATGAAATTCTTAGAGAAATGGATGGAGCTGGAGAATGTCATACTAAGTGAGGTGACCCAGTCTCAAAAGAATACCCATGGTATACAGTCACTGATAAGTGGATATTAGCCTAGAAGCTTGGAACACCAAAGACACAAATCACATATCAAGTGATGTCTCACAAGAAGAAAGGAGTGGACACTGGTGCTAGAATGGACCAAAACATCATTGTGGGAGAGTACAAGAACAGTAAAGTGGGAGGGGGTGGATGCGGGAGCAGGGGGAGGGAAAAGGACATGTGGGACCTTTGGGGGTGGGGAACCAGAAAAAGGGAAATGAATTGTAAATATAGAATATATACAATAAAAAAAATTTCTAAATTAACTCTATTGTGGCAGCCTATTTTTTGTCTGTTTTTTTTTGTTTGTTTGTTTTTAATTGTTAATCTTGTCTATTACAGTCATTAGCCCTTTCCAGGTCCCCCCTCCAATAGTTCTTCATCCCATTCCTCCTCCCCCTTGTCTCAAAGAGTAGGTCCCCACTCTGGACCAGCACACCACATCCCATCCTGGTAGACCTCCCCACTCCCTGGTGTCTCATCTCTCTTCAGGTTTAGGTTAATCTCCTCTCACCATGGACAGACCAGGCCAGTCCTCTCTTGTATATGTCAGATTTAGTTTCAAGAGGCCTATCTTCTCCTTCCTCTACTTCTTGCCTTTATGCTGATGTTCCTTGGGGTGACTGCTTTCAGAGGGTCTCTTGTGAACCACAGTGCTGTTTTGCTTCTCCCAAAAACTTGTCCAAACCAGAAGAATCTTTCTCAAAGTGAACTGGTCTTTCTCGGCCTCTCTATCTGTGATCTGAACTAGAAAATGCCTTACCTGGAAAAAAATCTGTTGATCATTATCCTGGCATCCTTATTAAGTGGTGCAGTAGTATACACTCATGTATATCTTTCATTGTGCTATCCTCCGTGACAGAAAGAGAAGAGAATCTTATTATTTCCATTCATGTCCTATTTTGTTTTATACTTTTCAGAAAGGACTTTGAATTAGCCTTCATTTTCTTACTTTCTTTTTTTTACCAATTCACAATGTGTCATATTTGCATGTATGCTACTCAGAAGAATGGGATGGGAACTGGTGTGACAAGGTATTTGATTGAGCAGGTCCAGTAGATTAAAGTCACTGTCTGACAAGTCTTCTGAAAACTGTTCAGATGAAAGTAATTTCACTGTTGATAGCAAAGGAATTGGACTTTTTTTTTAATTTGGATGGACAATTCTTGAATGTCATAATTCTGGTAAGATTCGCATGAACTTTAGATAATCTATTGCTATATGCTTAAAAAGCATTTAGGTAAAATAATAATAATTTTGCTGCTCAAAATTTTTCTTCCCCATTTGTCATCTTATGAGTATTATAATTAGTCATGTTATACAAGAACTTCATCCAATTTTACTTTCAAATAAATTTGAATTAATTTTAACCTGGAACAGCACTTGAAACGTAGTTTAACGCCACCAAGTCTTGTTTCTAATCTTATTAATGTAAAATGAATTAAATGAAATTGAGAGGTTGAATGAATCCTGTTGTTCTTATAACGAGATCTCTGGGATGAATTGAGTGGCCACTGAATGTCTGTCAGTATTAGCATAAAGGTAACCTCCCTTCTCTAAAACATGAAAACAACAAAAAAAGATACTTCTATCAGTTGGGGCCAAAGATTTTTAGGATTTTGAGCAACTGTGTATTTTGTTTCCTCAAATATTTTTTATTAAAATGATTAATTTGTCCACAAACAATGACTAACACAAATTTTCATCCAAAATCCGGACACTGAAAGTCTATGGGTATGACTTGGACTTAAACTTGTTTCTTTCCTTTGAAAGGTAATTTCCAAATTTTAAGAGGATTTGGGGGTTTTAACATATATCATTGTCTAGGATAAAAATGTTTTTCACAGCAAACCAATAGATTTATGATTAAGGTTTATATATCCTTAAAGACAGCTTAATTTACACAAAGCATAATTCAATTAAAACTGCTTAGGAAAAAAGGGAGATTTTTGCTCTCTGTGTTTAGCTGATTAGAATTATTCCCAAGGCAAGAAAAATTCAAGGTGTGTCTTAAATCATGAGATAAACTTCCAACTTCAGCAAGCATCATATTATAAACCAGTCATATCAGAGTTTGAGGAAACTTTATCAACACAGGCTATGAGGTTTTATTCATTTCCCACACTATGGTATTCATAGGCATTTCAGGAATAATCAACCTCCTAACCCAAAAATAAAACTCTTGAGATGTATTTGAAAGAAATGTAGATTTAGCTGCACATAAAGTATAATAATTGAATATTCATCAGTTTACAAAATGTTGGCTATACTTGAAGCCAATTTTCTGATATCTGTTGAGGGAAGGACTGTTGTAGTAAATATTATTTAGGGGTTTCTACCTAACCTTAGATCATATATCTCACAAATAATAAACATAAACCTTTATGTTTATAATAATCCATAAAGCACTAAAGCTGGGCAGACATTTAGCCCTCTACAGTATAATGTCTACTTTCCTGTCAATAATCCTGAAATATCCCTTGTCATCCACTGCATTGGCTGGTCCTAGTCCAACAAGTCATCCCTCATGGCCATGTGCTCATAATCCACTCACCCGATAGTGACATTTTTCTTTCTCTCCCTGTCCTTCTGGTCTCTGCCTCAGATCCAAATACCAGAAACTCAAGCCCCCCTACCTCTCTTCTGCCTGGTTACAGACTGTAGACATTTTTATTAACCAATAGTTTGAAATTAAGAAACAAGGCTTGCACAACACAGGATAGCATACATGAGAAATCACTTGTCTTGAGACAACTAGATCTTGGGATACAGAACTTAGATTTTTAATGCATAGCAACAGTTTGGGAATATAGCAGCTAGGAGATGTTACATATTACCTAATGATGGAAGCACAATCATATGCCCATGAGAAGCACTAATAAGATTCATTAGGTAATTGCAAAAGGCAAAAAGAAGGCAGGAACCTGGGAATTATAGTGTGAAGTCCACTTGATGGAGTTTTGGTTGGAAATGATCAATATACATTGTATAAATATGGAACCCTTTATTATTAAGGTCAGAAGGGATATCTCAGTGGTTAGGAACCTGTAATGCTTTCCTGAAAGGCCTTATTTTGATTCCTAACACCCACATCAGGTATCTCAGGACCACCTGTATATCCAGCAAAAGGGAACACAGACCTATAGCATGTACAGGGATTTGGAATGATTTTGCACAAAGCTATCCATTCATACCCAGAATTAAAAAGAAAAACATTTAGAAATATTATTAAGAATTGTATAACTTTAATTCAATTCATTTTGGTCTCATTTATTAGTGAAATCTTCCTGATACAATACACACCTGTAAGACAAAATGTCCTCACTGATAGAAAATTGGCAAGGCAGTTTTCTTTTGTTTTTTGTTTCTTTTCTCTTTTCTATTTGTTTTCTTTTATCATGTTTTTCCTTTTATTGATAATATACTTTTTGTCATACAATGAATACTGATTATAGTACATATACAGGCTTTTTACATCCCAGTTCCTTTCTATATCAGGGCTCCCCTGCATCTACTACCTATCTGTTTCTCATTAGAAAAATAAAATATAATGAGATGAAACAAAAACTATCATATCTAAATTGAACACAGCAACCCAGCTGAAGGAAAAGACCACCAAGTGCAGTCACAGGAGAAAAAGACTCACACTTTCACTGAGACAGGAGTCTCATAAAATTACTAAAAGCTGCAATACGTAAGCAGAGGATCTGGTTCCCTGAGTAGGCCCCATTCTTGCTCTTTCAGCCTTTGTGAGCCCTTTCATACCTTGCTTAGTTGATTCAGAGGGCCTTGTAATCCTAGTGTCTCCCATCCCTCTGACACTTACAATTTTCTTCCTCCTCTTCTGGGGGATTCTCTGAGCTCTGCGGGGAAGGATTTCATGGAGATTTTCCATTAATGCTTTCTTTCTGCATACTATCTTGTTGTGGGTCTCTATATCAGTTCCCATTTGCTGCCAGAGAAAGTCTCTCCGATAATGATTGGACTTGGCACTAATCTAGGAGTAGAGGAAAATGTAATTAAAAGACATTTTATTAGTCATCAGGGAAATGCAAATCAAAACAACCCTGAGATTCCACCTCACATCAGTCAGAATGGCTAAGATTAAAAACTCAAGAGACAACAAGTGCTGGCGAGGATGTGGAGAAAGAGGAACACTCCTCCACTGTTGGTGGGATTGCAAAATGGTAACACCGCTCTGGAAATGAGTTTGGCGGTTCCTCAGAAAATTGGGCATGTCACTTCCAGAGGACCCTGGCATACCACTCCTGGGCATATACCCAGAGGATTCCCCTGCATGCAATAAAGACACATGCTCCACTATGTTTATAGCAGCCTTGTTTATAATAGCCAGAAATTGGAAGGAGCCCAAATATCCCTCAAAGGAGTAATGGATACAGAAAATGTGGTATATTTATACAATGGGATACTACTCAGCAATTAAAAATAATGAATTCATGCAATCTGTAGGTAAATGGTTAGACTTGGAAAATATCATCCTGAGTGAATTAACCCAATCACAAAAGAATGCACATGAAATGCAATCACTGATAAGTGGATATTAATGAGCCCAGAAGCCCTAAATACTCAAGACACAAATAGCAAGTCAAATGATTCCCAAGAAGAAGAAAGGAGAGGACCCTGGGCCTGTAAAGATTGCATCCAGTTTAGTAAAGAAACCGAGGGGGGAGGGGGAATGATTGGGGAATAGTTGGGGGGAAGAGGAACTATGGGAAGTATGGTGGGTGGGAACGGGGAAAGGGGAAAGCCTTTGGAATGTAAACATAGAATATAGAAAATAAAAAAAGACATTTTATTGATACTATTTTTAAAAAATCGAGTATTATATTTTGCCTTGGGTCCCCTTAGAGCCCCTGACTTGCTCCCCACCCCCAACTTTCTCACTCTTTCTTCACCCACTAGGAAAGCCTCTGAATATAAGAGGTGCCAAAATGCCCAATCCTGTATTCCTGACATACCTGACAACTGTCTCAAGCCCCTTACCTGAAGCCTTCCTGCACTTTCCCCCAAGCCCAGCATGGGCTTTGTCTACAATCCATAAAAATACTTCCCTACCATAATTTGCCTGAGACATATTGTAGTCTGATCCCCTGAGGCTGTTAAACTTGCCCAGAAGCCTATTCCTAAATAAAGCTTTCTTTTTAACTTTTAACTTGGCTCAATTGGGTTTATTACTTCTGCAGAGAAAAACTATCAACGTATCTTATTTTTGTTTCTATTAAGAGACTCATTGAGTTAAATCAGCACTGTCATTGTGACTCTTGGTTTGCAACAACTATTGGATTCTAGTGGGTAGCTACATGTGTACAAAATTGAAGACAGTACCTTCTTCCATCAGTGGTTGATATTTTTGCAGAATAGGTACATCATTGTGGATCTCTTCCAGATTCTTGATTTAAAACTACTGTATCCAGTATTGTATAGACCCATCTCAGGTTTCTGCTCTTATTGTGACTGCATTAGATACAGTCCAAAGTTACATTTTTCATTCCTTGTCCTAAGCTTCTGACTCTTACATTGTTTCCATCTCCTCCTCCTAATGCCTGATACTTAGTGATAATGATAGACTACCTGTACGAGAAATGAACAGTCATTTATTTTCAGTACCTAAAACTGGAATGTTGTTCACCTACATTCAATAGTGACCACTACAGAGATATCTTTGATTGTGTCTAGAAGAAGCATTTGTCTACATGTATAAACCTGCACATTCAAGTTATCTTGGATAAATCTCTAAGACCTAGAACAAATGTATGGAATTTTAACCAGGTATTCAACATCATCTATGTATCTCCTCATTCAAATTTAGAGAACTGATTAACCCATGACAATTTTAACACTGTTGCATATTGGCTTTGACTATCATAGAGGTCATAGCTGGATCAGACCACTGGTACCTCTCTTTCCTCAGAAGCCTATGTAACATCTCATAGCACTATGAAAGCTAACATGGTAAAACTTTCACATTCAGTTTCTCTTTGGTTTCCTACTCTGTAGACAATATGTATATCCAGAATAAGATTTTATTAACTCTGGTAGGTAGCCAAGAAGAGTTGGATTCTAATTGAATTTTATTGTCAACCACATATCTATTATTTATTTGGGAATTACAGTTGTGGAATTAATTACCAGAGTTGTCAATGAACAAATCGGTCTCAGATTGTCTTGATCATGTGTGGAGGTAGAAGATTTTGATTCACTCTGAGTGTAATCATTCTCAGGTAGACTGCCCTGGGTTGTACAAGAGATAACTTTGAACCTGTATGTGACCAGAAAGCAAACAATCAATCTTTTATTATTCCATGGTTGCTGCCTTCTGGATTTTCCCCTTCATATGTGTCTTTTAAATCTGCTGATATTTCCTTCATTGATGGATTCAGTAAGCTAATTTAAATCTACCACCCACTGAAGTTGATTGTAATATAAAAGACGCAGTTATACCACTCTTGTGCATATATCCAAAAGATTCTTGAACATATAACAAGGACACATTCTCCACTATGTTTATAGCATCCTTATTTATAATAGACAGAAGCTGGAAACTACCCAGATGTCCCCCAATAGAAGAATAGATAGAGAAAATGTGGTACATTTGTACAATGGAGTACTACTCAGCTTTTAAAAAATAATTTCATGAAATTTGCAGGCAAATGAATAGAACTAGAAAATATTATCACTGGGCAGTGGGAGAACATGCCTTTAATCCCAGCACTTGGGAGGCAGATGCAGGTAGATCTCTGAGTTCAAGGCCAGCCTGGTCTATAGAGTGAGTTCCAGGAGAGCTAGGACTACAGAGAAATCCTTTCTCGAAAATCAAAAACAAAATGAAAGAAAAGAAAAGAAAAGAAAAAACAGAACACCAATAGCTTATGCTCTAAGATCAAGAATTGACAAATGGGACCTCATAAAATTACAAAGTTTCTGTAAGGCAAAGGACACTGTCAGAAGGACGAAACGGCAACCAACAACGTGGGAAATGATCTTCACCAACCCCACATCCGACAGAGGGCTAATATCCAATATATACAAAGAACTCAAGAAGTTAGACCCCAAAGAACCAAATAACCCTATCAAAAAATGGGGTACAGAGCTAAACAAAGAATTTTCACCAGAAGAAATTCAGATGGCCGAGAAACACCTTAAGAAATGTTCAACATCATTAGTCATCAGGGAAATGCAAATCAAAACAACCCTGAGATTCCACCTCACTCCAGTCAGAATGGCTAAGATTAAAAACTCGAGAGACAACAAGTGCTGGTGAGGATGTGGAGAAAGAGGAACACTCCTCCACTGTTGGTGGGATTGCAAAATGGTAAAACCACTCTGGAAATCAGTGTGGCGGTTCCTCAGAAAATTGGGCATGCCACTCCCAGAGGACCCTGGCATACCACTCCTGGGCATATACCCAGAGGATTCCTCTGCATACAACAAAGACACATGCTCCACTATGTTTATAGCAGCCTTGTTTATAATAGCCAGCAATTGGAAGGAGCCCAGATATCCCTCAAAGGAGGAATGGATACAGAAAATGTGGTATATTTATACAATGGAGTACTACTCAGCAATTAAAAATAATGAACTCATGCAATTTGTAGGTAAATGGTTAGATCTGGAAACTATCATCCTAAGTGAACTAACCCAATCACAAAAGAATACACACGAAATGCAATCACTGATAAGTGGATATTAATGAGCCCAGAAGCCCTAAATACTCAAGGCACAATTAGCAAGTCAAATGACTCTCAAGAAGAAAAAAAGGAGAGGACCCTGGGCCTGTAAATATTGGATCCAGTACTGTAGACCCAGAACAGAGAAGTCGTGGGAGGGGGGAAAGAGTGGGGAATAGCATGGGGGGGAGAGGAATTATGGGACATATGGTGGGGGGTAACTGGGAAAGGGGGAAGCCTTTGGAATGTAAACAAAGAATATAGAAAATAAAAAAATAAATAAAAAAAGAAAAGAAAAGAAAAAGAAAAGAAAAAGAAAAGAAAAGAAAAGAAAAGAAAAGAAAAGAAAAGAAAAGAAAAGGAAAGAAAAGTAAAGAAAAGAAAAATATTATCCTGAGTGAGGTAACACAAACATAAAAGAAGATATGTGGTATATACTTACTGATAAGTGGATATTAGCCGAAAAGCTCAAAATGCCCATGATACAACCTACGGGCAATGTGGAGCCTAGGAGGAAGGAATAACAGAGTTTGGATGTTTCAGTTCTACATAGAGGGGAAACAGGATGATGTTGGGCGGTGGAAGGCAAGGGAACCTCGTAAGGAGAGAGGAAGGTGGGGAAAAAGGCAGAATCAGGTATTGGAGGGGATATGAGAGAGGTAAAGATGGTTAGGAAATCAAATAAAAATACATAGTAATGGGGAATGGGGAACTACAGTCTCAGATCCCATGGATGCAGGAGGCTCCCAGGACACAACTGGGATGACTTTATCTGAAATGTGCAGCAAAGGGGAGATAGGACCTGTAGAGACCATCTCTAGTAAATAGACATGGCCCCCAGTTGAGGGATGGAGCCACCTACCCATCTCAACATTTTTAAACCAGAAATGTTCCTGGTTCTGGTTTTAAAAGAGACTGGGATAAAAGTGGAACAATGACTGAAGGAAGGACCATGCAGGGACCTGGGAATCCATACTGTATATATACACCAACACCTGAAACTGTTGCTGTTGCCAAGAAGCACTTGATGACAGGAACCTGGTGTGGCAGTTTCCTGGGAGGTTCTGCCAACACCTGACCAATGCTCACCAATACTGACAGACAACCATTAGACTGAGCTCAGGGACCCTCTTGAGGGGAGTTGTGGGAAGGACTGGAGGAGCTGAGAGGAATTTCATCCCCTTAGGAAGAACAACATCAGCTGGCCAGGCCACCCAGAGTTCCCAGAGACTGAACCACCAACCAAGGTGTATACATGCAGGCAATCATGGCTCCAGATACACATGTAGCAGAGGATGGCCTTGTCTGAAATAAATGGGAGGAAAGGCCCTTGGTCCTGTGGAGGTATGATGCCTAGTGTAGGGGGGTACTGGAGGAGTGAGGCAGGAGTGGGTGGGTGGAGGAGCACACTCATAGAGGAAAGGGGGAGGGGGAATGGAGGAGAAGGAGGGATAACCGGGAAGGGCTATATCATTGGAGATATAAACAAATGGAATGATTAATAATAAAAAAGAAACATTTTATCACTACAACTGAATGAATGTAGAACCTCTAGCAAGTCTTCATTGTTTGGCATTTCTCTGGTTCACAGTAACCAAGAACTCTTCAGAATGTTCACATCTGGCACTGAAGTATTGTTTAGTGATCCATAACTGTCAAAAACAGAATTATTCAGGCATGTGATATGTCTTTTCTCCCTCTCCCTCCTTCTCTCCCTCTCTCTCCCTCTTCCTCTTCTCCTTCTCTCCCATTCTCACCCTCTCCCTCTTGTCCCTCTCCCTCTCCATCTCTCCATTCCTCCCCCTTACAGTCTCCTGTGTGTGTGTGTGTGTGTGTGTGTGTGTTTATCTCGCTCTCTATTAGCTTACATACTTTTTAAATTTGTTTAAAGTATATTAAGTTTTTATATGGTCTTTTCAAATATCATTATACATTTGACCCATTCCTATTTAACTTTTACAACCTCTGCATTCATGAGTCAGCATCATGACCTGCATCATTCTTCAAACTGAAATTATATGGCTTTCAGTTGTGCATTGGGGTGTGTCATGCAGGATTGAAATAATCCAAGGAAAACAATAGAGACAATGAATATAAAATCTGTTTTGCAATAACTATTGTGCTTCTCTATCAGATCATATGCTAATGTTATATTATCTTTTTATGTTATGGCTATTTAAATATTATGGCTATTGAAAAATAAAAATTAGATCATTAAATGACTTTAATAATGATATATGAATCTATAATATTTTTCTATAGGAATTCTGTTTTTGAGTAAGAATATGGCCATGAAAAATCATGACTTATAGAGGATAAACTACATTCAAAGACTATTTATGAGAAAGTAGACTATTGTGATTAAACTGGAACATGTAGTTTATAAATGTGAGACATAATAGATTATACTAATCAAATAGAGCATACTAATACAAATATAATTTTATCTAAGCTCTTAATATATTTATTCCGGTCTTATTAGAATTTACTTTATATTCTTTGCTATTGTTATTTCATTTACATATACTTTTTCATATGTGTGGATACTATACAATAACTATGTTTTAAATGGAACATGTCCTTCACAATTTTGAAATATAATAGATTATACTCACTGATAATAAACTGCAATTTATATCCAAGGTCTTGATATAGTTTTTCTGGTCTTCTTAGGTATGTACTAATAATGCATATGCATTATACTAATAATATATCACTAATAATAAAAATTGCTTTTTCCATGACACTATTGATGATTTCCTTTTAATTTATTGTTATATCATGTATGTCCCCATTTGCCTTTGGTGATACTTTAATGATTTATTTATCTATATAGGTGAGTACCTGTATGTATGGTTGTGTACTGTGTATTTGCCTCTTAAATACAGGAAGAGTAGAGGGCTCAGATCTTCTTTGGAGGTACAGGAAGTCAATAATTGCCTTATGGGTAATAGGAACTGAACCCCTGCTCTTCTGCAAGGTCAGCAAGTGAACGTAGCCAGTGAGTCATCTTTCAATGATGTTTTTAATACCTTCTATGAGTACTTGTTTGACAGGCAGCATTTATTGGTGGTTCATTGCAAAATACCAATGATTTATGAAAAATTTCATTCAAATATGTGCCATTCACTTATACACATCCATGTTCAGTATTACTTCATAGTAAATTGAATATCTTCTTTTTGCCAAAAGCACTCATTGCTCTCCTGCCTGAGTGAATTCTAATAAACTCATTAGTCTGAATGTTAGGCAATGCTACTATGTTTTTTAGTTTGCTGTCTGAAAATGAGTCTGGATGCTCTAAATACCACATCAAGTAGTTTTGAAGCAGTTTTTTAAAATCCAATTTTCTAACTACTGCCCTACTTTCAGGCAATTTTAATTAGCTTGCTGCATTACCATGAAGCAAGAACAGATAAAGAAGTTGCCCTAAACATTGATTTCAGCCATCACAGAATAGGCATCAGAGCTGAAAGCACCATTTCTGTCTATTCACTGAGAAAATTTAAAGAAAATATCTCTGGGTTACACTTGCATGAGAAACATGAGAATGCCCAGAAGTTGTCTTTTGGGTTATTATTGAAATTTGAGATTAAAATGAATACAGATTTACAGCTGAGGTAAAATTACAAAATATCTCATTATTCACTTTCACATTTACTTCATGCTTGACTGTATGTGTATTGTGCATGTGTGTCTGTGCTCATACACGTGTGTGTGTGAGCTTTAATTAAAAATCTTAATTAAACTGTATATATGGTTTATAAGACCTTAGCCTAGAGTTGATGCAGAGTATTTTTTGAGTTTCTTGATTGGACTTAACAGTCAGGGCAGGAAAGTTCACCATAATAGGACATTAAATATATGTACCTATATTTTGTTAGAGATGATGACAATTAGTTTACATTTTTGTTTAAATATAGAAGGACAAAAGAATCAAATCTGTATAGATTTGTGCTATATCACAGGAAATCTGCATATTTAAAAAACCCACTAGATATATGCAGAGTTAAGAGGGAGCTGTTTCATGATTCCCAAAGCAAAGAGAGATACCTCAGAGAATAGTATCAGGTTCTATATTGGAATTAAACTTCCAGTACTAAGATGGTTAGAAATTGGTTATTATATGCTCCCTCACTGGTGATGACATATGGCATTTTGTTGTGGTCACCTAAGCAAACTAATGTATCCATACAAAAATCTGTGTTATCTATGAAACAGATACTGAGGGTATCTACAAACACCCAAGTGTTTCACTACTATGCAAAAGACATCAGGTTAAGTTATTAGATGAGAATACCCATTTTTGAACTCTTTAATATCCATTAATATTTTCTTTTATCTGCCCACACTATGTCATTTTTATTATTCCATAATTTAGATGATTTGACATATGTGAATCCACCAACACCATTCTTCATATTAAGTATCCTCCTGGCTTGTCTACTTTTTTGCCTTGCCATTCAATCTCAGAATTGATGATATGCATAGTGTCACTAATAATAAATTGGTAATATTCTCTTCTTATCTATCAATCTTGTGGGGTTTAGCAATATTGAGTCTGTTGTAACAATAGATACATTGTACTTGAATTAATTACTTATCTTATGCTTACACTTGAAAACGTTGCCCAGGAGTACAAGAATCCATTAATGATATCAAGTAAGAGCTCATTCTGGAGACTGAGTCAAATATAGTGCACAGTATGGCACATTTTTATTTTAACATTTATAGTCACCTAGGTAAGTATCTGTAAATGCTTTTATATTTTCTTTTTCTGTATGTATGAATATCATATGAAAATAAAATCAATACATAGTATATGTTTTGTTGAAAATTCAAAACTTACAATCAACCATTTGATGGCATGGTCTACATTGTCTTGGTGAAAACAGTAATCACCTATGATTTGATGCAATAAAATCAATTATTTTTTTAGGTAATTTATCAGTTTTAAACTATTAACCAATTATTACCTTGAATACTTTATTCTTCCTTTAACATACATTTGTCAGGCTTTTCTCATACCCATAGAATCCAATGTTCAATTTTTGATCTATGCACATTCCTCACATGAATTAAACATGTAACTAGTTGTGCTGGTCATTTTTATACACAGATTTTTACCCAAATTTTTTACTTATTATTTCTTTCTTAAAGAAATGAAATTGATTGATGTAGAGATTCATGACATTATCAAGTTGGGAACTTTCTTAGCATCACATGTTCTTTTATTTATCAAATATATTTTTCATTTACATTTCAAATGTTATAACCTTTTCCAGTTTCCCACCACCCAGAAAACCCCCAACCCATCCTCCCACCCCCTGCCTCCAAGAATATGCCCCTCCACCCAACCCACTCCCACCTACATGGGATTACCACTCGATTACCCCAAGCTCGGGAATCTATTGAGCTGTCATAGGACCAAGGACATCTCCTCCCATTGATGTCCAACAGTGTATTCTGCCACACTTTTGGCTGGAACCATGTGCACCCCTTGGCTTAGTCCCTGGGAGCCCTGGGATATCTGGTTGGCTGACATCCTCATTCTTCCCATGGGGCCGCAAACACCTTAAGCTCCTCCAGTCCTCCCTCCAACTCCTCCATTGGAGACACTGCACTCAGTACAATGGTTGGATGCCAGCATCTGCCTCTGTATCTGTAAGGCTCTGGCAGGACCCTTCCGGAGACAACCATAGCAGGCTCCTTTCAGCAAGTGCTTCTTGTCATCCATAATAGTGTCAGAGTTTGGTGACTGTTTATAGGATGAATCCCCAGGTAGGACAGTCTCTAGGTGGCCTTTCCTCCAGTCCCTGCTCCACACTTTGTCTCTGAAATTGCTCCTGTGTGTATTTTGTTCCCTTTCTCAGAAAAACCTAAGCAACCCTACTTTGGTCTTCCTTCTTAAGCTTCCCGTGATATGTGCATTTTTGTTGTTGTTGTTCTTGTTTTGTTTGTTTGATTTTTGTTTTGGGGGTTTTGCGACAGGGTTTCTCTGTGTAGCACTGGCTGTCCTGGAACTCACTCTGTAGACCAGACTGGCCTTTAACTCAGAAATCTGCGTGGCTTGGCCTCCCATGTGCTGGGATTAAAGGCATGAACCACTACTGCCCAGCCTCCTTCTTATACTTTTAATTGGATATTTTATATATTTACATGTCAAATGTTATCCCCATTTATAGTTACCCCTCTGCAAACTCCCTATCCTTTTCCCCCTTACCCAGCTTCTATGATGGTACTCCTCAACCACCAATACACTCCCACCTCACTGCCCTACCTGTCCTCTACACTGGGGCATCAAGTCTTCATAGGACTAAGGACATCCCCTCACATTAATGAGTGATAAGGCCCCTTAGCTACTTCAGTCCTTCCTCTAACTCTTCCATTGGGGGTACCTGTGCTCAGTCTGATTGTTGACTGCAAGCACATGCATCTGTATTGGTCAGGATCTGGCAGAGCCTCTCAGGAGACAGGCTCCTGTCAGCAAGCAATTCTTGGAATCCTCAGAAGTTCCTGGGTTTGGTGTCTGTATGTGGGATGACTTCCCAGGTGGGACAGTCTCTGGATGGCCATTTCTTCAGTCTCTGCTCTACTCTTTGTCCCTGTATTTCCTTTAGACAGGAGCAATCCTGGGTTAAAATATTAGAGATGGGTGGGTGGCTCCATCCATCAAGTAGGGGGTCATGCCTAACCTCTGGATATGGTGTCAACAGATTCTCCCTTGGATTTGTGGGGTATTTGAACTAATGTCATCGCTGTAGGGGTCTTCGGAGGATTTTGCATTCCTAGTATCTGTGACTTTCTGGGTGCTACCCCCAGGTCTCCAACCCCCATTGCCACACACCTCAGTTCAATTTTCTGACACCGAACACATCTTCCATATCCTTCCATACCAGATTCTTCCACAATTTTTCACCTCACCCTCTTCTCTTCTTCCCAAGTCCCTCCAACACTCTATTTCCCTTGATTATTTTGTTCCTGCTTCAACATAGGACTGAAGAATGCACTCTTTTATCTTCTTTCCTCTTGAGCATTGTGTGGTCTTTGAGTTGTATAGTGGGCATTCCAAGCTCTTTGTGTAATATCCATTATCTTTAAGTACATACCACATGTATTCTTTTCTGACTGAATTACTTCACTAAGGATAATATTTTCTAGATCCATCCATTTGCCTCTGAATATTATGAAGTTGCTTTTAACATCTGAGTAGAATTCCACTGTGTAATACACATGACTACATTTTTTTATCTGTTTCTCAGTCGATGGGCATCTGGGTTGTTTCAAGCTTCTAGCTTTTATAAATATGGCTACTATTAGTATAGTGGAACATGTGTCCTTATTACATGTTGGAGAATCATCTGGGTATATGTTCAGGAAATGTATTCCAGGATCCTCACTTAGTACTATGTCCAGTTATTGAAAGAACTGCCAGACTGATTTCCAGAGTGGTTGTACAAGTTTGCAATCCGACCAGAAATGGAGGAGTGTTCCTCTTTCTCCATATCCTTGCCAGCAACTGTTGTCACCTGTGTTTTTGTTCTTAGTCATTCTGACTGGTATGAGGTGGAATCTCAAGGTTGTTTTGATTTCCATTTCCATGATGACTAAGGAGGTTTAGCATATCTTTTGGTGCTTCTTTGTCATTCAAGTTTCTTCAGTTGAGAATTCTTTGTTTAACTCTGTATTCCATGTTCTCTGGGATATTTTGTTCTCTGTAGTTTAACTTCTTGAATTTTTTTGTGTATATTGGATATCAGCCCCCTATCAGATGAAGGAGTAATAAAGATATTTTTCCAATCTGCTGGTTGCTGTTTTGTCCTATTAACAGTGTCATTTGCCTTATAGAATATTTTCAATTTAATGAGGTCCCATTTGTTGATTATTGATCTTAGAATATAAGCCATTGGTGTTCTGTTCAGGAAATTTCCCCCTGTGCTCATGTGTTCAAGGTTTTTCCTCACTTTCTCTTCTTCAGTGTAACTGTATTTATGTGGAGGTCCTTGATCCACTTAGACTTGAGCTTTGTACATGTATATAAGGATGGAGCCATTTGCATTCTTCTGGATGTTAACCTTTTTGTCAGAGTTTTAATCATAGGTGTGTGTGTGTTCATTCCTTGGTCTTTAATTCTATTCCATTGATCTACCTGCCTGTCACTGTATCAATATGATGCAGTTTTTATCAGTATTGCTGTAATACAGTCTATCTACCTGTCATGGTATCAGAACCTTGCAGGTTTTATCAGTATTCCTCTGTAACACAGCTTGAGGTCAAGGATGGAGATTCCCCTAGATGTCCTAGTATTGTTGAGAATAGTTCTCACTCTTAGGTTTATTTTTTTTCTCATTCCAAATATATTTGAGAATTGTTCTTTCTAACTCTGTAAGAATTGAGTTGTAATTTTGAGATTGCACTGATGTTGTAGATTACTTTCTGCAAGATGGCCATTTTAATTAAATTAATCCTACCAATCCATGAGCATGAAAGGTCTTTCAATCTTCTGAGGTCTTCTTCGATTTCTTTCTTCAGAGACTTGAAGTTCTTGATATACAGATCTTTCAATTATTTTGGATAGAGTAACACCAAGATTTTTAACATTGTTTGAGACTATTGTGGCCGGTGTTGTTTCCCTAATTTCTTTCTCAGCCTTTTTATCCTTTGAGTAGAGGAAGGCTACTAATTTGTTTGAGTTAATTATATATCCATCCACATTGCTGAAGTTGTTTTTCAGGTTTAGGCATTCTCTGGTGGAATTTTTGGGTCACTTAATTATATTTGCAGATATCTTCTGCAAATAGTGATACTTTGACTTCGTCCTTTCCAATTTGTAACCTTTGGACTCTTTTTCTTGTCTACTTGCTCTGGCTAGAACTTCAAGTACTATATTGAATAGATAGGGGGAGAGTGAACAGCCTTGTCTAGTCTCTGATTCCAGTGGGATTACTTCAAATTTCTCTTCACTTAGTATGATGTTGGCTACTGGTTTGCTATATATTGCTTTCATTATATTTAGGTATGGGATTTGAATTCCTGATCTTTCCAAGACTTTTAACCTGAAGGGATATGGAAATTTATTAAATGACTTTTCAGCATCTAATGAAATGATCATGTACTTTTTTGTGGAGTTTGTTTATGAAGTGAATAACTTTGATAGATTTCCATATATTGAACTGCAGCCCTGGGATGAAGCCTACTTGATTGTGGTGAATGATCATTTTGATGTGTTCTTACATCTGGTTTTAGAGATTTATTTGAGTATTACATCAATATTCATAAGGGAAATTGGTCTGAAGTTCTCCTTATTTTCTGTGTCTTTGTATGGTGTTGGTATCATTTTAACTGTGGCTTCATAGAATGAGTTGGTTATTGTTCCTTCTGTTTCTATTTTGTGGGAGTAATTGAAGAGTATTGGTATTAGGTCTTCTTTAAAGGTCTGATGTAATTCTGCACTAAACCCCTCTGATTCTGGGTTTTATGATGTTGTTGTTGTTGAGAGACTTGTAATGACTGCTACTATTTCTTTAGAGTTTATGAGACTGTTTAGATTATCTAATCTTGTTTTAACTTTAGTACCTGGTACCTTTCCAGAAAATTGTCCATTATATCCAGATTTTCCAGTTTTGTTGAGTATCAGCTTTTGTAATAGGATCTGATGTTTTGTGATTTTCCCAATTTCTGTTGTTATGCCTCCCTATTCATATCCTATTTTGTTAATTTGGGTACTGTCTCTGTGCCCTCTTCTTAGGCCAGCTAAGGGTTTATCTTTGTTGTTGATTTTCTCAAAGAACCAGCCCCTGGTTTTATTCAATCTTTGTATAGTTCTTTTTCTTTCCATTTGGTTTACTTCATCCCTGAGTTTGATTATTTCTTGCCATCTACTCCTCTTGGGTGTATTTGCTTCTTTTTTGTTCTACAGCTTTCAGGTGTGCTGTTAAGATGCTGTGTATGCTCTCTCCAGTTTTGTTTTGGGGGCACTCAGTGCTATGAGTTTTCATCTCAGCACTGATTTCATTGTGTCCCATAAGTTTGGAGATGTTGTGCCTTTATTTTCGTTAAATTCTAAAATGTCTTTATTTCTTTATTTCTTCCTTGACCAAGTTATCATTGAGTAGAACATTGTTCAGAGTACTTTTGTATTTGGGTTTTCTGTTGTTTTTGTTTTTATTGAAGACCAGCCTTTGTCCATGGTGATCTGATAGGATGCATGGGATTATTTTAATCTCCTTGTACCTACTGAGGCCTGCTTTCTGACAGATTATATGGTCAGTTTTGGAGAGGGTACCATAAAGTGCTGAGAAGAAGGTATATTCTTTTATTTTACGATGAAATGTCCTATAGATATCTGTTAAATACTTTTGGTTCATAACTTCTGTTAGTTTCATTGTGTTTCTGTTTAGTTTCTTTTCCATCATCTGTTCATTGCTGAGAGCAGGGTGTTGAAGTCTCCCACTACTATTGTGCAATGTGTGCTTTGAGCTATACTAAAGTTTCTTTTATGAATGTGGATGCCCTTGCATTTGGAGCATAGATGTTCAGAATAATGAATTCATCTTGGTAGATTTTTCTTTTGATGTTTATGTAGAATCTTTTATCTTTTTTTTTTTTTTGGTTGAAAGTCAAATTTATTTGATATTAGAATGGTTACTTCAGCTTGTCTCTTGGAATCATTTGTTTGGAATTCTTTTTCCAGCCTTTTACTCTGAGGAAGTGACTGTCTTTTTCACTGAGGTGCATTTCATGTATGGAGCAAAATGCTGCGTCCTGTTTAAGTATCTAGTGTGTTAGTCAATGTCTCTTTATTGGGGAATTCAGTGCATTGATGTTAAGAGATACTGAGTAAATAGTGATTGTTGCATCTTATTTTTGTTGTTAGACATGGAATTGTGTTTGTTTGGCTATCTTCTTTTTGGTTTGTTGATAGATTATTTTGTTGCTTTTTCTAGGGTATAATTTCCCTCCTTGTGTAGGAGTTTTCCATCTATTATCATTTGTAAGGCTGGATTTGTGGATAGATATTGTGTAAATTTAGTTTTGTCATGGAATATCTTGTTCACAATTGAGAGTTTGGCTGAGTATAGTAGCATGTGCTGGCTTGTATTTTCACTTAGGGTTTGTTTGACATCTGCCCAGGATGGTGTAATTCTGATTCATTTGCCTTTATATGTTATTTGACATTTAACCACATATTGCTTTTAATATTCTTTCTTTGTTTTGTGCATTTGGTATTTTGACTATTATGTATGTTAGGAATTTCTTTTCTTGTTCAATGTATTTGAGTTTTGTAGGCTTTATGTATGTTTATGGGCATTTCTTTCTTTAGGTTAGGGAAATTTTGTTCTACAACTTTGTTGAAGATATATACTGTTCCTTTAAGTTGGGAATCTTCACTCTCTTCTATACCCATTATCATTAAGTTTGGTCATCCCATTGTGTTCCTTATATCCTGGGTTTTGGCCTTAGGAGCTTTTTTGTTTTTGCATTTCCTTTGAATGTTGTATTAATGTTTTCTGTGGTATCTTCTGCTCCTGATATTCTCTCTTCTATCTCTTGCATTTTGTTGGTGATGCTTTCATAGGTTTTCTATCTCCAGGCTTGTTTCCCTTTGTGATTTCTTTATTTCTATTTCCATTTTTAGATCCTAGTTGGTTTTGTCCAATTTCTTTTCCTCTTTGGATATATTTTCCTGTATTTCTTTAAGAGATTTTTGTGTTTCCTCTTTAAGGGCTTCTACCTATTTACCTGTGTTCTCCTGCATCTCTTTAAGGAATTTATTTATTTCCCTTTAAAAGTCCTCTATAATCATCATGAGATGTGATTTTAAATCAGAGTCTTGACTTTTCTTGTGTGTTGAGGTATCCAGGGCTTGCTGTAGTAGGAGAAACTGGTTTCTGATGGTGCCATGTAGCCTAGGTTTCTGTTGCTTAGGTTCTTGCCCTTACCTCTTGCCATCTGTTTTTTTCTGGTGTTAGCTGGTCTTTCTGTCTCTGTGTCTTACCTTTCGTGTAAGGCTGTGTGTCAGCACTCCAGGGAGAACTTTTCTGTGCAGGAAGAATTTGGTTATGGAGAGCTGTGGCACAGGTTCAGCACTAGGTGTAGATAGAAACAGAGGATCCTGTCCCAGGATGCTCGTTGGTTCCTGTGTCCTAGTGGCTATGGGCAGGCCCTCTTGGGCCTGGTATTAAGTAGGTAATTGGTCTTAACTGTGCTCTCAGGTGTGTCAGCACTCCTGAGACACCTCCTATCTCCTAGTGGGATCTGGGTATGGAGAGCTGTGGCACAGGGTAAGCTTCAGGCACAGATGGAAACCAAAAGGCCATCACACATTTTTAAGTGCACCTCTTACTGTATCTAAGCCTGCATTAGACTTCATGTGAAAGGTAACTATCTATGCATGTATCAAGCATATCAACACAATGCTATCATAACAAAATCTGCTGTTTCACTCATATAAACATGTGAGAAAACGAGGTGTTTTTAATCAATTATGTTCATATATGTATATCATGACTTTTAACATACATAGATGGAAGTACATACTTCAGATTTTGATAACTTTAATAGAGGTACCTCATATTAGTTTAATTTTTATATGGCAATAGATCACTCAGAGAATATTGAATAAGTTATTTCAACCATACTTTAAGTGGAATATTGGAATCGTTTTTGTTCTCATAAATGCACATATATACACATATCTTATGTATATTTCCAGTTCAGGTAAGGTATAAGTTTACAGTATAAGCAGTTCTTCCTTCAGAAATAATGTATGCACAAATATTTGGCAGAAAATTAAGTTATGGTAAAAAAAAGATTATACTCAAATGTAAGAAATAGTCCTGGTCAAAGCTAAAACGAAATAGCTTACAACATGAAATTGAAACTAGCCTTTCAAAATCTACATATAAAAATGCATACCTACACAATGTGGAGAATTGTCTGCATCTCTGTCACTTGAAAGTGATGTAGGCCAGTCTTTGGAAACACTACAGACCTATATTATCACAGATACAAATTAGACATTAACAGTATGTAAATATATGACTCTCAATACATTTAAGTAAGAAAATGTACCTTATATAAATGCAAATTTATTTTTCATAACACTGTCGATATTTGCTTAACTATTTAATTAAAAAATCTTTCAGCTCATGGGCTACACAAAAATCAATTTTGGTCATATGTGGCTATTAGAACTAATATATTGATTTCTTTTTGTTGAAATAAATGTATAAATTACATGTGCTGAAGAATAGTATTAAATTGAAAAAATCAACATGGCTGTTGAACTTTTCTCTTTTTTTCTCATGTCCAAATATTTTTTAAAATCTCTGAAAAACAACTCTTCAATTTGTTAGTCAATGAAGTCCAAGGGACTCCCTAAACAACCTTGGTTAATGCTGTAGCACTTGGTTGGCACTAGAGTTTGAGGTTGAAGAAATATACTTTTGCAGAAGATGTCATATATTTTGGACATATGACTAGGAAAATTTGAGTTGGACCTGATCTGTAAACCTATTCTGTGAGTCCTTTGCTTTTTATTGTGCCAGAAGGTATAAGCAATGAATAATTCTATGCAGCTGCTATATCTATGAATGACAAAAATGAACAGTATAGAAAGATAACTGCTAAAAGTACAATATTGGCAATCATTTGCTGGTGATAATAAATAGTTTTCTGATTGGTCAAACCTGTTTAGAAAGAGTAAGATCAATGTAGGTATAGCAAACCTAGTCAACTACCAGAATCTATTGAAGTCATGTGTCTTAGTGGTCAACAATAGGTTTCTTAGTATAGCATATTTTCTGACTGCATTCTAAATCATTATCATTATAACCACAGATAACTATAGCTGACATTCCTTGTCAAAGAAGTTTCCCTTGGCAGCAGAAGGAGACATCACAGTAAATCTCAACTGTTTGAAGTACAGGCAACAACTGATTATGGGGCACCCTGATCCAATAGATTCAGCTACAATACAACTCCTGTTATTAGGGTTAAGAAAACATAATTAAAGAGGAAGAGAGAAATTGTAAAACAGGAAAGATCTGCTGTGTTGTTGCTTTCTTTTTTCAGGTGTGTGGCTGCCTTTATTTTTTCTGATGAAGATTGAATTAAGAGTAATTTGTGTGTTTTAGCATTATGTAAAAGAACATGTTTTTAAATCTTTAATTACAATAGTGAAATTACTTCCCTATAGGTAGGGAATTTAGAAAAATCTTGCAACATACAAGTATTTAAATCCTAAGTGAAATGGTGACATCAAGATAATTTTGTTTACAGAATTTTTCTTTGCATATATATATATACATACATACACACACACACACACATATATGTGTGTGTGTGTGTGTGTGTGTGTGTGTGTGTGACAGGAAAATACACATCCAGCATATTGCAACCATAATACTATCTAAACAAGATATGAACAAAAATAACATTATTAGACATTCTAATGTAAAAAAGAAAGTTCTGGAAGTCCCACTCCTAGACAATAAACTACAGGCAACTAATTACTGCAGAAAAAGAGAAAATTATTCTTTCTATGGATAGACCTCATAATTTTTGATAAAATACCTAGTGATCAGCCCCTAAAATCACACACAAACAGGCAACAATAATCAGATTCAGAAGGTAGAAGTTTTTATATCTGTCTGTCTATCTGTCTGTGTTTGTTTGTAGACTGCAGGAACAATGATCAAAAGAAAAAGGCCTATGAATTTAAGAGGGTGACAGCAACAGGGTAATGACATGGGATAAATTGAAGGATTTATGGGCAAGGTAAAAATTATGTAATTATGTCTTAATTAAAATTTTAAAATATTAAGATATATGTCTAATAATTAAAAACACTACACAAACTAAGCAAGAGCTTCTGCAATTAGGATTACAGATAACATATAGGAAACATTCTCATGCATAACATTCATGTAAAACAAGTCATATTTGCCATGATAAAATGTCAATTATATATGAAATTCAAATATAAGTGATATCTGATCACTTATTCTATAGTAACTTAAACACAATAAAACTTGCTTAAAAATTTAAAATGTTAGAAGGGGCTCAAAGTGATTTCATACATGAAAGCTTTTGAGGAATGCCTGTTTTCCATGGAAAGTTTTCAAACAGGATGAAGTATATCTATTCTTTAGCAAACTGGAACCTGCCAACAAAGCAAAAAATTCAGAAAAAATAAAATAGTGAATGTTAGCAGTTCTGTTACAAATTGGGAAGAATATTTAATGAAGTCTTATATTTTAAATTAGAGATTTATATTCTCAGTGCAATGGAATGAAAATAAGAGGATACATAATATTTAGTAGTTAATTTTAGAAAACATTCAAAATAATTATAGAGACAACACACATGATGAGTTTTGACTCACAAATGTGCTTCATCAAGAAAAATGATCCGTGTAAAGGGAAAAATCAGAAACTTTTTAAATATTTAAGCTCAAATATTTATATACTTTAGTAGAAGATTGAAAGTGAGGGTACTCCTCCATGTACTTAAGTTTGACTTATTAGAAAGTAAATGCCTGAGCTCCGCAGTCCGACACTATCCTGGGGAGAACAACTCAATCAAATGGAGCACTGCCAACTGGTAGAGCCACTGCCTAGGCTTCAGCAGCCCAGCCAGGAAGTCCAGGGCCTACAGGGAATCCTGCTGTTAGACAGAGCCCTGAGACCAGCCACCATCTTGGAGCTGGTAAACTAACCAGGCAAACAAGTAGGAGACAACTGGAGGCCAGTTAAGTATCCAGAGGAAAGCAGGGAGGAGACGTGAATCCAGCCCAGCAGAGCTGAGGAGGTAATTTGGAGCCCAGTGGTGGAAACCATCCAGTCTCCACCTCGGGAGCACAGATGCCCTCTGAGACAGCAGCACCAAATGCCAGGCTATCAGGAGCTTTAAACACCAACCAGTAATAACAAGACTAACTAAGTCCAGAAATAAACAAATGGCAAATGGCAAACATAGGAACATTACTAGCAGAAATCAAGATAATATGGCAGTATCTGAGCCCAGTTCCCGGACTGCAGAATGCTCTGGATATCCCAACACACCAGAAAATCAATATACAGATAAAAAATCATTGGTGAGGATGCTGATAGCAGAAAACATTGATAAATCTCTTAAAGAAATACAAGAGAAAATTGATCAAAAGTTCGAAGCCCTTACAAGGCAAACACAAAAATCACTTAAGGAAATTCAGGAGAATATGGATCAAAAAGCAGAAGCCAATAATGGGGAAATACAAAAATCACTTAAAGAAATACAGGAGAGAAACCAGCTCGCCGGCCCCTGGACCAGCGCGGCGGGCCTCCATATTGCAACCAGGACACAGCTGGAAAGGCCCAGGCTCTGTGGGACTTCCCCGCACCCTCTGGCGAGCACCGATGCTGCTTTCTGCAACCAGCTCGCCGGCCCCTGGACCAGCAGAAGCGGCGGGCCTCCATATTGCAACCAGGACATAGCTGGAAAGGCCCAGGTAAACACCCCTTCCAGGGCTGCCCTCACGGGTGGATCTGCTAGGGTCTCGGACCCAAGCAGGCTGAGTTCCGCCTAGGCACTGCGGGACATCCCCGTGCCCTCTGGCGAGCACCAAGGCTGCTTTCTGCAACCAGCTCGCCGGCCCCTGGACCAGCAGAAGCGGAGGGCCTCCATATTGCAACCAGGACATAGCTGGAAAGGCCCAGGACACAGCTGAAAAGGCCCAGGCTCTGTGGGACATCCCCGCGCCCACTGGCGAACACCTAGGCTGCATTCTGCAACCAGCTCACCGGCCCCTGGACCAGCGGTAGCTGCGGGCCTCCATATTGCAACCAGGACATAGCTGGAAAGGCCCAGGTAAACACCCCTTCCAGGGCTACCCGCACAGGGGGATCTGCTAGGGTCTCGGAACCAAGCAGGCCGAGTTCCTTGCAACCAGGACACAGCTGGAGAAGCCCAGGTAGACAGACTCCAACAGGGGCTACAATCGCATGGGTGGCAGCCAGCTTATGATCCCTTAAAGCAGCAGTCACACATATTTACCAGTAGAGAAACAACAGGTGATCCCAGCCTCACAGGAGATTCAAACACCAGCCACTAACAACAAGGCCAACTAAAACCAGAAATAACCAGATGGCAAAAGGAAAACGAAGGAACGTTACTAACAAAAATCAAGGCAACATGACAGCATCTGAACCCAGTTCTCCAACAACAGGAATCCCTGGATACCCTAAAACACCAGAAAAACAAGACTTGGATATAAAATCACTGGTCAGGATGCTGGTAGCTGAACACATAGAAAAATCTCTTAAAGAAATAGAGGAGAAAATGGATCAAAAGTTAGAAGCCTTTACGAGGCAAATACAAAAATCACTTCAAGAAATTCAGGAGAAGATGGATCAAAGAGAAGAAGACAATAAGGAAGAAAGACAAAAGTCACTTAAAGAACTACAGAAGAACGTGGGCCAACAAGTAGAAGCTATGAAAGAGGAAGCACAAAAATCTATTAAAGAAATACATGAAAACACAATCAAGCAAACGAAAGATCTGAGCACATCCATCCAGATACTAAAAACAGATGTAGAAACAACTAAGAAATCACAGAGGGAGACAACATTAGAGATAGAAAACCTGGGGAAGAAACCAGGGGCCTTAGACGCAAGTATCAACAATAGAATACAAGAGATAGAAGACAGAATCTCAGAAGCCGAAGATACCATAGGAACCATTGATTCAACAGTCAAAGAAAATACTAAATGCAAAAAGGTGGTAACCCGAAACATCCAGGAAATCCAAGACACTATGAGAAGACCAAACCTAAGGATTATAGGTATAGATGAGAGTGAAGATTTACAAGTTAAAGGGCCAGCTAATATCTTCTATAAAATTATGGAAGAAAACTTACCCAACCTAAGGAGAGAGATGCCCATGAATATACAAGAAGCCTATAGAACCCCAAACAGACTGGACCAGAACAGAAATACATCCCGCCACATAATAATCAAAACTCCAAATGTAATAAACAAAGAAAGAATACTAAAGGCAGCAAGAGAAAAAGGCCAAGTAACATATAAAGGAAAACCTATCAGAATAACACCAGACGTCTCACCTGAGACCATGAAAGCTAGAAGATCCTGGGCAGATATCATGCAAACTCTAAGAGAACACAAACTTCAGCCAAAACTACTTTACCCAGCAAAACTCTCAATTGCCATTGATGGAGACATCAAGGTATTCCATGACAAAACCAAATTTGCAAGATATCTCTCCACAAATCCAGCCCTACAAAGGATAATAGGGGGAAAACACCAAGACAAGGACTGAAACTACACCCGGGAAGAAGCAAGATAGAAACCTCCTCTCATCAAACCCAAAAGAAGATAACCTCTCGAATATAAAAAATAAATAAGATAAATAAATATAATTTCAAAAATGTCTGGAGGTAATAATTACTATTCCTTAATATCTCTTAACGTCAATGGACTCATTTCCCCAATAAAAAGACATAGACTAACAGACTGGATACGGAAACAGGACCCTACATTTTGCTGCATACAGGAAACACATCTCAGTGTTAAAGACAAACACTGCCTTAGAGTAAAAGGCTGGACGACAATTTTACAAGCAAATGGTCTCAGGAAACAAGCTGGAGTAGCCATTCTAATATCAGATAAAATTGACTTTCAACCTAAAATCATCAAAAGAGACCCAGAAGGTCACTTCTTGCTGGCCAAAGGGAAAATCCACCAGGAAGAGCTCTCAATACTGAACATCTATGCTCCAAATGCAAGGGCACCCTCATTTGTAAAAGAAACCTTACTAAAGCTTAAAGCACACATTACACCTAACACAATAATTGTGGGTGACTTCAACACCCCACTCTCCTCAATGGACCGATCAGGAAAGCAGAAACTAAACAGGGACACAGTGAAACTAATTGAAACTCTGGACCAATTGGATTTAACAGATATATATAGAACATTTCATCCTAAAGCTAAAGAATATACCTTTTTCTCAGCACCGCATGGTACCTTCTCCAAAATAGACCATATAATCGGTCACAAGACAGATGTCAACAAATACAAGAAGATCGAGCTAATCCCATGCCTCCTATCAGATCACCATGGAGTAAGAGTGGTCTTCATTAACAACAAAAACAACAGAAAGTCCACATACACATGGAAACTGAACAATACTCTACTCAATGACACCTTGGTCAAGGAAGAAATAAAAAAAGAAATCAAAGACTTTTTAGAATTCAATGAAAATGAAGGTACAACCTACCCAAATCTATGGGACACAATGAAAGCAGTGCTAAGAGGAAAACTCATAGCTCTAAGTGCATCCAAAAAGAAACTGGAGAGAGCATACACTAGCAGCTTAACAGCACACCTTAAAGTGCTAGAAGAAAAACAAGTTAACTCACCCAGGAGGAGTAGAAAACAAGAAATCATCAAACTCACGGCTGAAATCAATCAAATAGAAACAAAGAGAACCATACAAAGAATCAACAAGACCAGGAGCTGGTTCTTTGAGAAAATCAACAAGATAGATAAACCCTTAGCCAGACTAACCAAAGGACACAGAGACAGTATACAAATTAACAAAATTAGAAATGAAAAGGGAGACATAACAACAGAAACTGAGGAAATTCAAAAGATCATCAGATCCTACTACAAAGGTCTATACTCAAAACAACTGGAGAATCTGGAGGAAATGGACGATTTCCTAGACAGATATCAAATACCAAAATTAAATCAGCATCAAGTAGATCAGCTAAATAGTCCCATAACCCCTAAAGAAATAGAAGGGGTTATAGAAAGCCTCCCAACCAAAAAAAGTATGGGACCAGATGGTTTTAGTGCAGAATTCTACCAGACCTTCAAAGAAGACTTAACACCAATACTCTTCAAACTATTCCACAAAATAGAGACAGAAGGGACACTGCCCAACTCATTCTTCGAAGCCACAATTACGCTAATACCTAAACCACAAAAAGATCCAACAAAGAAAGAGAACTTCAGGCCAATTTCTCTTATGAATATAGATGCAAAAATACTAAATAAAATTCTTGCTAACCGAATCCAAGAGCACATCAAAACGATCATCCACCATGATCAAGTAGGCTTCATCCCAGGGATGCAGGGATGGTTCAATATATGGAAATCCATCAATGTAATCCACTACATAAACAAACTGAAAGAAAAAAACCACATGGTCATCTCATTAGATGCTGAAAAAGCATTCGACAAAATTCAGCATCCTTTCATGCTAAAAGTCTTGGAAAGAGCAGGAATTCAAGGCCCATACCTAAACATAGTAAAAGCAATCTACAGCAAACCAGTAGCCAACATCAAAATAAATGGAGAGAAACTTGAAGCATTCCCACTAAAATCAGGGACTAGACAAGGCTGCCCTCTCTCTCCATATCTTTTCAATATAGTACTTGAAGTTCTAGCAAGAGCAATTAGACAACATAAGGAAGTCAAAGGGATACAAATTGGAAAGGAAGAAGTGAAACTATCATTATTTGCAGACGATATGATAGTTTACCTAAGCGACCCAAAAAACTCCACCAGAGAATTTCTACAGCTGAAAAACAACTTCAGCAAAGTGGCAGGTTATAAAATTAACTCAAGCAAGTCAGTGGCCTTCTTGTACTCAAAGGACAAGCAGGCTGAGAAAGAAATTAGGGAAATAACACCCTTCACAATAGCCACAAACAACATAAAGTATCTTGGCGTAACTCTAACCAAACAAGCGAAAGATCTGTACAACAGGAACTTCAAGTCCTTGAAGAAAGAAATCAAAGAAGACCTCAGAAGATGGAAAAATATTTCTTGCTCCTGGATTGGCAGGATCAATATAGTAAAAATGGCCATCTTGCCAAAAGCAATATACAGATTCAATGTGATCCCCATCAAAATTCCAACTCAATTCTTCATAGATCTAGAAAGAGCAATTCTCAAATTCATCTGGAGCAACAAAAAACCCAGGATAGCTAAAACTATTCTCAACAATAAAAGGACTTCTGGGGGAATCAATATCCCTGACCTCAAGCAGTACTACAGAGCAATTGTGTTAAAAACTGCATGGTATTGGTATAGCAACAGGCAAGCAGATCAATGGAACAGGATTGAAGACCCAGAAATTAACCCACAGACTTATGGTCACTTGATCTTTGATAAAGGAGCCACAACCATCCGGTGGAATAAAGATAGCCTTTTCAACAAATGGTGCTGGTTCAACTGGAGGTCAACATGCAGAAGAATGCGAATTGACCCACTCTTATCTCTTTGCACTAAGATCAACTCCAAGTGGATCAAGGACCTCCACATAAAACCAGACACACTGAAACTATTAGAAAAGAAACTTGGGAAGACCCTGGAGGACTTGGGCACAGGGGAAAAGTTCCTGAACAGAACACCAATAGCGTACGCACTAAGATCAAGGATCGACAAATGGGACCTCATAAAATTACAAAGTTTCTGCAAAGCAAAGGACACTGTCAGAAGGACAAAACGGCAACCAACAAAGTGGGAAAAGATCTTCACCAACCCCACATCCGACAGAGGGCTAATATCCAATATATACAAAGAACTCAAGAAGTTAGACCCCAAAGAACCAAATAACCCTATCAAAAAATGGGGCACAGAGCTAAACAAAGAATTTTCACCAGAAGAAATTCGGGTGGCTGAGAAACACCTTAAAAGATGTTCAACATCATTAGTCATCAGGGAAATGCAAATCAAAACAACCCTGAGATTCCACCTCACACCAGTCAGAATGGCTAAGATTAAAAACTCAAGAGACAACAGGTGCTGGCGAGGATGTGGAGAAAGAGGAACACTCCTCCATTGTTGGTGGGATTGCAAAATGGTAAAACCGCTCTGGAAATCAGTTTGGCGGATCCTCAGAAAACTGGGCATGTCACTCCCAGAGGACCCTGGCGTACCAATCCTGGGCATATACCCAGAGGATTCCCCTGCATGCAATAAGGACACATGCTCCACTATGTTTATAGCAGCCTTGTTTATAATAGCCAGAAATTGGAAGGAGCCCAAATATCCCTCAAAGATGGAATGGATACAGAAAATGTGGTATATTTATACAATGGAATACTACTCAGCAATTAAAAATAATGAATTCATGCAATTTGTAGGTAAATGGTTAGACCTGGAAAATATCATCCTGAGTGAGCTAACCCAATCACAAAAGAATGCACATGAAATGCAATCACTGATAAGTGGATATTAATGAGCCCAGAAGCACTAAATACTCAAGACACAAATAGCAAGTCAAAAGATTCCCAAGAAGAAGAAAGGAGAGGACCCTGAGCATGTAAAGATTGCATCCAGTTTAGTAAAGAAACTGAGGGGGGAGGGGGAATAATTGGGGAATAGTTGGGGGGGAGAGGAACTATGGGAACTATGGTGGGTGGGAACTGGGAAAGGGGAAAGCCCTTGGAATGTAAACATAGAATATAGAAAATAAAAATTTAAAAAAAAAAAGAAATACAGGAGAATGTGGATCAACAAGTAGTAGTCATGATAGAAGAAACAAAAAATTCTCTTAAAGAATTACATGAAATCAAAAACAAGCGAGCAAAAGATCTGAGCAAAACCATCCAAGATCTAAAAACAGAAGTAGAAAAAAACTAAGAAATCTCAAAGGGAGACAACTTTGGAGATAGAAAACCTTGAGAAGAAATCAGGGGACATAGATGCAAGTATCAACAATAGAATACAAGAGATAGAAGAAAGAATCTCAGATGCCGAAGATACCATAGGAATCATGGACTCAACAATCAAAGATAATGCAAAATGCAAAAAGCTTGTAACCCAAAACATCCAAGAAATCCAGGACACAATGAGACCAAACCTAAGGATTTTAGGTATATATGAGAGGGAAGATTTACAACTTAAAGGGCCAGGAAATATCTTCTACAAAATTATGGAAGAAAACTTCCCCAACCTAAACATAGAGATGCCCATGAATATAGAAGAAGCCTACAGAACTCCAAACAGACTGAACCAGAACAGAAATACCTCCCATCAAATAATAATCAAAACACCAAATGTACTAAACAAAGAAAGAGTATTAAAGGCAGTAAGAGAAAAATGCCAAGTAACATATAAAGGAAGACCTATCAGAATTACACCAGACTTCTCAACAGAGACCATGAAAGTTAGAAGATCCTGGGCAGATATCATGCAGACTCTAAGAGAACACAAATTTCAGCCAAAACTACTATACCCAGCAAAACACTCAATCACCATAGATGGGAAAACCAAGGTATTCCATGACAAAACCAAATTTGCACAATATCTTTCCACAAACCCAGCCCAACAAAGAATAATAGAGGAAAAACACCAACATGAGGAGGGAAACTACACCCCAGAAGAAGCAAGATAGAAACCTCCTCTCATCAAACAAAAAAGAAGATAGCGACTCAAATATTAAAAAAAATAATTTCAAAAATGTCAGGTAGTAATAGTTACTATTCCTTAATATCTCTTAATATCAATGGACTCAATTCCCCAATCAAAAGACATAGACTAACAGACTGGATACTGAAACAGGACCCTACAAAATGATGCATATAGGAAACACATCTCAGTGTCAAAGACAAACACTACCTTAGAATAAAAGGCTGGAAGACGATTTTACAAGCAAATGGTTTCAGGAAACAAGCCGGAGTAGCCATTCTAATATCAGATAAAATTGACTTTCAACCTAAAGTCATCAAAAGAGACACTGAAGGTCACTACTTGCTGGTCAAAGGGAAAATCCACCAAGAAGAACTCACAATACTGAACATCTATGCTCCAAATGCAAGGGCACCCTCATTCGTGAAAGAAACTTTACTAAAGCTTAAAGCACACATTGCACCTAACACAATAATTGTGGGTGACTTCAACCTTCCACTATCCTCAATGGCCTGATCAGGAAACCAGAAATTAAACAGAGACACAGTGAAACTAATTGAAGCTTTGTACCAATTGGCTTTAACAGATTTATATATATATAAATCTGTTAAATATATATAAATATATACATATATATATGTATATATATATATATATATAATATTTTATCCTAAAGCAAAAGAATATACCTTTTTGTCATTACCACATTGTACCTTCTCCAAAATCGATCATATAATTGGTCACAAGACCTATGTCAACAAATACAAGATTGAACAAATCCGTTGACGCATATCAGATTACTATGGCATAAAAGCAGTCTTCAACAGCAAGAAAAACAACAGAAAGCCCACATAAACATGGAAACTGAACAATACTCTACTCAATGACACCTTGGTCAAGGAAGAAATAAAGAAAGAACTAAAAGACTTTTTAGAATTCAATGAAAATGAAGGTACAACCTACAAAAATCTTTGGGAAACAATGAAAGCAGTGCTAAGAGGAAAACTCATAGCCCTGAGTGCCTCCAAAAAGAAACAGGAGAGAGCATACACTAGCAGCTTAATGGGACTCCTGAAAGCCCTGGAACAAAAAGAAGCTAATTCACCCAGGAGGAGTAGAAGACAGGAAATCATCAAACTAAGGGCTGAAATTAATCAAATAGAAACAAATAGACCATACAAAGAATCAACAAAACCAGCAGCTGGTTTTTGGGAAAATCAACAAGATAGATAAACTCTAGCCAGATTAACCAAAGGGAACAGAGACAGTATTCAAATTAATAAAATTAGAAATGAAAAGGGGGATATAACAACAAAGACTGAGGAAATTCAAAAATTCATCAGATCCTACTACAAAAGTCTATACTCAACACAACTGGAAAATCTGGAGGAAATGGACAATTCCTAGACAGATACCAAATACCAAAATTAAATCAGGATCAATTGGATCAGCTAAACAGTCCCATAACCCCTAGGGAAATAGAAGACATTATAGAAAACCTCCCAACCAAAAAAGTACAGGACCAGATGGTTTTAGTGCAGAATTCTATCAGGCCTTCCAAGAAGACCTAATACCAATACTGTGTAAACTATTCCACAAGATAGAAACAGAAGGGACCCTGCCCAACTCATTCTATGAAGCCACAATTACGCTGATACCAAAACCACACAAAGATCCAACAAAGAAAGAGAACTATCGGCCAATCTCCCTATGAATATGGATGCAAAAATACTAAATAAAATTCTTGCCAACCGAATCCAAGAGCACAGTAAAATGATCATTCACCATGATCAAGTAGGCTTCATCCCAGGGATGCAGGGATGGTTCAATATATGGAAATCCATCAATGTAATCCACTACATAAATAAACTAAAATAAAAAATAACCACTTGGTTAACTCATTAGATGCAGAAAAAACATTTGAAAAAATTCAGCATTCTTTCATTTTAAAAGTCCTGGAAAGAACAGGAAGGAATTCAAGACCCATACCTAAACATAGTAAAAGCAATATACAGCAAACCAGTAGCCAACATCAAAATAAATGGAGAGAAACCTGAAGCAATCCCACTAAAATCAGGGACTAGACAAGGCAGACCTCTCTCTCCATATCTTTTCAATATAGTACTTGAAGTTCTAGCGGGAGCAATTAGACAACATAAGGAAATCAAAGGAATACAAATTGGAAAGGAAGAAGTCAAAGTATTGTTATTTGCAGATGATATGATAGTATATGTAACTGAACCAAAAAATTCCATCAGAGAACTCCTATAGCTGATAAACAACTTCAGCAAAGTGGCTGGTAATAAAATCAACTCAAGTAAGCCTTCCTGTACTCAAAGGACAAGCAGGCTGAGAAAGAAGTTAGGGAAATAACACCCTTCACAAGGAATCTTCACCAGAAGAAATTCAGATGGCTGAGAAGCACCTTAAGAGATGTTCAACATCATTAGTCATCAGGGAAATGCAAATCAAAACAACCCTGAGATTCCACCTTACACCAGTCAGAATGGCTAAGATTAAAAACTCAAGGGACAACAGGTGCTGGTAAGGATGTGGAGAAAAAGGAACACTCCTCCACTGTTGGTGGGATTGCAAGATGGTACAGCTGCTCTGGAAATCATTATGGCGGTTCCTCAGAAAATTGGGCATAACACTTCCAGAGGACCCTGTCATACCACTACTGGGCATACACCCAGAGGATTCCCCTGCATGCAATAAAGACACATGCTCCACTATGTTCATAGCAGCCTTATTTATAATAGCCAGCAGCTAGAAAGAACCCAGATGTCCCTCAACAGAGGGACAGAATGGATACAGAAAATGTGGTATATTTATACAATGGAATATTACTCAGCACTTAAAAATAATCAATTCATGGTATTTGTAGCCAAATGGTTGTATCTGGAAAATGTCATCCTAAGTGAGTCAACCCAATCACAAAAGAATACACATGAATTGCAATCACTGATAAGTGGATATTAATGAGCCCAGAAGCTCTGAATACTCAAGACACAATTAGCTAAGCAAAAGGTTCCCAAGAAAAGGGATGGAGAGGACCCTCGTCCAGAAAAGACTAAATCTGGTTTTGTAATAGAGTACCAGAACAGAGAAATGGTGGGGTGATTGGGGAATGGGGGGGAAGGGGACTTATGGGACATGTGGTGAAGGGGGGAACTGGAAAGGGGAAAGCCTTTGGAATGTAAACAAAGAATATAGAAAATAATTAAAAAAGAAGAAAAAAAGAAAGTAAACACCTGATAGAAAAGAAGAGAGCACAATTCTTAAAGATATCATGATGTACAAGTAAATTAAAATTGAAGGTGATAGTAAATTGACATGTATTTATCATGTTAAAAAAACTATATTGTAGATCCTATCAAAAACAATGAAATTGAACATCCTTAAGGAAAAGAAAATTGGAGTTTGCATATTTGTATAGAATACAGAATGCGATTAGAGAAAAATCGTCTTTGAGATACACTAAAAATCACCACCAAATGTAATTTTCCTTACATTACCTTTAATAATTAAAAAATCATTATTAAACTTGTGTATCACTGGGAAGGCCTGTCTTTTCTACTATGACTATGATTATTCAAGTTGATTTTCAACTGGGAGATAAGTCAATATACATGTATACTAGAAAAATGATAGTATCTGTATAATAACCATTTTGAACAGGGAGACAAAACAAACAGACCTGTGAACTATGCAAAGATTATATTTATATAATAGCTAGTGTATCTCCCCAAAATTGTTCCCTTTTCAATTACTAAAATCACATCTTACTGCTAATATAATTTCAAAAATACAATTAAAACCTCTTGGTAAAAATTTTACTAATCATTTTTCAATGACTGCCAGTTTTAATGATTCATAATTACTTCTGCATCTAATTAATATTTGTAAGTTATGCAATATTTTTAATATGATATTAAATATTAAACTTTTTCTGTTATCTTAAACTGTAAACTTGATTGATATTGAAGTACAGCTTCTAACCAAATTCAAATACATACAATTCTGAAAACTGTCATATTATAGACTAGAAATATATTACTGCTAAATATACTGTAATTATATTATGCCCAGTCTATATGTTTTCATGGAAATCAATATTTCAAATGTAAGCACATTAACTTGAATGGTATGTGTAGGGAAACCTAATTTAATCCAATAAAACGTGTTTTATAACATGTGCTGAAATACTACAGAGCTACTGACAACATTATTAGCTACACATGTTTGTTTATAATATTTATATACAAATTATAAACTCTGATATTACGTTATTATATATCACCTTATTTTCATTTTTAAAAAACACCATTAAGTAGACACTATATTTTATATTATATATACAAAAACAGGCATAAAACATTTTCTGTTTTATACAAATAGGAAAAAGAGCATTGCAAGACCTTGAATTAGTCTTCATCTCAAATTCATTGTATACATTATTACTTTAATATAAGAAATATTTTCACAAATATTTATCAAAATTTCATACTATTTTTCCACATATATAAATATATCCACTATTCCTCAAACAACTTTGTGAAAGCAATGTAATATTTATTAATATTAATTTTACAGTAGAAAGAAAATACACCTAAAAATATCTATGAAATCACACTATCAGTGCTACAGCAGACATCCATAAATTCAGGATAATCAAAGTCTTATATTGTTTCTAAACACCTAATGTTCTATAATACTACTGAAGTACGTTATACATTCATTATGTTGTTTATTCTTCAGAGTAATTGAATATAATTAAGTCCACAGGAGCATAAGAAAGCTTTGAGGAATCATTGCTTTCTGATCTAAAAACAGATGGATGTTCTCAGCATATTGAAAGATGGGGGAAAAAAAAGCAACGCCTTGAGTAAACATCATGTTAAAATAATGAAACAGATTTGTTAAAATAAGGAACAATAAACAGACAAATGCATCTTTGTATTCAGTGATAGTGTGTTTTTCACGATGAAAAATCAATAATTGGTAAAACATTTTAAATAAAAAACTAAAAGTAAAAAGACTCTTCTACAGAAAAATCCAGCTATCTGCATTAAAATTAGTATGATTGTTTTGAATTTTCTCTGATAGTAATAGTGTGTTTGGAATATAGTTTGCTAAGGAAGACATCTATATACAAAAAAATAATTTATACCCACATTTTTTTAAATTAAGAAAAGCATAAGCTTATTTTAAAAGAAAAAAATAATCCCAGAAGTTTTACAATGAAACACTTAAATGTGTATGGGTAATAGTTCTTATGTTATGTAGTTGTTATCTTGTTGCTATGCTCACATTTATGCTCAAGATAATCTCTGTGAATACTCCAGTAGCATTTGCTTCTTTGCTCTGCTTGCTATTTTACAGTACATATTTAGTTGTATGAAATTTTAAAAACAGAGTCCCAATATTAGGTGAATGTACAATTCAAAAATAACTATAAGACAAACACAACTAGTAATGTTTGACAAAGTTATCCAATGAGACATTATAGTTCAAGAGTTCTTATATTTTAAAATATTTAACATGTATTTTAAACTATATGTATACAGGCATATCCTCTATTTTGCTTTGTACACATGACTGTGGTGTCTGCAGAGGCTAAAAAAAAGAGTTGATTCCTTTAAAGTAGGATGTATAGTGGTTATTAGCCATCTAACATGGGTACTAGGAATGCAACTCAAGTCATGTAAAAGGCCAGTATGTTCTAGTTACCACTAAGCACCTCACTATGTCCCTGTTGTTATGAAGAGACTATAATAACTAGAAAAGTCCATTTCACACAATCTAGAATACTTGGCAAATGTGTCTTAAAGAGGAATTGGTGTGACTCTAACCAAACAAGTGAAAGAACTGTATGACAAGAACTTCAGGTTTCTGAAGAAGTAAATTGAAGAAGACCTCAGAAAATGGAAAAATCTTCCACGCTCATGGATTGGCTGGATTAATATAGTAAAAATGGACATCTTGCCAAAAGCAATATACAGATTCAATGCAATCCCCATCAAAATCCCAACTCAGTTCTTTATAGAGTTAGAAAGAGCAATTCTCAAATTCATCTGGAATAACAAAAAAAAAAAAAAACAGCACAGCTAAAACTATTCTCAACAGTAAAAGAAATTCAAGGGGAATCACTATTCCGGACCTCAAGCAGTACTACAGAGGAATAGTGCTAAAAATTGCATGTTATTGGTACAGTGACAAGCAGGTAGATCAATGGAATATAATTGAAGACCCAGAAATAAACCCACACATCTATGGTCACTTGATCTTCGAAAAAGGAGCTAAAACCATCCAGTGAAAAAAACACACTTTTCAACAAATGGTGCTGGTTCAATTGGTAGTCAGCATGCAGAAGAATGCAAATCGATCCATTCTTATCTACTTGTACTAAGCTCAACTCCAAGTGGATCAAGGACCTCTACATAAAACAAGACACACTGAAACTAATAGGAAAATAACTGGGGAAGACCATTGAAGATATGAGCACAGGGGGAAAGTTCCTGAACATAACACCAATAGCTGATGCTCTAAGATCAAAAATTAACAAATGGGACCTCATAAAGTTACAAAGTTTCTGTAAGGCAAAGGTCAATGTCAAAAGGACAAAACAGCAACCAACAAATTGGGAAAAGATCTTCACCAACTCTACATCCAACAGAGGGCTAATATCCAGTATATACAAAGAAATTAAGAAGGTAGACTCCAGAGAGCCAAATAACCCTATTAAAAAATGGGGTACTGAGCTAAACAAGGAATTTTCACCTGAATAATTTCAAATGGCTGAGAAGCACCTTAAGAAATGTTCAACATCATTAATAATTAGGGAAATGCAAATCAAAACAACCCTGAGATTTCACCTCACACCAGTCAAAATGGCTAAGGTTAAAATCTCAGGAGACAACAGGTTTTGGCAAGGATGTGGAGAAAGAGGAACACTCCTCCACTGCTGGTTGGATTGCAAGATGGTACAACCACTATGGAAATCACTCTGGCGGTTCCTCAGAAAACTGGCAATGACACTTCTGAGGGACCCTGTTATACTACTCCTGGGCATATACCCAGAAGATTCCCCAGCATGCAATAAGGATACATGCTCCACTAAGTTAATAGCAGTCTTTTTTTTCTTTTTTTTTATTGGATATATTCTATATTTACAATTCATTTCCCCCTTTTCTGGTTCCCCAGTCCCAAAGGTCCCACAAGCCCTTTTCCCTCCCCCTGCTCCCTCTTCCACCCCTTCCCTCTTCCCTGTTCTTGTATTCTCCTACACTGATGCTTTGATCCTTTCCAGCAATAGCAGTCTTATTTATTATAGCCAGAAGCTGGAAAGAACCCAGATGTCTGTCAATGGAGGAATGGATACAGAAAATGTGGTATATTTAGACAATAGAATACTACTCAGCAATTACAAACAATGAATTAATGAAATTCTTAGGCAAATGGTTGGAACTGGAAAATATCATCCTAAGTGAGCTAGCCCAAGCACAAAAGAATACACATGGAATGCAGTCAATGATAAGTGGATATTAATCAGCCTAGAAGCTCTGAATACACAATACTCAATTAATATATGAAATGATTCTCAAGAAGAAGCTAGGAAAGGACCCTGGTCCTGGGTATGCTTGATGCAGCATTGTAGGGGAGGATGAGGACAGAGAAGTGGTAGGGGGGTGGTTCGGGAATGGGCGGAGGGAAGAGGGCTTATGGAACTTATGGGGAGGGGGGAACCAGGAAAGGGGAAATCATTTGGAATGTAAACAAAGAATATAGAATAAAAAAGAGGAATTACCTGGTTCAGCTTATTCTGTGGACATGCAAATCAAGGACTGTCTTTATTATATCTATTGATATATACAGTATATTTCTATAGACCTGACTTCAGGTCTATGTATCAGTGGAGAGGGATCTGAATCTAAACACACATCATTTCATTTGATTTTTCTTAGAGGATGTGATGTGAGTATCAAATTTCAGGTCCTGGCACTTTCATTTCCCTGTTCTGAGGTACTTTAACCAAGAAATTTTGGCTCAGACAAGTCTCATCTCTTCTAAGTAGGTTTTCTTTTTTTTTCTATTGTAACAAGAGTAAGAGAAACAAAGTTAATACAGAGACACATTGATTAATCAGAAACTACTTAGATAAAGTTACTGGGTTCTATAGCCAAGTAGTGATACAGTAAATACACAAGAGGTAGAGAAAATTATAGGGAAAATGTAGATTAATTTGTGACATACTGAGAGTTTGTTTGTGACTGGTTGTCTTTGAAAGTCTTTCGAAGGGAGACTAAATCATGAACAATATTCTAATTAAATTCTTGCTGTTAAAATTGTTTAAATTATACATTTGAAGTGGTTAAAAAGGGATGTATTCACACACAGGGATTAAAGGGGAAAAAAGAAGGGAATATAATGAATTTGTAAACTTGAAGCACATAGATACTAATTAAAACATGAATTAATTCTACATATTGTGTGATCTAAGGCAAGACATGTCTCACCCACAGTTCTTGAAACTTAAATGCATAAAATCAACATGTTATCAGGGTTTATTTTTGTTGAGGTTCTTGTAAGTGGTTGCAATAGATGCCTACTTGCTGTTTCTTCACTTTCCTAACTTTCTGGGCTATCAATATACAAACTGTGTATTCTAATAAACTATACATGATGAGTGTCCATTCTTATATTTTTAATTGTCTCATAAAAAACCCTGTTCCTAATACCACCAAACAATGAGGTACTGGACTATATACCATCATAAGTGTTTGGAGGAAAGGGATAAAACCTTAAAAATCTGTCAACAAAGAATAATGAGCCTTGCATCGGCCAAATTCAATATAGTATGCAGTGGCACTGGTTCCATAATGTACAGACATTGTTTTAAAGAAATATCCAAATAAGTAAAATAGAAGGATGGAAAGAGAAGTGTCTTATGAAGAGATGGGAGTATGAAGGGAAAGAAACACATGATAGATGATAGAAGATAGATAGATAGATAGATAGATAGACAGATAGATACACAAACAAACAGATAAATGTTACCTAAACTGACAAATAGATGAGAGTGATGATAGAGAAAAAGATGCATTAATTAATAAATGATATATTGAATGATTAATGGATGATACATTAGATAGATAGATAGATAGATAGATAGATAGATAGATAGATGATAGACAGATAAATGTTACCTACACTGACAAATAGATAATATAGTGAAGATAGAGAAAAGGTACATTAATTAATAAATGATATATTGAATGATTAATGGATGATACATTAGGTAGGTAGGTTGGTAGATAGATAGATAGATAGATAGATAGATAGATAGATAGAGGAGAGGAAGATTGTCTTAGCCAAAAGTATATAGTAAGAGAAGATTCTTATGTTTCATGTCACATGTTTATACATATTATATGTATATAATTCCTTTCATTACATCTTTTTCTTTATTTTTTGTTTATTAAAAACAGACTGTTCCTTAATACAATGTAGTTCAAACACAATTTTTCCTTCCCCTTTCTGATCCTTCCATCTTTCTGCTTCCTGTCTTCTCTCCCAGAGCTACTCCCTCTTTCAGAAAAGAGCAGATCTTCAAAAGACCACATCAAAAACAAGATACAAGACAGGTCAAAAGGACTCATATTGAGGCTAAACAAAGCAACCCAATAAGAGAAAACAAGTGTTCTAATAGCAGCCAAAAGAGATAGAGACATACTTGCTTCTACTGCTAGAATTCCCATCATGAACACCAAGCTTACAGCCGTAATGTACACACAGAGGACATTGTACAGGCTTTTTCAGGCCCAGCGTTTGCTACTTCAGTCTCTATAAGAACATGTGAGTCCTACTTGGTTTATTCAGGTGACCATCTTCTCCTGGAATATGCCATCCCCTTTAAATCCTACAATATTTCCTCTCCCTCTTCTATGAGATCTCCCAATCTCAGAAGGGAGGGGTCTAGGGGATAGATGGAGAGTTCCAATTTAGACTCTGTCTGTCTCTCTGTCTCTCTCTGTCTCTCTCTGTCTCTCTGACTCTCTGTTTCTCTCTGTCTCTCCCTCTCTGTCTCTCTCTGTCTCTTTCTGTCTCTCTGCCTGTCTCCCCCACCCCCTCTCTCTCCCCCCTCTCTCTTGTCTCTCTCCATAATGTTTGGTTGTGTATCTCTGGAAGAGGGGCCATCTGCTGTGGTGGATGTGACTCTTTGATACGCAGACAGAGCACTGAGAATTGCACAGCAGAATATCATTTAGAACAATTTCATTGATTTTTTCCCCTCTCATGTTTGGTTCTACCCTCAATGACTGGGCTCTCCAGTCACTGGTTGCTGGCCCACAAGTCAGTGAATGGCAGACTGTAGGTGTAGGTTTTTGTGGCTGACGTGCTGTCCATGAATATTTTTCCATAGCCTTCAGAGTGTCTTCTTGGTAAAGAAGAGCCTAGACTATAAGGATAAAGGCACTATGCCTATACCAGCCCAACATAAGTACTTTCAATGAGTTGTAGGGATGTTGTTCTCAACCATAGGGCATGCTGTCAATTTTCAGAGAGCAAACTTCTGTTATAGCAAAAGCTTGGATTGTTTAGGAATTTCAATGGCAAACACTTCAAACAAATGTAACCCAGTCTCAATACCGCAATCTGTCTGGCTTTGTGATGTGACCCATCCAATCTTGGTATTCTCTATTACTAAGAGTCTGTAAAAGTATCTTTTATTTGCCTGATGTAATTGCCCTCTCAGAGGCTTACTGCTGAATAACTTAATCCTTTCTAATTCTTTTTAAACTCTACCTGACTGGTTCAACTCAGCTATTCTGGCTTAAACTCCTCTCCAAGCTGACTTCCATCTGACTTCCCAGGGGTTTACCAAATTGCTCCTCTTTCCTCAAATTATCTCTGGCAACTTGTTCTAAACTTTTCCCCACTCTTTATTCTCTGGTTTCAACTGCACCTGCAGGACTTCCACTCATTGTACTCACTGCACTGACTCCCAGATGACTAAACTGAACTCAACTGAACTCAAATGTAGTCTGAATTCAACTGAACTGCATTTACCACACTGACTTCTAACCAACTGAACTGACCGACTTTTTTCTCCTGAGCTTTTGTTAAATAACTTCTCTTTCCTGTGCTGTTCTTGTGATAGTTGGGTATATCCTATCTTTAACTAATACTGTCAATATCTGCCCCTCGATTAGATGTCACTTTCAAACATGACTACTTTCTTCCATGAACTAACTTTACCTTAAAGATGTGTACAAAGGATCCAGTGGAGGGATTAAAGTTTTGTTGCATTTTTGCATTACAGCTGGATCATAAAGACCTAGAAGGTCTTTGGATGTGATAAGCACAATGCTGTTGCTGGGTTACAATTTCTCTACAGAATTCATGCTAGAGTGACCCTCATAGTTTACAGGAAGATTGCACTGCACTAGGTTCCCACTGTACCCACGAGTGCTACCTATTTCCAATTGTTTCTCCACAATTCTTTCCCTCGATCCATTGCTCCCCTCCCCTACATATCTGAGACCAACCACTGCCATGGAATACATTTGTGCATTATATGAAAATACTTCAGTGATTACATACACAGCAAATATTTTACTACTAATCATGTTTGACCCTATATAAATGATACAATATTTAAATGATAATAAATGACATAATTAAAGTATTATTTATTGTCATTTTAGTTGCTTGTGAACAAGTAAACCAAAGTCAAAACATATATCATACAACAGAAATTGCCATGTGAATAGAACTTACTAGAAAATGAAAATGGTATATCACTAAACATTTTCATAATCAAAAGTTCCAACACAAAATAACTTTAAGTACATTTTCAGGGTCATAGTTAAAAGATATAGATTCATAACCAGATCATCACTAAACATATATTCAAATAGATTGAGCACTAGGGAATTTTTCTCCTAAGAATATTTCTATAGATGATATAGATATAGATATAGATATAGATATAGATATAGATATAGATATCTAATCTATATAGTATGAGGAAGGACATTGTTCTTTCATTAACTTCATTCTCCTGTGAATGTGTCCATGGAGTATACATTGTACTATCATATTATTTTTTAAATATCATTAAACATTTTTCAAATATAGATATAGGTATAGGTATAGGTATAGGTATAGGTATAGGTATAGGTATAGGTATAGATTTTGCCTTATTGCTTTTTTCAAATAAAACCTACTAAATTAAATAAATTTTTAAAAGGTAAAAATTATAATATCTTCCCTATTTTAAAGCAGTAGCTAAACTATAAATGGTACTCTGAAGTTTAGCTCACTTTATACCTCAGTCCAAATTCTCATTTACCAAGTGATATTTATATTAAGTTCATTCTTTCAATAAAGTGATGTTGTGTTAGTTTCTGTCCATCTAAGCAATCCACATGCTTTGTGTCTCATGCTAGTTTCTTCAGGCTTTTCTCTACAATTTCACAATATATAGTCATACCACATTTCTATCTCTGCCAGGAAAAAAAGCCATTAAAAAGGAAATAACTTAACTGATCACCAGTTTTCATTTGTGATCCATCCAAAACAGTGCAACTCATTCAGGTCCTGGAATGAAAACCATTCCTAGGCAAGCTTTTTAGGCACAGATTCTTGGAAGATAGGCAATTGCTCCAATGCCAGGTTGATGGCAAAGAGCTTTTCTTTGATAGAAATAGTTTTTGTCAGAAGTGCACATATGAATTTAAGAAGATAATTAGACAATAAACTCATTGACTTTCTCATTTATCACAGGCCTATTACTAGAGTTTCATGTTGTATCCTGTAAAAATGTAGGGGTTTTATATATATATATATATATATATATATATATATATATATATATATATATCTTGGTGTAATAATATTCTTAAATAAGTATATGGAGTGAATTTTCCATCATTTCTAGATTGTTTTTCTTTTCTTCATTTTAGTAATATTTAATTGAATGTTTCTGTTAGGTAAGTAATTTTGAAATGAGCAAAATATACTTTGAAAGGCTAACAAATCTTGTTCTGTTATAAAGAATATCAAAAAAGGATATTAGGAAAAATGGCACAGGGCCAGTGATGGATCAGTGAGTGGGTAATGGTTCTGGCTGTAAAACCTGAGTTGAGTTCAGTACCCAGAATCAGAATTGTCAAAGGAAACGAATAACCTCTATAGCCTGTGTTCTAGCTTCAGCACATAGAGTGTTCTATTTTATTTATCACGGGTTGATTTCTAGGGTTTGAAATAGTGACTTATATAAAATAGGAGTTAATATTTATGTCTTTAATTAATATTCTTAAATAAGTGGATGGATGTGTTTTCCACCATTTCTACACAGTGTATTCTTTTCTTCATTTCATTTAGTATTAATGCACCATTGAATATATCATGTTTTTTCCCAAAGGAAGAACATTGTTCTTTCATTAACTTCATTCTTTTCTGAATATGTCCATGGAGTATACATTGTACTATAATATTATTTTTTAAATATCATTAAAAATGTTTCAATTTGAAATTTACTTTCCATTTGATTTATGCAAAATGAGATTCCATAGAAAAATCTTCTAATTGGCATATTTTATTACCACTGTTGCTTTGAAAACTTATCCATTAATAAAAATAAAATAAAACCATCTATTTCTTTTTCCTTAAGAAAAGTCTGTGCAGTTTTTAACACAATTGCTCTGTAGTACTGTTTAAGGTCAGGGATATTGATTCTCCCAGAAGTCCTTTTATTGTTGAGAATAGTTTTAGCTATCCTGGGTTTTTTGTTGCTCCAGATGAATTTGAGAATTGCTCTTTCTAGATCTATGAAGAATTGAGTTGGGATTTTGATGGGGATCACATTGAATCTGTATATTGCTTTTGGCAAGATGGCCATTTTTACTATATTGTTCCTGCCAATCCAGGAGCAAGAAATATTTTTCCATCTTCTTAGGTCTTCTTCGATTTCTTTCTTCAAGAACTTGAAGTTCCTGTCGTACAGATCTTTCGCTTGTTCATGCAATTTGTAGGTAAATGGTTAGACCTGGAAAATATCATGCTGAGTGAGTTAACCCAATCACAAAAGAATACACATGAAATGCAATCACTGATAAGTGCATATTAATGAGCCCAGAAGCCCTAAATACTCAAGGCACAATTAGCAAGTCAAATGATTCCCAAGAAGAAGAAAGGAGAGGACCCTGGGCCTGTAAAGATTGGATCAAGTTTTGTAGAGAAACCATGGGGGGGAATGATTGGGGAATAGTTGGGGGGGAGAGGAATTATGGGACGTAGGGAGGGGGGGAACTGGGAAAGGGGAAAGCCTTTGGAATGTAAACATAGAATATAGAAAATAAAAATTAAAAAAAAAGAAAAAAAAGAAAAGTCTGTGCAGTATTTTAAAAATGAATAATTTTTAAAATTCTTTTTTAAATTAATTTTCAGAATGATTTGTGATACATTAATTAAAATATTTTATTTCTTTCAATGTATTTTACATCTGTGTCAAGTTTAATAAAAATTTATTGAAGACAGTATAGATATTTCTATTTTATAGTAATAGTTATATGTTCACATAGAAAATGCAACTACTATCTAATATATATATATATATATATATATATATATATATATATATATAGTTTTAAATAGAATACATTTCTTACAATGGAAAATGATTATGCTAGATATAATGTAAGCATCCACATGATAAACAAAACAAACTAAAAATTAGTTTTATTATATTATATTATGTTATATTATATTATATAATATTGTATTGCATTATATTATATATTATATTATATCCAACTAAATATTAGTTAAATAAAGTATATTACTTGTAGTTGACTCAACTCTGTGCTGCTCCTCTATTTATGATTCAGGTGACAGTAATTAGATCCTTATCACCTTTAGATGTGTCCCTTAAGTGTAAAAGAAACCATAGCAATCACTGGAATGAGTTTTCAAAAAATGAGTATTAAAGATTCAAGATGAAGTTCACAACTCAGAACTGTTTTATGTGGAAACACTATAACCACCATTTTAAGAATTTGGAATGTATTGTTTCCATTATTATTCCATTTTAATACAAGTGATATATATATATATATATATATATATATATACACACATATATTTAATACAAGTTTATATATATATATATATATAAACTTGTATTAAATATATATTACTTTAAATGAAAATGTATGTTTTTCATTTCACTTATCAGCTGGCCACCACCACCCAGCTGACAAGTGATAATTTTTTTTTTAATTTTTATTTTCTATATTCAATGTTTACATTCCAAAGGCTTTCCCCTTTACCAGTCCCCCCCTCCCTATGTCCCATAGGTCCTCTCCCTCCCAACTATTCCCCAATCATTCCCCCTCCCCCCACAGTTTCTCTACAAAACTGGATCCAATCTTTCCATGCCCAGGGTCCTCTCCTTTCTTCTTGGGAATCATTTGACTTGCTAATTGTGCCTTGGGTATTTAGGGCTTCTGGGCTCATTAATATCCACTTATCAGTGATTGCATTTCATGTGTATTCTTTTGTGATTGGGTTAGCTCACTCAGGATGATATTTTCCATGTCTAACCATTTACATACAAATTGAATGAATTCATTATTTTTAATTGCTGAGTAGTATTCCATTGTATAAATATACCACATTTTCTGTATCCATTCCTCCTTTGAGGGATATTTGGGCTCCTTCCAATTTCTGGCTATTATAAACAAGGCTGCAATAAACATAGTGGAGCATGTGTCTTTATTGTATGCAGGGGAATCCTCTGGGTATATGCCCAGGAGTAGTATGCCAGAGTCCTCTGGAAGTGACATGCCCAATTTTCTGAGGTACCGCCACACTGATTTCCAGAGCGGTTTTACAGGGTGAATACTTTAGGGTGACTTTGAAAGGCCAAACTCTTAGAAGTTTGCTATCTAAGATTGGGACAAAAATGCTAGTGGGGACTTTTGGAATGAGAATCTTTACAGCTAAATAAAGATGCAGACTTTTCCAATGTCAGATTATTTCTCAGGATATTGTGAATAGCTTAGCTAAAGAGAGTAACTTCAAAGAGAGAAAGAATGGGCCCACCCAAAATGTTTTCCTTTCCCATATAAGATGGTATCTCAATCCACAAGGCTGCTCTGATATGAAGATATTATCTGATATTTATACAAGATTTCTTATAAGGCTCACCAGACTGAGACTTTAACTTTATAAGTATCTAGGCTCATGCATATTATTATATTAAGTTCATATATTTTAATAAATAAAATATGAAAAACATACACTTTTACTTAAAGTACTTTTTAAACAATTGGATATTTTCTCTATTTACATTTCAAATGTTACCACCTTTCCTGATTTGACCTCTTCCCAGAAACTGTCTATCTCATATACCCTTGCCATGTTTCTATGAGGGTGTGTTCTTTCTCCAACCCAACCACTCCAGTCCCCCATTTGCTTGACTCTCTTACACTGGGGTCTCTATTGACCCTTCATAAGAACAAGGACCTCTCCTCCCACTGATGTATGACAAGGCCATCCTCTCCTACATATGAGGCTATAGCCATGTGTACTCCTTTTTTGATGGCTTAGTCCCTGGGAGCTCTGAGGTATCTGGTTGATTAATATTGCTGTTCTTCCTATGGGGTTTCAAACCCCTTCAGCTCCTTCAGTTCTTTCTCTAACTCCTCCATTTGGGACCCCACGCTCAGGCCATTGGTTTGCCGAGAGCTTCTGCCTCTGTATTTTTCAGGCTCTGGCTGAACCTTTCAGGTGATAGACATATCAGGCTTCTGTCAGCAAGCACTTCTTGGCATCCACAATAGTGTGTGCATTTGGTGACTGTATATGGGATGAATCCCCAGGTAGGAAAGTCTCTGGATGGCCTTTCCTTCAATCTCTGCTCTATACTTTCTGTCCATATTTGCTCCCATGAGTATTTTGTTCCCCTAATCAAGAAGGATTGAATCACCCACACTTTGGTCTTCCTTCTTCTTAAGTTTCATGTGGTCTATGAAATGTATCTTGACGTATTCTGAGATTTGGGGCTAATACCCACTTATCAATGAATGAATTCCATGTGTCTTCTTTTGTGATTGGGTTATCTCACTCAGGAAGATATATTCTAGTTCCATCTATTTGCCTAAGAATTTTGTGAATTCATAGTTTTTAATAGCTGAGTAGTAATCCAGTGTATAAATGTACTACATTATCTGTAATCATTATTCTGTTGAAGGACATCTGTGTATTTTCCACCTTCTAGCTGTTTTAAATATGACTGCTATGAGCATAGTAAATCATGTGTCCTTGTTATATGTTGGATAATCATGTGGGTGTATATACCCAGCAGTGTTATGCCTCGGTCCTCATTTAGTAGTATGCCCAATTTTCTGAGGAACATCTAGACTGATTTCCATAGTGGTTGTACTAGCTTACAAGCCCAACAACAATGGAGGTATGTTCTTTTTTCTCCACATCCTCACCTGCATCTGCTGTCACCTGAGCTTTTGATCTTAGCAACTCTGACTAGTGTGAGGTGGAATCTCAGGTTTGCTTTGATTTGCATTTCTATGATGACTAAGGATATTGAACATTTCTTTAGGTGTTTCTCAACCATTTGAATTTCCTCAGTTGAGACTTCTTTGTTTAGCTCTTTATCACATTTTTATAGGGTAATTAGATTCTCTGGAGTCTAACTACTTGAGTTCTTCATATGTGTTGAGTATTGCCCTTCTATCTGATAGAGGATAGTTGCTGTTTTGTCCTAATGACAACATTCTTTGCTTTACAGAAACTTTTCAATTTTATGAAATCCTATTTGTTGATTCTTGAGCTTATAGCATAAGCCATTGGTGTTCTGTTCAGGAACTTTTCCCCTGTGCCCATGCATTTCAGGCTTTCTCCCACTAACTCCTCTATAAGGTTCTGTGCATGTTTTTATGTGGAGATCCTTGATCCACTTAGGTTTGAGCTTTGTATAAGGAGATAATTATGGTCTGATTTGAATTTTTCTACATGCTAACTGCTAGTTGAACCATCACCATTTGTTAAAAATGTTGTCATCCACGGGTGTGTGGGTGATTTCTGAGACTTCAGATTTATTCCACTGATCTTCCTGCCTGTCTCTGTACTAGTACCATACAGTACTGGTACATTATTGCTCTGTATGTAGTACAGCTTGAGGTTCAGGTTGCTGATTCTGTTTTTGAGAATAGTTTTTGTCATTCTGGGATTTTCGTTATTCCAGACAAATTGGAGAATTACTCTTCCTAACTCTATGAAGAATTGATTTGGAATTTTAATAGGGATTGAATTGAATCTATAGATTGCCTTTGTCAAGATGGTTATATTTACTATATTAATCCTGCCAATACATGTGCATGAGAGATCTTTTCCTCTTCTGAGAACTTTAATTTTTTTCTTCAGAGACTTGAAGTTTCTGTCATACAGATCTTTCACTTGCTTAGTTAGAGTCACACCATGTATTTTATATATTTGTGACTATTGTGAAGGGTGTCATTTCCCTAATTTCTTTCTCAGCCTGTGTATCCATTGAGTATAGGAAGGCTACTGATTTGTTTGAGTTGATTTTATATCCAGCCACTCTGCTGAAGTTGTTTATCAGATTTAGAAGTTCTTTGGTGGAATTTTTGGTGTCATTTGTTTATACAATAATATCATCTGCAAGTAGTGATACTTTGACTTCTTTCTTACAATTGGGATCCATTTGACCTCCTTTAGTTGTCTAATTGTTATAGCTAGAACTTCAAGTAGAATATTGACTAGATAAGGAGAGAATGGCAGCCTTGTCTAGTTCCTAATCTTAGATGGATTACCTCAAATTTCTCTCCATTTAGCATGATGTTGCCTACTGGTTTGATGTATATTGCTTTTACTATATTTTGGTATGTGGCATGAATTGTGATCTTTTCAAGACTTTTAAAATGAAGGGATGCTGAATTTTGTCAAATGCTTTTTCAGCATCTAATGAAATGATCATGTGTTTTATTTTCTTTGAGTTTCTTTATGTAGCAGATTACATAGATGGATTTCCATATATTGCACCATTCCTGCATCCCTGGGATGAAGCCTCCTTGAATGTGGTGAATGATCATTTTGATGTGTTCTTGGATTTGTTTGGCAAGAATTTTATTGAGTACTTTTTCATCAGTGTGAAGGGAAGAGCATTGGTCTGAGATTCTCTTTTTGTTTGGTCTTTGTGGGGTTTAGTTATCAGTGTAATTGTGGCCCTGTGGAATGAACTGGGTAGTGTTCCTTCTGTTTTTATTTTGGAATAGTTTGGAAAGTCTTGTTTGAAGATCTGATAGAATTCTCCACTAAACCAATCTAATTCTGGGTTTTTTATTTGTTTGGGGAAATTTTAATGACCACTTCTATTTCTCTGGGAGTAATGGTACTGTTTAAATGGTTTTTCTGATCCTGTTTTAACTTTGGCACCTCTTATGTATCTAGAAATTTGTCCATTTCATCCAGATTTTCCAGTTTGTTGAGTATAAGACATTGTAGTAGGATTTGATAAGTTTTTGAATTTCCATGCTTTCTGTTGTAATGTTTCCCTTTTCAATTCTGGTTTTATTAATTTGCACAATATCTCTGTGCCCTATGTTTAGTCTGGCTATGGCTTTCTCTATCTTGTTGATTTTCTCAAAGAATCAGCTCCTGTGTTGATTCTTTTTTTGGGGGGGGAGTTCCTTTTTTATTTTATTATTTTCTATATTCTTTGTTTACATTCCAAAGGCTTTCCCCTTTCCAGTTCCCCCCTCACCATATGTCCCATAAGTCCTCTTCCCCCCCATTCCCCAATCACCCCCTCCCTACCATTTCTCTGTTCTGGTACTCTCCTACAAAACTGGATTTAGTCTTTTCCAGACCAGGGTCCTCTCCATCCTTTTTCTTGGGAATCTTTTGCTTAGCTATTTGTGTCTTGAGTATTCAGAGTTTCTGGGCTCATTAATATCCACTTATCAGTGATTGCAATTCATGTGTATTCTTTTGTGATTGGGTTGACTCACTTAGGATGATATTTTCGAGATCCAACCATTTGCCTACAAATAGCATGAATTCATTATTTTTAATTGCTGAGTAGTATTACATTTTTGTGTGTGTGTGTGTGTGTGTGTGTGTGTGTGTGTGTGTGTGTATAATCACATTTTCTGTATCCATTCCTCCATTGAGGGACATCTGGGTTCTTTCCAGCTTCTGGCTATTATAAATAAGGTTGCTATAAACATAGTGGAACATATTGCATGCAGGGGAATCTTGTGGGTTCTATTGCCAGAGTTGAAGCACATTAAATGTAAATAAGTCAATATTAGCCAATGAAAAGTACAGAACAATCAAGATAGAGTCCACAGAACTAAAAGAGGTTAACAAGCAAATGCCCCAAGTGAGGATGCCTTAATAATCTCACTTGGGATGGAGAAGAAAGCAATAACAAGAGAGGGGAGGAAGAGTCCTGGGTGGTAAAGAGGAAAGGGAGGGGAAGAGGAGATCATGATCAGGTATTGGGTTGGTGAAAAGTACTGAAGGCCTGAGGGCCACCAGAAAGAATAGAAACAGGAACCCTCAGGAGATAGGAGTGGGGACCCTCTAGAATGTATCAGAGACCTGGGAGGTGAGAGACTCAAGATTCACAGGAGGAACTTTAGATGAAATGCCCTACTGTGAGGAGAGAGAACTTGTGAAGTCTACCTCCAGCAGAAAGAGAGGGCATCAAGTGAGAGATGGGGTTGCCATTCCACAGTCAAAACTCTGACCTATAATTGTTCCTGTCTGAAAAAACTGCAGGGACAAAAATAGAGAAGAGCCTGAGGAATATAAATAGGTCCAAAGGTAGACCCAAAGTGGGAGCCCACAAGACCTGACACTATTACTGAGTATATGTAGAACTCAGAAAAAAGTGCCTACCAAGACTGTCCTCTGAAATTCTTAACAAGCAATTGAAATAGTCAGATGCAGATATTTATACCCAAGCAATGGCCTGGAACTTGTGACCCCAGCTGTTAAATTAGGGAAGAGCTAAGAAGCGGAGGAGGAGGGCAACCCTTTAGTAAGACAAGCAGTCACATTTAACCTAGACCCCTGAGATTTCTCAGAGACTGGACCACCAATGAGGCAATATGCACCAGCTTATATGAGGTCCCAAATACATATACAGCAGTGGTCTACCAAGTCTGGGTTTACTCAGAGAAGATGTCCCTAATGCTCAAGAGACTGGAGACCACAAGGAGTGGAGAGGTCTAATGATGTAGGGTTGTGGAGGCGAGTTGACATCCTTGTGGAGAAGGGGGATGAAGGTGAGTAGATATGGGATGTGGAACAGTCAGAAGGAAGACTTCTAGGACGATAAAATCTGGAGTGTTAAAAAAGATTATATATATATATATAATATAAAGTTTATTATATATTATATATTGTATATATTATTATATGAATTATTATATATTATATATATTATTATATATATTATATATATAAAGTTTCTAGGTTCCCATTTAGTGAACCAAGAGTGGAAGCTTACATCCATCTATGAACTCATAATTTAATAGACTCCAAGTGTTTTTGTACTGGTAACAGATTAGCATACTGCCAGGAACATTTTGGCATGTTCAAATAAGTCCAATATTCTTTTAAAAATTGCAAGCAATCTCTTGTAGAAAAGGAAGCTGTACATTCAACGTTATTAGTCCAGCTAGGGACTGTTCTCAGACAAGAAATAAGAACACCAGATTCAATCATTATTTTATTCCTTTTGAGCATGTCTGTCTCCAGTCAGGCAGAAATCATAACATGGTCTTCAAACAATCCATTTTTATCTGGAAATAAAGAGGTGTACCATATTACTGCAACTTTGGTTTTGAACACTGCTTGGTACCTAAAGGGAAAATGATGCAGACAGAGCTATTGCTTAGTGTGTGAGGATGGGTGAAAACCAGATAGTTTTACTTGTGTAAAAGCAATGGCATTCTCAATTTGTAAAAATTCCATGAGTGGTTGGGTGGGGGAGCACGCTCATGGAAGCAGTGGTTATGAAAGGGGGGTCGTGGAGGGTAAACTGGGATGGGGGTAACATTTAAAATGTAAATAAATAAAATAACCAATAAAACATAAAAGTTTTTAACTAAAAATATCAATGATCATAATACTAACACATTTATAAGATGTGTATTTGGGAAGACCCTGGAGGACTTGGGCACAGGGGAAAAGTTCCTGAACAGAACACCAATAGCTTATGCTCTAAGATCAAGAATCAATAAATGGGACCTCATAAAATTACAAAGTTTCTGCAAAGCAAAGGACACTGTCAGAAGGACAAAACGGCAACCAACAAAGTGGGAAAAGATCTTCACCAACCCCACATACGACAGAGGGCTAATATCCAATATATACAAAGAACTCAAGAAGTTGGACCACAAAGAAACAAATAACCCTATCAAAAAATGGGGCACAGAGCTAAACAAAGAATTTTCACCAGAAGAAATTCGGATGGCCGAGAAACACCTTAAAAGATGTTCAACATCATTAGTCATCAGGGAAATGCAAATCAAAACAACCCTGAGATTCCACCTCACACCAGTCAGAATGGCTAAGATTAAAAACTCAAGAGACAACAAGTGCTGGCGAGGATGTGGAGAAAGAGGAACACTCCTCCACTGTTGGTGGGATTGCAAAATGGTAAAACCGCTCTGGAAATCAGTTTGGCAGTTCCTCAGAAAATTGGGCATGTCACTTCCAGAGGACCCTGGCATACCACTCCTGGGCATATACCCAGAGGATTCCCCTGCATGCAATAAGGACACATGCTCCACTATGTTTATAGCAGCCTTGTTTATAATCGCCAGAAATTGGAAGGAGCCCAAATATCCCTCAAAGGAGGAATGGATACAGAAAATGTGGTATATTTATACAATGGAATACTACTCAGCAATTAAAAATAATGAACTCATGCAATTTGTAGGTAAATGGTTAGACCTGGAAAATATCATCCTGAGTGAATTAACCCAATCACAAAAGAATGCACATGAAATGCAATCACTGATAATTGGATATTAATGAGCCCAGAAGCCCTAAATACTCAAGACACAAATAGCAAGTCAAATGATTCCCAAGAAGAAGAAAGGAGAGGACCCTGGGCCTGTAAAGATTGCATCCAGTTTAGTAAGGAAACCGAGGGGGGAGGGGGAATGATTGGGGAACAGTTGGGGGGGGAGAGGAACTATGGGAACTATGGTGGGTGGGAACTGGGAAAGGGGAAAGCCTTTGGAATGTAAACATAGAATATAGAAAATAAAAAAATATCAATAAAAAATGTGTATTATAAATGATAAACCTTATTTCAAAACAAATGGCACAAAAGAAATAAAATATGCTTGTTAATATTTATATATAATATATATCTTCTTACATCCCATGTTTAAGATTTATTCTTTCTATAATGATAAAATTTATATGTCTACCTTCAGTTTTGGCATTGACCTGGTTGAGAGATATATGTTATCCTTAATGAAAGAATCTTGAGGTTTCCCATGACATGATGGGAAGGATACAAAATAAATTAAAAAATGCAAACTACTATGTTGGCATAGATTTTTCAAAACCTACTTTAATAACGTTTCTCAAACACTTTGACACCTTACTTCTAGAACCTTATCCAATGGTAGGGGAGAAAAGATGGTAAATAGGACAAAGGGATGTGGACCTAGTTAGAAAGAGTTCTTTAGCGCAATTATAATATCCATGTGTCAGAATACAAATAGTCAAGTTCAAAAGGTTCACTAAACAAGAATCAGCTATGGCAGCATGATCCAGATGAAACATCTGGGCCTCTATTGAATCAACACTAGGAGCTACCAGAAACAAGCCAGATGCCATGAGTTCTCTGCCATGCCTCCTCTCAAAGAACTGGAGTTTAGCGAAAATGGGAGACAAATGCAATATATAGCTAGTTATGTAAGACTGCCACCACTGTCATTTGGGTCCTACTTATAGTCTCTAAATAACATATAAACTGCCATGGGTCTTACCTCTGAGAAACCACACTTGTCTGCCTCAGCCAAACATCATGTGAATCTACATTATATGACACATCCAGAAACTTGAACCTCCACAGGTCGCAAACAATACCATGTTCTGCCATTGAACAACTCAGGTAAAATGACACCAATTTAAGACTAAATAGTGACAGACCTAAATGGAACAAATATAGAGCAATCTCTTACTTTATGCTACTACTTCCTTTATTGTTACTTTAGTTTAAGTGAGAAATGGTAAAAGCTGAGGCAAGATTTAGACCTAAATACTGAGGTTGCTATTCTAAATTTTCAATTTTCAATTTGTAATGTAATTATGTTTTTAAATTCATTTTTATTAGATATTTTCTTTATTTAAATTTCAAATGATATCCCTTTTCCTTGTTTCTCCTCTGAAAACCATCTATACCATCCCCCTTCCCCTGTACACTATTCTATCCACTCCTGCTTCCCTGTCCTGGCATTCTCGTATACTCGGGCATCAAGCCTTCCTAAGACCAAGGGTCTCTCCTTTCATTGATGTCCAACAAGACCATCCTCTGCTACATATGCAGCTGGAGCTATGGGTCCCTCCATATATTCTCTTATGTTGTTGGTTTACTCCATGGGATCTCTGGTGTTCCTGGTTGGTTCATATTGTTGCTCCTCCTAAGGGGCCACTCCTTGGGTCCTTTCTCTAGCTCCTCCATTGGGCACCCTGTGTTCAGTAAAATGGATAGCTGTGAACATCAACTTCTGTATTTCTTAGGTACTTGAAGAGTATCTCAGGAGACAGCTATAGCAGGCTCCTATCAGCATGCACTTTTTGGCATCCATAATAGTGCCCTAACAACAGCAAGTGGGATGGATCCCTAGGTGAGACAGTCTCTAGATGGCCTTTCCTTAAGTGTCTGCTCCACACTTTGCCTCTTTATTTGTTCCCATAGGTATTTTGATCCCCCTTCTAAGAAGGATTGAAGTATCTACACTATGGGCTTCCTTTTTCTTGAGCTTCATGTGGTCTGTGAATTGTATCATGTGTATTCTGATATTCTGGGCTAACATCCAATTATCAGTAACTGCATATTATGTTTGTTCTTTTATGATTGGGTTACCTCACTCAGGATGATATTTCTAGTTCCATCCATTTGCCTAAGAATTTCATGAATTCATTGTTTTCAATATCTGAATAGTTCTCTGTTGTATAAATGTACCATATTTTTCTGTATCCATTCCTCGGTTGAGGGACACTCTGAGTCTTAGTACTCTAGTAGAAAACATTGCATAAATATAACACAAGTTTTTTGTCTTTACCAATATGCCACACACAATTTTAAATTTTAAAGTAACTAAAGTTTATACCCATGCTTACATACTAATAAAATATACTTATATATGAAATATATAACTATTAAGAATTACATATAAAGCATCCATATTCAGAAAATAAAGTGTTCTGGGACATGTTTTTATTAATATTAATTTTTACTCTTTCTTAGTTTAACTTTATAATGCAGAAAACAGAAAAAATTCTATCCTTTATGTAATTTACTGTATTCTTATAATTATGTTGTTTTAGCCAAGAGAGTAGCAGCATTGCACTCTGACATATTTGCCTCCTGCTGTAGCGAATGTCCAAATGGTATCTGTCAACTGTACCCCCTCCCAGATGCCATGCCATAAGGCATATCTAACAATACTATAACTTAGGAAATTAAACTACAGGAAAAATGGAACAAATATTTTGTGGTACAGAACCTTTTAAAGTGAAAGTGCTTTACAATCATTGCTAATTTCAGCCATAATTACAATTAGGTATACTATGCCCTGTGTCATTTTCAAAATTATTCTTTAGATCTGCTCATTGTATAGTCTGCATCATTTTTATTATTTCTTATATTTCTGAAATCATAACGTAATTACATCAGTTTCCGCTTTCATTTCATTCAAACCTATAATAAAGTTGAGGTTTTGGAAAGAGATGGTTCAAGAATTCCTATAAACCCTCCAATACTCCCTTTTCCCTTTTTTTAAGCTTTCTTCCTGTTATTCAAAGTCATGGGCTCTCTTTTAAACTAATTATTATTACATGCATATATATATATGTATACTGCTCACTCTGTATAATGTTACTTGCATGTATGTTTTCAGGATAGATCATTTGGTATTAGATAACCAATCATTGTGCTCTTCTGTAGGTAAGACTATTTTTGCTATTCTAAACATTTCTTTGATCCTTCAGTCCAATATGTACAACATCATGGTCTTTATCCTGTTTACATTGCATGTCTATTTTTGTTGGCCTTGTTCAGCTCATGCTTAAACAGTCATATTGGTGAGATTTCATATGTGTATCCTTTGAATATACCAGGATATGGAATTTTACAGCAAACTCTCTACCCTTGAAATTATCTTTCTCTACCCTCTCACCCATCTTTTCCTGAGTATCTGGAGTGGCAGTAGTACTTTGGATATATTCATTGTGACTGGGGTTCCCAAAAACTCTGCATTTTGATTACCTGTTGTTTGTTTGCTGATATTGCTTTTGTCTAATGCAAAGACAAAACACTGATGAGGGGTGAAGACTATATTTTTAATGAGTATAGAGACAAATATGTAGTCAGCAATTATGTATAATAAAGTTGAGGTTTTGGAAAGAGATGGTTCAAGAATTCAGTAGACCTGGATGGTTGGATAGGTTTCTAATACCAGGCATAGCTTCCCTCTCGTTTAGTAGGTCTTAGGTGTAGTGTATATATACACTAGATTTAAAAATGTCTCATCTGTAACTGGCAATGGTCCTAGGTGAGTCTTTATTAATGAAGACACCATGTACTTCAAATAAGGGTCCCAGAGGCTCTCCAGCTTGAAATGATTAGAATGCCTCTCATGTCAGTCTAGATGTCATGGTATAAGAAGGCCAAATGCAATCTTCCAAGGCAGGGAAGCAGCCAACAAGCCCATCTTGACATGATGCCCGTGAGACACAGCAATGAAGAATGTGTCAGGATGTGATTAAGGTTATAGTCATTGCAAACAGTCTGTGGCAGTAAGGAAAAGCTCTCTCTTAGAACTTAAGATATTGAACATCATGCATAGTAAGACATGGCTTTTGAAGTAAGCAGAAATAAAAATCTTAAAATTACCCACCACCAGGCTTGATTTAAAATGGTCACCTTGAGGAACAAATTAGGGAAATCCTTTTATACTTATGAACTATTATATTTATATGCATACAATGATATCTTGTATGATGTCTTGTATGATGAAAATAGTGATTACAAATGTATCTCACACTACTGGAGTTAACAATGAAGTCTGGTACAAAATGAGCATATGTGAAAGACAGAAAATAGTCTCACCCACTCCAAGGAAGAAGGGCAGCATGGAATGCTCATCACAGAAAGGCTCCCCATCTGGACTTGGCAGTGGGACAATGTGTGTGAACATTAGAAAGAGGTTAATTTTAGCAAGCATGATATATGCATTGGATCAAGAAAACTTTTTTTTTCTGGAGAGACACCAGGTTCAGAAAGAATCACCAAAAGCCCTCTCTCAGGTATTCGAATGTAGATTTGATTGTGAAGAACCCATATACTAGTCACCATGATGGCTGAGAGGGAGGACTCTTACTACCAGGTCGGACAACAAGAATTACATCTCAGAACATAACTGATAAAGGGAGCTAAACAACTTCAAATTGTCTTTGACATTCAGCTATACTATTTACTGTCAGTATTTCCTCCACATACCAGGCACTCTTATAAATAGCTAAACAAATAAAGTATAAAAGTATAGCTTTTCGACTGTTTGCTTTGTTCTCTTCTGGTTTGTTTGGTTTTGTGTGACATAATTTTATTTTATTTGTTATTATTTTAGGTGATTTTTTTATTCTAAGAAGAGAGACAAAATGTGGATTTGTGTAGATGGAAATAATGAGAGGAATTGGAAGAAGGAAATCTATAATTAGATTATATTGTATTAAAAATTAATAAAATATTTCACATAAACTTAAACATATCATTTTCTGGATGGGTAATATTTCATATGTGAAGTTATTTTCAATGATGTAGCTTCACTCATTTTTATTCTTCCATGTATGTAAAACATAGGCAGGTGCTTATATCAATTATATTAGGTCTTTTCCATTTTAGAATAATAAATAGTATAGGACCTGACAAAATTAATGCATTTAAAATAAATCATATTAAAATATTTATAAAGCATAGACAATTGAGATAGAAAACAAGCTGTTTAATACCTGGTTACTTACTAATACTTTAGAAATATATGCCATGATAATTTCTTTATATGCATTGAACATTTGTGATTGTACATGTGTGTACATGTGGGCAGATGCATGGGATTCTGGAGGACAAACTGAGGCACTATTTAACTTCTTCAATGTAAGGTCTCTAGCTGATTTGGAACTTAAAACTTGGCCTATCTTGCCTGGTCAGAATTTTCCAGGAATCCCTGTATCTACTTCCAACATAAAGGGACTACAAGCAATCAACTATCTACTCCAGGCTGCCTCTATGTGATTTATGAGGATCAAATTCAAGGATTATTTAATTAAAGATAAGCTTTTATTGGACCAAGCCAACTTCTTAACCTGTGCTTAACTTGGTTTTTTGTTTTTTTAACTTTTATATTTCTCCATCAGCTTTATTCATGACACTTACTTAAAGTACTATTTTCTTTATTTTATTTTATTTTTTTTCCTGTTTGGTATACATTTTTCTTATTTTTTTTTTAGTTTTTTTATTTAATTTTTATTTTCTATATTCTATGTTTACATTCCAAAGGCTTTACCCTTTCCCAGTTCCCCCCCCACCATATGTCCCATAATTCCTCTCCCCCCCCCAGCTATTCCCCAATCATTCCCCCCCATGATTTCTCTGTTCTGGGTCTACAAAACTGGATCCAATCTTTACAGGCCCAGGGTCCTCTCCTTTCTTCTTCGTGGGAGTCATTTGACTTGCTAATTGTGCCTTGAGAATTTAGGGCTTCTGGGCTCATTAATATCTACTTATCAGTGATTGCATTTCATGTGTATTCTTTTGTGATTGGGTTAGCTCACTTAGGATGATATTTTCCAGATCTAACCATTTACCTACAAATTGCATGAGTTCATTATTTTTAATTGCTGAGTAGTATTCCATTGTATAAATATACCACATTTTCTGTATCCATTCCTCTTTTGAGGGATATCTGGGCTCCTTCCAAATTCTGGCTATTATAAACAAGGCTGCTATCAACATAGTGGAGCATGTGTCTTTATTGTATGCAGGGGAATCCTCTGGGTATTCCCTGAGATTCCACCTCACACCAGTCAGAATGGCTAAGATTAAAAACTTAAGAGACAACAAGTGCTGGCAAGGATGTGGAGAAAGAGGAACACTCCTCCACTGTTGGTGGGATTGCAAAATGGTAAAACCGCTCTGGAAATCAGTGTGGCTGTTCCTCAGAAAATTGGGCATGTCACTTCCAGAGGACCCTGGCATACCTCTCCTGGGCATATACCCAGAGGATTCCCCTGTGTTTAACTTGTAACAACTTCAGCTTCCTCCTGTTCACACTTCCACACATATTTCCTTATATACAGCCCTATTGTTTTTGTTTTGATTTTTAATTCTTCTGATCAAATCAGTCTATGTAGAACTCTTTCTAATTATAAAATTACATAAACACTATTTTTGAGTAACTGTTAGTAGATTAATTTAAGGTACAAGTGCCATAAAACCTTCATATGCTATGGTGTTATATGAGCATATTTAAAACTAATATTGATTTTTTCATTGAAATAAATGAATATATTTATATTTGTTCACATAAAAATAGTATCAAATGAATATAATGATGAAATAGGGTATTGTATTCCATTACTTTCACCATTTCTTATGTAAATCATATTTAAAAAGGCTCCAGCTTTGCCCTACCAATCTGGTCAAATATCTGAGTTACCATAACCAAATCTATTATTAAAAATTTAAATCTTCATATTATACATAATTAATTTCTTTTCCTTGGTAACTCCAATCCAATTTCATTTCTAAACCCCTACACTGAGTAAGGACAACAATATATACTGGTCATTGACTCCTAAAATACTAAAATTGCTAAAGAATAGTGTGCTTTCTTATTTTTCTAGCTTCTTGTACTCTAGTTCATCATGTTACAGCTAACTTACTTCCCAATTCTATTTAAATATATTCATTTTCTCCACAGTAATCTCTAAGAATGGAATAAATGAAATTTTATATAAATAAATATATATAAATATAAATCTTTATATTTGTATTGCTTTTCAAACTTGCTGTACATAAATGTATATAATTATGTAAATGTAAAAATATATTTGCACACATAGATATATGTATATGTAGAAAGAGTTTCTATTGCTTTTCAGCCTATTGACTAAGATCAAGTGTAGAAATAGTCTCTTTCTAAATCTTATATAGGTAAGCAAAGACATCTGAAATGTTTTGCTGTTGAATATTATAAGTTGAAATCCTCTTCTTTATTTTCTACAAAGTAGTATTTCTTACAGAGTCAGCCTAAAAATATTTGAGTCTAGAGTATATAAGTCCTCACACCATGCCAAGAAGCAGTTCAAATTAAAATGTTTAAATTAATATGTAAAAATTCAATTTTTCAAAATTCTAAGCTAATAATTTTTTTGCTACTTTACTGATTCTGTTTTCCAACTCTGAAACTGCAATATTGGGAAAAATAGTAAACATTAGTTTTGTCAAGATTAACCTTTTGTTATACTGAAATTAAGTTTCAAACACATATATGTTTTTTAATATCTTGGGCTGACTGTAAACATATATCCACCTCTAACCTTCCCACATTGCAAAGCCATAAAAATATACAGAATATAATTAAGTTCAGAATATATGTAGCCAATGATACAAAGCCAGGAATGTGAGTTAAGAATGTGAGGACAATAAATAATTTCTAAGGAATAATATGAAAACAGCAAATAATATGGAATAAAGAAAGTATAATCCTATAAATGAATATATTAAAATCTGTCTGCCTGGGAGTAGATAGAAAATGTCTTAGGGAATTGGGAGCTGAGGTTTGGAGACATGTGTGAGCTACAGGAAATTAGGATGTGCATCTAAGCAGATCTCTTGTCTTTGAAACACTTAAGTAATATCTCAATTTCTGAAAAAGTGAGCCAATAATGCAAAAATAATGTAGAAATTCATTAAAGGCTGAAATTAAGTTACTCCTTAGATACTTAAACTGCAGCCCTTGCTGTGAGTGAATTTCAAAATACATAGGAGGTGAATAGCATTGTGTAGCCCTAGATGAGCAAACATGAACAGTACAGAATACATTTGATTCAGTCTTTTCTGTTGGCACAGCCTACAAGAAGTATTGTAGTTATAACATGGAGAAATGATTGAACTATGAATTTGTATGCACATGTAAGTTTGACAAAGAGCAGAAGGAAAGTTAGATCCTGGTACTTAAGAGTAACCCCTGCTGATTGGCACAAGGGAACTTGGAAATCTAGATCTCTTGAAATTCCTACTTCAACTTAACTTCCTCTACCTCTGTGGTCAAAAGTTGTATATGGCATCAGTTTATAAAGGAGAAAGTTTGATTAATTTAAATCAAAGATAACATAACACACAGATTCCAATATGACCTTACAATTTTCTGAGAAGACTTGCAAGTTCTAGTTAGTACTCGCTTGTTCAGGTTTACATCCAGCTCCTGTTTCTGATATCTCGCAAATACCAGAAAAATAGTGTATGCTTCTCAATCAGACCTTACCAATGAAAAAGTCATATTTAAATACTAAATTCTTGGCTTGTATATCTGGAGTTCATACTAAGACATCCTGGCCTTAGACCAAACCAATTTAGATATTGATTAAGCATTAATAACATTAACACAGACGTTGTTTGGAGATTCTCTGCAACTGTGTTATCTAAGGGTATTTTCACAGAGTATGAGCTCAGAAATGATTAGATAAATGGAAAATAATAAATTATCAAGTCAATGAGCCAATCAATAGCAACCATCACCAGAAAGCACACTAATGTTTCAAGTTAGAAGAAACTCTTGGGAGAGACTTATATTATTGATTTCTATCAAGGCATAATTTAACATGAAATGAAAGAAGACTATGAAATAGCATTTGGAGAAATGGTAACTACACATGGAATACAGTTCTTAACACCATTGGATCTAATAACTTATTTATGAAAAGATTATTAAAGTAAATACTTCAAAATGTATTTATCAAATAATCAACAATGTGAATGTTTAATATTCTCAAGAAAATATTTATTTAGTTCCTATAGGATTGTCAATATGCTAGCAATTGTAAAAGCACAAAGAGATGTTTCTGCACTCTAGGGATAAATATTTCATCTACATGAAAGAACAGCTGTAAAGTACTAGAGGCACACTTAGATGTTAGCATGCTGATTATGCCAAAATACCTTTAAAAATTACCTTAAACATACAGAGACAGTACTGTTGCTATACAAGTAAATAAAACTGTATGTATTTCTAAAATACTCAGAAAATTAAAATATTTCCCCATTGTTCTAGAATAAATATAGATAAACTTATGAAAAATAGCAAAACATTATATCACTGTGACAATTCTGCAATGGAAAAGGCAATGGGTAGAGCTCATTTAAAACAGCAGGTTTAAGCATATGTGCCTGCATGATATTTAAAACAGGAAAATAGGTATAACTAGAATTTAGGAAAAGGTACCTCCCTTGGAGTACTTTGCCTATGAAAGTACACACAAAGGTTTAAGGGGTAACTCTAATATTTTTTTGAGTGTTATTCATTTTGTGAAAATCTGCTGTAGAATATACTTAAGACTTATAATTTGGACTTATACATTATATTTCATGTTGATGCCAATAATGTTGTTCTCTCAAAATAGCAAAGATGCACATTATGATAATTAATTTATATTGTAGATATTTGTATATTTCAATAATGAAGTCAACATTACAGTCATGAAAGATGATCTTTTAAAAGTTTTTAAAGATGTTTTATGCATATTTGTGCTCAGCAGGTTGTATGGGTGTGCACTATGTGCATACCTGGTAGAGTAAAAGCCAGAAGAGGAGGTGAGTTAACTTAGAACTGGAGGTCCAGAGTTGTGAGCTGCCATGTGGGTGTTCTGCAAATACCATTAAACCACTGAACAATTTCTTCATCTCTGAGAAAAGTCATCTTTTGAAAGTATAAATGTAAAGTAAATATCTAGCTTTCAGTCCCCAGTAATGTTCATAATTTTCAAAGATTTAATACCTTGTGGACATTTAAGTGGCCAAAGAATTGATAAAAATTTTGCCAATATCAAAATTATTAACAAACTTTCCTCTAGTCCTGTTTGTCACCTCTATTGGTGACTTTCATATTGCTTTGACAAAATGCCTGAAAGAAACTATTCAAAGGACAAAGCCTTTATTTTGAGTTGCTTAGGGAATGATTTTAGTCCCATGATCTTGGAGAAGACATCATGCAAAACAAGAAGGACAGAAGGAAAAAGTGGGAAAAGAGAAAAAGAGACTGAGAACAAGATGCCTCATTGACCTTCCCCCAATAGTTAATTTTCTTTAGCTATTTTCAACCTCCTAATCATTTCAAAACCAACCAAAATAATAGTTACTAAATATTCAAAACATAAGCCTTTGATCCCTTTAAATTCAAATGATAGTATTTGCCCCTGTTAGAAAAAAAAAGCCCAAAGCTATCTCATAAGACAAAATATTTATTCTGTCTCGCATAGGAGCCAAGTTCTTTAAAGTTCAAACACTACATAAAAATTCCAAGTTCAACATACATTAAGAATCAAATTTTACTTTTAACTGTGACCCACATGAGCTATGAACAAAATTCTCTATTTCCATGTTACAGAATAAGAAGAGTAAAATTTTTTCATTCCCAAAGTAACAAATTGAAATTAAAAAGGAACAAGTAGATCTTACTTATTTTACTTGAGAACTAAGTAAATAAAAATTATCTGTTCGTAGCTTAATTATCAGATATTTAGTATATGTACAGTCATGATACGACCTCTGAAAAGGTGGGCAGATATGCTGCTAAATCTGTGCTAACGGGGGCAAGTTGCTGTCTCAGACTAGCTCCGTTCTTTGTATGTATGTATGTATGTATGTATGTATTATGTATGTATGTATGCATGTATGTGTATGTATGTATGCATGCATGTTTATTATTTATTTATTTATTTATTTATTTATTTATTTATTTATTTGTGACTTTCCCTGGTCGGTTATTCCACATTCCACATGTTTATCCTCCTCATAGTTTAATTCCCAGAGCTTCACAAAGCTCCGTTTCAGGGAATTTTGCCTCTGAAAACACAGTCTAGGCCTCATGCTTCACTTTGAAAGTCATCTAGGCATTTCCTTTCCTTTCTGTTACATAGTAGTTCTTTCATTTTCCACAGCACAATTATCAGGAGGGCAAGACCTTTCACCTGTTGGGGTGGTGGATGGTCGACCTTGGACCATATCGAGTTGTGTCCGGCTGTCAGAGCATGTAAATATGGTGAAATAAATTCTGCCAAAACAACTTCTTTGCTGAATCAATGTGACCTCAAGGAAAAGTTTATCAAATGAATTTCAATTAGTATTCTGTGATCCTATATAATGTGTGATCTGACTGAGTCCCAAGATTTGGGGCTTGATTCTCTTTCTGAAATGTAAAATAAATATTTTATTTAGAGTCATTGTTCTCTTTAACAAAACAGCCATCTTCTGTGTACATCTAGTTCCTCCTTTTACTGTCAGAGGTCAAACCATTATGCTTTGCTCTTGGATCCTAATTTTATTTCTAAACCTGGCTAGAAGCCAGCAATAATAACTAGGCTGCAGATAGACTGGTATATCACAGATTTATTCTATTAAATTCATTAGTTCGTTTCTTTTAAATCCATCTTTGTTCAGTTTTCATACCTGGAAAAAAGTATAGACCAAATGTAGACATATTTACAAAATTGTAAAAGAAATGGTGTGTGTGTGTGTGTGTGTGTGTGTGTGTGTGTGCCTTTGGGAGCCAAAAGTGTTGCTTCATCCTGCCGATTTATTCTGCAGTTACAGATGGCTGGGGGATCTCTGATATAGGTGTTTGGAACTGAAACTGGATCCTGTGTTCTTTAAACTGTTCAGAAATCTCTACAGGTAGAAAAATTGTGTGTGTGTGTGTGTGTGTGTGTGTGTGTGTGTGTGTGTAACTCTCATAGGCCTTATATAAGTCATATAAGTCTTATAAGCAATATCTGACATAGGATACTTAAAATACAAGGAGCACTCATTGGGTCTTATTGGAATGAAAGGAAGTGCTGACTAGCACTAGAAAAGTATAAAAATCCTTTATATACTTAAATTTGATTATTTAGCATTGTTAATGAAATGAATCTTCACCCATTTATTCTTTTTTGTCCTATTTCATCTGTGAGTCATCTGGAATGTTGTGTGGTAGGATTTGAGCTTTGGAATCAGTTAGTTTCATTATGTTAGGGTCTGTGATTCACTGAATAATGATACCCCAGACTCAAATAGTATACAACAGCAAAAAGCATGACCCAACATGCAGGGTCTACCATACAATGATTTAGAAGGCAGAGGTGTGTGCTTTGAAGGGTCATTTGTGGGTACTAGTGGATGACTTTTACCCTTCTTTGCCTGGATTGGTTTCCTCTGTCTGCCTTTATTGTTAGTTAGGGCACTGGAAATGTTCCATTGTGGCAAGGCATCCTCAGATGGTCTGTGAGGTGCTTTGATTGACTGATGACAAGTTTCGGGATCCAGTTTCTAATTTCTGACAAACAGAAACTTAAGCCTTGTCTCCCAAACTGCCAGTATGCAGCCTCTCATGAAATCAGCCTTGCTCTGGCTACCTCAGTCTTCTCAGTTAGAAAGAAAAACTTGAATGATCATACCTGCACTATTCCTTTTTCATAGAACAAATTCACTACAGTCATAGACAATGTATCCAAAAAGTTTATGAGATACAAAATCCATTTTTTATTTTATAATTCATGAAATTTAATTGTTTTATTTATTTTTATTAGGTATTGTCTTTATATACATTTCAAATGTTAATCTTTTTTTTGATTTCCCCTGCAAAAACCTCCTAACCCATCCCTCTCCCTCTGCTCAACAAGCCACTTACTCCCCTTTCCCTTTCCTGGCATTCTCCTACACTGGGGCATTGAGCCTTCTCAGGACCAAGGGCCTCTCCTCCCTTCGATGTCCAATAATGTTATCCTCTGCTTAATATGAAGCTGGAGCCATGGGTCACTCCATATGTAGATTTTGGTTGGTGGTTTAGCCCCTGGTAACTCTGGGGATACTGCTTGATTCATATGGTTGTATTTACTATGGGGCTGCAAACCCCTTCAGCTCCTTGTATCCTTTCTCTAGCTTCTCCATTGGGGTCCCTGTGCTCAGTTCAATGGATGGTTGAGAGCATCCCCCTCTGTATTTGTCAGGCACTGGCAGAGCCTCTCAGGAGACAGCTTTTAACACAAATTGTTTAGTTCATTTTTCAATTATAACTTCAGCACTCTTAAACAATTAGTTGACAAAGAGTACAATAAGGTTTAGAAAATAAAGGCTTGCTGTTCTAATCAGTGTTAATACTGACAAGGTCGTTAATTTTTCATATTATTGCTTTAAATTATTTTTAAATTTAAAGTAATTAACTTAATCTTTGACTCATTTTCAAAATTATTTCATTATGTTTCAATGAGTACCAAGAATGTTCTTTCTTCTTTGAACTCTAGTATGCTGAATATGAAGTGAATATTTTAATATTTTTGTATAATATTGGACATTATACTTGGTCACTCAAATGATTTTAAGTTTAGTGTAACTGTCTTATTCATTAAAAACAGGAAGTTATATAAGTATCATGGCTTACTAACACAAGAAGAATGGACTTAATTGAATAATTTTGTGTATGAAATATAACTTCAAGGCAAAAAGGCTACTGTTAATTTCTTATGAGTCTAGAGAAATCCAAACAAAATATATTTTATATAAATAAAATTATATAATGCCTAGCTTAAAATGTGTTAAACTCTGCTATACCCTTAGGAGAATGACCCAGGAATAGTCTCCACATGTTTTTTGTTTGTGGGGTTTCTTTTATTATAATGCAAGTAACAGTGAAATCTATGAATCAGTGAAATTTCCAAAAGAAAATACTTTTTCAGGAAATTTATGGGCTACAGAATAACACAGAATGGAATATGGGTCTTCAGGATAGGTATAAGAACGTATAATGAACAGAATTGATGGTTAAAAAGGAATAAAATGCCTCATGCTCCATAGATCCAGGAGGAAGAATCCATTCAAAGAAACTGAAATCTTTCAGTATTTAAAGCCTTAAATTATATATTACATTATATATGGTACATGTGTGTTGATCAAAAGTGATCATGATAGTAGTTACCATGAAATAAAAATATGTGAATACATGTGACTATAAATAATAATAAAAATTGTTTAAAGTTTGTATCTGAATTTTGTTCATTGTATACATGTATATGTCTGCAAAAATGTTCACATAGAAAAATATGCTTTATTCATTAACTATATTTTAGAAATGTAATTTGCCTCATGAGATATTGCTTTTATTGGTAAAATTTAATGTAACCAGGATTAAAATAAATTTTAAAACTCAGTATTTTCTCAAGTACTTTTATTACCTTTCCAAAGCATGTTACATAAGAAAATTAAGTTAATTATATTCACAGTACTTCTTGATTTTATACATGTATAGCAGGACAATGCAGCAAATATATCTTAGCACATAGTATAAGCCTGTAGCAATTATATTTATTATTCATGTAATTTTAGCATTTTTAGCACTGTGCTGATGTTTTAGGGAACCAGGGAAACTTGCTACAACAGAAGGACATTAATAATGTTGTTTACCAGTTCAATCTTTCATTCAATTCTCATTGCTTGATAGAAGCCAAATGATCCCTCAAAATTCATTAGCATTCTCAGCTTTATAATAGTACAGGAATTTCTAATGTGCTTTTCTAATAAATACTCAAGAATTAAGCACTTTATAAAAAGTTCCATGTCTTTTTGTATATATTTGTATACTGTCAACACAGAATTCTGAAAGTTTTTCTGAAATCAATTGAGAGGATAATTATAACAAACCTTTTTATGGTTTGTTCTGTTCTCTTCTTGATATATGTAACAAAGGATATTTTTCTGATTAAAAGGTGCTTCAAACTTATAGAGATTTAAAGCTCCAACCTTGACACTGTAAGTCCATTCCACACTATCACAATACCAAGACATTTTCCAGTGATTCTGAGAGTGTAGGAATATCCACCTCCATTCCATCTTTTCAGTGTGATCCTGTTCTGTAAAAACTTCTGGTGTACTCTTCCAGATTAGCAAAATCCTGGCTAAAAATGATCATCTATTTGAAAAAGCTACATGAGATATATTTAATATATAGGTAATGAAGTCTTTAAGAATGTAATACAAGTATACAACAAATTTTGATCATATTCACATCCTAATCATTCCCAACTTCTCTTAGACAACACTGAAATCCCTCTAATCTTTATGTCTTTCCTTTGAAAATAACTTTCAGTTTTCAGGATAAACCTATAAGGGACATCATCCCTAAAGGAAACCAACTTTCCTTTCTCTAGCAGTCATCAATTCTCAGTAACTCCTCAGGTAGAACTAAGAGGTTGTGTGCCCTTCCTCTATCCATGCTGGAATATTGACTGGCTTGATCCTTTACAGATGTCCTGTGGGCTACCACAGCTGCTTTGTATTCACTAAAGCACTCACATTCTCAAGTACAGAAGAGAAAGTTTCATATCTGATTTCCTAGGCCTGTGTCTCTTACAGTCTTTTCAACCCTCCAGAGGGAGGAGATCTCAATATACACACCACATATAGGGCTGTGCTGTCCAGAGACACTTGTTCTCTGCATTTCGACTAGTTTTGAGTCTCTTTATTAACCACTCTCCACTGCAAACTGATGCTTCTCTAATGGCAATAAGAGGCCACCAATCTATGGATGTAGACATATATGTTTAGGAGTCAGCTTGATATGATATTTCATCTACAGCACAATCAGAACAGATGAGGTATTTTATGGCCCTTTCTGACCTCATTAGCAGTGTTTGGTTTGACCTTGGACAGTTTGTCTCATTAAAAGCTGAACATTATTTCTTCTTTTGAAAGACTTAAGTCATACAGAGCCCAAAAGTTGTTTGTCTTGAGTTGGTATAGTAGAACTAAGGGTTTTGCATGGAATGAATTGTTTCATATCAATGGTTTCATATATACATATGTGGAATAGGAGAGAGAGAGAGAGAGAGAGAGAGAGAGAGAGAGAGAGAGAGAGAGAGAGAGAGGAAAATTTCCCATACTATTTGCCTCAAGAATTCTAAAACCACACACTCAGTGTTTATATGCCCTAATAAAATATAGCACAATTCAAAGTATGAAATATTGTAGAGAAACTGAAACACCAATAAAACATAAATCAAAATTATTCTAATTCTGTCATTAAACTAAGCATCCAGATCTTTTGAGACATTTAAGGCATATCTTGGCCATCTGAAGGAGATATGCCTCTTTAGTCCTCAGTAGAGAGTGCAGACTCAGGGCTGTTTGCAAGGTCTAGTTCCATGTTTTTTAAAGTACAATGTATGTAATTCATATTTTTTGTTTTAAGATGGGGCAGATAAAATGTGAGCAAATTCATGGAAAGCAGGGGGTGATAATAGGCAAAATGTAGGTTTATGAGAGCTTATTAGTGTTGTGTAATATTATATCTTGGTGTTGGTAGGAATCATTAAAGAAGACCTTCTAAACTCAATGTTTTCTAAATTTTAAATGAGTTTTTATAGCAGTGGTTCTCAACCTGTATGTCACAATAACTTTGAGGTTCAAATAACCATTTCACAGGAGTCGATCACCTAAGACCATTGTAAAACACAGAGATTTATCTTTCTGCATGCAATAGAAAGATATTTATAATCATCTATATATTGATATTTGATAAACATTTATAATATTTATCAAAATGACAGTTATATAGTAGAAATGAAAATAATCTTATGGTTAAGGACACCACAATATGAAGAACTGTGTCAAAGAATTGCAGAATTAGGAAGTTTGAGAACCACTGCTGTAGAGAATTATATAAACCTGATCTTCTGTAGAATATTAAACACATTTTTATAAACATGAAAAATGTAAAGTTCTTTATAAGCAATACCATTGTTATTATGTACTTACTGATGTATGTGCAATGCTGTAGCCAAACTCTGACTTTTAGTGGATTTGAATGGTTATAATTGACTATGCATGCATGTGTGTATGGTTGAGCCTTTATATGGTGTGTATGAATGTGGAGGCCCATGATTGGTGTTTGAAATTATTTTTGATCATTGCTTGTTCACCTTATTTTCATCAGGATTGTCAGTCAAATCCATAGAACCTAGGCATGCCTAATCTCCCAAGAAAGAAAGTTCTAGGCCTTCCCTATCTTTGCCTTGAGAAACTAGAATTAAAGGCAAGTTACTATTCTCACTTAGCATTTTACAAAGATTCTTCTGAACTCTGGCCCTTCTGCTTGCACAGTAATGCATTAGCCAGCCAGATAGCTCATGAGCTCCAAAGGCTATCTTTAAATTGTAATTTGAATTAAATTTAGTCATGGAAACAGTGTAATCTCCCAGACTTAACAAAGTACATATGACATCTGAATTCATGTCTTAATATATTTGATTTAACTGTACTTCAGAAATGAACTCCCTTCCAATAGCAATTCAATGTTCATCACAACTTCATTAATATAAGTGGCTGATAATTATAAACTTTGATAAAATATATTTTATTACAATGTGTTAAATATGTATTTAGAATGTGTAAATGCCAGATTGTTAATAATAAATTGTCAAATTATATCTTCATAGATCTGCAATATGAAGTTGTACAAATTTTCAATTCTATTTAAGAAGTGAGGCATGATTAAGAAGTAGATTTCTAATATTACCTCAGGAATTACAGGATTTGTAGATGATTCATTTAATTAGATATATAGAGATAAAAATATAAAAATTGAGATAATTACTGTTTTTCTGCAAACCTGTCAGATGCTAACGGGCATCTGACACACCACAGACCAGATTTCTATCACTTGTGGACAGAACTGTGACTTTTTTTACAGGGATTTGGATCCTACTTTATGTAACTTCACCCCCTTGATCCATTTTATTAATTGAAATAATAAACAAACATTGAATAAGAGAATGACATTTTACTTGGTGTGTTCCAAAAAAAAGATAAATAATTTAATATGTGTAACTGACAGGTGAAATCTGATGTACTAATTGGTAGTTAGTATAATAATGAAAGTATATTATGAGAAGAACATTATGGTTAGGACTTATTTTATGAACAAATATCATATTCTTATTTTCTTATAGATATCCTGGTGATGTAGAGATTTTCACTCTAAAAATGAATTGATACATTAATTATATTTATGCAATTGTTTGTTCCTTTGAATTTATCCTTTATTTTTTTTTGTCATGGAGGGACCCATGTCTCCAGCTGCATATGTAGCAAAGGATGGTCTTGTTGAACATAAAAGGGAGGAAGAGAGAAGAGGCCCTTGGTCCTGAGAAGACTGTATGCTTTAGTATAGGGGAATGTCAGGACAGGGAAGCAGGAGTGGATGGCTTGGTGAGCAGGGGTATGGGGATGGGATAGGGTATTTGCAGAAGAGAAACCAGGAAATGTGATAACATTTTAATGTAAATAAAGAAAATATCTAATAAATAAAAAAATCTTTCTTCTAGAATGGTTTATGTAAGCTTTCATAAGATATATTTTGATCATATTCTGTCTCCTCTACCTTCTCCTAAATGCTCTTCACCATCCAATCTGCCAAACTGTATGTCTTTCTCACTATATTAAAAAACATCAAAACAAATCAATGAACAAAATTTTCACTCTATGCTCAGTTCCAATTAAAGTAACTTCTTCAGAGTCATTATTTGAAGGATGAAAAAGAAAATCAACTTATTGAAAGGAACCTTTGGCCAAACAACTTGAAAAAGCAAAGCTTTATTACCCTAACTATTCCAATAATCAGTCATCTTCAAAAGCAGTGATGGCCTAAACTGAAGCAGGGCAGAAGCCCAGAGGGGGAAGCTGATGCAGAGGACAGGGGAATGTTGCTTAAGCAAAGCTCCCCATGGTTTGCTCAGTCTGCTTTCTTGAAGAGCTCATAATCCTGAGCCCAGAGATGCCATCACCTGAAATGGGCTGGCACTCTCCCATGGATCACTGATTAAGACAATGCTCTAAACAATCTGATCTTATGGAGGCATTCTCTTAATTGATGTTCCTTCTTTTCAAATGACTTCTGTCAAGTTGACTTAACACTATGCAGCACAGCAGGTATAGATAAAAATTCCTCCTAGACTTTGATAGCATGAAAGATTAGAATACATAAAATTTATAGTACAATAAAAGACATCGAGGAGTTGTAAAATATATAATTCTAGTTGAATTCACATGATGCCTTCCTGGAGGAGACATCACATTTTTCCTCAAATCATTTAACTTTACCCAAAATAGACTTCAGCACTGGAACATATCATGAAATAATGACAAATATACACATATACCAAATTCCTCATATCCCCACCTACATACTTGGTTCAGCAATTTATAATTGAAAAAGCGTAATAAATATTTTCTTCATTTTAAAGCTTAAGAACTTGAAATTCAGACTGTTAACCATGGCTTCCTGGAAGAACCAGTATTTTTACTCAGTATTTTTGACATTAAACTACACTATATATGTTTAGGTACATTTCTTTCCATGTAATTATGACCAGTCATCTAATATGTAATTTTAACTGCAGATAGTCAACACTGAAATTTAATTATAAGAAGTATAGCAGTCCTAGAATATTTTTTTAAATATGTTCAAGAAAGATACAATTTGCTGAGGGTGACTTACAGGAGAAGTGAATTAAAGACAGTTGTGTACCTGAAAGCCCACCACAGCAAGAGGGCCAGAAAGCTAAAACTGTGGGACTCTTTACATGCAGCTCTATAGGTCTTCAGGGAGCTCTGCTTGCCAGAGTATCTCTGCCCTGCAGTGGTTAACTCCTTCTATAAATCTGAGTATGTGACTTGGAGAATTAGCAATTTCTACTTCCCCAGATCTATGACCTATGGGATACACCTTCATTCTCATAAGCTCCCCCTCCCTCCAGGAGAGAATATTTTATGAGGGACAAAATTGCTATGTTTTGCAGGATAACACATTTCATGAGTTATAATAGTAGTATATTAGTTTACATAGGAAAACAATTTAGGAGAGGAGTCACTGAGCTTGTGATGCAGTGAATAGTCTATAAGCACCAGGGTTTGATCATTATTTGGGGTTTAGTGTTTATATGAGATAAAAGAGTAGCATGCTTAAATTATATTTTTTGTATAGCTAATGATATCAACATCTATATAGAAATCAGTACTTTAAAAGATTCATGTAATCATTCTTGTTGTTTTAGTTTTGTTTATTGCTGCTTTTGTGTTATATTTATTGTTATTGTTTGTCTTTGTATAAACCTCACTGTCTTGAGACTCACTATATAGATCAGGCTGGCCACATGGCTGATTAGTTTCCTCTCCTCCTTCTTGGCTTGCTTCTTCCTCCATGTCTATCCTGCTGACTTTCACCACCTCTTTCTTTCTCAGAGCTCTTCTCTCCTTTTGAGACATTCCACCTTACTATTATGTTATTATCTACAGAACATTGACATTTTATTTTAAGTAATCAGAAGGTTCCTTAGATAGGAAAGAAAGAAGAGAAACATCTTCACACAGTTTATAACCCATCACTCCAAATTTATTGTATAGTTTTGCTGATTCTTATTAATAGGTTTTCAATTTTTAATTTTAATAGGTTTTCATATTTTCAATTTTTAATAATTCATATATCAATGATCAGTTTAAAAATAGAAAAAATAAGTGCTTTTTTTGTTTCTACAATATCTTGATGGTGACAGATTAATACACAGTTTCCAAGAACAGGTCTCATTTTGGAGAAAGGTTCTGAGGAAGGGTATTGCCAGAAAGAATGGCTGGAAGTCCTATTGTGGGTACAAGCTGATAGCCTATGTTCTTCTTGAGAGAGCTTCCTGAAGATCACTAGACAACTCAACAAGATAGCTCAACTCTCAAAGACAAAGTCTAGTCTTTTATTTACATATCAATTCAATAGTAAGCATACACACATGTATAAATTATATATGGATACATATATACATATGCATATATATATATATAACAATGTACACTAATATATAAATTGTGTGATGAAAAAATTATTAGATTGAATGAATAGTAGAATAAGGTATTGACAGTTTACCAAAAGCTAAAGTAGGAAAACTGATGCTTCTGAGTAAGCATCTATTGTCAATAAATTGTAAATGAGACATACAAACACATGCAAACATACATATAACATGTATGTAAGATCACATGTTTATGTTATAATATGTACATGAGTACATATGCATGCATCTGTGTGTATGTGTTTCTCAGTGTGTAAAATAAAAAGGAGACAAGAGATTTTTTTCATAAAAAAAGAGAGCTAATGATTTATTATAGGTGCTAGGACAGAAGATAAAATATTGACTGGGCTGATCTATACAAAATTTCACTTATAACTTAATTATGGTTTTTAAACCTTTGGTGAACCTGTGGAGCTGAGACGGATGATGAAGGTTTAGCTAGATAACTACTGCTTTTTACTTTATTTTTATTTTTTATTGAATATAATCTTCATTTACATCTCAAATGCTAAAACTTTTCCTGGATTCCCCCCTCCACAAAAACCCCCAACCCCTTCTCTCACCCCCAGCCTCCAATTATATGCCCCTCCACCTGAGCTCCCTTCCCTCCCCCTAGATTTCACTTTTTGGGGGCATCTATTGAACCTTCACTAGACAAAGGACCACTCCTCCCACTGATGCCCAACAAGACCAGACATTCCGCTGCCAAGACATTTTTTTTTTTTTTTGGCTGGACCATGTATACCCCTTGGTTGATGGTTTAGTCCCTGGGAATGCTGGGGCATATGAGTGGACAACATTGTTCTTCTTCCCATGAGGCTGTAAACCCCTACAGCTCCTCCACTCTGCCCTCCAACTCCTCAATTGTGGACCCCACACCCAGACCAATGGTTAGTTGCTAGCATCTGCCTCTGTATGTTTAAAGTTCTGGAAGGGCCCCTCTAGAGACAACCATGACATGCTCCTTTTGGTATGCATTTCTTGTCATCCATAATAGTGTCAGGGTTTGATGACTGTTTATAGGATGATTCTCCAAGTAGGGAAGTCTCTGGGTGGCCTTTCCTTCAGTCTCTGTTCCACACTTTGTCTCCTTTATTGCTCCTGTATTTTGTTCCCATTCTCAGAGGAACCAAAGCACCCCCACTTAAGTCCTCCTTCTTCTTGAGCGTCCTGTGGTCTGTGAATTGTAACTTGTTTATTATGAGCTTTTGAGCTTTTGGGCTAACATCCACTTATTAGTAAGTGCATACCTTGTATGTTCTTTTGTGATTGGGTTACCTCACTCAGGATGACACTTTCTAGTTCCATCAATTTTTGTAAGAATTTCATGAATTCATTGTTTTTAGTAGTTGTGTATATATACCACAGATTCTATATCTATTCCTCTGTTGAAGTACATCTGGGTTCTTTCTTTCCAGCTTCTGGCTATTAGAAATAAGGCAGCTATGAACATAGTGGAGCATGTGTCCTTATTACATATAGGAGGATATTCTGGGCATATGCCCAGGAGTGGTATAGCTGGGTCCTCAGGTAGTACTATGTCTAATTTTCTGAAGAATTGCCAAACTGATTTTCAGAGTGATTTTACCAATTTGCAATCCCACCAACAATGGAGAAGTGTTCCTCTTTCCCTACATCCTCTCCAGCATCTGATGCCCCTGAGTTTTTGTTTCTTTAAATATTTTTACATTCTTTGTTTACATTCCAAATGATTTTCCTTTTTCTAGCTCCCTCCTCCCCATAAGTCCCATAAGTCCTCGACCCTCCACTCATTCCTAATCAACCCCCTCCTTCTCTATCCTGGTACTCCTCTACAATGTTGGATCAAGCCTTTCCAGGACCAGGGACCTCTCCTTCCTTCTTCTTGGGAATCACTTGATATGTGAATTGTGTCTTGGGTATTCAGAGCTTCTGAGCTAATATCTACTTATCAGTGACTACATTCCATGTGTGTTCTTTTGTGATTGGGTTACCTCACTTAGGATGATATTTTCCAGTTCCAACCATTTGCCTAAGAACTTCATGAATTCATTGGTTTTAATTGCTGAGTAGTATTCCATTGTGTAAATATACCACGTTTTCTGTATCCATTCCTCCATTGAGGGACATCTGGGTTCTTTCCAGCTTTCTGGCCTTACAAATAAGGCTGCTATGAACATAGTGGAGCATGTGTCCTTATTGCATGTCAGGGAATCCTCTGGTATATGCTCAGGAGTGGTATAGCAGGGTCCTCTGGAAGTGTCATGCTTAGTTTTCTGAGGAACCACCAGACTGATTTCCAGGGTGGATGTACCAACTTGCATTCCCACCAGCAGTGGAGGAGTGTTCTTTCTCCACATCCTCGCCAACACCTGTTGTCTCCTGAGTTTTTAATCTTAGCTTTTATGACTGTTGTGAAGTAAAATCTCAGGGTTGTTTTGATTTGCATTTCCCTAATCACTAAGGATGCTAAACAATTCTTAAGGTGCTTTTCAGCCATTCAAAGTTTTTCAGGTGACAATTTCCTGTTTAGCTCTGTACCCCATTTTAATAGGGTTATTTAACTCTCTGGAGACTAACTTCTTGAGTTATTTTTATATATTTGATATTAGCCCTCTATCGGATGTAGGATTGGTAGAGATCTTTTCCCAATTTGTTGGTTGTCCTTTTGTAGTACTGACCATTTCCTTTGCCTTACAGAAGCTTTGCAGTTTTATGAGGTCCCATTTGTCAGCTCTTGTTCTTTGAGCATAAGCCATTGGTGTACTATTCAGGAAATTTTCCCCTGTGCACATGTATTCAAGATTGTAACCTACTTTTTCCTCTATAAACTTCAGTGTGTCTGGTTTTATGTGTAGGTCCTTGATCCACTTTGACTTGAGCTTTGTACAAGGAGATAAGAATGAGTCAGTTTGTAATTTTCTGCATGCTGACCTCCAGTTGATACAGCACCATTTGTTAAAAAGTCTTTTTTCCACTGGATGTTTTTAGCTCCTTTGTCAAATATCAAGAGACCATATGTGTGGGTTCTTTTCTGGGTTTTCAATTCTATACCATTGATCCTTCTGCCTGTCTCTACCAATACCAAACAGTTTTTATTACTATTGCTCAGTAATATAGCTTCAGGGATGGTTATTCGGACAGAAGATCTTTTGTTGTGGAGAATAGTTTTTGCTATCCGAGGATTTTTGTTATTCCAGATGATTTTGATAATTGCTCTTTCTAGATCTATTTAATTATATATATATATATATATATATATAATATATATAATATATATATTATATATATTATAATATTATTATAATTTATAATATTAAATATTATAAATATATATATATATTCCTTTAGGTTTTCTTGTTTTTTCTTTTTTTTTCTGATTCACTTCTTTTTTTTCTTTTTTTTATTGTATATATTCTATATTTACAATTCATTTCCCTTTTTCTGGTTCCCCACCCCCAAAGGTCCCACATGTCCTTTTCCCTCCCCCTGCTCCCGCATCCACCCCCTCCCACCTTACTGTTCTTGTACCTTTCCACAATGATGTTTTGGTCCATTCTAGCACCAGTGTCCACTCCTTTCTTCTTGTGAGACATCACTTGATATGTGATTTGTGTCTTTGGTGTTCCAAGCTTCTAGGCTAATATCCACTTATCAGTGACTGCATACCATGGGTATTCTTTTGAGACTGGGTCACCTCACTTAGTATGACGTTCTCCAGCTCCATCCATTTCTCTAAGAATTTCATGAATTCATTGTTTCTAATGGCTGAACAGTCCTCCATTGTGTATATATACCACATTTTTTGTATCCATTCCTCTGTTGAGGGACATCTGGGTTCTTTCCAGATTCTGGCTATTATATATAAGGCTGCTATGAACATAGTGGAGCATGTAACCTTATTGCATGCTGGTGAATCTTCTGGGTATATTCCCAGGAGTGGTATGGCTGGGTCCTCCAGAAGTATCACGCCCAGTTTTCTGAGGAACCGCCATACTGATTTCCAGAGTGGTTGTACCAGCTGGCATTCCCACCAGCAGTGGAGGAGTGTTCCTCTTTCTCCACATCCTCGCCAACACCTGATGTCTTCTGAGTTTTTAATCTTAGCCATTCTGACTGGTGTGAGGTGAAATCTCAGGGTTGTTTTAATTTGCATTTCCCTAATGACTAGTGATGTTGAACATTTTTTAAGGTGTTTCTCAGCCATCCAAATTTCTTCAGGTGAAAAGTCTCTGTTTAGCTCTGTACACCATTTTTGGATAGGGTTATTTGGTTTTCTGGAGTCTAACCTCTTGAGTTCTTTGTATACATTGGAGATTAGCCCTCTGTCGGATGTGGGGTTGGTGAAGATTTTTTCCCAATTTGTTGGTTGCTGATTTATCCTTTTTGACAGTGTCTTTTGCCTTACAGAAACTTTGTAGTTTTATGAGGTCCCATTTGTCTATTCTTGTTCTTAGAGTATAAGCAATTGGTGTTCTGTTCAGGAATTTTTTCCCCTGAGCCGATGTCTTCAAGGGTCTTTCCCAGTTTCTTTTCTATTAGTTTTAGTGTGTCTGGTTTTATGTGGAGGTCCTTGATCCACTTGGAGTTGAGTTTAGTGCAAGGAGATAAGAGTGGATCAATTCTCATTCTTCTGCATGTTGACCTCCATTTGAGCCAGCACCATCTGTTGAAAAGGCTATCTTTTTTCCACTGGATGTTTTCAGCTCCTTTGTCGAAGATCAATTGGCCATAGATGTGTGGGTTCGATTCTGGGTCTTCGATCCTATTCCATTGATCCACTTCCCTTTCACTGAACCAATACCATGCAGTTTTTAATACCACTGCTCTGTAATATTGCTTGAGGTCCGGGATATTGATTCCCCCAGAAGTTCTTTTGCTGTTGATGATAGTTTTAGCTATCCTGGGTTTTTTGTTATTCCAGATGAATTTGAGAATTGCTCTTTCTAGCTCTATGAAGAACTGAGTTGGGATTTTGATGGGGATTGCATTGAATCTGTATATTGCTTTGGGCATGATTGCCATTTTGACTATATTGGTCCTGCCAACCCACGAGCATGAAAGTTTTTCCCATTTTCTGATGTCTTCTTCAATTTCCCTCTTCAGAGACCTGAAGTTTTTGTCGTATAAATCTTTCACATGTTTGGTTAGCGTAACTCCAAGATACTTTATATCATTTGTGGCTATTGTGAAGGGTGTCATTTCCCTAATTTCTTTCTTGACCTGCTTATCCTTCGCGTATAGGAAGGCTACTGATATACTTGAGTTGATTTTATAGCCAGCCACTTTGCTGAAGTTGTTTATCAGTTGCAGGAGTTCTCTGGTGGAGGTTTTTGGGTCACTTAAGTATACTATCATATCATCTGTGAATAGTGATCGTTTGACTTCTTCCTTTCTGATTTGTATCCCTTTGACTTCCCTATGTTGTGGAATTGCTCTAGCTAGTACCTCAAGTACTATATTGAAGAGATATGGCGAGAGGGAACAGCCTTGTCTAGTCCCTGATTTTAGAGGGATTGCTTCAAGTTTTTCTCCATTTACCTTGATGTTGGCTACTGGTCTGCTCTATATTGCTTTTACTATGTTTAGATATGGACCTTGAATTCCTTTTCTTTCTAGGACCTTTAGCATGAAAGGATGCTGAATTTTGTCAAATGCTTTTTCAGCATCCAATAAGATGACCATGTGGTTTTTTTCTTTGAGTTTGTTTATGTAGTGGATTATGTTGATATATTTCCGTTTATTGAACCATCCCTGCATCCCTGCGATGAAGCCAACTTGATCATGGTGAATGATCGTTTTGATGTGTTCTTGGATTCAGTTGGCAAGTATTTTGTTTAGTATTTTTGCATCGATATTCATAAGAGAAATTGGCCTGTAGTTCTCCTTCTTAGTTGGATCTTTGTGTGGTTTTGGTGTCCGGGTAATTGTGGCTTCATAGAATGAGTTGGGTAGTGTTCCTTCTGTTTCTATTTTGTGGAATAATTTGAAGAGTATCGGTATCAGGACTTCTTTGAAGGTCTGATAGAATTCTGCACTAAAACCATCTGGTCCTGTGCTCTTTTTGGTTGGAAGATTGTCTATGACCCGTTCTATTTCTTTGGGGGTTATGGGTCTGTTTAGATGATCTATTTGATCCTGGTTTAATTTTGGTATTTGGTAACTTTCGAGGAAATTGTCCATTTCCTCCAGATTCTCCAGTTGCATTGAGTATAGTTTTTTGTAGTAGGATCTGATGATTTTTTGAATTTCCTCAGTTTCTGTTGTTATATCTCCCTTTTCATTTCTAATTTTGTTAATTTGAATACTGTCTCTGGCTACTCCAGCTTGCTTCCTGTGACCATTTCCTTGCAAAATTGTCTTCCATCCTTTTACTCTAAGGTAGTGTTTGTCTTTGACTCTGTCGTGTGTTTCTTGTAAGCAGCATAATGTAGGGTCCTGTTTCCATATCCAGTCTGTTAGTCTATATCTTTTTATTGGGGAGTTGAGTCCATTGATGTTAAGAGATATTAAGGAATAGAGATTATTACTTCCTGACATTTTTGATGTTATTTTTGTTTTTGAGTAGTTATCTTCCTTTGAGTTTAATGGAAGTTTACTGTCTTGCTTTTTCTTGGGTGCCATTCCCTTCCTTGTGTTGGAGTTTTCCTCCTATTATCCTTTGTAGAGCTGGGTTAGTGGAAAGATATTGTGTAAATTTGGTCCTGTCATGGAATATTTTGATTTCTCCATCTATGTTGATTGAGAGTTTTGCTGGGTATAGTAGTCTTGGCTGACATTTGTTTTCTCTTTGGGTCTGCATGAGGTCTGCCCAGGATCTTCTAGCTTTCATGGTTTCTGGAGAGAAGTCTGGTGTGATTCTGATAGGTCTTCCTTTATATGTTACTTGGCCCTTTTCTCTTACTGCCTTTAATATTCTTTCTTTGTTTAGTACATTTGGGGTTTTGATTATTATGTGACAGGAGGTGTTTCTGTTCTGGTCCAGTCTGTTTGGAGTTCTGTAGGCTTCTTGTATATTCATGGGCATCTCTCTCTTTAAGTTAGGAAAGTTTTCTTCCATAATTTTGTTAAAGATATTTGCTGACCCTTTAAGTTGTAGATCTTCACTCTCATCTATCCCTATAATCTTTAGGTTTGGTCTTCTCATTGTGTCCTGGATTTCCTGGATGTTTTGGGTTACAAGCCTTTTGGATTTTGTATTTTCTTTGACTGTGGAGTCAATGGTTACTATGTTGTCTTCAGCATCTGAGATTCTTATTTCTATCTCTTGTATTCTTTTGTTTACGTTTGCATCTACGACCCCTGATTTCTTCTCAAGGTTTTCTATCTCCAAGGTTGCCTCCTTTTGTGATTTCTTAGTTGTTTCTACCTCTGTGTTCAGATCATGGATGGTTTTGCTCAGTTCTATCATTTGTTTGTTTGTGTTTTCATGTAATTCTTTAATATATTTTTGTGCTCCCTCTTTCATGACTTCTGCCTGTTGTTTCAAGTTCTCCTGCATTTCTTTAACTAATTTTCTCATTTCCTCTTTATTGGTTTCTGTCTGATGGCCCATATTCTCCTGGAGTTCTTTAAGTGTTTTTTTTTTTTTTGTGTTTGGATTGTAAGAGCTTCTACCCTATTGATGTTCCCCTGCATTTCTTTAAGAGATTTGTTTATGTCTTTTTTGTGTTCCTCTAGGAGCATCATGACCTGTGCTTTTATATCTAACTCTTGTTTTTCTGGTGTGCTGGGGTATTCCGGACTTGCTGTGGTTGGCGAATTGGGTTCAGATGGTGCCATATTGCCTTGATTTCTGTTAATAACGTTCCTAAGTTTGCCTTTTGCCATCTCTTTATCTCTGGCATTAGTTGGTCTTATTGTAGATGGCACCCTGCTGAAAGCACAGCACGCCTGTCCCCAGGAGACAGATCCCTTCTGGCAGCTTGTCTGTGCTGGACTATGCTCGCTCTGAGTCCAGGCCCCTGACTCCAGCTGCTAGAGTTCCGAGCTGTGCCCCGAGATGGCAAGGTGGCCCCTCGCTGCTAGTCTGCTCAGAGAGCCGGTCCCGGCCCCGGTAGTCTGCACCTGCAGCTGAGCTTTCTGTGCCTGGATCTCCTGCAGAGCTAAGCTAAGCTATATCTCTGGCCACGCACCTGATTCCAGCTGCTCACTGTGTCCAGTGTGCCCGCTGTTTGCATGCGGGGGTCTGAGGCAAGATGGCTGCCCTGCTAAAAGCACCGAGTGACCTTGGCTGAGCTGCTGGTACCGGGCTCTGCTGATCCCTTCTGGCTGCGTTGTCTGTCTGATTCACTTCTTACAGTGTTCGTTTGTTTACACGGATAAAAACTGTAAGCAAACTGGGTGTGGCGAGTATTGGAGCGCAAGAAGGAGCCGGAAGAAAGGCCAGAAGATGGAAAGTATTCCTCCTTTAGGTTTTCTTAATTAAATATTTGATACTATATTCTACAACTCATTCAATTTAATAATTTTATAATTGCACAATTTATATGTTTTATCAACTGGATATGATAAAACATAGTTTAGTAGACTCTAAATATTTAACATTTATATATAAATATGTCTATTTTGAGCAACCCTTAATTAACTAAAATTTTGATTTTTAGCAGTTTTAGCAGTTTTAGCTAAGGGATTCAATTAAGACTACAGTCTTCATTTTATTTTTCTTGAAGATAAGTTTAAGTGTAACACAAAAGAGAGAATCTAGCCTGAATAACTTCAGAAAAGTAATTTCACACTATGACACATTGGTATTTTCAGAATTGATTTAGGTTCAATAATTCAGTTACTAAGACCTTCTGTCTTAAACCAATCCCTACTAATGTTACCTCTGACCACAGATTCCAAATACTCTCTTGGTTCCCAATGTCAATATCTGAGCATAAATCTATGCCTTTTTAATTCATATAGCTGACTTTTTTCTTTCTCACAATTCTGTGGAATATCTTACCTCTTGAAATTTTCTAAAGATATCATCATATTAATTTTTATATTTTAAAATATACGTTCTCATATAAGGAAGCATGCTTTCATCTAATATTTTGTTTAAATTCTTGGTATAATACATTACATTTATAAGCAATTGCTGAAATCTTTTGTGCTACAGATGATTATTGGTAGACTGACAGGCACATGATCACAATATGCCACTAATTTCTCTGTAATAATATATAGAACAAAGGAGAGCCTAATGTCTGAGAAGTCTCCCCAGGAAAAGGATACACAATATGATGTTATGGAGAGACAGTGAGGAGACTGGAGCTAGATGACTAAATGGGTAGGGAGAGAAGAGGTACCTAAAGGAGGTAAGCATGATTAACACTAAAGGCCATTTGTGGGGTCATATGAAACCTACTACAATAGAAGCTTATTAAAATGAATACATATATTAAAATTTAAACAGCATCACCAAATAACAGGGTAAACTGCCCTAAATAGAAATCTTTGCCACCAAGTAAAATATTTGCTGCCAAGAATGAGTTACTCTAGTTCAGTCATTAGTTAAATGGGCCCCATTGAAGAACCCAAAGAACCCTGACCATTGCCAGGGCTCTTTAATATTTGCTGTCATTCTTCTGAGACAGGAAACAAAATACTCACAGAAGCAAATATGGAGATAAAATGTAGAGCAGAGACTGAAGCAAAGGTCATCCAGAGACTGTCTCACTTTGGAGTTCATCCAATATACAGTCACTAAACACAGACTCTATTGTGGATACCAAGAAATGCTTGCTAAAAGGAGCAGGATATGGTTGTCTCCTGAGAGGCCCTGGCAGAGCCTTATAAATAGAGGCAGGTGCTCATTGTCAACCATTGGACTGAGTGTGGGGGTCCCCAGTGGAGGAGTTAGAGAAGGTACTAAAGGAGATGAAAGGGTTTGCAACCTCATGAGAAGAACAACTACATCAACCAAACAGACCCCCACACACACACAGACACAGCTCACAGGGACTGAGACATCAATGATAAACATAACTCCAGCTACATATGTAGCTGAAGATTGCCTTGTCATATATCAATGTAAGGAGAGGTCCTTGGTCCTTTGAAGGTTTGATACAAGCCACAGTGTAGGGAAATAGAGGGTGGGGAGATGGGAATGGGTGGGTGGAGGAACACCCTCATAGAAGCAGGGGGAGGGAGAATGGGATAGGGGTTTTCCAGGAGGGGCTCTAACATTTGAAATGTAAATAAAGTATATATCCAATAAAAAAGATACTCTGAAAAAAACTAGTTGCTGTCAACAAACAAATGGTAAAATCCTCTTGTTGAAGACAATGCTTACATATTTCAATATTTTACTGAACACCAATAAGTAGAGCTGTTGTCCAACTAGATACTTCACCCTTACGGACTGCTGTGCCAGTTACTGGAAGATACTCTGCACACTACCAGAAGAAAAAGGTAAATATTAACCCAGCTATAAAGCCTGAAATCTCTAATGTTGACTTGCCTGAATGATAAGCTTGGCTTATAGTGGCAAGAAATGTGGGAATAAACCAACACTGTATAATTTGATTCAAGGGACATATCAATAGAATAGAAACCTTGACTAATGCTGCATGGGTTGCTAAGAACCTGAGACTAAATAGGGCACAGGCCTAAGAAAGCAAATCTTATTGTTCTTCTAAAGGAACATACCAATAAAAGTATTCCTGTTGACATTCTTCTAAACTGGGAGTCATACTTTTGCTTACACTTCCTTTGAGAAGTTTTCTGTTGCTGTAAATAAGTCTAACACAGAGACCCACAACTGAACAACGTGCAGAGATAGAGATTCAGACCACTCAATTTTAAATGATATGCATTCTTCAAATGCCTACCATCAGGGATAGAGTAAATGTGATGAAAAGACAACAGAAGAGTGGTTAAGAACTAGAAAGGATGGATGATGCCAAGGAAACCACATCTTCCTGATACAACAGGAAAGATGAACATATGAACTCAGAAATGATGACAGCATGTAAAGGCCATGCACAAGATCAAGCCAGATAAGTTCCCAGCACTGAAAATGAAAAGTAGACATGAGCGTCCATTTCTAACCATTAAGCTCTCTACAATTGACAACTACTTGCAAAAGAAAAATTAGTTTTCTCCAATGGAGTCTCCATGGGCAAATATCTACACTTAAAGACATGCTGTAAGCCTAATAGGCAGGAGATGTCAACATAAGATGAACTCAATAAGATTTTTATAAATATTTTTAAGCCCATATTCCTTTATTTGGTCATATTTTGTCTTACTGGTCTTTTGTTTATATTACTGTTTTCAGTTTTGTATTTTAATCAATTTTATTTTATGTGTATATGCATGTTTATTGTGTTTTTTATTTTGTTTCTTTTTAAAATTTGAAATTTTTTAATTTGCCTTTTTTTTCTAAAGAGAGAAAAAGTTAGGCAGGGAGATGGATATATTGGAAGGATTGAAAAAAACTTGGTGGAGATGAGGGATGGAAATCCATATTTGAATGATAAAATCCAATTTAAATAAAAGAAAATAAAATGACTTCACTGTAATATTATTATATGGTAATAACAAATGTTTATTTTATATTTGATATTCTGAGAAAAAGATGAAAATGGAATAATATACAACAATTAACTAAAGCCAAGTAGGCAAATGAAGAGGGATGAACAATTATAGCAGAAGATAATTACGCACATGACAAATTATTTTGCTCAGACAGCAGGTTAAGGAAGGGTGAGTGCACTGTCAATTTCACTCTTCTTCACATTTTTCTATCCAGCAAAATGAAGGCAAGACAACCCAGTGAAGTCAAAACAGTTTTAAAATGACTAGTTTGGGGTTATGAGTATATAACTGCAAAATGTAAGCATTCTTCAGCTGAATTTCAAATGAACAGCTTTAGTCCCCTCCAAATTCAAGGTCATCTCAGCCACAGCCTGATGTATGAATGTCCACTTCATAAGAGATATTAGTATTCTGGGGTGTGAGTAAAGTGTGGAAGTTCAGTAATTTGTATACATTGTGTTGAAATATGATGCAAAGGGAAAAATCAAAAATACATTTTTTTAAAACTTTTATAGAACCCACCTCCAGCAGGAAGACAGGACATCACAGGAGGGAGGGAGTTACCATCCCACAGTCACAACTCTGACCCATAGTTGTTCCTATCTGAAAGAACTGCAAGAATGGAAATGTAGAAGAACCTGAGGAAAAGAAGGTCCAAGGACAGGCCCAAAGTGGCATCCAAGGGGAGGTCCCAAGGCCTGACACTATTATGGACATCATGAATGGCTCACAAAGAGTGAACTAGCATGACCATGCTCTGAAAGAACCCAACTAGCAGCCGAAAGAGTCAGATGCAGATATTTACACCCAACCAATTGAGGTGACTGCTGACTCCTGTGGCTGAATTAGGGAAAAGCTAGAAGAAGCTGGAGGAGGATGGCAACCCTGTAGGAGGACCAATAGTCTCAATTAATCTGGACCCTCAAGATCTCTCAAACACTGAACTACCACACAGGCAGCATAAACCAACTGATATGAGCCCCCCAACATATATATATATATATATATATATATATATATATATATATATATAGCAGAGGACTGCTGTATGTGAGTTCACTCGGAGAAGATGCACCTAACCCTTAAGAGACTGGAGACCCCAGGGAGTTTAGAAGTCTGCTTGGTAGGGGGTGACAGGTGGGAACATCCTCTCGGAGACAAGGGGGTAGGGAGGAAATATGGGTTGTGGAACAGCCAGAGGGTGGATACAGGGGCATGATAAAATCTGGAGTATTAAAAACAAAACCATACCTAAAATAAGTTAAATGATAATAAAAAAATTAACATTTTAAAGGCACGTGTGTGTGTGTGTGTGTGTGTGTGTGTTTGTGTGTGTGTTTGCACATGTATGTTGTGAATGTAGAATTCAGAATCAGCCACCAGTGTCATTCTTCAAGCCCCATATTTTTGTATCATTAATTTGATATATGCTTTCTCACTAGTCCAAATTTCACTTAGATGGGTTAGCTGGCCAGGGAGACCAAAAGTGCTATCTCTTTTTCCCTAGCACTAAGATTACAAGCAAAAACTTTTGTGGAATCTTGGAGTTAATCTTTTATTCTTGTCCTTCCTTACAAGCAAACATATTACCGACTGAGCTATCTACCCTTTATTTAACATTGTGTATGTGTGTGTGTGAATTTTATATATAATTGACTAAAAGTAAAGGCTAATTAACATTTGTACTTTACTCAAGTGTTTCTATGGTATTGAAATTGCATCATTTTTCAGGTAGTGTGAGATTCTTTAAATGAGTTTTGGGAAATATCTCAGCAATATTTTTAATTAAAAAGCTACATTTAATTTAAAAAATTATAACACCTGATTTAAATAATATACAGACTACTTATATATATTTAATATTATCATCTGCTTCAAGCTTGATTTTGTTTAAAATGTGTAGAATTACACATTTTAATAAAAAATGTACAATAATCTGCCTATAAAATCACGATCAAATTTTCTCAAATAATGTGCTAAATACCTATAAATATATTAAATATTGATAGGAAAGCTAAATAAAATAAAAAGTCTAAAAAGATATATGAAATTGTAAAAGAGTGAAAATGTTCATTCTCCAAAATTCTATTTCACAAATAAATATTAGTTACTTAATTGGAGGAATACTTCATTTACCACAAAAATATAAATATCTATCTGACCATCAGATTTTTTTTCATAATATGTTATATTTACAGAAGTAAAAATTAACCTTTGGAAAACATGTAACAGCTGACACTGAAAAAAAATTTGCCATATATTTAATAATGTAGAGTAATCTCATCAAGTGTGTTTGGGATCTATTAGCGAACTTCAAATAAAAGGCAGAAATAAAAAGTTTGCTTAACAGCTAGAATGCCATGAAACAAGAGGCAATTCATAGACCCATTATCAATGTGACTGCTATGCTAATGTCCATGGGTCATGCTACTGCTGAGGGCCATGTTGATTTATATAGTCTGTGCTGTGGCTACGATGATGTCCAGGTCATGCTTCTGCCAATGGCCATTTCTGGGCCAAGGTCTATGTTGATGGCCATAGCCTATGTTACCACAGAGGTCCATGCAGATGTTGGTTGTTTTTGCTGCAGACTTAGGCCATGTTGGTGACCATGGTCCAGGGTGCCTGTGTCCATGATTCTACTGCTTTTGGGGAGCCATGTTCCTGTTCGTTACCATCACTAGACACTGTGTGGATGCCTAGGATCTGTGCTCCCACTGAGTGTGAAGAGAAAGGAGAATACTTTTGCTGTGATATCAGTGACTGAAGATGTACAGTTGAGAGTGAGGACATGGAAGGCTTCTGTGACAGTTCCTACCCACATCCTATACCCCCATTTCCCACATACAAATTACAGATTAAGTAAGAAAGTCACAAAAGAGAAATCTTAAAATCTCTTATTGGGATGCTGAAATATATCTGTCCACAATTGATGGCTTCTGGCAGGTGTGCAGAAGGGGAAAGGCTTGGTTCTATTTAGGCAATTGGCCACTGAGAGCTTGACCATGATGAAGTAAGTATGTAGATAACACAAATTATAGTTTAGAATATTTTTCCAATATTTTACTTCTTACTTTATTTTTACTTGTTTTGAAGAGAGGAATGGGGAGCTATGGTACATACATTTGATTGGGATACATGATGTGAAATTCCCAGAGAGTCAATGATAATATTATGTTGAAAAAGTATGTGGGTTGATATTTACAGTGACAGTGTACACTCACAGGAAGACCCAGATTTACAACTGTTACATATGTCTAAATGGCCATGGCTCATCTTCTGTATGCTCTCTGGTTGGCAGTTCACTCTCTATGAGATCCTACAGTCCCAGGTTAGTTGATTCTGTAGATTTTCCTATGGTGTCCTTTACCCCTCTGGCTCCTTCTGTCATTGTACTACTCTTTCACAGATATCCACCCAATGTTTGGCTGTGTGTCTCTGCACCAGTTTTCATCAGTTGGTCACTGAACTCATCAGTTGCCCCACTAGTGAGTTACAGCAGGTTCCTATGTGCAAGTATAAAAGATTACTACATTGCTTGTGGAAGCCAATGGAAGAGAATGCAGAGGAAGGAAGGAAGTTTAGGTTTTTGCCTAATTGCACTCACTCTTACAGGCCTTCTGCACATATGTAAAAGTTGTACAGCTGGGTCTTCAGGTAATACTCCTAAAGCAGCAGCAAGAGCTGTCTCTGACTACATTGACTGCCTTTGGATCCCCTTTTCCTAACTGGACTACCTTGTCTAGCCTCAATTGATGAAAATGTGCCTAGTCTTACTGCAACTTGATATTTCAAGGCTGCTTGATATTCATTCAAAGCCTCACCTTTTCTGAATAGAAGGGGGCAGAGGAGTGGATGGGGCGGGGAATGACAGATGAGAAAGAACCTGCAATCAGGTTGTAAAGTACATAAATAGCAATAAAAATGTAGTGGAAAAAGTTCTTTTCTCATATATGACATCTGAACACAACATCTCCCCTCCCTCCAGTCTTCCCAGTCCCTCAACTCTATCTACCCTCTTCAATTCTCCTTTGTTTATCTTCAGGAAAGAGCAGGTAACCCTAAAACTAATTCAAATTTTTAAAAGTAAAGTGCTACAGTAGCCTAATCCAAGACTTCAAATTTTAATCATAAATTATTTTATTATATTATTATTTTTGATGCAGGCATGTGATCAACTCCTGGATTATATTAACAGTATAAAGACTTTTATTTACCTAGATAATAAATTTTAACAAATTTAAAATCCTGTGAGAAGCTTTCAATATACTAATGTATAGAATAAAGTTACAGGGAATTTTGATTAATGTTTACTTCTGTCTCCTTTGTTGCTCTGTAGGTCAAAGTAAGCTAATAGAGAAATATCTGTTTCATCTTCAACCATTTCAGTGTTTGTTTCCTACTGAATTTCATGAACAATTTTTTTGTGTATCCCTTCATTCAAATCTCAAAGACAAAATAGTTTCTGCTTTCAGTCCTTGTTTCAAGTCCAGTCCTTTGAAAGCTTTAAAATCTTTCCAGGTGCTCTTCTGAGGACCTGACCTTCAGATCAAAAGATTAAAGAAGGAAATAAAGAAGAGATGCTCTTTCTATGCTACTTTGAGAAAATAACAGAGGCTAAAATGAGTCACCCTTCTTTTATACCTTATTTTTCCTTTGCATGTGCTGCTATCTTTCTCAGTTCTCTGTTTGCCTACATAGATTTATCAACATTACATATCAGTTTCTGTTTTTCAGTTATGTGTGTGCAATGTTAATGATGCAAACACATCCAAAATATGGCTGTAAAAGTCACACTTGAGGGCTGTAGTGATTTGATCATCAGTTTGGAATTATATAGATAAAATAGTGGTTCGATAACAGCATGTAAAATGTAGACATTTAGAATTTTGGAATGCTGATTTGTTTTCAGAAAGACAGACTAATTTATTTTTGCTTTTTCTCAAAGCTTATCCATATGGCATGGGAGACATGGATATGTTGTTTGCTGAAAACCTAAACAATAAATAGTTACCAGTATGAGACAATATCCTAAAAGTTTTATTCAACATCATCATCTTTATCATCACCATTATTTTTTTTCAGTTTTACAATTCATAGGCTTTCTCTCTGTCTCACTCTGCCTCTGTCTCTGTCTCCGTCTCTCTCTCTCTCTCTCTCTCTCTCTCTCTCTCTCTCTCTCTCTGTATGTGTTTCTGTAAATTTGTTGTTTTGTTACTTGTGATAATTAAAATTAATTAATTTTAAAATTTACAAGATATAGAATCATTAAGAAGACCAGCTTTTGCACAGAAATGTATGGGATTATCTAGATTGGGATAGCCTTTGGGAATACTGTGAGTGGTCATCTGGTATAGATCAGTTTAGGAAGGAAGAGATGCACAACTGTGGGGAAAAAAAGAACTAAAAAATGAATGAGAGAAGAGCACTAACATCCTCAACGTTTTGTTTGTGATTGTGGATATAAAGTGACCAGCTGCTTCAAGGTATTGGTGTCTGTCATGACTTCCAGACCTTGATGGATTTTAGCCTATATCTTTGAGGAAGAGTAAACCATCCTTGAGTTGAGTTTGTTATTTTATTATGGCAATCTGAGAAGTATCTAATATATTTCACTACTATTCTAGTTTGATTAACTCTATAAGAAAATGAATCGAGGACAACTAAAAAAATGCTCAGAGGTAAAAAGGATACAATCTTAGAGATGATACATGTTCAATTCCCAGCAGTCACACTACAAGGACTGGGTGTAGGTGGCAGTTTTGCTCATTCAGTTCTTGTCCAAGGAGTTAATTAAATTTATACATGGTAAATATTAATGTAGAAGGCCACATACACATTCTCAATCACTAACACTCCTCAGCAACAATATTGTCATTAGATACATTAAAATATGTGGAGAATTGCATCTGTATTGAGATTTCACTGAGTCAGTTTGTCATGTAAAGAAATGATGTACATTTTTCATTTCTTATTGCACATTCATGTATAGGTTGCCTTCTTAATAACATTATATAGAGTTTTAATGTAAGGTCAGTATCTATGATTCTTGCCAGCAATTCTTAAATCATTTTAATTGACCACACTGTAATGTATTTTGTATGAAGTTCAAATCCACACTTTTAAGAAAGCATAATTTATAAGTGTGAGATAATTGAATAAGATATTAAATGCATCACTTAATCAAATATGATGAAACAGTAGCAAGGCAGAGCACAGATTTCAGTTCTTCTATGCTCTTTATCTTCCAATTCAAATCTTAGCGCTAAGAAAAAGGAACCTTTGGTTTCATTTTTACATATATATATATTACTTTGATTTTTTAAAAGAATGCACAGTTTTTATTTTAATCATTTTTATATAGGTGTTGTGTCTTATAAAAAATGAAAAGGAAGCCAGGGATATGTTTGATAGAGTGGGTTTGGTGAAGTGAAAGGGGGTGCCACTGCGGGCCCATGCTGAGGCATCCTTTCCCCCTGAGGGACTAGCCATAGAGTGGATATTGTGTGGAATACTTTTGTTAGGGCATAGTTAGGGGAGTTGATGGAGTAGTGGCAGAAAGGCCAAGAGTTAGGGAAGGGAGAGGGAGAAAGCAAATAGGACTAGAGGCTGGGCCATGGACAGGTGGTGAGAGTGGGGGAAGGGAATGGGGAGAGAAGGGACAGAGAGGGAAGATACTAAGACAGTAAGAGAGTGGAAGGGGCAAACAGCCTCTTTTATACTAGTTCAAGCTTACCTGGGTATTGCAAGGAAACTGTGGTGCAGAGCCTAGAAGCAATGCTAACATGTGTGTCTGCTGCCATATATGCACATGGCTATAGGTACTCACAGAGGCCAGAGGTATCGGATTTTCTAGAACTAGAGTTAGAATTGCTTGTGATTGGCTGAATTGTATGTTGAAAACAGAGTCTGAGGTAGTTTAGATGTCAGGTGGGGTGAGGGACAGGGGGAGAAGAGGAGGTAGGGGATATGGAAGAGTTGGAGGATGGACAGGGGTTGACAGGGTGGGGAATAAAATAATGGAGTATATAAAATTATTAATCAAAAATCTCTAAAAAAATTCTGGTTTCACAAAAACAAAACAAAACAAAAGCAATAAAACTAAAGAAAACAATATAAACTTCCCCTCAATTTTTAGACATTTTACTTGCAGGACATTTTATTATACTTTAGATACTTAAAAGTATGTATCTGTAAAAACTATTGAATTCTTTAGCAAGATGATTTTTTACATGTTTAATATAGTAATACATTCAAAGTTTTATATATATATATGTATATATATATATATCAACATATCAACTTATTTTTAAGTTTTGATAAACAGGATGCAAAGTAATTTTGTTTAATAGAGGAGAATATTTTCAGATACAAAAATTTTGCATCTTCTCTGAAAAAATTTAAAGACTGCGTAGGAATTGTTACAGAGAGGATCTGACCTAATCATCTGCATCATAATTTAGGGAAGTTACTTCAGGAGAATAAGAAACCAGCTAACAAGAAAATGTCCTTCCTAAATATTAGACTTTCTCTGACTTTGCCTACTTTAAAATCTCTCTAGATATAAGTTACTTGAATTTACCGTTTAATTTTTTACCATAGCTGAGAAAAGTCTCACAAAAATGTATTTGTAAAACTGTTCTTGAGATATACACAATTCAAACAGTATATTAATTAATCAAAGATAGAGGTGATGTGCTTATAATGTTAAAACAGTAGATTCTGCATCAATCTTGCTTAGCATGGAGAAAAGGGAAAAGAGGCTCATTGGAGATTATCACTGAATGGTATCACTGCATGTAGGATATTCAGAGAATCTCACCACTGAGCGTTAGCCGAACTTCCCAGAGTTCTAAATAGGTCTCTATCTTCCATTGACGTGATTGTTATCACTAATTCAAGATGTTTCTCAAAAGTCCTAGTTAAATTTTGGACATATATTTGCTAACATTTGAAACTAATTCAATTCATTTGAAATTCTTTATTTAGGAAAGATAAATCACTTTGGATATGTTTCTAGAACTAAGTTAAGATTGAAGAATTTTTCCCCTCAGTATAATATGGGACTTCTGACTTGCCTTAGCTGCTCAGTAGCTGTTTGTCTGGTATATTGTTGGATATGCCAGCTTCCATTTATATATTGAGTCACCCCTGTGTCTGCAGAATGCATGACCTCAACCTCTCAAAAGGCAATCAAAAATGAACCACAGTTGAAAAGGACTATAGAAAATCTCTTTGATTCAGTTCTGGAGTAAATCCTGTCATTGAGACTGGTCATGCTGTCACAGTGAAGATTCTAAAGCTAACCTTAAAATACTAATTTATGTTGGGTAACTTTTCAGAACTCATTTTTTGGATGGTCAAGGTTAAGGAAGCAAGACAAGAAAAATAAGCAGCATAAAAACTAATGAAATGCTCAAAGTCACCATGTGGATATTTACAATTACATGACTATTTTTAGAAATAGTTAAAAATAATTGTACATATTTCAAAAAAAATATGTAAGTCTACCATCAAGCACAGAAATATGCTGCAAAATGCATGAAGGATAAGAAAAGGAAGACTGAAATTCAGAAGATGCTCGAATAAATGAAATGAAGTACATATTTGAATATGTTAAAATTTATTATCTAGGCTAATGTATAACACTAATCTATTTTAAAATTATGTTTGCAGGGCATAAGTAAATCCTGGCACTTTTCTGGTACTAATTTTTGAGTGAGATATACACTGTAGAGAGCAATATTTCAATTGTCTCTGAATTTGTACACAATTTTATAATAATGTATGAAATAGGTATGCTTTTCTCCTTTAAAAGCATTGCAAAACAAGTCCAGGGCAACTGTTTATGGGGAAGCAAATAATGCATTATTTCAAATGCTTAGCTCTTTGGATACAATAAATTTATATAAATTTTAATAATTTACTGAATATGTATCTATAAAATAAGACATAAAAATGATGGTAGTTCACGGGAGACAAAAAGAAAACCTGTTTAGTTTTGTTGTGTGGTTGTTGTCATTGTTGTTTTTTTGTTGTTGTTGTTGTTGTGTGCTGCTGCTGCTGTTGCTAATGTTTTAACATTAACAAGATTCTGTAATTCAATTTTGTAGTCCACAGAACATAATTAGATCAAAGTCTTCAAAATTACATACTTATTATGACAGGTCAACTTGAACATGAGGCATATTGATCTCTCATTCAAATGATGAGGAGCAAGTAAGCTGAAAAACTACAAAATACAAAAATATTACCACATCTCCAGAGTTTTCTAAGACTTGGCTGATCATTGCAATAGTCATTTGATGCAGTTGCTATGTAACTATCAGATTGTAGACAAAATACTATGCATAGTTTTGCATTTATCGTCACAGTTAACTCTAACCGATTGCTTCAGTACTTACTCCCTATTTCATGTATAAAGTAAATCTATTTATAAGGATGGCTGCCAAGACCTCCCTGGCCCTTCATCTAAGGAACAGAGGATTGGGTCATGCCAGAGAATTTACAGGGCTGGAAAGAATACAATATCATACAGATGAGTGGGAGAAAAGTGCTTTGATCACAGATGAAAGTGACAACAGTAAGTCTCATTCTTGGGGAAACTTTTCAATTTGGTTTTAAAGGATGTGGCATCAGGAAATAGAAATATGAACTAGCATATTTCAGAGAAATGATAATTTAATAGAGACATGAAAATGGCATCATTAAAAACTTTAATAAGATTATAGATATTTATCTCAAATCCACAAATCAAAACATAGAAATTGCCAATATTTTTGGTACTCATTTAGTAGCTAAAGTACTTCTGATGAAAAGTCAAATACTTCATTCTATGTGAACACACCTATATTATAGTCATTGTTCTTATTAAACTGTACTGTTATAGAAAGATTTCTGCATTTTATTTAGTCATTCTTCTTTTTACCATTGTGAGGTATTACCACATATGGCCATATATTGTTCTTCTTAAAACATTCCAAATTCGAACACACAATCTTTCCCTAGGTTTTACATGGTGCTCTCTTCTTCCACTTTCTTTCTTCATCCACACCCTTTTAAATCAGTTCTGTGTCTTGTATGGAAATAGGATAATTAATGGTGATAATGAACTTTGTATGAATGTTTTAAAATAATATATGAATAGAATAATTGTTAATCTTGATACTAAATAAATAGCTAACAGTTTTCCTGTGAGTAGTTTTTTTTTCAGAAATAGAAATAGTAAACTGAAAAATACAGGGATGTTGTACATTTGTTTGAGTTTTAGAACATAAACAAATTGAGTAAATTGACGAGTGACTGAAAAACTTAAAATTAGATAATAAAGGACAAATGGTCTTAATTTACAGAATTTTCAGTTCTTCGTATTCTTTCCCTTAAAAAATATGGTATTGGAACAAAATCAGACACATTTCTAATTTTAATGAAGACACAGGCATAAATTTATCAGTGTATAGATATCTGACTGTTTTAAAAGAGGCTAAAAATATACACTGGAGAAATAAATAGCATTTTCAACAAGTGGTTCTAGTGAAGATGAATTGCTGCATATTTAAGAATCCAAATAGATACATATTTACCATCCTGTCCAAAACTCAGCTCTAATGGATCAACAACCTCAACATAAGACCAGATACAATAAATTTAATAGAAAACAAGTGGGAAATAGTTTTCAACTCAATAGTGCAGGAAGACATTTTCCCAACAAAAATTGTTAACTCATGTACTCAGATAAATTACTAACAAATGAGAGCTCATGAAATTGAAAATCGTGGTTTTACAAAGGACAATGTCATTCTGACAAAACTGAAGCCTACAAAACAAGAAGAGACTTTGGACAACTCTACATCCAATAAAGGATTAATATCCAAAATATATAATTAACTAAAAAAAAACAGGTATCAAGAAAATAAATATATATTATAATGAACATAGTGAATTTATAATTTTTATCTATTACTCTTTTATAATTAAAAAAGAAACTAATGTTCAAATGAAGAATAAAGAATATTAGGTACATTTTAATTTAATTGTTTTATTTAATAGTTCCTCTTATACAGAGATCAGTAAATACATCCACATGACTTTGATAAAATCTTTCTTTTTATAAGTTCTGTTATATTGGTAACCTTGAAATTGTGGAAACTGATTAGCCTTTGGCAAGCTTCCTTAAAAGTTAACTTTATAATTTATAAAATGTTTAGAAAATAACATCCAGTTTGCTTATTTCCTACTTTTGGTAAAAGGTCAGCTTTCTTTAAAAATATTTGTGATTAAGTAGATGATTTCATTCTTTTAATGAATCTATTAAATACATTCAATTAAATTAGAAAAATTAATTTAAGAAATTAATTTAAAAATTTCATTGATACAATACAATCCTGAGATGAGAAACAAATAATATTGAAATGAAATCACCTGCTATCAAATATATATATATATATATATATATATATATATATATATATATATATATATATACATGAAAATCATTTAGAATAAATAGTTTTCAATGAGTATATCACATTAGTTTGCATTCACATGGAAGCAGTAGGAATGTATTATATTAGTACAAAATCAAGGAATGTTAGTAAGATTGTTAATTTGTTTCATGAACAAGATGAGCTATAGAACAATCAAAAGCAAAATACATAATATTCCCCTATATATAATAACTTTAATTTTCTAACTTTAGAATCTAAATATGATTATAAAAATTCTACATATCAGAATTGGAATAATCAAATAGCTCTCATAGGCTCATAGGGAGTGACATTATTAGGAGGTGTGGCCTCCTTGAAATAGATGCGGCCTTGTTGGAAGAAGTGTGTCACTGAATTTGGTATGGAAACCAAAATTTGCTTTCAGTCACTCCAGTACCATGTCTACCACGCTGCTTCCTTCTGTGACATTTATGGACTAAACTTCTGAACCTATAAGCTAGCACAATTAAATTTTGTAGTAGCTGTTGTTGTTATAAGAATTGTAGCCAAAATTTATCTTTATAGCCATAGAACACTTATTAGAACAGAAGTTGTTATCTGGAACACAGGTATTGTTGTAATCGGCTAGAACATATTCTTGTTTGGAAGAATATAGAACACTTTGGAACTTTGGACTAGAGAATTGATTGGACATTTTAAGTGAAGTTCAATGAGCCATTGCAGTAGAAGCATGAAAGACAGTTGTGATGAGGGTAATTTGAATGGTAAATCATGCTAGAAAGCAAATTTTTGGTTTCCATACTAAATGTTTATGCATTTTATTTTTATGTTTTTGTAAATATTTGTAAAATACTTAATGTCAAGAGCCAGGCTAAGCTAAGGATTTATTGTCTCTGTAAAACTTACTCAACTCTGGTGCTGTAATTTAGAGCATTGATCAAAAGCAATCAATGAATGAACTGAGTCAGATGCCTTGGATGGAACAATGCCTTCTCTTGATAGTCAACATATTCTACAGAGTATGTTTGGTAGGGTGACTCAATATTTATCAGAGGTACTCACCTATAAACCAATCAATACACATGGATTTATTCCACTGTGTCTCTGTACTGTTCACTAAAGAAAAAAGCAACCCAAACAGGTAAATTGTTCCCAGCCAAATACTCTACGAAAATTCTAATTTAATGAAATTGTTTATAATTGGCATATATGATATTGGCTACACTGAGAAAGTGAACTCTCTCTAATCTGTTATATTGCCCTGGTGAAGCCATTTTGGGACTGCAGTTCTCCTAGGTATATGCCCAGGAGTAGTATAGCTGCATCCTCAATAGCCAGAAGCTGGATAGAATCCAGTTGTCCCTCAACAGAGAAGTGGATACAGAAAATGTGGTACATTTACATAATGGAGTACTACTCAGCTATTAAAAACAATGAAATGATAAAGTTCTTAGGCAAATGGTTGGAACTAGAAAATATCATCCTGAGTGAGGTAATCCAATCACAAAAGAGCATACATGGTATGCACTTGCTGATAAGTCGATATTAGCCCCAAAGCTCAGAATACCCAAGATACATTCACAGACCACATGATGCTCAAGAAGAAGAAAGACCAAAGTGTGAGTACTTAATTCCTTCTTAGAAGGGGTATCAAAATACCCATGGCTCACAGCCAACCAAAGGACTGAGCATAGGGTTCCCAATGAAGGAGCTAGAGAAAGGACCCAAGGAGCTGAAGAGGTTTGCAGCCCCATAGGAGGAACAATAATATGTACCCACCAGTACCCCCAGAGATCCCAGTGACAAATACCACATCCTTTCAGATGAAGCACACAGCTATATGCTAAGAATACTTCAACCACATTTGTAATATATACACTCTGACCATGAGTAACCTAACAATAGCTACATGATCTTTTGTCATATAAGATAAGTGGAGACTAACTCAAGAGCTCACAATGCCTATGATTCAAACGCAGACCATATGGGACATAGAAGGAAGAAAAAACAGGGGATGGAAAACTCAGTCCTGTGAGAAGGAGAAGGAGGAAGAGGAGGAGGAGGAGGAGGAGGAGGAGGAGGAGGAGGAGGAGAAGAAGAAGAAGAAGAAGAAGAAGAAGAAGAAGAAGAAGAAGAAGAAGAAGAAATAAGTATGACTGTATCAGAATCTAGATGAGACATGAGAGAGGTATAGAGTGTTAGAAAATTGAATAAAAATACATGGGCATGGGGAGGTGAGGAACTGGGGATAGCCACTGGAGGGTCCCAGACACCAGCGAAACATGAGGTTCCCAGAATCCAACAGGGTTGACTTTAGCTGGAATGTGAAGGGGGCGGGATAGAACCTATGGAGACTGCCCACAGTAGATAGCCATGACCCCTGGTCAATGGATGGGCCTACCCACTCATCTCAAAGGTTTTTTTTTAACCCATAAATGTTCCTGCCCAAAGGAAGAACAGAGAGAAAAATTGGAATAGAGGCTAAAGGAAGGGCCATCAGGGAACGGTCCCACCTGGGGATACATCATGTTGGCACACACCAAACTCAACTCTGTTGTGTTACCACAGGAACTTAGTGTGGCAGATCCTGAGGAGGTTCTGCCAGCAACTGAACAATGCAGATATGGATGCTTGAATCCAACCATCAGACTGAACTCAGAGAATGTGGTGGGAGAGCTGGCAGAAGGACTAGAGGAGCAGAAGGGGATTGCAACCCCATTAGAAGAACAGCATAGGCTGGCCTGATGACCCAGTTCTCCCAGACACTAAACGACCAACCAACGAGGGTACCTAGAGTGATCCATGACTCCAGATACACATGTATCAGAAAATGGCCTTGCCTGACAGCAACAGGAGGAGAGGTCCATAATGTCCCAGAAGAGGAGGATGCTGGAACAGTCTGGCTGGAGACTGTGGGTGGGTTGGGGAGCACCCTCATACAGGTAAAATGGAGGGGGAAGGGCATATGTGGGATGGGGATTCAGGGAGCATAAGAGGGAAATTGGATATCATGGGATGGGTGTTGGTGGAGGTAACCAGGAAGTGGAATATCATTTGAGATGTAAACAAATGGAATGATTAATAATAATAAAAGGAAAAAAGTAATAATAAAAAAAGAAAATACAAAAAGAAAATGGGATTGATTAGTGTCAAATGTTATTCTATAAATAATTTCTTGTTTTATTTAATTTGTAAGCATTAAAATATAATTAACTAGACTTGCAAATGACACATGGACATAGAAGATAGGAAATGAATGAAAAATTGTGATTAGCATTTATATGACTAGATAGAGAAATTGTTTTAGGATTATTAAAGTATCTCAATAGCTAGTGGATTTATTTTTCTTAATATTCATTTTTATTAATCTCAAAGGTTTACTCTGAATGATTTTGCTATGGGACTTTTGGGGGCAACCAGGAAAGGGTAAATCATTTGAAATGTAAATAAAGAATATGTCTAATAAAAAAAGATTTACTCTTCTGTCATTGCAAGTTGTTCCATATAATATATTCCAGTGATTAATTTCACAAGTGATTGATAGCTTCTGCAAATTAAAAGTTTCTACAGTTTTTTCTGTTATTGAAATTGTTAAATGTCTTATAGATATATGCATTTTCTCCCATGATCCTGATCTACTCTTAATCTTGGTCAAATAATCTTATTTTCAGATTGGGCAGTAGCCAATATAAAGTCACATAATTGGTCAAAATTTTGACCTAAATGGGAGTTATAAGTACCATAACCACGAGCACCACTATCAACCACCACCTCTATCTCCACCACTACTACTACTAATGCCACTACCTTCTTCCTGCTTATGAAAGTTCAGAGAATATCACAAAACAGGAAAAGTATAGAAAAGTCAGAAGTAGTGGACAAATATTATAAAATGTTGTCCTCAGGCCATGGCATGACTGTCACTCATAAATATTCAGCAAGTATCATTTATTTGTACAAAGTCTTCACAAGATCATGGAAGCCCAAATTTGAACACACAAAAGACCCCTCTTAATGAAGATCTTTTGATAGTTGATAGCTGCTGAAGAAGAATCTATTTAGAAATTATTTACACTGATAGGTTTTCCATGTTCCAAGTGATAGTATCACATCATGCACATGTGGGAAGCAATGATTGGACTTAGTAGATTATAACAATAGAGGAACATGAAGTTGAGAGAGGTATGAACATGACAGGGAATATATTGGTAAGTGAAATTAAAGGTATAAAAATGTGCTTGTTCATATTTCATTGTGGACAAATATGATATTCAAGGATAATGCTATCCTGTTTTTAACAGTTAATATTCAAATCTCTATAAAAACTACTGTACTATAATATTCTATTCATACTAAAATATTGAAATATATGTCCTGCATTTGAATCTTATTTCTCATGACATCACAATTAGGTGAAAACATCAGTTATACCACCATTTTGAATTTTGGCAACATACAATTCTATTATACAGGCACTTTAACACATGTATATGTCCATTACTAAATATAAAGTTTTTCTCCTGGAGGTGTAAGATGCCATGGTAAAAGTAACCAAATTAGCAAGCTACATATAGATATACACAACAGGTCTCAAATCATTGAAGCAAATACATTAAATGAAATCAAAAGATTTCATGAAATCTCAGTAGAGAGTTATTGCCAAAATAATCATTAATATTATTTTTAACTTTTCACATATAAAAGTTTATTGCCACTTTACAAACAATACTAGACAAGCATTCGGTGCTTAGAATAGAAGATTTCCATTTGGAATTTTTCAAATATTTTTGCCAGGCTATTTCTTCTAGTTCTTGTTTGGAGATATATTTGAATAAGTCTACAAGGAATACAAATTTATACAATGTTTCTGCCAGTTGTTTTAATATTAAAACCTCAAGAACTGAGAATGTGATAAAATAGTGCACATATGAATGTGTATGACTATATGATCAAAAGTATGATGTGTTCTTTTAATTTATCTATTAAATATATCAATACTGTTAATTTAGCTTGAACTAATGCAATAACAGCACTTGAATAGCATGAAGTTATTGTAACCAGTATGAGAATATGTTTTGCTTTTATTGTTATGGTCATAGTATAATTGTTTCATTCTTCTTTCACTTTAGTTCCTCTAAGCCTTCCTATTATCCCCTTTTTCATTAATTCTGATACATATATACATATATATATATAAACAATCTGCTCAGTATATATATATACATATACATATTGTATACTTATATGCATATTATACTATATATATGCATATAAGTATACAAAACTCACCATTTATTGTCTGATAATCAGTTCCCTGGCAAAGACCTTTTTTCCATTCTCAATATTCCTTATTTTCCTCTAGTCCTTAGCAAAAGTTCTATACATTGTGGTTATGCTGTCCACTTTGTCATGTCTATTGTTATTCTTGTTCAGATCATGGTTAGTCAGTAATGTTGTTGAGAATGTATAGGTATTGTTTCTGATAATTCTTCAAGATATTGTCTCACAGATAATTTTGTGAACCTTACTATCTCTCTACCATCTCTTTTGTAATGTTTTCTGATATTTAGGTTTAGGACTTGTTTTGTATATGTACATTTTGGAAGGAATTCATACCTCTAAATTTTGATTGGCTGTGGTTTTCTAAAATGCTCTGTATCTCTTGCCAACAGAAGATTTCTTTGGAAATTAACACATTATAAGGATCTAGCATATTTTTATAACTTGAAGAAGGAAGTGTGAAAGACCAATTGATTAATGAAATCTCAAGACAGCTGTCAGCAATGAAGAAACTGGGGAAAGTTTTTCTATAACCATAACCATGTGAATTCTACTTATTATTTAAGAGAACTTTGAAGTGTGTTTCTCACTTTATTCTACAAGGAGTACAACAGAATACTATAATTATATTGCCAGTAGGGTCAATTAAGTATATTATCATATCATCCACAAATAGTGTTACCTTGACGTAGCCCTTTCCAACTTGCATCCCCTAGATCTCCTTTTCCCCCCAATTGCTCTAGCTATAATTTTGAGTACTATATTAGATAGGGAGAGAGTGGGCAGCCTTGGCATGCTCCTGATTTTAGTAGGATTACTTTCAATTTCTCTCCATTAAATTAATTTTGGCTATTTGCTTTCTGTGTGTAGCTTTTACTATATTTATGTCTGGGCTTTGAATTTCTGATCTCTCCAAGACTTTTGTTTTCTCAAAAGATTTTTCACCATCTAATGAGATGATCATGTGAATCTTTGTTTTGGTTATATAGTGAATTACATTGATGTATTTTTATATATTGAACCATCCTTGCATCCCTGGAATGAATCTAATTGAAGGATGACTTTGATGTACTCTTAGATTCTGTTTGCAAGAAATTGAATATTTTTGCATCAATATTCATAAGCGAAATCTGTCTGAAATTCACTTTATTTGTTGAAAATTTGTATGTTTTTTAATTGGATATATTCTATATTTACAATTCATTTCCCTTTTCTGGTTCCCCACACCCAAGGGTCCCACATGCCCTTTTCCCTCCCCCTGCTCCCTCATCCACCCCCTCCCACCTCACTGTTCTTGTACTCCCCCACAATGATGCTTTGGTCCATTCTAGCTCCAGTGTTCACTCCTTTCTTCTTGTCAGACCTCACTTGGTATGTGATTTATGTCTTTGGTGTTAGAAGCTTCTAGGCTAATATCCACTTATCAGTGACTGCATACCATGGGTATTCTTTTGAGACTGGGTAATCTCACTTAGTATGACGCTCTCCAGCTCCATCCATTTCTCTAAGAATTTCATAAATTCGTTGTTTCTAATGGCTGAATAGTACTCCATTGTGTATATATACCATATTTTTTGTATCCATTCCTCTGTTGAGGGACATCTGGGTTCTTTCCAGATTCTGGGTATTATATATAAGGCTGCTATGAACATAGTGGAGCATGTATCCTTATTGCATGCTGGGGAATCTTCTGGGTATATTCCCAGGAGTGGTATGGCTGGGTCCTCCAGAAGTATCATGTCCAGTTTTCTGAGGAACCGCCATACTGATTTCCAGAGTGGTTGTACCAGCTTGCATTCCCACCAGCAGTGGAAGAGTGTTCCTCTTTCTCCACATCCTCACCAACACATGATGTCTTCTGAGTTTTTAATCTTAGCCTTTCTGACTGGTGTAAGGTGAAATCTCTGTGTTGTTTTGATTTGCATTTCCCTAATGACTAATGATGTTGAACATTTTTTAAGGTGTTTCTCAGCCATCCGAATTTCTTCAGGTGAAAAGTCTCTGTTTAGCTCTGTACACCATTTTTGGATAGGGTTATTTGGTTTTCTGGGGTCTAACCTTGTGAGTTCTTTATATACATTGGAAATTAGCCCTCTGTTGGATGTGGGGTTGGTGAAGATCTTTTTTCAATTTGTTGGTTGCTGATTTATCCTTTGGACAGTATCTTTTGCCTTACAGAAACTTTGTAATTTTATGAGGTCCCATTTGTCTATTCTTACTCTTAGAGCATAAGAAATTGGTGTTCTGTTCAGGAATTTTTCCCCGGAGCCAATGTCCTCAAGGGTCTTCCCCAGTTTCTTTTCTATTAGTTTTAGTGTGTCTGGTTTTATATGGAGGTCCTTGATCCACTTGGAGTTGAGCTTAGTGCAAGGAGATAAGAGTGGATCAATTCTCATTCTTCTGCATGTTGACCTCCAGTTGAGCCAGCACCATCTGTTGAAAAGGCTATCTTTTTTCCACTGGATGTTTTCTGCTCCTTTGTTGAAGATCAATTGGCCATAGATGTGCACGTTCAATTCTGGGTCTTCTGTCTTATTTCATTGATCCACCTCCCTGTCACTGAACAAATACCATGCCGGTTTTAATAATACTGCTCTGTAATATTGCTTGAGGTCCAGGATATTGATTCCCCCAGAAGTTCTTTTGCTGTTGATGACAGTTTTAGCTATCCTGGGTCTTTTGTTATTCCAGATGAATTTGAGAATTGATCTTTCTAACTCTATGAAGAATTGAGTTGGGATTTTGATGGGGATTGCATTGAATCTGTATATTGCTTTGGGCAAGCAATTTTGCCATTTTGACTCTATTAGTCCTGCCAACCCACGAGCATGAAAGATTATCCCATTTTCTGATGTCTTCTTCAATTTCCCTCTTCAGAGACCTGAAGTTTTGTCATATAAATCTTTCACATGTTTGGTTAGAGTCACTCCAAGATACTTTATATCATTTGTGGCTATTGTGAAGGGTGTCATTTTCCTAATTTCTTTCTTGGCCTGTTTATCCTTCGCTTATAGGAAGGCTACTGATTTGCTTGATTTGATTTTATAGCCAGCCACTTTGCTGAAGTTGTTTATCAGTTGCAGGAGTTCTCTGGTGGAGTTTTTTGGGTCACTTAAGTATACTATCATATCATCTGCGAATAGTGATAGTTTGACTTCTTCCTTTCAGAAGAAGTATCCCTTTGTATCCCTTTGACTTCCCTCTGTTGTCGAATTGCTCTAGCTAGTACCTCAAGTACTATATTGAAGAGATATGGTGAGAGGGGACAGCTTTGTCTAGTCCCTGATTTTAGTAGGATTGCTTCAAGTTTTTCTCCGTTTACTTTGATGTTGACTACTGGTCTGCTGTATATTGCTTTTACTATGTTTAGATATGGGCCTTGAATTCCTGCTCTTTCCAAGACCTTTAGCATGAAAGGATGCTGAATTTTGTCAAATGATTTTTCAGCATCCAATGAGATGATCATGTGGTTTTTTTTCTTTGAGTTTGTTTATGTAGTGGATTACATTGATGGATTTCCATATATTGAACCATCCCTGCATCCCTGGGATGAAGCCAACTTGATCATGGTGAATGATCATTTTGATGTGTTCTTGGATTCGGTTGGCAAGTATTTTGTTTAGTATTTTTGCATTGATATTCATAAGAGAAATTGACCTGTAGTTCTCTTTCTTAGTTGGATCTTTGTGTGGTTTTGGTATCAGGGTAATTGTGGCTTCATAGAATGAGTTGGGTAGTGTTCCTTCTGTTTCTATTTTGTGGAATAGTTTGAAGAGCATCAGTATCAGGACTTCTTTGAAGGTCTGATAGAATTCTGCACTAGAACCATCTGGTCCTGTGCTTTGTTTGGTTGGAAGACTGTCTATGACCCGTTCTATTTCTTTGGGTGTTATGGGTCTGTTTAGATGATCTATCTGATCCTGGTTTAATTTTGGTATTTGGTAATTGTCTAGGAAATTGTCCATTTCCTCCAGATTCTCCAGGGGACAGTGACCATTGCTGAGCTGTTGGTGTCCGGATCTGCTGATCTGTTCTGGCTCTGAGTGCGGGCCAGAGCCTGGTGGTGTTGTCTGTGCTAGAGTAAGCTAGATCTCAATCCAAGCCCCTGAATCCAGCTGCTAGAATTCTGCTCTGTGTCCGGAGGTAAGATGGCACCTGCCAGGAGAGCCGGCCCGCGGTGGTCTGTACCCGCAGCTGAGCTGTCTGTGCCCAGATCTCCTGCAGAGCTAAGCTAAGCTATATCTCTGTCCACGCTCCTGACTCCAGCTGCTCGTGCTGCTCACTGTTCGCTCTGTGTCCCGAGGCAAGATGGCGGCCCTGCTCTTTGTATGTTTTAAGTATCAGAGCATCTGTGGCTTCATAGAAAGCATTAGACAATGTTCCTTCTGTTTCCATTTTGTGGAGTAGTTTGGGGAATATTAATATTATGTCTTCTTTGAAGGTCTGGTATAATTCTTCAATTCTGTAATAAAACCATCTGGCCCTGGGCATTTTTGGAAGGCTTTTAATGGCTACTTCCTTAGGGGTTATGGGACTCTTTAGATAGTTTACCTAATCTTAATTTAATTTTGGTACATAGTATCTGTCTAGGAAATCATCCAATTCATCTAGCTTTTCCAGTTTTATTGAGTATAGACTTTTATAGTAAGATCTGATGATTTTTTAAATTTTCCTCAGTTTATGTCTCCCTTTCCATTTCTGATTTTGTTCATTTGGATACTGTCTCTGTGCCCTTTAGTTAGATTGGCTAAAGTTTTACCTATTTTTTTTTATTTTTCTCAAATAACCAGCTTTTGATTTTATTGATTCTTTGTATTGTTTGTTTTTAATTTTTTTTTATTTTTGTCCTTCATTTGTTTATTTCCTGCCATATATTCCTCTTATGGGGGCAGAATCAGGCATTGGGGAGGAGGAAACAAGCGAGAAACCAAAGGTCCCAAAAGAATGAATAGAAATGTGCAGCTATTGGAGGGAGCATAGCAGGGAACCTCTAGAAATTCTCAGAGACCCCTGAGTGGCTCCCAGAACTCATAGGAATGTCCTTACCTGAAATACCCAATAGTGGAGGGATAAAACCTGAAGCTACCACATCCAATAGATAATTTCCTTACCCCAATGGTGCTATCATGTCTCCCACATACCTTTAAAATTTTTGACCCTTAATTCTTCCTGTCTAAAGCAATGCAGCAACAAAAATGGAGAAGAGATTAAAGGAAGGGTCATCCAGTGACAGGCTCAACTTAGAATCCACCCAATTGTCAGGCACCTAACTCTGAAACAATTACTGATGCCATGTTGTGCTTGCAGACAGGAGCCTAGCATGGCTGTCCTCTGAGAGGCTCTATAAGCAGATGATTGAGACAGATGAAGATACTTATAGTCAACCATTGGACTAAGCTGGGTTACCCCTATGGAAGAGTTGGAGAAAGAATAGTAGAATCTTAAGAAGATGGAAAATCCATAGAAAGAACAACAGAATCAACTATCCCAAACCCCTCAGAGTTCCCAGAGACTAGGCCACCAACCATAAAGCAAACATGGGCTGGTTCACGTTCCCTGTCACATAGATAGCAGACGACTTCCTTTTCTGGCCTTAGTAGAAGCGTATATGCCCAAACCTGTAGAGGCCTGAAGACCCAGGAAAGGGGAATGCTGGTGTAGGTGAGGTGGAGATGTGTGGAAGGATCAGGGATCACCATCTCAGAGGCAAATGGTAAGGGGAAATGGGTGAAGAACTCTGGTAGGGGAAAGTGGAAAAGGAAGCAACATTTGGAATGTGTAAACATAAAATCATTTATAAAATGAAAAGAGAAACAAATATCTATGCACACAGAAAGACAGATATTAGGAAGGCATAGGAAACCAGAATTAGGTTCATATAACAGACATAGTACAGACAAGTCAGAAACCATGTGACAAAAAAGAAAATACATGGGAAAGGAGTTGGAGAGTCAAATCAAATTGAGTTCATTCCCACTCAACACTACTCCCATGTTAAGCACTTTGATGCCTTTTCTTAATATGACACATACACTATTTTGGGTATTCTGAGGCTATCATTAATTATTTGAAATACACACACACACACACACACACAAAGAGAGAGAGAGAGAGAGAGAGAGAGAGAGAGAGAGAGAGAGAAATTGAGAAGATATTAAGTTGCAAGATCTATCATTCACTTATGTATGCAAACTCCCAGTGTAACTAAGAACAATTGATTGACCAATATGTAATAATTGAAATAGAAAATTCTTTAATTATGATTAACAAATATATACTCTTTGGTACATAGAGATGACTCTCATAAATATGTACATACCTGTCAAAATCTTTGTGTTTAAGACAATTCATTTTTATGACTTGCAGGATTGACCAGAATGGGCCTACCAGGTGTGAATAAACAATATATGTACAAAAAAAGCAATTGTGAAGCAATAGTTCTATCTTATAATCAATACTGTATGTTTCAAACTGAATATGTATTATCAAAAATATATTACAGAATACTTCTGAAAAGTAAGAAAAATATTTTCATTATTTAAAAGACGGGCTGGAAGATGGACTTAATATGCAAGAATGAAGGCATCAGTTCTAATCACATAAAAAGCTAGTGTGGGGACATAGACACTTGATTCATAGGGACAGGGAGTCAGGGATACACAGAAACCTGGGGACCACTTGGAGCAGCCTGACCCAGTTTGCAAAACCATTGTGTGAATGAAAGAGTGAATCAAGAAAAGCAAGATTAGTGACTCCTGAGGAACAACACAGGAGTGGAGCTCACTCACTCTCTGACCTCTACATGCATGTTTACTCCACACATGCGAACTCCTCATATACAGACATGCATGAATATAGTTAAATAAAAAGAAGAATCAAAACAAAATTCATTTATGATATCCTAAGTTTGGCATGCTGTGATAGCATCAAATAGGAAAAAAAAAGGAATTTGTATACAGTTTTCCGTAGATCAGAATAGATTTCTTGGGAATGTAACAAGAAACTAAAATGTTTCCAAAAAGAAGAGTAATCAATAACATTATATGTTATGAAAAATAAACAGTGTTGTTTGTGCATCAGTAAAGTAAAAAAGAGAAGAGCAACCATGAGTGCTGCACTTGCAAGCATGCACCATAACATCTCACTTAATGCATTTACCGTAATTCAACAAAGGAATTCATAAAATGTGTGTCAACAATGGAATAGAACTAGCATGGGTCTAGAAGATTTTCTTTGTTTTGTCTCTTAGTGTGAAGCTATGCAAGCATTGCCAAAGCACATGTACTTCTCCTGGGGACAGAGGCAGGGAAAAGGTAGGACTGTGAACCAGAAAATGATATTCACTGATGGGATTGGGAAGAAGGATAGAAAAGAGAGTTCTTAAACCCTATTTGGACCTATATGTGAAAAACTACTTTTATACATTAAACTATACAGTGGGTTTAAGATGAAAATCAGTTTCAGTTAGAGTCATTTTCAGTACAGGCTTCTGAACATAAACTATAAAGGTTATATACATTTTTAGATATTGAAAGGACCCATGAGATCTACATTCTTGAATCTATGAATATTTCTAGATGTTAAGATTATTACTGTTGCTTCAAGAATCAACTTGAGAAGCAAGTAATGTCCTTGACTCTCAAAATTCCATGCTGAGGTGAGCCGGGACAGGACAATTTCAGCTGCTTAACCTCAACCAAGCTGCAGGTCCCAGAACAAGTAACAGATTCCCCGGGTTTTCCTCCACTCTTGCTAACAACGGGCTTTGCTCTCTAGGCCCCAGGACTTTTGTAAAATGAGCATGTTAAAAATAAAACATGTTTCATTCTTTTCTATATTCTTTTTGCTTCCCATAGGCAGTGAAGTGATGCTTTAAAAATGTATGAGTACAAAATGCATAAGATTTTTAATAAACTGTAGTTCTTTGCTGTTTCCTGTGCTGAATCTTCTAGCTTTATAAGCACACATGGCATAGAGACCCAACGTTTTAGAATTATTCTCAAAGGAGATCAAATGACAGGCATCTTTTTTTAGTACACTTGAGTATTTGTTGATTTTAGTAAAGAATACTGTGGCTCTTGCATTTCCTGCTTCCTCCTCAGACAATGTCAATCCTGTCATTTTTATTCCAGGACACACACACACACACACACACACACACACACACACACACTTTTGGTTCATAAACTCTAGTCAATTTTAAAATAGTCTATTGTGATTGGATATTTTATCTATTATCTGTCGTTGCTTATCAGGATGCTGGTGGAGATATGAACTACTGAAAAGCTGCTCACATGCATTCCTTTTTTAAAAAAATTCTTTAATTTATGCCTACAGTCCAGTCTTTACTCTTTATACCTCTCCCTGTACACCCTCTTGCTTTTCCTCATCCCATAGCTATTCCCCTCCACCCAGTCTCCAAGAATATGCTATCCCACTGCCCCTACCGCACAGACCTCTCTACTCCCTGGGACCACAAGTTTCTTCGGGATTAAGTGCATCTTCTCTCCCTGATACAAGACCATCAAGTCCTCAGCTGTATATGTGTTGGGGGCCTCATATCAGCTGATATATGCTATATGGTTGGTGGCTCAGTGTTTGAGAGATCTCAGTGGTCCAGGATAGTTGAGACTACTTGTCTTCCTATGGGGACCTCCTCCTCAGCCTCTACCTGCTTTCCCCTAATTCAAACACAGGGTTCACAGCTTTTGCCTATTGATTTAGTATAAATATCTGCCTCTGACTCTTTCATTTGCTTGTGGGGTTGCTCAGAGTCATGCTAGGCTACTGTTTGTAAGCACACCACAGCATGAATAATAGTGTCAGGGATCCCAATTTGGGCCTGTCACTTGACCTCCTTTCCTTCAGACTTTTCTGCATTTTTGTCCCTGTAATTCTTTCAGACAGAGACAATTCTGGGTCAGAGCTTTTGACTGTGGGATTGCAACCCCATCCCTCTACTTGATGCCTTATATTTTTACTGGAGGTGGACTCTATAAGTTCCCTCTCCCCACTGTAGGGGCATTTCATTTAAGACCTCTCCCTTTGAGTCATGTATTCATAAGTTTGTTTTAGAAAGTTTATATTGCTGATACACTGAATTGCTGGATTATGTTCTGTTTCATACCCATTGAATGTTGATGAACAGCCATGTTCCTTACAACATTATCTTTTCAATAGCAATATTACCCTATAATTTGTTAAATTCTATCTTTGCAATTATTTTAACACTTTTAAATTTTTTCAAATATAGCTCTCAGTTTATCAATTTAAACAATATGCTTTATTATAAATACTTTAAACTTCAAAGAATCTATTTAGTTTCTTAAAAGTTAACCAAATTGTAGAAATCCATAAATAAAATACATGAGCTGAATGATTTAAACTTGGAATGGCAGAATCATGTCACAATTTTACTTGAAGACTCCAAGAAAGGCAGTAGCCAGGTGTTTGAACAGATAGACAGAACCAATATTACAAGGAACCTATGAACCACCTCAAGGTTGGCGATTTGCTAATACATTTCTAGTGTACATACTTAAATTGAAGAGGTAAGGTGATTCATATTTAGAGGAGAAAAACACTTTAGGTAATAAATGAGAGATAACCTGATAATATTGGATCTGTGAAATCTGACTGAGATGACTGGCTAACTATATGCCAGGAAATCTTAAGAGAAGAAATCCAGATAGTAACCAGCACTAGGCAAATAGTGCTAGAACACAGGAAGAATAATACAGGATATATTCATAGCTCAGAGGATTGCAGCAAGGAAAATTTTAGACCATTCAGCTATACTACCAATCTAGGGAGGAAAAGTTTTTAAATCATGGTGTTTGCTTTTTTATTTTACTATTTCTATTTGTACTTTACTCAGACATAAAAGCCCAAATATTAATCACCAATTTAAGTTGTCCAAAGAGCACAGATTTTTATAAAATTTTAAGCTACTATATGGAATATAAATGAAATGTGTATGACAGAGTTTTATGTTTTAATTTTTTATGCTATCAAAAATTCAAAACTATATGTCTTACCATTCACTGATTTTGGTTGAGAATTCCATTTTTCTGTTGCATGTTATTAATAATTGAATGTCTTATGTATTCTAAGGTACTAAGGGATTACTATTTTTATTACTATAATATTCTTGACCTATATTAGTGGACAACTCCATGTATTTTGGGAACACTTGGACTATTTCAGACCTTGTTTTATGATATAGTAATCCCTTCAGTGCAAAGGATGATGATTTTAAATGTAGAAAATGCTTTGTCTTCATCTTCTAGAATACTTATGAGTATCCCTGATCTCTACCTATTTGATCTTAATAATAAACACTACAAGGTATTACAAGCAAAATTGTGTCCTATCATTGTCAAATATGCATTTTGACAAATACTGGATGTCTTCAGTAATCAGAAAACTCCTGTTTCAAAATCACTTTGCCCCTTTACTAGGTCACTGTGTCACTTAATGCTTGTACAGACAGATTTTTTTCCCATTCTGATAGAAGGCAAGTCATGCTTAACAGTGATGTCTTTTCTTTCTGTGATAATAGTGGTTTTCTGAATCATAAATAGTTTCATTATAAGTTAAGAGTAATTTGAACCCAACAAAGTTCTTTTGGGGAGTCTTCTGCATATTTTATTGTTGTCTACTGTGTTGACTTGAATCTTCATTTTTCTTTAAGTTATTTTGCTGACTGGGTTAGAAGAATTCTTTGTTGTATAATTTTAGGGCAATTACAAATATAAATATGAAAAATGTATAAGCTTAAATTCTTTTTTCCTTCTCTATCAATGACAGCCAGTCACCATTGTATTTTTTTTTTACACTTTTTTACTGTTTCGGGCAGGATGGTAAGTAAACAACATAAGATTACTTATTAACTAGAAGCATATATTAATTCCTAAGATGATTCTTAGAAAAGCAGCTGTCTTCCCTCTCCTAGGACATTTTAAATTAATTAGCCAAGATGAAGTATCAGCAACAGCATTTTGAAAAATCCTCCAGCTAATTATACTCTACACATATAGTTCCGCATCATTATTAGAGACCTATTCTTGGGTTATTGTGGAAGAGTTCCTCAGCTATGACTTAAATGAGTGAAGATCAACCCTGAAGACATTTTGGAGAACATTGTTGGCAAAGCAATAAGCCATACTAAATGTACTGTTTCTCATGTTTGGCATTGTAGTTGAAGAATCCAAATACCAAGCCTACAATGTTGTAAGCTAAAATGAAGAAATCTCATTAGGGTTACAAAAAAATAGAATTATTAGTTATTCTTTTGCAGCCACTTTCTCACTAAAAATGGACTGATTTCACAAAAATTCCCTCTACTTTTTACCACATCTGTTTAGCCATAACTGTTGGAAAAGCAAATGACAGAAAAAAATCAAAAAGCCCAAAATGCTAATTATTATGTTAATGCAGACTATTCCCTTGGTTCAACATCTATTCTGGAAGTTCCTAAAGGAAATACAAGAAAATGCAAAAATTGTAGTTTTTATTATTTAGAGCCTCAATAGTGACCTAATCTTTTCCCTTGAATGTAACATTGAGTGTATCAGTAAATTTCATCAACAAAATAGTATCTGCAGAATACCTGACATAGAAAATGAACAGCTTCCTGAATCTTCTAATTTGATTTTAAACTCTGTCTTTAAGCCAGTAAATATAAAAGAGTTTCTACTGACTCTCACAGATATTTACTAATGCTTATTCTTATCTATAGACTTTCAAGTCAGATGATATTGAAAGTTACCACAGTTTCAGAATGACAATTTATTTCTGACTGATTGCTTGTGTATATTTTCTAAGAAAATCAGATTATAATATCTCATTCTACATCTATTATAGGGAAGTAGTGAATTTTAATTTCTCATTTTACTCCTTAGACATGTCATGTTACAGTATAAGTACATTTAGTTCATTCCATTTCAAGAAGTATTTATAGGGTTATTTGGTTCTTTGGGGTCTAACTTCTTGAGTTCTTTGTATATATTGGATATTAGCCCTCTGTCAGATGTGGGGTTGGTGAAGATCTTTTCCGAATTTGTTGGTTGCTGATTTGTCCTTCTGACAGTGTCCATTGCCTTACAGAAATTTTGTAATTTTATTAGGTACCATTTGTCAATTCTTGATCTTAGAGCATAAGCTATTGGTGTTCTGGTCAGGAACTTTCCCCCTGTGCCCATATCCTCCAGGGTCTTCCCCAGTTTCTTTTCTATTAGTTTCAGTGTGTCTTGTTTTATGTGGAGGTCCTTGATTCACTTGGAGTTGATCTTGATACAAGGAGATAAGAGTCTGTCAATTCGCATTCTTCTGCATGTTGACCTCCAGTTGAACCAGCACCATTTGTTGAAAAGGCTATCTTTTTCCACTGGATGGTTGTAGCTCCTTTATCAAAGATCAAGTGACCATAAGTCTGTGGGTTCATTTCTGGGTCTTCAATTCTATTCCATTGATCTACTTGCCTGTCACAGTGCCAATACCGTGCAATTTTTTGCACAATTGCTCTGTAGTACTGCTTGAGGTCAGGGATATTGATTCCCCCAGAAGTCTTTTATTGTTGAGAATAGTTTTAGCTATCCTGGGTTTTTTGTTACTCCATATGAATTTGAGAATTGCCCTTTCTAGATCTATGAAGAATTGATTTGGGATTTTGATGGGGATGGGGTACAGAACTAAACAAAGAATTTTCACCAGAAGAAATTCGGATGTCTCAGAAGCACCTTAAGTGATGTTCAACATCATTAGTCATCAGGGAAATGCAAATCAAAACAACCCTGAGATTCCACCTCACACCAGTCAGAATGGCTAAGATTAAAAACTCAAGAGACAACAGGTGTTGGCGAGGATGTGGAGAAAGAGGAACACTCCTGCATTGCTGGTGGGATTTCTAGATGGTACAACCACTCTGGAAATCGGTCTGGTGGTTACTCAGAAAATTGGGCATGACACTTCCAGAGGACCCTGTCATACCACTCCTGGGCATATACCCAGAATGCATATCCCCTGCATGCAATAAGGACACATGTTCCACTATGTTCATAGCAGCCTTATGTATAGTAGCCAGAAACTGGTAAGAACCCAGTTGTCCCTCAATGGAGAAATGGATACAGAAAATGTGGTATATTTATACAGTGGAATACTACTCAGCAATTAAAAATAATGAATTCATGCAATTTGTAGGCAAATGGTTGGATCTGGAATATATCATCCTAAGTGAGTTAACCTAATCACAAAAGATTACACATGAATTGCAATCACTGATAAGTGGATATTAAAGAGCCCAGAAGCTCTGAATACTCAAGGTTCAATTAGCTAAGCAAAAGATTCCAAAGAAAAAGGAAGGAGAGGACCCTGGTCCGGCAAAGACTAGATCCAGTTTTGTAGGAGAGTACCAGAACAGAGAAAGGGTGTGTTGGGGAATGACTGGGAAATGGGCGGGGGGAAGAGGACTTATGGGACATATTGTGAGGGGGCAAACTGGGAACAGGGAAAGCCTTTGGAATGTAAACAAAGAATATGGAAAATAAAAAAAATTAAAAATAGATGCTCCTAAGGGTCAGAGAATATCAAGTAAGAAGGGTCAGAAAAATTGAATGAGTCAGAGTTCAGAAATTGACTTTGAGATCTTATTTTCTAGAATATATGTTCTTTTAATAAGTAGATTCAGTCTCACTGAGTTTCTATGTTGGTGAGTAGAAAGATAAAATGAGTCCTGCCAAAATATAAAGGACTGTAGAAAAACTTTCCATTAAACAGAGATGAAGTTAATTAAATGATGATTATCTACTCTATTAAAAATTATCTTCTGGAATCATATATATGTATTCATATATATATATATATGGATATGGATATATATTCATATGTACATTCAATGTCACAACTAAAAAGAGAATCTGCTTTGAATATACATTTTAATCTCTAAATTATATTTGTGTTCTTTCATGTTTGGAATAGTATAATATGGCATCCAATTACAAGAAATATTACCAAATATTATATATATTTGATTTTAATATGTGTAGGACATTTTATTTATTTATTATTTATTTATTTATTACTTATCTATTTAATTTATTTACTATTTATTCACTGACAGACATCATGATTTGGAGGTTAATCACTTTTTTGAATCAGTCATAATGTTGTATCAGGACTATTTCTTCATTATAATATCTCATATCCCTGTATTTACACATACCATACAAGTGAAATAAGCTCTAGAAGATAAAAGGCTTCCCTTTTATAAACAATTTTAGACTCAGAAAATTAGGATGAGGATTAAATATTTCTTTTGCAACAATATCTATAAGCTCATAATCCACTATCTTCAATATAGTAGTTTAAGTTTTAGCTAGAGCAATAAGACAACTAAAGGAGATGAAGTGTATACAAATTTGAAAGGAATTCAAAATAACACTATTTACAGATGTTATGATAGTATACATAAGTGATCCCAAGTATTCTACCACAGAATTCCTACATCTAATAAACCCTTTCAGTAGAGTGCCTAGATACAAAATTAACTCAAAGAATCAGTAGCCCTCCTTTTTACAAAAAAATAAATAAACAGGATAAGAAAGAAGTTAAGGAGACAAGACCCTTCACAATGGCCACAAATAACATAAAATATCTTTTATAATTCTAACCAAGCAAGGGAAAGTCTTTTGTGAAAAGAACTTCAAGATTATGAAGAAAGATACTGAAGACAATATCAGCAGATGGCAAAAACTCCCATCATCATGGATTAGAACAATAAACATAGTGAAAATGGCCATCTTACCAAAAGCAATTTGCAGATTCAATGCAATCTCCATCAAAATGCCAACAGAATTGTTTTATACATCTTTAAAGAACAATGATCACCTTCACAATGAAAAAAAAAAAGGAACCAGAATATTTAAAAAAAAATCTGTACAATAAAAGAAATTCTGGAGATATCACTATCTGTCTTCAAGGTATATTACAGAGCAATAAAATAAAAACCACATGGTATTGGTGTAGAAACAGATTGATCAATGATCCAGAAATAAACCCAGACGATATGCAGATTGTTTTTTCAAAAAAAAATAATTAACTATACATAGGAAAAAGGAGAGCTCCTTGAATAAAATGTGCTAGTATAACTGGATGTCTGCCTGTCAATAGAAGAGTCTCTAGTGGCAGAAAAAAACATAAATAAATGTTCAACATCCTTAGTGAACAGGGAAAGTCAAACTAAAATGGCTCTGAGATTCTATCTTAGCTTAAGCCCGTCAGATTGTCTAAGATAAAACTTAACTGATAGCACATGCTGTAGAGGAGGGGAAACAAGAAGAATACTCCTGACTGCCTGTGGGAGTGCAAACTTGTACAATTACTATGGAAATGAATATGGAGATTTCTCAAAAAATTGGAAATAGTTCTACCTAAGACTCAGATATACAACCCTTTGCCATATACCCAAATGATACTCCACCATCACACAAAAACACTTAACTCCACTTTGTACATAGCAGCTTTATTGGTAACAACCAGAAATTGGAAGAAACCCCAATATCCCTCAACTAAAGAATGGATGAAGAAAATGTGATTCATTTTCAAATGGGAATGCTTCTCACCTATCAAAAACAAGAACACCATGTACTTTTCAGGCAAATGGATGGAACTTGAGAATATTATCCTGAGTGTGGTAACATATATCCAAAAAGACTTTAATGGTATATACTCTCTTATGTGGACAGTAGTCATAAAGTACAAAGAAGTTAAATAACAAGGAACGCTTTAGGAAGAATGATTAAATTTTTTTAAAGGGAAAATAAAATAGATATCAGAGGTGGATGGAACATGAAATCTTAGTTAAATAGAGAATTGGACAGGGAACAGGGCAGGGAATAAAGTATTAAAAGAGAAGGGAAGAAAGAATAGAATCAAGGAGAGGTGTTTCTAGGATGTGCCAGAGATCTGGGACTTGGGGAGGCCACAGGAAGTCTAGATAAGACTCCTACCAGTAGGCATTATGGAATGCAATATGGCCACTGCCTAAATCCAGGCAGGTCTCCCCAGTTGAGGAATAAGGACAGCAACTCACACACAATTCCTTTGACTAAAAATGTGCATGGACAAAGATGGAGCAGAGACTGAGGAAATGGCCATCCAATGACTAACCAAAATTAAGAACCATCCCATGGGCAAGAACCAATCACAGACATTATTAATGACATTCTTTTATTTTTGCTGATATGAGCCTAGCCTAACTGTCCTCAGAGTAGCTTAGCCTAACAGCCAATGGAACCAGAGTCAGAGACCCATAGCTAAATATGAGATGGAGCTAAAAGAGTCTTGTGGAAGGCATGAGAGAAGGATTGAGCAGCCCAAAGATTATAAGGCTTCCACAGAAAGATGAACAGAGTCAACTCACATGGGCCTTTGGCAAGTCCCAGAGATTGAACTACCAACCAATGAGTGAGTATGGCCTGGTCCTAAGATCCATGAACATTTTTAATAGATGTGCAATTTGATCTTCATGCCTGTCTCCCTACAACTGGAGGAGAGGTTATTCTTCCCTCTGTACTCCTGCTCAAGACTCAAAGTTTATTTCTGCAGCTACAGCTTAAGGGCATTTCAGCAAACAAAGCTATTCTTGAGAAAGTTCCTCTACAGACTAAATATAGATAAGAGTTCCTCCTAGATGCACTCACTATGCTCTGACCTTGGCTATACACACTGTTCTCATAGCAATACTCTGGATCTCCACAGTTGCCCCTGTTTATTTTATTTAATGAAGGATGCTCCAGTTGAATATAACTGTCTTAGGTTGGTGTCTGTATTGCTTCTTCTTACACATCATGGAAACATATATAGCATTGATGTATGTTCTATATTAGATTGACAGGACCTCAAGAACCCTCTTAACCATCATTGGTCATATTCAGTCAAACTAGAGAGGAGGAGGATTTTAGATGGAAACGATGTATCTGACTCTTCAGATATAAAAATTGTAATAATGTATACTGAAGGACACATGGCAGCAGTAAACAAAGGAGCAATACTATACCAAGCATGACAACAACAGCAATGCTGTGCTGTAGTAGTGTGGGCTAAGAGAAAACTAACCTAGCCGGGCGTGGTGGTGCATGCCTGTAATCCCAGTACTAGGAGGCAGAGGCAGGCAGACTTCTGAGTTCGAGACCAGCCTGGTCTACAGAGTGAGTTCCAGGACTACACAGAGAAACCCTGTCTCGATAAAAACAAAAACAAAAACAAAACAAAACAAAACAAAACAAAACAAAACAAAAACAAAACAAAACAAAACAAAATACCTAACCCTGCAACTGTCCTAAAAAAAAACATAAACAACAACAACAAAAACTCTGACTCATAACTGTCCCTGTCTCAAAGAACTACAGGGATGGAAATGGAGAGACAGATAGGAGCCCTAGGAAAAGAAAGTCAAGTGACAGTCCAAAAATAGGATCCAGATCAACGGGAGGCCCCAAGACCTGAAACTGTTAAGGAGGCTATGGAGTACTCACAAAAAGGGACCTATCATGACTGCTGTCTGAAAGACCCAACAAGTAGCTGAAAGAGTCAGATGTTGATATTTGCACCAACCTTTGAACAGAAGCTGCTGACCCCTGTGTTTGAATTAGGGGAAAGCTGGAAGAAGCTGAGGAGAAGGAAAACCCTCTAGGAGCCTCTAGGAGTACCAGCAGTCTCAATTAACCTTGACTCCTGTGATCTCTCAGATACTGGAACACCAACCAGGCAGCATACACGAGCTGATATGAGGCACCAAACAGATATATAGCAGAGAACTACTGGGTCTGGGTTTAGTCAGAGAAGATGCAGTTAACCCTCAAGAGCCTGGAGGTTCCACAGAGTTTAGAGGTCTGGTGGGGAGTGGGGACATCCTCATGGAGAAAAGGAAGCAGGGAGGAGATATATGAAGTGTAACAGTCAGAGGGTGGACCAAGAGGAGTATAAAATCTGGACATTAAATAAAAAAATATAGGGGCACAGTATATGTATTTACAAACAGGAATACTAGATTTAGATGTCATGCTAATGATAAATGGATTTATTTAATGCCAATTTTTTAATGATTTTTTTTAATTTCTTTTTTTAAATTTTCTATATTTTTTGTTTACATTCCAAAGGCTTTCCCCTTTCCCAGATCCCCCCCCCCACTATACGTCCCATGAGTCCTCTCCCCCCTAACTATTCCCCAATCACCCCCCCCCCCATTTCTCTGTTCTGGGTCTACAAAACTGGATCCAATCTTTTCAGGCCCAGGGTTCTCTCCTTTCTTCCTCTTGTGAATCATTTGAATTGCTTATTGTGCCTTGAGTATTTAGGGCTTCTAGCTCATTATTATCTATTTATCAGCGATTGCATTTCATGTGTATTCTTTTGTGATTGGGTTAACTCGCTTATTGGCATGTCACTTCCAGAGGACCCTGGCATACCACTCCTGGGCATATACCCAGAGGATTCCCCTGCATACAACAAAGACACATGCTCCACTATGTTCATAGCAGCCTTGTTTATAATAGCCAGAAATTGGAAGGAGCCCGGATATACCTCAAAGGAGGAATGGATACAGAAAATGTGGTATATTTATACAATGGAATACCACTCAGCAATTAAAAATAATGAATTCATGCAATTTGTAGGTAAATGGTATTCTATATAATTGAGATAATGTACAATCCCACTTTCAAGGTGTTTGGAATTATGCAAATTTGTCTTTGGTGTCTTTGGACACCAAGAAAATATTAAATTAGTAAAAAGCAGAGCCTCTACATTTTGATGCGGCTCAAGCAGCTTGTGATCTATTAAGAGAGGCTATTCTTGAACCTGTTGGCAATCTGTGGAATGAGTTCCCATAACTGGGATGCCTTCCCAAGCCTTAGTGGTAGAGGATGCACCCAGTCCTCAGTGACTTGATGTATCATGATTTACTGATATTCATGCAATCCTCCCCTTCTTCAGAGAAGAAAGGAATCGGGAAGGAGAGAGGAACTATATGGGGAGTTCAACTCTGATAAGAGCTAGGAGGAAGGATTTTGGATATTGAAATGTAAAATGAATAAATAATAAAATTAATGAAAAAATGTTTGTCAGAGGCTTATGAAACTAAGAGCTCCTACAAAGTTCTCAAAGAAATGGACATTGAAGCAGTAAAAGCTTGTTTTTATTACTGCTTTATAACATATTATTTGCTTTTGTTGGTTAATAATATTCATCTCATTTACCCTGACATGAATGAAGATGATATTTTATATTTTACACTAATCTGAAGATAATAATATATTATGTAAATCTGTCATTCTGAGTAGAAACCATGGACATAACTGAGAAAGCCATAATAGTTAAAGACAATCACAACAGCTGATAATTTCAAATCTAAAGTAAGGATACATTTAAGATTACAGCATAGGATTCCATTCCCTCATAATGTCAGAGAAGACATGTATTTGAAGGGGCTGGACATATTTCACTGGTATTTAGAAAGCCAAGATTGAACAGGTAATATGTCACAATATAAAACTTTGAGATATGTTTCTACTGGATCACTTATTTAGGTGCAAATATGAACCTCTTTGAGTTCTTCTAAAACTATCCATTTATTTCATGTCTTTTTGTCCCATGTGTTGTTCTCTTTTACTGTAGAGTGTGATGATCAATGATCATGCTGCAGACTGAATGCTGCACTACAAGGAAATTTATGCTACAAAATACATTAGTTCATTACATGTAAACAGCTTCACAATAACTTTAGGCAAAATTCAAGGAGATTGTTTGCCAGTATATAACCCAAAGATCTTCCAGAGAACTCTTGCTCCCCTCTGAAATCTCACATCCTAAGACTCCACTACCTACATCTCCCTTAACATTTTGGTCTTCCCAACTGCCCATCAAAATATCCCAGTAAGATATCTTTAGGTAATTCAAAGAATTTTCTAGAAAAAAGTCCCATACTTTTCCATGTCCTTAAACAAAACAGTTCCAAATACTTAAGAATTATATGAAGACATATTTCACAAGATGATCTAAATAATTGTTACCAGTTTTCTAGAATAGTTCTTTCGCTGTTGTAATGATAGCTAAATGAAGACATAAAAACAACAACAATAACAAGAAACACAATTAATGTTAAGTTAAAAAGACAAGCTTTGTCCTGGATTACAACTTGAGGGAATCATTATGCAATACTGGGAGAAATCATAGAGGAGATGGAAAGGGTAGAAAAAGAAGCTAGAAGAGAGAAAGCCACATTTCACTGGTAATAAAGAAACAAAATGGGAATAAAAGTGATGAACATGGATAGAAGCTATAGAGAGAACTCAGCAGTTAAGAGCACAGGCTGCCTTTCCAGAGGACACAGGTTAAATTCCCAGTACACACATGGAAGCTTAAAACCTTTTATAAATCCAGTTCCCGGAGATTTAATGTCCTCTTCTTGATTCTTCAGACACCTGGATTTTCATGGTTCATAAACACTCAAGGTAGCATGATACTTATATACCTAAAATAAGAAAGGGGAAAGTACAAGGAAAAAGGGAAAGAAGGAAGGAATGAAGGAACGAAGGAACGAAGGAATGAAGGAAGGATGAAAGGAAGGGACTGATTGGAGGAAGGACAGGGGAAGGGAGGGAAAGAGAGGAAGGGAGGTGGAAGGAAGGAAGGTGGGAGAAATGAAAGAAGGACAAAAGAAAGGATGTGTATGAGAATACATGAGCTGGGAGACAGAAGTGCACACCATTAATCCCAGCACTTGGGAGGCAGAGGCAAGTGGATATCTTAGTTCGAGGCCAGCCTGGTCTACAGAGTGAGTTCCAGGACAGCCAGGGCTATACAGAGAAACCCTGTCTTTAAAATAAAAGAACCAAAACCAAAACCAAAACCAAAACCAAAAACAAGAGAGAGAAGTCCTGTTAGGGCATTCTATTAAAGGCTTAAGAAGTAGACTTAGGAACTCCATCCCTCCACTGAGGGATCACATTCTAATGGCTCTGTTTTGTTTGCAAGTTAGTCCCACAATTTGAGGACTAAGTGTTTGAACACTAAAGCTTATGGGTGTACAGTTCATTTACTCCCCAAAAATAACTAAGATGATTAAGAGTTCATAAATAATATGAGTACTTAGTTTACATAACAGGTGATTATTTTCCTTACAAATTTAATTATGTATAAAAAACTCTAAATGAATAGTAAAACATATAAATTGACAGTTTAATTATAATATACTCATAAAATAGTTTTTATCCTTTAATTTTTCTTCCCTAAATATTACTGAAATTAATAAACAAATAAATGATATAAAAAGATAGAAATTCTGGTGATTAAGTAAAAGCCCAAACCACTGTGATGGTTAATTTATGTGTCATCTTGGCTAAGCCACTACACCTAGATACATGTATAATTCTCAATATCAATGGAAAATTATTTAAAATAGGATTAAATTTAAAGTGAAAGAATTTGAAGTAGCATATGATGTTTCTGTAATATGAAATCCATTTGTGATCAGTAAAAGGCTTCCAAAGACAAAGTCAACCATGAGGATGAGTCTGTGGTAATGAAGAAATTCAACTGGAGCTTGTACTAAGATTTAACCTACATTTCCTGCAACATACATGCTTACCAAGTTGTCGAAACTGCTTCCCATTTTGCTAAATTCTTAGTAGCAGGCTTCATATATATTTAAGTAATTACACAATAGACAGAGGAGAGAGAAGAATAGAAGGGAAAAGGGGAACAGATGATAAATCCAAATGGAAGAAGAGGAGTGGGTCAGAGAGATGGAAGGAAGAAATGATAGCCAAAATTTTCTCATCTCTCAGAAATCCTGACCAAAATATATATCACACATATAATGAGTCTAGAAATCATGAAGCATCAAAGATATTTGAAAGTTGTAATGTTAATCTGAATGGAGGAAATAAGCCAGAAAAACAAATCCTCAAATAAAGTAAAATTGGTAATCTGAATTTCCTCTCTAAAATTTTAATATTTTATGACAGGAAAAAGAAAAACACAGACAAGTCACATGTCCCACAAGCTACAAGATGGGAATGCTCTTCAGTCTTACTAAAAGTGATGTTAGAATGAAATATTAATGGACTAGAAATATGAAACTATTGATCATTAATAAATTGTTGTACTATACTGTCATATAGTATGTCTACATTTACATTAGAATAGATAAAATATATAGTGGGAATAATACTAAGTACATATACAATTAATAGCAAATCTTGAATTTGCTTATTCAAAATGAAACAAGTACATATTGGAAGTGTATTTAAAATAAAATAGGTAGTAATACTTATAGTCACATGCTATGATTGTGCTTTCAATATAATACTTCATTTTATGTGGAGAGAATTAAGTTTTAAAAGGTATAATCAAAAAGATACATTTGATACTATGATTAGTTTAGCATTATTTTATTTAATATATGAGTAATAATTATAATCATAGAGTATTATTTCATGAAATAATGAGCTAAAATTGCCAAACTTTAAAGCTTACTTTAAAATCCTTTGTGAGCTTCCCATTGCCATTTGCACCAGGGAGCTAGGAGATTCCACAGCCTTCTGTGCACAGCCTGCCAGGAAAGAGTGATCTCCCAGCTGTGCTTTCACTTCTGAGCACAGAGGTGAGAACTCCACCTTCTCTCTGGAGGGGAACAGCTTGGAGCACACAGGGCCTGAGATCAGTGGAGCAGCTGAGACAGAAGTCTTCCTGCTTCCATATGCACCAGGAAGCATGGAGACTCCACAGCCTTCTGTGCACAGCCTGCCAGGAGAAAGTGGTCTCCCAGCAGTGCTTTCACTACTGAGTTCAGAGGAGTGAGGACACAGGCTTCCAGGCCCACAGGAGGAACAAACTCCAGCCAGAGACAACAATACCAACTAGCACCAGAGATAACCAGATAGCAAAAGGCAAGCACAAGAACCCTACCAACAGAAACCAAAGCCTCATGGCAACATCAGAACCTAGTTCTCCCACCACAGCCAGTCCCAGATACCCCAACACACCAAAAAAGCAAGAGTTGGATTTAAAATCATATCTCATGATGCTGATAGAGGACTTCAAGAAAGACTTAAATAACTCCCTTAAAGAAATACAGGAGTGAACCAGGTACCCAAGATATCCTGAGTTTAAGACCTTCGGGGACTCAGGCCTGGAGAGGGAGCTGCACACCAAGTAGCAGTTTGGGGACACCAGCCAAACCTGGGCTCTGTGCCCACAGGGTGGACCCCAAACTCCCTGCAGCCAGCGCCATCTTCCCAGCTGTTTCCCATCCAGCCTGCAGCAGAGCCAGCCTCAGCCAGATTGCCAGCAGATTTGGACTAGCAGGCAGAACCAGGTAACTGAGATATCCCGAGATTAAGACCTCTGGGGAATCAGGACACCAGACAGCAAAACCTGAGCAGGAGCAGGACAGAGCAGCTGCCCAACAGGCAGAACCAAGTACCTGGGATAGCCCGAGTTTAAGACCTCGGAGGACTCAGGCCACCTGTCAGCAATCTGTGAGCAGGAGCCCTGCAAGGCAGTGGTTCAGGTGTCCCAGTCTTGGGGAAATAGCCTTACGAGCCCACAGGAGGGTCAAGCACCAACTAGTAACTACAGGACCAACTAACACCAGAGTTAACCAGATGGCAAAAGGCAAACGTAAGATCATTACTAACAGAAATCAAGGCAGTATGGAAAAATCAGAACCCAGTTCCCCGACAGCAATAAATCTTGAATACTCCTAAACACCAGAAAAACAAGACTCAAAACTAAAATCACTGGTCAGGATGCTGATAGAGGAACACTTAGATAAATCTCTTAAAGTAATACATGAGAAAATAGATCAAAAGCTAGAAGCCATTACAAGGCAAACACAAATAAATCTCGGGTATCCAAACACACCAGAAAAACAAGACTCAGATCTAAAATCACTGGTAAAGATGCTGATAGAGGATCACTTAGATAAATTTCTTAAAGTAATAGAGGAGAAAATAGATCAAAAGCTAGAAGCCCATACAAGGCAAATGCAAAAATCACTTAAAGAAATCCAGGAGAATATAGAGCAAAAAATGAATCCCAATAAGGGGGAGAAACAAAAATCACTTAAAGAAATACAAGAGAACATGGGTCAACAAGTAGAAATCATAAAAGAGAAAACTCAAAAATCCCTTAAAGAATTATAGGAAAACACAAACAAGCAATTGAAAGATCTGAGCAAAAAATACAGAATCTAAAAACAGAAGTAGAAACACCTAAGAAATCGCAAAGGGAGACAACATTGGAGATAGAAAACCTTGGGAAGAAATCAGGAGTCATAGAAGCAAACATCAACAAGAGAATATAAGAGATAGAAGACAGAATCTCAGATGCTGAAGATACCATAGGAACCATGGATTCAACAATTAAAGAAAATGCAAAATGCAAAAAGCTGGTAACCCAAAACATTCAGAAAATCCAGGACACAATGAGAAGACCAAACCTAAGGATTATAGGGATAGATGAGTATGAAGATCTACAACTTAAATGGCCAGCAAATATCTTCTACAAAATTATGGAAGAAAACTTCCCCAACCTAAAGAGAGAGATGCCCATGAATATAAGAGAAGCCTATGGAACCCCAAATAGACTGGACCAGAACAGAAATATTTCCCATCACATAATAGTCAAAACCAGAAATGTACTAAACAAAGAAAGAATATTAAAGGCAGTAAGAGAAAAAGGACAAGTAACATACAAAGGAAGACCTATTAGAATTACACCAGACTTCTCACCTGAGCCCATAAAAGCTAGAAGATCCTGGGCAGACCTCATGCAGACTCTAAGAGAACACAAACTTCAGCAAAAATTACTATAACCAGCGAAATTCTCAATTGCCATAGATGGGGAAACCAAGGTATTCCATGACAAAACTAAATTTGCACGATATCTATCTACAAACCCAGCCCTACAAATGATAATAGGGGAAAAATACCAACACAAGGGGGGGAACTACACCCCAGAAGAAACAAGATAGAAACTCCCTCTCATACAACCCAAAAGAAGAGAACCACTCAAATACAAAAAATAAAAAATAAAAATAATAAAAATATGCCCAAAATGTCAGGAAGTAATAATTACTATTCTTTAATATCTCTTAATATCAATGGACTCAATTCCCCAATAAAAAGACACAGACTAACAGACTGGATACAGAAACAGGACCCTACATTTTGCTGCATACAGGAAACACATCTCAGTGTCAAAGACAAACATCACCTTAGAGTAAAAGGCTGGAAGACAATTTTACAAGCAAATGGTCTCAGGAAACAAGCCAGAGTAGCCATTCTGATATGAGATAAAAATGACTTTCAACCTAAAGTCATCAAAAGAGACTAAGAAGGTTACTTCTTGCTTGTCAAAGGGAAAATCTACCAAGAAGAATTCTCAATACTGAACATCTATGCCCCAAATGTAAGGGCACCCTCATTTGTAACAGAAACCTTTCTAAAGCTTAAAGCACACATTTCACTTAACACAATAATTGCAGGTGACTTCAACACTCCACTCTCCTCAATGGACCAATAAGGAAAGGAGAAACTAAACAGGGACATAGTGAAACTAATTAAAGCTTTGGACCAATTAGATTTAACAAATATATATATAGAACATTCCATCCTAAAGCAAAAGAGTATACCTTTTTCTCAGCACCGCATGGTACCTTCTCAAAAATTGATCATATAATTGGTCACAAGACAGACCTCAACAAATACAAGAAAACCGAACTAATCCCATGTCTCCTATTGGATGGATCACTATGAAGTAAAAGTGGTCTTCAATAGCAAGAAGAACAACAGAAAGCCCACATACACATGGAAACTGAACAATACTCAATGACACCTTGGTCAAGGAAGAAATAAAGAAAGAAATCAAAGACTTTTTATACTTCAATGAAAATGAAGGTATGACCTACCCAAATCTTTGGGACACAATGAAAGCAGTGCTAAGAAGAAAATTCATAGCCCTGAGTGCCACCATAAAGAAACTGGAGAGAGCATACACTAGCAACTTAACAGCACACCTGAAGGCCCTGGAACAAAAAGAAGTTAATTCACCCAGGAGGAGTAGAAGAGAGGAAATCTTCAAAATAAGGGCTGAAATCAATCAAGTAGAAACAAAGGGAACCATAAAAAGAATCAAGAAAACCAAGAGCTGGTTTTTCGAGAAAATCAAAAGATAGATAAATCCTTAGCTAGACGAACCAAAGGGCACAGAGACAGTATCCAAATTAACAAAATTAGAAATGAAAAGGTGGATATAACAACAGAAACTGAGGAAATTCAAAAGATCATCAGATCCTACTACAAAGGCCTATACTCAAAACAACTGGAGAATCTGGAGGAAATGGACAATTTCCTAGACAGATACCAAATACCAAAATTAAATCAGCATCAAGTAGATCATCTAAACAGTCCCATAACCCTTAAAGAAATAGAAGGGGTCATAGAAAGCCCCCCAACCAAAAAAAGTACGGGACCAGATTGTTTTAGTGCAGAATTCTACCAGACCTTCAAAGAAGACTTAACACCAATACTCTTCAAACTATTCCACAAAATAGAGACAGAAGGGACACTGCCCAACTCATTCTTAGAAACCACAATTATGCTGATACCTAAACCACAAAAAGATCCAACAAAGAAAGAGAGCTACAGGCCAATTTCTCTTATGAATATCGATGCAAAAATACTAAATAAAATTCTTCCCACGCGAATCCAAGAGCATATCAAAACGATCATTCACCATGATCAAGTAGGCTTCATCCCAGGGATTCAGGGATGGTTCAATATATGGAAATCCAACAATGTAATCCACTACATAAACAAACTAAAAGAAAAAAAGCACATGGGTCATCTCTCATTGGATGCTGAAAAAGCATTCGACAAAATTCAGCATCCTTTCATGCTAAAAGTCTTGGAAAGAGCAGGAATTCAAGGCCCATACCTAAACATAGTAAAAGCAATCTACAGCAAACCAGTAGGCAACATCAAAATAAATGGAGAGAAACTTGAAGCAATCCCACTAAAATCAGGGAGTAGACAAGGCTGCCCTCTTTATATATATCTTTTCAATATAGTACTTGAAGTTCTGGGGAGAGCAATTAGACAACATAAGGAAGTCACAGGGATACAAATTGGAAAGGGAGAATTCAAAGTATCATTATTTGCAGACAATATGATAGTTTACATAAGCGACCCAAAAAACTCCACCAGAGAACTTCTACAGCTGATAAACAACTTCAGCAACGTGGCTGGTTATAAAATTAACTCAAGCAAATCAGTAGCCTGCTTGTACTCAAAGGACAAGCAGGCTGACAAAGAACTTAGGGAAATAACACCCTTCACAATGGCCACAAACAACATAAAGTACCTTGGCGTAACTCTAACCAAACAAGCAAAAGATCGGTATGACAGGAACTTCAAGTCCTTGAAGAAAGAAATGGAAGAAGACCTCAGAAGATGGAAAAATATTTCTTGCTCCTGGATTGGCAGGATCAATATAGTAAAAATGGCCATCTTGCCAAAAGCAATCTACACATTCAACGCAATCCCCATCAAAATCCCAACTCAATTCTTCATAGATCTAGAAAGAGCAATTCTCAAATTCATCTGGAGCAACAAAAAAACCCAGGATAGCTAAAACTATTCTCAACAATAAAAGGACTTCTGGGGGAATCAATATCCCTGACCTCCAGCAGTACTACAGAGCAATTGTGTTAAAAACTGCATGGTATTGGTACAGCAACAGGCAAGTAGATCAATGGAATAGGATTGAAGACCCAGAAATGAACCCACAGACTTATGGTCACTTGATCTTTGATAAAGGAGCCACAACCATCCAGTGGAAAAAAGATAGCCTTTTCAACAAATGGTGCTGGTTCAACTGGAGGTCAACATGCAGAAGAATGTGAATTGGCCCACTCTTATGTCCTTGTACTAAGATCAACTCCAAGTGGATCACGGACCTCCGCATAAAAAAAGACACACTGAAACTATTAGAAAAGAAACGTGGGAAGACACTGGAGGACATGGGCACAGGGGGAATGTTCCTGAACAGAACACCAATAGCTTATGGTCTAAGATTAAGAATTGACAAATGGGACCTCATAAAATTACAAAGTTTCTGTAAGGCAAAGGACACTTTCCGAAGGACAAAACGACAACCAACAAAGTGGGAAATGATCTTCACCAACCCCACATCAGACAGAGGGCTAATATGCAATATATACAAAGAACTCAAGAAGTTAGACCCCAAAGAACCAAATAACCCTATCAAAAAGATGGGGTACAGAGCTAAACAAAGAATTTTCACCAGAAGAAATTTGGATGGCCGAGAAACACCTTAAGAGATGTTCAACATCATTAGTCATTAGGGAAATGCAAATCAAAACAACCCTGAGATTCCACCTCACACCAGTCAGAATGGCTAAGATTAAAAACTCAAGAGACAACAAATGCTGGCAAGGATGTTGAGAAAAAGGAACACTCCTCCACTTTCGGTGGGATTGCTACATGGTAAAACCTCTCTGGAAATCAGTTTGGCAGTTCCTCAGAAAATTGGGCATGTCACTTCCAGAGGACCCTGGCATACCACTCCTGGGCATATACCCAGAGGATTCCCCTGCATACAATAAATACACATGCTCCACTATGTTTATAGCATCCTTGTTTATAATAGCCAGAAATTGGAAGGAGCCCAGATATCCCTCAAAAGAGGAATGGATACAGAAAATTTGGTATATTTATACAATAGAGTACTACTCGGCAATTAAAAATAATGAACTTATGCAATTTGTAGGTAAATGGTTAGATCTGGAAAATATCATCCCATTTTGTGAGTTAACCCACTCACAAAAGAATACACATGAAATTCCATCACTGATAAGTGGATATTAATGATCCCAGAAGCCCTAAATACTCAAGGCACAATTCGCAAGTCAAATGACTCCCAAGAAAAAGAAAGGATAGGACCCTGGGCCTGTAAAGTTTGGATCCAGTTTAGTAGACCCAGAACAGAGAAATCGTGGTGGGGGAGAATGATTGGGGAATAATTGGGAGGGAGAGGAATTATGGGATGTGTGGTGGGGGGGAGACTGGGAAAGGGGAAAGCCTTTGGAATGTAAACATAGAATATAGAAAATAAAACTTAAATTTAAAAAAAATGCAAAAAAAAAGAAAAGAAAAGAAAAGAAAAGAAAAGAAGAGAAGAGAAAAGAAAAGAAAAGAAAAGAAAAGAAAAGAAAAGAAAAGAAAAGAAAAGAAAAGGAAAGGAAAGAAAAGAAAAGTTGGAGGACACGAGTCCTAGCCATGGAACCCATTCATATGGTGGAAGGAGCCCTGCAAGTTGTCCTCTACCCTCCATGTGATGCATGCATGCTGGAAAAATAAGTATTATGTGATTTTTAAAGTATTTAAATCAAGCAGTAATAAAGGTCTGTGAATAATCAAAAATCACAGCATATAACTAATGACCATCTAACTTTGGCTAGTAAACAAAATGGATATAATTTATGGAAATAAATAAATAAATAAATAAATAAATAAATAAAACGATTTCAGGAGATCATGGGTCAATAGGCAAAATCCCTTAAAGAAGAAACAGAAAAATCTCTTAAAGAATTACAAGATAGCACAAACAATTAAATAAAGAACTGAACAAATCCATCCAGGATCTAAAAGTGGAAGTAGAAATAATAAAGAAATCACAAAGTGAGACATCTCTGGAGATGGAAAACCTTTGAAGCAATTCAGGAGTCATAGATGCAAGCATCAACAACAGAATACAAGAGATAGAAGAAAGTACCTCAGGTGCTCAAGATACCATAGAAAACATTGACTCAACAGTCAAAGAAAATGCAAAATGCAAAAAGCTGGAAACCCAAACATCCAGAAACTCCAGGACACTATAAGAAGACCAAACGTAATGATTATTGGTATAGACAAGAGCAAAGATTTCCAACTTAAAGGGCCAGTGAATATCTTCAACAAAATTATGGAAGAAAACATCCCTGACCTAGAGAAAGGGATGCCTATGGACATACAAGAAGCCTTCAGAACCCCAAACAGACTGGACTAGAACAGAAAATCCTCCTGGCACATAACAATCAAAACACCAAATTCACTAAACAAAGAAAGAATATTAAAAGCAGTAAGGGAAAAGAGGCAAGTAACTTATAAAGGCAAACCTATCAGAATCACACCAGACTTCTCACCAGAGACGATGAAAGCTAGAAGATCCTGAGCAGACTCATACAGACCCTAAAAGAACACAAATGCCATCCCAGGCTACTATACTCAGCAAAACTCTCAATCTTCGTAGATGGAGAAACCAAGATATTCCATGATAAAAACCCAATTTGCATAATATCTGTTCACAAATCCAGCCCTACAAAGGATAATTGGTGGAAAATGCCAACACAAGGAGGGAAACTACACCCAAAAAAAGCAAGAAAGTAATCTTCTTCCAACAAACCCAAAAGGAGATACCCATACAAACATATAAATAAAATGAAAAATAGCAGGAAGCAACAATCACCATTCTTTAATATCTCTTAACAACAATGGATTCAACTCCCCAATAAAATGACATAGATTAACAGAAATATTTCTCATGTAAATCTTCGATTTTATCAGAAAATATTTGTAATTCCCCTTTTGATTAATTTAGTAATGTTTCTTATGCCTACCATTTTAATCTGCATTATTTTTCATGATAATCTTCCATTTTAATACATCTTTCTATATATTTCCTCTATTTTATCAGAAATGTTTTCAATGTAAATATTTTTTATCTATTTCTACCCTCGATTAGTTTAGAAATCGCTTTTATATCTACCTTTTTATATGTAAAATTTTCCATGAAATAGTCAATTTTAATGTTGTTTTCTATATTTCTTTAATTTTACTGGAAATATTTCCATTTAAATCTTTGACTCTATCATAAAATGTTTCTATTTCATATTTCAATTAATTTAGCAATGTTTTACATTCTACCACTTTACTCTTTCTTTAATTTTCCATGAAAACTGTCAATTTAGCATGTTTTTCTATGTATCTCTTCTATTTTATCTGAAACATTTTCCATGTAAATCTTTTTAATTTTTATCATAAAGTGATTTTACCTCCCTTTTCAATAAAAACAAAAAAAAACCCAGAATAAATAAATAAATAATTACACAAAATAAAATCCTATGTGACATTCCAAGTACATTAATTTCCCTTGAGATTCTTTTTTATTCTAGAAACTGGATCAATATCTTTTCTGTATTCCTAGAAATACTCTTCAACCAAGAGAAGCAAATAAATATGTTTCTCTGTGATATTTCTGAAAATAAAGACTAGGGCTCCTGAAGTCATTTAACTTAAGGAGAGAAGTCTTTTTATCACATGTTAAACATTATTCTGAAAGAATAAATTTGGCACTAGCAAAATAACCTTGTTCATATACTTTCTGTATACACTTATGTTCATGTATTGTTTTATGTATGTGTTTGTGAGCACATGTGTGTACAGATGCATATTCACATATATACAGTACAAAAATCAGCCATAGGTATCATTCTTCAGATTTTTATTTTTAAGACTGAGTGTCTTACAGGTCTAGAGCTAGTCCAGTGGCTAGATTGATTGGTCAAGGAGTGAAAGATGTGTACTCTATAAGCAACTTCCAGAAGGACATTAGCAGTTTTAGGTTGCCTTATAGATCAAACACTGACTGATTCCAGCTCTGAACTAGGCAAGAAATTTGAAGTGACTTTGTAATTTCCTAATTTATTTCAGGTTAAACTTCAGTAATCAATATTCATAGTCCACTATCTTGTTGATATAATAATTGCTTGATCAAAAAGAGTCAATGTAAACAGTTTTAGGGAAGTTCATTATATTGTTACTATTTTGATTTTTCCTCTCTATTTCAGCAATACTTCAGCAATACTCAGTCAAGAATGATTAACAAAAACAGAATCATAAGTCAATATGAACAGCACTAACTTTAGATCTGGGCAATTTAGAGAGACAAAAGCCCTGCCTTCCAGTGATTATTGGCTAATGTACCACATTTGTTGAAACAATGATTTTTATTCCTCAGTTATCTTCAAATAATTAAAAGAAAAATACATTTTTATTTATATGATTTTTAACTGTAAGAAAGATATTTGAAACAGAAGCATTATAAATAGCATAAATAACATTTTATTTAATAATTTTCCCGAATAAATCTATTGTTTCTTCACTACAGAAAAATAATGAAAATGGTTTGGCTGGCTCATCAACAATAGAATGTTGCTACTATAAATCTGAATAGGAAAATTATAGGATAGCAATATATTTATGGGTATTAAGTAGTTTGGTACAGTTGTCAATAATTCATTTGTTATACTTGCTGGCAATTACAAAACCTAATTCTGTTTTTTTATTGATTTTGACATTTTAATTCAGTGTGCTACACTCAGGAAATCATATGAGGCAAATTAATAATCATTCAATGCTAAATATAGCTTTTTGGGGAACATGTAAAAGAAGCTTATTCTAAATGCTCCCATTTGGTTTTCAGCCTCCATTTAATCAGAGAGATACTAAATTCATACTAAATTCAAGGTCTCAGGCCTTAGAGGAGCTAAGACCTTCTCAAAAGCTAAGCAGTATCTGTTATAAGGAAATAGATGTCTGAGTACAGATATATCAAAGATAACTTCTCCATCTTGCTGAAAGGGTCAATCTAAGTTCATGTTCCTAGGTCCAGGAACTTAACCTGTGTCAAATCTAAGCTGGCTATGCGAGGGACAATGTGACATGATTACTACCCCTGGAACAGAGCCAGCAGGGCATGGGCCTCTACTCATGTGGATGTTTGCTGTAGGCATTAAAAGCTTTTTGTATAATGGTATACATGTTTTCACGTTCCTCCTTTGAGGAATGTCCTCTCTGCCAAGGTTAATGACTCTATGAAAATTAGAAGCATGAGTCAGGTAGGTGAAAGTGTGTCTACTGTCTCAGCAAAATAATAAACACTGAGATCTTTAGGACAGCCATTAAGGCTTTGAAAAGGAACTATGAAAACATGAGTTCAAAATTACAAAATGTCTCTACTATGTAGAATATAAAGATGCAATAAGGATTATATGGGGACTTCAGGAACCTAAAAGAAGAGAGGAAGCTGTACTATGATCCAGCTTTTCAGAAAGATGTGAAAGCAGCAGACAGATACAAAGGCAGATAGATTCCTGAGTCCAAGGTCAGCCTGGGACAGAGCAATGTTAGGCACAGCTGTGATAGGAATGACAATCTCAGGGTGAGATCCCACCCAGCTAGTTTATTGGCTTTACAAAGACAGGCACATGTCTAAATTCATTTGCAGTGTGTTTATTTAAAAAAAGAAAAACTGTGCTTGCTCTTTTTTTAAAAATCAAGGATCTGGGGATCATGGAATGCTCAGTCATGTAATAATCCATAGGGAACTTGGAATAAATGACTAAAGTGATATCTAAATAAATCCAAGACTTTTGACCTTCAAGAGATGAACTATTCAGTTTTTAGAATTGTAAGAGAACTTTCTGGGGCGAGAGATGTCCAGGAAGTTTTCTTGAGCAGAATATCACCATGAGCTTGGAGAGACATAATTTGATTTTAATTTGTTCTATTTTACTTGCTGCCCTTGAACACCCCTTCCTCAGAAACCCTCTCGAAGTCCAGTCTGATCCTTGGCAAACTGGACAGGTGAAGACACTCTTGCTTAAACCCTGATGTCAAAATATGATTGAATAACGGTACAACTAACCAACTACCCCTTGCTTTTTTTAAAATTATCTTTCAATAAGCTAGGTAAATTTCTCTTCATAGTTGTAGTTCAGCTTCCATGTCAGTTCTGTGGCATGTGGCAGTTCTGATCAGTAGTAGCTTGTTTACACTATATTTAACTGACCCCCAAAATACAACCAAAGAACTCCTAAACCTGATAAACAACTTCAGCAAGGTGGCCAGATATAAAATTTGATCAAACAAATCAGTAGCCTTCTTATACTCAAAGGATAAACAGACTGAGTAAGAAATTAGGGGAATGACACCCTTCACAATAGTCACAAAGAAGATGAAGTATCTTGGTATGACTCTAACCAAACAAATGAAAGATCTATATGAAAGAAACTTCAAGTCTCTGAAGAAAGAAATCAAAGAATACCTCAGGAGATGGAAAGATCTCGTATGCTCATGGCTTGGCAGGATTAATATAGTGAAAATGGCCATCTTGTTGAAAGCAATATACAGATTCAATATAGTTCCCATCAAAATCCTAACTCAATTCTTCATAGAGTTTGAAAGAGCAATTCTCAACTTCATCTGGAATAACAAAACACCCAGGATAGCTAAAACTATTCTCAGCAGTAAAAGAACTTGTGGGGAAATCAGTATCCTAGACCTCAAGAAGTACAACAGAGCAATAGAGTATTGTATTGGTACATGGTATTGGTACAGTGACTGACAGGTAGATCAATGGAATAGAATTGAAGATCCAGAAATGAATCCACACACCTATGGTCACTTGATCTTTGACAAGAGAGCTAAAAACATCCAGTGGAAAAAATGATAGCCTATTCAACAAATGGTGCAGGCTTATCTGGCAGCTAACATGCAGAACAATGCAAATCGACACATTCTTATCTCCTTGTACTAAGCTCAATCCAAGTAGATCACATAAAACCTACACTTAAAACCAGACCCACTGAAACTAATAGAAAAGAAACTGGGGAAGAACTTTGAGCACATGGGCACAGGAAAAAATTCCCTGAACAGAACACCATTAGCTTATGCTCAAAGATCAAGAATTGACAAATGTGAGCTAATAAAATTACAAAGTTTCTGTAAGGCAAAGGACACTCACTGTCAATAGGACAAAACGGCAAACAACAAATTGATTCTTTAAGAATCCTACATCCAACAGATGACTAATATCCAAGATATATAAATAACTCAAGAAGTTAGACTCCAGAGAGCCAAATAACCCTATTAAAAATGGGGTACAGAGCTAAACAAAGAATTTTCACCTGAGGAATATCAAATAGTGGAGAAGCACCTAAAGAAATGTTCAGCATCCTTAGTCATCAGGGTAATGAGAATCAAAACCACCATGAGATTTCATCCCACACCAGTCAGAAAGACTAAGATCAAAAACTCAGGAAAAGCAGGTGCTGGTGAGGATATGGAGAAAGAAAAACACTCCTCCATTGCTGATGGAGTTGCAAGCTGGTACAGCCACTCTGCAAATCAGTTTGGCAGTTCCTCAGAAAAATTGTCATAATACTACTGCAGGACCCTGTTATACCACTCCTGGGCATATACCCAAAGGATTCTCCAGCATGTAAGCAGGACACATGCTCCATTCTGCTCATACCAGCCCTATTTATAATAGCCAGAAGCTGGAAAGAACCCAGGTGTCTCTCAATGGAGGAATGGATACAGAAAATGTGGTATATATACACAATAGTGTACTATTCATCTATTAAAAACAATGAATTCATGAAATTCTTAGGCAAATGGATGGAACTGGAAAATATCATCCTGAGTGAGGTAACCCAATCACAAAAGAACACACTTGATATGCACTCACTGGTAAGTGCATATTAACCCAGAAGTTTGGAATACCTAAGACACGGTTCACATATCACATAATGCCCAAGAAGGAGGAGGAATGAAGTATGGAATCTCTACTTTTTCATAGAAGAATAACCACAGAAGGAGATACAGGGGCAAATTGTGGGGCAGAGACTGAGGGAAAGACCATCTAGAGACTACCCCACCTAGTGTTCTATCCCACATACAGATTATTGATGCCCACAAGTACTTGCTGACTGGAGCCAGAAATAGCTGTCACCTGGGAGGCTCTGCTAGTGCATGACAAATACAGAGGGGAACACTCTCAACCAGCCATTGAACTGAGCACAGGGTCCTCAATGGGGCAGCTAGAGAAAGGACCCAAGGAGCTGAATGGGTTTGCAGCACCATAGGAGGAACAATGGTATGAGCCACCCAATAATCCCAGAGCTCCCAGGGACAAAAAAGTCAACCAGGCAGTACACATGGTGTTACTCCTGGCTTCAGATGCATAAGCAGCTGAGGATGGCCTTGTTGGACATCAAAAGAAAGAGAGGCTCCTGGTCTTGGAAAGGCTCAATGCAGCAGTGTAGGGGAATACCAGGACAGGGAAGCGGGAGGGGGTTGATTGGGGAATGGGGAAAAGGAGATGGCTTGTGGGACTCTCTGGTGGAAAGGGGAAATCATTTGAAATGTATATAAAGAATATATCAAATAAAAAACAAAGAAACAAAAATGTAAAACATCCTACATCATAAATATGATCACAAGCTATGTTTCAGTTAAAATATCCATGAATGCAGTAAAATAATTTTGAGTATGAAAAGTATGCAGTTATATGAAGGACTCCAAAGTAGAAAATACACTGGCATGAATTACTCAGATAATCAATGACAGCATCAGTGTACTCTTTCACACTTTGCTTAATATTCACACTGCTATTGATCCATGGCTTGCTTTATTTACTTATTAGATTTTCATTTCTTTTATTTCATGTTTATGAGCATTTGCCTATGTTTTGTGTCTGTTTGTGTGTGTGTGTGTGTGTGTGTGTGTGTGTGTGTGTGTGTCTATGCTATTTGAATGCAGTATTCGCAAAAGACAGAAGGAATCATTAGATCCCCTGGAACTGAGGGTACAGTTTGTTGTGACCCACCATATTATTGCTGGTAGCAGAACTCAGGATTCTCAACAGCAACAAGCATTCTTTTTTTTTTTCTACATTTTTTTTTGTTTAGATTCCAAATGATTTTCCCTTTCCTGGTTCTCCCTTTCCCCTAAGTCCCATAAGTCCTCTTCCCTCTGCCAGTTCTCCCAAAAAAAAAAAAAAAACCTGCCACTCCTCTGTGCTGGCAATGCCTACAATGCTGCATCAAGCCTTTCCAGGACACAGGCCCTCTCCTTCCTTCCTTCTTGGGAATCATTTGATATGTGGGTTGTGTCTTGTGTATTCTGAGCTTCTGGGCTAATATCCACTTATAAGTGACTGCAATTCCATGTGTGTTCTTTTGTGAATGAGTTACCTCACTCAGTATGATATTTTCCAGTTCCAACCATTTGCCCAAGACTTTCATGAATTTATTGTTTTTAATTGCTGAGTAGTATTCCATTGTATAAATATAGCATATTTTTTGTATCCATTCCTCCATTGAAGGAAATCTGGGTTCTTTCCAGTTTCTGGCTATTATAAATAAAGCTGCTATGAACATAGTGGAGCATGCGTCCTTATTGCATGCTGGGGAATCCTTTGGGTATATACCCAGGAGTGGTATAGCAGGGTCCTCTTGAAGTGTCATGCCCAGTTTTCTGAGGAACCTCCAGAGTTATTTCCAGAGCAGTTGTACCCTCTTGCATTCCCACCAGCAGTGGAGGAGTGTTCCTCTTTCTCCACATACTTGTCAACTTGTCAACTTGTCTCCACATACTTGTCTCCTGAGTTTTTAATCTTAGCCATTCTGACTGGTCTGAGGTGAATTCTCAGGGTTGTCTTAATTTGCATTTCCCTAATGACTAATGATGTTGAACATTTCTTAAGGTACTTCTCAGCCATCAAAACTTCTGCAGGTGAAAATTCTTTGTTTAGCTTTGTACCCCATTTTAATAGGGTTGTTTGGTTTTCTGGGGTCTAACTTCTTGAGTTCTTTGTATATAATGGATATTAGCCCTCTGTCAGATGTAGGGTTGATGAAGATCTTTTCCCAGTTTGTTGGTTGCTGTTTTGTCCTTTTGACTGTGTCCTTTGCCTTACAGAAACTTTGTAATTTTATGAGATCCCATTTATCAACTCTTGATCTTAGAGCATAATCTATTGGTGTTCTGTTCAGGAACTTTCCCCCTGTGCCCATTTCCCAAGGGTCTTCCCCTGTTTCTTTCCTATTACTTTCAGTGTGTCTGCTTTTATGTGGAGGTCCTTGATCCACTTGGAGTTGAGCTTACTATGAGGAGATAAGAGTAGATCAATTCGCATTCTTCTGCATCCTGACCTCCAGCTGAACCAGCACCATTTGTTGAAAAGGCTATCTTTTATCCACAGTATGGTTGTAGTTCCTTTATCAAAGATCAGTGACCATAATTCTGTGGGTTCATTTCTGGGTCTTCAATTCTATTCCATTGATCTACTTGCCTGTCACTGTACCAATACCATGCAGTTTTTAACATAATAAGAATGATCACTGTCCAGCTAATATTTAGTTTTTTCTTCTTTGCTATAGGCTAATTTGTCACTAAGATTTAACTGTTCCTTTTGTTTTGACAGTTTGCATGAAATAATTATTCCGTTGTTTTAACCACATGTTGTTAGGATTAGGGACCTGGTTCTTGGTGTGCATACATTTCAAAGCACAGAATGTTGTATAGCCATTTTTTTTCTCTCACCACAAAGTTATTGACCCATTAAGGTGTGCAATGAGTGTATTGAATAAAAATAAATAAATGACTCTTACATACATCCAGAAGTTCTTATTATATATTATTTTGGTACCTGTCATTGAAACTGTTTAATACCTCATAAGGAAAATGTCACCAGCCAGATAAATTGCTATTTAATGCAGGACTAGCATATCAGTTTTTCTCTGTGTGTGGTATTATTTACATTTATTTCATTGAAAGCTGTTTTCCATTTATATTAAAGTACAAATATTGAGGGTAACACTCTGATTGCATAGGTGTGAGGAAAGTGACCTCATTTCACAAAGAGACAGATTGGAAAGAAATTAAATAAGAAACATATGCTAACTAACACAGAATGAAGCATTGTATTAAAAAATGCCATAATTAAAAAAGATTAGAAGAATAAAGTGACAGAACACAAACAGAGTTGAAAGTTCAAATATACCCTGATATAATGTGATAGCAATAAACAAGAAACTTAAATAGTTAAGACTGTGTAAAAAATAAATTTCCCTCACTCCACTCTCACTTCTTTTCATTCTCTTCTAAACTTTCTTACTTCTTATTTAAACTACTACCATGAAAATCATATTAGAAAATTCTTGTTCCCTGCAGTCAGCGCCATCTTGCCAGCTGCTTCCCATCCAGCCTGCGGTGGGGGAGCCAGCAACAGCCAGCTTCCCAGTTGCTCAGACCCAGCCTGCAAATCCAGGTACCCGAGATATCCCAGGTCCCCGAGATATCCCAGGTCCCCGAGATATCCCGAGTTTAAGACCTTCAGGGACTCAGGCCTGGAACGGGAGCTGCGCACAGAGTAGCGGTTTGGGGGACTCCAGCCGAGCCTGTGCTCTGTGCTCACAGGGCAGACCCCAAACTCCCTGCAGCCAGCGCCATCTTGCCAGCTGCTTCCCATCCAGCCGGCAGCGGGGGAGCCAGCCTCAGCCAGCTTCCCAGGTGCACAGACCCAGCCTGCCGAACCAGGTACCCAAGATATCCCAAGTTTAAGACCTTCGGGGACTCAGACCTGGAGCGGGAGCTGCACACGGAGTAGGGTTTGGGGGACACTGACCAAGCCTGTGCTCTGCACTCGCAGGGCGGACCCCGAACTCCCTGCAGGCAGCGCCATCTGGACAGCTGCTTCCCATCCAGCCATTGGCTGGGAAGCCAGCCTCAGCCAGCTTCCCAGAAGCTTTGGACCAGCAGGCAGAACCAGATAACTGAGATATCCTGACTTTAAGACCTCTGGGGAATCAGGAGACCAGACAGCAAACCTGAGCAGGAGCAGTGCAGAGCAGCTGCCCAACAGGCAGAACCAAGTACCTGGGATATCCTGAGTTTAAGACCTCGGGGGACTCAGGCCACCTGTCAGCAATCTGTGAGCAGGAGCCCTGCAGGGCAGTGGTTCAGGTGTCCCAGTCGCGGGTAAATAGCCTTACTAGCCCACAGGAGGGTCAATCACCAGCTAGTAACTACAGGACCAACTAACACCAGAGTTAACCAGATGGCAAAAGGCAAACGTAAGATCATTACTAAAAGAAATCAAGGCAGTATGGCAGCATCTGAACCCAGTTCCCCGACAGCAATAAATCTTGGATACCCCGAAACACCAGAAAAACAAGACTCAGATCTAAAATCACTGGTCAAGATGCTGATAGAGGAACACTTAGATAAATCTCTTAAAGTAATACATGAGAAAATAGATCAAAAGCTAGAAGGCTTACAAGGCAAACACAATTAAATCCCAGATATCTCAACACACCAGAAAAACAAGACTCAGATCTAAAATCACTGGTAAAGATGCAGATTGAGGATCACTTAGATAAATTTCTTAAAGTAATAGAGGAGAAAATAGATCAAAAGCTAGAAGCCCATACAAGGCAAACAAAAAAAAAAAATCACTTAAAGAAATCCAGGAGAATATAGACCAAAAAACGAATCCCAATAAGGGGGAGAAACAAAAATCACTTGAACTGGCTAGTTTGGTGTGTCAACTTGACACAGGCTGGAGTTATCATAGGGAAAGGAGCTTCACTTGGGGAAGTGCCTCTATGAGATCCAGTTGCGGGGCATTTTCTCAATTAGTGATCAAGTGAAGGAGGGCCCCTTGTGGGTGGTGCCATCTCTGGGCTGGTATTCTTGGGTTCTATAAGAGAGCAGGCTGAGCAAGCCAGGGGAAGCAAGCCAGTAAGGAACATCCCTCCATGGCCTCTGCATCAGCTCCTGCTTCTGACCTGCTTGAGTTCCAGTCCTGACTTCCTTTGGTGATGAACAGCTGTGTGGAAGTGTAAGCTCAATAAACCCTTTCCTCCCCAACTTGCTTCTTGGTCATGGATGTTTGTGCAGGAATAGAAACCCTGACTAAGACAAATTGGTACCAGCATAGTGGGGTATTCCTGTGACAACCTGACCATGTTTTGGGGAGGACTGTGGAAGGACTTTGGAAGTTTGGGCTAGATGGTCCATTCAGTGATGAGACCTCTGTGAGATGTTGTGGAGGAGCTTGGAAGATTATGTTGAGAACAGTGCAGAAGATGGAGCTTTGGCTTGTGAAATTTCAGAGGGAAGATTAATGACTCTTATCAGGGCCATGAAGACTCTGTGGTTTTTGTTAGCTGGAGCTGAAGAATCAGCTGTGAATAACAAGATACCAAAACCATTAAAGTCAACCTTTGTGTTACTGGGACTATTGATGCTGGTTAGCTGGAGCTAAGAAATTAGCCGTGATTAAGAAGAAACCAGCATCACTGAGGTGAAATCTTCTGGAAAGTGTTTTCTGAGAGCACAGAGGGTGTGTTCCAGATAGCCAAGGTTGTGCCTCGTGCTGTACTAGGACTTGGTACAATGTAAGAGTCACCCAGGTGGTACTCCTTTTGAAGGCATGAAGGCATCATGAACAGCTGAGGCTTGGTACAGTGAGAGGCCATGGAAGGCCATTGGTGAAAGTGTACCCTCAGTTGTAATTGACAGCTCAAGACTGAAGGGGTCATGCAAAAGAGTTGAGGCTTGGAGATGCCAGTACTATTCGATGACCACCAAGGACAGCAGCAGCAGTGGAGTACAGGCAGCTGGAGCCTAGAAGAAAAGGTGTGTGCTACAATGGGAAGAGCTGGAGAAGTGACCCAAGCCCTTGGAGGAGCCCAGGAGATCATGAGTTGGATCCCAGACATTGAACCATTGGAGTTTGAGTTTTGCTTTTGATTGTGACTGTGCCCTGATATTTTTCCCTCTTGAAAGAAGGTATTTTAGTGGAGCCCACATTTCAGAGACTTGAATTTTTAAAAGACTTTGAATTTTAAGATATTGGACATTTTAAAGGGATTGAACTTTTAATATGTAAAGACTGTGGGACTTTTTACATTATTGAGATCTTGGGGATGAATAAGAAAGTAATGGTTGAGGCTTAATAGTGATATGTTGGTGTGTCAAGTTGACAAGGGGTCAATTGTACTGGCTAGTTTGGTGTGTCAACTTGACACAGGCTGGAGTTATCATAGGAAAAGGAGCTTCACTTGGGGAAGCGCCTCTATGAGATCCAGCTGTGGGGCATTTTCTCAATTAGTGATCCAGTGAAGGAGGGCCCCTTGTGGGTGGTGCCATCTCTGGGCTGGTATTCTTGGGTTCTATAAGAGAACAGGCTGAGCAAGCCAGGGGAAGCAAGCCAGTAAGTAACATCCCTCCATGGCCTCTGCATCAGCTCCTGCTTCTGACCTTCTTGAGTTCCAGTCCTGACATCCTTTGGTGATGAACAGCTGTGTGGAAGTGTAAGCTCAATAAGCCCTTTCCTCCCCAACTTGCTTCTTGGTCATGGATGTTTGTGCAGGAATAGAAACCCTGACTAAGACATCACTTAAAGAAATACAAGAGAACATGGGTCAACAAGTAGAAGTCATAAAAGAGGAAACACAAAAATCCCTTAAAGAATTACAGGAAAACACAAACAAGCAATTGAAAGATCTGAGCAAAACCATACAGAATCTAAAAACGGAAGTAGAAACAACTAAGAAATCGCAAAGGGAGACAACTTTGGAGATAGAAAACCTTGGGAAGAAATCAGGAGTCATAGATGCAAATATCAACAATAGAATACAAGAGATAGAAGACAGAATCTCAGATGCTGAAGATACCATAGGAACCATGGATTCAACAATTAAAGAAAATGCAAAATGCAAAAAGATGGTAACCCAAAACATCCAGGAAATCCAGGACACAATGAGAAGACCAAACCTAAGGATTACAGGGATAGATGAGTATGAAGATCTACAACTTAAAGGGCAAGCAAATATCTTCTACAAAATTATGGAAGATAAATTCCCTAACCTAAAGAGAGAGATGCCCAAGAATATCCAAGAAGCCTATAGAACCCCAAATAGACTGGACTAGAACAGAAATACTTCCCATCAAATAATAATCAAAACCCCAAATGTACTAAAAAAAAAAGAATATTAAAGGCAGTAAAAGAAAAAAGACAAGTAACATATAAAGGAAGACCTATCAGAATTACACCAGACTTCTCACCTGAGAACATGAAAGCTAGAAGATCCAGGGCAAACCTCAGGCAGACCCTAAGAGAACACAAACTTCAGCCAAAACTACTATACCCAGCAAAACTCTCAATTGCCATAGATGGGGAAACCAAGGTATTCCATGACAAAACCAAATTTGCACGATAATTATCTACAAACCCAGCCCTACAAAGGATAATAGGGGAAAAATACCAACACAAGGGGGGAAACAACACCCCAGAAGAAACAAGATAGAAACCCCATCTCATCCAACCCAAAAGAAGAGAACCACTCAAATACAAAAAAAAAATTCCCAAAATGTCAGGAAGTAATAATTACTATTCCTTAATATCTCTTAATATCAATGGACTCAATTCCCCAATCAAAAGACACAGACTAACAGACTGGATATGGAAACAGGACCCTACATTTTGCTGCATACAGGAAACACATCTCAGTGTCAAAGACAAACACCACCTTAGAGTAAAAGGCTGGAAGACAGTTTTACAAGCAAATGGTTTCAGGAAACAAGCTGGAGTAGCCATTCTAATATCAGATACAATTGACTTCCATTTTTCCAATGAAAAAGCATTCGACAAAATTCAGCATCCTTTCATGCTAAAAGTCTTGGAAAGAGCAGGAATTCAAGTCCCATACCTAAACATAGTAAAATCAATCTACAGCAAACCAGTCATCAAAAGAGTCTCAGAAGGTCACTTCTTGCTTGTCAAAGGGAAAATCCACAAAGAAGAATTCTCAATACTGAATATCTATGCCCCAAATGTAAGGGCACCCTCGTTTGTAAAATAAACCTTACTAAAGCTGAAAGCACACATTTCACCTAACACAATAATTGTAGGTGACTTCAACACACTACTCTCCTCAATGGACCAATCAGGAAAGCAGAAACTAAACAGGGACACAGTGAAACTAATTGAAGTTTTGGACCAATTGGATTTAACAAATATATATAGAACATTCCATCCTAAAGCAAAAGAGTATACTTTTTTCTCAGCACCGCATGGGTACCTTCTCAAAAATTGATCATATAATTGGTCACAAGACAGACCTCAACAAATACAAGAAGACCGAACTAATCCCATGTCTCCTATCGGATCTCTATGGAGTAAAAGTGGTCTTCAATAGCAAGAAGAACAACAGAAAGCCCACATACACATGGAAACTGAACAATACTCTACTCAATGACACCTTGGTAAAGGAAGAAATAAAGAAAGAAATCAAAGACTTTTTAGACTTCAATGAAAATGAAGGTACGACCTACCCAAATCTTTGGGACACAATGAAAGCAGTGCTAAGAAGAAAATTCATAGCCCTGAGTGCCGCCATAAAGAAACTGGAGAGAGCATACACTAGCAACTTAACAGCACACCTGAAGGCCCTGGAACAAAAAGTTAATTCACCCAGGAGGAGTAGAAGAAAGGAAATCATCAAACTAAGGGCTGAAATCAATCAAGTAGAACCATACAAAAATCAACAAGACCAGGAGCTGGTTCTTTGAGAAAATCAACAAGATAGATAAACCCTTAGCCAGACTAACCAAAGGGCACAGAAACAGCATCCAAATTAACAAAATTAGAAATAAAAAGGGGGATATAACAACAGAAACAGAGGAAATTCAAAAGATCATCAGATCCTACTACAAAGGCCTATACTCAAAACAACTGGAGAATCTGGAGGAAATGGACAATTTCCTAGACAGTTAACAAATACCAAAATTAAATCAGCATCAAGTAGATCAGCTAAACAGTCCCATAACCCCTAAAAAAATAGAAGGGGTTATAGAAAGCCTCCCAACTAAAAAAAGTACGGGACCAGATGGTTTTAGTGCAGAATTCTACCAGACCTTCAAAGAAGACTTAACACCAATACTCTTAAAACTATTCCACAAAATAGAGACAGAAGGGACACTGCCCAACTCATTCTTTGAAACCACAATTATGCTGATACCTAAACCACAAAAAGATCCAACAAAGAACGAGAACTACAGGCCAATTTCTCTTATGAATATCGATGCAAAAATACTAAATAAAATTCTTCCCACCCAAATCCAAGAGCATATCAAAACGATCATTCACCATGATCAAGTAGGCTTCATTCCAGGGATGCAGGGATGGTTCAACATACAAAAATCCATCAATGTAATCCACTACATAAACTAAAAGAAAAAAACCCACATGGTCATCTCATTAGATGCTGAAAAAGCATTCGACAAAATTCAGCATCCTTTCATGCTAAAAGTCTTGGAAAGAGCAGGAATTCAAGGCCCATACCTAAACATAGTAAAATCAATCTACAGCAAACCAGTAGCCAACATCAAAATAAATGGAGAGAAACTTGAAGCAATCCCACTAATATCAGGGACTAGACAAGGCTGCCCTCTCTATATATATCTTTTCAATATAGTACTTGAAGTTCTAATGAGAGGAATTAGACAACATAAGGAAGTCACAGGGATACAAATTGGAAAGGAAGAAATCAAAGTATCATTATTTTCATACAATATGATAATCTACTTAAGCGACCCAAAAATCTCCACCAGAGAACTTCTACAGCTGATAAACAACTTCAGCAAAGTGGCTGGTTATAAAATTAACTCAAGCAAATCAGTAGCCTGCTTGTACTCAAAGGACAAGCAGGCTGACAAAGAACTTAGGGAAATAACATGCTTCACAATAGCCACAAACAACATAAAGTACCTTGGCGTAACTCTAACAAAACAAGGGAAAGATCTGTATGACAGGAACTTCAAGTCCTTGAAGAAAGAAATTGAAGAAGACCTCAGAAGATGGGAAAATATTTCTTGCTCCTGGATTGGCAGGATCAATATAGTAAAAATGGCCTTCTTGCCAAAAGCAATCTACACATTCAACGCAATCCCCATCAAAATCCCTACTCAATTCTTCATAGATCTAGAAAGAGCAATTCTCAAATTCATCTGGAGCAACAAAAAACCCAGGATAGCTAAAACTATTCTCAACAATAAAAGGACTTCAGGGGAATCAATATCCCTGACCTCCAGCAGTACTACAGAGCAATTGTGATAAAAACTGCATGGTATTGGTACAGCAACAGGCAGGTAGATCAATGGAATAGGATTGAAGACTCAGAAATGAACCCACAGACTTATGGTCACTTGATCTTTGATAAAGGAGCCACAACCATCCAGTGGAAAAAAAGATAGCCTTTTAACAAATGGTGCTGGTTCAACTGGAGGTCAACCTGCAGAAGAATGCTAATTGACCCACTCTTATGTCCTTGTACTAAGATCAACTCCAAGTGGATCAAGGACCTCCACATAAAACCAGACACACTGAAACTATTAGAAACTTGGGAAGACCCTGGAGGACATGGGCACAGGGGGAAAGTTCCTGAACAGATCACCAATAGCTTATGCTCTAAGATCAAGAATTGACAATTGGGACCTCATAAAATTACAAAGTTTCTGTAAGGCAAAGGACACCATCAGAAGGATAAAACCGCAACCAACAAAGTGGGAAATGATCTTCACCAACCCCACATCCGAGAGAGGGCTAATATCCAATATATACAAAGAACTCAAGAAGTTAGACCCCAAAGAACCAAATAACCCTATCAAAAATGGGGTACAGAGCTAAGCAAAGAATTTTCACCAGAAGAAATTCGGATGGCCGAGAAACACCTTAAGAGATGTCCAACATCATTAGTCATCAGGGAAATGCAAATCAAAACAACCCTGAGATTCCACCTCACACCAGTCAGAATGGCTAAGATTAAAAATTCAAGAGACAACAAGTGCTGGTGAGGATGTGGAGAAAGAGGAACACTCCTCCACTGTTGGTGGGATTGCAAAATGGTAAAACCGCTCTGGAAATCAGTGTGGCGGCTCCTCAGAAAATTGGGCATGTCACTTCCAGAGGACCCTGGCATACCTCTCCTGCGTATATACCCAGAGGATTCCCCTGCATACAATAAAAACACATGCTCCACTATGTTTATAGCAGCCTTGTTTATAATAGCCAGAAATTGGAAGGAGCCCAGATATCCCTCAAAAGAGGAATGGATACAGAAAATGTGGTATATTTATACTATGGAGTACTACTCAGCAATTAAAAATAATGAACTCATGCAATTTGTAGGTAAATGGTTAGATCTGGAAAATATCATCTTATGTGAGCTAACCCAATCACAAAAGAATACACATGAAATGCAATCACTGATAAGTGAATATTAATGAGCCCAGAAGCCCTAAATGCTCAAGGCACAGTTAGCAAGTCAAATGACTCCCAAGAAGAAGAAAGGAGAGGACCCTGGGCCTTTAAAGATTGGATCCAGTTTTGTAAACCCAGAACAGAGAAATCGTGGGGGGGGGATGATTGGGGAATAGCTGGGGGGGGAGAGGAATTATGGGACATATGGTTGGGCAGAACTGGGAAAGGGGAAAGCCTTTGGAATGTAAACATAGAATATAGAAAATAAAAACTAAATAACAAAAGAAAATTCTTGTACATAAGATAACCTAGGTAACTTTGTAGATATATACAGGAAAATATCATTCTATTTTTAATAAACTAAAAACAAAACGAGAAACAAATGTAAAAGTTATTTCCCCTGCTAAACTTAAATATTAAGGTTTAGTGGTGTTATTGTTCTAACTATGCATTCTAAAGGAAGTTTTAAATTTCTATTTACTAAAATTGTATGTTCTCTAATTGCAAATAGTGTTTTTTCCTTGTTACATAGTTGTACAATATTGTCAGTCAATTCATGAATTTATTTTCTCTAACACTATTTGTTTATTCCATGCTCACAGGAAAGAACTATTATGATTATTGTATGACTTAATCAGATCTTAATTGAAAAAAATCAAAGGCAAAATTACATCTAAAATTTTTCTCTACTCAAGTCAAGCATTATTGGCTCTGCTCTTTTTGATGATGTATACTTATATGTAGCTGTCTGTATGTTTATACATGTAACATTTATCCAAAATTTATAAATAATAATTTATATAAAAGGTTTTCAAAGTAAAACTTCAGGTTAGTATATATAAAATCATACAGTATAGAAAAATTAAAAATAAAATAATTTGATTGCTTTTTACCATTTGATTTTGTTTTAGGTGATTAGCTATTTATTTTACAAGTATGTGGTTGAACAGCCTGTTTCCCCATCTTTTTGTACTTGTTTGCATTTATCACAAAACTGTGTGATTTTCTACATTTTATATAACATTATTTGTAAGTTTGTGAAACATGAGTATTATTATTTCTGAAATATTTTGAGATGTGTTCAGAGTATTAAATGATATCTTGTAGGTTTTTTCATAAATACATATTGAAATTTGACAAATTCTGTTTTTTCCTCTATCATAATAATCAAGAGAATTATATCTTTATGTTCATATAATCTAGTAAATTGATGATTTTGCATATACAGATGAAGCCTTCATCCCTTGATAAAGTTCAGTATGGCACAATGATTTTCTTAGTTTGTGTATACATTCCATTTGGGGGCTTTAGGGATTGTTTATCATGTCTATCAAAATGATTTGTTGGTGATATTTTGTTTTGTTTTGTATCTTTTTATCAATATGAGGGTGATTTTATAAGATGATTCTGTTAGTGTTTCCTTCATTTCTATTTTCTAGAATAACATTTGGAATAGCAAAATGAAAAAAATGTCCACTGTTTTTATGATTATTCAATAGAGTGTTCAAAGGCTTACAAAAAAAAAAACGTAAACATAGGACAAAATAAAGATTTCAAAAAAGTAAAAAATAAAATAATGGAAATTACTTTTATTCTCTGATGTCATATTGCTGCACTTAAAAGTCCTGGCAGACTCCACTAGAAAACTCTTAGATTAAATAAATATATACAATGAGGTTACTGGATATAAAATCTATAAAAATCAATATATATAATCAAAAGCTTTTATAAATGGATGTGTTAAGAAAGAGATTAGAAGAAATATAAAAAGTTCTTCAAAAAGTATAAAGTGTCTAGATATGAAGCTAACTAGAAAAATGAAAGTTATATAAAAGTTACATACTAGCAATTTTATGATTTTGCAAATAGAATATTAAACAAAATGCTGTGCCTGGGCTGAGTTGATATATTGAAAATGTGTCTAATAATAAAAGCAATAGCCATTTTAAATGTAACCCTTATAAAATCCCAATTACATTCTTCACTGAAGGAAATAAATACCATTTGGAAACACAAATGACTGAAAAACCCTACCAATCTTTTGCAATTGTATCATGGAATTCAATTCCAAATTATACTACAGAGCTTAGCATGATGCCCCAACATAAACAGACATATAAATTAATGGAACAGTATAGGGCACCAGGAAATAAACTCAAATACTAATAACATCTACGTTTTTACAAAAGTATAAAAAATATACACTGAAAAAGATAAGATTTTAGAAAAATCTTGTTGAAGAATTGTATAAGAATGAATCTCAATTTATATTGTTTACCATGGACACAAACAAAGGAATTCACTTGTGTTTACATAAGTTAATTTAAAACTTGAAATTGGAACTTCTGAAGAAAAAATAAAAACACACATTCAATATTTATATACAGGTTGAGGTGTTTGAAGAAGACTCTAATAATATAGGATATAATAGACCCAAATATTAACATATGAGATTTCATAAAATTAAAATGTTACAACATAGTAAAGGAAACTACTAGTAGTTTGATAGGTTACATAATAGGATTCAAATAATCAGTGATTACCCTTCAATCACGGAGTTAATAAACAGAATGTGTAAGGAATTTCAAAATAAAATACCATATAATTTCTGATATAACAACCTCATACCCGAAATGGGCTTCATGGTTTCCATACAATTTTTCTCCCTTAGTCTATAGTTGATCAGTTTGAAGAAAAACAGGATGACTTATTGAAATACTAGCATGTAACCTGTCCTGTGCTGATCTGGCCATGAACTTGATGAGCCACTCTATGCTGCTGATGGGAGATAAAGGCTTTAGAAGACCTTAAATTTTAAGCTGCTAGGTTTCTATGTTAGGTCAAGAAGGTGAGTACCCTTATTACCTAATAATGGCCTATCTCCCTATCTGTTTGCCTACCAGCAAGTCTGTCTAACTCTTGGTCTCTCAGCCTTCTTCCTCCATTCCTCCTGTTGCTAACCCTCCATAACCCTCTATGAAGTCATCTTATTTGCTTCGATAGATCTGACAAAGGTTCAAAGATGAAGGAGCAGCAGTCAAGGTGCCTCAAGAGGGTCTATCTAAAAGACTATGATAAAACCAAATTTAGTAGTTCTAAAACTGAAGGTTGCTACCCTTTCATAGGGATTTAATAAGATCATTGGAAAACACAAATATTTATGTTATAATTCATAACAGTAGCGCCATTACACTTATGAATTATCAATAAAAATGATTTTATTTTAGGGGGATCATCACATGAGAAACTCTACTAAAGTTTTGCAGCATTAGTAAAGTTGAGAACTACTGGGGATGGGCAATGATCCAGAACATGAGACAGGCATTTGGTGATCTTACACATCTGGGAGCTTGTCATATAAGGAAAGTAGTATCTCTAAATTAAACAAAGTGAGGTTCTTAATGCTATAATTTTAATGAAAATCCAGTTAGAAAAAAATTTCTAGGGTACCTTTGCTCTTTTAAGAGGAAGAGAACAGGCAAAACCAAAAATAAAAACAAAAAAAACATGTAATGAATCCTCAGCAGGCTTTCTCATAATCTTCTAAAGATTAATGTTCTATTTCATTAAACCCTCTTTGGGCATGTATATAAAAATTAGTAATCCTCATTTGACAATTTTATTATTATTATTATTATTATTATTATTATTATTATTATTTTGTTTTTACATAGGTTTTCATTTTCCAGGTATAACACTGAACAGAATTCTCATCACATTTTTTGTAGTTCATTTTATTTTTATCAATCTTAATTGTACATCTTGATAGAGTTTAGAGTGATATTCAGTATGTACAGAGAATAAAGTAATAGGTTGATGGCCACAAATTGTCTCACTACATTTCATCAAGTTTCATAAGAGATGTCATTTCTTCTTCTTCTTCTTCTTCTTCTTCTTCTTCTTCTTATTATTATTATTATTATTATTATTATAACTGGTAACTACATATTTTGAAATATTTATTTATTTTATAAATTCATTTCATTTTATAATCATTTAAATATAGTACTAATATATATTTTTGATGACAGAAATTGTCCCACAATTTTTGTACTATACTTAACATAATTTCTTCTTGTACTATAACAACAACTTAAGTAGGAGTTTTTTTTCTGAGTATCAGAAATATACCACATTGCATATTTCATGAAACAAATATATGTATACCAAATGGTGTTTTAAGGATGTGTTCTGCCTTTAAGAGAATAAGTAATACATTGTTATGAAAAAGCTGTATTTAAGACCAAGAACTGACTATAAAGTCAAGTGTCCAGAGAGCAAGGCTCTGATCAGTAAAGAGAATTCTAACTGTGCTTCAGCAACTCGAGTTTTGTTTTCTTTGTAAACAGAACACAGATTTTCAAAGAGAATAAGGAAGTGAAAAGGAGTCCAGAGGCTTGAGACACTGGAAGCACCTTGTATGAAACAAAGTTATGCCCTGTAAAAACAGCTTTGACCACCTTCTACTTGGCTCTGGTTTGATTTCTTCTGTGATATGGTTTGTTCAGAGAAATTCAGCCCAAAGGCATGCTGAGATATGGAAGGCTTTGCTCTACCCCAAGGGGACTTCACTTTCTGAGTCACGTTGCTTTCCCCTTGCACTGAGTACAGAGTTGATGGGATAAGGTTCATAGCAGAATGTAAAAGTGTACTGGACAAGTCTGTCAACATCCTTAACTATCAAGTGTTTTCATTTACTCAGGGTATTGGACACTATAATTCATGTAGCTTCTGCATTGATTTACACTTTGTCATTTAGAATATATGTGAAGAAATTTTTCCAAGGAATTATATGGTCACATTACATAATAATAATAATAATAATAATAATAATAACAACAACAACAACAACAACAAAGGAAAAGAACAACATGAGATAAACAGACAGTTCCCTGCCTCAGCCTGTCTTCCTAGATAAAGCAATATCTCAAAGAACAATACGTTAAAATGCTCCATTATCCATTATTTTCTATTAGCTCAATTGTACTTTTAATTTGCTAATTTGGCTGAAGTCTTGAAGACTGCATTTCTTTTTAATTTTTTGTTATCTCTTTGTGTGTGTATGTGTGTTTGTTATACTTTAGTGTAGTGTAGTCTATGTGTTTTCTTGTGTAAACATTTGAGGACATGTTTATGAAGGAAAAAAAATTTACTTTAGATATCATCTTAAGTTCTACTTCAGTTTTTTGTTTGAGTGTTTGTTTGTGCTCTTTTTTCAAAATATATTCTCCAAATGAATCCAGAGTTAGCTTCCTTAGTGATAGTGATTTAGGCACATGCTACCATACTAAGATTTTATGTTGGTGCTGAGCATCTGAATTTGTGCTGTCATCCTTGTGTCGCAGACACTAAGAACTGAGCTACCACACAAATTCAAAGGCTATTATAATAAGAAATACTTACTAAAGACCACATTTATTTTATATTTATGATGCAGAATCTCCTTCCAACTCTTTCTCTGAACTCATATCACATAGAGGTTAAGAACAAGGAATATCAAAGCTAATGCACACTGAGCTGCATTCTGAAATGGACAAATTGTTTAATTAGTATTAGAATTTGGAATAAGTATGCCCATTGAAACTATAAAAGTAATGGATATCTCACCTGAGTTCATTTTTAACCCCCATACACCAGGAACACAGAATTCAGTCTGGTTCCTGACAGGCATCTTGGGCCACTCCATGGTAAATGGAGTGTCAGACAACTTAGGAAAAGGACATTGATTTTGGCCAACTGCCTGAATCATAGCTGAACTTTTAATTTTATTTCAAGAATGTTTGTGTTAATTCTTCAAGAAAGTCATAAGATAAATTATGATCAAATTCACAAACTCCATTCAACTACTATAGGATTAATTTCCAGTTTACTCTCACTTCATGTACTTTCTTCTCTTCTTCCTCTTCTTCTTCTTCTTCTTCTTCTTCTTCTTCTTCTTCTTCCTCTTCCTCTTCCTCTTCCTCCTCCTCATCTTCCTCCTCTTCTTCCTCTTCCTCTTCTTCATCATCCTCCTTCTCCTCCTTCTTTTTTACTAGCCATTAGCTCTATTCTGAGCTTTATAAAATTCTGAGTGTGATACCATCTATGGTCAGTCCATCAGGAATCACAGTGATGATGAAACTGCTTCTCTTTCCCCAAGAAGTAATCTGGTATTTATAGCTTATCTGTATGTGTTAAAATCTCATGGACACATCTCTCCTCCATGCTACATTATTGCCTAGCATGATCTTAGGCAAGTATTATGCAGATAACCACAACTTCTGTGAGTTCCTATGCAGAATGGTCAGGTCATGTCCATAAGATACCTCTTTGTTCCAATACATCACAATTTCTGCCTCTTAATATATTTCTGCCACCTCTATTGCTATTGTCCCTGACCCATGGTGAAGAACCATTTTATTAATGTCCTGTTACTGGCTGAGCTATTTACTGGCACTTGTTCTTTATGCATTGACCAGTTATGAGCTTCTTTGATAACAGCTATCTATAGTATAAGAAAATTGCTTTTATTGGGTTTAAAACCTTAACTAATGTTATCTAGAAAGATATAAATTTAGTGGGAATATTGATAATATTCCCTAGTAGCAGAAAGATGGTCAAATATAAATCATGAGTACCTATGAGCTCTCAGCCATAGATACTTGCCCAAATTTACATTACATGGCATTACTTTTTCTTGTGGAGTATGCCTGAAATCCAATCTGAAAACAATTAGTTATTCCCATAACATTCTTACCAATATTGCACACATGGTCATGACCTGTTGTATCATTAACTTTTCTAGTCCTGTGATAAATTGCAATGATCAAAACAACGTATAGAAGAAAGAGTTTATTTTAGATTACAGTGGCTAAGATTTAGAGTCATAATGGCAAGATGATATGGGAGAAGACATGGCAGCCAGGACAGGAAGTTGAGTACTCATATACTTTAATTATCTCAAGCACAAAGTAGAAAAAAGCAAACTAGAAATCTTTTGAAACTTTAACCTCTACAAGGTACCCACAGCTACATTTTTCTTCTAGCATGTCTGTGCCATGTAAATGTTTCACAAATTTTCATATACAGTTCCACAAACTGGTGAAATGCTCAAATGCCTGAGCCCATGGGTAGCATTTCTCATTTAAATTACCATACATACATGTCATTGATTAATTTCCAGCACACAGATTCACAGTGGGAAAAGACCCTTTATTTTATTTATTTATTTTTATTTTCTATATTCTTTGTTTACATTCCAAAGGCTTTCCCTTTTCCCAGTTCCCCCCTCACCATATTTCCCATATGTCCTCTCCCCTCCCGGGGGGGGTATGCAACAATTTTACATTTTGCTATATGTCCTTTAGAAGTAAACTGTTTTGTTTTTGTTATTGCTCTATATTTTTGTGAAAAGCAAAAACATCTCTTACCTACATGTGAGCAAACAAATCAAGCTGAAATGGAATCCTGGCCTGGCAAGAAATGCCCATTGGTGCAATAGGGACACAGGCATTGTAAACATAAGTAGACAGGATATGATAGAAGGTAAGGTCTATTACACAAGTTAAAACCCATATCTGACCCTGATATTGAAGCCAATAAAGTATAGCTAGATGGAATGAAGGTTATAGGAAAGTACCTACTTGTCTTACTATTAAAAATTTGGCACAGTATAAAACTGACACCTGCTTCTGGTCTGGGCCTGTGCCCTGAGCAGACCTTGGGTGAAAACTGAAGCCAGTCCCACAACACCCAGAAGAAGCTCTATTCGTAGGCACTCTAACATGGAAGGATCATAGGCTCCAAGGTGAGGAGAACACAATGTCTGTCCCAACACCAGAAGTAAGTGAGACCAGCTGGACCCACGCACATAGAAACTCTGCCTGACTAGTGGCAGACTGGTGCCTTAACATGTCAGGATTCCAGGAACCCAGGTGATTGGTTACACCAGGATCTCAGGGCCCCAGAGGCAGCTTGATGCCCAGGAGCTCTGACACACCCAGGATCTCAAGATCATAGATCCCAGAATCACAGAAGGACATAGACAGCTGAACTCTGAGGAGTTCTGGCATGACTAGGATCACAGGAAGTATATTCTCCAATCAGATATATGGAGGGCAGTTAGTACTAGAAATACCCAGAAGGCAGGAAGCAAGCATCAGAACATAAGCAACAGAAACCAAGATTACTTGGCAGTATCAGAACACAATTCTCCCACCACTGTAAGTTCTGGATTCACTATCATAACAGATAAGTGAAATTAAGTTCTAAAATCACTTCTCATAATAATGATAGAGGACTTTAAGAAGGACATAAAGAACTCCCTTAAAGAAATACAGGAGAACACAGGTAAACAGGTAAAATCCCTTAGAGAGGGAACACAAAAATACCTTAAAGAATTAGAGGAAAACATCATCAAATGGGCAAAGGAAATGAACAAAGTCATCCAGGATCTAAAAATGGAAATAGAAACAATAAAGAAATCAAAAAAGGAGACAACCTTGGAGTTAAAAAAAATCTAAAAAAGAGATCAGAAGTCATAAATATGAACATCAGCAATAAAATACAAGAACTAATAGAAAAGAAACTGGGGAACACCCTGGTGGACATGGGCACAGGGGTAACATTTCTGAACAGAACACCAATAGCTTATGCACTAAGATCAAGAAATGACAAATGGGACCTCATAAAATTACAAAGTTTCTGTAAGGAAAAGGACACTGTCAGAAGGACAAAACAGCAACCAACAAATTGGGAAAAGGTCTTCACCAACCCTAACAGCAAGCTAATATCCAATATATACAAAGAACTCAAGAAGTTAGACCCCAAAGAACCAAATAACCCTATTAAAAATGGGCTACAGAGCTAAACAAAGAATTTTCACAAGAAGAAATTCGGATGGCTGAGAAGCGCCTTAAGAGATGTTAGAACTCAAGAAGTTAGACCCCAACGAACCAAATAACCCTATCAAAAATGGGGTACAGAGCTAAACAAAGAATTTTCACCAGAAGAAATTTGGATGGCTGAGAAGCACCTTAAGTGATGTTCAGCATCATTAGTCATAAGGGAAATGCAAATCAAAACAACCCTGAGATTCCACCTCACACCAGTCAGAATGGCGATTAAAAACTGAAGGGACAACAGGTGCTGGCGAGGATGTGGAGAAAAAGGAACGCTCTTACACTGTTGGTGGGATTGCAAGATGGTACAACCACTCTGGAAATCAATCTGGCGGTTCCTCAGAAAATTGGGCATGTCACTTCCAGAGAACCCTGTCATACCACTCCTGGGCATATACCCAGAGGATTCCCCTGCATACAATAAAGACACATGCTCTACTATGTTCATAGCAGCCTTATTTATAATAGCCAGAAGTTGGAAGGAGCCCTGATGTCCCTCAAAGGAGGAATGGATAGAGAAAATGTGGTATATTTATACAATGGAATACTACTCAGCAATTAAAAATAATGAATTCATGCAATTTGTAGGCACATGGTTGGATCTGGAAAATATCATCCTAAGTGAGTTAACCCAATCACAAAAGAATGCACATGAAATGTAATCACTGATAAGTGGATATTAATGAGCCCAAAAGCTCTGAATACTCAAGGCACAATTACCAAATCAAAAGATTCCCAAGAAGAAGGAAGGAAAGGACCCTGGTCCTGAAAACACTGGATCCAGATTTGTAGGAGGGTACCATAACAGAGAAATGGGGGGAGTGATTGGGGAACGGGTGGAGGGAAGAGGACTTATGGGACATATGGTGAGGGGGGAACTGGGAAAGGGGAAAGCCTTTCAAATGTAAACAAAGAATATAGAAAATAAATCAAAAAAGAATATAAAAATATAAAATAAAATGTGTTATGAAAAAAAAAGAGATGTTCAACATCATTAGTCATCAGGGAAATGCAAATCAAAACAACCCTGGGATTCCACCTCACACCAGTCAGAATGGCTAAGATTAAAAACTCAAGAGACAACAGGTGCTGGCGAGGATGTGGAGAAAGAGGAACACTTCTGCTGAAGCTCTTAATCCCAGTTAAACGTCTTATTAAGTACTAGAATATTGTTATATTTCATAAGGATATACTCTTTTATAGAAAATGTGGTATATTTATACAATGGAATACTATTCAGCAATTAAAAATAATGAATCCAAGCAAATTGTAGGCAAATGGTTGGATATGGGAAATATCACCCTAAGTGAGTTAACCCAATCACAAAACAATACACATGAAATGCAATCACTGTTAAGTGGATATTAATGAGCCCAGAAGCTCTGAATACACAAGGCATAATTAGCAAGTGAAAAGATTCCCAAGAAGAAGGAAGGAGAGTACCCTGGTCCTGAAAAGACTGGATCCAGTCTTAAACAAAATTATTGAAGAAAATTTCCCTAACCTAAAGAAAGTGATGCCCATGAGTATACAAGAAGCCTACAGAACTCCAAATAGACTAGACCAGAACAAAAATTCCTCCTGTCACACCATAATCAAAATACCAAATACACTACACAAAGAAAGAATATGAAGACAAGCCTATCAGAATTACACCAGACTTCTCACCAGAGACTATGAAAGTAGAAGAACCTGGAAAAATGTCACACAAAACTTAAGAGACCACAAATGCCACCCCAGGCTACTATACCAACCAAAACTTTCAATTACCATAGATGAAAAAAACAAGATAATTCATGACAAAAATAAATTTACACAATATCTTTCCACAAATCCAGCACTAGAAAGGATCATAAATGGAAAACACTAACACAAGGAGGAAAAGTACATCTAAGAAAAAGCAATAAAGTATTCCTTCAACACACCCAAAATAATATAACCACACAAATATAATTCTACCTCTAAGAAATCAACAGGAAGTAACAAGCTAGAATAGCCATTTTAATAACAAATAAAATGAACTTTCAAACTTATCAAAAAAGATAAGGAAGGACACATAATACTGGTCAAAAGAAATACCTACCAAGATGAACTCTCAATTTTTAACATCAAATCTCCAAATAAAACAGCACCCACATTCATAAAAGAAGCTTTACTAAAGCTGAAAGCATACATTGAACCACACACAATATTATTATATTTGGAGACTTCAACACCTCACTCTCAGCAATGGACAGATCATGGGAACACAAACTAAATAGAGACATAGTAAAATTAACAGAAGTATGGACCAAATGGATTTAACAGATATCTATAGAACATTTCATCCTAAAACAAAAGACTATACCTTCTTTTCAGCACCTCATGGTACCTTCTCCAAAATTGGCCACATAATTGCTCAAAAAACAGGCCTCAACAGATATAAGACTTAAATTATCCCATGTATCCTTTTAAATCACCACAGATTAAGGCTGGTCTTTAGTACCAACAAAAACAATGGAAAGCTCACATACAAATGAAAGCTGAACAATGCTCTACTCAATGAAGACATGGACAAGGAAGAAATAAATAAAGCAATTAAAGACTTTTAGAATTTAGTGAAAATGAAAACACATCATACCAAAAGTTATGGGTCACCATGGAAGCAGTGCTAAGAAGAAAACTAATAGCTCTAAGTGCCTCCAAAAATAAAGTGTAGACAGCATACACTAGCAGCTTGACAGCACACCTATAAGAAGTTAGACTCCAGAGAAACAAATAATCCTATTAAAATAATTCTATTTAAATGGGGTATAGAGACAAAGATTTCTTGAATGAGGAATAACTGATGGCTGAGAAACACCTAAAGAAATGTTGAACATCCTTAATCATCAGGGAAATGCAAAACAAAACAACCCTGAGATTCCACCTCACACCACTCAGAATGGCTAAGGTTAAAAACTCAAGTGACAACAGGTGCTGGCGAGGATGTGGAGAAAGAGGAACACTCCTCCACTGTTGGTGGGATTGCAAAATGGTAAAAACCGCTCTGGAAATCAGTGTGGCGGTTCCTCAGAAAATTGGGCATGCCACTCCCAGAGGACCCTGGCATAACACTCCTGGGCATATACCCAGAGGATTCCCCTGCATACAATAAAGACACATAATGGCTAAGATCAAAAACTTAGTGGACAGCAGATGCTGGAGAGGATGTGGAGAAAGAAGAATACTCTTCTGGGACTGTAAGCCTGTGAAACCACTCTGGAAATCAGTTTGGTGGTTTCTCAGAAAATTGGAAATAGTACTACCTGAGGACCCAACTATACCACTCCTGGGGATATACCCAGAAGATGCTCCAACATGTACTAAGGACACATGCTCCACTATGTTCATATCAGCCTTATTTATAATAGCCAGAAGCTGGAAAGAACCTAGATGTACATCAGCAGAGGAATGGATACCTAAAACATGGGACATTTACATAATGAAGTACTACTCAACTATTGAAAACAATGAATTCACAAAATTCTCAGACAAATGGATAGAAGTAGAAAATATCATCCTGAGGGAGGTAACTCATCACAAAACAACACACATGGTATGCACTTGCCGTTAAGTGGATATTAGCCCACAAGCTCAGTATATCCAAGATACAATTCACAGACCACATGAAGCTCAGGAAGAAGCAAGACCAAAGTGTGGATACTTTGGCCCTTCTTAGAAGGGAAATCAAAATACCCGTGGCTCACAGCCAACCAATGGACTGAGCATAGGGTCACCAATGGAGGTGCTAGAGAAAGGACCCAAGGAACTGATGAGGTTTGTAACCCAATAGGCAGAACAAGAATGTGTACCAACCAGTACCCCCAGAGCTCCCATGATCATAACCACCAACCAAAGTGTACACATGGAGGTACCCATGGCTCTAGCTACATGTGTAGCAGAGGATGGCCTTTTCATCCACAAATTAGTGGAGAGCTCATTGGTCCTATGAAGGCTTGATGCCCAGTGTAGGGGAATGCCAGATTAGGAAAGTGAGAGGGGTTGTTGGTAAGCAGGGGGTATTGGTGGGATGGGGGTTTTTAGAAGGGTAACAAGGAATGTAGATAACATTTAAAATGTAAATAAAGCAAATATCTAATAAAAAAGAAAAGAATAAAATACACACTAGAGGAGATGATCACAGGAAATAATCAAACTCAAGGCTGAAATCAACCAAATGAAAACAGAAAGAACTATATACAATGAATCAACAAAACCAGGAGCCGGTTCTTTGAGAAAATCAACAAGATAGGTAAAGCTTTACCCAGACTAATGAGAGGGCCCAGAGACAGTATCCAAATTAATAAAATCAGAAACGAAAAGGGAGATATAACGATAGAAACCGTTGAAATTCAAAAATCATCAGATATTACTACAATAGATTATACTCAACAAAATTGGAAACTCTATGAAATAGACAATTTTCTAGATCTATACAGAATGCTAAAGTTAAAACAGGATCAAATAAACAATATAAACAGTCCTATATACCCTAAAGAAATAGAAGCAGTCATTTATAGTCTCCCAATGAAAAATAGCCCAGGACCAGATGGGTTTAATGGTTACTTCTATCAGTCGTTCAAAGACTACCTAATACCAGTACTCTACAAACTATTCCACAATGTGGAAACAAGGAACACCACCTAATTTGTTCTGTGAGGCCACAATGATGCTTACATCTAAACTACACAAAGACCAAACAAAGAAAAAGAGCTTCAGATCAATTTTTCTTATGAACTTTGATGCAAAAATACTCAATAAAATTCTTGCCAACAGAATCCAAGAACACAAAAACCTGTCATTGAACATGATCTAGTAGGCTTCATCCCAGGTATGCTGAGATAGTTCAATATAAGGAAATCTGTCAATGTAATCCACTACATAAACAAACTCAAAGATGAAAACCATGTAGTCATTTCATTAGATGCTGAAAAAGCATTTTACAAAATTCAGCATCCCTTCAGCTTAAATGTCTTGGAAAGGTCAGGAATTCAAGGCCCATACCTAACCATATCACAAGAGATATATAGAAAACCAGTAGCCAGCATCAAACTAAATTGAGAGAAAATTGAAGCAATCCCACTAAAATTACAGACTAGACAAGGCTGCACACTTTATCCCTGTCTATTCAATATAGTACTTGAAGTTCTAGCTAGAACAAATAGAGAACAAAAGGAGGTTAAAGAGATACAAATTGCAAAGGAGGAAGTCAAAATATCACGATCTGTAGATGATATGATCATATATTAAGTGTCCCCCAAAATTCTACCAAAGAACTCCTTAACCTGAAAAACAGCATCAGCAAAGTGACTGCATATAAAATTAACTCAAACAAATCAGTAGCCTTCCTATACTCAAAGGGTAAACAGGCTGAGAAAGAAATTAGGGAAATGACACTCTTCAGAATAGTCAACAATAACATAAAATACATTGGTTGACTATCCAAGCAAATAAAAGGTCTGTATGACAAGAACTTCAAGACTGTGATGAAAGAAATTGAAGATCTCAGAAGATGGAAAGATCTCCCATGCTCGTGGATTTGCATGATTAATATAGTAAAATGGCCATCCTGCTGAAAACAATCTACATATTCAATTCAATCCCCATCAAAATTCCAAATCTATTCTTCATAGAATTAGAAAGAGCAATTTGCAAATCCATCTGGAATGACAAAAACTCAAGACAGCAAAAAATTATTCTTAACAATAAAAGAACTTCTGGGGGAATCACCTTCCCAGACATCAAGTTATATGACAGAGCAATAGTGATAAAAAATGTATGGTATTGGTAGAGATAGGGAAGAAGATCAATGGAATAGAATTGAAGACCCAGAAATGAGCCCAAACACCTATGTCACTTGATATTTGACAAAGGAGCAAAAACTATCCAGTGGAAAAAATACAGCATTTTTAACAAATGCTGTTTCAACTGGTCTTCAGCATGTAGAAAAATGCAAATCAACCCTTTATCTCCTTTTACATCATTCAAGTTCAACTGGATCAAGTACCTCCCGATAAAACCAGATATACTGGAGGTGTTAGAGAAAAGACTGAAAGACCTGAAAGGGTTTGCAACTCCATAGGAAAAACAATATCAACAACCAGACTACCCAAAACTCCCAGGGACTAAGCTACCAGCCAAGGAGTACCCATGGCTCAGACTGCATTTGTAGCAGAGAATGGCCTTGTTAGGTATCAATGGGATTGAGGTTTTTGGTCCTATGAAAGCTAGATAGATGCCCCAGTGTAGGGGAATTGAGGGCAGGGACAAGGGAGTTGGTGGGTAGGTGGAGGAACCCCTTCATAGAATCTGGGGGAGGGGATGGGATAGGCGGTTTCTGGAAGGGGGCAGAAACCAAGAAAGGGGATAATATTTGAAATGTAAATAAAGAATATATCCAGTTAAAAAATAAATATATTAATATGAAGTAAAAAAAAATCAAACAAAAAACCTGACTCCTAATGACTTATTGTTTTATCCATAGAATAACACATGTCTCAGTCCTCATCAAAAGAAACTTCCTTTTACAGTGGATGACAATTAACATGTAGACTCATAACTAGTAAACCTGCAGAGAATAAGAAGGAATTCTCATTTCTAAGAGGGATGACTGCATGATACCCTTCCCCAAAGGGTCAGGGATCATTATGAAATAGAGAGTAGAAAGATTGTAAGAGCTTTAGGCAGTGTATCACTCAAACAATAACAACAAAAAAAACCAACTTTTCTGTACACAAGCCAGGTGCACATATAATTCGTGCAGTTGTAGCAGAATGTACAAGAACTATCCAAGGTCAAGACAGGCAGGGTCTTTTTCCAACATGGAGTGAATGGGAGACACCAAGTCCCACAATGATCTAGATCGTAATTGGAAAATGAATGCTGCTAGGAAAGGGGAAACAATTCTATTTATTAATGTAGCATCTGCACATCCAGCGTGCTCCAGTGGATGCCCATATATTCAAGTCTATGTGGGCAACATCAGCCATGTTTGTTTATTGGCTTGGTTTTTGACAGTCATTTGAGTGCATAAGGACAAGGATAAGTATACCAATATGTACAAGGTTGTGTGGCTCCTAGAGGAATCAAGAGAGGGAGATGAAAAAGATAAAAATATATCGTATGAAAGTCTCAAAGAACTAACTTGGGAAAGAAAAGAGACCCAAATAACACTATCTTTAATTTTAGAAATGCTGAGGGAAAAGCAAAATCTACAGGTATCAGTTGATGATTTAAAGTGTTCAAAACTGGATCCCACAGTTAAAAGAATCTTCATGCTGTGTTGTTGAACAAAGGAATGTCAATTTCAGCACAGATTAAATTAAATGTTGTGTTTTGCCAACGTGGGCTTTATGCTTTTGCTAAGTGATGTTTTTATTGTCATCATCATCATTATCACCACCACCACCACCACCACCATCATCATCATCATCATCATCATCATCATCATCATCATCATCATCATCTGGCAATGCTGGTGGCTGTTTTTTGGTTTATGTTGGATTTTTTTGAAATATGTTCATCAACATGCCTTTCAAAATCTTGAGATATAAATGTGTCAAACCATAAAATTATGGTTACTAAGTGAATGAGTGTAAGTATGTGGAATCCTCTCTACCTTCTTTCCCCCTGATATGTTCCTAAATTCTATGCAAATTAATTGTGATTATTGAAACTGGTTATATAAAATCAGGTAACTTGAGGAATTTAGTTTTGTTTTAGCAATTTTCTGTCAATGATGGTCATTAGCAGTAGAAAGAAAAAAGAAATAGAAGGTCAATTACCCTAAAATCAGTTTCCTGAAAAATCAATTTTCTAGATGTGAAATTGCCCAAAAACAATTTGCTGAAACACTGATAGAAGAAAACAAGACTGATGTTTAAATTGTACATTGTCTCAGTCAGCTTCTCTATAAGGGCCAGACAAAGCAAAGACAACTGGACAAATAGTTGTTAAGTATATACCTAAGCTTGGGTCCAAGAAGAACTGGGACAATGAAAAGAAGGGTGCTGCAGGAGTTCAAGAAAACAGTTCAAATACTAAACTCAGGGAGAAGAAAGACCAGCATACTAGCAGAGCTCTGAAAGTAACACAGAGAGGACTCGAAATGGCACCATATATGATGGTCATGATGAAAAGCAGATGCTTTCCAAGTGCCAACAACAGGTTCTGCCAGCACTCTGCACACCAGCTGAGCATGGGGCAGTTTCTGATTCAGCATCAGATTCACCACCAGCCCTGTTGCCTGAAGGCACACCTTCAACACCTTCATGAAAGAGCACAAACACTACAGCCTTATATTAATGCCAAGAGCAGCATTAAGCATGCCATGGGTCCAGGGACTGACACTCCCCACTGAGAAGGTGGCCACTACGCACAAGAATGTAGTAGTCCAGTGTAAGGTTGATCAACTCATGAATCATGGACCTTAGGTGGCCACAAATGGAGGCTCCCCTGCTGGCCAGCATGATGCTCCGGAACCTCAACAACTAGTATTAATAATTTCAGGCAAACATACTGAAACACACATATACATCTTACAAAACAAAACTTTTTGGCTAACAATGCTTACTACAAGAAGAGTACACTAACAGAAAGTCCCGTATCAGACATGAGAACCCTCTCTTTTAGGGTTGATAGAATAATCCAAGTGGTTGCAAAACAATATAGATAACCCATTTAGTCCTTGGCTGTCTCTCAGGTATTAAAGTTAGGCCCCTGTTGCTAAAGAAACCAACCATGTAAAACCTGTCTCAAAAGATGTCATCTGGATATGATCTGAAAGCCTCTTTCTGTAGTCTAACTTCTATGGTTCCAGAAAATACAAATCAACTGTCAAGAGAAAGAAGCTGTTTAATAATCCTATCCTGCTGCAAAACATAAGAACCAGGGCAATTAGCACCATGGAACATATACACAAAGCTGCAACTGCAAGCTGTCCAGTTTGGCTTAGTGTTCACTTAGTAGGAAGAAAATCATGCCTGTTACAGGAAATCTAGTCAGGCTTTCTGGGGCTAGTGGCATCCTGTAACTTAGAAAAGAATCTACTTACTACCACAGTGTTGGATTAGCACATTCTAAATCCTATACTTATATCATTGGTATAAATAAGTGTCCCTTTATAGTAACAAGACATTCAAAAAGAGACCAATAAATCATGGAGAGCTCAGCTCCAAAGAATATATCTATATCATTTCCTGCATTGCAGCTCAGGTGAGATCTCAAGAATGGGGAGTCGAAAGATTGTAAGATCCAGAATACAAATTTCTTCCTAGAATTCGCTGTATAAAACAATATCAATGGACATGCTAACACAGAAGGGGAATATTTTTACCACCACTAAACTAAGAAACACAGACAATGAATTCTAGGAGAAGAATTGTCTTCCTTCAATATGGTTTTCAGATGCAGAGTGATCAGTCTTGAAACCACATACACACCACCAACAAAAATTTAGTGTATATATATGTGTGTTCATATACATGATTGAAACTAGTGAAGATTGAAGTAATTCTATTTCATCTCAAAACATTAAAACCTGCTGCATTTGTAATTGACTTTTCACAAAATTATAAGTCCCAAGCACGTGCAAAACACTTTTTAATTGAAAATTCGTATTTCTTCTAAATTGATACAATTTCATGAAATGTTTATGTATTGCATATATTTTGAAGTATGAAAGCTTTTTAAAATGACTAATTTACCTATTTAAAATGTTCATTAGATCAACAGTCTTTTGTGTAGTTAAAACCCTTTATCATTCTTTTAGTGTTTTCAGGAAATTCTCATGAAAATCAAACAAAGTAGTTATTCTGATGTTCATAAATGCAAATATTATTAACAAAATGCTACCAAACCAAGATCAGATGTTATAATTCCAGGATCTTCTGCCACAGTAGGTGGGCTCCACACAGAGAATAAAGGATGAGCAAGTATTTATGGAATTGTGACAAGCAATGTGATGTGGAGGTTAACAGGATACAGGCAAAATTCTGGTCATCCTCTCAATTGGTGTTTGATTATATTAATAGAGAATGTTTCCTAGTAGTTGATGGCTAGAGTCAACATTTGGGATTCTTGTGTTTGAACTGGCTACCTCTTTATATTTTGGAAGACTAAAATAAGAATCTGTGTGTTTTCTTTATAACTTAAGAATAAATTAAACAAAGAAAAATATAACATTTTGTCCATACATGTTTTCCCAACCTATAATTAGGGTTATTTATATACTACTGTTTTCTTTTTTAATCCAGATTTAATTTTTGAAAGACCAAGATATATACTTTGCTTTTATCTTATGATTCTGAGTATTATGAGAACAATCTGAAAAATAGTAGTTACACTAACAATTACTATATTCCTTAGCTTTACTATCCATTGTTTGAGAATTTTCTTCTTATCTGATTAGCCACACTTTGATCTCAGAATAGATTAAATTACATTTCTTTTTTCTTTTGTTTTTTTATTGGATATTTTCTTTATTTATATTTCAAATATTTTCCCCTTTCCATGTCTCGCCTTCCAAAACCCCCTATCCCATTCCTCTTCTCCCTTCCTTTATGGGAGTGCTGCCCCCCACCTACCCATTCCCTTCTTTCCTCCCTGGCATTCCCTTATACTGGAGCATTGAACACAATCAGGCCCAGGGGTGTCTCTTCCCACCAATGTCCAACAAGTCCATCCTTTGCCACATATGCAGCCAAAGCCATGGGTTCCTCCATGTGTATTCTTTGGTTGGTGGTCCAGCCACAGGAGCTCCAGATGGTCTGGCCAATTGACACTGTTGCTACCTCCATGAGGCTAAAAAACCCACACAGATCCTTCAATCCCTTCTTCAACTCCTCCATCCATTGGGGACCCCACTCTCAGTCCAATGGTTGGCTGCAAGCATCTGCCTCTGTATTTGTCAGGCTCTGGCAAAACCTCTCAGGAGACAATTAACAGATTGGGAAAATATCTTTACCAATCTTATATACAATAGTGGGCTAATGTCCAATGTATACTAGGAATCCATGAAGTTAGACTTGAGAGAACCAAATAATCCTATTTAAAAATGGAGAACAGAGTTACATTTTTATGAATTACTGGCCTAAGTCTAATAAATGATAGTTATATATCACTTTTAAATATGCATAAAAATATTTTAAATTGCTATGGAAATATGACATCCATCCTGTCATTTCAAATAACAGAAATGTACTTCCCATTTACTCAAATTCAATTTGGGTTTAAAGGAAATCTATCTTCAGGATCCTTCAGGATCTATGTGCTCTGTAGTATTAAATATCTAATAAATCCCAGTGTTGGGTTTGCTTCTTGCCTCAATGGTTTATGTTCCAGAATGAAAGACACACTGATAACTATGATATTTTGAATGCCTTTAACAGCACAATAGTTGGGCCATTGCCTTATCCTTGAATTGATTAATCTCCCTCTTGCCAATAATCCTGAGCTGTTCCTTACTAAACTCTATTCTAATTTGGCTGTTCTGGACCCAGAGAGTTACATGAAAAGGCTGAATTCTGGGCTGAGCTCTCCTGCCTCATTCACATGATGGCCATGTCCATTCTGCATTCTTCTAAGGCATAGTGTCATTCCCCTCCTCCACACTCTCAAAGCATGGTAGCTCTCCTTCTTCTTCCATCTCTCTGTCCCAAACCTGGAGAATTTCAACCCCCAATACCCACCTCTGCCTCTCTGTCCTTCCCAGCTATTGGATGTTGGCATTTTTATTTACTAATCACAACCAACTGGAGGCAGGTTTCCTGAAGCTACTTGCAGACAATCTGGTAAGCAGTTTGGGGGACTCAAATTAACATAAGAACTCAAGCAGCATTAGTCCAAACCCACTACAGTTCTTTCCATCTGCTGAAGATATATCTGCCTGAGGACTCCACAGTCACCTTAACAAGCACAGAGACAACAGGAGTCATTTACTTCAGACAATCGATCTCTTTTTTAAAAATAAACTCGGAGTGCATATTTCCGTACAAGTTTATGTGCATCAAATGTGAGCGAGCTCCTTTGGCGGCCAAAGAGTCAGATGTGCAGATCTGAAGCCATGCTCTGGTGTAAGCCACAGCATTTGGATCTTGGGAACGAAACTTTTTTATCTCTGAAAGAGCACTACATACTCTTTCTTTCTGATCCATTTCTCCTGCCACTAAGTATCTCAGACAAGAATCCTGTCTTAAACCACTAATAAAACTAGTCAAATAATAGATGCACACACACACACACACACACACACAAATATAAGGAAGGTTTATATACCAATGATAAGATAGAATAATTTTGAGCACTGTTTGCTATACCACTGTATAAAGATGATTAGCCTAATGAATCCCTTAAGGCCTTGGACATATTTTATCTACTTGACAATATTTGGTTAAGTAAAAGGCAATAAAGCACTCAATCAGGCATAATTATACTCATTTAAATACTCTTCTTTACACAGATGTACACTAAAAATATTTTTCAACAAATGTTGACGCGATAGCAATTTTCCCTAATTTGATCAGTTATTCAACTTAGAATACATTTATGCATCTGCTGTGTCATTATCCAAGTCCATTATAGCATTAGCCTCCACATTTAATAGATCATCACATAAGTGGCAAAGGTGCTAATTACAGAGGCTTCCTGCTGCAACACTCTACTGCTTAAGAAGAACACACTTTGGGCCTGGCATAGTGGCTCAGTTACCGACCAAGTATGGACAAGAACCTGAATTCCATGCCCAGGACTACAGAATCACAATCTAATGATGTTTGAGCCTTACAAAGAAAACTGCTAAAAAATAATTAAGTGAGTCAATAGAATAATCAAACTGATTATCTTTAATAATAGCTTCTTTTATCAGAGGAAACAATTTAAAATATTTTGAGATGTAATTTTCATTTAAGTTGTGATGTTTAATAATCATTTTTTTTATAAATCTAGGGGACATAAAAATTCATTAAATACCAATATATCCACATTTCTTAGAATTATTAACATCAATACTTCTAATTTTTAAATGTATTGCTGTATATTGAAGTTATGCTGTCCAGAAAAACAGAAAAAGCTTTTTATGATTTTTACTGATATATACTTTAGAATCAAAATAATATTTCAGTTTTGACTATGATATTTTTAGATCCTCACAATAAACTATGCTGCATTAATTCTTGTTGTATACTTATATTTGGCAATACAGCTATGCAACCAGCACTGCACAAGTGGGCATGTCCTTCTACAGATGGTGAATCAATAGCTGTGGGACAACTCAATTTTTTTTTAATTTTTTATTTTCTATATTCTATGTTTACATTCCAAAGGCTTTCCCCTTTCCCAGTTCCCCCCCCTCTCTATGTGCCATAATTCCTCTCCCCCCCAACTATTCCCCAATAATTCCCCCTCCCCCCACGGTTTCTCTACAAAACTGGATCCAATCTTTACAGGCCCAGGGTCCTCTCCTTTCTTCTTGGGAATCATTTGACTTGCTAATTGTGCCTTGAACTAGAAAAATTAAAGAAAATCTATCTCCCTTACTTTATTTATTTAAAAAAAATCTAATAAGGCTCTTCTTTTTTTTTTTCCGAGACAGGGGTTCTCTGTGTAGCCCTGGCTGTCCTGGAACTCACTCTGTAGACCAGGCTGGCCTTGAACTCAGAAATCCGCCTGCCTCTGCCTCCCAAGTGCTGGGATTAAAGGCATGTGCCACCACCACCCGGCTTGATAAGGCTATTCTAATGCTTCTGAATATAAAGAAAAATCAATTTTTTTAACTAGAAAAATTAAAGAAAATCTATCTCCCTTAATTTATTTATTTAAAAAATCTGAGAAGACTATTCTAATGCTTCTGAATATAAAGAAAAAATCACATTTTATTATAAATTATATTCTGGAAATGTCACTGGTATGTAATGTCCATTGGCTTGGTTTAGTATTGTACTGAGTATAAAAAGTGTGCCAGAATACAGTTTATTTCTTAATAAAAAGACAATAATTTAAATCCAAGTAACAGAAATATTTAGCCCAAATCATGGTTTTATTTTTTATTAAACAGTGTTTAAAGAAACATGTTAGTAAACCTAAGTATCTAAAAAGTATCTAATTCCATATAGAGAAAAATTAAAGCCCATTATTCATTTCAGGGATTATATACATATGAAATAAACAAACAGATATTCAATATACTTACTCTGACGAAGTTAGTAGGTCAGTTACATAACACAAGAAGAGTTGAACACCCAGAAGAGTGCATAATTTGATGGTTAATCCTGCCTGTGAATTTGACTAGATTAAGACCTACCTAGAGATTTAGAGATGCACAAGTTTTATTTTGTGTATAAGGGCATCTCCAGGGATTATTGGCAACACCTAAGGAGCATCTGAGGAGATAAGATCTGCATTGAGTGTGGACCCCAATAAGAAGTCAGGCTGGAGAGGTGATGGAAAAAATTGGATTAGCCAGCTTGCCCTCTCCAAGAGAGATCTGTCTTCTCTAGCTGTGGTTTGCTTCTTGCTCGTGGAGAAACAATTTTACTTTATCACATCCATCTGCCACCATATTCCTCATCAACAAAACCTAGAAACAAGACATTAATTCAGGAAAAATTAAAACTTTTACCGTCACAAGTCATATCAAACTCTTCCTTTTTAAAGTTATTCTATTTAATTAGTTTTGCATTGACAATGGAAACTGACTAAAAGATTAATCTTGGGAGAAAATGAAGGTCAATAGGATATTATTAGTGTCGTGAGATCAAGATTCAGATAGGATGTCCATTTTATTTCCCAATTAGGACACAACTGATAATATTAGACACAGTTGGATCACAAAAGAACACTGGAAGGAGAAAATGATTTTGTATGCATAAAAAGATAGATCCATACAACTTTGGTATTGGGAAGAGCAAAGGTCAGGAGAATGCTTTTAAAAATATTGAAGTTGGAATTACCCAAATTTCTGCATCAGTATACTCAAATCTCTAAATCATTAAAATGAATGATTTTACAAAACAAAAGAAAACAAAACATACACACAAACAAAAACAAACAAACAAAAACCCCTTCAGAGTGCAGGTCATTATCAGTTTTGACTGATGAGGGTGTATGGAGTTTCAGTGGCCTGTCTAGAACAAGTACTTCTCAGTAGAACTCATGACAGTTAACTTCTATGGTCAACTTGGTTGGGTTAAAGTACACAGGGACCATTAATGAGGTTAATGAGGTATGAGTGAGATTACTTCCAAGGGAGTTAGTTGACTGAGTCATTACACTGCCTATGAACAGCACCATCCCAAGGGCCAGCTTCCTAGACAAAATAAAATGGAACAAATAAGAAATCCAAGAGAGCATCAGCCTTCCCTGATACTTGACCTACAGAAACACGAGCAAGCAGCCTCCTATGGGCACTTAACAGGAGCTTATGCTGTGAGATGTCTTCCTAGTCACGATGTACTATGCTCTCTCAAACATGACTCAAGTATGCTCTCCTTTTATTTAGTTGCTTTATGCCAGACCCATGCTCACAAAATAACTGAAAAAGACTCCAAACTCAACAAAAGGAGTTGCTGAATCTCTGACATTAATCTTAGCCATGGCAGAAAGATGTAGGTTTTTATTTTTCTCCATTTTCCAAAATTTAATTGACATCCACTGATTAAATATAATAACCAAGGATTCTTGTAAATATCTTTCAGATATATCCTGCAAATGAAAAGGGAATGTGAAATGGGGAAATTGTGGTCCCTTAATCTTCACTAGCAAGTGACTTAAGGAGGAGGAAATGAGGTCATTATGTAGGAACTGTGTGAAACAAACATCCCTAAGCAATTCAAACAGCATTTCTGCATGTTACTGCACATTTTGATGTGGCACTGTTGGGTCATTGAGAAAGAAAGGCCTTTGTGGAACTCAGTGTTTCTGTGGAAAGTTGCATGTTTTGAAATCTCTCAAGGTCTGCAATGTAGCAGAGCGTTTCAATTCATTAAGAGGCTATCCACCATCATTATGTTGGACAATGTGATTTTCTCAGATTATAAGTCCCCTGTCTAGTATAAAGTGCACATTAGAAAGACTGCTTTGAAAGGACATTTATTTTGGAACACTAAGAAAGTGAAAGTAGCTAGAAATTGTCAAATGGAGTATTTCAATTTACAGCAAACATAATTATCTACAACTAAGCCTAGTCTGGTTGAGGAAATTATTGTATGAGAAAACTATTATGGTTAAGGAAATTCGTATGTAAGATGAATAATCATAAATGCAGTTTGCCTTGAAATTTGATATTTATATAACCAACAGTCAAATGAATATAATTTCAGATAAACTTCATACATGTGTTTATATATGTACATATTTATATACCATATATAACCATATATTATGCATTTAAATTTGTTAATTTTGAAGTAGCTATTGGTGGAAAAGGCACATATGTATACTTTATTCTGCCATTAATTGCTACTGGTGTAAAGTAAACAAGCACCTACTTACCCCAGAGAGTCAAAGTAAATATTTGGTCACTCACCACAGAGCACAACTTGTCAAGGCACAACTTGGCTAGCTACTTAGTTAATTCGATATTTTCTTTCATATTAGTATGAAAGAAATGCCTTTCAGTATGAGGGAGTATTACTGATGTCTGGGTGATTCCAGAACAGTTTTTAAGGACCACAAAATCCAAGCCTGTAGTGAAATAACCTCACTAAAACTGCATCATGAATCCTGATTCTAGTTTTTATACATTCCTGAAATCACTTGAAAAGAGGCAGAGATAGAGTCCTTCCCATTCTACTGGAAATATCAATATTTATATTACGATTTAAATATACCTAAGGAGTATTGCTTTGCTACGAATAACCAATTTGCTGTCATGGTTACTGCACCAACGTATTCTCTAGCTTAAGATGGTAAAGACATGATTGCTAATACCTGAAAAACATGTGATGGGTACTTCAGTTTTATATGCCACATCTGATCCACCTTTCTCTCTCTCTCTCTCTCTCTCTCTCTCTCTCTCTCTCTCTCTCTCTCTCTAACACACAGACACACACACAAACACAGACACACAAACACATATACACGTATGTCTGTATATATGTGATATATATTATGATAAAAAGGAAGTAGAACATGAATACACTCCATTCCACACAGAATAAAGATTGTTATAATTAAACTAATTAAACTTAAAATTAAACTAATTAACTAATTAAACTAATTAAAATTAAACTAAAAATGGAAAGTTATAGTTTCAAATGAGTATAAATTTTATGAAACAATTAATTTATAAAATATGTTATTATATGCTGTAGCAATATATGTGCAGCAGAATATTAAAGGTCCATGAAAGATCTTTATGTATACTCCATGTATACATGTGCTTAAATCTGGTTTCTAAAAGAACTTGACTTGCTTATCATGTTGTGCTATCAATTGTCCAAAACCATCAAATCCCAATAAATTCTTTGAGTAAATCTTTAAGAATTACTCATCCAAGTAGTTAACTTCTACTAGCTACTAATGTTTACTGAAGCATATGCGTACTTTATTTTACTGTCCTTCAGCAAATATGAATGATTTTCATCTTAAACATAATATGGAGGTCAAGAAGGATGATGCAGCAAGAATATATGAGGTGAGCTATTGTTCAGATACAGGACTTCTACATATACTTTTGTAGCACCAATCAGTGAATCCTGATTATTCCAAGGTATCATAGAGTTGTGACTTGATCTTTCAGGGTTATGAAAAGACTGTACTGAAGACAGTGCAATGTGTCAATGATTAAACTTTTATATGTGGATCAAAACATGTTTGTGTCTAAAAGGGGGGAAAATGAGGTGATGCATGAAAGCATTGTTCAATTTGTCAATAATGAAGTTTAATTCCATACTGTAGTATCCACCATGGTTTAACTAAATACCAAAATAGGCCAAGTCTGAATTAATTGAAGCAAAAGAAATTTCTCCAGGGAAGACCCTCCTGATAAGATATCCAATCCCTAGAGATCAGCCCTAAACACATATGAATGAATATATCTATCTATATCTACATCTGCATCTATGTATATATGTATATATAAGGAGATATAGAGATATAGTTGAAAGAATATATATTCTTATATTATTTCAGATATATAAGAAAGTATAAAAAGTTGTGAATTTGAGAAGGAGTAGGAGGGAAAGGAGAAATTGAAGAAAGGCAAGAGGGGGATAGAATAAAAATAAATACTGTTTTTATATATGAAATTCCTCAAAATGTAAACTTTAAAATGGTGTCTGCAACCAAACTTCATGAAAAACAAGAAGGCTTTGGAAGAGGAAATTATTTTTTTGTTGTGGTTTGTTTGTTTTTTCAAGGCAGAATTTCTCTGTGTAGTCCTGGGTGTCCTGCAATTCATTCTGTATACCGGGCTGGCCTTGAACTCAGAAATCTTCCTGCCTCTGCCTCCCAAGTGCTAGGATTAAAGGTGTATGCCGCCATTACACAGCTAATAATTGGATGGGGATGGCCAGTAAAATAGGTCTGAATCTAGACAAGTTATTTCTTCAAATACCCATATGATACTACTGAGCTTCATCTGATGTAACACTGCTGGGCTGTCTGATCAACATTTCTTGTGCTCTTTATCTACTTGAAAGAGTAAGATGATTACAACAAAATTCAATGTGATAAATCAGTTGAAAGGCCACTATCATATCTGCCAAAGAGTGGTGACTGCTTTAAGATCTTCAGAAAATTTGATGATTTGAAATATTTTTATGGATTTCCTAGGTACCATTTTAAACATTTTCTGTGTGAGTTCATTTTTTTAACACCCTAGATTTTGTAAGTATTCATGTGTGTATATGTGTATGGTGAAGATTGTAGATACTCTGGTGCTGAGGGTGCAGGTGGTTTTGAGTAATCACTAACACTAATATTTACAGTAATTATTATTATATTTACAATATGTATATTCAGTATATGTCCAACAAGATAACTGACAGTGTATAATAGCTTGTAATTTTGAATAGTCTTAACTTAAAGCTAAAGCCTAAATCTTATACTTAAGGAAGATGAGGATCACAATTTAAAAGGTACAATGCTCAATAAATGCATAAACACAGTTGAATTTCTAATATATTCTTGTCTCTTGGCTGACATAAAGATTTTAAAACTCAATATTCCAATAAGTTGATATGTTTTCCCCTTGGAAATTTTTATAATATGTTAAATATCATGAATTTTCACTGTTGTGTATCAAATTTTAGTTAATATAAAACAGTACTTACATTATACATTTTAAACACTCATGGAGTATCACTATTATGAAAAGTTCATGCCACCAGCACCATTCATCTCTATGAATACAAAATTTAATATGTTAATTAAAATGAATCTATAATCACTCAGATTAAAAAAAATAAATATGAGGATACATTTGACACCAATGGGCTTACTATTCACATAATTTGGCTAGGAATCCCTTCAAGAAAAATTAACAGGGCTTTGTTAGGCTTAGCCAGTACACTTATGCATCCATGTTTTCTTTCAGATATCTTTGAATTCTCTATTTACATTTATGGTTAGGAGGTTTAAGCAATTTTCACACTAACTTTTATGATAAAATCCTCACTGTTGATGCATGTAATTACTGCCTTAGAATGCTTAGAACCTGGCTAATTTCTCTTCCACATTTTTTGCATTAGTAAATGTATGCTAATGTGGATGTAATCCTGTTTATTTGCAACTGACTTTTGCATTATGTTTTCTTAGTGCCAAGGATTCAAAGCTAATGAATATTAATTTAAAATAAAGATGCTTTAAGAAAGCTATGGATGGGACTGGCTAGCAGGCTTAGAGCTGGCCACCATCTTCCCTCGGGCCGCTGCGGACTGCCTGCTGGCTGCTACGTTCAGGTGCGTGGACAGAGACTTGGCCTAGCAACAAATACCTGGTCGGGCCCTTGCTGGCCCCCAGAGCAAGGAAAGGTCAGCAGGAGCTCTGTGCACCTGCAGCTCAGAGGCCGTCCCTGATCCCTGGGGACCAGCTAGCAGGCTTGCAGCGGCCACCATCTTCCCTCTGGTTACTGCGGACTGCCTGCTGGCAGCTGGGTTCAGGTGCTTGGACAGAGACTTAGCCTGGCAAAGAACACCTGGTCAGGCTCTTGCTCGCGCCCAGAGACAAAGGAGGTTGGAGATAGGTCCGTGCACCAACAGCTTGGCAGTGCACACAGAGCCAGATCAGCTTGGCAAGCTGTCTCTGCGCCAACCCAAGGGGCCACCAACCTGCTAGTGTGTCAGTGCCTGGAGTACAGCCAGAGGATGACATCATGCCTCAGGACACCACAGACAGCTAACATGACAGAGCCCTGTGGACTGAGAGTACTACCATCTAGGTTCTAGCAGCCCAACCAGAGAACCTCCAGTCCTGTAGGAAACCCAGTGGTTAGACAGAGCCCTGAGACCTGCCACCATTTTGGAGCTGGTGGCCTGAACAGGTCACCATCGAGAAGCAACAGAGGAACCCAGGACACCATAAAGATCTAACAGACTAGCCCAGATCGGTGGAGGAAAAAAAAAATCTGTTTCTTAAGAGCTAGCAACTAGGCAGTCCAGGAGGAGACAGCAGGAGGCCAATTGCAGGTCCAGCAACGAGCCTCAGGAAGACTTAGATCCAGCACAGCAGAGCTGAGGAGGTAACTGAGAGCCCAGTAACAGAAACCTCCCAGTCTCCACCTCGGGAGATTGGACACCCTCCACGAAAGCAGCACCAAACACCAGGCTCACAGGAGCCTCAAACACTAACCACTAAGAACAAGACCAACTAACTCCAGAGATAAACAGATGGCAAAAGGCAAACGTAGGAACGTTACAAACAAAAATCAAGGCAATATGGTAGTATCTGAACCCAATTTGCCAACCACAGCAAGTCGTGGACACCCCAGCACACCAGAAAAACAAGAGTTCGATATAAAAACACTGGTCATGATGCTGCTAGAGGAACACAAAAAAGACATAAACAAATCTCTTCAAGAAAGGCAGGGGAATATCACTAAGGTAGAAGCTCTTAAAATGCAAACACAAAATCACTTAAAGAACTCCAGGAGAATATGGGCCAACAGAGAGAAACCAATAAAGAGGAAATAAGAAAATCAGTTAAAGAAATGCAAAAGAACTTGAAACAATAGGCAGAAGTCACAAAAGAAGAAACACAAAAATCTCATAAAGAATTACAAGAAAACACAAATGAAAGAACTGAGCAAAACCATCCAAGTTCTGAACACAGAGGTAGAAACAACTAAGAAATCACAAAAGGAAACAACTTTGGAGATAGAAAACCTTGGGAAGAAATCAGGGGTCGTAGATGCAAACATCAACAACAGAATACAAGAGATAGAGATAAGAATCTCAGATGCTGAAGATAACATAGTAACCATTGACTCCACATTCAAAGAAAACACAAAATCCAAAAGGCTTGTAACCCAAAACATCCAAGAAATCCAAGACACAATGAGAAGACCAAACCTAATAATTATAGGGATAGATGAGAGTGGAGATCTACAACTTAAAGGGCCAGAAAATATCTTTAACAAAATTATGGAAGAAAACTTCCCTAACTTAAAGAGAGAGATGCCCATGAATATACAAGAAGCCATAGAACTTCAAACAGACTGGACCAGAACAGAAATACCTCCGGTCGCATAATAATCAAAACCCCAAATGTACTAAACAAAGAAAGAATATTAAAGGCAGTAAGAGAAAAAGGCCAAGTAACATATAAAGGAAGACCTATCAGAACCACACCAGACTTCTCTCCAGAAACCATGAAAGCTAGAAGATCCTGGGCGGATCTCATGCAGACCCTAAGAGAACACAAATGCCAGCCAAGATTACTATACCCAGCAAAAATCTCAATCAACATAGATGGAGAAATCAAAATATTCCATGACAGGACCAAATTTACACAATACCTTTCCACTAACCCAGCACTACAAAGGATAATAGGAGGAAAACTCCAATACAAGGAACGAAACTGCACCCAAGAAAAAGCAAGATAGTAACCTACTTCCATCAAACTCAAAGGAAGATAACTACTCAAAAACAAAAATAACATCAAAAATGACAGGAAAAAAATAATCACTATTCCTTAATATCCCTTAACATCAATGGACTCAATTCCCCAATAAAAAGACATAGACTAACAGACTGGATATGGAAACAGAACCCTACATTTTGCTGCATACAGGAAACACACCTCAGAGTTAAAGACAAACACTACTTTAGAGTAAAAGGCTGGAGGACAATCTTGCAAGCAAATGGCCACAGGAAGCAAGCTGGAATAGCCATTCTAATATCAGATAAAATTGACTTTAACCCAAAGTCATCAAAAGAGACAGAGAAGGTGACTTCTTGCTAGTCAAAGGAAGAATACACCAAGAAGAACTCACAATTCTAAACATTTATGCTCCAAATACAAGGGCACCCTCATTTGTAAAAGAAAATTTACTAAAGCTCAAAGCACACATTGCACCTAACACAATAATTGTGGGAGACCTCAACACTCCACTATCATAAATGGACCGATCAGGAAAACAGAAACTAAACAGAGACACAGAGAAACTCATTGAAACGTTGGACCAATTGGATTTAACAGATATATATATATATATATATATATATATATATATATATATATATATAGAGAGAGAGAGAGAGAGAGAGAGAATATTTCATCCTAAAGCAAAAGGCTATACCTTTTTCTCAGCGCCTCATGGTACCTGGTCCAAAATCGACCATATAATTGGTAACAAGACAGACTTCAACTAATATAAAAAGATCGAACTAATCCCATGTGTCCTATCGGATCACCATGGAGTAAGAGTGTTCTTCAATAGCAACAAAAACAACAGAAAATCCTCATACACATGGAGGATGAACAACATTCTACTCAATGATACCTTAATCAAGGAAAAAATAAAGAAAGAAATCAAAGACTTTTTAGAATTTAATGAAAATGAAGGTACAACATACCCAAATCTATGGGACACAATGAAAGCAGTGCTAAGAGGAAAACTCATAGCCCTGAGTGTCTCCAAAAAGAAACAGGAGAGAGCATACACTAGCAACTTAATGGCGCACCTGAAAGCCCTAGAACAAAAAGAAGCTATTTCACCCAGGAGGAGTAGAAGACAGGAAATCATCAAACTCAGGGCTGAAATCAATCAAGTTGAAACAAAGCGGACCATACAAAGAATCAACAAAACCAGGAGCTGGTTCTTTGAGAAAATCAACAAGATAGATAAACTCCTAGCCAGACTTACCAAAGGGCATAGAGACAGTAATCAAATTAACAAAATTAGAAATGAAAGGGGGGGATATAACAACAGAAACTGAGGAAATTCAAAAAATCATCAGATCCTACTACAAAAGCCTATACTCAACACAACTGGAGAATCTGGAGGAAATGGACAATTTCCTAGACAGAAACCAAATACCAAAATTAAATCAGGATCAAATAGATCATCTAAACAGACCCATAACCCCCAAAGAAATAGAAGGGGTCATAGAAAGTCTTCCAACCAAAAAAAGCACAGGACAAGATGGTATTAGTGCAGAATTCTATCAGACCTTCAAAGAAGTCCTAATACCAATACTCTTCAAACTATTCCACAAAATAGAAACAGAAGGAACACTACCCAACTCATTCTATGAAGCCACAATTACCCTGATACCAAAACCACACAAAGATCCAACTAAGAAAGAGAACTACAGGCCAATCTCCCTTATGAATATTGATGCAAAAATACTAAATAAAATACTTGCCAACGAAATCCAAGAACACATCAAAACGATCATTCATGGTGATCAAATTGGCTTCATCCCAGGGATGCAGGGATGGTTCAATATGGAAATCCATCAACGTAATCCACTACATAAAAAAACTCAAAGAAAAAAAAAAACCACATGGTCATCTCATTGGATGCTGAAAAAGCATTTGACAAAGTTCAGCATCTTTTCATGCTTAAAGTCTTGGAAAGAACAGGAATTCAAGGCCCATATTTAAACATAGTAAAAGCAATTTACAGCAGACCGATAGCCAACATCAAAGAAAATGGAGAGAAACTTGAAGCAATGCCACTGAAATCAGGGACTAAACAAGGCTGCTCCCTCTCACCATATCTCTTCAATATAGTACTTGTGGTACTAACTAGAGCAATTCCAACACATAAGAAAGTCAAAGGGATACAAATTGGAAAGGAAGAAGTCAAACTATCACTATTCGCAGATGATATGATAGTATACTTAAGTGACCAAAAAAACTCCACTAGAGAACTCCTACAGCTGATAAACAACTTCAGCAAAGTGGCTGGTTATAAAGTCAACTCAAGCAAATCAGTAGCCTTCCTATACACAAAGGATAAGCAGGTCTAGAAAGAAATTAGGGAAATGACACCATTCACAATAGCCACAAACAATATAAAGTATCTTGGAGTGACTCTAACCAAACAAGTGAAAGATTTATATGACAAAAACTTCAGGTCTCTGAAGAAGGAAATTGAAGAAGACCTCAGAAAATGGAAATATCTTCCATGCTCGTGGGTTGGCAGGATTAATATAATTAAAATGGCAATCTTGCCAAAAGCAATATACAAGATTCAACACAATCCCCATCAAAATCCCAACTCAGTTCTTTATAGAGCTAGAAAGAGCAATTCTCAAATTCATCTGGAATAACAAAAAATCCAGGATAGCTAAAATTATCATCAACAGTAAACGAACTTCTGGGGGAATCAATATCCCGGACCTCAAGCAATACTACAGAGCAGCAGTGTTAAAAACTGCATGGTATTGGTACAGTGACAGGGAAGTGGATCAATGGAATAGGATTGAAGACCCAGAATTGAGCCCACACAAATATGGTCAATTGATATTCAACAAAGGAGCTGAAAATATCCAGTGGAGAAAAGATAGCCCTTTCAACAAATAGTGCTGGCTCAACTGGAGGTCAACATGCAGAAGAGTGATAATTGATCCACCCTTATCTCCTTGCACTAAGCTCAATTCCAAGTGGATCAAGGACCTCCACATAAAACCAGACACACTAAAACTAATAGAAAAGAAACTGGGGAAGACCCTTGAGGACATTGGCTCAGGGGGAAAATTCCTGAACAGAACACCAATCGCTTATGCTCTAAGATCAAGAATAGACAAATGGGACCTCATAAAGTTACAAATTTTCTGTAAGGCAAAAGACACTGTCAAAAGGACAAATCAGCAACCAACAAATTGGGAAAAGATCTTCACCAACCCCACATCTGACAGAGGGCTAATATCCTATGTATACAAAGAAATCAAGAAGTTAGACCCCAGAAAACCAAATAACCCTATCCAAAAATGGGGTACAGAGCTAAACAAAGTCTTTTCACCTGAAGAAATTCTGATGGCTGAGAAACACCTTAAAAATTGTTCAACATCATTAGTCATTAGGGAAATGCAAATAAAAACAACCCTGTGCTTTCACCTCACACCTGTCAGAATGGCTAGGATTAAAAACTCAGAAGACACCAGGTGTTGGCGAGTATGTGGAGAAAGAGGAACACTCCTCCACTGCTGGTGGGACTGCAAGCTGGTACAACCACTCTGGAAATCAGTCTGGCGGTTCCTCAGAAAACTGGACAGGATACTTCTGGAGGATTCAGCCATACCACTCCTGGGAATATACCCAGAAGACTCCCCAGCATGCAATAAGGATACATGCTCCACTATGTTCATAGCAGCCTTATTTATAATATCCAGAAGCTGGAAAGAACCCAGATGTCCCTCAACGGAGGAATGGATACAAAAAAGGTGGTATATATACACAATGGAATACTATTCAGCCATTAGAAACAATGAATTCATGAAATTCTTAGAGAAATGGATGGAGCTGGAGAACATCGTACTAAGTGAGATAACCCAGTCTCAAAAGAATACCCATGGTATGCACTCACTGATAAGTGGATATTAGCCTAGAATCTTGGGACACCAAAGACACAATTCACATACCAAATGATGTCTGACAAGAAAAAAGGAATGGACACTAATGCTGGAAAGGATCAAATCATCAGTGTATGGGAATACCAGAACAGGGAAGTGGGAAGGGGTGGATGAGGGAGCAGAGGGAGGGAAAAGGGCATGTGGGACCTTAGGGCGGTGGGGAAACAAAAAAAAAGGAAATGAATTGTAAATATAGAATATATCCAATAAAAAATAAAAAAAGAATATTCTAGACATTAAAAATACTTGAAAGAAAAAAAAAAGAAAGCTATGGATGCCTTTTTATCAAAGAACTGACAGAAATCTTTGCCACTAGCCAGAAAGAGGGGATTCTTTATTCTGTCTATGTGTAGATCATAGTAACACACAAAAAAGTCCTAGAAAAAGAAAAACTATACAGGACTTGCTTTAGATTATTTCTACTGCTACTTTTGAAAAGTAGTAAACTAGCTGGCAAATAGCTTGAGCTCAGAATTAAATTTATTATTCAAAGAAAACATAATCTTTATATTAAAACTTACAAATAGTTCAAGTGAGATACTGTAATGTATTGGTACTTCATACAACTAATAAGAGTCATATCTTGCTTTTACTTCAAATTACTGGAAATTTTATACTTTAGAGGGTAAAATAAAAAGTTTTTTTGCAGTTGGAAGAGACTCTGTAAGAGGAAATGGAAAAACATGGAGAGGACAAACTTGGGGTCAATATGATTATAATAATAGTATAGCGTTTGAAATTATCATGTAAATAAAATACTGTATTAAAAAGCAAAGTTCATCACTTATACCAGGGAAAATTTGGGTAATGCAGTCAGGAAAAATCAGCAGGGACATTGAATCTGAAAAAGTAGAGGTAAAGGTGAAGATCTCTAGTCAACCTACATGGTTCCCTCGGAGGAGGGGCCTATGGTTCCCAGCTAGTACCTGCTGGAGTTGGGGGCTGAGATAAACCAATAAGTTGCATGAAGGAGAATTAGGAGAGGAAAATCTGTCGAATTCACTGGCCATGGGGAAAATAGGGAGGGAGAGTGCAGCTGGTGTTATGTTGCAGAGCTGAGAATGAGACTGACAGATTTGATTTATAGTAGCGCAAGGAGAAATTAAGGTCTGTAGTGAGCGTATCTGCTCGGTGTCCACTTCAGGGATTTCATGGAATTCTTGAGTGTGTGAACATGTGGGTATTTATTCTTAGGCTTTCTTTTGGTCTCTATTTCTTCTACTGGTTTGCCCTGTCCAAATTGATGTGATAATTTTGTTTTATTTCATGATATTTTATTTGCTTATATTAAAATGAAAGTGTGCAAGAATGAATGAATGAATACCTAGCCCTTAGGGCAAAGGTTAACAAATTGAAAGAGGAAAAATTAGTTTTCTCCACTTCAATAGAATGACACTGAATTTATCAACCACTTCATCACAAACCTCATGTTCACAAGTTGTTGACCAACATATAATGGGCTGTGTGTGTGTGTGTGTGTGTGTGTGTGTGTGTGTGTGTGCTTCTATTTGCTTATAGTTCAGTTTGTTTGGTTGTTTTCTTTTGGAGTATTATTTTGTTTTCTTGGTTTTTTTGCAAGAGAATTTGAAGTTCGTTGGGTTGGGAGTTGGATAGGATCTGAAAGACTTCGGGATAGGTGTAGAACATAATAAAAAGACATTTAAATTAAAAATTGTTTTAAATAATAAAAAAATTGAAAAATTAAACAAAAACCTGTTCTGTGGAGTTTCTTAGAATTATGTCATTTAAAATTGCTGATACAGTTTATTATTTAATTGCAGTATTTTATTAAATTCATATTTTTTTTAAAGCTTTGAAAATGATGGCATTGATTTAGTTGGGGGGAGGGGCAGCACAGGCTAAATCAGGGAAGAGCAGATATCCTCAGAGAATTGAAAGTAGTAATGCATTTAAAGTAAAAAATAAAGTAACAATAATAGCAACATCCCTAGGGGAGATAACAAGTAACAGGTAACAGAGAAAGAAAGGGAAAGCCAGAGCTAATGGTACTTCTGGAACCACTCACAGAAATGGCAGCTGGTGGAGTGGCTCCAGAATATCAGGCCATATCTACAGGTAAGCACTCGCCAGATAATCAAGTCACCAATAGACTGGGTGGTTTGAATAAGAATCAAATTCATATATTCTTGCATATTAAACATGGTATTGAATGTCAGTATATATTTAAACAAGAATTCATAATAACATCTTAAACACTAACAATTTCTTAGGGTCAGAAATCTTTAGACACTTATGATAGAAGACCAAAAGTTATATTTGTGAAGAAAAATAAATGAGAATCCAAGCTCATTAGCTAATGTTTTCTCAACTTCCATGCATAGAGTAAATCATGTGCACTGGACAAGCATGATTTCAAATTCAGGTTTTCTTTTTTTCTTCAAAATTATGAAAACTGAGATTCAACTATATTTTCAGTGGGTATATATTACATGGTATCATTTTATTTTTCCCAATAGTTCTACTAGTCTGCAAGTAAGATGCTTTTGTTCAGTATTTATAATTTGTTTTGCACGTGCATATTTTTATTCTTCCATAATTCACACTTTACAATTATTCCTGCTCTCTTTCATGGTATTTCCTAAATGTTATCTGTAACATTTTATTTGCTCATTGTTCACAAGTTATGAATTTTTCACATGCTTGTTGCATAATGGCACAAAGCAATATCTTCCTACAGTTCCATTTTGTCTTTTGGTATCAAATTAACTGTGATTTTGAGCACTGCTTTATTACAATCTGTCCTGTAACAGTGACCTTCCATACAACAGTTATAGACAGCTTTATGAGAGAAATTTAATTAAATTTTCATAGCTGAATCTGTATCAGGCTTTGCTGAAGTAGCACTTAAAAGACAATATGTTCCTTATTAAATGAAAATAAATAATTAATTGTGTAAAGTTAATCGTGAAAACAGTATTATAGCAAATCATTACAGAAAAACATAAGAAAAGCAATTAATCTGAAAAGAATTCAACACAGTAACCATGCTACTTATAGTAACAAACCTATATCTCATACATGACAAAAATTATTGTTAGTATTTTATTAATTCATTTATTGAATCTCAACAGCAGCTTAAAATGCTTACTATTATAGGACACACAATACAGCTTACTAATGCCTAGTTAGGGATGTGTAAAGCCTAATTCAAAAGGCTTATGAACCATCAGAATACAGGTCCTGGAGTAGTAGAGAAGAGAGAAGAGACCATTGATGACTAGGCTCCCTAAAAACTTTTGTATAGCACTAGGTAGGAAGTACATCTGAAAAGATACTTCCCCAATATAATGAACTACAGAGTCTACTTTGTTTAAAGGCAATTTCACAATTTACATGTTTATCACAGCTGATCTATTAGTTTTCCAACCTTTTCTTTTGTGTTCTTTCAATTTCTAGCATCCTCTTTCTCAGGTCCAAGCAATCTCTGTCTCCAGGCTAGCCACAAAATGACTAGACTGAATTTTGTTGATTTATTTAAAAAGTAAATCGCTCCAGTACACTATTGAAAACATACTCATGATTTACTGATCTTTTAGAAATAAGATTATATGTGATAATAAGACACATTGTAAAGTACATTTACAATGTGTCTTTCCTTCTCCTGCTTTAATTTAGTCTTTAATTTCCACCTCTCTTAAACAGATTAAAGTTCTTCTGTTTCTATTTCCTGCATCAGTCACAGTCTTTCTGTGTGTACATGATGCTTTTCTGATTCTAAGTTTCTCACTCAAACCACATCTTTGCTTTCTACTTTGAAATTGTCCTTTTTCCAGTGCTCTCCCCCTTTACTACTCCCTTGTCCCCCACTACCCTCTCCACCCATGATGAATATTCTATTTCCTCTTCCCAGGAAGATTTAAGCATCCCCCCTTGAGTCATCCTTCTTACTTAGCTTCTCTGCATTTGTTGATTGTAGAATGGTTATCACTTATTTTAGAGCTAGTAACCACTTATGCCTTATGACTTATTATTTTTATCTTTCTTTGTCCTTGTTACCTCACTCAGGATCAAGTTTTCCAGTTCCATCCATTTACTCTCAAATTTAATGATGTCATTGTTTTTAATAGCTTAGTACTACTTCATTGTGTAAATATAACACATTTTTGCTATCCATTCTTTGGTTGAGTAACATCTATACTGTTTCTAATTTCTGGATATTATGAATCAAGCTTCTATGAACATAGTTAAACAAGTATACTTGCAGCATTGCACAGTATCCTATGGGTAGATATGCCAAGGAATGGTATAGCTGTGTCTTGATATAGATCATTTCCAAGTTTTCTGTGAAAATACCATATTGATTTCCAGTGGGGCTGTAAAATTCATAATCCCACCAGCAATGAAGAAACATTCTACTTGCTCCATATCTGCACCATTATAAACTGTCACTTTTGTTTTCTGTCTTAGCTTTCTGACAGATATAAGACAGGATCTCAGGAATAAGCTAGAAACCTAGGGTAATGAAGCTCCCAGGAATGAGAGTGATCCTAACTATGACTCCTAGCAGTAAGGAATATGGAGTAAGGTCATCTCCTGTGACCAGATACATCTTCCAGTGGAAGGATTGAGACACCAATCTAGCCAAATAACACTCAACCTAATTTTTTTTCTATGTAAAAGATATTATGGGGTAAAGGTAATGCATACATTTTGGGAGTGGCCCAGCATTGAGTGGTCTAACTTGAGACCCATGACATGAGAAGGCACTCACCTCAGAACTTGGCTGGAGGGCCAAGAGCTAGAGGCTACACAGCTCAAACACGTATGAGGGAACCAAATAGGCAAAACATAAAAATAATAATATATCAATGAAATAATTCCTAACGATACTCTGTTAGACTCATAGGCTAGAGGCTAACGTAATTGACATCAATGAAGTTTCATACAGCAAGTGATGGGAGTAGATTCAGAGGCTCCAGTCAAGATTAAGTAGAGTTTGTAAATCCTATGGAATAAAGAAAGAAAGAATTGTAGGAAACATAGGAGTCAAGAACACCGCAAGAAAATCCATAGAATCAACTAACTTGTCCTCATTGGGTCTCACAGAGACTGAACCAACAAGGAAGCCTTCAGCCTACATGGGACCAATCTATGTCCCTGTCATATATGTTACAATTGTATAACTTGGTCTTCTTATGAGACTCCTAACCTGGGAGCAGGGGCTATCTCTAAGTCTTTTAGTGGCCTTTTAGACCTTTTTCCTCATATTAGGATGTCTTTTTTTTAATTTTATTTTCTATATTCTATGTTTACATTCCAAAGGCTTTCCCCTTTCCCAGTTCCCACCCACCATAGTTCCCATAGTTCCTCTCCCCCCCAACTGTTCCCCAACCATTCCCCCTCCCCCCTCAGTTTCTTTACTAAACTGGATGCAATCTATGTCTTGAGCAGCCTAAAAACAAGTGGAAGTGCCTAGTCTTACTGCAACTTGATATGCAATGTTTGGTTTATATTCATGAGAAACCTGCCCTTTTCTGAAGAGAAACCGAGGAATTGATGGGGAAGGAGTGAGCAGAGAAGAGTGGGGAGGGAGACTGGGAGAAAGGACAGAGGGAAAACTGAGTTTAGTATGTTTTATACTACTACTACTACTAATAATAATAATAATAATAAGAAGAAGAAGAAGAAGAAGAAGAAGAATGAAACTGTCATTTTTCTCTTCAATGTGTATTTAAAATTTAATGCTCTCAATAATCATTTATTATTCTCTATATGTCGAATATAAGTTAATCGTTCATCTTCATCTATAAAGTATACTTTACACATTCATAATTTTAATTCTTTATCATTAATTCACTAATAGGATATGTATAATTAAAAATTGGGATGATGCAAACAAATAAATGTTTCATGAATTCTCATGGAGATCATGAAAAAGACAATTACATTCAGAATGGTAGTAATACAAATAATAATAATTCACTCTAAAAAGAATGTTTCATAGGCTGTTACAAACAAACTTAAAAAAGTTCAGTTGGCATATTTGATGTTGAGGAATCAAAAATTCAGTCGATGGAAACACTTGGACAACATCCATTGACTAATGAAATGGAATAACTTCTATATAAATATGTCATAACAATCAGCTTAGTTTATATCTTAGTTATATTTGACATTTGAGTTTTATAATTCTAACTAAAGCAGACACCGGTCACTAGGACCTATATATGTGATGACAAGGATAGGTGTTCTAATGGAACAAGTCTTACAAACTTTTGAAAAAGAAACTGACATAACTAAATTTCTTTATAAATGTTATCTTGAGAGACTGAAGATAATTCTTCACAGGATGAAAATAGTGATTGCTAGGGAAATCAGGAATCAGATGTTTCATAAAGAGAAGTAAAAATTACCACCCCTAAAATGAGGCAGAAAAGACAGAACTTCTTACTTACGAGTTTATAACCACTGAATTACCTGGACCATGAATGCAAGGAATGCAGAGAACCACAAAGGTTCCTCTAAAAGGAATTTCTTTACAAGGATTGCAGAGATGTATGAAATCTGTGATTCTTACTTAGGTATCTATCTCACAGAGAAGCAGAGTGAGAAAGCATATCTTTATCTATAATCCACCTTTTTCATGTAACTTTATGAAAATTTATTTTAGTAGTTGAATACGCTCAGCTTTAACTATCATTTGCCTTTTTAAAATAGATTTCTAGGGAATTGTGCAAAGGAATTTTAATCCAGCAACATGACTGCTCTGAATATATCCAATGGCCTGTTAGGTATGTGGATCTGGCTGGAATGCAGACAAGCCACAGACCTTTAATCATCCTGGTTGGAACATACTTGCATTTAGTATATACCTTTAATGTAGAAGGAAGCAGCCTTGTTTGAAAGTGACATCTAATTGAAGGACAGACAAAGTGACAAATCAGAAAGTTTTAACAGAATGAGTCTGAGATAGGATAAGCTCAAATCTCATGAGATCAGCACATGAAAGAGAAGCTATTTTAGAGCAATGCAGGGAGAGTCAGATGGGAGTAGCAGTAGTTAGTGCACTTTAAGAGTTGAGTTCATTAGTGAGTTCATGCAGTTCAGTGCAGGTCAGAAGAGGCAGTTGAAGCCATAAAATAAGAAAGAGCCAGAAAATTTGAACAGAATGCAGGAGTTAGTTTAAGACCCAGAAGAAAAACTCAGCTGGGAGAAACCAGATTGAAGTAGTCCGCTTGAAGAGGAGTTTGAATCACAACAGTTGAGTTAAACCAGCCAGCCAGAGTTCAGAAAAAACTAGAAATGATGACCTTATTCAGAAGTAAGTGTCTAAGAAGCCAATTACATCAGGTGGATAAAAGTTAGATTTTCAGATTTGTTTTATGATTAAAAAGCAAAATTAGTAAAAAAAAATGGCATAAATTATGAAGAAAAATAATATGGCTATGTAATAGACAAAATACGTTTATAAAAATAACTGATGACTATTTTTCTTATTGTGACTTTAATGATGCTAAGTTGGCATGGTTGCACTAGGCAATTTTTGTGCTTTTGAAGGTGAATAAATATGAAATTCAAAACAATTCCTCATCAAGTTGAGTCATGGAGTTACCATTTTGAAATTGTAAGAAAAGTGTTAAAATTACTTAAAGTCCACCTTTCTCACTTTATAGATTGACTTTATACAATTCTACCCATGCATTCTAAGTGCGACTGAATGAAGCTTGATTCAGTGAAGATGTTCTTGTAGTAACCAAATGACTGATATTGTAGGTTTTGTGGGTTGATTCATCTTAGAAACAACCACTCACTCTGTCACTGTGGTAAGCATGGTTAACACGGGGTGGGTTTTTGTGGTTTTGGTCCCTTAATTAGTCACTGAAACGGGTAATGGTCTGCATTAGGTCTGAAGGCTATAGATTCTTTATCATTAAATCAGAAATATAGCAGTTTATACTTTCCTTAAGCTCAAGAATAAACATATTTGTCAATATATAAATAGTCTCTTTAAATGTTTAATATGTGCGATAATAAAAGGCAGCATAAATCAAACTATTTGTGGACTTATGCTAAAACTATTCTGAATTATCTGAAAAATTTTATAGTTGTGAATACTTCAAACCCTCACAAATCCCAAGCAGTCACTCCCTATACACTCAAATATCTTCAATGTGGGCTTTAAAAGCTTGCTGCCTCTCTGTCTCAAAGCTGTGTTTTAAAGGACTTTGGTTGCCTTAGTTTAAAATTCATCAACGAGCCTACAGAGACAAACATGTACAGAACTGCTCAGCTAAAATAGGGGTAGCTGTCTTAAATTTTCCTACAGTTCCACTTGTGAATTCTAGTTACATCCTAGTTTCAATAAAGAACTTTAGCTTCAAAGAATGATGCAGAGAATATACACAGTAACCTCAAGTGACTAAAGAAATGAAAGAATTTCATAGTGTCGCTATACACAGTAGTGACTTTTAATTTACTAACTATTCTGATACAATGGTTTTGTACTAAGAGAAACTATGCATTCTTTTCTTTATTGAGTATAAGATGAAATATTGTGCTAAAAATTAAACATTATGATTTATGAGACTTATTAAGTATTAGAAAAATTGTAATTAGTTTTCTAGTGCCAGAGGCATGACTAAATTATTTGAGTGGAGTGTTGTTGGTTCTGTGACAATCTTGCAACAGCATGTCAATGGAAAATAATTGATACTTCTCTTACAAAGCTATATGTTATTATTATTATTACTATTATTATTATTATTATTATTATTAATTACTATGGCTATTGGTTTTAATCATAATATTTACTTTTTGAAGGGGAACATCCAACTCCTTTGAAAGTGTGCATATGATAGAATGTGACCACAGGTAGTTCTCCTAAGAATTTGATGATCATATATATATATAGAAAAACAAACAAACAAAAATATTGGTAAAAGTGCACAATTATAAAAAGTGACATAAACAAAAACTTTGGTTTTGAGTTTATGCTTAGCAGATGACAGATCTACTCTACTCTATGAACCAAGCCTGAAAACCTGCTCTTAGAGAGCTTAGAGTAGCTGACCTTGCTACTCCTCATTTGCACCTCTCTGGGGACGAATGTGAAGAGATAGCAGCTATTTAAAGGAAGCCGGACAAGTAGTGAACACACACACACACACACACACACACACACACACACACACTAATGAGCATATCTTTTTAGCAAAAAAAATTGAATTTGTTGTTGTTTTCACAGAGTGACTTTTGCAAGTCAAAAACAACTAGGCCCACAATCTAGTTATGGGGAAGAATGTTCAGGACCTAGATATAAAAACAAGAGTTTGTGTTGGTAAAGATGAACAGCTATGTACTCTTTCACAAACCACTATACTAATTCATTACGCTGACAATATAGATTATATTTTGTCGCATATTACTTTTTTCCAAAAAAACACTTCAGAACGCCAAAAAACAGCATGACTCTTGCATATTATCTTAGAATAAAAGAATCAGTATAAAAAGCACAAGAAAAACTAAACATTTCTCACCCTCCATCTTAATATGGGCTAGTCTAATGATAGATCAGACAAAAATTTGTACAAATATTTCACTTGAGATATTATCACTGACTGATAAGAGTGGGAAGCCGGGAGGAAAGTAACAGGAAGAAATTTACTATGCCATGAGATATATGCATTGCATTTTATACAACCCTGCTCATTCCCTAGAAACCTTCTGAGCTGCTGTGGATTATAACTCATAATGATCAGAGGAAGAGAAAAATCCTATACTTTCTTCTCATTTGTATAATTGTAGTACAGCTGTGGTATGAACATATCCTAATTTCTGGCCTGCTATGATTGATCTCAGTAATTTTCCCCTAGCTCGAAATGCCATCACATCAAAAACCAGAAACATTAAAGAATGAATCACCTATGTAAAGAAAACTGTATGAATACTCAGGGAACATCATGAACATATGAAAATAAAAGAAAATTAAAAGTCAGGTCACAAAGATGTGGTTAAATTGGATTTGGAAATTTTTATGTTTTTAAGAAATGTTCATATTGTGGGGGGGAACTGGGAAAGGGGAAAGCCTTTGGAATGTAAACATAGAATATAGAAAATAAAAATTAAATGAAAAAAAAGAAATGTTCTAAAGTTTTTCTGTATTTGTAAATATTTATTCTTGGATTATGGCAATGAAGATTTTTAAAAATATTCTGTGCACATTTCTAGATGTTGGAAATGTCTAGGACATAGGTGAAAGCCAAGTAAACACAGTAATCTGTGAGTGGCTGATTCATTTTATATTACTTTGTTTGCTTATCATTTTATGTGTACATTTGTGTGTCTGAGTGTTGTTATGTGTACTACATGTGCAGGTACTCTAGTAGTCCAAAAGAGGATGTTACACCCCCTAAAACTGGAGTTATAAATAGTTATGAGCCCTCCACAAGAGACTTGAACCCTGGTCCCCTACAAGAACAGAAGGTCTGGCAGGTAAGAGTAGAATGAACCTAAAGAGAGTTTATAGAAACTGTAAGTTGCTTGTGTCTTGTACCTCAAATAAAAGAAGTACAAGACAGGGAATGAAAGGAGCTACACTGAGTGAATGAATGACTCTTGTCCTGCAAACAGTGGCATACTAAATATCATCCCTAAGCCCAAGTATGTGTTATCCCCATAGCAGCAGGACAAGAAGGAAAAGAAGAAGCCCCCAGCCATCAACAGTACTTTTATAGCACCTCTTGAAAACCTCAAGAATATTAAAGAAGAGGGTACAAGAAAAAAACAAGATCTGCAAGCTCTGGTATCCTGCTACATTCCCCAAATTCAAAACAACTGTCGCAGCCATTAGCCCAAAATTACTGTTGTTACCTACTTTAGAAAGACACAAAACAAGTCTTACCAACAATCAACCACAGAAAAGTGAAGCTTTTGTAAGACCTTAACCTGTTACTTCTGAAACATCATCCATTAAAAATCTTAGCGGAAGTGGTGATGAAGTAGAGTGTAGGAGAATGTCACTGTATTTATTTGTATACCCACTGATTATCCCACAGGCTTCAACATATAACAGTTATCCCAAGGTTACCTAGATTTCTTTGATGAACGTCAGTGCAACAAAACATTATAAACATGTAAGGGAAATTTATGCATTTCTTACATTTGTGCATGCTTAAAAGACATTCAATAAAATAAAATTTCAAAGTTTGTAAAGTAAAAAGAAAATTATATATTTACTTCAAGTCACAAATCATTTACAGAGAAATAATGTATTTAACTTTAATAAAATATCAAATACAACCCAGTCTTCCACATGTTTATTAGTTTAAACTGAAGTAATGACCTTTTTATTTCTTCTCATGGGAACTTGAAGGATCTGAAGGATTTTCCTCCTATTTTGTTGGTTGTTTCCTATTATTGTTCCCTTTGCTTTGCAAATGTATATTCTTTGTTTTTGACTTGTGTTTTTTTTTTTAATTTTATAAGCCCTGTCTTTATTTTCTAAGCTATCACTATCCCAAACAGAATATCATTACTTATGCTTTTATCTTGAAGGACAACCAAGACTAATAAAGACAAACATGTCCTCTCTCAAGTATCCTTAGGTTATGAGCTTTTTAATATACATGAGTATACAGAAATGAGTCCTGATGAGAGAGATTTAAAAAGAAACTCCATGAAGTGAGAAACAAAAGGGGCTGTCAAGATCGTGAGGGAAGGTAAGATAGTGCAAATGACTGGAAAGTGCATGAAGGACTGCTGAAGATAGAAAGATGACATAGGGATGGGAACAAGGGTTGAGGGCAGCAGGGAATAGGAGGAAACATAAGCAGCTCTAAGTGTATGGAACAAGGATACCTCCTAAGTCATAATTTTGTTTTGTTTTGTTTTGTTTTTAATTAAAAATAGTGATCCATAACCTCTTTAGTATATTTGGTGCACAATTAGCACAACAGGGCCATGTTAATTTATGTGTTATATTTCTGTTAGCATGACCATTACAAGAAGCTTTACATTCTTTAATAGTCTAAACACAGAGGGTCTAAAATCATAGTGAGCTATAACATTAAGGAGAATGGAAATCATACCAACAGTGACTGCTTTTCTTTCCTTTCTTCCTTCCATCCTTCCTTCCTTCCTTTCTTCCTCTTTCCTTCTTTCCTTCCTTGCTTCTTTCATTCCTTCTGTCCTTCCTTCTGTCATTTCTTTCTTTTCTCTAAAAGAATTAATGAGGGAATGGACATTTAATAAAAAATAAAGTAGAGAATGAATTGTGAGATTGCATTTATGAGAATCTCTAATTGCTCATAAATCATTACTACAACTGAATATAGTCCTGAGTTCTTTACTAGGCTTCTAAGCAGAAATCATACTATATTTTCAGAAACCATTAGAATACTTCTGACAGAGATAAGCAGTGCAATGAGTTGGTACTACTGTTGCAAAGGGACAAAACCCCTCTCTTGGCAAGCCATTTATCATTACAAAAAAAAAAACTACCCATAATTTTATTCCCAATTCTGATATTATCACTCGCAGCTATGGACTCTGTTATTGCAATAACAAATTGAGAAATAATATTTCCCCCAGGAAAATGTGGGATGTTTTAATGTTTTATGGCAGAAAGACATTTTTGCAGACATTGCAGGAGTCTAATGCTTTCCTTAAATTGTGCTATAATTCAAAGAGAACTATGAAATGCAGCTGTAAAAGTCAGCAAAGTAAGCTTGTAACTTCTGTCTTATCCCTTTAATATGTTTGACTTTGTTATTGTGGCTTACATTTTGTTGAAGGAGTTCCATACAATTTTTTCACACATATCTTTGTTTAATGGAAAAATATCCATATAATAAGGTACAGGTTTCAACAAAAGGAGATAGAGCTTAACATACCAGGCCTCTTACTTATATTTCTGTTTTTATGTATTATATATTAATCTATATAATTTCTGTTTATTAGACAAGATACTGTGGCCTCAGAATACATTAGGGAAGAGCACAAGAGGAAGTTTACATGATCCATCCTGGAATCTAAACTTTGCACAGAAGACTGACAGAAACAATTCAGCTAATAATATATACTGACACCCGTAAAAAATGTTAATGACAAAAATAAAATTATTTGTTTATAACATTTATGTGTATGTGACTTTTGTCCTCCACACTTTACTCTTATGAATAAAATTTGCTTTAGTCTGTAGTATCAATGTAGATATTTCAATTTATTACATTTTATTTTGAAAACCAAAAGTAAAATCAGGAGGGACACTTCAAATACATTAAAAGAGTAGTACTTCTGTTCCTATTTCCAAAAATAGCAAGTTTTCACTCCATGTTATAATCCCTCTCAGTTCTTCCTCCACGGATTTTCCCCCACTTTTACAAAGATGAGCACTCTCACAAATGTTTTGATGCTTATTTTCTGGACACTTACAATTTTGATAACCACTTTCTTACCATCATTAATTTTAAATTATAAAAATATAGTTATATTACACATTTACCTTCAATTTACTTTTTAGGTAATTTTCATGGTACAACTTCATTATTATTTTTATTTTCATATGTGTTGCTTTAATTTACAGAACTTAGTATTACTATGCATAATAAAGTGTTTTTATGAATTCTCATTTGTGGACATGTGAAAAAGCTTGCCAACTTTAAGGAAGGCAATTATAGAACATTATTTTATCCCCAGGAAAAAAGAGACTAACCGTGAGAGCATCATTACTGTAGGACATGTTATTTTCTAGTATGTAATGAAGAGCTTAAAATGGAAACAAAGGTATTAATACAAAATAGGAAGTTAAGAAATTACATAATCATTTTAAGAGTTGCAGGAAAATTTGGTGAGATATAATATTCCTTCATGAAAAAGAAAAGCAGCATAGTAAAAGACAGAAAATTCTTGAAAAATTAAATCTTAAGAAAAATTTAAATGAAAATGAACATAAACATGTTATTTGTTTTTAGATTTATTTTGGAAGATAAAAGGATAAAATATGTCAAAAATAATAAAATAAATTAAGAATGTATATTGTATAGTTTATACCCTCTATGCAAGAATTCCATGTGCTTTCTCCTACATAAATTCTCTGCTGAAATCTTAGATTATAGAAATATTTGCATTTATTTTGATCAAAGCAAAATACTTTCTTATTTCAATATTAAGGGTGATAAAGTTAAACTTATTCTAAATGTTCTTTCTTCTTAAATTTAAGAATATTTCTGTTCAGTGTTTCTCACTTAAATTATTTTCTGAATTCAGTCCCATCAATAGATGAGTTAATTTGTGTATTAATCTTCTAACACAAATTGTTTGTTGGGATAGGGGTTAAACTTACCTTTTGTATTTTATTGCCTTAATAGTTATATATGTATACATTTTGCATCCTTTACCATAGTCAGGATTTATAGCTACCTGATACTTGTCTTGATGAATCCTCCCCAAGTCGCCAGATGTAACCTTGGCCACACTATTATTGCCCAGGCCTAGTCTAGCCACCCTAGAATACAATGCCCTCAATTAACAGGCTCTGCCTGGCATCATACTAACTTTGGCAATATGTTCTAATCTTCTGCTCCTTATTCTGTGGCTAGTTCTGTCTTCATGTCTTTCTAGCTTTCTGCTCTTAACCTCTCTGTAGAATAAAAACATATTCTCTCTCTCTCTCTCTCTCTCTCTCTCTCTCTCTCTCCCCTCTCTCTCTCTATCTTATCCTCTCTCTCTCTCTCTCTCTCTCTCTCTCTCTCTCCCTCTCTCTCTCCCTCTGTCTCTTTGTCTCTCTCCGTCTTTCTCTTTCTCTCTGTCTCTCTCTGTCTCTGTCTCTCTCTGTGTGTCTCTCTCTCTTTCTCTCTCTCTCTCTCTCTCTCTCTCTCTCTCTCTCACACACACACACACACACACACACACACACACACTATCCATCTCCTTTTTTCTTTCACTGTAGCCTTTGTTCCTCTTCTGTTCTCCTGTGGCTTGGGTGTGTTCTATCTCTGACTCATTCTGTCAATCTTTCTCTGTTTTGTCACTTTGTCTGCCTTTCAATTAGATGTCAGTTCCAACATGGCTGCTTCTTTCTACAAACTAAACTTACCTTTACTGTTAAGGATCAAAGATGTGTACTAAGGATGTTTGTGTATTTCACTTAGATAATATATAATCCAGGGAGTATTGGTATTCTGGCTAGACCATATTTTCAGATGTGTTACCTCATCAGAGAACCCATGTTGCTGTATTAAAATATCTCTACAGGGCTGCTCAATGCAGCAGAAGAGGCTACCAATGGACACCTAACTGAGGAAAACTGCCTGGATTCCTTTTGTGTCTGCTACTGAGACAAAATAGCCCCCAAAAAAGCATGAGGGAAAGGGGTTTATTGTGTGTAAAGTCCAAGCTACAGTTCATGATTTCACCCTAAGCCTTCTTCAACACTTTTTCTCTCTTGAATGAATTCTGTTTTTAAATCCTGAATTGTCTTCCTCCCTTTCATATACCTTGTGGTTTATTGAATATGTTTGGCCCAGGGAGTGGTATTTTTAGGAGGTGTGGCCTTGTTGAAAGAGGTGTGGCCTTGTTGGAGGAATTGTCTCATAGTGGGACTGGGATTCAAAGAGCTTCCTCCTAGCTCTCTGGAAGTGAGTCATCTCCTAGCTGCCTTTGGAACAAGATGTAGAACACTCAGCTGCTCAGGCTCCGTGCCTGACTGGACATTGCCATGCTTCCCATCCTAATGATAATGAACTAAAACTCTGATCCTATAAGCCAGCCGCAATTAAATGTTGTTCTTTATAAGAGTTGATTTGGTATTGGTGTCTCTTCACAGCAATGAAACCATAACTAAGACATATGTATGCATGCGCTTTCTTGCATATTATTGAGGTATTTGCTCTCTTTTCTCTATATTTATTGAGCTGTTTCTTTGAATGTTCTTTAAACTGTTGAAATTCTATTTTACATTGTATTTTTTAATTAAGCTACCAAGTTCCTGAAATTGAGAGATGGACAAAGTGACACACTCACAAAAAATATTACCATAAAACTTCCTTAATTGTAAATTTGCTGAAAGTGTCAAATTTCAAGAAATTAGAAACACTACTTGTATGGGATGGGATTGCTGATATTGCATGAAGTCTTGAACACTGAAGAAGATGATTTTACACCATGCCAGTGTACAGAATATGACACACTATTAGCCCCAGAACACAAGGCCAAAACATATTGTTGTATAAAATGGAGTATTCATTCAATCCTCTAAAGAAATTCTCCTTTGAGATATGGTAAAATTGTTTGAGACACTGGCACAATGTTTATGAGTTCCTCCGATAATGTAAAATAAGAAAAGTACAATAGATTTAATGTTTTCATTCAAAATAATTTTTGTGGAGACTGTCTAAATTTCAAACCTAAAATTACATATTTTTTTCATGTAAAGAAAATTCAAATTAATATGATACCATGGGCAAAATAAAAAGCATTCTTTTTAATCATCTATTAATGTAATTGCTTTTTATTTATCTATGTATATATTAGGCATCATTATTAGTGAATTTCAAACTTTGTTGTTAATTTTTATTTATGCTGAAAAGTCTTAAATCTGCATGATTCATGTAAAATTCTTGTACATAGGAAGAAATGTTCAGCTCATCTCCAAACAACATATTAAGGATATAACATTTGGCAAAAAAATAATCTTAAACAATACCTTTATATTTACCCAATTATTTATTAAAATTATAAAGCCACGATATTGCCTGCAGCTTCCCGTCCAGCTGGTGGTGGGGAAACCAGAGTGTCAGCCAGCGTGCCAGGTGCTCAGACCCAGCCGGCGGTGGCGGAACCAGGTACCTGAGACAGCCCTAGCTTAAGACATTCGGGGACTCAGGCCTGGAGTGGGAGTTGGGCACAGAATAGCGGCTGCACTCTGCACTCGCGGGGCGGACCCCGAGCTCCCTGCAGGCAGCTGCCATATTGCCTGCAGCTTCCCGTACAGCTGGTGGTGGGGAAGCCAGAGTCAGCCAGTGTGCCAGGTGCCCAGACCCAGCCAGAGGCGGAACCAGCCTCCCATCCAGCCAGTGGCAGGGAAGCTGGAAACCGGACCCAGCCAGCTTCCCAGCAGCTTGGGACCAGCAGGCGAAACCAGATAACTGAGATATCCCAACTTTAAGACCCCTGGGGAAACAGGATATCAGACAGCAAACCCTGAGCAGGAGCAGTGCAGAGCAGCCGCCCAACAGGCGGAACCAAGTACCTGGGATATCCTGACTTTAAGACCTCAGGGGACTCAGGCCACCTGTCAGCAATCTGTGAGCAACACCCCCGCAAGACAGTGATTCGGGTATCCCAGTCGCTGGGAAAGAGCCTTACAACCCCACAGGAGGGTCAAGCACCAGCTAGTATCTACAGGACCAACTAACACCAGACTTAACCAGATGGCAAAAGGCAAACGTAAGATCCCTACTAACAAAAATCAAGGCAGTATGGCAGCATCCGAACCCAGTTCCCCAACAGCAATAAATATTGGATACCCCGAAACACCAGAAAAACAAGACTCAGATCTAAAATCACTGGTCAGGATGCTGATAGAGGAACACTTAGATAAATCTCTTAAAGTAATACATGAGAAAATAGATCAAAAGCTAGAAGCCATTGCAAGGCAAACACAATTAAATCCCAGATATCTCAACACACCAGAAAAACAAGACTCAGATCTAAAATCACTGGTAAAGATGCAGATTGAGGATCACTTACATAAATTTCTTAAAGTAATAGAGGAGAAAATAGATCAAAAACTAGAAGCCCATACAAGGCAGACAAAAAATCACTTAAAGAAATCCAGAAGAATATAGAGCAAAAAATGAATCCCAATAAGGGGGAGAAACAAAAACCACCTAAAGAAATACAAGAGAACATGGGTCAACGAGTAGAAGTCATAAAAGAGGAAGCACAAAAATCCCTTAAAGAATTACAGGAAAACACAAACAAGCAACTGAAAGATCTGAGCAAAACCATACAAAATCTAAAAACAGAAGTAGAAACAACTAAGCAATCGAAAGGGAGACAATGTTGGAGATAGAAAACCTTGGGAAGAAATCAGGATTCATAGATGCAAATGTCAACAATAGAATACAAGAGATAGAAGACAGAATCTCAGATGCTGAAGATACCATAGGAACCATGGATTCAACAATTAAAGAAAATGCAAAATGCAAAAAGCTAGTAACCCAAAATATTCAGGAAATCCAGGACACAATGAGAAGACCAAGCCTAAGGATTATAGGGATAGATGAGAATGAATATCTACAACTTAAAGGGCCAGCAAATATCTTCTACAAAATTATGGAAGAAAACTTCCCCAACCTAAAGAGAGAGATGCCCATGAATATACAAAAAGCCTATAGAACCCCAAATAGACTGGACCAGAACAGAAATACTTCCCGTCACATAATAATCAAAACCCCAAATGTACTAAACAAAGAAAGAATATTAAAGGCAGTAAGAGAAAAAGGACAAGTAACATATAAAGGAAGACCTATCAGAATTACACCAGACTTCTCACCTGAGACCATGAAAGCTAGAAGATCCTGGGCAGACCTCATGCAGACCCTAAGAGAACACAAACTTCAGCCAAGACTACTATACCCAGCAAAACTCTCAATTGCCATAGATGGGGAAACCAAGATATTCCACGACAAAACCAAATTTGCAAGATACTTATCTACAAACCCAGCCCTACAAAGGATAATAAGGGAAAAATACCAACACAAGGGGGGAAACAACACCCCAGAAGAAACAAGATAGAAACCCCATCTCATCCAACCCAAAAGAAGAGAACCACTCAAATACAAATAATAATAACAATGCCCAAAATTTCAGGAAGTAATAATTACTATTCCTTAATATCTCTTAATATCAATGGACTCAATTCCCCAATCAAAAGACACAGACTAACAGACTGGATACGGAAACAGGACCCTACATTTTGCTGCATACAGGAAACACATCTCAGTGTCAAAGACAAACACCACCTTAGAGTAAAAGGCTGGAAGACAGTTTTACAAGCAATTGATCCCAGGAAACAAGCTGGAGTAGCCATTCTAATATCAGATAATATCGACTTTCAACCTAAAGTCATCAAAAGAGATACAGAAGGTCACTTCCTGCTTGTCAAAGGGAAAATCCACCAAGAAGAATTCTCAATACTGAACATCTATGCGCCAAATGTAAGGGCACCCTCATTCTTAAAAGAAACTTTACTAAAGCTTAAAGCACACATCGCACCTAACACAATGATTGTAGGTGACTTCAACACTCCACTCTCCTCAATGGACCGATCAGGAAAGCAGAAACTAAACAGGGACACAGTAAAACTAATTGAAGCTTTGGACCAATTGGATTTAACAGATATATATAGAACATTCCATCCTAAAACAAAAGAGTATACCTTTTTCTCAGCACCGCATGGTACCTTCTCAAAAATTGATCATATTATCACAAGACAGACCTCAACAAATACAAGAAGACCGAACTAATCCCATGTGTCCTATCGGATCACTATGGAGTAAAAGTGGTCTTCAATAGCAAGAAGAACAACAGAAAGCCCACATACACATGGAAACTGAACAATACTCTACTCAATGACACCCTGGTCAAGGAAGAAATAAAGAAAGAAATCAAAGACTTTTTAGACTTCAATGAAAATGAAGGTACGACCTACCCAAATCTCTGGGATACAATGAAAGCAGTGCTAAGAGGAAAACTCATAGCCCTGAGTGCCTCCAAAAAGAAACTGGAGAGAGCATACACTAGCAACTTAACAGCACACCTGAAGGCCCTGCAACAAAAAGAAGCTAACTCACCCAGGAGGAGTAGAAGAAAGGAAATCATCAAACTAAGGGCTCAAATCAATCAAGCAGAAACAAAGAGAACCATACAAAGAATCAACAAAACCAAGAGCTGGTTCTTCGAGAAAATCAACAAGATAGATAAACCCTTAGCTAGACTAACCAAAGGGCACAGAGATAGTATCCAAATTAACAAAATTAAAAATGATAAGGGGGATATAACAACAGAAACAGAGGAAATTCAAAAGATCATCAGATCCTACTACAAAGGCCTATACTCAAAACAACTGGAGAATCAGGAGGAAATGGACAATTTCCTAGACAGATACCAAATACCAAAATTAAATCAGCATCAAGTAGACCAGCTAAACAGTCCCATAACCCTTAAAGAAATAGAAGGGGTTATAGAAAGCCTCCCAACCAAAAAAAGTACGGGACCAGATGGTTTTAGTGCAGAATTCTACCAGACCTTCAAAGAAGACTTAACACCAATACTTTTCAAACTATTCCACAACATAGAGACAGAAGGGACACTGCCCAACTCGTTCTTCGAAACCACAATTACGCTGATACCTAAACCACAAAAAGATCCAACAAAGAAAGAGTACTACAGGCCAATTTCTCTTATGAATATTGATGCAAAAATACTAAATAAAATTCTTGCCAACCGATTCCAAGAGCATATCAAAATGATCATTCACCATGATCAAGTAGGCTTCATTCCAGGAATGCAGGGATGGTTCAATATACGGAAATCCATCAATGTAATCCACTACATAAACAAACTAAAAGAAAAAAACCACATGGTCATCTCATTAGATGCTGAAAAAGCATTTGACAAAATTCAGCATCCTTTCATGCTAAAAGTCTTGGAAAGTGCAGGAATTCAAGGCCCATACCTAAACATAGTAAAGGCAATCTACAGCAAACCAGTAGCCAACATCAAAATAAATGGAGAGAAACTTGAAGCAATCCCACTAAAATCAGGGACTAGACAAGGCTGTCCTCTCTCTCCATATCTTTTCAATATAGTACTTGAAGTTCTAGCGAGAGCAATTAGACAACATAAGGAAGTCAAAGGGATACAAATTGGAAAGGAAGAAGTCAAAGTATCATTATTTGCAGATGATAAGATTGTCTACTTAAGCGATCCAAAAAACTCCACCAGAGAACTTCTACAGCTGATAAACAACTTCAGCAACTTGTCTGGTTATAAAATTAACTCAAGCAAATCAGTAGCCTTCTTGTACTCAAAGGACAAGCAGGCTGAGAAAGAAGTTAGGGAAATAACACCCTTCACAATAGCCACAAACAACATAAAGTACCTTGGCGTAACTCTAACCAAACAAGTGAAAGATCTGTATGACAGGAACTTCAAGTCCATGAAGAAAGAAATCGAAGAAGACCTCAGAAGATGGAAAAATATTTCTTGCTCCTGGATTGGCAGGATCAATATAGTAAAAATGGCCATCTTGCCAAAAGCAATCTACAGATTCAATGCAATCCCCATCAAAATCCCAAATCAATTCTTCATAGATCTATAAAGAGCAATTCTCAAAATCATCTGGAGCAACAAAAAACCCAGGATAGCTAAAACTATTCTCAACAATAAAAGGACTTCTGGGGGAATCAATATCCCTGACCTCAAGCAGTACTACAGAGCAATTGTGTTAAAAACTGCATGGTATTGGTACAGCAACAGGCAGGTAGATCAATGGAATAGGATTGAAGATCCAGAAATGAACCCACAGACTTATGGTCACTTGAAATTTGATAAAGGAGCCACAACCATCCGGTGGAAAAAAAGATAGCCTTTTCAACAAATGGTGCTGGTTCAACTGGAGGTCAACATGCAGAAGAATGGGAATTGACCCACTCTTATCTCCTTGTACTAAGATCAACTCCAAGTGGATCAAGGACCTCCACATAAAACCAGACACACTGAAACTATTAGAAAAGAAACTTGGGAAGACCCTGGAGGACATGGGCACAGGGGTAAAGTTCCTGAACAGAACACCAATAGCTTATGCTCTAAGATCAAGAATTGACAAATGGGACCTCATACAATTACAAAGTTTATGTAAGGCAAAGGACACTGTCAGAAGGACAAAACGGCAACCAACAACGTGGGAAATGATCTTCAGCAACCCCACATCCGACAGAGGGCGAATATCCAATATATACAAAGAACTCAAGAAGTTAGACCCCAAAGAACCAAATAACCCTATCAAAAAATGGAGTACAGAGCTAAACAAAGAATTTTCACCAGAAGAAATTCGGATGGCCGAGAAACACCTTAAGAGATGTTCAACATCATTAGTCATCAGGGAAATGCAAATCAAAACAACCCTGAGATTCCACCTCACTCCAGTCAGAATGGCTAAGATTAAAAACTCGAGAGAAAACAAGTGCTGGCGAGGATGTGGAGAAAGAGGAACACTCCTCCACTGTTGGTGGGATTGCAAAATGGTAAAACCACTCTGGAAATCAGTGTGGCGGTTCCTCAGAAAATTGGGCATGCCACTCCCAGAGGACCCTGGCATACCACTCCTGGGCATATACCCAGAGGATTCCTCTGCATACAACAAAGACACATGCTCCACTATGTTTATAGCAGCCTTGTTTATAATAGCCAGAAATTGGAAGGAGCCCAAATATCCCTCAAAGGAGGAATGGATACAGAAAATGTGGTATATTTATACAATGGAATACTACTCAGTAATTAAAAATAATGAATTCATGCAATTTGTAGGTAAATGGTTAGACCTGGAAAATATCATCCTGAGTGAGCTAACCCAATCACAAAAGAATGCACATGAAATGCAATCACTGATAAGTGGATATTAATGAGCCCAGAAGCACTAAATACTCAAGACACAAATAGCAAGTCAAATGATTCCCAAGAAGAAGAAAGGAGAGGACCCTGGGCATGTAAAGATTGCATCCAGTTTAGTAAAGAAACCGAGGGGGGAGAGGGAATGATTGGGGAATAGTTGGGGGGGAGAGGAACTATGGGAACTATGGTGGGTGGGAACTGGGAAAGGGGAAAGCCTTTGAAATGTAAACATAGAATATAGAAAATAAAAATAACTAAAAAAAAAAAAAGAAAGAAAGAAAAAAAGAAAAAAAGGAGAGGACCCTGGGCCTGTAAAGATTGGATCCAGTATTGTAGACCCAGAACAGAGAAATCGTGGTGGGGGGGGAAGAGTGGGGAATAGCATGGGGGGGAGAGGAATTATGGGACATATGGTGGGGGGGTAACTGGGAAAGGGGATAGCCTTTGGAATGTAAACAAAGAATATAGAAAATAAAAAAAAAATTGGATTGAATAAAAAAAAAACCAATGAGTAAAAAAAAAAATTATAAAGCCACAATCATTATCAATTATTGGTATGTTGATATTTTCACAAGAAGGAAAGTAAATAAAGCCTTAAATGTTTCTGCATATGTGGAGTTGAGGTGATCAGTTGGTATTTGTTAATTTTTTAAATTATTTTCTATATTCTTTGTTTACATTCTAAATGCTTTCCCCTTTACCAGTTCCCCCCTCACCATATGTCCCATAAGTCCTCTTCCCTCCACCCATTCCTCAATCGCCCCCTCCCATTTCTCTCTTCTGGTACTCCCCTATAATACTGAATCAAGTCTTTTCAGGACCAGGGCCCTTTCCTCCCTTCTCGTTGGGAATTATATGATTTGCTAATTATGTCTTGAGTATTCAGAGCTTCTGGGCTAATTAATATCCACTTTTCAGTGATTGCATTTCATGTGTATTCATTTGTGATTGGGTTATCTCACTTAGGATGATATTTTCCAGTTCCAAACATTTGCCTAAAAATTTCATGAATCCATTGTCTTTAATTGCTGAGTAGTATTTCATTGTATAAATATACCACATTTTCTGTATCCATTCCTCCATTCAGGGACATCTGGGTTCTTTCCATCTTCTGGCTATTATAAAAAAGGCTGCTATGAACATAGTGGAGCATGTGTCCTTGTTGTCTGCAGGGGAATCCTCTGGGTATATGCCCAGGAGTGGTATGATAGGGTCCTCTGGAAGTGTCATGCCCAATTTTCTGAAGAACCACCAGACTGATTTCCATAGTGGTTGTACCATCTTGCAATTCCACCAGCAGTGGAGGGGTGTTCCTCTTTCTCCACATCCTCGCCAACACCTGCTGTCTCCTGAGTTTTTAAGCTTAGCCTTTCTGACTGGTGTGAGGTGAAATCACAGGGTTGTTTTGATTTGGTATTTGTTAATTTTAATGTATAACACTATTTGTGAATTTGACTTTTCCTCAAAGAACTAATTCCTTATTATATTTATGAAATATATTTTCAACATTATTTTAAAGAATGAAATTATTCACTTGAAAGAACTAAACCTACTAAATTTTGTTCCATAATGATTACTGTTGTCTCTGCAAAGCAATATTTAGAACTAAATATGCCTTAGAACAAAAAAGCAGGAAAAATCAAAATAATTCTGAGAAGATTAGTAAATGATTTAGCATGAAATTACAAATCAGACTCAATAGATTTTAGATAATGACCTTTTAATAAGTCAAGGGCTTATGTAAACAAGCCTGTGGCATATGAGTTAAATGCACTTGTATTTTCTTTGTAAGGAAGAGGAATTCTCAAATTCCCCTCATTGCAATCATTGATCATGTTTTCTGGAAATGAATTAGAGGTTTCCTCTAATCCCAGCTCTATAGATAGTTATTGACTTTTTGATGATAATGAACATTAATTAGATAAGATTTTTCCTGTGGTAAAACAATAGCTGGAGGGGTTGGGGGCATATGCCAATGTTTCATTGATAATCACAGAGCATATTTGATCCTTGCACTGTTCATATTAATGCTTCCCCAAGCCCTTAAATAAGAAACTAAGAAAGTGCACATGTACTTGTCTTGTTTCTCATGTAATATTAGGTTAGTGATCAAAGTTATCATTTAGATTTTCTTTAATATTTATTTTATCCAGTGTCCACATGTTTAGACAGCTTGATAAAGTTCATTATTGAATGAGATAAAGTACTAACTGGTTCTTAATCTGCATCTGCTGTAACTTGAATTATTTATACTAGTATCAAAAATAATGACAATAAACACAAGGTAATGAGCATAGTAGAATAGAATTAGACTTCTCCATCTTGATTTCCAACTTATTATTCCATTTTCCTAGAGCACCTTCCGTCTTTATAGAGATATGAAAAACATTTTGTTCACAGTTAAATAATTGTAAATTATTTATTTTATATGTATAACCATGAATATGAATATTGATGGATTTGGTACTTTGTTTTAATTATATGAAGATAATATAGAATGATTAAAATCAAGTTACATTATATAAATAAAGTGTATATATGCATATATATATATATATTTCTCTTATCTTACTATGAAATAAGAAGTTAGAAATATATTCTCTTGTAAAACTGAGAATGTATAAATCAGATGGCCCAGATGTCCAGTCAGTTGTATTTACCCAAGTAATTAAGATGATAGAAGTACTAACTACAGTTCTATATTTATTGCAACATGAGTCATGTGAATCAAGACAGTGATTTATCAATGTTTCTATCAAATTAATTGTGACTAATGAAAATGTGCTGTCTGAAAAAAACAAAATATTATATATTCTTAAATTGGAATGTTAAACTGTCATTTATATGAAACTGATAAATCTGAGGGTACATACTAAAAAAATAAACTAGAAAGGTAAATATGTTACAAAAGATAAATACAATAAAACAAATCAAACAAATAATGAAGACCTACACTATCCATTAGTAATAATGCTAAAATATATCAACATAATGATGCCAAAATGAATGCATTAGAAGAAACTTTTTAAAAAATATATTCATTTCATTAAAATAAAATTATATCACTTACCCAATCCCTTTCTTCTTTTTCAGTCACTCTCAGCTACCTTTCCTTGAACCACTCCCATATACCCTCAGATTCAAATGAATAACAACCCTTTATATTTGGATTAATATTGTTATATACATAGTCAACAGATCCTGTAAAGGCCAGCCTTAACACATATATCTACACCACAGTGTCCACATCTATGACTCACGAAGGGTTCATTGTATAAGAGATAGTGGGAGAAATTTTTTTAATTAAACAGAGTAAAAAATACAGGTGATTTTTTTTATCTAAGATACAAAGATATAAAGATAGCTTACAAGTTGAATTTTTTTACTTGTTCAGAAATAAAAAAATTGTAATTATAGTATATAAGACTTAATTACATATACTTTTTGTTTTAAATATACATGTGAAATTGTATACACAAATTTGCTTTAAATTTTATTAAACATCATAATCAATTTTGTTTACCATATCTTTACACTATTTATGCCCTGGTACTGAAGGAAACATTTGTCATTATCTAATGAAATATTTGACTTTGTAATATTATTACTAAAATAAAGAATAAATTGATGCAATACTCAACTCAAGCTCTGCTTATATTCACATGTTCTCATATTAAAATTCAGCTATAAGTATTTTTGTAATTTTGTGTTTTAAAGACTCTAAATTTAACCACAGTTTAACAAAGGAAAGAGTTATACATATATGAAATAAAACCCATGTTCAGCATGGTCCTTTATTTTCTCTATACATCTAACATTATTCTTCCTCTATTTTGGTGTAAATGTTTGTTTCAGATGACATCCTTTTATGTTATTGTACTGAACAGAGATCCAGGCTGTACCATTTCAGCACCAAAGAAAATAAACTAGACAGAATCAAGATGTCCCTATACATGAAATAGAAGAAAGATTCTGATTGCCTCAGATTAGCCATATGCCAGCCTATATTAGTTCAAGTGATTGTCCAGAACAGATTTTCCAGCCTTGATGGTGGCTATACAGCTTTGAGCATAACAAATACCATGCTGTTGCCATTAGAAGAGAGGGGCAACTTGATTGTTTACCATCCTTGTCTACAATGAATTCTCTGAATACGCAGTTTATGTGAACACTGATAATTGTGAAATTTAGAAAGGAAAACAGGAGTCACAGAGAAACATGCTGATGCCAATGATGTCTATGTTGAGGGATATTAAAAGTCTCCAAATTATTTAGTTGCTGCATACTTATGAATCTAAGAGAGTGCTTAAATATATAGTATATTTGATGTTCAAAGTTCTTGTCCAAAATACCAGAAAACCAAACACAATATGCTCACCAGATTATTTAAAAGACCAGAACATAAACTAAGATTAGGAATGTAATTAATTTGCAGACTGGTCATTGATATTAGATAGGTAAACACAATATTACACATTCTAATGAACATGGCAGTTCAGAACTACATACTGAAGTCACAATGGCTTAATCATATATAATTTCTTTCTTATAGTGTATGATTAGAGATTGGAAGCCAGGATATTTTTTTAAATATTTCCATTGTCAAGATAGGGATATAGTGTGCTTTTCCAGTGATTTCTACTGAAGAATTCTATATAAGTACACTGTGACAATCCAATCATCCTGGTGTCTCAATGTTTAAATTTACATTCTATGTATAAAAGTCTGTAACTACAGAACAAACTATATAAAAAACAGAGAAAATTATAGTATCTGGAATCTATGACAGACGTCTCTGAAAAGTAAAAATTAATACTTATTTCATATGCAAGACAAAATATGTGGATCCAAGGATACTCTTGGGTAAGTATAAGTACCCTTTATCTAAGAAATGAGGTTTCAGCTTTCTAAATGACTATAAAAATAAAAGTATGTTTTATTATTTTATCTAGAGTCATAGTGACTAAGAAATAGAGACATCACCTGTGTATGTATTCTTGGGTTACAAATCCATTCTCTGGTTTTACAAAATGGTTGCTATTCCTTGGAGGGAATTTTTTATTTGAATATAGTTGCTTTGTTTTGATCATAATCTTCAGCCTAAACTGTCCTCATATCCTCATGTAGCCTTGAACTTCTGATATTCTTGCCTCCAAAGTCCTCCTGAATGCCAGAATTTTAGGTGTAGGCAGCAGGCCTGAATTATGTGGTGCTGGGCATCAAAATCTGGTCTTAGGCTTTGTTATTAGGTAAGTACTCTAGCAACTAAATTACATTCTAAGCCTGTTACTTTATATTTGGAAATATTCTTTCTTCTCAGAAAAGCAAAGAACCACTAATAGCAGTCACCACAACAAAGGTTCCTATAGAATATTATGGGGAAGTGCAAATGGATTATGCTGCTTTTAAATTAATTGTAGACATAAAATATTTCAATCAAATTAATATCCCTAGTATCTGAAGATGGCTTCTACTAGTACACTTCTCTGTTCATAGATATAAATAAACGTTTTTGTTATAAACAAAATTCTAGTTTGGCATTCAAATAAACATGACCTGGGATCCCTAAAAAAAGAACTTCCCCGTGAACATCTGGTTCAGCAAGTTTCTATTATAGTTGTTTTGTAACCAGAGAGATTAAGGACACACTGGGGAAGCAAGGCTTCCAGCTTTCCTAATGTCTACTTCTTTAGCAGAAGTATGGTGAAGGGCACAAAAGTATTGGGAAAAAAAGGAACCAGACTATATTGCTAATTATATGTCTGAGGAAAGCAATTTGATCTCACTGGCCCTTAGTTATCTAGCCTTTAATGATATGTAGTTGTAAAAGATTGCCTATAATAAACTCTCCCTACAAATTAGCTTGCCAGTGCTCACACATCTAAATAACACTGAAGATATTATACTGTAAGTCAAGCAAACAATCACTGTCTGGCTTTGTGATTTAAGCTTAAATTTGGAGTGCTGAGGTATACATCTTATCACTTAAATAAGAAAAATTTCAGTATTATATGTGTCTACTAATAGTGGAAAAACATACAAACATATTAGTATGTTCATTAGGTATTACTAATGAGATAGTCTAAGCTTATTTTAGCAGTTTAGAAAACAAGATCCTTTCTCTAAATCAAACTCAATTTTTGTCTTTGAAATTTTTATAGTGAATATTAAACTTAAGAAATAATAATAATCACTAGAGATTGACTTTAGATGTTTTAGATTGCAATGGAAACACAAAAAAAATGTATACTGTGATATTTTTCTTTTTTTCAAATAACAATGAAAAGTCTGGATTTAAGCCCCATCTGTGATTCATGTTTTTCATCTGATTGTAAGCCCTTGTTTTTGAAAGGAATTAACTGACAGGAGAAAACATGGGAGAGTGATGCTTAACTCCACATAGGAAAACAACGAGAGAGTTAACAGAACAAGAGGGGAGGTCTCCCAAAGGGTCCATATCCTTTCTCCATCTTCATAAACTCTCTTTGTTTCCTGGCATCTCCCTGCTAGTGACTTGAAGATAATGTCCTCTTTACTTCCTGGCATTGGCAAGAACTGAAATTATTCTTAATCATGATCACAGGATCAGACATGGTAAAGAAATGTTGCAATTTCAATCGGTTCTGTTTTGCAAAGTGAAATACATCTCATCAATTCTGTGTATCTTCACATGTGCTAAACAAAGGTAGGAGGGACATTCATTGAATTTTACAAACTTGGAAATCCAGAGCTTTTTTATTTTTCTCCTCTGTAATTCTTCTATGCAAAAAGACAAGAGAAAATCATAGATACTTTTTAAAAATAATTTTAAAAAATCTATTTATTTTAGTGTAGATCATCCATATGCCATGGAGTACTTAAGCGGTTCAGAGGACAATGTGTTGAAATTACATCCTTTCTTCTGCCATGTAAATTAAGGGGCTAAGTTCAGGTAATTAGGCTTAGGAGCAAGTACCCTTCTGTACTTTGTCATGACCCAATCACATGTCATTTGGGATTTACTCTATTTGATAAGGATTACAGTGAACTATCATATCTATTTTTATTATTTGAAATCATGTAGGAAGTATTGGTATTCTTTAAATCAGTTGTCATTCTAGGTTGAATGTTTATGATTATGCACTTGTTCATTGCTATATTCCAAGTGCTGGATAAAGCAATAGACCCATGATATTTCTTTTAAATAATGAAATATTGATGAATCTAAATTATGCTATCACAGTTACACTTGCCACTAGAATAATACAATCTCAATCTCTCCTTGGCTTCATTTTCAACAAAATTGATATTTGAAATGCAGAAACAGCAAATGTATTTTCTGTGAACCATTAAAATCAAAGAGAGATTGAAAGTATTTCATAAAACTTACTGAGGCATTTATTACTCTAAAATTACAGACTATAAGTGGAGAAAATAGAAATGTTCACTACATTTCACAAAATGAGCACAGCATTCATTGCTTAGGTCATATAAATCTGGAAATACTGCATTTTTAGCCTCTGTTGAAATTTAGCTCATTTCAAAGCTGATATGTTGAACTTACATATAACTAAGCATATCCTGCCACCATTACTGCCTGGATATATGTAGAGTCCAATTTACCACAAGGAAACTGTGTCTGTTCCTAGCAATAACTATTTATATTGGAAGTTATTGTGTCGGGTTCTTCTCATCTTAGTTTATCAGAAGCACCTAACTAAACCATAATACTCATAAATTATAACAGAATACCAATTCAATCTTTCTTTTAAAAGGTCTCCTTAGCAATTTATTACTCAAGAATTATAGACAATAATTGAAGAAAATTGAATAGTTGAATACATTTTATAAAATTAACACACCAGCAGGAAATAATCAAACTCAGGGCTGAAAGCAGCCAATTAGAAACAAAAAGAACTATACAAAGAATCAACTAAATAAGGATCTGGTTCTTTGAAAACATCAATAATATAGATAAACCCTTAGTCAGACTAACCAGAGGGCACAGAAACAGTATACAAATTAACAAATTCAAAAATGAAAATGGAGACAGAACAACAGAAACTGAGGAACTCCAAAAAATCATCAGATCTGTAGAAAACCTTTTTGGAGTGCTGTATCACCTGGCAGGAGCCTGACATTGGTGAAGAAGCAGGATTCTGGCAGGATTCTGACCATGAGAAGGAAGTAAGCTCAAGCAGGAATCTGATATTAGAACATAATAGGGAAGTTAAGTTCAGGCAGGAATCTGACATTAGGCTATAATAGGGACGTAGGTTAAAGCAGGAATTTTAATCTTAGGGTGAAATGAAAGAAGCAGGCTTCAGGCAAGATTTTGAGCTTAGACAAGGAAATAGGCTCAGGTAATTTGGTCATTCTGACAAGTCCTTGGAAACAACTGTCACAGGACTTTGCTTATTGCCTTGACTATTTGTGTTTACTGTCTTGCTTGTTCCCCATTGTGTTACTGTCAATCTTAATACCTGCATGTAGTTAAAATGGTATAAAAGTGAATTGGAAATTATTAAACCCGGCTTCAGTCTCAGAATTGACTGGTGTCATGCTATAATGTTGTCTAATCATCTTTTCTTCTTTTTAATTCTTGCTCCTGTGTTGGAGAACCCATTGATTGACTGAGCAGGTATGGTCAGATGGCACCTCAACATCTGGCTCCAGTAAGCTGGGTACAGTGAAGGACACCGCACAAAAAGGAAGCACACACAGAGGAAAATTTGGGCCAGCGGTGATAAACCTTGTAGAAGGACAAGATAATGGTAAACTGTGTTTTGTGTATGTGTTTAGAGTTATGCTGAAATTTAGAGAAAAGAAGGTAATTCTCATAGGTGCTTTTAGTTTTTGGACCCCAAGTAGAAACAATTTACTCCTAGACATGAGAGAATGAGCTTAAAAAAAAAAAAAGCAGTCCTTCCTGACTGTCTAGTAAGCATTGGCAAAAGAGAAGGAAAATGAACATTAAGATGTCTCAGTGCTCTCCTAGGGATAGGAGGAGGTCGAGACATCCTGCCTTCTCTGCCTCCTACTGGAGGAATGCTTGGTTCTGGGTCCCTTAGGATATCTGGGTCCCTTTGGGACCTCTAATTCTTTTCCTTCTCTGTCTATTGTCTGTCCTTGGTGCAACAATCTGTCCATGTCCATCAAAACTGACTGTTTTATGTTAAGTCTGTGTTTTCATTTTGTGGTTTTACTAATTGTTGTTCTTCATGTTCAATGAAACATTGCTTCATGTTCAAAGCAAAAAATGGTTAAAACTTCATTTGCTGATTGTTCACCCTTTGATTTAGTTTTAACTAATTTCATAAAAAGAGAAAAAGAGAAAAATAAATAAATATCAGTCACAATTGGCCTGTGGAACCCAGCATCTGTAGTTAGGAGTCGAGTTCTGCCAGCAGCTTCTCTGTACAAGCTGATCTTAAAGTGACCAGAAGCTTCTTGGCTTCTATGGAAAGGGAGCTGGTGATTGTTTTTCCTACAAAGATCACCATGCCTGTGATTATTGGATGCAACAGGTAAGAAGGAGCTCCTCTCTTAAAATTACAGCTAGAGAAAGTAAAAATTTTGTTTTGTCTAAATTTATAAGATATGTGCAGCTGCTTCATTTTGTTTCTGTTTGGTCTTAAAGGTCTAAATATGTCCTGCATGTCTTGGTTATAGAATATTGGCTTATAAGTTATTGGGTATGATTAAAAAAGTGTAATGTTGGTAAAGAAAGTTAGCCTAAAACTGGTAACTCAGGGTTGGAGTCATTTTAAACAACAACATGTGGCATGAACCAGCCAAGGAAACAAGGCCTTAAAAGATACTTCTAAATTGGGATAGTATTTTCTGTAATTCTTATCCTAGAAATTAGACTTATAAGGAATAAGATTTAAAACAATGTCTCCTTAATGAGGTATTAAAAGTTGCACTGTCAAGCATTCATATATAAGAACTGGCAGCCAAAATTTGTAATGTGAAAGCAATGCTTTTGGTATCGATTTTAAAGAGAATGGATTGTTTAAAAATGGGTTTTGTTTTTCAAAGTTGTGGTTTATGCTCTAATATTGCAAAAGAAACTTAAGAATTATGGCTAATCTGCCAGTGTTGCATTGACTACAGTTTGATGTCAGGCTCACAATTCTTAACTCACCCGTATTTTGTAATTAGGATGATTTCAAGAGTGAAAACAGTTGAAAACAGCTGAGACCAGTATGGGTCCACAGCCACTTTTACACAAGCTTTATTGATTATAGTGGTAGAAGCACAATTTAATCCCCCTAAGTTGGAAAGGAGGTCTCAGTGGGAATTTATTTGTATCAAACAGACTCCTGATGAACTGTTCCAGGAATTTGTGGATAGTCTATTAAAAACAGCTTGTACAATTTTTGGAGACCCTCAAGAAGGTTCAAAAGGACCCCCCCCTTCTGTTACACAATTGGCTTATGGGAATGCTAATGTAGTCTGCCACACAGCCATCCATCCATACAAAGCAAAGACAGACTTATATTCATCTTTGTGCAGAAATTGGACCCTCATACAATTGGATCTGGCTATGGCTGCTACCTTGCAGGGGCCTACAATACAAGTAATGTTTTCACAGTGCTGAGGCGATAAGGAATGTTTTAAGTATGGGGACATAAATCATTTTAGGAAAGTTTATCCAAAAAATTTAAAGATACAGACAGTAGAGTTGCTCCCCTGGAATCAGTCCTCACTGCAGGATGGGTAATCATTGGACCCAGCCTCAGTCCAGTTTCAGATAAAAAAATATTTGAGTTAATACAAAGCTCAGAGCTGCCTTACAGGCTTGTGTGACACCTTCTGCCTTGGGAAGGTTTTTTGGGCCCTGGTCTCACTTCAGGAAATTACTCTTATGCCAAAGCAGCATTATTACAGAGCTATCAAGGTGTTCAAAACAATGTTCTAATTTAAAATCTATGAAAGGTTAATGAGGCTATGGAACTTGTAAAGGCATTAAAATCTGGCCTGCCTACTTCATATAGAATTATTATAGATTTTCAGGGTTGTGTTTTCCTTTGCATCCTGATAATTGTAAAGGGTTGGCTTCTAGTGAACTTGTAATCATTGAAAAGTGTTGCCTCAAGGAATCGATAATAGCCTCACCTTATGTGAAAAAAGATTTTTGTCACTGCTTCCATACAAGAATGTAGGACTTTGAATCTTTCAGTGTGTATTACTCATGGAATTTCATTACAAGCCTTTGCTCTTATACAATGAGCTTTAAAAATTTTGGAGTAATTGTTGCTCCAGAAAGGTTCAAAGGCAATATTTTTTTTCAATATTTGGGGTCTTAGTTATATCTTAGAAAACTGTGGCACTGAAAATTCAAGACAGGAAAGATGATTTACTTCAAGTTATTTTCAAAAGCTATGAGATATTTATTGTCTAAGGCCTCTCATTAAACTCACCACAGGTGGACTCAAGCCTCTTATATTCTCAAGGAGGGATGTGAATTAACTGATGAGAGACAAATAGCTTTGCATATAGTAGAGGAAACTACTGTAATCAATTGTTCGTTTTTTATGTTATGTGCTTACTGCAATTCTTTGGCGAAGAGAGCATTAATTTAGATTTATCCTTTTTCATCACCAAGTAAAGTTTTAACATCCTATTATGAAGCTGTGGCTGTATTAATACAGAATTTGTAGGATAGAATCATGGAAATATGTTGGGAAAGAACTTGATGAAATATTTATTCCTTATTTCAAACAACAATTAAATTGGTTATTATAAAATACTGATATTTGGCCTATTGCATGTGCAAATTTTCTAGCCAAAAATCAATAATCATTATCCAAAAGAAAAAAAATTGTTACAATTTGCCTCTATGTATGCTTTTGTATTCCCTGTAAATTTATGCGTGCATCCCATAGAAAATGAGCTTACTTTATTTACAGATGGCTCATCTAATGGGAAGGCAGCATATGTGATTGGATCACAGGTTCATTCTTCTGAGGTTTTCCCCTGCTTCCGCACAAATAATCAAACTATGCATGCTGTAGCTGCTGTTTTAGAAATGTTGATAAAAATCAAACTTTTAATATGTATACTGATAGTCAATATGTAGCTCATGGTTTAAAATTATTCAAAAGTGTTCCCTTTTTAGATACTAATTTTCAAATTTTGCAATTATTTATGTAAATCCAACTCAATTTAAGAGGTCTTACAGTTCCCTATTTTGTAGGCCATTTAAGAGCACATACTGGATTGCCAGAACCCCTTAGTGAGGGCAATGCCACAGCAAATTTTTACTCCGGGAAGGATATAGACATTACATAGGAACAATTAGCCAAATAATCTAATTCTTTACATCATCAAAATAGTAATAGCTTGAGGCAGCAATTTGGTATTTCTTGAAAATGTACATGTCAAATTGTAGACTTATCTTGAATATTCGCAATTTCTATCTGTACAACACAATGGTGTTAATTCTCGAGAAATTATACCCAATCAATTATTGCAAATGGATGATACTCATTTTATACACATTTCTCATTTTAGAAAATTAAAATATGCACTTGTGAATAGTGATACCTTTTCAGGCTTTCTAATTGCAACTACTTTAACAGAAGAAACAACTAAAAACACAATTAGTCATTGCCTGCATTGTTTTTCTATAGTGGTTGTTCCAAATCAGATTGAAACAGATAATGGAAATGGCTATTGCACACAAGCATTTGAGATGTTTTGTTGACACTTTAATATTATCTCTATTACGGGGACAACTTACAATCTTCAAGAATAACGTATTGTAAAACAGGTATTGTGGATCTTTAATAAAAGAATTATCTTCATAAATTAAAAAAGAGGGAGTTATGATACCAGGTACCAAAGTCTCTGAAGAAAGAAATCAAAGGAGATCTCAGAAGATGGAAATATCTCCTATGATTTTGGATTGGCAGGATTAATATAGTAAAAATGTCCATCTTGCTAAAAGCAATCTATAGATTCAATGCACTTGCCATCAAAATTCCAACTCAATTCTTCATAGAGTTTGAAAGAGCTATTTGCAAGTACATCTGGAATAACAAAAAATCAAGGATAGCAAAAATTATTCTCGACAATAAAAGAAATTTTGACAGAATCACCATCCTTGTCCTCAAGCAGAGGATCCTACAGAGCAATCCTGATAAAAAACTGCATTCTACTTGTACAGTGACTGGCATATAGATCAGTGGAACACAATTGAAGATGAAGAAATGAGCCCACATACCTATGATCACTTGATCTTTGACAAAGGAGCTAAAACCATCCAGTGGAAAAAGGACAACATTTTCAACAAATTGAGCTGTTTCAACTATCAGTTCACATTTAGAAAAATGAAAATTGATCCATTCTTATCTCCTTGTACAAAGCCAAGTCAAAGTGGATCAAGGACCTCTACATAAAATCAGAATCACTGAAACTATGAAAAAAGAAAATGGGAAAGAGCTTCGAGCACATGGGCACAGGGAAAAGTTTCCTGAACAGAACACCAATAGCTTATGCTCTAAGATCAAGAATTGACAAATAGGACCTCATAAAATTACAAAGTTTCTGTAAGGCAAAGGGCACTGTCAATAGGACAAAATGGCAACCATTGGGTATAGATCTTTACCAACCCTACATCAAAAAGAGAGCTAATATCCAATATATACAAAGAAATCAAGTAGTTAGACTCCAGAGAATCAAATAACTCTATAAAAAATGGGCTACACTGCTAAACAGAGTTCTCAAGTGAGGAAACTCGAATGGTTAAGTTCACTTGAAAAAATGTTCAACATCCTTATTCATCAGGAAAATGGAAATCAAAACAACCCCAAGAGACCACCTCACATCAGTCAGAATGTCTAAGATCAAAAATAGAGGTGGCAGCAAATATTGGTGAGAATGTGGAGAAAGAGGAACACTCCTCCTTTCTTGGTGGGATTGCAATCTGGTACAACCTCTCTGGAAATAAGTTTGGAACTTCCTCAGAAAATTGAACATAGTACCACCTGAGGACCCAGCTATATCATTCCTGGGCATATACCCAGAAGATGCTTCCACATATAAAAAGGACTCATGCTCAACCATGTTTATACCAGACACATTTATAATAGCCAGAAGCTGGAAAGAAACCAAATGTCCCTTAACAGAGGAATGGATACAGAAAATGTAGTATGTTTACACAATAGAGTACTACTCAGCTATTAAAAACAATGACTTCATGAAATTCTTAGGGTAATGGATGCAACTAGAAAATATCATTCATCCTGAGTGAGGTCACCCAATCACAAAAGAACACAAATGGCATGCACTCACTGTTAAGTCCATATTAGCCTAGAAGCTCATAATTCCCAAGATACAATTCATAGACTACATGAAACTCAAGAAGAAGGAAGACCAAAGTGTGGATACTTTGGTCCTTCTTAGAAGGGGGAACAAAATATGCATGGAAGGAGATACAGAGACAAAGTGTGGAGTATAGACAGAAGGAAAGGTCATCCAGAGACTGCCCTACATGGGGATCCATCACATATACAGTTACCATGCCAAGAAGTGCTTGCTGACAAGAGCCTGGTATTGCTGTCTACTGAGAGGCTCTGCCAGTGCCTGACAAATACAGAGGTGGATGCTCTCAGCCAACTATTGGACTGAGCACATGGATCCCAAAGGACTGAAGGAGGTGAAGGGGTTTGCAGCTCCATAGGAGGAATAATATGACCCAACCAGTACTCGCAAAGCTCCCAAGGACTAAACCACCAACCAAAGAGTACACATGGAGGGATCCATGGCTCCAGCTATATACATAGCAGAAGATGGCCTTGTTGGACATCAAAGGGAGGAGAGAGCCTTGGTCCTGTGAATGCTTGAAGTCCCCATCAAGGGGAATGCCAGGAGAGGGGAGCTGGAGTGGATGGGTTGGTGAACAGGGAGAGGGAGATGAGATAGGGGATTTTTCAGAGGGGAAACAAGGAAAGGGGATAAAATTTGAAATGTAAATAAAAAATATGTAATTAAAAACCTTGTTAAATAAAAAAATAAACAGCCATTGTTGCATGCGTTGTTGTAAAAAAATATTACACCAAAGCATAGGCAATATAAATGTAAAATATTGCATTTTTAGTCTCTGTTGAAATGTAGCTGTTATATGCTGTTTATTAGCTCCTAGTCTGTATTAATCTGTCAACCAATATATTTCAGATATTATTCAAAATCACTGTGTATGTGGTATGTGCAGACATATTTAGATAGGCAATTGTATAAGATAAATATGCCAGTCAAATCCATATATTAAAATATACATGTGTTTTTCAAAATTTGTTGTATGATCCATATTTAAAGTGAAACAAAACCAAGGATAAATGTATTCTGTATCACTAAATCTTAAGTTGCATCTTAGTGTTTTGGTAGCTTTCCCTTCTGGTCAGGTTACAAGTTTTATGTGAGTGATCTGAAAAAATAGCTTTGTCTCCTGACAGAGTACTACTTTGGAGTTAAATATTCTTGAACCTTTAGTTAAATTCTTCATACATCAGGTTAAGAGATATTTTCCAAACAGCCAAGCATGTCACCTATGAAAGGTCTGTGCATATTTGAAAGTTCCTGATTTCATGATAATGTTCTTTGCATTCTGTGTGCTTATAAAAATCATGGTTGAAAAAAATAAAACCTAAAGGTAAGATGTGTCCAAAATTTGGGAAGGAAAAAGGATAACTTTTGTAAATGGACAAAAATTACTATTGTTGGTTCCTGCTGTGGATGGCACTTTGAGACAGTTCTATCCCAATATCTCTCTGAAGTATGAACTTTGCTTCTTTTACTGAATCTCTGCTTAAGATGTCTGAATCTGTTGGCTAATTTCATTCCTTCAAGAACACAGAATTTGAGGAGAAATCTTTAACCTAATTACAAAAGAAAATTTAATGGATTAATCACAAATCATTTAGAAAAAAGATTTTCTTACAAAAATGTTAGTTATTTATCTGATCATTAGAATAGATCATTGTAAAAGAAATGGTAGAAAAACTATTAATAAAAGTAGAAAGTATGTGGTATATGTAATTCCAAGAAATGAAAATAAATTTATGTTCTCTCATAATATGATCACCAATTTTAATGTTATTTTGCAAACATGTAATGAAACCTAAATTCTATTGTAATACATTGTAATACTTAACCTCAGTAGTTTTTAAATAAAATTTAAATGATTTTAATGAAAGTAATTTAAAAATATGAATACCTAATATATGTTAAAACAAGAATACATAAAATAACATAAAAATTAATGAAATATGCAAAACAGATACCAAACATAGTTAAAAGAGAATAAATTTTTTTCTCAATCTACTAAAAACATTAAAACAAACTAGAAGTCAGAGGAAATCTTTCCTCCTCTTCCTCCTTCTCCTCCTCTACCTCTTCCTTTTCACTGTAAAAGGAACATTTTTCTTTTTTTCTTTAAAATTTGAAAATAATTTTTAAGCATAGTTTTACTATAGGGCAGGAGGAAAAGAAAGCAGATGAACATAGTAGTCCTAGGAAACTTGTGGTAAAAACATATCCTGTGAACAGTAGAAATCAAGAGGAGCAAAACTTCAATAGATGAGAGAAAGCATATGCTGTGATACAGTAACACACCTACAGCAAGGGAAAAGCTTGCTTTGTCTTTTTTAATCTTGTTTTATAAGCATGCAAATGTCTTAGCTAAAGTGGTGTTTGTGTGTGTGTGTGTGTGTGTGTGTGTGTGTGTGTGTGTTTTGTTTGGTTTTGTTTTGTTTGGTTTTGTTTTGTTTGGTTTGGTTTGGTTTGGTTTGGTTTGGTTTGGTTTGGTTTGGTTTATATAGTAAATGCAATGACCCAAATCTGCTTGAGGAGGAAAGAAATTGCTTAATCTCACAGTATGCGTATATTATCCAGGGAAGACACAGCTGGAATTTAAATCAGGAATGTGAAGGCAGGAACTGATGCAGAGGCTGTGAAGGAGGAGTATTTACTGGATTATTTTTTATGGCTTATTCAGCCTGCGGCTGTTTTATAGCACACAGGACCACCAACCAGCTCAAAGTTAACACCACCCATAATAGTCTGAGCCCTTGCCTACAGCAGAATCAAATGGAGACATTCTCTTAATAGATATGATGTTTAAAAGGTTAGTACTTGGCCTAGAATATAAATTTTAGATTTAATACAAAGAATAATTTGCATTTGTCTTCTCTTTCTACTCTTTTGAGGAAAAACAAAGGTCTGGGACAAGCTAGTCAATTTATTCTGAATTCAATTGCTTCCTGAAGAATTCTTCTCTAGGAATGCAGTGTAAATAAATCGAGCTTTTCAAATTTGAACAGATAGCTATATAGGTCAATATATCATGATAATAGGTAACTGAGTAGATAGATAGATGGTAGATTATGAAAATATTGAAGCAATTGAAAAGAAGGTAATTTAGAATTTATTGATTTAAGTCTGAACAACAAAAATATGAAGGCTTTGCTTTTTCATGTATATATTTTATCTATTTGTCTTTTTCTCTTTTAATATTAATTTTGTTTTTCATTCATATGGTTTTGTGGCTTGTCACATAAATATATGTGACTGCCACCAAAAGCCAGAAGAAGGAATCAGATTCCTGGATCTGGAGTTATAGGTGGATGTGAGCATACTAATATAGGTAACTAGGAATTGAATACCAATCTTCTAGAAGAACAGCGAACACTATCAAACTCTGAAATCTTTCTCCTGGTCCTCCTTGTGTTAATTGTCAAATATCTATTATAGTTCCCATTAAAGTAACAAAAATAAAAAGATTCTTAAAAAAATATAGAAAATAAAAAAAACTTTGTAATGAGTGTAATCAGCTATATACCATGATAAAAAAGTCTTACTATTACTTATCTGAGACTTGTTATGTCTTAACATAAATTTAAATATTTAAAAATTATGAATAGGGAAAACTTAATGATTCTGTCTTTGACTTTTATAAATTTCCTTCTCTTATGAATCTCAAGGTTACTAGGAGAAGAATGATTCTTAAAAATAAGAACCTAGACTGAAGAGATGACTTGAAGAAAAAAGGTGCATGCCACTTAGCTTGATTTACTCATGGTGAAAGTAGAAAATATACTTCCATAAGTAGTCCTCTGACCACATGGCCTTAATTTTCAACATATAATAAATAAATAATTACATTTTTTCTTTTAGACAAAGACTACCTACTTGCTTGAGATACAAATTGCACTTGAAAGGAATTATATTTCATTGCATTTCTATTGTTGAAAGTAATATAAAACATAAATTAGAGAATTTGAACAACAGTCAAATGTCATGGTTTACTACCAATGGTTAGTGATGGTTATGTTAAAAAAAGATAAAACAAAACAAGACACAAAAACATGCTGTTTTTCACATATAAATAAAAATTTCCTAAAACTGTTCCAAATAATAATATATTAAAATCTAAACTAGAATTTGGTTTGTTATATGTTTAAATACACAATTTTATAAACTTTAAGGTGATGGTGAACAATACTGAGGACAGAAGAAACCGCACCATGCCAGGAAAATATAAGATAATGTTAGCTTTAAAACAGTTAAAATTAAAACTATAATTGTTACAATTTTAGTTATTATTCACTTATATAAAGGGACTGCAGGTATTAGGAATTCAATTTAAGAAGAAAAAGGGCACTCATTTTAACAGAATTCAAACTAGGAAGTAAAATGAATTCAAATTGTTTGAACTACTTAAATCATTTTTATCAGGCTAGCTCCCTAAAGCATGATAATTTGATTTAATAAGATTGGAATATTGACTGAGGTATAGATCCCTAGGTACCTAACAGACAAATGAAGCAGATTAAAAGGAAACCTATCCTATGTGATTCATTCCATGTGGATATTGACACTTATGCTTCTCTTAGGATAGTAGGTTATTTATAATAGAATTATGTTTAGAATACTTTTACTGGCCATACTAAGAGAAAAAATTGTAATTTGTAACACAGAGGTCAATATATAAATACCATGAGCTGGTTCTCTATTATAATATACTTTTCAAATTTCATTTTGATAGAAGAAGGAGGTGATTGTTAGTGGTTTTGCACCAAACACCAGAAAATTAGCCTTGAGCAAGTTGTGTAGTAACCCTTTGTGTGAAGATTTTAAGTACAAAACCTGGTGACCATATGACCTACCTACACACAGAGTAATCACTTAATGACTTCATGTGTCTAAAATACTCAGTAAAGGATTGATGGCATAAATGGCAGTTCTTGGTTTTTTTGGGGGGGAATTATTTTTCTATTGTTTTTACAGATCCTCATCATTCTTAAGGTAAGCAATCTTGTCAAGTTTCTCATTAATTCAAATCTTTCTCATGTTGTTAAAATAAATGGTAACAAGTGATCTGTTAATCAAAACAAATTATCTGATTAATAATTCATATTAAAACAGTACAAGTATATATCTGCAAGGCCATTCAAGCATTCGCTATGATTTTCTTCATTAATCACAGGAACTAAGTGTGATTCATTCAATAGCACTTTATTATCTTTCTTGTTGGTCTTAGGGTAGAAAGTTAATTTAGCAGCAACTCAGTTATTTCTGTCTTTGAATTTCATAAACCCAGCAAACTACTTTCCTCCAAAAAGTGCTGGGTGGAATCAGAGAAAATGGAGTTAGAAAGTGCTCAGGACATAGCAAAAGTAATAAATGAGCCAGAGTAACAGAATTGTTAGAGGAGGGATCTGTATCACCAAGCCTCCAACTTCTAAGCTTTAGCTAAATTGTAAGATTAGAAATCTTACATCTTTACATATTATATTAAAATAACTGGATTATTAGATTATATGTCATTAGAAAATTATATTAAATAATTAGTTTAAAACTTAAATAATCAGATAAATGTAAGATGGTCATAAATTGTGAGACAGTATGAGGAAATTCTCTTTAAATTCAGAGAGGATCAAGGAGAGGAATAAAGAGAAGTTCAGATAAACCTAATGGCTATTTGATGGTCAAATAGAAACCTAATATGATAGAAGCTTCCAAAAATATATACATATATGAAGGCAGTTTAAATAAAATTGCTTAACACACAACAACAAAAAACAACCAACCAACCAAACAAACAAACAGAAAACCAGGAGAAAGGAACCCAAACTGGATATCTCTCATTGCCAAATGAAGCGTCCAGAATAGAAATGGATTGCATCCAATAAAGTTTTTTGGCCTAAGGAGTACCATAGGAATCCCAAGACAACAAAGTCTATTGCCAAGGATATCAGTAGCTCAACACAATGTTCTATTATGCTAAAGACAACACCTACACAAATTATTAAATGTGAAGAAGAAGAATCACGAGCCTATCTAGAAACTTCAGCACTAGAATTCTATTTATGGTACTCTGCACACAAGCAAAAGAGAAACATAAACATGAACATAGCTACAAATTCTTCAACTTAGAGACTTGCTTGAAAAATACTTTGGTGTATCCATGGTAAAATGTTTGTAGGATTAATTGTCAATGTCTGATTTGATTTAAGATCTGGTAATCAGAGAGAACCCTTTTCTGATGCTGCTGTGCTGGCCAAGGACCAGAGAATAGATTACCCAAGAACTTAAGTAGAAACAAAATACCACTTTTATGCTAAAGAAACATCAATATATTGATGACTATTGTCATTCAGCTAAAGTCATAGATTCATCCCTTGTTCAGCCATTTTCTCTTCTTGCAGGAGATTAGAATAAATACAGAGACTTGCAGGCAAACAAAATCCCAGAATGTCTAAGACCTGGGAACACTCGGGCCCATGAAGGGATGCTCCATCAAACCCTTTTCAGCGCTCCAGAAACTCTTCCTAAGAGTGGGCTAGAACACTCGAAGATCCAGGTGGGTGAAGGATACTAAGAAAACAAGAGCTTTAAGAGACAACATGGTTGACTGAAATATGAACTCACAAAGAATAAAGCAACATGCACAGACAGATCTGCAGAGGTTTGTACCAGCTGGTATCCTAAAGCTGAAATAAGAGGTAGATATATGCACCCACAGCAACTAGAAATTTATCTTCAATTTATAGCAACTTGAAAATAATAATTTTGTATTCTCCAATGGTGTATCATTGGGAACTATAAATAAACTATACTTAAGGCAGTCCTCATGCCTAGCAGTATATAGTCAAGACAAAACAACTCAATGGAATCTTTGGTATTTCTTTGTCTCAAAATGTTAATTCATGTCTTTTTTACTGTTATTGTTAATCCTGCAGGTAATTGGCACATATATTAGGGCTTACAGTTTTGTGATTTTATGGTATGTGTGTATGACCTGTGTGTATGACCATGGTTGTTCCTGTGTCTTATGAGGTTTTTTTGTGCCTTTCTTTGGCTTTTGTTCTTGTTCGTTTTTTTTTTTAATATTCTGATTTGTTTGCATTTGCTATGTTTTATTTTATGTTATCTTAGATGTCTGTTTTGTAAGTAGAGACAGAAAATATATAGGTTCAGACAAGAGAGAGGGTGAGGAGGAAATGGGAGGGGTAGGGGAAAACAAATAGTAGGCTGAATATATTGTATGAAAAAATCCTATTTTTTATAAAGAAAAAATATAGAGGGTAAAATGAGTATATGTAAATTGTGCTTACAGCTTACCTGACAGTTTGAATCCACAGATGTTTGTTGGTCTGAGCCTTAGTATCATTTTTCTAGAATTGAGAGACTTCCAAATGAGTATTCAACTTTCTGGATAAATGTGTAAAAAGTTTGGTATTAAGCTCTCGAATAGAAAAATAGAAGGATGGAAGGACTTTTGGAAAACAGGTTTTGGGGTGATGAATTGATATCAAAAGAAGAAAAATGAAAAGGAAGATAGTAACTCTGAATGGAAAAAACCGGGGTATCTTTACAAATGAAGCCAACATATGTTTTGAAGGAGTAAAATATATAACACTGGAACTAATAATTTCAGGAGTAATGAAATATCTGGTTATTCCAAGAAAAATAAAACCTTTATATGTTGATGCATGCTAACTTTTACATTAATGGAGAAATATGTAAATGCACTGATAGTGTCAATTGTTTACTTTGTAGATTTGAGTTATTATTGCATCAGAAACTTTAAGACATTTATTCATGTGTGTGCCTGTGTGTATTGTTTATGTGTGGTTTTCAGAGAACAACTTACAGGACTGTTTTTTCCTTCTACCATGTAGGTCCAGGAAATCTCAACTGTCAAAAATTTAAAATTATTTAATGATTGTTTTCTATTGCAAAAAGTTAATTATCAAAAGGCTTCTAAAATATCTGGAAGCCTAGTACAGTCCCAACTTATTATGTTATTATATAAACATTACTCATAATAAATTGGAAATCACTACCAAAGATTCAATTAAAGAAAGTATCAGAAAAATTACAATTGATTCTAGAAAAAAAATACAAAACAAAAGCATGGCCAACTATAGTTATTGTATACAGTTTTTAAATAATATGTTGCTATAGGTATTGTATTTATTTATCAGTTCTGAGAAAATGAACATGAAAGAATCTGAAGTCTTTTAGAAAATTACTATCAAGATAGAAACATTGGGAATTAGATCTCAACCTGTAACAAGTAGTAAAATTTCATACAGGTCTTGTATCACCTATGTAGCAGCAGATGTGCAGGTTGGCCTTCATATGGCCTTGAACAGCTAAAGCAGGACTATCCCAAAAGCTGCTTCCTGTACATGGTTTGTGTTCTTCTATCTGGACTCAGTGGGAGAGGAAGCCCTACCCTTGCACAGACTTGAAGTTTCAGGGTGGGGAATACTGGGGATGGTCATATGCTCAGGGGAGAAGAAGGATGAAGAGAAAAGGATGGTGGGAGGGGTGAGCAGGAGGGGGCAGTGAGCAGAATGCAAAATGAATAAGTTAGAAAAAATTAAATTAAATTAAAAATAAAAAGACTTCACCCAGAATAAGAGAATATTCAGTTTTAAGCAGAGTAATTTAAAGTCTAGAATCATCCCCCACTTCAGGGAAAAAATTGTTCTCATTTTACTTTATAATATCAACACTAAAATCACTTCTTAGAAAAAAGAAAAATTGAAAATATGCATTAAGTACTGGAAAGACTGGTAAAACATTGTTTTCTCACACATCTCAGCCTCTAATTTGTACTGATGGAAAAGTTTGCAATCAGTCTGGAAGGTTTCTGAAGACAACACACACAAGAGAAGGCTGCCTTAATTTAGTCCCAGGCCTTGTCCTTCCTGAAGTGGCCAAGGTGGAAGAGGATTGGGTAGGGTCAAGATTTGGTCTTGTGAAAGAATGGGGCTGATTTCTATAACAACATATACCTATCTTGAGATTATGTTACTCTGAGACCAGAAGCTGAAGGCCTCTGGATCTATTGACTTGTTGCCTACTCTGAGTGACTAGGTAACTGATTTATTGGTATTGTTTCCTTTACTTCCAAAGTACCTGAAAGCCTCACTGGCTAGGCTAGTTAACTCTTGGCATATGTGAGAGGAAAAAAAAGAAAACTACCAAAATCTTTTACAAAAGCAAATATACATAAAAACATATATATTCATGCACACATTTACATTTTCATTCACATTTTCATTTACACATTAACACATTCACATTTTTGTTGGACCCAACCACCTGTCTTATACATTCCACAAGTATCCATGCGTACATACCTACAGCAAACATATACACTCATACAAATAGATAAACAGACATATACTTTGGATGGATGGATCGATGGATGGACAGAGCAGAGCCCCTGAAGCCAAATCATCAAAGCAACTTTATTTCTTTATCTCAGAGATAAAATGTTACATAAAATGAGAGTTACAGAACAATATTGATATTAAGTTCAAAGCAGTGTTTCATTCTAGCATACTCACTATAAGTTCAGAGCAACAATTTTTATATAGCCTTGCCTAATCATAGTGCACTCTTGTGCCTTTATCCTTGGACCTAAATGCTTTTCCTTTAACACAAATTTGCTCAAAGCCTATTTCTCTGTTTAGTGTAATTATAAAAGCTCATTGTGTTTCTTATTATGTAGGTTTTACTTACTGCTTGAGGAATGGGCACATTCTATTCTTGATTCAAGCTTCATTACATATTTCAAGTAAAGTAACTCAGACCATCTCTTAAAATTTTTCTTCCTAAAATTATTTAAACCGTATCAGGATTTCTATAGAATCATTACTTCATTGAAAACAGCAGTAATTCATGTAACTATGGCTTTATATTGATATGCAGGAAATCTGATCAATAGGGTAGTCTGATGCCCAGGGATTATTACATTAATTTAATAATGACAGTAAAGGCATTTCAGCTAAAAGAAGCAATCATGAGATGAAGTCTCTTTGGGGCCTTGCCATTGATTTCCGCCATCATAGACCATGCAAAAACAGTGCACTATCCCAGCAGTTACCTACTATCCTTAGCCTATCTTAAATGGCTCCCAACAGAAGGCTACTTCAAACATTAAGGTAGATTGTTCTGAGTGCTGTTAGTAAAAGGTAGAGAAAAGATCCCTGCCAAGATGGAGCTTATGCTAATATTATCAGTTCTGTAATTTGGATTAGAATTGCCTCCCAAAAAGACTCACATGTTGAAGACTTGATTCTCAGATGGATGATACATGTAATCACTGGACATTGTCCAAAGACCTAGACAGTCATTTGATTGATTCATTTGATGGCATTTAACAAGTTGGTAGAAACAAAGGATGTCAGATTTTATTTTTTTTTTCTTTGAAGCAAAGACTGGAGCCTATCGTGTTTATCCATTTCTTCCCCTTCTCTGATCCTGTCTTCCCCAAAAATGAGTAGCCTCCATTATCCCCCTCCTAATTCTCTGTTACTTAACCTGGCCACTGACCCAAAAGCAATAGAATGTTTTAACCACTTATCGGACACACTCAGCTCACACTCACACTTTTCAAAGTCACTCAACACCCTTCCCCCAGTAAGTACTGATCCTATTATAATTGTTTTGGTTTGATTTGATTTGCTTGTTTGTTGTTTTGTTTTGTAACCCACTGATTTTAGCAAAAGCTAATCATATGTACAATGGACTGCAAGCTACCCAGCAATGACTACACCACTGTAGACAATGAATTCCTTTCCCCTCCTGCAACCAACTACCAACAGTTCCCCAGAGAAGGTTACTAGCCCAATGAGCCCTCTTATTCCCCTGACTGAATAGCAAACTATAATTTCCTAGTGAATGACATTAGTAAACTATTTAGTTAATTTGGGGTCCATGGATCATAATTACGTAAACAAAATCAGTAGCATCTAATATGTCAGCTATAATTTGCTCAGTTTATTTTCATTTTTGTCATTTTATTGAAAGCAGATTCTTTTATCATATAGTATACCCTAGTTATAGTTACCCCTCCCTTTATTCCTCCAAGTTCCTCCTCGCCCTTCTCCATCCAGATATATTCTTTTATTTTTTTTTGTCTCTCATTAGAAAAGCACAAACTTCGAAGAGATAACAAGATAACAACCTAATATGACAAAAATAAGATAATATAAAATAAAAAAAAACATCATATTGAACTTAAATAAGGCAACAGAAGGAAGAGTACCAAGAGGAGGCACAGGGATCTGAAACTCATTCATTCACATACTCAGGAATACCATTTAAAAACATAAAATAAAAGCTAGAATATATATTCTGAAGAACTGGTGCAGACATATGCTATCCCTGTGCTAGCTTCTTAGTTCATAAGCATATTAATTGATTCAGAGGACTTTTATCTCCTGGTGTTTTTTATCACCTCTGCCTTTTATACTCTTTCCATCTCCTCTTCTGTGGGGTTCCCCGAACACTGAGGGAGAGGCTTAGTTAGTGACTATCAATTTAGAGTCTTTCCTTAAAATGACTGGCGATGGGTCTCAGCATCTGCTCCCATTTGCTTCCAGAGAAAACTTCCCTGATGATGACTGAATAAGACTCTAATGTATGACTATGTCAAAATAACATTAGGCATCCCATATATGTATATATGGGATATGTAAATATATATTTACATACATGTATATATTTACATATATATATATACAAATAACTATACACTTATATAAATATATCAGATTCCTTATCATGTATATATTTTATATATTATAACAATATCAATAGTAGCCTCATATATGTATTCACATACATATACACATATACATATATGGGAATCCTAATAATATTCTGATATATGATATATGATATATGATGTATGATTATGGTGTGTGTTGTATGGTGTATGGTGTATGGTGTATTATATGATATGTGAATGTGATGTATGATATATGATATATGTTATATGATATATTGTACAGAGCCATATTGGGGTGTCTTGCCATATGGCAGGAACTTGACATTGGTCAAGGTGAACTCCTCTCCCAGCCTTTGAGCAGGGATTCCTGCGCTATTCACAATCCTGCCCCACCTGGGGTGGAGTGCTCAGAGTGAAGGTGAAGTTCCTGCAGATATATGAATTCCTAAATTAAGCAGGTGACCCGCCCAGCTTCCTGAGCAGTGGAACCAACACCCAAAGAAGCCACTCAGGACACTGGGAAGAGGAGCTCCCCCCAAACGGTTAAATTGTCTGAGCTCCATTAAACTTTGGCCTTGATCAGTAACCTATCATTTTGGCCCCCCTTCTTTTCATCATTCCCCATCCATCCCTTGGCTTCTGTTTCCAGGAACCCAGTTTGCAGTAGCTGCAGGCAGCAACAATATATTACTGTATATCAGTAGAGTTTGGTTTTACTCTGGGTCTCAGGACTACCTAGGACAATATTGCCACAGAACTTGTTGGAGTAACCGACCAATTACTAATCTGACTAAAGACCATCTCCCCAAATGGTACCTGATAAATATTCCCTACTGAAGAAATGAGCAAATTCAAGCCAAATTAAAGTAATAAAGGCAGGTACATTTGGAAGTCCTTGTCAGGAAGGTTCACTGATTCCAAACAATAAGGCCAGGGAAGTCGCCAAGGGGAGGGTGACAGAGTGGAGTGGGAAGAGTAAGGGATAAGCGCATGCTCATGCTGAATGGGAGAAAATGCAGGAGAAAATGAGAGAGGAGAGAGACCAAATTACCTGGATTATAAAGGGAGGATCTTCTACAGAAGGGGAGGCCCAGCCACTGGGCTGGAGGGTTTAGGGCAGAGGGCAGAGTATGCCAGCCATGCTGTACACCAGGTGCAGACTGAGATGTTGGAAGAACCTAGAGGCCAGGTATGCTTTGGTATATAATATATGCAGCTCAGCATTTGTCCTTGTACTGAATCCTAACAGAACCCATACGTGACACAGATTGGGTGACTAAAAATGAGAGGCTAAATAGCCCAGAGATGGCTATGGTCAAATAATTTTTAACTATCTATATGGGCTATATTTGCTAGTACTAATTACTCCATTTAGGTTTACTAAACATTTGACATATTCTCCCATGTTGTTTTTTATTGTTGTTGTTCTTACAATAACAACACAGCTTATTTAAGGTAAGATGCATGTATCTAATATGTCAGCAAAATAGATTCAGTTTTTCATTTTTGTCATTTTATTGAAACAAAATTATTTTCTCATTCAATATATCCTGCTTATAGTTTCCATTTCCTCTACTTAATCCAGTTCCCCTGCAACCCATCCCTTCAGATACACTCACTTTCTGAAAATTCATAAACAATCAAAAGATGCCAAATAAAACAAAAAAGCACTCACATACATTTTTGTACTATCTGGTGTTCAATGATATTTGAACAAAGGAATTACCCTAAGGTTTTATTAATATACCCACTGTCATTCCATTAGGGGAATCTAATTCTGCATTTGTCTTAGTTCATATTTGTTTTCCTTTTATTTCTTTTTTTTCTTTTTAAAGTAAGAGAGAAAGAGAGAGAGAGAGAGAGAGAGAGAGAGAGAGAGAGAGAGAGAGAGAGCATGATTGATATTGGAGTAAGGATTACTGGGAGACCTGGAGGTAGGGAAGGAATATGATCAAAATGTATTGTTTGAAAGCTGATTTAAATATAAAATTTAAAATGTAGAAAAGGTTCAGTCATATATATTGGATTCCCATGTTTATCTTTACAAGACAGGAGATTCTTAATAGTTAAAATCTTATTTGATTGCCTTCTTGTTACTACATTCACTGTGTAATAAATAGTAATCTCTTAGTAAATATTTAATCTAACTGAAATGGTGAATAAGCAATATGACAAGTAGGTGCTATAATACAAATTATGTAGTAAATACTCAGAAATGCTAAACATGCTTACCCTATATGAGTTCTTTCTATATTAATAAACTAAGGTAACCAATAAGAAAATTAAGATAATGTAACAGGATCTGTAACAAAGTTCTAGCTGTCCTCAGACTTCCTAAGTAGACCAGAAAGGCCTCAAATTACCTAGATCTGCCTCTGCCTCTGCCTTTGCTTCCTCCTCCACCTCTACCTCCTTCTCTTTCTCCTCTGCCTGCTTGTACAACTACCTCTGCTTCCTCTGCCTACCTCTGCCTTGTCTACTTCTATCTCTGCCTCCCAAGTACTGGGATTAAAGCCATTCATTACCACATCTGGCAAGATGAGTTATTGTTTGTATATGTAATTGGAAAAGATGCATTTTTTAGATAGTTGTGCCAACCTAAACACAGTACAAATTATTTCAGCTCACAAATTTTCTAACTAATATTGATTACTTACAATATATTTTATTCTTTCCAAACATTAGCTAGTCTAGCTAGTGAATAATTCCTTGCCTTCTTCAAGGACACAGAACAATGAACTCCAAAGTACTCTTTGTTTTCTAGTAAACGCTTTTATTTGTTTTTCATGTAAGAGTTATTTTAATAGAAAAATCATGTCTTAACCATCTTGGTTGTTTCTAAATTTTACTGGGAGTTCTTTTCATATTCCAAAGTCTTTGTGTATAGATATTTGCAAAATAAAATTTTAAATTTTATTATTGCAGACCAACAAAAGACTTCATCCTTGGAGTTCTTCAAGGCATTTTTATGTAAAGTGGCTGCTAGTCTCAGTTTGATATATTCCCAAGATACTAAAATATTTTATAATCATACTAAGCATAATTCAAGTTTGATTTGTCCTTTAAGCCATTCAGCTTTCTGAGATGCTGCATATGGGTAAGAATAAGACTCCTTCTCAGTATATGAAACACACTTGGTATTTATTTTGAACACTTCCTTACAAATTTAACATTATCTTCTTTATTTCATTCTAGTCTTCCTTTATCCTATCATATACAGGTTAAGTTAAATGGAAACTTTCTACATTTGCTAGAAAAGTCATTCATCAGAACCGCCCATTCCTTTCCCATTTCTCAAGTTGAGTTAGTAGACACATTTGCAGCTTTTATTCTGACTTCTAGAAAGTGTTATTTCTCAGGTCTCCAGCCTATCTCATCACTCCATTCCTGGTAAGCTTGCGTTTCTCTCTTTAAAATTGTTGTTTGTTGAAATAGTTTGCTGTTATTTTGCTACATCATCCTCAATTTCCAAGACTGCTCCTTCTATTTTCACTATCCTCTGACAACTATCATGCCATACTAGAATATATGGGCATAAAATAACTACATGTTTACTATTTTTATGATTCTTTCACAGTAACATATACATGACTTATACTGTTGTAGTAATCTGATATTTGATGAAAACTGGTAAATTAAAAGAACACCACTGGGAAGACCCTGGAGGACTTGGGCACAGGGGAAAAGTTCCTGAACAGAACACCAATAGCTTATGCTCTAAGATCAAGAATCGACAAATGGGACCTCATAAAATTACAAAGTTTCTGCAAAGCAAAGGACACTGTCAGAAGGACAAAACGGCAACCAACAAAGTGGGAAAAGATCTTCATCAACTCCACATCCGACAGAGGGCTAATATCCAATATATACAAAGAACTCAAGAAGTTAGACCGCAAAGAAACAAATAACCCTATCAAAAAATGGAGCACAGAGCTAAACAAAGAATTTTCACCAGAAGAAATTCGGATGGCCGAGAAACACCTTAAAAGATGTTCAACATCATTAGTCATCAGGGAAATGCAAATCAAAACAACCCTGAGATTCCACCTCACACCAGTCAGAATGGCTAAGATTAAAAACTCAAGAGACAACAAGTGCTGGCGAGGATGTGGAGAAAGAGGAACACTCCTCCACTGTTGGTGGGATTGCAAAATGGTAAAACCGCTCTGGAAATCAGTTTGGCGGTTCCTCAGAAAATTGGGCATGTTACTTCCAGAGGACCCTGGCATACCACTCCTGGGCATATACCCAGAGGATTCCCCTGCATGCAATAAGGACACATGCTCCACTATGTTTATAGCAGCCTTGTTTATAATAGCCAGAAATTGGAAGCAGCCCAAATATCCCTCAAAGGAGGAATGGATACAGAAAATGTGGTATATTTATACAATGGAATACTACTCAGCAATTAAAAATAATGAATTCATGCAATTTGTAGGTAAATGGTTAAACCTGGAAAATATCATCCTGAGTGAATTAACCCAATCACAAAAGAATGCACATGAAATGCAATCACTGATAAGTGGATATTAATGAGCCCAGAAGCCCTAAATACTCAAGACACAAATAGCAAGTCAAATGATTCCCAAGAAGGAGAAAGGAGAAGACCCTGGGCCTGTAAAGATTGCATCCAGTTTAGTAAAGAAACCGAGGGGGGAGGGGGAATTATTGGGGAACAGATGGGGGGGAGAGGAACTATGGGAACTATGGTGGATGGGAACTGGGAAAGGGGAAAGCCTTTGGAATGTAAACATAGAATATAGAAAATAAAAGAAAAAAAAGAAAAAAAAAAGAACACCACTGAAGGAAGAAAACAAAGTCTAGTGGATTAAATGCTTTCTTTGTAAAGCTTTTAGTTTTATACAATCTCTGCTTAAGATCATGCATATTTTAATTGACTTACATAATATATCCAAAAATGTGGAAGAGCTGTTTGATTTTGATTAATATTTTACATTTAATTCTTCTATTGAACTCACACCATAACAATAACACAAGTCTGTTTACAGCCTTCAGTAATGTTCAGCTTAAAATGCATCATCATTTTAAAGAAACTTATTTGGGATATAAAACCACTCTAGAATGGTTGTTCTCAACCTGTGGGTGTCAACCCATGCTTATATTACATATCATGTATTGTACAACTTCCAAGAGTAGCAAAATTACAGTTAGAACATAGTCCAAAATAAGTTCATAGTAGGGTTGTGACCACAACATGAGAAACTTGACTAAAATGTCACAGTATTAGGAAGCTTGAGAACCACTCATCTAAATAACTTTATTTTGTGTGAAGAATACATTTGAGAAGTATCTGTACTATGTCCCTGAAGATTCTGTCCAGGGTGACACATCCATCTGGTGACAGTATTTTCTGACACCTATCAGTCAATACCATTATTCTTTCTCACTTGTAGAACCAGGGAACTCAATAAAATAGTTTAACTGCTTAAATCAGCTCCCAGTTCAGTCATTTTTCAGCAGGCATGTGAATCTTTGCAGGATGGCTCCTCTCTCAGAGAGGAAGACTGGAAAAAGATAATTTGAGGAAGAGAGAGAAAAATGCTGTCCTGCTCATGACAATGAACTATGAAGTGTGACTGAATTGAGAATGTTCTTTGTGTTCTGAAGTATTTTTATAGAATAGGCTTTAGTGGTGAGAAAGCTAAAATAAATCTCGACTTTTTTCAGATATAATTATATATTGCATCTTCAAGATAGTGAAATGCTATAAACATTGCTCTTAGGTGTAGGATAAAATAAAAGGTAAAGAGAAAAGCACCATGTATTCAAATTCTTGTTTCATTTTAATCATTGATGATCATAAAACAGTCAATAGTCTTACCTTATAGTCAAATTGCCTATTAAATTTATGAATGAGTGTGAGGTACAATATGTCTATAAAGTAAAAATACATATTGGTTGATATACATTATACAATATGTTATAACTACATATAAATATATGTTATATAGTTATATATAAAATAAAATATATGAATTTATATTCTATAATATATTCTAATATATTTATTGCATAATATAAATTTATATATCATGTATACAATGCATGCAAATATATTATACTATCTACATATACATATTTAAATATATATATAGTTCAAGAACATGTTTATTATTCTAAAAATTAATTAGAGCTTTTGCTTGACAATAATAAATGATTTATGTTCATTAATAATTTATGAACTCTTACTTGAAATCTGTAACTGTTTTAAAGAATGGATGAGTATGAGCTGTCAATGTGTCTATAAAATAAAAATATATTTCAGTTAATATATATTATACAATATGTTGTAACTAAATATAAATATATATTGTATAGTTATATATAAAATATATAAATTTATATTGTTATTATTTCTTATATTATTTCATAGTACTATATTCATGTGATTTCCTTCCTTTACTCTCCTCCTTCAACCCTTGTGTCCCCATATTTCCTCTCAAATTCATGAAATCTTCTTCTCTAATTATTGTTAAGACATGCATTTGTGTGTATAAACACAGCCAACAAAGTCCATCTGGGGTTGTTCATATGTATGAAAGCTTAAACCTTACTGCTTTATGACATTTTGAAATACCTCACAGAGAAATTTCATAGCCTTGGTGTTTTGAAAATGGTAAGAGAATCCATAATCAAATGTACATTTAATACATAAAAACATCAGTCCATTTTACCATTCACTTACACTAAAACAAAATTTACAAAATATGAATATAAAGCGCATACATAAACACTTGAGAGGTGGCATAATGATAGCATAGAAATATATAGGAAAAAAACAAGAGTCAGATAGTCTTCTGCCTTCCTAAAATAAGTAATGTGAAAAGCATAAACTTTAAGATAATGAATTGAAAATATAACACTAGTAACTGTATTTCATTTGATTATAAAAACATTTTGAATGAGTTGCTTTAAGTGAATCATGCTTTTGTCATGTATATCCATGAGTTTAACAGTATTGAATTCATGTGAGGCAGCATCTGCAATGACTTTCAAAAGACTATGGCTCAGTGCTGTAGCAATTGTTTTATTTAATTATTTGTTTGTTTGTTTGTTTTGGATTTTTCGAGACAAGGTTTCTCTGTAACCCTGGCTGTCCTGGAACACACTCTGTAGACCAGGCTAACCTTGAATTCAGAAATCTGTTTGCCTCTGCCTCCCAAGTGCTGGGATTAAAGGCATGCATGTCTTAGTCCAGGATTTACTGCTGTGAACAGACACCATGACCAATGCAAGTTTTATGAAAGACACTTAATTGGGACTGGCTTACAGGCTTATAGGCTCAGTCCATTGTCTTCAAGGCAGAAACATGGCAGCATCCAGCCAGATATGGTACAGTAGGATCTGAGAGTTCTACATCTTCATTTGAAGGCTGCTAATAGAAGACTGACTTCTAGTCAACTAGGGTGAGGATCTTAAGCCCATACTCACAGTGTGACATCTACTCCAACAAGGCCACACCTCCTAATAGGGTCACTCCCTGGGCCAATCATATATGAACCATCACATTCCACTCCCTGGCCCCCATAGGCTTGTTCAAACATGAGTCTATGGGGGCCATACTTAAACATAGAATAATGCAAAAATACATTTAGTGCAACTTCTAAAGTCCCTGTAGTCCATAGCAGTCTCAACAGTGTTAAAAGTTCAAAGTCTCTTTTGAGATTCATCCAATCACTTAACTGTAATCCCCCAAGCAAGACAGGAAACCAGCTGTGCAAAGTCCAAACTCTGCATTGCCATATCTGATGGCAAAGCACTCTTCAGATATCCAACTCCTTTTTCATCTCTGTTGACTGCAACAAGGTTCTTTCTCTTGGGCATGTTCCACTCCCTGTTAGCAGCTTTCCTTGGCAGGCATCCTGTGGCTCTGGTGTCTTTAACATCTTGGGGGCCCCAAGTAAATTTCAGCTTCACAGATTCTTGTTCCAATGTATGAGATCCACACATGATCTTCTATGCATCACCAAATAGCTGGTGTCATTTCTGCTCTGCCCTCTGTAGCACTCTAAGTTCAGGTTGATCCACTCCGCTGCCACAGCTGTTCTTGGTGGTCATCCCAAAGTACTGGTATCGCCAATATTCTAAGGTCTTCCACTGCAACTATGCTTCACCAAAGCCTCTCATAGGCTCTCTTCATGGTACCAATCCTCAACTCCTTTGTATGACCCCTTTTTTCCTGGGCTGTCAATTACAACTGAGGGTACAATTTCACCAATGGCCTTCCATGACCTCTCAGTGCCAAATCTCAGCTATTCTTCATGTTGCCTTCATGCTTTCAAAACCAGTACCACCTGGATGATTCTTACACATTACCAAGTACAGCAGCAGCATGAGGTACAACCTTGGATCTCTCTGGAATACAGCTTCTTTGTTCTCTCAGAAAACACGTCTGAGAAGATTTTACCTCAGTGATGCTAGTCTCTTCTTAATCACTACTAAATTCTTAGCTCCAGCTAACCAGCATAAATTGTCCCAGTAGTCTCCTTCTCCTCTTGAATATAAACCCAGAGACACATGGCTGAGGCTGCTGAGTTCTGCGGCTTACAGGAACTGGAACATTGACCCCGCCTTATTCTCTTATGATATCACTAGCTTCCTTTTTCCCAGCTCCTTCGCTGCCTAAATTGGTTGTCCTGAATCTTGCTATGCTACATAGACTGACTTTGAATTCAAGAGATCTGCATGCCTGACTCCTAAGCACTGGGATTAAAGCTATGGCCCACCAAGTCTGGATTTAAGTTTTTCCTCACCTAGAATTTGCCCTCTTCTAGGCTGGCCTTGAACTCAGAGATCTGCTTATCTTTGCCTCCTGGAATTGAAGGCTTGTACTTCCAAGCCTGGATCTAATTTTAGCTGAGTAGAATCTTGCCCCAAGGTCACCACTCCCTTAATTAAATTTAATATCCTTGAATTCAGTTCCATTTCACTTCCTGAAGTCCCTTTAATACTCAAACTATGTATTTTGTACCTTTCCTTTCTCAGCTTGCTAGGTTTGTTCAAACGTCTCTTCATCAGACTTAAGCAGAGTCTTTGTTTGGCTTTTTTGAGAATTCCTTTGCAGATGCAGTTAATATAAATCTCTGTACCTTAGCCCTAGGCAGTCTCTTCAGACAATGGCAAAAGGCAGCCATGTTCTTCACTAAAACTTCACAAAAAGAGTCTCTCAGCCACATATTAAAGTTCTTCTCCACTGAAACCTCTTGGGCCATCAGGCCTACACAGTTCAAATGACTCTCAGCATCACTGTCTTCCATATTCCTACTAGGCTGGCCCATTAAGCCCCACTTAAACATTTCATGCTTTTCTAAATCCAAAGTCCCAAAATCCACATTCTTCCAAACAAAAGCGTGCTAGTGCATACCACAGCAATACCCCAGTCCTTGGTACCAGCTACTGTCTTATTTAGGGTTTTACTGCTGTGGACAGACACCATGACCAATGCAAGTTTTAGAAAAGAAATTGGGTTGGCTTACAGGCTCAGAGGTTCAGTCCATTGCCTTCAAAGAAGAAACATGGCAGCATCCAGGCAGATATGGTGCAGGAGGAGCTGAGAGTTCTACATCTTCATCTGAAGGCTGCTAGTAGAAGACGGACTTCCAGGCAACTAGGGTGAGAGTCTTAAGCCCACACTCACAGTGACACATCTACTCCAACAAGGCCACACCTCCTATTAGGGTCACTCACTGGGCCAATCATAGGAACCATCACATTCCACTCCCTGACCTACACAGACCGTTATTTTTTAACCAATTATTTTAGAGACTACTTCCTTGTATAAAATCTGAGCTCAAATTTACTGGTTTCAATGTCCTTATAATTTTGATTTAGTGCTTTAATTGGTAAATATAAATTGTTGAGTTTTCAAATCCAACAAGAATAAATTGTTCTGAACAAAATGTTTTATAATTTTTAATGTCTGATTGATTTCTCTAAAATCATATTGTTCATACAACACCTCATCCTTGCTATAGTACTGATATAGCAGACTTCATTATTATCTGCCTAGTACATTGAGACCATTACATTTTTACTTTTTAAAAAGATCAACAATGAAAGAAACATATGCAGTGCTCTTGAGACTGTGGGAATATGGCACTGAAGACATTAGACTGACAAAGGAAGCCATATATCTTCAGAAATGCATTGGTCTGTGCAGAATAAAATATCATCCATACAATGTCACAAGCATATAATCTTACTGGCTACATTATCCATCAAAGTCAGATAACTATACACAAATCCCCCTTTAATCCAAGGCTGTCAGTACATTTCAGAAACTCCAGAAAATAGTGAGCCTATCAGCTACGAAAATTTTCCTATACATACCTGAAGTCCATTTATCAGTATTTCCCTTGCTCTGAAGTCTGTCTTTTTCTGAAACTAACATAGTTCAGTTTTCACTTGTATAGCATTAACCTGGTTGCATGCCTCTGGTTATTTACTTTATGTATAGCCATAACACTGATTTAAATGAATGTGTTTGTAGCAGGGAGGAGGAGGAAGATAGGGAGAGGGAGAGGGAGGGAGAGAGGAACAGGAAAGAAGGAGTGGGAGAAAGAAAGGAAGAGAGAGAGAGGAAGAGGGAGAGGGATAAATAGCTAACCATGGAAACATGCACACTGAATTTCTTTGTCTCAATAACTTGCCTTCAAAGGGCACTAGGGGGCATATTCTGCTGAGCCATCTGAACAGAGCTAGAAGCACAGTGTAGACATGGTATAGGGGCAATTGTGATTCAATTTAGTTTTTGCACATGTTTTCAAGGTTCTGGTAGAAGACCTGAGTGGGAATTCAGCATAGAGTGAACCTAATAATGAGTAGCCCTTTAATGTAGAGAATTTGGGATATAATTTTCAAACATTATCACAGAATCAATGTATGGCTACATTAAAAATGCATATAGTAAGTAGGACTGTTTGGTTCTGTCACTACTGATTGACAATTCTGTGACTTTAAATAAATAAATCAAGGAAATATTCATACATTTTTAAAAATAAGATAAAAATGATATTTGTTTCTATATTTGTATCAAGAGATATTTAACAAATATTCAATGTATTTAATATGGTTGAGTAAAGAATTTATTGCTTTATCATTATTAACATTTGTCATAGCAGCTCAAAATTGCATGAGCATAATGACACATCAGTGTTTCAAACACCAGCTATGTTCTCAGGCAACTCAATCTCTTAGCATGGAATAGAATACAAGCCCTCTTTGCTTCTTAGATCATGACACGATGGCTGGTTGAGAAACCAAGAGCAAGGATAGCAGTGCAGTTGTACACACAGACCAACCCTGAATCAAATGCTCTGTTAGGCAGAATGTCTAATCTACTGACAAACATTAATGCAAACATTTGTGCTATTGGTGTCTGCCAGACAGCTCATGTTTTGTTTTGTGTTGTTGGACAGACCATCATTTTGCAACAATGTAACTTCTTGTTCTCTGAGGCAGGTAGAAGAACCAATGAGAAAAATGATGTTCTACTTTCTGGATCATTAATGGGTGGAAGTGTCAAATCTTACTGTCAAATCTTACTGGTTACTGTAGTGATGGTTTGAGGGAAAAAATGTCTTAAGAAATAGCTATTGATCATTCTGTTCTGTGGAGGAGAAAAGTAAAGAAATACTTGTTTTTTCTCTCAGTCCCAACAGAGGTAGAAGTGGTAAAACAATAAAAGTAAAGATAGCAAGTATGACCTCATTCAAAAGTAAGTACTAAAATTACTGAAAACTTTGAGGAAAGTATTTTAAGTTCAATTTTTAACACTAAAGAAGTACTAACAAAAGAGTGGAAAAGTGGTTTGCATGTTCTTCTCTTTCCTAAGTGTAAAAATATATGCATATATATGCACTTATTGTATAATCATAATTATGGTTTAAGCATATTTAGTCAAGAGAGTGGCAGTTTCAGGAGGTGGGGTCTTGTTGTAGTAGGTGTGGCCTTGTTGGAAAAAGTGTGTCACTGTGGGCATATACTATGAGGCCCACCTTCTAGGTACATGGATGACAGTCTTTTCCTTTTTCCCTTTGGACCAAGATGTAGAACTCTCAGTTCCTCCAGCACCATGCCTGCCTGGATGCTGCTGTACTTTGCACCATGATGAAAATGGATTTAACCTCAGAACCTGTAAGCCAGCTCTAATTAAATGTCATCCTTTATAAGAGTTGCCCTGGTCATGGCGTCCCCTTAAAACAATTGAAACCCTGCCGGGCGTTGGTGGCGCACGGCTTTAATCCCAGCACTTGGGAGGCAGAGGCAGGTGGATTTCTGAGTTCGAGGCCAGCCTGGTCTACAGAGTGAGTTCCAGGACAGCCAGAGCTACACAGAGAAACCCTGTCTCAAAAAACCAAAAAAAAAAAAAAAAAAAAATTGAAATCCTAACTAACACACTTACACATATACAAAGAAGTATGAGGTAGCTTGTCAGGAGACATCTAGCATAGGTTAAAGCTAGCAGGTGACTTTCCTGGAGGTGGCCCACTGTTTTTGCATGGTCTATGGGTCTATGATGGGTGAGCAGGATGACAAGTTCCCAAAGAGACTTCATCTCAGGATTGCTTCTTGTATCTGATATGTTTTTCTATCATTATTAAATAAATACATAAAAATCCCTGAGCATTAGTCAAACCTATTGTTTTGATTTCTTACAGATCAACATAAAGATGAATTTTCATTAATTAATGCTGTTGAGAAGAATTAATGATTCTATAGAATTCCTGATTCAATTCAACTAATTTTACAAAGAACAATTTAAGAGAGGGTCTAGTTGTTTTTATAGAAATTAATGAAGCTTTAATCAAGAATAGAATGTGCCCACTCCTCTTATAGTAAGTAAAGGGTACATAATTAAAAACTACAATGAGCATCCATAACTTCACTAAAAATGGGCTTGGGAAAAATTTGAGTTCAAGAAAAAACATTTAGGTTCAAGGATATAGTCATAGGTGTGCACTATGATAAGACAAGGCTATGTAAAAACTGTTGATTTGAACTTATAAGAGGCATTTTAGAATGAACACTACTTGAACTTGAATAACAGCATCCTTCTGTAACTACTATTTCTGTAACATTTTATTTATGAGATAATTTTCTGAAGAACTTTTCTGTCTAATAAGGTATAAAGGCCAGAGAAAAGAAATAAAAGTGTTGGTTTGATGGTTTGGCTTAGGGAGCTCGACTCCATCCATCCATCCATCCATCCATCCATCCATCCATCCATCCATCCAAATGTATATGTATTTTTGTATTTACTTTTCTATATCCATATATGTGCATAAATATAAGCATGCATGAATGCTTGTGGAGTGTATGAGACAGGTGGTTGTGACCAACAAAAATGTGAATGTGTAAATGAGAATGTGAATGAATATGTAAAAGTATGGATTAATGTGTATCTGTCTATGCCTATTTACCTGAATAAAGCATCTTATTTCCTTTTCTTTCCTACCAATCTGGTTCACAAAGGTTAACCAGCTTATCCACAGAGGCTTTTAGCTACCTGGACAGAGAAGGAACTGATAGCAATCTCTCTCTCTCTCTCTCTCTCTCTCTCTCTCTCTCTCTCATTACTTAATTCCCCCACGGCAAGGCACCATGTGTTAATAGTCCCAAATAGTGTTTTTTAAACATACAAGAAGCAAGCAAGAAAGTTTTTACGATAGTTTAGAAGTTATCAGCAAATACTCAGTTTAGTTAGAGAGCTAGAAGGCAAGTGACCATCAGTCTTTAAAGCTAACTCCAAGGCCAATGCTGTGCTATGCTTCAAACCATTCTAGGCCTGGTAGACTCTGGGCAGTAACTAAAACAGGTAAATTTGCTCTGTGGGAAATTAACATAAATCATTCCCATCATGAGTTGGGAGATGTAGTATTAAGACACACAGATATACTCATTATGTCTTCTCAGCATAAATCTTTAAAGCTTGTAATCTTGTACCCATGTAGTCTCTGTGGTTCTATGTTTCTGTGTCTATGTGAGCAATAATAATAAAACAAGATAACAAGTCCAACTCAAAATCTAAGATAGAAAATGAAATTTGAGTCTTTGTTACATTAATTTTCAGAGTGGAATCAGAGGATAATGCTTTATAAAAAAGATGAAATTGTAAATTAATGAGAATGATAAAGTCCTGATAGTTGTGGTCAATAGAGAGTCCAGATATTGGGAACTAGAACTTAGGAATCTAAAGAATATTAACAGGAGGGAAAAGAGCAAGTTAGGATTGTCCTAGTTCCTTGAGATTAGGGTCAAGAGTTGGGAGAAGCCACAACAGGTATTTTGCAGCAGAGATAGGCAGAGTAAGTAGGGAGGAAATTAAGTAAAATGAAAATCCAAAGCTTGTCTATTTGCTTTGCTGGTCTACTTTCTTCTCTTGCAGGTTTGGCTGGTGGATTTCCAGTGAATGCCTGCTGGAGTTGTGTGCTAGAATAAGAGGATGAGTTGAAACGACCTTTGGAATAGAAGGTTTGTGTGATCCACTGAGGATAGGGACAAAGAGGTGAGCAAGGCTGCTGCAGATGGTCTCCTACAGAGTGGGAAGTGAGACTTGTAGTCTAGACTAGACAGAGAACAGGTAGGGTTGAAAACCCACATTTAGGCTGCTTACTTCCCTGGCCCAAGTGGCCTGTGGGTTCACAGGAAAGGCCTGCTGAAATGAGGTACTGGTATCGAGTGAAATGAAGCATGAAAGAAAGACGAAATTGGGTTTTTGGATTTGGATTTGGAGAAGAGGAGGAAGAAATAAGATCTGCAGTTAGCCTTCCTGCTATCCTGCCTTGATGGCCTTAGGGTTAGCAGAAAATATGCATTATTAGTAACACTGTTTTATCATGTGACTCTCCTTACTCTTCTCACCTACTCTTTCCTAAATCAGTCAGAGAGCATGGCAGAGGGACATCAGCCCCTGGAGATTCAATATAAGCATTCACCCATTATAAGCATTTTCACTAGCTAGACTATTTCTGGCTATATCTATCTTTTTAGAATTTTGTGTGTTCTGAAATGATTCAATTTGTAGGTCATAATGGGAGGGCAAACAACTTCCAGGCAATGAGTTAATCAAAATTAAATTGCTGGCTATGTCTTATTTGCCTACTGCCATGATCTCAACTGAGGCCAGTTGGCCAGACATTTAAAAGTGAAATGGAAATGGCCAAGAACTATATTTTCATGGAAACTGTATAAGCTCTGGAATGTTCTTTGGGATCTCAAAGGTCTGTGCATATTCAAAGCCTTCTTAAAAAATAAAATAAACAAGAAAAAAAACCATCAAACAACCAAAAAATGTAAACATACCAAACAAACAACCAAAGCTAAATAATGAAGCCAATAGTCACACATAGGTCATACGGGATCCATGAATTTCATTAAGCAAAGAGGTGGAGATAAAAAGGAACAAAGGAGAGAAAAATTAAATCTGAAATAGTTTGAATCCTAATCTTGGCAGCCCTGTGACTGTGACCTAAAGAATCTCATAGCAGAGTCATTGTATATATAAGTGAAAATATCTAGTGTTTAACAACAGCAAAGTGATTAGGAGATGCACAAATGGAATGTTATACCACAAATATAAAGAACAGAAAAGAGATATGGGTGAATACATGTAAGTAACAACAAATGAAATTAGTACAATCAACATGGTAAAGATTATAAAACTATGTGTAAAAAGAATAGTTTAAAAGGTCCCACAAAAGAATAGACAAAATGACAATCAGAATTTCAAGGAGATAGAATGTATGCAAGATTCTACTGTTGATAGCATGAATGAAATGGCACATTCATTAAATTGGCATTCCAATAGATCACTCTTGGCAGAAGTGATGAAAAATCAACAGAGATCATTCAGTCTGAAGGAAATGTGATCGGGCAAAATATGCATAAACAGACTCCCCACACATCAAATAATCAATGCTGGAAGAGATAGAATGTCCTCTCATAGTGATTTAGTTATTAATGTATTATGTTTGGGTATATAATTACCATATATGTTGCTTAAAGTTGTAAAGATTATTGAAAGAAAGATATGATACAGTCACAAATAAAATTTAGTACAACCATAGAACACTACAAAACCACATGTGTTTGTATGCATGTGTGTGTGTGTGTGTGTGTGTGTGTGTGTGTGTGTACATCTAAAAAGACTCACAGAGAAAACAAGAAAGCAGTGAGAAAGAGAATTTGAAGCTACAGAGTCTTAAGGCTAACTAATCTAGATGAAATAATATTAGTTGACATATTAAAGATGCTAAATGAGCTTCATACTTAAAATTTGATGGAAAAGAATTAAAGACTCAGAAACGAAGCCACACATCTATGGTCACTTGATCTTTGGAACACCAATAAGCTAGACTCCAGAGAACCAAATAACCCTGTTAAAATTGGGTACAGAGGGAAAGCCTTTGGAATGTAAACAAAGAATATAGAATAAAAAAAATGGGGTACAGAGCTAAACAACAAATTCTCATTTGAGGAATAACAGATGGCTTAGAAACACCTAAAGAAATGTTCAACATCCTTAATCATCAGGGAAATGCAATTCAAAGCAACCCTGAGATTCCACCCACACCAATCAGAATGGCCAAGATAAAAAAACTCAGAGGACAGCAAATGCTGGAGAGGATGTGAAGAAAGAGGAACACTCCTCCATTGCTGGTGGGATTGCAAGCTGGTAAAACCACTCTGGAAATCAGCTTGGTGGTTCCTCAGAAAATTGGACATAGTACTACCTGAGGATCCAGCTATACCACTCCTAGGCATATATCCAGAAGATGCTCAAACATGCAATAAGATACATGCTCCACTATATTCATAGCAGCCTTATTTATAATAGGTAGAAACTAGAAAGGACCTAGATGTCCCACAACTGAGGAATAGACACAGAAAATGTGGTACATTTACACAATGTTGTACTACTCAGCTATTAAAAACAATATATTCATTAAATTCTTAGGCAAATGGATGGAGCTAGAAAATTTCATTTTGAGTGAGGTAACCTAATCACAAAAGAACACACACAGTATGCAGTCACTGATAAGTGGATATTAGACCAAAAGCTCAGAATACCCTAGATAAAACTCACAGACCGCATGAAACTCAAGAAGAAGGAAGACCAAAAGTGTGGATATTTTGATCCTTATTGAAAGGTGGATCAAAATATCCATGGCTCACAGCTAACCAATAGACTGAGCGTAGAATCCCCAATGGAGAAGCTAGAGAAAGGAACCAAGGAGCTGAAGAGGTTTGCAGCCCTGCAGGAGAAACAATAATATGTACCAACCTGTAACCCCAGAGCTCCCAGGGACTAAACCACCAAAGAGTACACATGGAGGAACCCATGGCTCCAGCTACATATTCATCAGAAAATGGACTTTTCAGAAAAGGATGAAAGGAAAGTCCATAGGTGTTATGAAGGTTTGATGCCCCAGAATAGGGGAGTGCAAGTCAGGAAAGTGGAGGGGGATGAGCATCGAGAGGGCAGAGGAGACAGGGGATTTTCAGAGGGGTAATTAGGAAAAGGGATACCATTTGAAATGTAAATAAAGAAAATATCTAATAAAATATACATGTAAAAAAAGAAATTCAAATATGTGGTCTTTCTAGTCCAGTTACAAACTCAAAACCTAGAAAAATCAAAAATTGCTAAGACAAAAGCATTTATCATCCACAACTAAGGATCATCCCCAAAATTATGAAAGTTAGGAGATAGAGACATACTATATTTATATTTAAAGAAAGGGCTCTGTACCAATAGCTGTACAACTATAGAAACTCATTTAAATTTGGAAAAAAATGTTCATGGATATAAATAGAGAGAAGGGCAGCACGATAAAACACAAGACAATACAAAGTTTATTGTACATCTTAGAGCTAGCAATGAATTTTTAAGAAGCATTTGATAAAATTACCTCATGGTTATATCATTTTTAATCTATAAAGAAAATAGTATACCTATGAATGTATCTTATTTATATGCATAAAATAATTTATACTGATATTTTACAACACTATTGAATGAAGTTAGTACCTGTGTAACTAAATATACACCTGATTTATATGGTTTCAAAAACTTGTGATTTCTTTTTTCTTTTTTTATTAGATATGTTATTTATTTACATTTCATTTCCCATTTCCTGGCTACCTGCCCCCCAAAGGTCCTATATGCCCTTTTCCCTCCCCTTGTTCCCCCATCCTCCCCTTCCCACTTCCCTGTTCTGATATTCCCCTACACTGATGCATTGACCTTTCCAGATCCAGGGTCCACTCCTTCCTTCTTCTCAGACATCATTTGGTATGTGGATGATGTCTTTGGTGTTCCAAGATTCTAGGCTAATATCCACTTATCAGTGAATGCATACCATGGGTATTCTTTTGAGATTGGGTTACCTCACTTAGTATGATGTTCTCCAACTCCATCCATTTGTCTAAGAATTTCATGAATTCATTGCTTCTAATGGCTGAATATTACTCCATTGTGTATATATGCCACATTTTTTGTATCCATTCCTCTGTTGAGGGACATCTGTGTTCTTTCCAGCTTCTGGCTATTATAAATAAGGCTGCTATGAACATAGTGGACCATGTATCCTTATTCCATGCTGGGGAATCTTCTGGGTATATGCCCAGGAGTGGTATGGCAGGGTCCTCCGGAATTATCGTGTCCAGTTTTCTGAGGAACCGCCAGACTGATTTCTAGAGTGGTTATACCAGCTTGTAATACCACCAGCAGTGGAGGAGTGTTCTTCTTTCTTTCTTTTGCTATAATGAGTTATAATATGTTATTCAACAAATGCTTGATGCTCACTAAGTATAGTTTCCAGTGTAGAGGAAACCAAACTTGGGCCACAGTTTTAACAATGTGCTGGCTTGAAACCTCCAAGTAACCCAGCATTAGGGAATATTTATTTTTGAAATGGTGAGCAGTTCACAGTCAACTAATTACCATAGCTAGGCTTTGTGTGTTTGTCCTCTAAACTGTGTGCTAACAAAGGTACTTAAAAATCGTTAAGAGCCCATTTGGCTAGGCATGGAGATCATATATTGCTATTTGATAAAAGCCTCACAATCTGAGGATTTTTATCACCATTGCTCATGACAGGCTTTTGTGATTAGAGTGTTTATTTCCTTTCTCTGACTTTAAAAAGAAGAATGCACACATAGAAACTGGAAGTAAATACTAAAGAACTTTGCTTCTCAGGCTATTTCAAAGTTATCTATGGACAACATATTGGATGAGATATGGTCTAACCTTATTTAAGGCACAAATGGCTCATCTCACCTGAGACTCACTGACAGAGGCAGTGATGCAGAGAAATATGATGCTCTTACATTTTATTTCTATGTCTAATTTCATGTGTTTCCTCCTAGATTAAAAAAAAAGCCTACCAATCTCAGACTAAATAAAATATAACCCTTTTAACTTTCAAAGTAAAATAAACAACAACAACAAAAATGATGTTCTTCAATATGGTCATTTTAACTTTGTGCCAAATGTGTTTCTGAGACTTAAAACATGTGACTTAATGTATTATAACCACTCTACTTTCAAATATTTTTTTAAATAATTTATTGTTTAAATCCTCAAATGTAGGTGCTTCCTCTCCATGTCTGCTCTTTTTAGCATTGTTGATAATTTCCTGGATCTCAGATGCAATAGATAATTCTCAAGTCTCATTTATTTAAAATTTAAATATCTAGATAGTATGTTAAATGTTTTATACAGTTGATACAATAACATTTTCTTCATCTGTGTGCAATGCTTTATTGTCTCTATTTAGTTTCAGATTGTTTTTCTTAGTGTGAGTGTGTGCTTGAGGTATGTTTTTATGCATGTATGTGAGTGTATGTGTTATGGGCATGTGGGTGTGTATATGTCAGTATGACTATGTGGGAGGAATGAGCGAGTATATATGTGACTTGTGTCAGTGTGGGTATGAGGCACGGATGTGAGCTTGTGGAAGCATGTGTATGTGAGTATATATGTGCACAACAGATAATGTGTGTAAGCAGGTATATTAAGTGTGTGAGTATATGTGTTTCAGTGATTTTTGTGAGGTGTATATTTGATTTCTGAGTGTTTGTATGCTGTGTGTGTAATTTGTGTATGGGATTCTGTAAGTCTTCTTGTATGTTGTGATTTATGTATATACATGTGTGTGTCTGAGTGTATGTTTGTGTGTGCTTTTATGTGTGAGTAGGTATGTAATATATGTAATGAGTGAGCCTGCTTGTATGTGTGTGTAATAAATATGGGTATGTTTCAATATGTATGTGCACTTGAGTCTGTGTTAGCATATGAGTTTGTAAACAATTGTGAAGTGTTTAACAGTGTGAGTACATGTTGTCTATGTATAGAATATGTGTGAAGTATGAGTGAATGTAAGGTATTTGAATATTTGAGTGTTCTGTATGTGTGTGTGTGTGTGTGTGTGTGTGTGTGTGTGTGTGAGAGAGAGAGAGAGAGAGAGAGAGAGAGAGAGAGAGAGAGAGAGTTGTTTGTGTGAAATATTTAATTCTTTTCCTTTCTTTTCTCTTTGGTTCAGAGAGTTAACGAGTTACAATTCTCTTGCCTGGCTAGCAAGGTTCTTGAGTGAGGGAAAAGAAACCAGCACATTTTTTATTGGATATTTTATTTATTTACATATCAAATGTTATCCCCTTTCCCAGTTCCCCATCCCTGGAAACCTCCTATCCCATCCCCACTCTCCCTGTTTATATATGGGAGTTTTTCCACCCACCGACCCACTCCATCCTCCCTGCACTCTCATTCCCCTACTGGAGCACTGAGCCTTCATGATTAAAAGGGCCTCTTCTCCCACTGATGCCAAATAAGGCCATCCTCTGCTACATATGTAGCTGGAGCTATGGGTCCCTCCATGTGTATTATTTGGTTGGTGGTTTAGTCCTTGAGAAGTCTGAGGGGTTTTTATGGTTGATATTGTTGTTCTTCCTATGAAGTTTCAAACCTCTTCAGCTCCGTCAGCTCTCTTCAGGTCCTCTCCCATCCTCCCCCCCTGCTTCGATGTGGGTGTTTCTCCACACACCCAGCCACCCACGTACTCCAGTCTCCCTGCACTCTCATTTCCTTACACTACTACTATCTTGTCAGCAAAGACAAATAGTAAGAGCAAGAGTTACCCAGAGACCAGTGCTTATTGAAACACAAGATGGTAAGTGAAGGAAAGCAGCACTTATAAAGCATACATAATAAGAGAGTTACAGAGAAAGAAACCAGTGTGTATTAAAGTACAAAATAGTAAGAGAAAGGAAACCAGCACTTATTAAACTACAAATCTTAAGATAAGTCCTGGGGATCATTAGTCATTAACCTTTGTCCAACACTGGGTTCCGCTTCAGCCCATTCCCTAGTTGGAGCAGACCTTCAGCAAACTCCTTTTGCTTAGTTATTATACTTATGAATTTAATTCACATTTGTAGACCTATGGAGTTGGAGTCTCGAGTAATATGATCTCATAGTCCTGTAACCTATAGCTTTAAATATCATTTGAAAAATTTTCCTCCATATTAATATTGAGAAAGTAGACATAAAAGACAGAACCAGATCCAATATATGTGTGTGTAAATAAATATATATACATATAAATGCATATGTATATATTTAAATATAAAAAACAAATCTTTCTTAAGCTAGTGTTCTTTCTTGTAAAAAAAAACAAGTTTTAAGAAATAAGTCCTTTTCATTCTAAATTGCAGATGTATACATGTTGGGAGCAAAGAGACAATAGTCACACCAATAAGTATAAATATCTTATTAAATGGACTGACTAAATTATGATTTCTAGGGCTAAAGATCATGGTTAAATAAGCTTCATTTGGCTATCTGTTTCCACATCAGACTGTCATTATGTATAAAGCTTCATTAGATCATAAACAGACCCCAGATCAATTTACTCATAAACTGAAAATTCCTATATATGAATTAATTAGGACAAAACTTGAAATCAATGAGTCACACAGAGACAAGAAATAAAAAGGAATGGAAGGGAATTCTGGTCAAAACAGATTATCATAACCAACATATCAACTTGTATACCAAATACAAATAGCTAGGGTAAAATCAGATGGAACAGACATGTGCCTACTAAACAAACCAAGAGCAAGGTACTCAGAGCAGGTGAGACCTAAGGATTCTCTTAGTATAAGAGCTATTGACTGCAGAAACAATCTCATAGAAGACCATTTGTGAAAGAAAAGCAGACAGACAGCAAAAATATAAAGCCTCACAGAAAATAATGTGACAAACCAGGAAGTAAAACTCTTGCCTCCAAAGAAAAACCTCATCTATTATAGTGAAGCCTCATTAACTGAAAGAGGAAATCCCCTACAGCAACAAAGAAAAATGAGGCAAAATCACCCTTGACAAGTTTTATTTAGATGTTTTCTTAAGAGAGAGCACTATCTTAAGAAAGACTCAGTGGAACTAGTGGAAATAAAATGCAAGCACTGTGCATTTCTGTGACTATGAGTTTCTAAGTTAAATATTTATACAGTGGCCATTGCATTGAAAGTTGTTGAGCATCCCTTCATTTTATAGGGTAATCGAGGGGTATTTTTATGTTCTGAATTGCTAATTTATTAAATTTCTTTCAAAGACAATATATGTATGCACTAAATAGTATAATAATTTAATCATATTTATTAGAAATCAAAGGTGTATAACTTATCAAATCGCTGACTTATAAAAAAAATAGCAAATCAGTCCATGTGACTGGAAAAACATCCTGTTTTGTCTCAGTTGACAACCTTCATTAAGCTTAAAGACCCTGGAGTCATTGGGGTTGGCAATCAATAAGGCTCAAAGTCTTGTGATATACAACGCTTGCACACCTTTTTAGATGCATAAGAAGTCCAGGTCTTTTAACCCTTGTATCAGGGCAAAATACAATGAGATCCTTGTCACTAATAAGAGGTTTTCTCAGATGAGCAGTCCTGAATGATATATGTCTACTCTCAAATAGACCTTTTTGATCGATAGTGGCCTGTGACATTGTTCTAACTTTGATGAAATAGAAAAAAAAAGAAAAACTGAACATGTTAAGAATGCATTCTAGAACAGTGTCCATGATTCCTGGTACACTTGTTTTATATATTTCTACAACCTTCATGGGTTTATATTTCAGGACTGGGAGTAAGATATTTATGGGTATTAATAGCAGAGACTTATTAAGTAAAAACTAAAACACTATAAATCACATGTGTGAAATATATTTACATTGTTAAATATGTGAAAAGAAATTTGGTATTCTATCTTCAATATGACTAGATAATTATCATTTTTATGCCATACAAAAGTGAACTGCAGGCCCAAAGAAATGCCTAATTTTATTTACCTCCCCTACCAAAATTCTAACAAGGTTTCACTGCTTATTCTAAAAGAATGTTAACAAATATCAATCCTTGAAATAACTAGATATTCTTCTAAAATAAAATATCTAGAAGATTTATTTCATGACAATACCTTAATAAAATATCCTCTCTTAAATAAGTGTTGTCCTCAGCAGAACTAGGACAAATATGTTCTCCAAGTCTTAGTTGGACTGACAAAAGCAAGCAATGTTACAGCTCTTAGAACAGAAGCAAGAAGGTTTGGGCAGCCTCTGCAGGGCAGGTAGCTGAGGTCCAACAGACACAGTAGCCGCACTATCAGTGTCAAGGCTGAAGTGGGGGCAGTGACAACACCAGTGGCAACAGCATGAGTCTGGCTTTCCAGACAAGTTCAAGGTCTAATGATGAATACTTTGGAAGAGAAAACTCTTCCTCAAAGATAACAGCTTAGTAAAACGGCCACTCTCAGGTGATGCTTGGTGAATGAACTTGTGCACTTTATTCCATGTAGATAGGACATAGTAATCAATGAGGAGTAGGATGGGATTTAGGGATAGATGTTTCCTATTGGCTCCATTTGAGATGCTAGTGATGCTTTATTAGCATAAGGAAGAACTTCAGGTGTTTTCCCATTTTTCAAGGTCATCTCAGTGGGCTGTCATGGATACAGTGTGTCTGGAGCCAGTAGAGGAAGGCAGGGAATGACTCCATTCCTACCCTTTTCATTTGTGAGATTCACGGGGTCTGCAGATCTTCTGTCTGCTGGAATGGTCTACCTGTCCCACAAAGAGATTTCAATAGTATTTCTGACCTGCAATGTGACTCCTGCCAACCACATCATTCCTATTTCTACATTCATACACAGTACAATACCTCATACAATAATAATTGCACTTACTAGATTTATTACTTTCTAAACTTAGAACTAATCTGTTAACATGTATAACAACTGTCCTTTCTCACATCTTCAAATTTTCAAAATGGCAAATGAGGTAAAACAACTCCTTCAGTTATGTTATCTGATATGTGAGAAGCATGACAAGCCACTTATAAAACTGTACTTAAGTGGTTAAGTAAATGTGTTCACTCATGTTAGATTAATGGTACAGGACACATGTCCAAATCATATGCAGAAGCAAGCCCATATCTTCATTTGCAATGGATTGCACAATTCCAATAACCCCATAAACACTGCATGGCTTAATTAATTGGCCATTAATTAATTCATTAAAAACACATTTACTGAACACCTTTTGTGTGTCAGCTACTCTATAACAAGTCTCTAGGAGGGTACTACACAGCCTCAAGGAACTCACTGTTAGTGACAGTTTACTTCATTAATGAACCTAAACCAAAATGAATTTACATATGGGAATTTTTTAACAGGAACAATTGCTTGAAATGTAAGATTGAAATAACAGGAAAACCAATGGTTTTCAGAAATTACACTTTATCATTAAAAAACTCAAAAATTATTGCTGAGCTAAATCTTATCATTGCTATCATGACTTCTGTAAGATTATCACTTATGGATTACATAGTAAAGCTAGCAAAAGGAATATTTTATCAAAGCAATCACCGTTTAAATGTAAAACATCTTTTGAAACAGTTTATTTTTTCACTTTACATCCTAATCAAAGCACCTCTCCCTCCTATTCTCTCACTCCCATCCTTACAAATTTTTCCCCTTATTACAACTTCCCCTTCTCATCAAAGAAAAGCAATACCTGCTTGGTTAGCACTCTACCCAGGAACATCTGGTCACAGTAGACCTAAACTGATCCTCTCCCACTGAGGCATAACTAGGCAGTCCAGTTATGGGAAGGGGAGTGCAGTGGCAGGCAACAGAGTCATAGACAGCCTCTGCTCCAGCTTTTATGGGGCCTACATGAAGACCAAGACATGAATTTCTGCCATAAATCTGTAGTGAGCCTAGGTACAGCTTCAGACTGTTTTGTGGTTGGTTATTGAGTCTCAGTGAGCCACCAGGGGCCCAGAACATCAACTCACCAACAAAACCCTCAACCCCAAATTGTTCCTCCCTTCAAGATACACAGTCATAAAGATGGAGCAGAGATTGAGGGAATGACCAACCAATGACTGGTCCAATTGAATCACAGTCCCTGTAAGGCAATCAATCCCTGACACTATTAATGACACTCTGCTATGCTTGTAGACAGGAGCCTAGCATAACTGACTCTCCTTCGAGGTTTCATTCAGCAGCAGATGAAAACATGCAGAGACCCACAGCCAAACATCAGGCTGCACCCAGAGAGTCTTATGGAAAAGTAGTGGATAGAACTGAGTGAGCAGGAGGGATCAAAATCACCACAAGAAGACCCATAGTGTCAAATCTAAACATCTTAAGGTAAGAAACAAAATGCTGATACCAGGGAGAAGGCTCAGTGGGTAGAAGTGCTTGATGCACAATCATGAAGACTTTAGTTAAAATGCAGAATCCACATACAAATTAAAAAATGAGTATATGGATAGCAGTCCAGCAATTTCTATGTGGGGGAGGGAAGTTGCTTGGGAGGATTACTGAGGTCTCCAGGCCACCAACTTAGCTCCATGTCCAGAAACAAACTATCTCAATGAAATAAACCTGAGAATGATAGATCACAATACCTGATGCCCTTCTTTGAAGCTGTCATTTATAGGTACATACTCCTATCTATATACACATATAATACATGCATATATCACATAGACCCATAGAAAATGCATAATACACACTATCATGCACAGGTGAATTAATAAATAAATTTCAGAAGAAATTCAATGTCTAAGTTTCTCTATTGATTTATTAAGTAAAATAACATTGTTTTTAGTTATGTATTAAGCAATATCTATTTACATAACGTAATTATTGAGGTCTTCCTTATAACACATACATTAGTACTTATAATTCTTATAATGTTACTAAGAAGTAGATATTAACACTTCTAATATTCACCTCCAGTGAGGACATGCAGAAGGCCATTCCTCATCCTGAAAGTGTGACGAACTGAAAATGTTTAATAGGGTTATGATTTTATGGGTATATGTTAAGGGTATATTTTATAGTACTATGTTATTAATCATTATCTATCTAACTATATGTATATTTATGTTTGTAAGTTTATATTTTGTGAACTAGCAAAAACACATTGAATAAAAGTAAGAATGTCACTTCTGATAATTTATTTTGAAATTATTCAAATTTGAAATTTGTATTGAAATCTAGCAAATAAATAAATCTAACAAAGCAGTAGAACTTTGGCTATAAACTCTTCATTTTATTACTGTCCAGAGTTTCAGAAAAATTGGTAAGGTTAGTATTTATAAATGTTTCATTTTTGAGTTTTAAAATTTTGTCATTATTCCATGATAAAATAACAGACAAAGCTAGAATTTGGCTTACTGTAAAATGATATTTTAAGTAATAAACCTTCCTAGAGATTGAATGTGCTAACTAATGCTAACTAATATACATGAGATATTTCCAATTTCACAATTAATACATTCCACTCAATAAAGTGATTCTTATTTGTGGAAAATTTAGTTGTATCTAGTTTATGTTTTTCATTAGATTTTTTGTGTGTATTACAGTAAATTGAATGCTTTTCACATTTGAAAGTCATTTGATAACACCCCACCCAATTACGTTTGAGTAGTTTAAAATTTTTTGTCATTGTTACAACTTATACATACTGAAAATTCCTGTGAACTGTAATACACAATGCCAATATAATAGGCTGGATTCCCTACTATTAGCCCCTTTTTCATAATAGACCCTCTTACCCACTTCATAAGAGTTCAAGTGTATTTTTACAATCCCCAAATGCTTTTTGTTAAACTTGGAAGTGGATAAACTAACTTTCATTTCATTTTATTGCTTTTGAATTTTAAGAATGTTTTAAGCATTGCAAAAGCAATTATAAAAATATCATAGATGAGCACAATTTTTAAAATTCCATTTGTAAATCTAAAGGTTGGATATTCAGTGTTCATTATGAACTGTTCAAATGCTGATGTGTTTTCTCCTGAAATGTATAACTTGTACTAGAGAAACTATCAGGCATATACATTTATTTATTATGCTCCAAAATTCAATTTCCATACAGTTTTGAAATTATCTGCAATTACTATATATGTATCTGTTCAAAATTTAACATATTGGAATTATTCTATTTAAATCTGTACATAATGGACTTCATAATTACACCCCCACAAGTTTTAAAGTTTGTGTTTCTTTCAGGTGTAAATTATAGTCTGATGTGACCATTAACACAGAGTCTTTGGAGCTCTGTGTGTAATCACTTCTATTCCAATGAGAGGACCCATCACTCAAGCCACAAATGATGCCAGACTTGAAAAAATCTAATTGATTTTCTCATATAAATTAGTTTAGACCTAAATCTTTAGTGAGTATACTGATCTGTTTCCAACAGTAAAATTGAAGCAGCATGCACAGTAAATAACTGCACACACAGCACATGTAGTTGGCAAGAAAAATGAAGCAAAACTGGGTCAAGATAATGGAAACACAAAAACATTAATGGCATCTTTATATGCCAGCATTTTTTCTTTTCCAGTTAAATTTTCATAGTTTCATATTTATATTTTTAATAAATTTTATTTTTTTCACAAAATATATTTTAATTAAATTCCTTCTCTTCCCCTTTTCTGGAAGGTATTAGTTACAAATAGATTATTGGTTAGTGGGTGGAACCTAGTGGCCATAGTTCCTATTCAGTGCTGAGATTTTATCCAGTTTTGAACTTGTGAAGGTCTTCTCTGTGTTTTCACAAACTCTTCAAGCTCATATGTGTATTAGTGTTGCTGTGTCTGGAGAATGTTTCCTTGAAATCATCTACTATCTCTGACTCTGAGAATATGTCTGCTTCCTCCCCTTATACACCCCAAGCACTGCGTGAAGAACTTTAATGAAAACATCTCTGTTAGAGCTGAATGTCCTGAACCCTACCTAATTGCGGATCTCTATGTTAATTACTGTCCACTAGAATAAGAGTTTACTCTGATGTGAACTGAGTGAATCCCTAATGTTTGAGTGTAGCAATATATCATTAGAAATCACGTAATTTTCATATTCCTTCAGCAGAATACTAGTGACAGGTTTTCTGTGTAGATTCAGGATTATGACGCCATTATCAGGTTTAGGTGTGAGCTCCATCTTAAGGAGTGGGCCTTAAATCTAATCAAAACGTGATTGATTACTCACTTAACATTTGTTCCACTATTACATCAGTTACATCTTTCAGGCAGATCTCTGTTACATGTTCCAGGGTTTATAGCTGGGTGATGATTATTTTTCTAATCTGGTAACATGCAAACTATCTTCCAGCACCACAAAATCTAGACAAATAGGTAAAGCTTAAGTAGAGGGCTCATTTGATTTCTTCATGAGCCATGGCATAAGTAAATATTGTCTTCAGTAAGCAAATGTTGCCATTAGGTTGCACATGGTAACCAATATTCTTAGTAAATAATTGGGATAGGTAAAAATGAGATCCCTTTGGCTGATTATACAACAAGACATGACCTATTCCTGGAACTGGAGAATTTACTTGTTAATATGAAATATCCATCTATCTATCTATCTATCTATCTATCTATCTATCTATCTTTTTCTCTACCTACATATCATCTTTAGTGTTACTTTTTCCCTCCTCATAATTTTTCCTTTAATCTTCTTTTTCATCCTCCTTCCTCTTTAATCGTTCTATTATTCTTTGTATAATACTATTTTCTATTTTCCCTTCCTAATTTTGCACTGTTAAATTTATTTCTTCTCAAACATTTTGATATAGTCCAAATATTATGTGATTTGATTCTGTTCTTTGATTTCTCTTCTGTGAGATATCATTAGATATAATAAATTATCTTTAAGTCAAACAGCCAATATATAGACAGAAATTAAGAGAAGTCAATCAAATCATTTCTTGTTTCATATACATTTTATGTTCTAATAATATTTAATGAGTGGTTATATGGAAAGATGAATGAATAAATGGGAAGATGTACAGATAAATAGAGGTTTCAGTGTACATAAGAATTACTTCCTAAATCTCTCAATTCTTTAGTTTTTATCATTTCAAAACAGAAGGCTGTGGGCTCTGTGAAGAAATTCTTCCCCATAAGGCTAGGCATTATTTTTTTAGTATAAAATTTAATATTTCGCTCTGCATTTCCATTATCAGAAGTCATGTACAAATTGAAATTTTCATAATATCATTTTGAATAGATAAGTCTCAAAGCAGATTTATCTCAAAGCAGTAAATCATGAGAAAGTTAATTCCCAAATTGAAAAGATGCTTGATATCTATTTTATAAAGTTCATTTAAATTAATTAAAATGAGCAATATCTTGACCTCTCCCTCTTCCTCCATTTACATCTCTCTCTTGCCCTCCCCTCTCTCTCCCCATATACTCCATCCTCCTCTGTGTGTATGTGTTTGTGTGTGTGTGTGTGTGTGTGTGCATAAATAGACATAGAGCACTAATAGCCAATATAAACAAAGAACTCAAGAAGAACTCCAGAGAACCAAATAACCCTATTAAAAAATGGTGAACAGAAGTAAACAGAGAATTCTGAACTAAGGAAATATGAATGCCCAAGAAGCACATAAAGAGATGTTCAACCTCCTTAGTAATCATGGGAATGTGGAATGCATATCAAAACAAACATGAGATTCTACCTCATAATAGTCAGAATGGCTAAGATCAAAAACTCAGGTGACAGCTGATGCTGGTGAGGAGGTGTAGAAAGAGAAACACGATATTGCTACCAGGACACAGCTAAAGAGGCCCAGGTAGACAGACTCCAGCCAGGGCTACCATCTCGCAGGTGGATCCGCCAGGCTCTCGCCACCAGGCAGACCCAGCGCTGAGGCTCTGTGGGACTTCTCCACGCCCTCTGGCCTTGCACCTAGGCAGCCAATGGCAGCCAGCTCGCAGTCCCTTGGAGCAGTGGTAGCGGTAAGCCTCCATATGGATACCAGGACACAGCTAGAGAGGCCCAGGTAGACAGACTCCAGCGGGGCTACCATCTAGTGGGTGAATCCACCAGGCTCTTGCCACCAGGCAGGCCCAGAGCCAAGACTCTGCTGGACTTCTCCATGCCCTCTGGCCTTGACCAAGGCAGCGGGAGACAGCCAGCTCGAGGTCCCTTAGAGCAGAAGTCACGCATAATCACCAGTAGAGAAACAACAGGTGAGCCCAGCCTCGCTGGAGGTTCAAACACCAGCCAGGGAAAACAAGGTCAACTAACACCAGAAATAACTAAATGGCAAAAGGAAAACGAAGGAACATTACTAACAGAAATCAAGGCAGCATGACAGCATCTGAACCCAGTTTGCCAACAACAGGAAGCCCTGGATACCCCAACACACCAGAAAAACAAGACTTGGATCTAAAATCACTGGTCAGGATGCTGGTAGCTGAACACATAGATAAATCTCTTAAAGAAATAGAGGAGAGCCGAGTACCAGCAGCTCAGCCAAGGTCACACGGTGCTTTTAGCAGGGCAGCCATCTTGCCTCAGACCCCCACACGCAAACAGCAGGCACACTGGACACAGTGAGCGGCTGGAATCAGGTACGTGGCCAGAGATATAGCTTAGCTTAGCTCTACAGGAGATCCAGGCACAGAAAGCTCAGCTGCGGGTGCAGACTACCTCGGCAGGCCTGGACCAGCTCTCTGAGCAGACTAGAAGCAAGGGGCCAACTTGCCACCTTGGGGCACAGCTCAGAACTCTAGCAGCTGGAGTCAGGGGCCTGGACTCAGAGTGAGCATAGTCCAGCACAGACAACGCTGCCAGAAGGGATCTGTCTCCTGGGGACAGGCGTGCTGTGCTTTCAGCGGGGCACCATCTACAATAAGACCAATTAATGCCAGAGATAAAGAGATGGCAAAAGGCAAACGTAGGAACGTTATTAACAGAAATCAAGGCAATATGGCACCATCTGAACCCAACTTGACAAACACAGCAAGTCCAGGATACCCCAGCACACCAGAAAAACAAGAGTTAGATATAAAAGCACAGGTCATGATGCTCCTAGAGGAACACAAAAAAGACATAAACAAATCTCTTAAAGAAATGCAGGGGAACATCAATAGGGTAGAAGCTCTTACAATCCAAACACAAAAAACACTTAAAGAACTCCTGGAGAATATGGGCCATCAGACAGAAACCAATAAAGAGGAAATGAGAAAATCAGTAGAGAAATGCAGGAGAACTTGAAACAACAGGCAAAAGTCATGAAAGAGGGAGCACAAAAATATATTAAAGAATTACATGAAAACACAAACAAAAAAAAATGATGGAACTGAGCAAAACCATCCAAGATCTGAACACAGAGGTAGAAAGAACTAAGAAATCACAAAAGGAGGCAACTTTGGAGATAGAAAACCTTGGGAAGAAATCAGGGGTCGTAGATGCAAACATAAACAACAGAATACAAGAGATAGAAATAAGAATCTCAGATGCTGAAGATAACATAGTAACCATTGACTCCACAGTCAAAGAAGACGCAAAATCCAAAAGGCTTGCAACCCAAAACATCCAGGAAATCCAGGACACAATGAGAAGACCAAACCTAAGGATTATAGGGATAGATGAGAGTGAAGATCTACAACTTAAAGGGCCAGCAAATATCTTTAACAAAATTATGGAAGAAAACTTTCCTAACTTAAAGAGAGAGAGATGCCCATGAATATACAAGAAGCCTATAGAATTCCAAACAGACTGGACCAGAACAGAAACACCTCCTGTCACATAATAATCAAAACCCCAAATATACTAAACAAAGAAAAAATATTAAAGGCAGTAAGAGAAAAGGGCCAAGTAACATATAAAGGAAGACCTATCAGAATCACACCAGACTTCTCTCCAGAAACCATGAAAGCTAGAAGATCCTGGGCAGACCTCATGCAGACCCTAAGAGAAAACAAATGTCAGCCAAGACTACTATACCCAGCAAAACTCTCAATCAACATAGATGTAGAAATCAAAATATTCCATGACAGGACCAAATTTACACAATATCTTTCAACTAACCCAGCTCTACAAAGGATAATAGGAGGAAAACTCCAACACAAGGAAGGGAATGGCACCCAAGAAAAAGCAAGACAGTAAACTTCTTCCATCAAACTCAAAGGAAGATAACTACTCAAAAACAAAAATGACATCAAAAATGTCAGGAAGTAATAATCTCTATTCCTTAATATCTCTTAACATCAATGGACTCAACTCCCCAATAAAAAGACATAGACTAACAGACTGGATACGGAAACAGGACCCTACGTTTTGCTGCTTACAGGAAACACACCTCAGAGTCAAAGACAAACACTACCTTAGTGTAAAAGGATGGAAGACAATTTTGCAAGCAAATGGTCACAGGAAGCAAGCTGGAGTAGCCATTTTAATATCAGATAAAGTTGACTTTCAACCCAAAGTCATCAAAAGAGACACAGAAGGTCACTTCCTGCTAGTCAAAGGAAGAATCCATCAAGAAGAACTCACAATTCTAAACATCTACGCTCCAAATGTAAGGGCACCCTCATTTGTAAAAGAAACCTTACTAAAGCTCAAAGCACACATTGCACCTAACACAATGATTGTGGGGGACCTCAATACTCCACTATCCACAGTGGACCGACCAGGAAAACAGAAACTAAACAGAGACACAGAGAAACTCATCGAAACTTTGGAGCAATTAGATATAACAGATATATATAGAATATTTCACCCTAAAGCAAAAGACTATACCTTTTTCTCAGCCCCTCATGGTACCTACTCCAAAATCGACCATATAATTGGACACAAGACAGATCTCAACAAATATAAAAAGATCAAACTAATCTCATGCCTCTTATCAGATCACCATGGAGTAAGAGTGTTCTTCAATAGCAACAAAAACAACAGAAAATCCCCATACGCATAGAGGCTGAACAATATTCTACTCAATGATACCTTAGTCCAGGAAGAAATAAAGAAAGAAATCAAAGAATTCTTAGAACTTAATGAAAATGAAGGCACAACATGCCCAAATCTATGGGACAAAATGAAAGCAGTGCTTAGAGGAAAACTCATAGCCCTGAGTGTCTCCAAAAAGAAACAGGAGAGAGCATATACTAGCAACTTAATGGTGCACTTGAAAGCTCTGGAACAAAAAGAAGCAATCTCACCCAGGAGGAGTAGAAGACAGGAAATCATCAAACTCAGGGATGAAATCAATCAAGTTGAAACAAAGGGAACCATACAAAGAATCAACAAAACCAGGAGCTGGTTCTTTGAGAAGATCAACAAGATAGATAAACCCCTAGCCAGACTTACTAAAGGGCACAGAGACAGTATTCAAATTAACAAAATTAGAACTGAAAAGGGAGATATAACAACAGAAACTGAGGAAATTCAAAAAATCATCAGATCCTACTACAAAAACTCAACACAACTGGAGAATCTGGAGGAAATGGACAATTTCCTAGACAGTTACCAAATACCAAAATTAAACCAGGATCAAATAGATCATCTAAACAGACCCATAACCCCCAAAGAAATAGAAGGGGTCATAGACAGTCTTCCAACCAAAAAGAACACAGGACCAGACGGTTTTAGTGCAGAATTCTATCAGACCTTCAAAGATGTCCTGATACTGATATTCTTCAAATTATTCCACAAAATAGAAACAGAAGGAACACTACCCAACTCATTCTATGAAGCCACAATTACCCTGATACCAAAACCACACAAAGATCCAACTAAGAAAGAGAACTACAGGCCAATTTCTCTTATGAATATTGATGCAAAAATACTAAACAAAATACTTGCCAACCGAATCCAAGAACACATCAAAACGATCATTCACCATGATCAAGTTGGCTTCATCCCAGGGATGCAGGGATGGTTCAATATACAGAAATCCATCAACGTAATCCACTACATAAACAAACTCAAAGAAAAAAACCACATGGTCATCTCATTGGATGCTGAAAAAGCATTTGACAAAATTCAGCATCCTTTCATGCTAAAGGTCTTAGAAAGAACAGGAATTAAAGGCCCATATCTAAACATAGTAAAAGCAATATACAGCAGACCAGTAGCCAATATGAAGGTAAATGGAGAAAAACTTGAAGCAATCCCTCTAAAATCATGGACTAGACAAGGCTGTCCCCTCACGCCATATCACTTCAATATAGTACTTGAGGTACTAGCTAGAGCAATTCAACAACAGAGGGAAGTCAAAGGGATACAAATCGGAAAGGAAGAAGTCAAACTATCACTATTTGCAGATGATATGATAGTATACTTAAGTGACCCAAAAACCTCCACCAGAGAACTCCTGCAACTGATAAACAACTTCAGCAAAGTGGCTGGCTATAAAATCAACTTAAGTAAATCAGTAGCCTGCCTATACGCGAAGGATAAGCAGGCCGAGAAAGAAATTAGGGAAATGACACCCTTCACAATAGCCACAAATGATATAAAGTATCTTGGAGTGACGCTAACCAAACATGTGAAAGATTTATACAACAAAAACTTCAGGTCTCTGAAGAGGGAAATTGAAGAAGACATCAGAAAATGGGAAAATCTTCCATGCTCGTGGGTTGGCAGGACTATTATAGTCAAAATGGCAATCTTGCCCAAAGCAATATACAGATTCAATGCAATCCCCATCAAAATCCCAACTCAGTTCTTCATAAAGCTAGAAAGAGCAATTCTCAAATTCATCTGGAATAACAAAAAACCCAGGATAGCTAAAACTATCATCAACAGCAAAAGAACTTCTGGGGGAATCAATATCCCGGACCTCAAGCAATATTACAGAGCAGTGGTATTAAAAACTGCATGGTATTGGTTCAGTGACAGGGAAGCGGATCAATGGAATAGGATCGAAGACCCAGAATTGAACCCACACATCTATGGCCAATTGATCTTCAACAAAGGAGCTGAAAACATCCAGTGGAAAAAAGATAGCCTTTTCAACAGATGGTGCTGGCTCAACTGGTGGTCAACATGCAGAAGAATGAGATTTGATCCACTCTTATCTCCTTGCACTAAACTCAACTCCGTGTGGATCAAGGACCTCCACATAAAACCAGACACACTAAAACTAATAGAAAAAAACTGGGGAAGACCCTTGAAGACATCGGCTCAGGGAAAAAATTCCTGAACAGAACACCAATTGCTTATACTCTAAGAACAAGAATAGACAAATGGGACCTCATAAAACTACAAAGTTTCTGTAAGGCAAAAGACACTGTCAAAAGGATAAATCGGCAACCAACAAATTGGGAAAAAATCTTCACCAACCCCACATCCGACAGAGGGCTAATCTCCAATGTATATAAAGAACTCAAGAGGTTAGACCCCAGAAAACCAAATAACCCTATCCAAAAATGGGGTACAGAGCTAAACAGAGATTTTCACCTGAAGAAATTCGGATGGCTGAGAAACACCTTAAAAAATTTTCAACATCACTAGTCATTAGGGAAATGCAAATTAAAACAACCCTGAGATTTCACCTCACACCAGTTAGAATGGCTAAGATTAAAAACTCAGAAGACATCAGGTGTTGGCAAGGATGTGGAGAAAGAGGAACACTCCTCCACTGCTGGTGGGAATGCAAGCTGGTACAACCACTCTGGAAATCAGTATGGCGGTTCCTCAGAAAACTGGAGGTAATACTTCCAGAGGACCCAGCCCTAACACTCTTGGGAATATACCCAGAAGATTCACCAGCATGCAATAAGGATACATGCTCCACTATGTTCATAGCAGCCTTATATATAATAGCCAGAAGCTGGAAAGAACCCAGATGTCCCTCAACAGAGGAATGGATACAAAAAATGTGGTATATATATACACAATGGAGTACTATTCAGCCATTAGGAACAATGAATTCATGAAATTCTTAGAGAAATGGATGGAGCTGGAGAACGTCATACTAAGTGAGGTGACCCAGTCTCAAAAGAATACCCATGGTATACAGTCACTGATAAGTGGATATTAGCCTAGAAGCTTGGAACACCAAAGACAAAAATCACATATCAAGTGATGTCTCACAAGAAGAAAGGAGTAGATACTGGTGCTAGAAAGGACCAAAACATCATTGTGGGAGAGTACAAGAACAGTAAGTTGGGAGGGGGTGGATGAGGGAGCAGGGGGAGGGAAAAGGACATGTGGGACCTTTGGGGGTGGGGAACCAGAAAAAGGGAAATGAATTGTAAATATAGAATATATACAATTAAAAAAAAAGAAATAGAGGAGAAAATGGATCAAAAGTTAGAAGCTTTTACAAGCCAAATACAAAAATCACGTAAAGAAATTCAGGAGAATATGGATCGAAAAGCAGAAACCAATAAAAAGGAAAGACAAAAATCACTAAAAGAAATACAGAAGAACGTGGATCAACAAGTAGAAGCTATGAAAGAGGAAACACAAAAAATCTCTTAAAGAAATACGTGAAAACACAATCAAGCAAGCGAAAGATCTGAGCATATCCATCCAGGTTCTAAAAACAGAAGTAGAAACAACTAAGAAATCACAGAGGGAGACAACATTGGAGATAGAAAACCTTGGGAAGAACTCAGGGGCCATAGATGCAAATATCAACAATAGAATACAAGAGATAGAAGACAGAATCTCAGAAGCCCAAGATACCATAGGAACCATTGATTCAACAAGGAAAATACTAAATGCAACAAGGTTGTAACCCAAAACATCCAGGAAATCCAGGACACAATGAGAAGACCAAACCTAAGGATTATAGGTATAGACAAGAGTGAAAATTTACAAGTTAAAGGGCCAGCAAATATCTTCTACAAAATTATGGAGGAAAACTTCCCCAACCTAAAGAGATGCCCATGAATATTCAAGAAGCCTATAGAACCCCAAACAGACTGGACCAGAACAGAAATACATCCCGTCACATAATAATCAAAACTCCAAATGTACTAAACAAAGAAAGAATATTAAAGGCAGCAAGAGAAAAAGGTCAAGTAACATATAAAGGAAGACCTATCAGAATAACACCAGACTTCTCACCTGAGACCACGAAAGCTAAAAGATCCTGGGCAGATATCATGCAAACTCTAAGAAAACACAAATTTCAGCAAAAACTACTGTAAGCAGCAAAACTCTCAATCGCCATAGATGGAGACATCAAGGTATTCCATGACAAAACCTAATTTGTACGATATCTTTCCACAAATCCAGCCCTACAAAGAATAATAGGGAGAAAACACCAAGACAAGGAAAGAAACTACACCTAGGAAGAAGCAAGATAGAAACCTCCTCTCATCAAACCCAAAAGAAGATAACCTCTCAAATATAAAAAAAAAAAATTAAAAAATGTCAGGAGGTAATAATTACCATTCCTTAATATCTCTTAACATCAATGGACTCAATTCCCCAATAAAAAGACATAGATTAACGGACTGGATATGGAAACAGGACCCTGCATTTTGCTGCATACAGGAAACACACCTCAGTGTTAAAGGCAAACACTGCCTTAGAGTAAAAGAGTGGAAGACAATTTTACAAGCATATGGTCTCAGGAAATAAGCTGGAGTAGCCATTATAATATCAGATAAAATTGACTTCCAACCCTAAAGTCATCAAAAGAGACTCAGAAGGTCACTTCTTGCTGGTCAAAGGGAAAACCAACCAAGAAGAGTTCTCAATACTGATCATCTATGCTCCAAATGCAAGGGCACCCTCATTTGTAAAAGAAACCTTACTAAAGCTTAAAGCACACATTACACCTAACACAATAATTGTAGGTGACTTCAACACTCCACTCTCCTCAATGGACCGATCAGGAAAGCAGAAACGAAACAGGGACACAGTGAAGCTAATTGAAACTTTGGACCAATTGGATTTAACAAATATATATAGAACATTTCATCCTAAAGCTAAAGAATATACCTTTTTCTCAGCACTGCATGGTACCTTCTCCAAAATTGATCATATAATTGGTCACAAGACAGATGTCAACAAATACAAGATGATCAAGCTAATCCCATGCCTCCTATCAGATCTCCATGGAGTAAGAGTGGCCTTCAATAGCAACATAAAGAACAGAAAGCCCACATACACATGGAAACAATACTCTATTCAATGAAAACTTGGTCAAGGAAGAAATAAAAAAAGAAATCAAAGACTTTTTAGAATTCAACGAAAATGAAGGTACAACCTACCCAAATCAATGGGACACAATGAAAGCAGTGCTAAGAGAAAAACTCATAGCTCTAAGTGCATCCAAAAAGAAACTAGAGAGAACATACACTAGCAGCTTAATGGCACACCTTAAAGCCCTGGAAGAAAAAGAAGTTAATTCACCCAGGAGGAGTAGAAGACAGGAAATCATTAACTCAGGGCTGAAATCAATCAAGTAGAAACAAAGAAACCATACAAAGAATCAACAACCAGGAGCTGGTTCTTTGAGAAAATCAACAAGATAGATAAACCCTTAGCCAGACTAACCAAATGACATAAAGACAGTATTTAAATTAACAAGATTAGAAATGAAAAGGGGGACATAACAACAGAAACTGAGGAAATTCTAAAGATCATCAGATCCTACTACAAAGGTCTATACTCAACTGGAGAATCTGGAGGAAATGGACAATTTCCTAGACAGATACCAAATACCAAAATTAAATCAGCATCAAGTAGATCAGCTAAGTAGTCCCATAACCCCTAAAGAAATAAAAGGGGTTATAGAAAGCCTCTCAACCAAAAAAAGTATGGGACCTGATGGTTTTAGTGCAGAACTCTCTTAGACCTTCAAAGAAGACTTAACACTAATACTCTTCAAACTATTCCAAAAAGAACCAAATAACCGTATCCAAAAATGGGGTACAGAATAGACAAGGCTGCCCTCTCTCTCCATATCTTTTCAATATAGTACTTGAAGTTCTAGCGAGAGCAGACAACATAAGGATGTCAAAGGAATACAAATTGGAAAGGAAGAAGTCAAACAATCCTTATTTGCAGATGATATGATAGTTTACTTAAGCGACATAAAAATCTCCACCAGAGAAGAAATTCAGATGGCTAAGAAACACCTTAAGAGATGTTCAAAATCATTAGTCATCAGAGAAATGCAAATCAAAACAAACCTGAGATTCCACCTCACACCAGTCAGAATGGCTAAGATTAAAAACTCAAGAGACAACAAGTGCTGGCGAGAATGTGGAGAAAGAGGAAAACTCCTCCACTGTTGGTGGGATTGCAAAATGGTAAAACCACTCTGGAAATCAGTTTGGCGGTTCGTCAGGAAATTGGGCATGTCACTTCCAGAGGATCCTGGCATACCACTCCTGGGCATATACCCAGAGGATTCCCCTTCATACAATAAAGACACATGCTCCACTATTTTTATAGCAGCCTTGTGTATAATAGTCAGAAATTGGAAGGAGCCCAAATATCCCTCAAAGAAGGAATTGATACAGAAAATGTGGTATATTTATACAATGGAATACTACTCAGCAATTAAAAATAATGAATTCATGCAATTTGTAGGTAAATAGTTAGATCTGGAAAATATCATCCTAAGTGAGTTAACCCAATCACAAAAGAATACACATGAAATGCAATCACTGATAAGTGGATATTAATGAGCCCAGAAGCCCTAAATACTCAAGGCACAATTACAAGTCAAATGATTCCCAAGAAGCAGAAAGGAGAGGACCCTGGGCCTGTAAAGATTGGATCCAGTTTTGTAGACCCAGAACAGAGAAATCATGGGAGGGGGGAATGATTTGGGACTATTTGGGGGAAAGGGCAATTATTGACATATGGTGGGGGGGAACTGGGAAAGGGGAAAGTCTTTGGAATGTAAACATAGAATATAGAAAATAAAAATTTAAAAAAAAAAAGAAAGAGAAACACTCCTCTATTGCTGGTGGGATTGTAAGGTGGTACAAACATTCTGGAAATCAGTCTGTCAGTTTCTCAGAAAATTGGACATAGAACTACATGAAGATCCAGCTATACCACTCCTGGATGCCAAAAGATGCTCCAACATGTAATAAAGATACATGTTCCACTATGTTCATAGTAGCCTTATTTATAATAGCCAGGAATTAGAAAAAAGCCTGATGCACCACAACAGAGTAATGGATACAGAAAATGTGGTACATGTGTACAATGTAATACTATTCAGCCATTAAAAACAACAATTTCATGAAGTTCTCAGACAAATGGATGAAACATTAAAATATCATCTTGAGTGAGGTAATTCAGTCACAAAATAACACACATGATAAGTGGATATTACCTCAAAAGCTGAGAATACCCAAGATTCAATTCATAGACCATATGAAGCCCAAGAAGAAAGGAGACCAAAGTGTCAATGCTTCAATCCTTCTTTGAAGGGGGAACAAATTACTCACAGGAGGATATATGGAGACAAAGTGTAGAGCAGAGGCTGAATGAAAGGTCATCCAAAGACTATCCCACTTGTGGATCCATCCCATATATACACCGTCAAGACCTAGAAGCTATTACTTTTTGGAAAGTGCTTGCTAACAGGAGCCTGATATGGCTGTCTCCTGAGAGGCTCTGCCAGAGCCTGAAATATACAGAGGAGGATGCTCCCAGCCTACCATTGGACTAAATGCTGAGTCCCTTATAGAAGAGTGGGAGAAAGGACTGAAGTAGTTGAGGGGGTTTGCAGCCCCATGGAAGGAGCAAAAGTGTCAACTGGCCAGACCCTCTTAGGGACTGGGCCACCAACCAGAGAGTACACATGGAGGGACCAAGGCTCTGTCAGCATATATGGCAGAGGATGGCCTTGTTAGACATCAATGGGAAGAGAGGCACTTTGGCCTGAGGGTGTTCAATGCTCCGGTGTAGGGGAATGCCAGGGCAGAAACACTGGGATTGGAGGGGAGGACTCAATTCTTCAATAAAAAGACATAGACTAACAGACTGGATACATAAACAGGACCCAGAATTTTACTGAATATAGGAAATTCACTTCAGCATCAAAGACAAATATTGCTTCAGAGTAAAGTGCTAGAAAATAATTTTCCAAGCAACTGGTCCCAAGAAACAAGTTGGAGTAGCCATTCTAATATCAGATAAAATGGACTTTTAACCAAAAGTCATCCAAAAAGATAAGGAAGGACACTTCATACTTACCAAAGGAAAAGTCTACCAAGAACTCTCAATTCTTAACATCTATGCTCTAAATACAAGGACAGCCACATTTTTTAAAAGAAACTTTACTAAAGCTCAAAGCACACATTGCACCTCACACAATAATCATTGGAAACTTTAACACCACACTCTCATCAAGAGAGAGATCATGGAAACACAAACTAAGCAAAGACACAGTGATGGACCAAGTGTATTTAAAAGATAACTATAGAACATTTCATCCTAGATCAAAAGACTATACCTTCTCAGCAACTCATGTTACATTCTCCAAAAATGACCATATAATCAGTCACAAATCAGACATCAACAAACATAAGAATATTGAAAGAATCCCGTGCCTCCAAACAGATCACTACAGATTAAGGCTGGACTTCAAAAACAAGAAAACAGCAGAGAGACCACATACACAGATGGAAGATGAGCAATGTTCTTCTCAGTAACTTGGTCAAAGAAGAAATAAATGAAGAAATTAAAGATTTTTTTAATTTAATGAAAATGAAGGTACAATATACCCAAACTTATGGGGCACAATGAAAGCAGTGCTAAGAGGAAAACTCAAAGTTCTTGGTGCCTCCAAAAAGAAACTGGAGAGAGCATACACTAGCATCTTAAAAGCACACCTGAAAGCTCTAGAACAAAAAGAAGCAAATACACCCAAGAAGAGTAGACAACAGGAAATAATCAAACTCAGGGCTAAAATCAAAAAGGTAGAATAAAAAATAACTATACAAAGAATCAACAAAACTAAGATCTGCTTCTTTGAGAAAAATCAACAAATTAAATCAACTCTTAGCAAGACTACCTGGAGGGCACAAAGACAATATCCAAATGAGCAAAATCTTTATGAAATGGACAAATTTCTAGACAGATACCAAATACCAACGTTAAGTAAGGATCAGATAAACCACATAAACAGCCATATAGCTCCTAAAGAAATAGAAGTAGTGATTAAAGTCTCCTAACCCTCCCCCCAAAAATGCCCAGGACCAGATGGGTTTAGTGCAGAATTCTATCAGACCTTCAACGAAGACCTAATATCAGTACTGTCAATGGATTCCACAAAATAGAAACAAAAGGAACACTATCCAATTCATTCTATGAACCCACAGTCACGCGCTGATACTGAACCTAACAAAGACCTAACAAACAAAGAGAATTTCAGACCAATTTCCCTTATGAATATCAATGCAAAACTACTCAATAAAATTCTCACAAAGTGAGTCCAAGAGCACACCAAAACTATCATCCACCACGAACCAGAAGGCTTCATCCCAGGGTTGCAGGGATGGTTAAATATAAGGAAATCCATCAATGGAATCCACTACATAAACAAATTCAAAGGAAAAAAGCACATACAATTTCATTAGACACTGATAAAGCATTTGACAAAATTCAGCATACTTTCCTGTTAAAAGTCTTGGAAAGATCAGGAATTCAAGGCTTATACCTAAACACAGAAAAGCAATATACAGCAATCCAGTAGCCAACGTCAAACTAAATGGAGAGAAACTTGAAGCAATCCCACTAAAATCAGGGAGTAGACAAGGCTTTCGTCTCTCTCTCTCCATATTTATTCAAAGTTAGTACTTGAAGTTCTAGCTAGAGAAATTAGACAACAAAGGGAGGTCAAAGGTATACAAATTGGAAAGTTCAAGTCAAACTATCACTATTTGCAGATGATATGATAGTATACTTAAGCAACCCAAAAAACTCTACTAGAGAACTCCTACAGATGATAAATAACATCAGCAAAGTGACCAAATACAAAATTAACTCAAACAAATTCAGTAGCTTTCCTATACTCAGATGATAAACATGCTAAGAAAGAAATTAGGGAAACAACACCCTTCATAATAGCCACAAACAATGTAATATATCTTGCTGTGACTTTCATCAAACAAGTGAAAGATCTGTATGACAAGAACTTCCAGTATCTGAATAAAGAAATAGAAGAATACCTCAGAAGATGGAAAGATATCCCATGCTCTTGGATTGGCAGGATTAATATAGTGAAAATGGCCATCTTGTCAAAAGCAAAATACAGATTAAATGCAATCTCCATCAAAATTCCAACTCAATTCTTCATACGGTTAGAAAGAACAATTCTTAAATTCATTAGGTATGACAAAAAGCCCAGGATAGCGAAACTATTCTCAACAATAGAAACTTCAGAGGGAATCATCATCCCTAACCTCAAGATGTACTACAGAGCAATTGTGTCAAAAACTGCATTATATTGGCACAATGACAAGCAGGTAGATCAATGGATTAGAATTGAAGTCCCAGAAATGAACCCATACACCTATAGTCACTTGACCTTTGACAAAATAGCTAAAACCACTGGATATAGTATTGCCTGAGGACCCAGCTATTCCACTCCTGGGCATATTATACTCAAAAGAGTCTCCAACTCATAACAAGGACACATGCTCCAGTATGTTTATAATAGGCTTATAACAGCCAGAAGCTGGAGAGAATTGAGACGTCATTTGACAGAGGAATGGATACAGGAAATATGATACTTTTACACAGTGGAATACTTACTCAGATATTAAAAACAATGAATTCATGAAGGTCATATGCAAATGGATTGACCTAGAAGATATCATTCTGAGTGAGATGACCCAATACCAAAAGAACATAATTGGTATGCACTCGCTGATAAGTGGATATTAGTCCAAAATCTTTGAATACCTAACATACAACTCATAGATCACATGAAGAAGACCTCAAGAAGAAGGAAGAACAAAATGTTGCTGCTTCGGTCCTTCTTAGAAAGGGGAACAAAACACTCACTGGAGCAAATGTGGAGACAATGTGCAGAGCAAAGACTGAAGGAAAGGCTATCCAGAGACTGTCCCACCTGACCAGATACAGTCACCAAACTCTGACACTATTGTGGATGCTAAGAAAGGTTGCTGAATGGAGCCTGATATAGCTGTCTCCTGAGAGGCCATGCTAGAGCCTTACAAAGGCAGAGGAGGATGCTAGCAGACAACCATTGAACTGAGTGTGGGGACACCAATGGAGGAGTTAAAGAAAGGATTGAATGAGATGAAGGGTTTTTTAACCCCATAGAAAGAGCAATATCAACCAAGAAGAGCCCTCAGAGCTCCAAGGGACTAAGCCACGAACCAAAGAATGCACATGGCTCAGGCTGAATATGCAACAGAGAATGGTCTTATCAGGCATCAATGGGAGGAGAGGTCACTGGTTCTATGAAGGTTGGATAGATGCGCCAGTGTAGTGGAATCAAACACTCAGAGATGGGAGTGGGTGTGTGGGTCAAGAAACACTATCATAGAAGCTGGGGGACAGGGGATGGAATAGGGGTTTTCCTGGAGAGGGGGAAACCAGGTAAGGGAATAACACTTGAAATGTAAATAAATTAAAATAAGTAAAAAATATACTAATGAAAATAAGATGTGTCATTATAGTTCTAAAGTCTTGAAATTTTCGAGTATATAAAAAGTGAAATAAATAATAAAATAAGAATATTTTTAATTATACTGTCGTACTACTTCAGATATCAAATAGCATACCAACCAATGGATGTTTTGCCATTTACCAAGATATGAAGTTCTTAACATATTAGTATATTTTTCAAAGAACATCATGCAAATCAAGACAGAAGAAGAAAAAAAGTGTATCAAAATCACTAATTACACCCTTCATGGATTTTCTAATTTTTAGTAGGAATGTATGTTTCTTATATCAAAATTTTATATACCACTGCACTTAATATTCATAAGTAACTAATACTAAGAGAATGATGGAACTCATAATTATATTCTTGTAAGTTTTTTATCATGTAATAAAGGATATGTCCTGAAAATTAATTTTATAATGTAAAATTATGTGGTTTAGCTGATAAAAGGCATTTTATCGAATTTTAATATCTTCAGTTGCAATATTTATTTCTTTCACAATAGAAAAGAAGCCATCTAATTTTAGCTCCCCTCTCCCCTTTTCCTTGTCATCTATAAATATGTACCTCCTCATTTCACTCCTATAAATATGTATTTCAACATTTCACCTAGACAGACTAGCCAATTATGAAAAGAGCCAACATGTTGGCTTGACACTAATCCTAGACACTTGGGTGTTTTAAATGTAAAATATTTAAATGTATGACAGTGGGCTATTAGAAGAGAAAAAAGATGCTTTCTCAATTTCTTGAGAATCAGTATATAGCCACTCACTAATACATTAGTCAGTATATACTTATGTACCTATAAATTTTCATATTTACTCACATTCCTGTATTTTGATGTTTTTTCTTAAAATAAATTTATTTTTACTTATTCATAGATTTATGTTTGGTCTTAAGAAATTTTAAGTTACCATTACCTAAATATTTATTGGTGCTAATAGGTCATTATGTCTTTTCACTGTTGTCTTTCTCTGAATATTAATGAAGTATTATTTACTTACATATTTACCATTATTTAACATTTTTCTTGGAAAATCAAATGACTCTTCTCAAGTTTGACAAGTTTTTCTTCTACCCTTAATATAACATGGAAATTTGTCCTAAATATTTCTCTTTTTAACCACATGTATGTTTTAAACACTATTTGGTCTGTTTTTATTCATATTGTCATGTTTCTTTAATTTTTTATGTGTGGGATTTCAGTTTTTAATTGGTCACAATGGACTTGCTTCTGACCTAAGTTATGTAGTAAATATATCCTTTATAAATAATTTGACAAACACATTTTCTTTTTAATTTATTATTTTATTTACATTCAAAATGTTGCCCTCCTTGCTGTCCTTCAGGAGACATTTCCTCAAGAAATTTCCATAGGAGAAATTTCTTCAATCCAATCACCCTCCCCTATGCATCTGTGAGGGTTCATCCTCCACCCCCACCCAGGCATCTCACTTTCCTGAGACATCAAGTCTCTACAGGATTAGGTGCATCCTCTCCAACTGAGGACAGACAAGGTAGTCCTCTGCAATACATGGGTCCAACCTGTGTATGTTTTTTGTTTTGTGGCTCAATTTCTGGGAGCTCCCAGGGTCCTGATTAGTTAACACTGTTTTTTATCATACATTATGTGAAGTAGACATGTAGATATCCCCATAAACTGAGATCTATTTTATAATTGTCTTAGAAACTTACTTCCCAATGAAACAGTAGTGAGTAGTGAAAATGAGACCAGGCCATGCAGGTTATATGTTCATGAATGGGTTAATTTTACTCTCATTGGGAGTTTTTGACTTGGGAAGAGATTTACTCTAAATGCATTTTTGCATCATTTAGTTCATCTTAGTAATAACTGGCATAGACTTGAAGTTATTCCTGTTGTATACTTATTTAGTAGGAGAGATGCAGAAGATCAGAAAACATATTTGCTTCTTAGTAGGGGGCTTACACTAGATACAGTGGCAGCAACAGAATTTTAACAATGACATGGAAGCTTAGAACTAGGAAAAAGGACAAGTTAACATTAATGCAGAGACTCAAGTAGGAAATATAATAAGTTTAATTCACTCTGGGTGTGAGACAGACAGAAAGAAAAGAGATATAAAAAGATTATGCAAGAAAGAACTAGTGCATAGTCATATAGTATGTACAATGCAATTTACTCAGCCCTGAAATAAGACTATACTGTCAAAATTTGATATATATAAAATGTAAAAAAAAGCAGATTAAGATGCATAAAAAAGCTAAACTAATATATCAATCTGGCCTTAACTGTTACTTTGAAACGTAACACACATAATTCAATGTGTATCCAAGTAATAAATTTTGTTATACTCTACCTGGTGCATGAATTTTAACCCACTTATCAGTTCTTTCACTGTTGACTTGTTATATAATTTCTTTCTCTAATTCTATATTTATTCTAAATTAATTCTACATTAAATCATGAACTTGTAATTTTGATTAAAATTTATATTATCTAGATAAATTTGAAATTTTTATTTTACCAGAAATATCATATTGACCCTAAAATGATGGCCCAATTATCTGCTACAACATAATTTCTAATCTTTTCAAATATTATTAATGTTGGATCTGGAATAAGTAAATAAATTTCAGAATAGAACCATTTTCAGTTTCTGCTGGGAAAAAGCACGAAGAAATATTTTTATGATAATTAATTTAAGAAAATTGTGATTAAGAATTATTTGATCATTTACATCATCTATAAAAACCCAATTTGGGGAGCATCATTTTGTACTGAATCAATAGCTCATTTCATCCCAGTTGTTAAGCGTTTGTTACATTTTTATTTGTGTGCATCAGTCAAAACTACAGCTATTCCAATGTGGATGTATTACATGTACGAAATAAATACAATAGTTAATATTGCTCTATTGTTCATGATGCATAACTAGGGACGAAAATATCTAGTAAATGACACTGAAGCCTAAAAATAATTTAGTTCATTGGGGGTTTCTGATAGCTTACAATATCAAAGACCAAATCATTTCTTGTCCAGTGCTTTTGATTTCAGTGGCCGTTTATGTGCTTTGGTCCCTGGAAAAGGTAAAACCCTTCATTATGTACTGAGCTATAGTCTACTACTTGGCTCGACAACAGAAAAAGTAAGTATATTAGTTGATTTGTCCCATTCATATATTTCTCTTCCTTTCTCTGTAAGAAGCTACTCTATCCTATAGTTATTATTGGACTCATAAACTTTTAGACAAGTCATATAGTTATAATCCTCTTTCAGTAAACTACAATTGAATTGCCTTTCAGCATTGCCTTGAAACCACCCACACAGAAAGGTTATCAGTGAAATCTAAAGAAGCTTTCTGGTAGTGTTTGTTCAACATACAAGTTGTAAAGCACCTTGTACGGATGCCTAAGCCACATTCTGTTTCTGTGTTAGAATTTAATTTATCCTACCATCCTTTGTTGGCAGATTATAATCTACATGACCTTTTTTCTTTAACTTCCAATTATGTTCAATCATAGCAGCTTGTTAATAGAAAATTTACAGAATGAAGGGCAAGGAGATGCCCCAATCTGTTGGTTGACTTTCTCTAGGTGAAGATGACTACTCATATTTTTAGTTGTGAGCCTAGTCTTGAACCCTGAGCCATTTCTCAAAGTGTGGTGACTAGAGTGAAGAAAGGCCACCCAAAGACTGTCCCACCTGGGCACCCATTCCATATACAGTCACCACACACAGACACTATTGTGGATGCCAACAAGTGCTTTGCTGACAGGTCCCTGAGAAGCTCAACACCCTCATAGTAGCAAAGAGGGGGATGGGATAGGGAGCTTTTCAAGGGGAAACCAAGAAAAGGGGTAACACTTGAAATGTAAACAATGAAAATTATATATATATATATATATATATATATATATATATATATATATTTTAAAATGATGACTACTCTTTACCCAAAGAATTGACATTAACAGGACATGGATATTAACGGAGCTCCCCACACTGATGTTAAACCTGGATGATAAATTTTTATGTTGATTTGGTTTGGTTTTGCATTATGGAGACAATCTGATGTAGCCCAGGCAGGCATTAAACTGATTAGATTGCCAAGGTGACCTTGAGCTTCCAGATCTCAGTCTTAGTTTCCTCAGAGCTTTGATTGCAAGCAGGTATGCTCCATCACCTTGTTCGTTTCTTCTATTTCATTGTACCTTTGTAAAGTGTTGCTTTATTAAGCTTACTTAAAATGATAATACCTGGTATTGTCACAATTGACAGAAAACCTCTTTGTAATAAATGTCCTATTTTCTTTTTTTGTTTGTAGCAGCACACTGTCCTGTTTTTTTTCTCTTTGTTTATTTTTGTTTTGGAGTGTTTTTTTTTCTGTAAAGTCTTCCATGGATACAATTTTTCCCATGTCCTGGTACTAACACTTCATGATTCCTAAATAAGCCTCGGTATATTTCAGCTCACTATTCATTCACTAACTATATCACTTATATAAGCATATAAGCACTTATATATAAAAAATAAGTTACAACTGGCTTCAGCATCAATACATTGTTGGACTCCATTTCTGAGACTCCAACTAACCACATAATCCTCATCCTCAGATAATTTCATTTCATGTTCAGGAACTGAAATTTCATCACCCCTCTCCTCAGATATTTTCACTTCCTTTGTTCAAACAATTACTAGTTACATATTCTAAGTACCTATTAGCAGCATGTGTGGTAATAACTGTTCAGTTTGTATCCTCTACAATAGTGTCTTTCACATTAAGCTACTTCAAACATGAGTAGATCAGCATGAATATTTTTAAATATAATGACTCAAATTTTAAAAATTAAACCAGTTTTTAATCCATATTTCTTGATATCAGTTGGCAAAGTTCTACAAAACACAGGTACTTTTATTTCTATGAAGCCTCTACCAACTATAGAAATCTAAACTCCACCCTTTAGCTTTCTCTTATTGTTTAAGTTTGTTGCTATTCCACACTATTCGGTGTATACTAAAACATTGATAATCAAGGTCTATAAGTGTTTGCCCTTTTGTTTTATGATGTTGACTGTTGTATGCAGCCTCAATGCTAATATTGTTTTGGCAACAATATAAGCATTCCTTCCGTTGCATAAAACAGAATGAAAGAAAGGGAGAAAGTTGAGCCCTAAACACTTATTTCAATATTGAAACAATATTGGTGTCTCTGTTGGTTTTGATAGCTTTATTGGAGTTAACAGATTGCTGCAGGTCCAGTGTCCCAGCAGACAGATTTTCTCATCATTTGTCCATTTCTGTACCATAATTCAAACTATACTGAATAATCAAAAAGATGATTTTGAAGTTAGGAATTAATTTCTTTACTCCAAACATTCTTTTGTTTGTTTGTTTGTTTGTTTGTTTGTTTCTCAATGGGACTTGTTTCTATTTTTCTGCATGGGAAAAGAACTTGCTACAGGAGAGTTCTGAATCGAGGTAAGATTATATTTAGCTTTATTTCTGTCAAAGTACCTGTTAATGGAGGTATCTGTATTCTTTGGAAAGATAGTCAAAGCAAACCCAGCCTTGGATCAATTCTATTTTCAGCCTGCAATAAAACTGTCACAGAGATTTACCAAATAAAATTAAATAATGGACAGGCAGGAGTAGCAGGATCAGCAGCAAGGTCAGAGTAATCACCTTGGAGAGAGTTGCCAGCCGAAAGGAAGAAGGGAAGCAGTTTAATGATAATAATAGCAACTTGGACCAGTCAGTACCTGTTGATTTTTGCCTTTTCTTCACAAACTGTAAATTGCAGATTCCTATTCTAAGTAAATGTATATGCAACAAGAATCAGGTGCTTAAACACTTTTCCTTGGAGGGAAATCAATGTTTACAGTCCTCTCTTTAAAGTCAATAATTTATACTCTCACATAATGCGGAGCCATACCAATATTTTAACATCAACAGTATAACCAACTTACTGTCAGCAAAGCCTAACACTTCAAAATTATGCCAGACAGTAAAACATTACCAGTCACTAACAGTAGCTTAGTGAGTATATCTGTATCCTAAACTTAAAATTCAACATTAACATAATTACTATTACATCTTGAATGTAAAGTAAATGATCCAATAAATTAGTGTTATACAATATTCATCCATACAGTCATACCCAACTGCATTAGTATTATAAAATAACTACATTCACAATTATCCACAGAATTACTCAAACAGTTTATTTCACATGTTCATGATACTCATTTTTATTTTATTTATTTTATTTATTTTATTTATTTTATTTTTATTTTTTGTTTTTTTTTTTAAGACAGGGTTTCTCTGTGTAGCCCTGGCTTTCCTGAAACTCACTCTGTAGATACTCACTTTTAGATAGTTAGGTAATGTAAGTAAATAATTTATGGTTATCATTTACAATTTACTGAGATCATCTATTTAGGTCCTCATTAATCTTAAATGATACAAAGAGGCAGTGTCTGAAGACATAGTGATGTATACATAAGTCATGCCAGCACTTAATAGACTTATCTTCATGTTTCTCTTAAAATATTAATTAGGTCCTATTCTTTAATTTAATTCTCCATTCTTAGAATTCATTTCAGGAATTAACAGGTATTTAAGAGAGCAAGATATCATTGTTAAAAAATCTTTGCGAACATTTGTACTGGTGTGACCGCCTACCTGTGCATTTCTTTGTATAAATGATGGTGAATGAATGCCCAACACACACGTGTGAGACAGAGGATAATTTTAGTAGCAGGTTCTCATGGTGTTTGAGAGAGACAGAGTAGACAGAGAGAAAGAGAGAGGGAGAGGGAGAGAACTACAGATTTCAGCTTTTGTGCATGATGTGCATCAGCAGCACATTACTCACTGAGCCATCTCTCCCACACCCAGATGCCCGTTTGGTCTGTTAAGGGAATTTTTGTTCTGACTGTAGCTAAACCTGGCCTCACCCTCCCTGGCTCCCTCCAGTCTTTCTCCTGCCTTTGCTATCAAAATTCCATTCAAATATAGTCCAATGAAATTCTTTATTTCTCACCATTCTATCGTTATACCATCTTAAAACCTTCAATTTGTAAAACTAGCATGGTGATCTAATTACTAACTCTACCCTAAAATTTTTCTAGAACCCTATTTTCAGGATCAGCTATCCAAACTTTTACATGAAGAGCTTTGGCTCAATTTTTTTTTTACCAGTTTATGGTTCTAAAGTATGGGGTTGCTGCACACTCCAAAGCTTGAGTCTGATACACTTAATGCTTCTCAGAATTTTGAGAAACTATGAATTCCTTACAAATTAGGGACAGTTTAGTTTTCGATTTTATATCATATCCATTGTTAAGATTAAGCAGGTTCAAAAATAAATTGCAGTGTTTTTGTCTGCTTCAATAAAAGGCCACTTCAGAATGACTTCTAATTTCTAAAGCAGAGACAGTCATTTTCAGTAAAGACACTTGATCATCTGTGCAAGGTACAATGACTGAGGGACACAGATCCATTATATAGTATAAAGGCAGGCATGCTGCTACTTTTTTTCATTTTTTATTAGTTATTTTATTTTATTTTTATTTTTTATTAGATATTTTCTTTATTTACATTTCAAATGCTTTCCCCTTTGCAGCTCTCCCCTTCAGAAACCCCTATCCCATCCTCCATTCTCCTGTCTCTATGAGGGTACTTCCCTACCTACCCATCCACTCCTGTCTTCCCACACTGGCATTCTCCTACACTAGGGCATCTAACACCCTCATGCCCTCCCACTGATGTTCAACGAAGACATCCTCTGCCACATATGCAGCTGGAGCCCTGGGTCCTTCCATGTGTATTCTTTGGTTGGTGGTCCAGCCCAGGAAGCTCCAGGGGGTCTGGTGAGTTGGCACTTTTGTTTCCCCCACGGGGCTGCAAACCCCTTCAGCTACTTCAGTCCCTTCTCCAACTTCTCCATCAGGGACCCCACACTCAGTTGGTTACCAGCATCTACCTCTGTATTTGTCAGGCTATGGCAGAGACTCTCAGGAGACACCCAGGCTCCTCTCAGGAAGCACTTCCCAGCATTGGCATCCAAAATAGCATCTGGGTTTGATGATTGTATATGGGATGCATCATTCTTTAAACTCTCTTTGTGGCATGACTACCATACTTCAAGCTTGACTACCCAATGGTAAAGCAGAGCTGGGTGCTCCATGCCATTTACTCCAGTAAGTTAATTTCACATGTTTGTCTATCAGTCCCTTTGAGGTTCCTAGTCTTTGTGCTAGCCAAATCATCAAGTACAGCTAGAGACAGGATTCAATGTCACATTTTTGTAACTCCTGGAGTCTGCTCTTTAATTTTGTCTGAGTAGGGTTCTGATCTAATCATCTTGGCTATAAATTCTAGAACCTAAAGAAAAGGGACTCTTGCTGAAAGCCTGGCATCCAGCCAGTGTTAATCCTTGTTTCCCCCCCCCCCACACACACACATTATAGTGTAAGCAAAGTAGACCATACATGCTTCTTTGTCATAATATTGATTCTTTGTCTACAATATGTTCAAAAGAGGCTACTTCTAGTCTACAATGCTATCTTCTCACCAGTATTTCGTCTGCTACCCTGTCATCCTCGGGCTGGCTATCACACTTATAAGGCCTTTTCCTTCTCATGTTTATGTCACTTTCTGAACCATACATACATATTTTTAATATATTTTATTTTGCATTTAACAATTTTGTTAAACTTCCTTATGAATTATAACAGTTGTCTGTTAATATCTCTGAATTTCCAGATACAAACAAGTAGTATACATGTATAATTGACAGGACTTTTTAAATTGTTATTTGAATTATTTAACTGTCTAGGTGGTTTTCAATAGCATAGTAGTCTCAATCTTTCAATTAGCCCCAACATAGTTGTTAAGACATTTTGCCATTGTCTAAGGCAGGGTTACTATTACTATGATTGAACATCAAGACCAAAAAAAAAAAAAGCAAGTGGTATAGGAAAACGACTATTTGGTTTATGGTTCCACATCTACATTCTATCACTTAAGGAAGTTAGGACAGGAATTCAAAAAGGTTACAAACCTGTAGGAAGATGCTGAAGTAGAGTCTGTGGAGGTGTGCAGATCACTGGCCTGTTTATCATGGTTTGTTCACTTGACTTTATTATAGAACACAGAACAACCAGCCCATGAAAGGTACCACCCACAATATCCTATAATTTAAAATAAATGCTTTACAGGCCTATCCACAGTCTAATATCATGCAGGCATTTTCTCAGGCAAGGTTATCTCCTCTGAGATGATTCTAGCTGGTGTCAAGTCAACATAAAATTACCAGCACAGTCATTATAAAAATTCTCCTGTAAATCATAAAAATGATGTTTATATTGAAAGACAAGTTCCATTATGTACACGGTTTATGAAGTTTTGCTTAATAGGTTATTTCTGATTTCTTAATCAGGAATGCATGTTGAATTTTCTGATATAATTAATTAACATCTTCAAAATAATTACCTGAGTTTTTTCTTCATTTACTTTTAATTAACTAAATTACAATGATATTATATTCCTAAGTCAGTCTATAAACCCTCGAGTAAACTTAAACTGATGTGATATATTATTTTCTAATACCACATGGTTTTCAATTCAGCAATTATTTTTGTCTAAATTAACATAAGAGGATGTTGTTTATCCCAAAGCCTTTAGGTTTGGAGAGCATGAGTTTTCATACATATTGAAATATGTTCGGAAGTAATCATTTCTCACTATTTGCTGTTTTATAAATCTTATTTTTTAAATTTTCAAATATAATCTTTTATCTTTTTAAAATTTTTTAAACAATGTATTGTGATATATACTCCCTTCATTTTTACAAGATGTATTTTCTCCATCCTACCAATCCAACTTTAACGTTTTCTTCTTTGTTGTGTTTTCTTCTATTCAGTCCAGTCTATGTTGTTGTACTACTCTAGAAATCTTGGGATTTTGACCCACCTGCAGTGTGGTTAGCCTACTTTCAGTTACATTATCAAAGTAAATTTTTAAGAAGGTGAGACCAGGCATGCTATTCCACCATTTGCTGACCTCCATCAAAATTTGATAGCTGCTGGAAGACAAAGATACTTTGCTTAAAAGTTCCAGAAAGAACTCATGTATAGATTACTTTTTAAATACTTTCATATTCTACAAATTTATCATATCATAAAATAAACATTATTGATAAAGTATTTTCCCTAGCATCTTACCTTGGCAGTGACAACAATTTCTATAATGATGTGGTTTTAGGTATCAGACATTGGGAGATTTGATTTCTATTTCCAGTCTCTGATTCTTTTTTACTCTTTGATTGGAATTGTAATTTTATTAGTGTTACAAGTTTTGGTTTTGCTATTTTATGGGTTGCTACATAAAATCTGTAGTATTACATTTAGCTGACCAAATTTTATTACTATTTTCTACTATTCTTACTATTGTCTTTCTAGTTTGATTTCAATCTTGGTTTCTGACATGCATAATCCCATAATGCAAATGGCTATAGATCACAAACATTTATCGATTGATTATCTATAAATTGCCATAAATGCAATAACCACAGTTTTCTTGAATCCCAGTAAGCTGAATGCTTCAGTGTCATTTATCTTATAAATCCTCTTAAGGTCTTCTCCTATATTTAATTTGAGATATTGATTATATTTGTTGTAAGCTTCTATTAATTGTTTTCCAGTCAGAGAATTCTGTGACCACAGAGGAAGGTAAAGAGATGCTGATTCATATAAAATTTTTAAATGAAGCAATGCCTGCTTTATAGTAGAAAATCATCACTTTTGGTAAGAGCAGCATATTCCAATTTTTCTTTCTTTGTGGATTCAGTTTTTATAACAAAGATTGCTTATTTTAGTTATTTTTACTAGTTATGGCTAATGATCCATAAATGTAGACTTTCTAATTCTTCAATTTATTTCAAACATGGATTTGAGCATTGTGACAGATATTATGTGGTGACTGTAAGTTGGACAACAAATGTTTGAGTATGCTCTTAGAATATACTCTTGGGATAAAGGGAGACTGTAAGAAGCTAAGTATTAGATAACAAAAGGAGAATATGAAGTGCTGTATTGACTTGATGAATGTTTCAGAAAAGTTCCATGAAGGGCAGAGTGATAACAGACTTTCAGAGCTGCAGTGAGTTGTGCCAGAATACTCATGTTGGGCAACAGGTCAGTGGAAATGGACAGCTTAGAGGTTGTCAAAATAGAGGGCATCTGTAGCAAAGAATGTCCTCCTGTGAGCTGCAAGGTGAAGACTGACTCTTAGAGACAGAGTTCATAACCATGTTTGCAGAACAGTAAGAATGACCCACTAATATCCACTTGGGAGTTTTGACTAATTGAGATACATGGGTTTAGAAGGGTTAGGTTTAATAATAGATAGAATACTTTGCAACATAATATATGGAAAGTAATAGCTTATTTTTCAGAGTTTACTTCATATTAATCCTTTACATAAAAAATATAGGGACAGTTTATATTGTTGGACTGTTTACGTTGTAAACGTTGTTTCCTTAAGTTGTTTTGGGAATGGCCATTTAAATTATTATTTTATTTAGACTTCTTACCTTGAATTAGTGTGATACCATTACAACATATTTGGTATCATATCTACATTGACATCTTGTGTTTTATGTAGTATATATCCTGGTTATATTTTTACATTTACCTACTATTTTACTGTTGGAATACTTTTCCCAATACAATATTTTTGTTTAAAATAAAAGTAGACATGTTCATAATAAAAATATGATATGGCTTCTTATCTTGCTGGTGATTGCATAATAATTAAATATAATAAATATGTCTTCTTCACTTTTTACGCTATTACGCAAAGAATAATTTATCTGTACTCAGTAACAGCAACACTTAGAACATTTCATGGGCCTTTGTAATATGTCTTACTTCAACTTCATTTTGTGAATATTACATGAATATTAACTGGCTACAATTAAGCTTACAGGGTGATCTATAATTATTAATCCATAGATGAATATTATCATATTTAATGCTGCAGTCATTGCCCCTCATTTCTTTATTTCTACCATGGTTTCAGCTGGAATCATTTGTCTTCCTGGTTAAAATACTCAATTTAATATGTTGAGGCAGTATCTACAATAGGTTCCAGAATAGTTTTCTTAAAGTACACACTTTCTACTATCACTTTTCAAAACCTCTATCACTGCATGATTAATCATTGGTGAGTGAAATTCTACCCTAGTATGGCATTTCATATATTTTACACTCTGACAGTGCAAAATATGATGCCACTTTGTACTTTTAATTTTTAAGCCTCAACAGTCTTCTCAGCTCATTCCTTCTAAGGATTTGCAGTCATCTATACCAACATATATGTAGTAAATAATAATGTATGCTATATATTTATATATTGCATTCTAATGATTATGATATAAGTATATTAAAACATGTAATATAAAATTACACATACATTAACTTACATTACATTATATATTTATAATATATAAATATATTTTATTACTGAAATATTTATTGCTATATGTCATTAATTTCATGGTGTTATTTCCTAATATGTGTTTCCTTCTTTTCTACATATATATGTATTCAGTGTATAAAATTATTAACATATTTCTTAGGTGACTGATCCACTCCATAGCTCCCCCCATGGCATGATACCATTGTGGGTCTGCCCACCTTAATTAACCCAATCTAAATAATCCTACTCTAGACACTGACAGAAGCCAGCCAAAACTAGATAATTCTCATGGAATTCCCAGAAGCTGCTCTGCAGGGTGATCCTAGACTCTGTCAAATTAACAATCAATGTTACCTAACACAAAACTAAACTTATTTTAACTGTACAATCCATTTAATCTAAAAAACATCCATTTTCATTAAGCATAAGTAAACGTGTTTCCTTCAAGTTAATGACCCTCATTTCCAGTCTCTTTAAATACTAATACTTTATTACAGTACAAATATTTTTCACCTCTAGATGTTTCTATAAATGGAATTAGTATTATGTTTTACATTGAATTTTATATCTCCAGATTTTTGGAAGATTATTTTTAAAAATAATATTTTAATGTGCCAAAATGTAGGTCCATGTTTTCTTGTGTGAGTGAGATACTTTGGAGCACTCAACTTTAAAGGATGCTTATATCAAACCCCTTCCCTAAAAGCTCAAGGGTCTATTTATAAAAGGAAGCACAAATATTTTAAGAGCCAGAGGTGGTTGATAACTTCGTTGCAACAGTGAGAAACCAGCAACATAGCCAAGTTTCTTAACATAAATTTGCTTAACCTACATAATAGTGAAAAAACTTAATATCAGAAAAAACAAAATGTATTCAAGTTGGAAACTGAAATACTGGCTCAATCATTTGCTACAGAGCTTGACTATCTGAGTTCCATTCCAGTAAGCAACACGCTAAGAGGAAATGACCAAATCTGTAAAATGTGCTTTGATCTCTGCAGAAACAGATCCCTACTACAACATAAGTAAAGAAATATATAAATACATAAATTTTAAGTTTTAAACTGTTTTTGAGCTGAAGAGCAAGACATAGTACAAACATAAAATGAAAAATAAAATCAAATTTGAAATTTTTTGTCTTTTATTTATACATTTATTTACATTCCATATTTTAGCTCCTCCCCCAGTCTGCTCTCCAATGGTTCCACATCCCATACCACCTCCACACACCCCTCTTTCCTTGACGATGTTCCCACCACCCACCATCCATCACCCACTCAACCAGACCTCTAAACAACCAGGGGCTTCCAGTCTCTTGACAGGCATCTTCGCTGACTGAAGCCAGACCTGGAAGTCCTCTGCTGGTAGGGGCCTCATATCAGCTGGTATATGGTGCCTAGTCAGTGGTCCAGTGTTTCAGATATCTCAGAGTCCAGGTTAATTGAAACTGCTGGTCCTCCTACAGCATCACCCACCTCAGCCAGCATGTTCCAGCCTTTCCTTAATTCAACCACAGGAGTCAGTAGCTTCTGTCCACTGGTTGGGTGCAAATATCTGCATCTGACTCTTTCAGCTGCTTGTTGGGTCTTCCTTCCAGAGTGCAGTCATGACAAGTCCCTTTTTGTAAGCACTCCCTGGCCTCAGTAATAGTGTCAGGCCTTAGGACCTCCCTTTGGGCAGGATCCCACTTATGGCCTGTCACTGGACCATCTTTTCCTCAGGCTCCTCTCCATTTCCATCCATGCAGTTCTTTCAGACAGGAATAAGTATGGGTCAGACTTTTGACTGTGAGATGGTAACCTCCTCCCTCACTTGATGCCCTGTCTTCCTGCTGGAGGTGGGCTCTGTAAGTCCCCTCTCTCTACTGTCAGGCATTTCATCAAAAGTCCCTACCTGTGAATACTGGGTTCCTACTTTGAATTCTGAGAGTCTCTCACCTCCCATGTTTCTGGGTCCTGCCAACCACCTATCTCCTGAGGTTGCCTGTTTCCATTCTTTCTGCTAACCCTCAGGGCTTCAGTCATTTTCCCCCACCCAATATCTGATCATGTTCCCCTCTCCACTCCCTGTTCCCTTTCCAACCCAAGACTCTACTTCCCCGCCTCCTTCAGTGATTGCTTTCTTCACCCTCCCAAGTTGGACTGAAGAATCCTCACCTGGGCCTTTCAGCCTGTTGAACTTTTTGAGTTTTATGGCCTGTATCTTGGATATTCTGAACTTTTTGTTTTTGGCTAATATCCACCTATTAGTGAGATTACCATGCATATCCTTTTGTCCTTTTAGGCCTGATTTACCTCAGTCAGGATGTTATTGTTTTTTAGTTTCATCTATTTTTCTGAAAACTCAGGATGTCTTCATTCTTAATATCTGAGTAGTATTCCATTATGTAAATGAACCACATTTTCTGTATACATTCTTCTGTCATGGGACATCTGGGTTGTTTCCAGATTCTGGCTACCACAAGCAAGGCCACTATGAACATAGTGAAACATGTATCCCTGTGGCATGGTGGGGCATCTTTTGGGTATTGCTGTGTCTTCAGGTAGACCTATTTCCAATTTTCAGAACTTCCAGATTGATTTCCAGAGGGATTGTACCAGTTTGCAATCCAACCAGGAAAGGAGAGTGTTCCTCTTTCTCTACATCCCTGCCAGCATGTGTTGTCACCTGAAGTTTTGATCTTAGCCATTCTGATTGGTGTAAAGTGGAACCTTGAAGTTTTTCTTTGCATTTCCCTGATCACTAAGGACTTTGAGCATTTTATTTTAGGTGCTTCTTGGCCATTCGAGATTCCTCTGTTGTGAATTCTCAGTTTAGTTTTATACCCCATTTTTTTATTGGGTTGTTTGGTTTTTTTGGTAGTTAGCTTCTTGAGTTCTTTATATATTTTGAGATATTATTAAAATAATATAAATATTTATAAAACTCTAGTTGAAAATTGCTTATAAAGGAAATATTTGCTTTAAAATTTAGTTGCTAAAACACAAAACTATCACTCATAGGAAGTACATCATAATATGTAAATGGCATCATAAAAAAGGAAATGTTCTGACAATACTGAATTCAAATATACTATGATTCAATGTTGCCCACTTGGCGATTTACTCAAGGGAAATAAAACAAGATCTGAAACAAAAAAAGAACATTATTGGGTTATTAAAGACTGCAGTAGAAATAACCAAATGATATAAGTGTGAATAAGTGACCAGAATTTATAATATCCAAAGCTAGTATCCCATCAGCAGTGTTACAAAAACAGTTTCTGATGGTATTAATATAATCTGGATTAGTTCCTCTCTTAACATTAATTACAGAAGTTTTTTATTTCTTGTAGATGGCAATTAACAGACGCTCAGAATTGATTAAGATTCAGAGAATGAAAAAAATGTTTAATGCTGAGGCTCTTAAAAGGAAGTAGTGTTTTATGGGCAAAGCAGTTGCACACATAAATTTACAGCAGTTGAGAAAGCATACATAAGACCTGTATATACTTAAGCCACAAAAACATCCAGCATAAGAGAGAAGGTGGACATAAGCCCCACACCTAGTCAAAAGCTGTTGGAAATTGATAGCTCCTGGCAGAGGAGGTCAATCAGTTCCTTTAAGCACTTAGAGAGTTGTCTGTGCTATAGTGATATTCACTTATCCAACACTATATGAGATAGGGAAATAAAATGATCCAAATATATTGTATAAAAATAACAAGTGTATATTTAATAAGTACATAGGGTAGCATAAGCTGTACTTTGTTGGTTTTCAAAAAGAGAAATGTTAGAACACAAAATATTTGGGTAAAGAAAGTGAGATAGATCTGGAGGGAGGGACTAATATGGTTAAATAGATTGTAAGATCATATATATATATATATATATATATATATGTATATATATATATATGTATACATATTCAGTATTCAATATTACAAAAGTATTTAAGTGAAAAATAACAAGATCTTATAAATCTAATTCAACATTATTCAAATATATACTGTAATTCAATTATAAAAGAATAAGTTGATTGTTTAAAGCAAAATGTAGAATAAGGTATATTACATAAATTTAAATAACCTTAAAGGAAATAGACTGTGACAGAATTATTCATTCAATAGCACAGAATACCATAAATAAGAAATATGAATTAAGAAATACAGTCATATCATGAAAATTTGAGGCAAATAGATGGAATTAGAAAAAAATGTGTATATATATATATATATATATATATATATATTCCACTCAAAAGTCAAGGAACACTACAAAGTCACAAACCCCACACAAGAGATGTATTGAGACATCTGTGACTGCGTTTGTGTACGGAGAAGCAGTAAAAAACTGAGCAAGACACGGGTTTTATATAGGGTTTCTTGAATGGGGTCATGAAGCTTTACAGAATGGCCTAGGAGAAGTCTAATTCCAGGGTCTGATCTTAAATCTTCAGGCATTAGTGGGATTTTTGTGGCCTGATCCTGGACTTTCATAATTATTATTATTAGTAGCAGTGGCAGGAGCAGTAGCAGGGGGCAGGAGCAGGAGCAGGAGCAGGAGCAGGAGCAGGAGCAGGAGCAGGAACAGGAAGAGTAAATTTATTTTCTGGAGGTCAGAGCTTGGCTGCTACATCTCTAGGAGCTACAAACAGCCATTAGCACCATTAGAGTAGTTTCAAAATGATGACTTCCCACTAGCAACTCCAGGAACTTACAAACAACAAAACTGAGTCTTCTGAAGACATAAGCAAAGAATACAGAAAGTCTAAAAGGTCTAAGGTACTTTAAAGAGCCAGATGGAAATTCATACAGTGACTATCTTTCTAATAACAAAATTCTAGAAAAGCTAAATTATTCATAGTAGCCAAAATGATGGAGTTCCAACCATTAGGCAAGCCTGTGGATAGAAAGCAGCTTGGCAAAGCATGGTCGTGTCTACTGGCTGAAGGTCTCTGCTCTGGCACAAGCAAGAGAAACCAAGAGTCTAATTAAAACCAAACAGAAAACCTTGGATTAAAGAGTAATGAGCACACTACATTTATATTAGTGGTTATATCTCAGATAAATGTGAATCGCACTTATTTCAGTATTCAATATTACAAAGGTATTTAAGTGAAAAATAACAAGATCTTATAAATCTAATTCAACATTATTCAAATATACACTGTAATTCAATTATAAAAGCAAAAGTTGATTGTTTAAAGCAAAATGTAGAATAAGGTTTATTACATAAATTTAAATAACCTTAAAGGAAATAGACTGTGACAGAATTATTCCTTCAATAGCACAGAATACCATAAATAAGAAATATGAATTAAGAAATACAGTCATATCATGAAATTTTGAGGCAAATAGATGGAACTAGAAAAAAAAATCATCCCAAGCATGGCAACACAGACCATAGAATCAAACATGGCATATACTAACTTGTAGGTGGATATTAGCTGTTAAGTAAAGCATAATCATGCTTCAATCCACAGACCCTCAAAGTCTATGTAACAAGGAGGGCTCTTAAGGGACACAGATATTTCACTGAGAAGCAGAAATAGAATAGATGTTGCTGGTGGACTAGGGGCAGGTGGAGAATGGAACAGGATGAATTAGGTGGTGAAGAGAAGGATGGAGGCATGGAGTTCAAGGAGAGATGACTGGAATCAGGAGTCATTTGGAAGGTGATGTGGAAACCCAGTACAGTCAAAACTTCCTTGAACCTATGAGGGTGACCCTAGTGAGGATTCCTAAGAATGGAGGATACAGAGCCTGAAGAGGGCATCTTCTATAACCAGGCATGGCTTCCAGTCGTGAGACTAGGACACTGGTCCAGGCACAAAATCTTTGACCTACAAACTTTTCAGGCTATGGTGAGTCAGACCTAGCAGGAATAGCTCACCAATAACTGGTCTAACTTGAAGCCCCACAGCAGCATACCAGAAGAGGAAGCCCATGCCTGCTTGACACCATGACATTGACTGAAAAGCCAGGTATTGGAAGCTGAATGACTCAAGGAAGTAGGGTAGAATAAAATATGACTGGCAATAAAAATAAATAAATACATGAATGCATACATATGCATGCATGCATAAAACATAAATAAAATGATTCCTGTTACCTTGTTATACTCAGAGATTAGTGCCTAGCCAAATCCCCATCAGGAATGATTCTGCAACAAATGAGAAAAGCTCCAGAGACATTCACCTAAACATTAATTAGGACCCAGGGGACCCCAGCAAGATGGGGAGGAAGGAAGGGACGAGAGCAACAGGAAAGCATGGCACACATAATCAACTATGCATTACTCACAGAAATGAAAACCACAAAACCAGAGCATGGGTAGATCTGTGGTAGGTGCTCTGCAGAAATTATAGCAGTTAGCTTCATGTTGGAACTCATAACAGTGGAAGCAAGTGTTTCTCTGATTCTTTTGTCAAGTCTTGGGACTCCTTCCATTCTATTGAGATTCTTTGATGCTTTGGTGCCCTGACATGAGGCTTTTGCCTAGTTTTATTCTGTCTTTGCTTTGGTCTGTTTGGCTGCCATCTCTTAGAGGCTTGTTCTTTTGAGAAAAGGAAGGTCTGGAGAAGAGGGGAGGTGAAGGAGAACCTTGGAGTAGTGGAGGGTGAAAGAGAAAGTGGTAGGAGTGGAAGGAGAGAAACTGTGGTCAGGATGTATTATGCAAGAGAAGAATATATCTTCAATTAAGAGGAAAGTGTGTCAAAATCAAAGTAATTATGTAATACATTCACAAATTGGAATTAATAAATAAGTAAAAATTAAACTACCTGGAGAATGTGCATATTTTCCATCTATATTTCTAGTAACAAATGTACATGCAACTTATTTTATACTAACCTTTTCCAAAAATGATTATTTTTAAAAAGGAAACTTGTCAATGTAAAGACTAACATATCACAAAAGAGAAAATCTTCTCTATATTTGAATGAATAAACTTTGTAGCTGTGTATGAATACAAAATTACAACTCCAGTCCTCCAACCCATACCAGATTTGAAGGAATGAAAACTAAAAATTTCAGATGAATAGCAAGGACCTTATGTGGCTCAGTGTAACTTAAACCTATTACTCATGTAACTCTTGTGGTGTGTACATGAACTTTTATTAGGTGAGCAAGGTATATATTTTGTTGTTGTTGTTGTTGTTGTTGTTGTTGTTACTTAAAACACCATGTTCACACACACACACACACACACACACACACACACATATATATATATATATATATATATATATATATATGTAGTTTGAATATGCTTGGCTCAGGGAGTAGCAGTATTAATAAGTGTGGCCTTGTGTATCACTGTGAAAGTAGACTTTTAGTGACCCTTCCTCCTAGCTGCCAATAAACCAGTCTTCTCGAGTTTGCCTTAGGACCAAGATGTAGAACTTTCAGCTTCTCCCATACCATGCCTGTTTATATTCGGCTATGCTTTCTGCCTTGATGATAATGGACTGATCCTTTGAACCTATATGCTAACCCCAGTTGAATGTTGTTCCCTAGGTCATGGTATCTCTTCACTGCAATGGAAACCATGACTAAGACATGTATTAACAAACAACTGGGAATATGAATTGATAGCAACATTGCTTGCACTATCTTTATCATGGAAACTTCACATATATATGAAAAGTGTGGAAATTATGAAATTATTTCAGATGTTCTTACTGATTCATGGTTCACAGTATAAAGAATCACTCAAGTACATAAGCATCAAACAGATGGAATACATTCTGCAGTCTGTAAATCTAAACACATAGATTTCTAAATGTACACAGTATCACAAAAATGTACAAATATACATGTTCCACTGAATAGCAAATATATTAATAAAATTCCCAATGCACAAAAAATGAAATAAAACATTTCCATATGTATGTTTGCATAGTATGTATTTATTTAGGAGCTAATAATATCAAAAACTGAAGATATTATCACTGTCATCTCCAACTGTGCTTGTACTCAAATATGTATTTGAAATATATCTTCCTCTTATACTCAAAAACCACAAATATATTTTGAATATTCTTGGTAAATGTTTTTATCACATGAAAGAATTTGTCTAAAACCCATTTTTTTTTCAAATAAATAAGTAGCCAGGCAGTGGTGGCGCACGCCTGTAATCCCAGCACTCTGGGAGGCAGAGGCAGGCAGATTTCTGAGTTCGAGGCCAGCCTGGTCTACAGAGTGAGTTCCAGGACTCCCAGGGCTATACAGAGAAACCCTGTCTCGAAAAAAAAAATCAAATAAATAAGTAACATCAGTTTCAAGCTTAAAGAAATGCTGCTTTTGAAACATAGATTCTGATCTATTATATTTACCTCTTTTTCACATCTTCTCCATAAGTACAGCAGGATATGACAGCCTTGAAAATGCTATAAAGTTAATATTCTTTAGTACTGGATTATTATCAGAATTCTCAGCTTAAAAATATAACTGTACTGTGGGTAATATACAAATTTCGACTGCAGTCTATTAAAAATTATGAAAGTATAAAATAATGAATGTTTAAACAACAAATTCCAACTTTTATGGCTGTATATGTGTATTGTATATATTATAACTGAATCATTCGTATATTTCATCATATTATGCTCTTGAATTTTCAATAATATATATGGTACGATTAATAATTTAGAATCATTCAAATATAGTAGATTGCCTAGGAAATTGCAGATTTATTTCTTTTAAAACAAAATATTAAAAATATTTAAATGAAAAGTTTAAGCATCAGATATGTTGAGTAATAAATATTGAAATCTGAATTGTTCAGCTTTTAGTAACAAAATAAACTTTATATATATATATATATATATATATATATATATATATATATATACCACATGCATGGAAGACAGTCTTAAGTCTTAGTAGCAAAAATAGACTTTTTCTTTGTCTTGACTCAAACAAGAGATTTTACAATCAAATTATTTTAAGAGTAAGTCAGGTATGCCCCCTACACTCAATGATATGAGTATCAAATATTTATTGCTAGATGACTTTAGTATGTATATGATAAACTGTCATCTTATGTCTATTTTTTGTAACATTGACATTTGCTAAATCTAAATTCTAAATGCACCATTAGATGATAGATAGATAGATAGATAGATAGATAGATAGATAGATAGATAGACAGACATATAGGTAGAGGTAAAGGAGAGGGAGAAGTAGAGGTAGAGGTAAAAGGAGGGGGAGAGGTAATGGGAAAGGGAAGGGAAAGGTGAGGGAATGGGAGGGAAGGGGGAAGGGAGGAGGGAGAGCGAGAGAGATAATAATATGTGATGTATTTTAAGTGTACCTTCCCTCTACCCCTCCACGTTTACCCAGATTCACCCCCTAAACTACCTAGATACAAGTGGTCAAGTTTATACATCTAATTAAAATTGCCTTCACAAATAGAGTACATTCATTGATATATTTCTTGATTTCTCAGCTAAGATCAAGTGTCCTGTCCTCATTAGGAAATTTTCAATGAAACTTTATTTAATTGTTTCCTATTCTCCACTACAAATTCTAAAATTTCACAGCTATGAGGAAACTAGTATGTGTATATGTGAATATAAGTATGCATGTACATGTGTATGTGCACATATATGTATGTATGTTTGTATGTATGTATGTATATTTCTGTGTATATGTGAATATATATGTATGAATTGTGTTTTGCATGTATATGTCTTCTTGTTGTTATAAAAATGGAACTGTAGATAAGTTTTATTTTCTATATGCACAACCTGTAACATTAATGCATTCTCTGTGCTGTTTTTGCTTGGGTTTATTTTGGTGTCTTTACAAGCCAACAGACACCTCAGAAGTAGAACGCTGGTGGTGCTGCTGAGTCAAGAAACAGAAAGTGGAAACTGATTGATCTCCTGACAGAAGCACCTCATCATGTCTATAGCAGTGGGAGATTTGAAAGCACCACCCTAGATACCTCTGGCAGAAAAAGTCCATTGTGTCTGTTTTATAGGGGAAGAAAAAAACAGGACAGTATCCATCGTAAATATTTAAGCTAAAAACTCACTACTCTCCATGGATCCTTTTTGCCCTGTTGCTTGGCTAAGGATCTGATTAATTCCCAGTGCCTTGGGACAAAGACTTGCATCAGGAAATGCCAAATATTTAATGCCAGTACAAACTTTTTTCTCAATCCTGGAGTCATATCCTTCTTTGGCAATAATTCAGGTAGTATAACAAATACAGAGGCCAATTTCAAGAACACTTGTGGGAATTATTATTTCATACATATGGTTGGAGATCTAGCTACTCAATGTACTTGATCCTATATCACTGAATATACATCCAGGTTGATAAGTCCTCCTTAACTCACACTAGGAGATCTTCTGCTTGCTTCTTCTAATAATTCCTGGTGGTCTGCTTGGCTCATGAAGATCACCCAGGCCACATTTCTCTCCCTTTCTTAATTAGTTCAATACTGTCCTGGCTGAGGTATATTGTGATATGACGATGACTATAGATAATATTTCTGGAAAGATAGCTAGTGTAGATCCTGGGGAAGGGCATGCAGTCTGTAAAGACAAAAGCGTCTATATTATCTTTATGCTGCCTTATGTTTGGTTTGGTTTGGTTTTATTTAAGCTTTGCTTGCTTGCTTAATTCCTCAGACAAACACCTGATAGAAATCACTTAAAGGAAAATGAGTGTATCTATTTTGGCTCACATGTACAGAGGTTTCTGTCAAGCATGGTAGAGAAGTGGAGGAAACTAGTTCACATAATGGTAGCTAGGAGGCAAAATGACCTGTGGCCTAGTGAGCATTCTCTTTTTATTCACACTTTATTCTTTTTTAAGTGCCAACTATATTAGGTAGTGTGGCCGATAAGTAGGATGGGTCTTTCACCTTTAGATGATTTTTCTGGAAGGTATGAGTGACACTTGCCAATGTCTGTTTACATAATCTTCTATGCATCCTTTTGATTCATTCAAGTCGACAGTTATCATCCACCACAAGGTAAAACACTTAGGAGAGAAAAACACTTAGGAGAGCAAAAGGAAGGATATTTATGTAAGTTTGATATCTCCAGAGAATTTGATGGTTCAGTATTCTAAAGTTTTCAATCTATCTAATACGACTGCAGTCAAAAAAATTAAGAGCCCATACTCTGTCATACAAAATCTACATATAAATAGAGCAAATGATTAGGGTTTTGAAATTAAACCTTTTTTTTGATATGTGCTGGTCCTGATAATACTTCAGAAAATCCAATTCATGATAGTGTTGAAGACAGAGAAATCCAGTTATGACATGAAAATCTGAATGTTTCTATTATTTGTCGTTTTCCTTCCTTTCTTTCCTTCTATTTCTTTCTTTCTTTCTTTCTTTCTTTCTTTCTTTCTTTCTTTCTTTCTTTCTTAAAGATTTACTTATTGTTATACCTAAGTACACTTCAGCTGTCTTCAGATGCACCAGAAGAGGGCATCAGATTTCATTAAGGATGGTTGATGTGGTTGCTGGGATTTGAACTCAGGACCTTTGGAAGAGCAGTCAGTGCTCTTAACTGCTAAGCCATCTCTCCAACCCATGTCTTTCTTAACTCATCTCTGCTCAACCCATACTCAGTATGTATGATAGGTAGGAAACAAACTAAGGGTAAAGAAGAAATATATCAACAGAAGTGAAGGAGGATGATGGAGAATGAATATGATTACAAAGAGATGTGTGTGTGTGTGTATGTATGTATATATATATATATATATATATATATATACATATATGTGAATTTATGTACATAAATATATGCAAAAATACATATGAAATTATGAAAATATAATAAATTTAAATGTAAAAATGTACAATGAGTTATAGAAATAAATGCACTCATTATCTTTATCTCTAATGAGATACAAATAAAAGAAAACAAAATAATCGAACATATAAAAGTCCAAGAATCCAGACATAAGGAAACAAATTTAAATCACATCATAATAAATATCTAATAAATATCATTTGGTTTGTTTTCTAGTGCTCTACTAAAAACCATGACCAAAAGTTTCTTGTGAGAAAATTATTTATTTGGCTTATAATTTCTTGTAAGTCACACTTGAATCAAGTCATGGCAAGAATTCAAGTAGTAAAAACATAGAATCAGGAACAGAAGCAGAGGCATGGGAGTAATACTGCTTACTAGCTTGTTACCCTTGAATTGTTCTGCCTGCTTTCTTGAAGTACCCAGGACCAACTCTCCAGGTGTGGCAACACCTACAATGGTATTAGTTTTCCAACAAATTCCTTAGAGACTTGACTATATAAAACAAGGTTAAGTGGAATCCATTAGAGGAGGTTCCCTTTTCACAAATGACTATAGCTTCTGGCAATTTGGCAAAACAACTCATTCCCACAGCTTAAACATTAACCTATCTCTTACATGTTATGTTAAAGGGAATGGAACTTCATCTACACCATTCTGGAATAACAATGTTATGGCTAAACAAATTCTGTTAATGTACAAGGCAGAAATAATGTAAACACAAAAGAAATAGAGCCACAAAGCCAGTGTGGTGGTTCATAATTATAGTTCCAGCTCTGGATTAGGTAAAGTGAGAGGATTACTTTATGCTTCAGACTAGCCTAGGTTACGTAATAAGGTCTTTGGCACCTTGTTTGGGGAGATGGTGCTATCTAAAAATAAGCAATCACAAAATAAGGAAAGCAAGAAAGAATGAGAAGGAGTCAAATAAAGATGGGGTGGATGTTAAGGAAGCTGAGAGGAAGAAGAGAAAGCCATGTATTGAAAATGATGGATATAAAATAATTTGCAAAAGAGGATATCCAGCTATGACCATGCTTATAAAAATAACAGAGATCAATGGAAATATTTATGTATAAAATAGATGCACAGCATCCTTTTGCTACCCATCCATGACTACATCATGTCTACAATCTTTCCATGCATTCTATTATGATACTTTGAAACAGAAACATCCATCTGAAACATGTTTCCTAATTCATTTATAATATATCTATTAATCTTATTTTCTTTTCCATTTAGCAGACCTAGGCTAAATAGATTACTATTTAACTAGATTACTACTTGATTATTTGTGTGTGTGTGTGTGTGTGTGTGTGTGTGTGTGTGTGTGCATGTCTATGAAATTGTTGGTATACATGTTCCATGGGTGTATATTGGTCAGAAAACAATGACAGGTGTCAGTTCTCACCTTTTGCCTTCCTTATATATTGTCATCTTCTCATTTCTGTGTATGCCAGGTTAGCTGGTCCATAGGTCCTGGCATTCCACTGTATCCCCTACCCATCTTTCTGTGAGAATGCCCAGGTTACTGATACATACTACTTCACTGAGTTTTATGTGGATTTGGGGAGTCCTACCAATATTTTCATATTACACAATACCTTCATTATCTTTATTCTTCTTGTGATAAAATACCTTGATAAAATGAACTAAGTGGAAAGATATTTTGCCTTACAATTCCAGTTGGATACCATTTTTCAGTGGGCAGAAGACATGGCACCAGGCAGGAAAGACATGAAGGTAGGTGTAATGGTTTGTATATGCTTTTCCCAGGGCTTGGCACTATTAGGAGGTGTGGCCTTGTTGGAGTAAGTGTGTCACTGTGGGTGTGGGCTTAAGACCTTCACCCTAATTGCCTGGAAGTCAGTCTTCTACTAGCAGCCTTGAGATGAAGATGTAGAACTCTCAGCTCCTACTGTACCATGCCTGCCTGGATGCTACCATGTTTCTGCCTTGATGACAATGGACTGAACCTCTGAGCCTGTAAGCCAATCCCAATTAAATGTTGTCTTTTATAAAACTTGCATTGGTCATGTTGTCTGTTCACAGCAGTAAAACCCTAACTAAGACAGTAGGAGTAGAGTTTGACTGGTCAAATTTAATCCACAATCTGGAAGTAGAAAGTAAATAGCAAGTATGGCTACATTATAAATCATGAAAGCCAAAGCCAGCAAAGCCCTATTTTCTAAAGTTTACACAGCCTTTCAAAATAATGAACCAGTTAGAAACCAAGTATTCAAACATGTGATCCTATAGACGACATTATGCATTAAGCCAGAACATCTGGCAAGCATTTGACTCACTAGACCATCTTAGCAACATTATTTGATTATTATTGACACATTACATTTGAATTTCTGTTGTCCACTCTAATATACTGTCTTCTTACTAGTCATTCACTTTATATACATTAATGATTATAAATAAACCTGCATACCCAATAGGGAATTTCATATAAGCAGGTCAGTGGTGGTACATGCCTTTAATCCCAGCACTTGGGAGGCAGAGGCAGGCAGATTACTGAGTTCAAGGTCAGCCTGGTCTACAGAATGAGTTCCAGGACAGCCAGGGCTATACAGAGATACCCTGTCTCAAACAACAAAACAAACAAAACAAAACAAAACAAAACACCCACAAATCCAAAAAAAAAAAACAAAACTAAAATTTCACATAATGAATTCAGCAGGGAGAATCTAGAAAAGTTAAGATAAATTGCTTCTATTATAGATCCTATGTTGAGTACAGTCATACTGTGATTGAGCTAATTATGTGTGTCTGTCACTTTTATTCTCTTTCTGTTTTATCATATGTTTTTTAAATGTTTAATATATCCAGTACATATACATATTAAAGGAATAAAATTATCCATTTTATAAAGACTCCTAGGATATTCAGATATATTGTGAATTTATTTTATGCATTTTTAAAAATTAGTTTCTAGTTCTAGATAAAAATACCTTATCTCTCTCTGCCTATGGGGTTCTCAACTATTTTTAACTAAGTATATTTATGGTTACTTTCATTATTACAAAATATGCATAGAAAACATATAGCCTCCGAAATGAATGTGACCCACTAAGCAGATCTGAAAATCTTTTAAACTGTTTGTGAGATCTGCAATTGATAGGAGACAGAATAAGGATAGACGCAATCTGCATGTGTACATACTTATGTCTTTTGTCCCCAAAATTAAATACTCTAAATACAATTATGTCAGGCTGGTGAGATGCCTCAGTGGTTACGAGCACTGACTGCTCTTCCAAAGGTCCTGAGTTCAAATCCCAGCAACAACATGGTGGCTCACAACCATTCATTATGAGATCTGACGCCTTCTTCTGGTGTGTGTGAAGACAACTACACTGTGCTTACAAATAATAATAAATACAATTATGTCTTCAAAATTGGCGTATCCTTTTAATGTCATCACAAACTACATTTGACTTGAACTCATAGGCCTAGGGACATATCCTTGTATATAGCTATCTGATCATCATTTATCTAGCTCCCTTTCCTCTGTCAAGAGTCAATTCATAGCATCAAAAGATTGTTTTCCATAAAATGTCCCTAATCATTATTTTCTAGACGAGTGATTATTTTTAGGAAAGATGGGTAAATGTCAATGCAATTTATAAGCTGTGTGAGAAAGTAATTATAAAAGAGGTTAATTGAAATTTATGAAAATTTAATGACGTAAATAAGCTCACAGAAATCAGACAGAACTTTGAGCAAGCAAAATCAACATGATTTCTATTTTTAGTTAAACTGTAGGTAGTATTTTTTCCATATGCTCCTATGCATATAAATACCCCTTCTCTAACTGCATTTGTATACTGCTGTTCTTTATGTGCTGGCTCATTGACATTCTCTCGGGTTTTTGGGGGAGAGAAGAATGGGCTATATTTAACATGCAGAGTAGAATCTATTTTTTAAAGAACATTAATTAGTATTTCCTTCTATTTTTTTCAATTTACTATAGTAGTTTTCTCAAATTTCTTCTATTACCTTTAAACTTTTACCATAAATTATTACATAGTACAAAATTAGACTAGGTTCTTATATCCAAACAGAGATTATTTATTAAAATAAATAAATGGATATTACTTTTTGTTCTTTGATTTTCATTGTAAAAAAATGGAGAGTGTGTAAGAAAGAAGAACAGATTAGACCAAAGACATTAGTATAGAAATTTATTTAAAATATGAAAGTTAATAGGATGCTAGAGTCTATGCTCATATATGAGTTTAATATACATGTAAACAATTATCTGTCAGCTCTGACTCCTATTTTTGTAATAAGAAATGTCTTAAGTGATTCTTTCACAATTCATATATATTATTATATTGCTGATATTAAAATTAATGACTACCTTATTAATTTTTCCAAATTTCTCTATGTATTTGCACTAGGCGATAGTCCCTTCCATACCTACTTATCATGTGTGTTTATCCTTTTCTTAAACTCAAGATTCAAATTTCCATATGCCCAGTTTTTTATTTGTTGTCATTCAAATGCTTTTCAAAACTTCAATCTCTTCTACAGCTTGGAAAGCAATTTACGTTTAACTCACTAGAGATTATGAAGATCTACAAGACAATAAAATGCTAATACCATATATAAGAATGGACCAGGCAGGTACTTTAAGCCAAAGCATCCTTATTGTCATAGATAAAACATCATTACTGAAAAATTGTGGGCCAATTTTTTAATATAGAAATCTTTAGCTATGTTTAAATAAAATACTATTAAAAATATTAGTGCTGTCATGAAAAAACATGTATCGATGAATTAAAAATTAATAGCAAAAAGCAAAGTAGAAATATGACACACTACCAGAATCATACTAAGAAAAGTAATGCTGAAAAACAAGGACATTTTTATCTCCTGATAGACCAAAAATTATTAAACTGTAGTGTTATTTCCATTCCTAGATAATTGATGTTAAACCACGTTTAAAAAGAACAAACATGTTTTAAAGACATTTTCACATTTCCAAAAGGAATAACACATGAAACCTCAGATAATGAACAAAAACTTAGTGTATTTATATATCAAAATCAAAATTGACCATGGTCCCCAAAATAACAACTGAAAAAAACAGAAGAACATATGTAGAGTTATATAAGAGCTGAGAAAATAATTCAGTGAGAACAGATGAAGACATGTTAGCATAATGCTGATTAAAAAAATCTTTATCAAAAGACTAGCTCAGAAATAGAAAAGTAAGCAGATTACGTAAACTTTAAGAGATTCCAAACTTTGACAGTCTCCCAGCTTTCTTTTTTTTAGGTAAATATTTCCCTAGAATTCTTCACATATCTTCTATAAGTTATGTTAAAAGCTTTTCTCATTTTTTATCTAATGTTGAAAGTTCTTACTGTAGATAACTCACAAATTAAAAGCTTACAATTGTGTGTCACATATTCAAATATGCCATTTCATAGTTATTTGCATATATTAACATGTTTAGATTACATGTGTTAGTTTTCTGAGACTGTGTTAACAAAATTCCAAAATCTAAGTGGCTTAAGCATCAGAAATTTATTATATGTTAGTTTTAGAAGTGTGACTCTGAATAGTTTGTTCCCTGTGTTGATCAATCCTGATTTTTTGTACTCTTGCAAAATTCTGAGCTTACAGCATGTGCTGTATAGTGTCTACACATTTTCTTACCTTTTTCTCTTTATGCCTGTATATTTGACCAAATTTCCATCTTTTATATTTTGACATAACAATGTCATCATTGCTACTTGACAGTTTGCAATTTACAAAGAAGGATCCTTCACAATAATTATAAAATACCTTAGGAGAAATATTTGCTTATTTATTAGTTATACATCAGCTGTCTCATTACTATAACATAAGCAAGTGGAGCCGATGGATAGAAACTGTTTTAAAAGTCTACTTCCACAAGCCAAAGAATTTTGAAATAACAAAACCCTTAATTTAAGTGAAGGAATCTCACAGGCTATCTTATTAAAAGTACTTCCTCATGAAGTATCTCTCTGAGTGTTCTGTTTATCTGTCTACAGTCTTTCAGGCATGGTAGCTTGCGTATGCTGTACATCATTTCTGAACACAAAATGGCAGAAGATGACACAGAACTGCACCTCACTCTTTGTACCTGGGGCTGGCACGTTTTCATATGTGATTGTCTCATTAAAAAACTCAAAGTAAATCCAGACCTTAAGAATAAGGTCTATTTCTCAGTAAAAGAGGAGTAGGATTGTTCATGTATTTCCCTGCAAAAATTTCCTATGATAATAAGGATATTTCATGAACTGGAGTGAAAACAGTGTATCAGTAAAAAGAAAAATGAACACAAACTTCAAATTCTAAAACTCTAAGAGAAGGTGAGAGGATTAGACGTGTTCAAAGATCATCAAAGCAGGTTTCCTATTTTCTGAGATTGGAAAAATTTATATTAATTGATAATGTAGGTATTGAAATAGACTGGGGAATTGTAAAATACATGAAAACAAGAATTCTAATAGCAGCATGGAATATTAATACAACTATATAAATCTGTAAGGAATTAAAATTTCATAATATTTGAAGTCTGATTAGTGGAAAAACTCAGTTATAAATTCATGCTGTCTCATGTCAGAGCATTCAATAGCCCAACACAATCTAAATATCACTGGAACATATGGCTGCCACAATGTCAGATTGTTCTCTTGTGCTCACGTGTATTTCTCATTAACTTGCAGAGTAGATAATCTTCTTTAATGAACGTGATCTGCACACTAACCAATGCATGCATCCAGCATGATCACTATTAATTTTGACCTTTCTGACTTTAGGTATATTTAGCTTTTATCATAATTTATCATTCATGAGTCAATAAATTTCCATCACCTCCTTGAAATCTCTCATCTACCTCAGGTTTCATATATTAACACCCCAACATAAAACATTCTTATTAGATTTGTATAGTCATCATTAGATACTTATGGCAAAATTTCATTGGTCTCAAATTCCACAAGATCCTAAAATGAAATACATTAAGCATATAAATATTTTTCATATTTATTCAATGTCTAATAAAATGGTAAACAACCAAAAATCATTGTAAAATACGCATGATGAAGATATTCTTTATCAATTTATCAAAATATTTTAAAGGCACTACTATAACTTTTCATGATTTGAAAGCATTCTGGAAACCTAATTTTTGTTAAAATCTGATGAAAACTTCAATGCTTTAGTGGGCTGAATTTTTAAGCTATATGTATTTAGCAAACAAATTACCCAGAGGAATTCTAAATCCTCTAAAGCACACAGGCATTATTTTCAGGAGCTCAACATAGGCATGCATTATTAATAAATTCCAGAATTTATAAGTTTTATGAGTATTTCTAGAGGCTACTATACCCTAAGGAAGTACATAGGTATTAAAATAAAATGAATTAAACTCATAACATTATTGACCTCAAAACATTTTTTAGATAAAATACAGGAATATTGTTAAGACTGATCAGAATAGATCACACACTAAGGCAATGCACTAACCTTCTCATAAAGTACCTTATCAGAGGTAAAATAATAAATATTAGCTGCCGAAATATGTTTCAATGTGGAACTTGAATGTAGGACTTACAATATGAAGCAACATCAGTAAGGAAATATTTAATACTGCAATAAATTATAGGTTTTTACATCTACCCATCCTGCTTTAACCAGCCTTTTCCCTAAGGACAGTACTGTTGAATACATCGCTAAGCAACTAATGTGCACATTCCTTTCTTTGAAATAAAATACTAAATATATATAAACATTATACACATATATATTTATATGTATATATACATATATATGAAAAATTAATGGATATATCTAATACTATGAATGCTATGGTAGAAAATTAACCATGAAATAAATTAAAGGCATTTTGTTAATTATGTTGTATTCTACCAATTTCTGATTGCTATTTCAAATTATCCTACATATTTTCTCATTCTTTCTCTTTTTATATGTATTTATTTTATGTATGTGAGTACTCTGTCACTTTCTTCAGATATACCAGATGAGGACATTGGATAACAAATAGTTGTGATACACCATGTGTTTGTTGGTAATTGAATTTAGGATGTCTAGGAAAGCAGTCAGTGCTCATTTTAACTGCTGAGCCCTCTCTTCAGCCCTATCCTACATACATGAATATATGAATTTCATAAAAGGGGGATATGATGGTTTGTATATACTTTGCCCAAGGAGTGGCACTTTTAGGAGGTCTGGCCTTATTGGAATAGATGCAGCCTTGTTGGAATAGGTGTATCACTGTGAACATGGGCCTTAAGACCCTCATCCTAGCTTCCTGGAAACCAGTTTTCTCCTAGTGGCCTTCAGATGAAGATGTAGAACTATCAACTCCTCCTGCACCATGCCTGTCTGGATGCTGCCATGATCCTGCCTTGATAAAGGACTGAACTTCTGAACCTGTAAGCTATTGCCAATTAAATGTTGTCTTTATAAGTGTTGCCTTGGTCATGGTGTTTGTTCATAGCAGTAAACCTATCAAGGTTTAGGGATTGGGTATAGACAGAAAGAGAGAGGAAAAAAGGGGAAAAATCATTATGTCTCTGAAAAGTTGACACTCAAAGCAAGTGTTTAGAAAAATGTGATATATCTACCTTGGTTAAACTATAATTATATTTGTACAAGGAAACTGAAAAAAAAGCATTAATTGGGAAACAGAATAAATAATACCAAATAGGTCAATAGATACCAGTATCAAAATTGTCTATATCATGTTTCTATTTCTCAGATTAACTTAATAATCCAGAACATTTTTTGCCCAATTAAAGGTTTCATTAAAGCTTTAAGATACACAAGAGGTGCTAGAGAGATGACTGTGCTGTGAAGATCCCTGACTGGTTATTCTTGCACAAGACCAGAGTTCGGATTGCAGCAAACATGTGAAGCAGCTCTTAGCAGCCTGTAACTCGATATTCAGATCTGATGCTTCCCTATTTTTTTCACAGACACCAGTAATAATGGCATAAAAACACATACCCATAGGTCACTCTTTAATAAATAATAAAAATAGATCTTATAAAAGATGAAACCAGAAGTTTAGAAAGAAAGAACAAATAAAATAAAAATGGAAGAAAGTAAATGAAAAAAGATAGCTTCAATGTTTAATTCAGATATGCATCCTATAAGATTTCTAATTATCCTATATTCCATTGGAAAAATTCTTTCTGGGCTTTTTGGAGATGACCCATGCCATTATTATACCATTGAAATCATCAGAGGCAAGAGAGTAAGTTTTAGAAGCAAAAAGCCAAAATATGAAAAATATGATGACTAAGATGTGCAGGAATTTATAAACCTATAAAATAATTTTAATGTCAACATCAGAAAAGGAATGTTGCTGGTCAGTGCTATGATTTGGGATTAGAGAGACTGATCAATTATGTGCTTTTCTTATAATACAGAAATATATAAAATTAAATAACCTTGTTTTAAGCCCAATGAAATTTGATACTATTCTTTTTTTAACTTTTAAATAGTATATGGAAGACAGTTCTATTTTATTACTATTGTTACTATATTACAGAGATTAAGTCATTAAAATGTGTGCATATATGTAATACAAAATAATTTTAATAACTCACATCATGTATCTTGATGTTTTAGGTAATAATCAATGACAGCCAAATAATAATTAAATAAATGTGGACCTATAAGATTATTCTGTAGGTTGAAAAAAATGCCTATCACCTGGTGATACAGTGTCCATGATAACTGAATAGCATAATGCTTTAATGTTTGGGATGATAATGGTTTTAACAAACTCATTTTTCAGTCAGCATGTACCAAACTGTGGAGCATAAACAGTTACATATAGTAGATAACACTTAACAATTATAGCCATGCTATTGATTTATGTGATTCTATACACTTAATTGTAATATTGAAGTAAGTCCCAACTTATTCAAAATTATTATAAAATACTCTGGTACATTGACCTGTGACCTGCTCCCTCCTCACCTCCCTATCTTGCCCCTACGCAGGGGCATCAAGCCTTCACAGGACCAAGGGCTTCTCCTCCCATTGATGCCAGATGAGGCCATCTACTGCTATAACAGCAGCTGGAGCCATGAGTCTGTCCATGTGTATTCTTTGGTTGGTGGTTCAGTCCCTGGGAGCTCTAGGGGGTCTGGTTGGTTGATATTGTTGTTCTTCCTTTGGGGTCCCAAACCCCTTCAGCTCCTTCAATCCTTTATTAACTCCTCCATTGGTGTTCCTGTGCTCAGTCTGATGGTTGGTTGCAAGCATTCCCATCTATATCAGTAAGGCCTGAACAGAGCCTCACAGGAGGCATCCATATCAGGCTCCACACATCAAGCACTTTGTGACATTAGCAAGTGTCAGGGTTTGGTGGCTGCATATAGGATAGATCTCCAAGTGGAGCTGTCTCTGGATGCCTTTCCTTCCATCTCTGCTCTACTCTCTGTCCCTGTATTTGCTTTAGACAGGAGCAAGTCTGGGTGAAAATTTTATGAAGGGTAGGAGGCCCCATCTGTTAGCTGGGGACCATGCCTAACTTCTGGAAATTGTCTATACAGGTGGTTTTCTGTCTGTTCTGTTGGTTATTTCAGCTAATGTCATCCCTGTTGGGTCATAGGAACCTCCTGCTTTTCTGGCATCTGGCCCTTGATGAAGACTAATCCCAGTACCCATCCCCCATTGCTACACACCTTGGTCAATTTCCTGACCCTCTGTATATCTCACACATCTTTTCTCACAACTAATTCTGTCCCCCGTATTTTCCTCTCCCTTTCCTCCATTCCACCCATGTCCTTCTCACCCAACACCTCCAATGATTTTCTTCTACCTTTTAAGTAGGACTGATGCACCCACACTCTGGACTTTCTTTTCCTTGATATTCATTTGTCTGTAAGATGTATCATGGATATTCTGAGCTTTTTTTCTAATATCCATTTATCAGTGAGTAAATACCATGTGTGTTCTTTTGACCCTGGGTTACATCACTCAGCATGACATCTTCTAGTTTCATCCATTTGCCTTAAATTTTCATGAAGTCATTGTGTTTTGTTTTTGTTTTGTTTTGTTTTGTTTTGTTTTCTATATGCTTTGTTTACATTCCAAATGATTTCTCCTTTCCCGGTCCCTCCCTCCCCATATATTCCATAAACGCTCTTCCCTCTGCTCATTCCCCAATAACACCTCTTCCATTTCTCTGGCCTGGTATTCCCCTAAAATGCTACATCAAGCCTTTCTAGGACCAGTGCCCTCTCCTTCCTTTTTCTTGGGAATGATTTGTTATGTTAATTGTGTCTTTAGTATTCAGAGCTTCTGGGCTAATTAATATCCACTTATCAGTGACTGTATTCCATGTGTGTTCCCTTGTGATTGGGTTACCTCACTTAGGATATTTTCCAGTTCTAACCATTTGCCTAAACATTTCATGAATTCATTGTTTTTAATCGCTGAGGAGTATTCCATTGTGTAAATATATGACATTTTCTGTATCCATTCATCCATTGAGGGACATTTGGATTCTTTCCAGCTTCTGACCATTAAAAATAAGGCTGCTATGAACATAGTGGAGCATGTGTCCTTATTGCATACCATGGAATTCTCTGGGTGTATGCCCAAGAGTGGTATAACAGGGTCCAGTGTTATGCCCAGTTTTATGAGAAACCACCAGATTGACTTCCAGAGTGGTTGTACCAACTTGCATTCCCACCAGCAGTGAAGGACTGTTCCTCTTTCTCTGCATCCTCACCAACACCTGCTGTCTCCGGAGTTTTTAATCTTAGCCATTCTGACTGGTGTGAGGTAAAATCTCAGGGTTGTTTTGATTTGCATTTCCCTAATGATTAATGATGTTTAACATTTCTTAAGGTGTTTCTAAACATTCGAAATTCATCAGATGAAAATTCTGTTTAGCTTTGCACCCCATTTTTAATAGGTTTATTTGGCTCTTTAGATTCTACCATCTTGAGTTCTTTGTATATATTGGATATTAGCCTTCTGTTGTATATAAAGTTGGTGAAGATCTTTTGCCAATTTGTTGGTTGCTGTTTTGTCCTTTGACAGTGTCCTTTGCCTTACAGAAACTTTGTAATTTTTTTGAGGTCCCATTTGTCAACTCTTGATCTTAGAGCATAAGCTATTGGGGTTCTGTACAGGAAATTTTCCCCTGTGCCCATGTCCTCAAGGGCCTTCCCCAGTTTCATTTCTATTAGTTTCAGTGTGTCTGATTTTATGTGGAGGTCCTTGATCCACTTGGAGTTGAGCTTAATACAAGGAGATAAGTATGGATATATTTGCTTTCTTCTGCATGCTGACCTCCAGTTGAAACAGCACCATTTGTTGAAAAGGCTTTTTTCCACTGGATGGTTTTAGCTCCTTTGTCAAAAATCAAGTGACCATAGGTGTGTGGGTTCATTTCTGGGTCTTCAATTCTATCCCATTAATCTACCTTCCAGTCACTGTATCAATTCCATGCATTTTTAACACTATTGCCCTGTAGTACTGCTTAAAGTCCAGGATACTGATTTCCCCAGATGATCATTTACTTTTGAGAATAGTTTTACCTATCCTGGGTTTTTTGTTATTCCAGATGAATTTGAGAATTGCTCTTTCTAACTCTATAAAGAACTGAGTTGGGATTTTGATGGGGATTGCACTGAATCCATAGATTGCTGGTGGCAAGATGGCCATTTTTTGGGCAACTGGGTGAGTCACCTGCTTAATTCAGGAATTCATAGACCTGGAGCAACAATGAACTTCACCTTCACTTTTTTTTCTTCTTTTTTAATTTTTATTTTCTATATTCTATGTTTACATTCCAAAGGCTTTCCCCTTTCCCAGTTCCCCCCCACCATACGTCCCATAATTCCTCTCCCCCACAACCATTCCCCAATCACCCCCGACACGATTTCTCTGTTCTGGGTCTACAAAACTGGATCCAATCTTTTCAGGCCCAGGGTCCTCTCCTTTCTTCTTCTTGGGAATCATTTAGCACTCCACCTTAAGTGAAGCAGGATCCTGAATAGCACAGGAATCCCTGCTCAACAAAGGCTAGGAGAAGAAGTTCACCTTGATCAATGTCAAGTTCTTACCAAGTTGCATGACACACCAATATGGCTCTGTACAGAGTTGGTTTATATATTGGTTTATATTGATGGTTTGCATACATTGAACAATCCTTGGATTCCTGGGATAAAGCTTACACGTTCATGGTGGAAGATCTTTTTGATATATTTTTTGATTTCTTTTGTAAGAATGTTTTTGAGTATTTTTGCATTGATATGCATAAGGGTAGTTCTTTCTTTGTTGGGTCTTTGTGTGGTTTAGGTATCAGTACTATAGCATCATAAAATGAATTAGGTAATCTTCCCTTGGTTTCTATTTTATGGAATTGTTTAAGAAGTATTGGTATTAGATTTTCTTTGAAAGTCTGATATATTTCTGTACTAAAACCATCTAGCCCCTCAATTTTTGGTTGTGAGATTATTCTTGGGGGTTATGGGGGCTATTTAGATGGTTTAGTTGATTTAACTTTGCTACCTGGTATTTGTCTGGAAAATCACCCATTTCATCCAGGTTTACTTGTTTTGTTAAATATAGACTTTTGTAGTAGGATCATTGTTTATTGAATTTCCTCAGTTTCTGTTGTTTTGTCTCCCCTTTCATTCCTGATTTTGCTAATTTGGATACAGTCTCTATGCCTTCTAGTTAGTCTGGCAAAGGCTTTATCTATCTTGTTGACATTCTCATGAACCAGCTCCTAGTTGTGTTTATATTTTGTTTAGTTCTATTTGTTTTTACTTGGTTGATTTCAGCCCTGATTTTGATTATTTCCTGCTGTCTATTCCACATTGGTGTATTTGTCTCTTTTTTGTTCAGAGCTTTCAGATGAACTATTTAGCTGCTAGTATATGCTTTCTCCAGTTTCTTTTTGGACTCATTGTGTCCCATAAGATTGGATGTTTTGCCTTCATTTTCATTGAATTCTAAAAGGTCTTTAATTTCTTTATTTCTTCTCTTACCATGTTGTCATTGAGTAGCTAGTTCTTTAGCTTCCATGTGTATATTGGCTTTCTTTTGTTTTTGATGCTTTTGAAGACCAGCCTTAATCAGTGGTGGTGCAATAGAATACATGGGATTAATTCAATGTTCTTGTATCTGTTGAGGTTTGTTTTGTGTCTGAGTATATGTTGGATTTTTAAGAAGGTTCCATGAGGTGTTGAGAACAAGGTATATTCTTTCATTTTAGGGTGAAGTGTTCTATAGATATCTGTTAAATACATTTGGTTCACAATTTCTTTTAGTTTCTCTGTGTCTCTGTTTAGTTTCCATTTCCATGTTCTGTCCATTGGTTAGAGAGGGGTGTTCACATCTCCTCCTATGATCATGGGTCAATGTGTGTTTTGAGTTTTAGTAGCATTTGTTTTCAAATGTGGATGGCATTGGATTTGGGACATACATGTTAATAATTGAGAGTTTATCTTGGTAGATTTTTCCTTTGATGTATATGTAATGCTCTTCTCCATATTGTTTGATAACTTTTGATTGAAGCTCTACTTTGTTGGATATTAGAATGGCTACTCCAGCTTGTTTCTTGGGATCTTTTACTTGAAAAATTTTTTTCTCAACCTTTTACTTTGAGGCAATAACTATCTTTGTCATTGAGTTGTGTTTCCTGTATGCAGCAAAATGGTGGATCCTGTTTATGTATCTAGTCTGTCTATGTATTTTATTGGGGAATTCAGTTCATTGACATTGAGAGGTATAAGGTACTAATGATAGTTGGTTTCTGTTATTTTTGTTGTTAGAGGTGGAATTAGGTTTTTGTGTTTCTCTTCTTTTGGGTTTGTTGTGAAAAGTTTAATATCTTGCTTTTTCTTGAATGTAGTTTCCCACCTTGCATTGGGATTTTTCTTCTATTATCCTCTGTAGGGCTGGATTAGTGGAAAGATATTATTTAAATTTTGTTTTGTCTTGGAATACCTTGGCTTCTCTTACTTCTCTTACTTCTCTTACTGTGGTTCATTCCAAATTTCGCTGGCTATATTAGCCTAGGCTACTATAACCAGCATTTTTGTTCTCTTCGGGTCTGTATGACATCTGCACAGGAACTTCTTCTGGCTTTTAGAGTCTCTGTTGAGAAGTCTGGTGTAATTCTGATAGGACTGCCTTTATATATTACTTGACCTTATTTTGTCTTTCTTTGTTCATTTCACTTGGTGTTTTAATTATTAAGTGACAAAAGGAAATTCTTTCTGGTCCCATCTGTTTGGTGTTTTGTAGGCTTGGTGTATGTTTATAGGCATTTGTTCTTTAGGTTAGGGTATTTTTCTTCTATAATTTTGTAGATGTTTTCTGGCCCTTTGACTTGGGAAACTTCACTCTCTTCTATACCTATTTTTCTCAGGGTAAGTCTTTCCATTGTGCCCTGGATTTCTTGAATGTTTTGAGACAGGATCATTTTGCTTTTTGTATTTTCCTTGACTGTTTTGTCGATGACTTCTATGGTATCTTCCACTGCTGAAATTCTCTCTTCTATCTCCTTTATTCTGTTGGTGATGCTTGTATCTGTGACTCCTGTTCTCTTTCCTAGGTTTTCCATCTTCAGGGCTCTCCTTTGTGTTTTCTTTAATGCTTGTATTTCCACTTTTAGATCCTGGACAGTTTTCTTCAATTCCTTCACCTGTTTGATTGTGTTCTTTTCCATTTCTTTAAGGGATTTATGCATTTCCTTTTTAAGGCCTTCTACTTGTTTACTTGAGTTCTCCCATATTTCTTCAAGAGAATTTTTATGTCCTTCTTAAAGTCCTCTATCATCTTCATGAAATGAGAATTTAGATATGAATCTTGCTTTATAGGTGTGTTGAGGTATTCAGGACCTGCTCTAGTGGAGAACTGGGTTCTGATGTTGCCAAATAAAATTGGTTTCTGTTGCTTATGTTCTTACACTTGACTCTCACCATCTAGTTATCTCTGGTATTATCTGGACTCCCTATTTCTGACTAGAGCCTGTCCTTCCTGTGAGCCTGTAATCCTGTGATCCTTGTTGTGTCAGAACACTTGGGGAGTCAAGCTGTGACTGGGGTATGGGCTGTATGGGTTTGGATCCAGAGTAAAGTTTCTGCTTTCAGCACAGTTGGAAAAAGGAAGGCATGCAGGTCTCTGTCTGGGCATGAACTCTGTGTCCAGAGGTCATAGGAGTTGTGATACACCAGGTATTGTGGTGGAGTTTGGAGGTCTCACCTGTTTTTCTGGATGTGTCAGAATACTTGGGGAGTTGAGCTGAAATTGGGGCATGGGATTTATGTTTTTGGATCCAGAGCTGAGGCTCTGCTTCTGGTACAGGTGGAAACTGGAAGGTACTGATAATTTTTTTTCTATAATTTATGTTCCCTTTAAACTAAATATTAGCTTTTCTGAATTTTTCATTTTATGTGGTTCTTGTATCTATTGCCAGAGAGAACATGCCTCTCTGAATGGATTCCGGAACTAGTATCTGCCCAAATGCAGGAGTAGCAAAGCTAGAAATGTACTCAAATATTGTTTTAGGATAATAAAGTATAAAACATACCTCAATTATTCTTTTTACAGATTGTTTGCTTAGTAGATAAGATTAATATTTTCACTTCATGCAACTCAGACAAGATCAGATATTGCTTGCAAATCTGTATGAACAAAACTAAGTTATTTGAATAAACATAAAAAGTGAAAGAAAACACAAGTATAAGAACAAAAGCCAGATGAAGACAATTTGATTATTTAATAAGGGGCCACTAAGTCTCCTTCTCCCATCTCATACTTCAAGAGGTAAAGACCAAAGAATATACATCATTGTAAACAAAACCTTTAAATTAAAGTATTTTTAAAGTTTCACATTGACTGAGGTATATGCAACATTAACTTACATTAATTAAAAACAATTTAAGCATATAATATGAATATACCATACTAAGTTTAAGTAAAAATTCTATGAAAATCAGAATGTTTCTATGTGTAACTTGTTGAAATAGTCTCTTTTATAGGTCATGTCAAGTATAGAATATGTTCTTGTAATTCTTTCTAATGAATGTGTGAATTAGTGTAATGGTGCTCAGAAAGTATGAAACTAATATTTTGTATGGTTTAATCACAATTAAAACATTTCCTATTGTCAGCTTCCAGTCTGGCAAAAATAGGATACCTTCGCTTTGTTGGCACAGAATGGTTGGAGACAAAGTTCAAAGGAAGGTTAAAAGGTAACCATGTGCAGTGGCCATAGTTAGCTAACAGAGAGACAGAGAAACTCTTAGACTTGAAGGAACCATAAAGAAAGCATTGATAATCTCAGGATTTTACTGCAGTTATGAGGCTAATGACAAATATGACATACCTCATTTTGATGGTTTAGTGATTGACAAATTGATGGTATTTTTAGCCACCACTATAAACCTCTTGGAATACTCATGATGAAGCTTCTAGATAAGGTGAGTTAAGGTAGGATGAGTCTTCTGGATGTGAATAGTATCATTGCATCGCTAGAGTCCTGGGTTGAATAATAAAACAAAAAGTGAGATAGTAGCATTCACATATGTGTGAATCCAACTGCAAATTCAATGTCATCAGTTGACGCATGTTTTGTTCTCTGTGCTACTCATGACATTGTAGACTGTTCCATTAAGCTCTGAGCCAAAATCACCCCTTCTTTCCTGAAGTTGTTTTTGCAAGGGTATTTGCCAAAGCAGTAACAACAACAAAAGTGACTAATATTGAAAATTGGTGCTGAGCAGAAAGACTGCTACTGTAATAAAGTGTGTGTCATCAAAGCCCTGGGACTAGTAGAATGTGTGAGGAATGGTCTAGACCATCAGATACCAATTTCAGAACAGAAGGATGCCAAAAAAACTTCAGATAGCATATTAGAGTCTCAGCATGAGAGGACTCAGAGGGGAATGAGGCTTTATTCAGAATTCTGCCTGTTGACATTTGAGTTAAGTTACAGCAAAGGATACTGGGGAGATTGCTCAATGGTTAAAACAATGTTGCCAGAAGAACTTTCCAGTTGTTCTTATGCTTTGAAACTAGAAAACAGTCAGCATTGCCAAGGAAATAACAAACTGAGGTTTCAAACCCTATCTCAAGTATTATAAACTCCTCTTCTGATAGAAACAAAAACTCTTCTAAGCAGAAAAGAAAAAAGAAAGAAAGGAAAAAACTCAACCAACACACTAATTCCAAGTCTGAAATACTGTTGCAGAAATTAGAAAAAAATAGCATGTGTGCTACAAAAATAAAATAAAATACAAACTCCATAGTACTGATACCTATTGAAAATGACAGGGAAAAACTTCCAATTATTTTTTTCAGAAGAATGATTCTATTTCAAAAGAATGATTATATCTCATAGATATTCTTATAGAGGAATGAATATTTCTGTGAGGATGCATATGGTGCACACAGGGTAGACTCATATAGAAACTTCTTAATAAAAATATAATGGTCCCAGCAACTAAAAAAACACCCAGAGCTCTCAGGGACAAAACCAGCAACCAGAGTATTCATAAATAGATCCATGGCTCCAGATACACACATAGAAGAGGATGACCTTATCTGCCATTGGTAGAAATTGAGAACCTTGGTCCTGTGGGGGCTTGATAACCCAGTGAGGAGGGAGTGTGTATGTGGGTGGAGAAGCATCCTCATGGAGGCAAAGTGGAGGGGGGATAGGGAGGATGGGATGGAGGATTTATGGAGCAAAAGTTGGAAGGGAATATCATGTGAAATATAAAGGAATATATATCGTGATCTTCTGGTGCCATTCTCATGTATACATCCTCTCAGGAAAAAAGTAGCCTATAATGAGATAGTCGTACATTCATGTTCATTGTAGCATTGTTCATACCCAGAACATGGCACAAAAAGTCCCCATGCTAATATGCAAACAATTGATGCATAAATGATATTTACACACAATGGAATATTATTCACCTTAGAAAGAGGAAGAAATTTTGGCTTATGCTGAAATCCAAGTGTATTTTGAAGACATTACAAGTAAAACAAGTTAGTCAAAAGAAAGAGAATATTTGCCTGTAGTATTTAGAGTGATCCAATTTACCACCTTAGAAAATTGAATGGTAGTGCCTATAAGCTAAGAGGAAATCAATGGTGAGTTGTTCACTGATATTATACTTTTCTATGGCATGAGAAAAATAATTTTGGAGAGAAATGATACTGAAGGTTGTACAATAAGAAAAACTATGTGGACTATAGGTAAACTCTAAATATAAAGCAATTAAGCTGGTAAATTTCAGTCTATATAGTATTTACCACAATTAAAAATTAAAATGTGAATCAATTTAGGATCCTTTTCTCTAAGGATCATATTACACATAGTGAATGTATATTTTAATTACATAAAATTCTAAGCATACCAAAACTTAGAGAAAAATCTTAATATCCATATATCCTTGCCCAATGATAGCAATATTCTCATTTTGAATGTCATGTCATTCACACATTATAATTATTATAGAACAGCTCACTTCAAATGGCAAGTTCTTAAAGACTGTGCTAACAGTGTCTGAAGTCTCACAGGCCAAATCTTCCCAGGTCCACAACTTTATTAACTATACTTTAAACATTGTCCTCTCAAAGTCAAAACAAAAACAAACAAAAACACAAAACTCTCCTTAATTTCTGTACCTTCAACTTTGACATTTACCTTACTATAATCTGTTTTCTGGATACAACAAATTAAATATTATCATGAGTGGATGGGCTTCAATTGCAGTAAATTGCTTAGGAAAAGGTAGATAATGAAGAAAGAACACTGAGGAAACTATGTGATATTGCAGTAGCATGTGCAGGTCCATTGCTGTACACCTGGGACAAACACCAACAGGAGGAACAGTATAAGGACCTATCATAGGAGAAGCTAATAACTAGAATGTGATCTTCCTGAAGTGAATCTGACTTTGATTATAATCCATATTAGATTTGCTCTGACAGGCAGGGCCAGGAATAATTCACTTTTGGAAAATTTCCTTCTATTAACATGCTTTCCCTATTATTATTAAATATATAACTATTACTAGGTAATAGCCCACCCTTTTGAGCAGATCACTACAGAACAATGAAGATGTACTATGTTATAGGGATGCTATCGAGACAAAGAGATAATAATTCTATAGTATTTTTAATTTAATTCAAATCATTTTAGGAAGAAAGATTTTAGAGATTGTCTTAGTTGCTAGAAAGATATAATAAAGTTAGAATCAAGAAATGAACGTGCCCACTCCTCTGAATAGTAAGTAAATCATGATTAATAAGAAATACAATGAGCTTTCATAATTACACTTGAAAGAGAAATAGACTTGGGACAATTTTCTGTTCAAACAAACACAGGTAGGTCCAAGGATAAAATCACAGGTATGCACTGTGGTAAGCCAAGATAATGCGAAAATTGTTGCTTTGAACGTTTAGTGAGTATATTATAATGAAACACTGATTTGAACTTAATATCAACATCCTTCTATAACTCCCATTTTTATGTAAGATTGTATCTCGGAGATAATTTTCTAAATAAGGTTTTGTCTAAGAAGGTATAAAACACCAGAGAAAAGAAATACAGTTGGTTGTTGGTTGAATGGTTTGGTTTGGGGACCACGACCTCCCTGTCTCCTTCCCTCCCTCCATCCATTCAAGCACCCATTCATGCAAAAGTGTATGTCTGTTTGTCTATATGTTTGTGTGTAGGTATATGTGTAAGCATGCATGAATACTTGTGGAGTTGATTGTGACAGATGGTCAGGCCTGGCCAGAGTGTGGGTGTATGAATGTTTGAATGTATAAGTTTCTGTGTATGTTTGACTGGACAAAGCATCTTAGTTCTTTTCCTTTCCTTCCTTTCTGGTTCACAAAGAGTTAACCAGTTTATCCAGAGAGGTTTCTGGCTGATTTGCTAGAGAAAGGAGCACCAGCAGTAAATCTTTTCACTTAATCTCCTGCTGTTTTAAGAGTGGGTGCTAAACAGTTTCTTGCCTCAGAGGAACTCAGACAGGCAGGTCACCTACCAAGTGACTTGAATACAAGACTGTATACGATTTTTTAAATAATAAAAAAATAAATGTTTTGTTATCATACCATACCCATAGATATCTCCTAAGACCAAGTCTTAACCTCACTGATACTCTTCCTCCTCTGCTACCTCAAGAAGAATCAAACAAGAAAGAACAACCACAGGGGCTGGGCCCTGGCAAAACAGGAAGCCATTCTCTTCTCCAAGCTTCAGAGCATTGTGATTGCCTTCTGGTTTTCACAGCTGACAAATGGGGCATTTTCTAACATCAAGTCTCCTTTCCAAAGAGTTCATGCTGTCTGCAGGACAAACTGTTCACATCACAGTACCAGGAATTCCTCAGGACTGCAGTGTTAGGATGTCTGGCCCTGTTGGTGATTTCTGTGATGAGATTCAATGGTATTAGCACTGAAGGCCTACCATGCCACATGACAAGAATAGTTTACTGCCAATGAATAAACATGTATTTCCTCAGTCATGTAGGAACCAGAACACATAAACAAAAATTGTTTCAAAACTGTATTCTCTATCTAATGGGTGATAAATATGATCACTTCTTGATGCATATCTAATATACAAATTTCAGATACCTGGTAAACATCATCAGAGAACACATTTTCTGTCCATTTAGAACTAGCACTACATCAGCTGGAGTGATGATTCTGTGGTTAAGAGTTTTGCCGCTCTTGAAAAGAATGCATGTTTAGTTATCAGTCCTCATATCAGGTGCCTATAATTATAGTTTCTGGGTATAGAAGTAACTTTCGTTTCCCAGATGCAATTTTTGTCTCATAGACTTACTGCTAAATAAGTGTATGCTTTCTAATTCTTCATGAACTCTGGCTGGCTGGTTCAACTCATCTATTCTGGTCCAAACTCTTATCCAAACTGACTAATTCAATCTGGCTTCTCTCAGCTTCTCACTGAATTATTCTACTTGGCCACATACAAACTTTGGAAATGTAAACTTCTGGCTCCTTGTCATGCTCTGGCTCATTCTGTCTTCACCTGTTTGTAGCTTCTCTCTACCACCTGTCTTTGTAAAACTGTGCCACTAAAACTGCCACACACACCACCACCACCACCATCTCATACTATTCAGCTTTTTAAGTCACCTCTCCTCCCTGTGCTGTTCTTGTAAAAGGTCCATGTATCCTGTCTCAAATTTATTCTGCCAAATCTTTGTTTAATTCATCATTTCGTTTGTGTCTCAATTAGACATCACTTTTAAACATGGCTTCTTCTGTCTATAAACCAACCTTACTTTCATTGTTTGGAATTATAGCTGTATACTAAGGGCATGTCTGTATTCCAGAGAGATCATACTATAATCCAGGTCCTATCTCCATTGCAGACAAATCATGTAGACCTAGAAGGTCTTTGGATGTGACCCCTTGCCATTGCAGCCATGTTGCTGAACTGAAATTCCTATACACCTGGATATTCAAGGTTCCCTTCTAACCTTCCTAGAAATGCACCCTCGTACACATGCACACAAAGACCCAGGAATTTTACAAAATTAAAATAAAACAAGATCTTCGTTTTACACAGTCTATCCTCAGTTCCCTCTAAAATTCATATAGTTTTCCTTTATTATTTAGTATATTATAATATAGTATAGTTACTATACCTTATAATAATCATATAGTATTTCCTTTATTATCATGTGAATAAATATGAAAATGCAACCCTGCTGAATCCATGTGTGTGTGTGTGTGTGTGTGTGTGTGTGTGTATGTATTTAGGGCTGACCAACTTGGTATTAGATAACAAACTTAAATTGTGAAAAGATGAATTTCCCTCTCATTTATTATTTGAGAAATAATATTATCAAATAATTGAAAATTATTAGAGAAAGGATCCAAGGAGCTGAAGAGATTTGCAGCTCCACACCACAACAATATGAAACAATCAGTACCCCCAGAGCTCCCAGTGACTAAACCACTAAGAATGAATACACACAGAGGAACCCATAGCTTCAATTGCATATGAAGCAGAGGATGGTCTTGTTAGACTTCAAAGGAAGAGAGGTCCTTTGTCCTCAAAAGGCTTGATGCCCAGTATAGAAGAATGCCAGGACAACAAAGTGGGAGTGGGTGGGTTGGTGAGCATGGGAAAGGGTGAGGGCATTTTTTGGAGAGGAAAACAGGAAGGAGGATAACATTTGACAAGTAAATAAAGAAAATATCTGATAAAAAATAAGAAAACAAAAAATTACCAAAATTTGTCCTTCCTTATTAACATGTTAATTAATGTTATTTTTGCTCAGATCTTGTTAGACAGCCATACTGTAGAGATTTCATGGGTGTAGCTTTCTCATCATACTTAGAAGACAAAATCTTTTATGAGACTTCCTGGTACTCTGGGTATAAGAATCTTTCCATCTTCTCTTCTTTTTTATTTCTTAATAATTAGGTATAGATTTCTGTCTAAAGAAATGCAGGGACAAACATGGAGCAGAAACTGAAGGAATGGCCAATCAGTGACCATCCTAACTTGGGATTCATCCCATGGATGAGCACCAAATCCTGACACTATTACTGATGCTATCTTTTACATACAGATAAACTTAGTATAGCTGTACTCTGAGTGGCTCTACTGACCAGCTGACTGAGATAGATGCAGACTCTTACAGCCAACCATTGGTCTGGGATGCCAATGGAAGAGTTAGGGGAAAGATTAAAAGAACTGGAGGGGATGGCAACTCCATAGGAAGACCAACAGTGTCTACTAATCTGGACTCTGGGTAGCTCTTAAGACTAAGCCACCAACCAAAGAGCTGATCTGATGCCCCAGGCACATATGTAGCATAGGACTGACTGCCTTGTCTGACCCCACTGGAAGAGGATGTGCCTAATCCTCTAAAGACTTGATGCCCCAGAAAACAGGGATATGCCAGGAGAGAAAACCTTTCAGAGGTGAAAAGGAGGGGAAGGGGTGAAGAAATCTAAGAGAGGGAACCTGGAGAGTGGGCAATATTTGTGATGTAAATAAACAAATAAATAATTGAAAAAGGATTAGGTTTAGGAACTATGTTTTCAAATCATATTAAAATATACTACCCCAATTATGAAATAATAACTTGATTAAGGTATATTATAGCTTGTTTCAGTGCTATTCAGTGCTAGGTAAGTTGTGCTTATAACATACAAGAAAGCCATGGGATGAGAACTATTGAAGAATACAGAAACACATTTCCTTTGCCACCTGATTGAGGAGGTGGAACAAGGGGAGTTTGACTGCACTTATTCCACACCACTGCTGGGGTTGGTACTGGGCTGTTCTAAAGCACTGAGACACCATTGCATGGGTGGGAAAGTACACTCTCAGAAGTAGAAAAGCCAGAGCTGGTTCAGGATACCCAGGCCTGCTACAAGGCCAGGGCCATGGTGTTCTCAGACACTTGGACATGAAAGTGTCAATGGATGTCTAGAAAAAAACAGAATTGGGAGCCTACAGTCTAGGGTCAGCACCTAGCTCAGGCCAGGAGAAGGGGACTTGCTGGCTTGTCTGAGAAGTGATTATCCTTAGCTTGGTGGAGGCAGTCCTGAAGTCCAGAGAGACCTTCTAAGGGAGAAGTATGCTATGGCTCTGTAGTTGAATGCTTTCTCCATAGTTCCCTAAGGTGGATCTTGATGAAAGAGACAATCCATGGTTCTAAACTGTTTATCGGCTGTTCATGGTAGAAAATGGAGGCATATCATACCATACCATACCATACCATACCATACCATACCATACCATACCATACCATACCCCCTACTCAGTGTTGACCTGAGATTAAATACCTTTTGCTAGAGGAAATTCTGGGAAGGGAATCTCATTAGCTAAGCCCTGCAGACCTCTAGGTAACTCATTAGCATGGAGAACTCTGTTCTGAGCCTATGTGACTACATGTCATGTTTCCTTATGTGAGGAATGTGGCACTTGTCTCAGGTCAGAAATCTTACAGGGAGCGGGGAGTCAGCTAAGTCTTAGGTGTATGCCCACTGAGTATCCAGGTCTCAACCTGATTTATCTTACGAAATGTCCTTGCATGATTTTATTGTGTAGCACAAAATAACATACAAAAGAAAATCATACCATGAGCGGCACAGGTAATGATAACAATGAAGAAATTTATAAACATATTACCCACTAAATGCACATCATTGGTGCGTCCAAATCACATATTTATTTCAATATGATTTTTCAGATTTCAGTCCTTTTTTAGAAACCTAATGAATACAAGTAACATTCAATTCTTTATATTTATCTTAGTTACTTTATATCACTGTGACCAAGGAAACATATAAAATACATCATTTGACTTGGGGCTTAGTATAAGAGAGGATTAGAATCCATTGAACATCATGCCAGGAACCAAGATAACATGACATTGGCTTTAGAGCTGAGAGCATAAATCTTGATCCAAAAGCAAGAGAGAGAGAGAGAGAGAGAGAGAGAGAGAGAGAGAGAGAGAGAGAGAGAGAGAGAACTGGGAATGGTATGGGCTTATAAAACCACGAAGCCCTAGCCCAGTGAAACATCTTCTCCAATAAGGCTACACATTCCTCCCAAATAGTTCCATCACCTAGAGACCATGAATCTAAATATAAGGTTTATGTGGGTCATTATTGTTCAAACCAGAATAATATTAAACCTGATCATATTAATGTCTATAATGTTCAACGTATTATTTTAATAATTTTAACCCAGTTTGGGGAAATTATAAGTGTATTAACATTTATTGTATAGTAAGAAAAGAGAAAATAGACATGAATCTGGTCTGCACTAAATGATAAATACAATCTTCTCAAACTGAAACTATAATTCTGTTCTTTGGAAGTTATATATTTTTATCTGCATCCTTTTTCTTATGTTTTTGTTTGTTTTATTTCTTCATTACTCTCATGCCTATGTTTGTTTTGCATATATATGTATATATACATGTATATATATACATGAGACTTTTCCTCCTATGATTTATATTTAGCTAACCAAAAACAGTAAAGGATACTTTGCCTTTGAAATATATAAACTAATAGACCAATTATTAAATTATAGAATTTTAATATGCTAATTAATATCTATAATCTATCCCTTGATATAGTCATAAGATATAGCCTTTATCAATATAAGCAATGCCAAATTTTTCTTTTTCCTGTGTTATAAAAGTTGTAAATGAAAAGCAGGTTTTTAAAAATATTATTTAAAGCAGGAATGCATTTCGGACACATTTTAAGTCATAAATACAGGTATGTATCATAAAACTAAAATTATTTATGTAAGAAAATTTAAAATTAATAAATATCTTACTTTCATAATTAGAAATAATAAATACTGAAAACAGGTAAACATATGACCTCGTCAGCCAAAAGGGATGACTTTGATAGTCCAACCATTACGGTTACAGAAATGAGATTGTTGCTAAGCAACAAGTTGTCTGCAATCTTTGAGTCTTTTGTGTCTGAGAAAAATTGAGGAAGAGAAAAGTTTGGAAAGCTAATGAGGAAGAAATGGCTTCAGTGGAAAACGATCGATAATGCACCTGACTAGAAAATCAACTATTTATGTGAGAAGGAGAAGAAAGGCTACTTGCCTACTTGAAAGTAGATTTATTATCTCCAGGTGTGTTTAATTGTGTGCACTTCAATTCTCTGTTATCACTTTGTCTTGTATGTGTAGCAATGCTTTCTCGTGTTGATGTTCAATATCATGCAACAGCATTTTTCCACAGTGGTTTAACAATAGCCCCAAGCAATGTTTTGATCACTTCATTTCTGTATCATTTAAGAATTCAATAAGCTGTAACTGTTCTACTTTCAATGATATGATTGTGTGAATGGCAAAGAAACATGGGCTTAACTGATCCTTGCTGCCTGCAAGATTGAATCAGGCATTGGCATTCCAGGTAATCGTTTCAGTAGATATTTGTTCAATTGAAGAGTTTCAGAGTCTAGAAACTTCCTTCAACATACCCATACTCATTAATCTTTCTAGTTCTATAAAAAAATTCCATTCTCTGATGACTAAATATGAGTCTATGGGTACTATTCTTAATCAAACAACCACATTTCCCTCCCTAGCTCTAATAAGATTTTAGCAATATCATAATACATAGACCAGTACTTCTTAACATCCCAATGCTATAATTAGTTATTACCGTTTTTTATACTGTGGTGAACCCCAACCATAAAGTCATTTTATTGTGATTTCATAACTTATAACTTTACAACTATTATATGCTATGCATGATATCTGAGATGCTAACCCAAAGGGTTTATTCACACATTGAGAAATGCTGTCAAAGCCTACCACAGTATCAACACTATTTAAAAGTCCATAGTCAATTCTGACACTCATGACAAATTCTCAACTGTTACCCTTAAAAAAATCAAAACTAAAAAGTTTAAATTGTATTCCTTTGATCTCCTTTTGTTGTCTAATTGCTCTAGCTAGGATTTATAGTACTATATTGAATGGGTAGAGAGAGGGGGGCAGCCTTCTCCAGTCCCTGATTTTCATAGAATTGCTTCAAGTTCTCTCTATTTAGTTTGATGTTGTTTTGCTATATATTGCTCTTACAATGTTTAGGTATAGGCCTTGAATTACTGATCTTTCTGAGACTTTTACTATGAAGTGGTATTTAATTTTGTCAAATGCTTTTGTAGCATCTAATGAAATAATTATATATTTTTTAATTTGTTTATATAGTGAATTACATTGATGTATTTCAGGATATTGAATCATCCCTGCATCCCTGGAATGAAGCCTAGTGATCATGATGGATGATCATTTTGATGTGTTCTTGGATTTAGATTGTGAGAATTTTATTGAGTATTTTAGCATCAGACTTCCTGAGGACCCCCGCCTGGGTATATATCCAAAAGATGCTCCTATATATAACAAGGATACATGCTTCACTATGTTCATAGCAGCCTTTTTATAATAGCCAGAAGCTGGAGACAACACAGATGCTCTTGAACAGATTAATGGATAAATAATTTGTGGTCCATTTGCACAATGGAGGACTTCTCAGCTATTAATAACAATGAATTCATGAAATCTACCAGCAAATGGATTGAACTAGAAAATATCATTTTGAGTTAGGTAACACAGTCACAAAAGAACACACATGATATGCACTCACTGATAAGTGGATATTAGCCCAAATGCTTGGGACACCCAATTTATAATTCACAGATCACCTGAAGCTTAAGAAGGAAGACCAAATTGTGGATACTTTGGTCCTTCTTAGATGGGGTACAAAAATAAAAATGGGAGGAAATACAGAGACAAAATGTGGAGCAGAGACTCAAGGAAAGACCATCTAGAGACTGCCCCACCAGAGTATCCATATTATATACAGACACCAAACCCAGACACTATTGTGGTGCTAAGAAGTGCTAGCTGACAGGAACCTGATATAGCTGGCTCCTGAGAGGCATGCTAAAGTGACAAATATAGAGGCAAATTATCACAGCCAACCATTGGACTGAGTATGGTGTCCCCAATGGGGAATTAGAGAAAGGGCTGAAGGAGCTGAACCTGTTTGCAACCCCATAGAAAAAACAACAATCAAAAAACCAGATCTGCCCACAGCTCCCACCAATCAAAGAGTGCACATGGAGTGACCCATGGCTCCAGCAGCATATGTAACAGAAGATGGCCTTGTTGGGCATCAGTGGGTGTAGACTCCCTTCATCCTGTGAGGTTCTATGCCCCAGCATAGGGGAATGCCAGGGCAGGGAGAAGAAAGTGGGTGGGTGGGGGAGCACCCACATAAAAGTAGGGTTGGGGGATGAGTTAGGGGATTTCCAGAGGGCAAAATGGGAAAGGGGATAACATTTGAAATATAAATAAATAAAATATCCAAAAAACAAGCAGATCAAATCCTGCAACACACAATGGTACAAAATACACATTTCCATTCCAAAAGCAAGGAAAGAGAGCATGGTGAGAACATAATTAACCAAAGCAAAACAGAAAACCATCAGGTCATCCTCCAAGTTCCGCATTGCTATGCAGGCTATCAAAGCAGTTTCCTCATCTCCAACTCCTTTCAGCATTATAACTGAAACACACTACTCTCCTTTTTACTGTGTCCATAACTGGTCTGTAGCTTTTCTTAGCAGGTATCTCATGACGCTGGTATCTCCAACATATTATAGTCTCCAACAAAATCCATTCTTCAGAAAATGAAGACCAGGGCCTCCGTGCAGGGGATATACCTGACATACACAGCCTCATTTTCTTATGGCACTAGAATTATCTTAGCCATGGGAGATTCTATAACCCTTTCAGTAGTTTCTTTTTGTATTTCTGGCTCAAAAGAAAGATCACTTGGCCAAAGCTGCCAGCTTCTACTACTTGTTTGGGTTGGAACTGAGCATCCTAGTTCAAATACAATTGCATCAGACTTGTGCTTTTGATGCTTTCCTTCATTTCTGTTATGCTTGCAGAGAGAAGCCTAGCATAACTGTCCACTGAGTGTTCAACCCAGGAGGCTATGGAAACAGATGCTGAGATTCACAGCCAAACATTAGATGGATCTTACTAATCTTGTGATAGAGTCAGGGAGAGAACTGAATGGCCTGAAAAAGATAGGGACTCCACAGGAAGGCCAACAGAGTCAACTAACCAGGACCCTTGGGGGCTCCCAGCACTTAACCACCAACTAAAAAGTGAGTACAGACTGGAAGTGCCCCCTCCCTGTGCCACCACATGTGTGTAGCAGATGTGCAACTTGGTCTTCATGTGGGTTTCACAACAATTGGAATGGGGGCTGTACCTTAATTTTGTGCCTGCCTGTGAATCACATTCCCCTAACTGGGCCACCTTGTATAACCTAAGTGAAAAAGGATGTGCCTAATCCTGGACTACCAAACAGGCAACATATATTAGCTGACATGAGGTCCCCAATAAATATTCAACAGAAGACTGCTGGTTATGTGTTCAATCAGAGATGATACACCTAACCCTCAAGAGACTGAATGCCCCATAGTGTTTAGAAATCAGATGGTATGGAGGATGGGAAATCCATGTGTAGGCAGGGGAGTGGAGAAGAGGTATGGGATGTAGAACACTTGGAGGATGGCCGGGGGTGGGAATAAAATGTGGAGTGTAAAAATAAATATGTAAATTAATTACTTATTTAAGAAAGGAAGGAAATTACATTGAGTCAATGACTCCCAGGACACCATTGACGTCCAAATAAAAAGCACAGTGTCATGTGTATTACCATTTTTCAGATGGTTGGTCAATGGCTTCATTTAAAACTCCAAAAATAATTGTAGTTTATTACTATTTCTCTTTATTAGCCCCCATAACTTGACATTAAGACCCTGCTGAAGATATCACATACCTAGTTAGCAGATATTGAGCAATGATGCTGGATCAAATAAGGAGCTTCATTCATACTCGGTAGCATTCAAAGTGCTAGATGATCCTTTGGATCTATCAGAGGGAAAAAGTTGTAATGAACCTCACTCTTCTTCTTCTTCTTCTTCTTCTTCTTCTTCTTCTTCTTCTTCTTCTTCTTCTTCTTCTTCTTCTTCTTCTTCTGTTTTTCTACCTTTTCTGGAACTTATTCTATAGAGCAAGTCAAACTCAAATTCGGAAATTTTGCATCTGCCTACCAAGTGCTAGCATTGCAGGCATGACGACCACTGCTGTTAAGCTTTAAGTTCTTAATCTCTATTCCCACATATTAATTTATCTGTCACTTCTCATAAGAGAAACTTATATCCAAGAAATGGCAAATAATACAGAAATGATTAACTTATCATCCCCCAAAGATTGACTAACTATGAAGTGCTGAGCTCTAATTAGTACATCTTCATCACAAACCCTACCTACAAGGAAGGCTTAGATATCAGCACAGAATACAAGATTAGGAAAAGTGGAAGAATCAGAAAGATTGCATGCCTGTAGTGAAGAGGTATTTGCCAGACATGAATTATTGTCATGTGATCTTATAAGTCATATGAGACTTATAAGATCAAGCCATAGAAACTTGCAGAAAATAATGATAGGGGTCTCATGAAGTCCTTCATTCCAAAAAGCTTTTAAGAGTTGATGACTACTTAGAGTTAAGTAACTTTTCCTTAGTGATACCACTTCTGTTAGGAAACCCAAGCTCCAGTAAGTAGGCTTATAGCCATGCACATAAAGACAGCAATAATGTACTCAGTGTTATAAATCATTAGGATTAAATTTTAAGATAAAATTGAAAAGTCATTAGGAGAGCAATTGAAGAGGAGATAATGGATGGCTGATTGGATTCAAAACATTCAATGTATGCATGAATACTAAATAAGCTATTTAGTAAAAATATAAAAGCAATTAAAATATGTTACTCCAAAACATCATACATCAAGTAAATATTGTTTGTGTGAATTTTGTGTTGACTCTTATTCTGAATTATATGTAACAATTAATAATTCTTATTATACAGAAACCTTACTGCAATGGTGGTTCTAATTTATATATTGTGAGTAATGCAGTAATGAACACACATTATGAAGTGGACATTTCTGGATATGTCAGGTGTTACAGATTGTGTTGGTAGACTCAGGTGGTATTTTGTTCAGGCAAGACCCATGGGAAGTCATGTTATGTTTGCAGATAGTATAAATAGGACTCAAACAGTGACAGTATTCTTTCAAAGCTAGCTTTGCAATACTTCATTCATCTTGCATCTTTGTTGATCTTTACTTCTTTGAGAAAGGCATGGAAAAACCTTCTCCTGGCCTCCCAACTAAGTCAACCACTTCCAGTGACCCCTGACATCTTATTGGAGGCCTAGCTGTTGTTTGCTGAATTATACCACTCTTCCTGATTCATGTTTACTATATTTACACTTGTTGACAGGACTGCTGGAATCTTGTATCCTGACAGATTAAGATTGGAATCACCTCAAAGAACTATTTCTAAACAGGTACACAATCCCTTGTCCTATAGACCATCTTTTCTCATCTAACTTTGGAAGGTGGGCTAGAAGTGGGGTTTGAAGATCTCAAGAACCCATATTAAAAGTAGACCTTAAGAAATCTAAGCCTACACATGTACAAATATTTTTGTGTTATATTTTGAATTTGAATTTTTGGACACAAATACAAAAAGGATGACTGGATCATATATTGCCTGTTTCTGTAAATAATTAAAGTCTTCCATACTGATTTCCATAGTACCTGGACTGATTTATATCCTGAACAATAGAAAGGTACTTTTAGTTCTCATCCTCACTAATATATGTTGTTACTTGATGTAGATTTATTATATTTACACATTAATTCTGACTGAGATGAAATACAATGTAAATGCAATTATTGTTTTAATGTTTGGAAGATAGTATAGTTGAAAATATTTTCTACATTTATTGGACATTTCCTCTTATCTTTTTTGAACTCTAGTAATTTCTTAGCCAAATTATTCCATTTGTTTTTTTTTTTAACTTGTCTTAGTTAGGGTTTCCATTGTTGTGAAGAGATGCCGTGACCCAGGCAACTCTTAAAAGGATATCATTTAATTGGGGCAGGTTTACAGTGTTCGAGGTTTAGTTCATTATAATCATGGTGAAAAGCATGGAAGCATCCAGGTAGACAAGGAGCTATAGTAACCTAGATTTCTATATATTGTTGCAAAGGCAGCCAGGAAGAGATTCTTCCCTATGGGGTACAGTTTAAGCATAGGATACCTCAAATCCCAAGCCAATAATGATGTACTTCCTCCAACAAGGCCACAGCTAATCCAATAAGTCCAAACCACCTAATAGTACCACTCCCTCTGAACCAGTCTTTCTAAAACATGAATCTATTCTAAACCTATTCATACTATCACAGAATTTATTGTTATTTTGGTGTTTTTATTTATTTTATGCTCTTGATAAACCTCAGGAAGATGAGTAGCTACTAAAGATTTTAACCACCATTCCATGGTTTTCCTCTTTTTTAGCAACTGCTTCCTGTGTTGTGCAAATGCTTTTAACTTCATGATGTCCCTTTGGTCAATTCTTCATACTCTTTCAAGAGTGGTTAGAGCCCTATCAATAAAATGGTCACAACATTTTTTCAGTAGTTTTTATGCTGACAGTCATAGAATTTTAGGCCCTTGGTCTTCTGAATGCCCAAGACTCCAGTGTAGAGGAATGCCAGGGCCACAGGTAAGGTGGGAGTCGGTGGAAAGGTGGGTTGGAGAGCACACTCACAGAAGCAGGGGGAATACATCTGAATATTTGTATAGAGTATATTCCTTTTGACTCATTTAAATCATTACATCATCAGATGTTTTTTGTTTAAAACTATCATTTGAATGAAACAAATCATTATAGGCTAAAACAATCTCTATTCTTGAAATCTAATTAAGTTATTTGCTAAAACAACATAAATATTTTTCTTTTTCTTCCTAGTACATATGTATTTTTTAATTGTATGGAAAATGGTATGTAGAAATGAGAGACTAACATTTATTTGCATCAAGATTATGGTAGTTTTGATAATAAAAACATATGATATAAAAACTATATCGAAATTTGTGGTTAATTTTATTTTTAAAATTTCACAGATACACAGTTCATGACAAAAATCAATAATTATGCTTCCTTAAACTGGCAGCTCTGTCTCCTTCTCTATATCTTTTTGTTTGCATGTTACCTCACATGAGTTTTGTAAATGTGTTTCTCTTTCATCTTGAAACATATACATCACCAAGTATCAATAACAGTCGTATTCTTTTCTTCCAAATGGATATGAGAGAAATACTGATTGCCAAGAATGTCATAAGGTATGATGGTTCCTCACTATGAATTCAGCACTTGCAAATGAATTCAGTAAAACCTAGAGTTTCAAGACCAGCCTTATCTACCCAGCCATTTCAGTCACCATGGCTACAGTTCCCTGTCTTAAGAAAGGGAAGGGATGGAGGCGAGAGTGAAAGAGGGAGATAGAAAGAGTTGGGGGACTCTAGTATATTGACTGCTAATTTGTTTTAAGACATTTGTTTAGTGATCCCTTAAAATTATACCTTTATTTTTCAAATGAATCCCAACATAATTCTTCAGAAACTGGTGTCTTTCATAATTTAATTTTTCTTCCTTTTTTCTTTCTTACTCTATTCCTCTCACTAGAATCAGAATTATTCATCCTTTTTCAGTTCTCTGAATCATTAATGAAGTTAAGCACTCTTGTTATTTGAAACAAGGGACTCTGCATATAGCTATGGCTGTCCTGGAACTCACTATGTAGTATGCTGACCTTGAACTCAGAGATCCAACTACTTAGGCATACTGGGATTAAAGCAGCGATCAAGGATGCCTAGCAAAATGGAGAACTTAGAAGTTTATGAAATGGCTGTTTTCATCTTTCTTAATATGGATAATACATATTACCTCATTTTACTTATCATACTTCACACATTTCATCACAAAATGCATTGTTTTTGTCCTTATTCTAGGTAAATATACAGTTTCTTAAAGATAGAGTAGATATATATTTTCTACTGATATAAACATTCTACTGAATATGCTATCATTTTAAGACAAGTATATTAGATGTAAATTTTAAGTATCAAAATTGATTAGATGTTTATGGCCATTTATATTTTTAAGGTAACTACAAGTGTCACAGCTTTTCTCAAAGACAGTTCTTTTCTTACCTAACATAATGAAAAGAAGTATGTTTTCTTTCTTAAAGAAAAATGCTGGTCTTGACTTAGATTAGTGAGAACGAAAATAAGCACAACTGCTTTTATGATATATTGCAGCAATTCATCATCAGAGCACTGCTCATGTGATAAACTACAATATTAGTGTAATACATCATCAAGAGTGCTGTCACTCTAAAAAAGTATTAGTGTAATATATCAGCAGCCATCACCACATACAACCACATTCAGCAGTGTTTAAGAAATTTTACTGTGCTGCCATATGTTGAGATGAAAAAACATCTTCTTAAACATAACCCTAATAAACCAATTGATGTTAGAACTGTCTTGAGAAATCCACTCTGTCTTCAAGTTTCATTATATCTCTAGCCTTTCAGATTTATATTCACAAATTTATCCCTCAATGTTAATATTTGGGAAACTAGCTTAGTGTTTAGTCTTTTCTTCTCCATGTTCCATACTGGTAGCTCTCTGTTCTTTAAGAATAGGCTCTGTGAAAGGCAATTAATAGACAACACATTGACATATCTACTAAATAGTTATTTCATTTAAATGTTTTAACTTTTGAGAAATTAACACAAAAGCATGCTATTTACATAATTTCTACTCCTTTCTCTCCTCATTCAACTCTTCCCATACCCCTCAAAGTTTATGACATTTTAAAAAATATTCCATGATTATAGTTAAACATACATATATATTTGTATATGTACATACATAAATCATCTAGGTAGAATGTGTGTATTATACATTTCTGCCTCTCCCCTCCCCCCTCGCTCTCTCTTCACATTCATACACACACCCTACTGAGCCCATTTAGTTTTCTGTTTACGTACATGTATTTATATATACCAAGTTGGAATTAAAAATTTTATCAGTGAGCTCACTGATAGTCTAAAGAACTCTGATTTTCCATAGCAGCCTGTAGCCCTTCACTGGGAGCTGAGGACTTGTGAAACTTTCCCTAACAATATGATAGCTTTCTTATAACAGCTTCTAGTATTACAAATGAGATTCTCAGAAAATAAAATGAGAAACATCGAGTGTATTTTGCACATGTCTTATGAAAATTATCACATATTATCAAAGATTACTTAATATACAATGGCACTTTTCTGTGAAGAAATTCTTATTTTATTACATGGATGCATTATTTCCTGGAGAATTTAGTATCTATATTCATTACTATATTCTATAGGAATGAAAAATGTATTTATTATCACAATCCAATATTCTGAATGATTTGCATTCATTTGTATACCTTCTTTCCCACATTTTAAAAAGGATTTACCTCATCTCAAGAGTATTTCATTGTGAATGTGAATGTCATGGTATTACATGTAGAAAGGAAGGTGGATCTTGTTTATGCCATTTACCTTTTATTCCAACTATGAGTTGATAAAAGAAAAATTTAAATGAACTAGGTATTAGATAAATTTACATGCTAAGTACCTTATTATTGTAATTATTATGACTATTTAGATGTATAACTAGGTATAATTAAACAAAACATATTCTAGCAGTAATTGAATATGCATTTCAAGTAAATAAGCAATCATCACATTTTCTCCTATTTATATATAAAATATGAAGAAAGAAATCGAAGAAGACCTCAGAAGATGGAAAAATATTTCTTGCTCCTGGATTGGCAGGATCAATATAGTAAAAATGGCCATCTTGGCAAAAGCAATCTACAGATTCAATGCGATCCCCATCAAAATCCCAACTCAATTCTTCATAGATCTAGAAAGAGCAATTCTCAAATTCATCAGGAGCAACAAAAAACCCAGGATAGCTAGAACTATTCTCAATAATAAAAGGACTTCTGGGGGAATCTATATCCCTGACCTTAAGCAGTACTACAGAGCAATTGTGTTAAAAACTGCATGGTATTGGTATAGCAACAGGCAAGTAGATCAATGGAATAGGATTGAAGACCCAGAAATTAAGCCACAGTCTTATGGTCACTTGATCTTTGATAAAGAAGCCACAACCATCCAGTGGAAAAAAGATAGCCTTTTCAACAAATGGTGCTGGTTCAACTGGAGGTCAACATGCAGAAGAATGCGAATTGACCCACTCTTATCTCTTTGCACTAAGATCAACTCCAAGTGGATCAAGGACCTCCTCATAAAACCAGACACACTGAAACTATTAGAAAAGAAACTTGGGAAGACCCTGGAGGACTTGGGCACAGGGGAAAAGTTCCTGAACAGAACACCAATAGTTTATGCACTAAGATCAAGAATCGACAAATGGGACCTCATAAAATTACAGAGTTTCTGCAAAGCAAAGGACACTGTCAGAAGGACAAAACGGCAACCAACAAAGTGGGAAAAGATCTTCACCAACCCCACATCTGACAGAGGGCTAATATCCAATATATACAAAGAACTCAAGAAGTTAGACTGCAAAGAACCAAATAACCCTATCAAAAATGGGGCACAGAGCTAAACAAAGAATTTTCACCAGAAGAAATGCAGATGGCCGAGAAACACCTTAAAAGATGTTCAACATCATTACTCATCAGGGAAATGCAAATCAAAACAACCCTGAGATTCCACCTCTCACCAGTCAGAATGGCTAAGATTAAAAACTCAAGAGACAACAAGTGCTGGTGAGGATGTGGAGAAAGAGGAACACTCCTCCACTGTTGGTGGGATTGCAAAATGGTAAAACTGCTCTGGAAATCAGTTTGGTGGTTCCTCAGAAAATTGGGCATGTCACTTCCAGAGGACCCTGGCATACCACTCCTGGGCATATACCCAGAGGATTCCCCTGCATACAATAAAGACACATGCTCCACTATGCTTATAGCAGCCTTATTTATAATAGCCAGAAATTGGAAGGAGCCCAAATATCCCTCAAAGGAGGAATGGATACAGAAAATGTGGTATATTTATACAATGGAATACTACTCAGCAATTAAAAATAATGAATTCATGCAATTTGTAGGTAAATGGTTAGACCTGGAAAATATCATCCTGAGTATGTTAACCCAATCACAAAAGAATACACATGAAATGCAATCACTGATAAGTGGATATTAATGAGCCCAGAAGCGCTAAATACTCAAGACAAAATTAGCAAGTCAAATGATTCCCAAGAAGAAGAAAGGAGAGGACCCTGGGCCTGTAAAGATTGGATCCAGTTTTGGAAAGAAACCGAGGGGGGAGGGGGAATGATTGGGGAATAGTTGGAGGGGAGAGGAACTATGAGATGTATGGTGGGTGGGAACTGGGAAAGGGGAAAGCCTTTGGAATGTAAACATAGAATATAGAAAATAAAAATTAAAAAAAAGAAATATATGAAATGGCAAAACATTGTCCATATATGAATCTTATCCTTAATATCCTACCCCCAACACCTGCACAAAATATACTGCCATTTTGCAGCAACATATTAAAATTCTGGAATAGCTTCTTAAATTAGTGATTGCTCTTTTATTTTTTATCTTCAGTAATTTATTCATTTATTCATTCACTTTATGTTCCTATCAATACAACTCCCTGTTCTTCCTGATCCACCCCTCACACAGGTCTTTTCCCTTTCCCTATCTTCTCTTCTAAGAAGGATAAGGCTTCCTCTGGTTTTCATCCTACCTTGGCACATCAAGGGACTGTAGGACTAAGAGCATCACCTTACACTGTGGCCAGATAAGGCTGCTCAGTTAGGGTTAAAAGATCCACAGGCATGTAACAGATGCAGGGACAGCCCCTGATCCATTTATTGAGGAACCCTCATGAATACAATGTTACACATTTGCTCCATATGTGAAGAGTGTGGGCTTGGTCCAGCCTATGCTTGCTCTTTGCTTGATAGTTCAGTCTCTGACAGAGTCAAAGGATCCAGGTTAGTTTTTTTTTTAATTTTTATTTTCTATATTCTATGTTTACATTCCAAAGGCTTTCCCCTTTCCCAGTTACCCCCTACCATATGTCCCATAATTCCTCTCCCCCCTGCTATTCCCCACTCATTCCCCCACACACACACGATTTCTCTGTTCTGGGTCTACAATACTGGATCCAATCTTTACAGGCCCAGGGTCCTCTCCTTTCTTCTTCTTGGGAGTCATTTGACTTGCTAATTGTGCCTTGAGTATTTAGGGCTTCTGGGCTCATTAATATCCACTTATCAGTGATTGCATTTCATGTGTATTCTTTTGTGATTGGGTTAGCTCACTTAGGATGATAGTTTCCAGATCCAGGTTAGTTGATGCTGTTGGTTTGTTTGCTGCATTCCTATCTCCTTTTGGTCCCTTAACTCTTTCCATAACTCTGCCACAAGATAGTGGGATGGGGCAGAGCTTCTATGCCAAACCATCCAATAAACTAATTTATTTATTTTCTCTAACCTTGTTATAACTTGATAGACATAAATTTCTTTTTTTTTAAATATTTATTTATTTATTATATGTAAGAACACTGTAGCTGTCTTCAGACACTCCAGAAGACGGAGTCAGATCTTGTTACAGATGGTTGTGAGCCACCATGTGGTTGCTGGGATTTGAACTCAGGACCTTCAGAAGAACAGTCGGTGCTCTTAATCGCTGAGCCATCTCTCCAGCCCCCGACATAAATTTCTTTAGAAAATTATCTCCAAGATAAAATGTTAGAGAAGGATGTTGATATTAATTCAAAGCAGTGTTTCATCCTAATATGTTCATTATAAGTTTAAAGCAATGATTTTTGCATGTCCTTATCATCATAGTGCATACCTGTGGTTTTATCCTTGAACCTAAATATTTTTCCCTGAACACCAATTTGTCCCAATCCTATTTCTCTTTTAGTGTAATTATGAAAGCTTATTTCTTATTATGCAGCCTTTATTTACTATATGAGGAATGGACACATTCTATTCTTGATTCAATCTACATTACATCTTTCTAACAAAGGAACTAAGACCATCTCTTAAAACTTTATTTCTGAAATCATTTTAATCAAATCAGGAATTCTGAAGAACCATTAATTTATTCATATAGCATTAATTCATGGCAGTTCATCTTTATGTTCATCTGCAAGAAATATGTTCACTAGAGTGGACTAATGCCCAGGGATTTTTATATTAATTTAATAATGATAGTAAAGGCATATCAGCTGCAAGAAGCAATCTTGAGATGAAGTCTCTATTTGACCTTTCCATCAAGGTTTCCCATTGTATACCATGCAAAAATGGTGGGCCACCTACAGGAAGGCCAGCAGCTAGGCTTAGCCTATTCTAAATGGCTCCTGACACTCTGTCCCTGCAGATCTTGTAGGCAAGACACATTTTGGGTTGAAGGAATCATTGTGGGATGTTTATCCCTCCACTTAGCATTCTACCTGGATACAAGAAGTGGTAACTTCAGATTTCATGTTAGGAGTCTCCTCATGAGTCACATCCATAGATTCCCTGGGGCCTCCCAGGTCTCTGGCACATCTGAAAGATGCCAGGCTGCCCACCTATTTCTCTCTGATATGCTCTCTTTACATCCTATCCTCCCTACCCCATTCCTCTCCCTAGCCACTCTCACCCAAGCCCCACCCTTAATCCACCCCCAGTGTATATTTACTTCCCATTCTGCGTAATATTCAAGCATCCTCACTTGGGCATTCTTGTTTGGCTCCTTTTGTTCTATGGATTTTAGCATGTTTATCCTTCACTTTATGGTTAAAATTCACTTATAAGTGAGTACATACCAAGCATGACTTTTGGATCTGTTACCTCACTCAGAATGATATTTTCTAGTTCCATCAATTCACCTGAAAGTTCCATGTTTTTTTTTTATATAACTGAGGAGTATGTCTATCATTGTGTAAACTACATTTTCTTTATCCATTCTTCAGTTGAGGGATAACTGGGTTGTTTCCAGTTTCTAGCTGTACAAAATAAAGCTGTGAACATAGTTAAGCAAACATCTTTGCAGTATGGTTGAGCACCTTTTGGATACATGCCCAGGAGTGGTATAGGTAAGTCTTAAGGTATAACAGCTACCAATTATATGAGATATTGTTAAATTGATGTCCAGAGTTGTTGTACTCCAGAAATGGAGTTTTCCCATTTGTCCATTTTCCTTTCCACCTATGCTGTGCTTGAGTTATTCATATCAGCCATTCTGATGATTGTAAGTTAGAATATCAGAAATTTTTGATATGAATTTCTTTGAGCAATAAGCACTTCACATGTATTCAAATGTTTCTTTGAAATTAGGGAGTCTTCTCTTTAGCTCTGTACCCGATATTTAAATTGGGTTATTTAGGTTGTTGTTCTTGAGTTCTTTATATATTTTGGACATTAACCCTCTTTCAGATGAAAAACTGAGGAAGATATTTTCCTATTCTCTACACTGTTGTTTTTGCCCTATTGATGGTGTTGTTTGCCTTACAGAATCTTTTTAGTTTTATGAGGTCTCATTTATTGTTCTTCTTAGTGCCTGAGCTATGGGTGTCCTGTTCAGGAAGTTGTCTCCTTACTAATGTGTTCAAGGCTATTTCCCACTTTCTATTCTATTTTGTTTAGTGTATCCTGTTTTACAAAGAGATCCTTGATCCACTTGACCTTTAGTTTTGTGCACTGTGATAAATATGTATGTATTAGTTAGTTAGTTTGTTTTCTATTTGCAGATATCCATTTAAACCAGACCCATTTGTTGAAAATAGCTTTGTTTCTTTGTCAAAAAATTAAGTGTCTGCAGGTATGTGGGGGGATTTCTATGTGTTTGATTTGATTTCATTGGTCAACTTGTAAGCTTCTATACCAATACCAAGCAGTAGTTTTTTATTATTATTATTATTATTGCTCTGAAGAACTGGTTGAAGTCAGGGATGATGATATCTTGAGAAGTTCTTTTATTATACAGAATTGTTCATGCTACTATGGGTTTTCTGTTTTTCCATATGAGAATGAGAATTGTATTTTTAGGGTTTATGAAGAGTAGAGCTGTACTTTTGATGGGTATTGCATTGAATCTGTAGATTGTTTTTGGTAATGTGCCTAATTTCACTATGTTAATTCTACTGATCACTGAGCATGGGAGATCTTTTTCATTTTATATCTATTTTTTTCTTCAAAAACTTGAAATTTTATCATATAGGTCTTTCACTTCCTTGGATAGAATTACACTAAGATATGTTTTTTCTCTTTGTGGGTCTTGTGAAGGATTTTCTGTTTCTAAATTCTTTCTCAGACTGTTTATCATTTATATAAAGGAGGGCTACTGATTTCATTGAGTTCATTTTATATGCACCCACCTTGATGATGTTTATCAGCTGTAAAAGTTCTCTGGTAGAATACTTGAGGTCCCTATCTATACCATAATGTCATATACAAATACATTGACTTCTTTCTTTCCAACTTGTATCCCTTTGATTTTGTTTGTCTTGTTGATCTAAGTATGACAACATACACAGTATTGAAGAAATAAGAAGAGAGTAGGCAGCATTGTCTTTTGCCTGATATTAGTGGTATTGCCTCATGTATCTCTCCATTTCATTTGATGTTGGTTATTAACTTGCATATTGCCTTTACTGTGTTTGAGTTTGCACCCTGTTTCCCTGATCTCTCCAATACTTTTAACATGAAATGTTAGATTTTGTCAAAAGTTTTTTTCATCATCTAATGAAATGATTATATGGGCTTTTCATTCACTTTGTATATATGGCAGATAAAATTGATTTTTTTTATATATATTGAATCACCCTCAATCCCTGGGATGAAGTATACTTGAACTTGGAGGATGATGTCTTTGATGTGTTCTTGGATTTAGTTTGTGAGCATCATTTTTTTTAAATTGATTTTCTATATTCTTTGTTTAGATTCCAAAGGCTTTCCCCTTTCCCAGTTTCCCCCTAACCATGTGTCGCATAAGACCTCCCCCCCTGCCCATTCCTCAATCAACACCCCCACCATTTTATCTGTTCTGCTACTCTCCTACAAAAGTGGATCCAGTCATTTTAGGACCAGAGTCCTCTCCTTCCTTCTTCATGGGAATCTTTTGATTTGCTAATTGTGCCTGGAGTATTCAGAGATTCTGAGCTCATTAATATCCACTTATCAGTGATTGCATTTCATGTGTATTCTTTGGTCATTGGGTTAGCTCACTTAGGATTATATTTTCCAGATCCAACCATTTGCCTACAAATTGCATGAATTCATTATTTTTAATTGCTGAGTAGTATTCCATTGTATAAATATGCCGCATTTTCTGTACCAATTCCTCCTTTGAGGGACATCTGGGCATATCATCTGCAAATAATGATAGTTTGACTTCTTCCTTTCCAATTTGTATCCTTTGACTTCCTTATGTTGTCTAATTGCTCTCGCTAGAACTTCAAGTACTATAATGAAAAGATATGGAGAGACAGGGCAGCCTTTTCTAGTTCCTGATTTTAGTGGGATTGCTTCAAGTTTCTCTCCATTTATTTTGATGTTGGCTACTAGTTTGCTGTATATTGTTGTTACTATGATTAGGTATGGGCTTGAATTCCTATTCTTTCCAAGAATTTTAGCATGAAAGGATGCTGAATTTTGTCAAATGCTTTTTCAGCATCCAATGAGATGACCATGTGATTTTTTTCTTTGAGTTTGTTTATGTTGTGGATTACATTGATGGATTTCCATATACTGAACCATCCCTGAATCCCTGGGATGAAGCCTACTTGATCATGGTGAATGATCATTTTGATGTGCTCTTGGATTCGGTTGGCAAGAATTTTATTTAGTATTTTCCATCAATATTCATAAGGGAAATTGGCCTGTAGTTCTCTTTCTTTGTTGGATCTTTGTGTGGATTTGGTATCAGCGTAATTGTGGCTTCATAGAACGAGTTGGGCAGTGTTCCTTCTGTTTCTATTTTGTGGAATAGTTTGAAGAGTATTGATGTATGTTAGGTCTTCTTTGAATGTCTGATAGAATTCTGCACTAAAACCATCTGGCCCCGTACTTTTTTTGGTTGGGAGACTTTCTATAACCCCTTCTATTTCTCTAGGGGTTATGGGACTGTTTAGCTGATCTAATTGCTTCTGATTTAATTTTGGTATTTGGTATCTGTCTAGGAAATGGTCCATTTCTTCCAGATTCTCCAGTTGTGTTGAATAAAGGCTTTTGTAGTAGGATCTGATGATTTTTTGAATGTCCTCACTTTCTGTTTTTATGTCCTCCTTTTCATTTCTAATTTTGTTAATTTGGATACTGTCTCTGTGTCCTTTGGTTAGTCTGGATAAGGGTTTATCTATCTTGTTGATTTTCTCAAAGAACCAGCTCCTGGTTTTGTTGATTCTTTGTATGGTTCTCTTTGTTTCTACTTGATTGATTTCATCCCTTGGTTTGATGATTTCCTGTCTTCTACTTTTCCTGGGTAAATTAGCTTCTTTTTCTTCCAGGGCTATCAGGTGTGCCTTTAAGCTGCTAGTGTATGTTCTCTCCAGTTTCTTTTTGGAGGCACTCAGGGCTATGAGTTTTCTTCTTAGCACTGCTTTAATTGTGTCTGATAGATTTGGGTAGGTTATACCATCATTTTCATTGAATTCTAAAAAGTCTTAGATTTCTTTCTTTCTTTCTTCCTTGACCAAGGTGTCATTGAGTAGAGTATTGATCAGTTTCCATGTGTATGTGGGCTTTCTGTTGTTTTTCTTGCTATTGAAGACCACTTTTACTCCATAGTGATCTGATAGGAGGCATGGGATTTGTTTGATCTTCTTGTATTTGTTGATGTCATGTCTCTCTTGTGACGAATTATATGGCCGATTTTGGAGAAGGTACCCTGTGGTGCTGAGAAAAAGGTATAGTCTTTTGCTTTGGGATGAAATGTTATATATATATATACACATACATATATGTGTGTATATATATATATATATATATATATATATATATATATAACGTGTGTGTGTGTGTGTGTGTGTGTGTGTGTGTTAAATCCAATTGGTCCAAAGCTTCAATTAGTTTCACTGTGTCCCTGTTTAGTTTCTTGTTTCCTGATCGGTCCATTGAGGAGAGTGGAGTGCTAAAGTCCCCCACAATTATTGTGTTAGGTGCAATGTGTGCTTTAAGCTTTAGCAATGTTTCTTTTATGAATGAGGGTCCCCTTGAATTTGGAGCATAGATGTTCAATATTGAGATTTCGTCTTGGTAGGTTTAACCTTTGACCAGCAGGATGTGAACTTCCCTGTCTCTTTGGATGACTTTAGGTTGAAAATCAATTTTATCTGATATTAGAATGGCTACTCTGGCTTATTTCCTGAGACCATTTCCTTGTAAAATTGTCTTCCAGCCTTTTACCCTAAGGTAGTTTGTCTTTGACACTGAGATGTGTTTCTTGTGTGTGGCAAAATGTAGGGTCCTGTTTCCATATCCAGTCTGTTAGTCTATGTCTTTTAATTGGGAAATTGAGTCCGTTGATGTTAAGAGATATTAAGGAATAGTAATTATTACTTCCTGACATTTTTGAGGTTATTTTTTATATTTGAGTGGTTATCTTCTTTTGGGTTTAATGAGAGGAGGTTTCTATCTTGCTTCTTCCGGGGTGTAGTTTCCCTCCTTGTGTTGGCGTTTTCCCCCTATTATCCTTTGTAGGGCTGGGTTTGTGGAAATATATCGTGCAAATTTGGTTTTGTCATGGAATATCTTGGTTTCTCCATCTATGGCAATTGAGAGTTTTGCTGGGTATAGTAGTTTTGGCTGAAATTTGTGTTCTCTTAGAGTCTGCATGATCTGCCCAGGATCTTCTTGCTTTCATGGTCTCAGGTAAGAAGTCTGGTATAGTTCTACCTTTTTATGTTACTTGGCCTTTTTTTCTTACTGCCTTTAATATTCTTTCTTTGTTTAGTACATTTGGGGTTTTGATTATTATGTGACGGGATGTATTTCTGTTCTGGTCCAGTCTGTTTGGAGTTCTGTAGACTTCTTGTAGATTCATGAGCATCTTTCTCTTTAGGTTGGGGAAGTTTTCTTCCATAATTTTGTAGAAGATATTAGCTGGCCTTTTAAGTTGTAAATCTTCACTCTCATCTACACCTATAATCCTTACGTTTGGTCTTCTCATTGTGTCCTAGATTTCCTGGATGTTTTGGGTTACAAGCTTTTTGCATTTTGCATTTTCTTTGACTGTTGAATCAATGGTTTCTATGGTATCTTCAGCATTTGAGATTCTTTCTTCTATCTCTTGTATTATATTGTTGATATTTGCATCTATGGCCCCTGATTTCTTCCCAAGGTTTTCTATCTCCAAAGTTGTCTTCCTTTGCAATTTCTTAGTTGTTTCTACTTCTGTTTTTAGATCCTGGATTGTTTTGCTCTGATCATTCGCTTGCTTGTTTGCGTTTTCATGTAATTTTTAAGAGATTTTTTTATTTCCTTTTTCATGACTTCTACTTGTTGACCCACGTTCTCCTGTATTTCTTTAACTGATTTTTGCATTTCCTCCTTATTGGCTTCTATTTTTTGATCCATATTCTCTTGGATTTCTTTAAGTGATTTTTGTGTTTGCCTTGTAAGGGCTTCTAACTTTAGGTCCATTTTCTCCTGTATTTCTTTAAGAGATTTATCTATGTGTTCCTCTAACAGCATCCTGACCAGTGATTTTTAGATCTCAATCTTGTTTTTCTGTTATGTTGGGGTATCCAGGACTTACTGCTGTCAGATAACTGGGCTCGCATGCTGTCATATTGCCTTGATTTCTGTTAGTAATGTTCCTACATTTGCCTTTTGCCATCCGATTATCTCTGGCGTTAGTTGGTCCTGTAGTCACTAGCTGGTGCTTGAACCTCCTGTGGGGTTGTAAGGCTATTTCCCTACCACTGGATGACTGGGTTTCCACTTGCACAGATTGCTGATGTGCTGCCCTCCTCTTTGGTGCTGTTGGACCCCTGGTGTATCTTGCAATGTTATATTTTTTGTCTCTGTGGACCTGATCCTACTTGTCTGCTTTGTCAGGGAGTGAAGATGGTCGTTTGGAGCCCCTCCAAGTGCTGACCACCCTGCAGGCACAAGACCCAGGTCTGGCTGGCACACAGATGAACCACCTCTCTGCTCAGATCTGTGTGAAGGTCACCACCTTGCAGCTTGAGTCCCCAGAGATCTGAAACTCAGGATATCTCTGGTACCTGGTTCTGCTTGCTCAGTCCAAGCAGCAGCAAAGATGGTAGTGGTTGTGGGGAGTGCAGGGTCTCCCACAGGCACAGAACCCATGCCTCAGTTTGTGAGTATCATACTGGGTACTTTTGCATCAAGGTTTGTAAGAGAAATAGGTTTAAAATTTCTTTCTTTAGTGTTTGTGTGGTCTAGATATAAGTGTGACTGTGACCTCATACAATGAGTTTGGCAATGTTATTTCTGTTTTTATTTTGTTGAATAATTTGAGGAGTATTGTTATTAGTCATCCTTTGAATGTCTGGTAGAATTCTGCACAAAGACATCTGTTCTTTGGCTTTTTTCGTCTTTTTTTAAAGATTTTTCAATGACTATTTCTATTTCTTTAGGAGTTATTGGACTATTTTAATAGTTTATCTGAATTTAATTTAACTTTGGTGTTGTCTAGAAAATCATCCATTTCATTTCTTTTTTCCAATTTCTTTTTTGGAGTTCAGACTTTTAAAGTAAAAACTAGTGATTCCTTGAATTTCTTCAGTGTCTGTACTTACATCTTCCTTTTCATTTTGGGTTTTATTAAATTGGATACTGTCCCTGCACTTTGAGTAGTTGGGCTAATAGTGAGTCCATCTTGACTTTTCTCAAAGGACCTACTTTTTCTTTCATTGATTATTTGTATTGTTCTTTTTGTTTCTTATTTATTGGGTTCAGCCCCAATTATAATTTTTTTCCTGCTGTCTATTGCTCTTAGGTGTGTTTGCTTCTTTTTCTAGAGCTTACAGATGTGCTTTTATTTATTTGTTTATTTATTTATTCTTTTTATTTATAATTTTGTTTACATTTCAAATGTTATCCACTTTTCTAGTCTCTCTTCCATGAACCTCTCATCTCATCCCCCTGTACTTTGCCTCTAAGAGTGTACTCCCTCACCCACCCACCCAGTCCTCTAGAATCACCCTTTTCTGGGCCATCAAGCCTCCACAGGACAAAGTACCTCCTCTATCACTGATGCCACATGAGACTGTCCTCTACTACATATGTAGTGGGAGCCATGGACCAGCCCATGCTTACTCTTTGGTTGTTGGTTTAGTCCTGTGCTTTTAAATTGTAGTCTAAGAAATCTCCAATATCTTTATGAAGGCATTTAGTGCTATGAACTTTCCTCTTAGTAATCTTTTCATTTTGTCCCATTTATTTGGGTACGATGTGCCTCATTTTCGTTAAATTCTAAAAAAATCTTTGGTTTCTTTCTTTATTATATCCCTAACTCAGTGATCAAAAAATAGAGAATATTTTAGTTTTCATAAGTTTTTAGGCTTTCTGTTCTATCTCCAGTTTTAATTCATGGTGGTCTGATAAGATACAATGAGTTACTTGAATTTTCCTGTATTTGTTTAGACTTGATTTTGGTTGATTAAATGCTCAATTTTGATGAAGCTTATGTGAGGTGCTGAGAAGAAGGTATAATCTTTTGGTTTTGTGTAAAATAGTCTGTTAACATCTCTTATGTAGATTTGATTCATAACATCGGTGAGTTTTATTGTTTCTTTGTTTAGTCTATTTCTTGATAAACTGTCTATTGGTGAGAGTGATGTGTTTAAGTGTTCTGCTATTATTGTGTGGGGTTTGATATGTGATTTAAGTTTAGAAATGTTTCTTTTATGAATGTGGATACCTTGGCATTTGGGGCATATATGTTCAGAATTGAGACGTCATCTGGTGGATTTCTTCCCTTGATGAGTATGAACTATCCTTCCATATCTCTTTTGATTACTTTTCATTAAATGTCTATTTCATTTGATATTAGACTTGCTACTTCAGCTTGATTCTTGGGTCCATTTGCTTGGAAAACGTTTATACAGCCATTTACTCTGAGGTATTACATTTTGTTGATAATATGTGTTTCTTGTATGCAGAAGAGTAATGAATCCTATTTATGCATCAACTCTCTTAGTTTGTGTCTTTTTATGGGGAAATTGAATCCATTGATTTTTGAGAGCTACTAATGTTCAAACATTGTTAATTTCTGTTATTTTGATGGTACTGTTTCTCTCTCTCTCCGTGTGTGTGTGTGTGTGTGTGTGTGTGTGTGTGTACATTTCTCATTTTTGTTTTTTAGTATGAAATTATATATTTCTTACTTGAGTGTAGTTCCCTCCTTGTGTTGGAATTTTCCTTTAGTGTCCTGTGTAGGGCTATATCAGTGGAAAGGTATTGTTTAAATTTGGTTTTGTCATGGAATATCTTGTTTTCTCTGTCTATAGTGATTAAAAATTTTGCTGGGTGTAACAATCTAGGCTGGCATCTGTAATCTCTTAGATATTATAATCCATCTCTCTTTTAAAATCTTTGTCAAGAAGTCTGGTATAGGACTGCTCTGGAGAGGAATCTACAACTACTAACTTATCTAACAAGCAAAATCTTGGAAAAAAAACTCTAGATTTCTTTAAACTAGGCACTTGATATGGATTTTTTCTAGTGAGTTATTTTCAATCAATATTCTTGTCTTACAAGTTATTCTTTTATTATAAATCTCAAATTTCATTATGAATTTCATTCACATGTTTCTAGTGTAAGAAGGTATAGACAGATAGGATGTAGTAAGTTTATCACAAGTTCAGCTTTATGATCATAGGGGAGGTTTTTCCATGAAATGATAAAAAATGCAGAAACTAGTATAATGTTTTAAAATAATATTGCCTTATGTAATGTATAAAAAAATACTAGCAAGGAATTAAATAAGTGTTAAAAGTTACAATCAAGAGAAAAGTCTATAACACATCAGTCCTTCCTATACAAGTATCTATAGGCAACTGAAGAAACCTAGGAAAGGTGGTCTTCCTTGTAGAAGAGCATAATAATTAGTTGTCCAGTGTTTGAGCATATTGGTTAGTATTTGATAAGCTTATTAAAACTAGGGAAAGGTGATTTTCTCTGTGAAAGATAATACTAATTAGTTGTCCAGTACCAAATGCTTTCCCTCAAAATATATGTAAAAGTGACACTATATAAGCTGAACATGTAATTTTATGATACTATATATATTTACATATAATCATATTCATGAAATAACAAAAAGATGAGACTGAGAATTTGAAGGAGAGAGGAAAGGTTTATTTGTTAAGGTTCAGATGAAGGAAAGGAAAGGGAGAAATATTGTATTCAAATAATAATCTCAAATATAAAATATTAAGTATGATGTAGTATTTGATCTTAAGTAATAGACAAAATTACATTAAGTGTAGAATGAAACATTTTTAAATTACATATTATTGGTAGCATTAATTTTCATCTTAGTGATATAAAGTCTAAATATAACATCTCTCAAAAGTTAAAGAAACTGTAAATATTTACTTCATTTCTGTAGTAAAAGCAAAGAAGGGACAATTAGCCATACAGTATATTATAACATAAACAGGCATTTCAAGCAACGAGTATTAACTGAATTCTAGAAAGACACTTTATTTATGTAAATTATAAAATAAAAATAATTCTACTTATTTACATATGCAGTTATATGAATTGTATGTATATAAATACGTGAAACTTTCTTAATGTTTACCATACAAAATATGGTGATGAGTTGAGGCTTTTGCTAAACTTAATCAACAATGTTAAATGTGGGTTTTAGCTTATATAATGGGTCAGTGGCGTAGGAGAGTAGATAATACTAAATTGACTCAGTGTGCCTTATTAAAATTACAGACTAATGTACCTCTCAATACTCATTAGAGTCTCGTCTATTTTGAGCAGATACTGAGTTTCAAGATCCATGACTAGTCAAGCTGCAGAGAAGAGACTGAATTCTAAATGACACCTTCATATTGAATACATTCAAGTGCTCAGGGATCATTATGAAGGAGGGAACCATAATAATGCAAAAGCCACTAGGATTGAGTAAAAGAGCAATTTCCTCCAGACACAACAGGAAAGCCATACATCCGAACTCACAGGGGTCATAACAGTATGAATAAAACCTGCTTAAGTTCACTCTTAACCTGAACATGAAACAGGAGCTAGTCCTAAAGCTCACCAACCACACAATTAAGGAGATATTGGCAATTCTTTTTTGTTTGTTTTTTTTGTTTGTTTGGTTTTTTTTTGTTTTTGTTTTTTCAAGACAGGGTTTTTCTGTGTAGTCCTGGCTGTCCTAGAACTCACTCTGTAGACCAGGCTAGCCTCGAACTCAGAAATCCACCTGCCTCTGCCTCCCAAGTGCTGGGATTGCAGGCATGTGCCACCAAACCCAGGTGGCATTTCTTAATGACTGGAAATGGAGAATCAGATTTTTGCTAGAAGATTGATAATACATTCATGTTTCAATAGAAAGCCACATATACAAGAATGAAGAACCAACACAAATTACTACTCAAATGTGATAAAAATTAAAAAGGAATTTATGATCATTGGGAGGTAAGAAGGAGGTAAGGAATGAGAAATAATGAATATGATCAAACACATAAAATTTTTAGTGAACTAATAATTTTTTTAAAATATATCTGAATATTCTTCAGCATTTATAAATTATTCTATATTTTAATAATTCATTTACATTTTAATGGTATATATATTTTCTTTTATCAAAAACAGAAAATGTATACACTAAATTTTTCTGTTGTAGAAGAATGCTATTAACTCAACTTAGTGGCCATATGAAAGAGCACCCCTTTCCTGAAGTGGTCTCTAAAATTAGAAGAATACCAATAAATCATTAATGATTATGTCTTGTTTGATAGAATAATTTTTTAAATCATTCTGTTATATATCCACAAAATTTTACTTGCAAGTAATAGTGTCCACTCTGTAAGCTTCTCTTAAACCTATTCATGATGAATGTAGTAGAATCTTTACCTCCCTGTGACTATGTCTAATAAACAACAAAGTCAAAGTAAAGAAGTTATATGGCAGAGATGAAACAAAATAGATACACTGTAACTTTGATTTTATCTCAGAAATTTAAGTTACTGTATTGGCTTGCATATCCAGTATCAAAGTTTTAAATATATACCATTATCATAATACCTTGAACAATAGATATTAGCAGGTTTAAAATGGTTGTAGTAGACTTATGGGAAAGCTGTGAAACTGATCTTGGATTTTCAATGTGTGGAGACAAAAAATTGATGAATTTGTTTCAATTATTTTTCTTTGCACATTTTGAATGCTATTTGGCTAGGAAGAATATTGGATCTACTTTCATAATCCATTACGACTCAAGCTCATTTTTCTGCCTAAGTAAAATTAGTAAGAAGGCAGTAAGCTATCCAGGAAAAACAATTAAAGATAAACAGTGTCTCCAAAACAGATGTGAAAGGCCAAGGGTCCTAATAATAAGAATTAGCAAGGAAAAGAAGTTTTGGACTAGGTTTTTCAGACTGTATTGCTGTTAGAATTTTTATAGACTTAGAATGTATTTTTTCATTTGTTGCATGTAGTCAATATTCAAGATTCCTGTAAATATTTCTTTTAAGTACATACATTTTACACATATCTACATATCTCCTTCTACCTATCTCTATTAATTTCTACACTTCCTAACTAACTTCTGCTACTGTCTTCCCTTCCAATCTTTTGGAGTGTACACCCTTCCCATCAATAGGAGGGAGATGAGGAGAAAGGTTTTATTATACTGTAAGTAGTATTTCCATAGGATTTTATTCTTGTAATTTGTTGGTGCATCAGTCACATCATTTGTATGAATCCACTAGAGTATAGTAACCATTTTGCCATTTAGTTTGTTTTGTTATATTAGATTACTCAGTTATTCAACAAATATTTTTCCGTGGCTATCCACTTCATAAGCTATGCCACTTATGTAATGTAAGACATTTCTGAATAATAAATTTCTATAAAACCAACTAAACAAAAATAAAAACACCACAAAGGTGTAGTTTCATGAAGTCTAGAGTTGTGGCTCTACTGATCAATTCATAAAAATAAGATAATTTAGAAGACATCTACTTATTTCCTTTTATTCAGTGCTGAAACTACCCTGTACCCTTTAAAACTGGAAGTATTCAATGATTTTGCATACTGAGTATTCTATATAGAATTTGTCATATGAAAAATAACTCATTTTAATTTTTTTCACTTAGGTTGAATAAAACTACTTTCTTTATCCATCAAAAAAGTTGTTTCCAACTTTATTCTTCATGATAGGTTAGATAATTTGGGGAAGGTATTGAACCTTCTCAAAAAGCTATTCTTCCTTGAAAGTTATTAATATTTTCTCTAATGTCATCTAATCCAATCTTAGCAGATTCTATCAAAGCTGCATTTTATAATATAAATCACAAACACAAAATCATTAAAGAGTGGGAGTTCTATTACATTGTTATTTTCTAGTTACAATGAGACTTGTAATAACCTATAATTATTGTCATTTTTAAAACAGGAAAATATTAGTGAAATACTCTAGAACCTATAAGAATTATTTATTCTTAATTAAGAAGTTTCTTTAGAGATATGACAAAAAGAAAATAATCTATTATTTATTTGATTTTTTATTACCCTCTCATGATTTCTATATTAAAGATAAACTTTTTGTTTCTTTGCAAGGTACCCTGAAAGGAAGACTTGTATTCCTCAGTGAAGCCATTCTCTAGTATTTTAGTTCTTTAATTTCTGAGGATCCCCTTGCTAACTTTTTGTTTCTTTGCAAGGTACCCTGAAAGGAAGACTTGTAATCCTCAGTGAAGCCATTCTCTAGTATTTTAGTTCTTTAATTTCTGAGGGTCCCCTTGCTCCATTTTTCTCTATCTCACCATATCATACCAATCAAATGTACAGTTAAGAGATTATATTTGACATCAGTAACCATATATTTCAGCCTGCTTTAGTTCATTTTCAGACATCTTTTGTTTATTGATTGTTAGATTTCCTCTCATGCTTTTAATTGAAAGGTCATGTCTGAACCGTGGCTCATTTCTATGTGTTGTGAGAACTACATGCTAAATGGTGATGGGAGAATGAAGGTTTGATTAAATGTCTTAAAATGCACACATTTTGCATATTTCTGTAAACTCACAAGAAACATATGGACTAATCTTTATGACTGCCTAATTTTGAGAGACTGAATCAAAATCTTCCCATTCTGAATTCTAATTTATAGCACTTCTACCTCCCTTCTTTAATGTGTTATATATCAGTAGCTCAGTGAATCTTTCATTGAAGCAAAATAGGTACCAGTAGTGCCATGACTAAGCACATCTGATGACAGTCTTTCTAACAGGGCTTCTGTTGATTAAAGCATATATTTAGTTTCATTCTCTAATATTCATATAAATGTATCTCATCCAAAACATTAATATGTAGTATTTTTTAGCAGAAACACTGAAAAATAGAACATTGAAACACTATAGGCAATTTAAATGATATGGAAGATGATGGAGTAAATGTGATATTCAAATATTTGTATATTGTCACTTAAACATACAGAAGAATTTTATCTATATCTGAATATATAATATGCTATGAGTTAATTTAATAAATTTATTTCTATATTTGAAAAAATAATATGCATTTGATTATATATGAGTAGCAGGTCTGTCATGTACTGCTAGTTTCTCTGAGAGTTCTGAATGAGGGTATCTTGGTAATGAGAGATTCATCATGATTTAAATATTTTTACAAAGATTATGCAATGCAAAGAATATAACTAATTTATGTTAACTATATGCTGGGAGAAAAATGTAAAAATATACATATATATTTATGTGTATATACTCTATCAATAATGTTTTCCTTAGCAGTCTCCTATTTACATATCATCTGCTATAGACAAAGATAGGATTTCAATATTTATTGGCAATTTTATTTATTTAGATATCAAATGTTATCTCCATTCCCAGTTTTCTTTTTTTTAATTTTTATTTTGAATATTCTATGTTTATATTCCAAAGGCTTCCCCTTCCCCAGTCCCCCCCACCATACGTCCCATAATTCCTCTCCCCCCCAACTATTTCCCAATGATTCCTCCCCCACACGTTTTCTCTGTTCTGGGTCTACAAAACTGGATCCAATCTTTACAGGCCCAGAGTCCTCTTTCTTCTTCTTGGGAATCATTTGACTTGCTAATTGTGCCTTGAGTATTTAGGGCTTCTGGGCTCATTAATATCCACTTATCAGTGAATGCATTTCATGTGTATTCTTTTGTGATTGGGTTAACTCACTTAGGATGATATTTTCCAGATCTAACCATTTACCTACAAATTGCATGAATTCATTATTTTTCATTGCTGAGTAATAGTCCATTGTATAAATATACCACATTTTCTGTATCCATTCCTCCTTTGAGGGATATTTAGGCTCCTTCCAATTTCTGGCTATTATAAACAAGGCTGCTATAAACATAGTGGAGCATGTGTCTTTATTGTATGCAGGGGAATCCTCTGGGTATATGCCCAGGAGTGGTATGCCAGGGTCCTCTGGAAGTGACATGCCCAATTTTCTGAGGAACCACCAAACTGATTTCCAGAGCGGTTTTACCATTTTGCAATCCCACCAACAGTGGAGGAGTGTTCCTCTTTCTCTACATCCTCACCAGCACTTGTTGTCTCTTGAATTTTTAATCTCAGCCATTCTGACTGGTGTGAGGTAGAATCTCAGGGTTGTTTTGATTTGCATTTCCCTGATGACTAATGATGTTGAACATCTCTTCAGGTGTTTCTTGGCCATCTGAATTTCTTCTGGTGAAAATTCTTTGTTTAGCTCTGTACCCCATTTTTTTTTTTTTTTTGCGGTCTAACTTCTTGAGTTCTTTGTATATATTGGATATTAGCCCTCTGTCGTATGTGGGGTTGGTGAAGATCTTTTTCCATTTTGTTGGTTGCCGTTTTGTCCTTCTGACAGTGTCCTTTGCCTTACAGAAACCTTGTAATTTTATGAGGTCCCATTTGTCAATTCTTGATCTTAGAGTATAAGCTATTCATTCCCTGTTTTCTATCAGCAAAACCCCCATCTCATGACTCCACCCCCTGACTCTCTGAAGGTGCTCCCCCACCCACCAACCCACTCCTCCCTCAGTGCTTGAGCATTGCCCTGCACTGGGCATCGAATCACCATAGGATCAAAATATTCCCCTCCCATTGATGCTAGACAAGACCATCCTCTTCTACATATCCAGTTGGAGCCATGGATCCTACCATGTGTACTCTTGATTTGGTGGTCTAGTCCCTGAGAGCTTTAGAGGATCTGTTTGGTTGATATTGTTGTTCTTCCAATGGGGTTGCAAACCCCCCAGTCCCTTCAGTCCCTTCAGTCCTTGTTCTAACTCCTCCATTTGGGTCCCTGTGCTCAGTCTGATGATTGGCTTTGTGCATTAATATCTGTATTGGCCAGAGATTCTGTCGGGAGAGCTATACCAGACTCCTGTCAGTAAGTACTTCTTGGCATCAGAAATAAAGTCCGGGTTTCATATCTGCAGATGGGATGGATCCTTAGGTGGGGCAGTTGTTGTATTGCATTTCCTTCAGTCTCTGTTCCGCTCTGTTCCTGTATTTCTTTTTGAAAGGAAGAATCCTGAATTATTATTTTTGAAGTGGGTGGGTGGCGCCACCACTCAAACTGAGATCATGCCTATCCACCGAATATAGTCTCTACAAGTTATCTCCCCTTTATTGTGTATTTCAGCTAATGTCATCCCTGGGATATTGGGTCCTGGGAAACTCTTAGGTCCCTGGAGTCTGGGACTTTCTAGTGTCTAACCCCAGTTTCTCCTCCTCCACTGCTACACCTCCTTTCAAATTCCTGACTCTCTATACTTCTCCCCCTCTACTCCCATATCTGAACCGCCCCGTTTTCCCTCACCCTTCCCTCTCCCTCCCAGATTTCTCTCTCCTTGGACCACCTAGATTCTTTTCTTCCCTTTTCTGATTGGAAGTGTAGCATCTGCCTTCCTTATTCTTGGTTTTTGTAAGTTCCATGAATTGTATCTTGGGCTTTCCGAGCTTTTTTGATTGGCTAATATCCACTTATTGGTGAGTACATACCATGTGTGTTCTTTTTGTGACAGGGTTACCTCACTCAGGATGATATTTTCAACTTCTGTTCATTTGCCTGTGAATTTCATGGTGGCACATGCTAGTAAAATTTCCTGAGGGACTTCATTTTTATTGCATTTGATTTTTTTTATCTAGTACAATATTTATGGGGTGCATTTTAATTTCCCAAAGGAAAATAATTAGTAATTCTTTCTTCATCTAAAGGCTTTATACTGTGTTACTCAGTGCTGAGCTCATGCCATTCCTTATCCAATGGATCTATTATCCTTTTCCCACTGAAACAACATCTTTCTAACTGCAGAACAAAACTGCAAGAAAGAACACCACACACAAAACAAGTTTTTACACAGAAACAAAGAAACATACAAGAACACACATTACAACCACCATATCTCAGTAACATGGAATTAAGGAATTTGTTAATGCTGATGATGTGTAAGATGATTTAATTATATCTCAAGATTTAACTTTGAGATTTCATATTTTCTATAGTTATTGTGTACTCTTCTCTACTTATTCTCTGGAGTTACATATTAATATCAGTTTATAGAAAAATAAGACAAGAAAGGAACATAAGTTTGCTATTTGAATCTTAATCCAGGTTCTTTCTACACTTGAATTCAGCCTAAAAATGAGAACCTTGCAGATGTCACAAAAGAATGTCGGAGTGCCTAAACACATACTTTATTACATTACATATAATTTAATTCATTTTTTCCTATTTGAAAATGTTTGTGTTTGTAGATTTAATGATGAAAATGATTTTGTTTTGCATAAAGCAATGCATCTACATGAAGATAGTTTTAAGTTATTTTGTTCTCTAAGATTTTCAGTAGCATGCAGCTGAAACTGCTTGTTCAAACATTAGATCACAGCTTGCATTTCACAAGGGAGTGCTTGGCCTTTCCTTTCCTCCATAAGAATGCTTCCTACAATGTTGGCATATACCTAAAATTTTTCTTATAACCCACATGAAGCTATTCCACTGTGATGAAATATGTCAGATTCATTTTCACACACCACATATGCCAATAGCTTAATGCCACTCTGGACAAGTGAATCAGCATTGTCATTTCTTTTTAAATCTAGATTTTTAATCTAGGAAGCATATTGAAACAAATATAAAATAATGTCTTACAATTGAGTTGTGACCTATTCAAAAACATTAATAGAGATGTTTATTTTGTATTGTGGCTAAGGCATTTATTATTTTTAATTATCCAGGCTATTTTAAACTTGCTCCCTAAAAGTTGCTTCACTCTTTATTCTTACCTTCACATATTCTAAATACATATTATATAGAAACACAAAGATTGAAAGACTATTGAAAACTTATTGAACATTAAGTTGGTGTGATGGTGACTTTTCATCTTCGACAACACACCATAGAATTTTCTTGAAAGTTTGTGAATGAGGGACTTTCTATATCATGTTGACCTGAGAACATTTCTGTGCTAGATTGTCTTGCTGCCTTACTTGTGGAAAGACTCACCCAAATATGGTTGGCACCTTCATGTATGGCCCAGATATAAAATGGTCGAGGAACAGCATTTATTTTAAATTTTTATTTTCTATATTCTATGTTTACATTCCAAAGGCTTTCCCCTTTCCCAGTCCCCCCCACCATATGTCCCATAATTCCTCTCTCCCCCAACTATTCCCCAATCATTCCCCCTCCCCCCATGGTTTCTCTACAAAACTGGATCCAATATTTACAGGCCCAGGATCCTCTCCTTTCTTCTTCTTGGGAATCATTTGACTTGCTAATTGTGCCTTGAGTATTTAGGGCTTCTGGGCTCATTAATATCCACTTATCAGTGAATGCATTTCATGTATATTCTTTTGTGATTGGGTTAACTCACTCAGGATGATATTTTCCAGGTCTAACCATTTACCTACAAATTTCATGTATTCATTATTTTTAATTGCTGAATAGTATTCCATTGTATAAATATACCACATTTTCTGTATCCATTCCTCCTTTGAGGGATATTTGGGCTCCTTCCAATTTCTGGCTATTATAAACAAGGCTGCTATAAACATAGTGGAGCATGTGTCTTTATTGTATGCAGGGGAATCCTCTGAGGAACAGCATTTTTGCATTGATCACTTGACCTTTACTTGCTGCTACTAATTACTTTGCTGATATAAGAACAAGATTTTGAGATCCAAATGTGGATAGAAGACCAGCAGCAATCCAGGAATTTTCTAGGCCATTAGTACCACTCTGTAGCTACTGAGGTAGTTGGTCTCAGGAACTTTGCTACAATCACACTTCCATAATTGGAATACTCTGACCATATTCAAGACAATAATATAAATAAATCTTTGTTCTTTGTATATTTATTTTGTTCATTCTGTTCCTTCAGAGAACTCTAATACAGATCAGTTACAAAAGCTGACTTCTAGGTCTTCTGATAAGAAATAGAAATGACAGCAAGAGAAATGGAGAATCCAGTGTGGAAGATACCTTAGCCGGTCAGTAGGTGTCAAGAGGTGTTCAGGAAGTGGAGAACAATGAAGTGTATTTTACAAAGATATTATTACAAAACAGAGCAAGACACCTCAGATTTCATACAGATATAATTGCCTCTCATCCATTTATCGTAGTTTAAAAAATGGTACCTTAGCCATGTACTTATCTCCAGGAAATATCTGTGCCTCACTTATATCATAGGATGATCTGCAGGGACATCTATTACTATTGCATATGTGTTCAGAACATCAACTCTTTGTACATTTTTCACTTATTATCTCTGTCATCCTTTGAAATAGTTGAAACTATGCAAAATCTAATAACATGGCAATAGCATGTTATTTAGTTAGTGTAAATCACTATCTAGCAAATATTAATCATGAATGTTATAAATAATAACATATCAATGAAGTTTCTGCATATGAAAAATCATCAGTTTCTCTGTCTAAAAGCAACAAATAGGATGACCAAAGAAATGGGAAATTACTTTGGTAAATAATAGTATATTACTTCTGAAAAGATTCAACCTCTGACTTAACTGACACTGTTTCTAAACTCTGATCTTCAAAATATTACAGTGAAGAAATCTTAGGTATTTGAGGGTTAATGCTTTTGTAATATACTGAAAAATATTCAGATTATATTTTGAATCATATTTATCTTCATAAATACTATTTTTATAGAATTTGTATTACATATCCCTACATACCAGGTGAATTGGCTATTGTTTGATGGAGGCACAGTTATCCAAAATAAATAATAGAAAATGAAGTAGAGTTCATCTAATTTTATGAGAGCATTACACAGAAGCACAGATGGATGTGCTTCTGATTTATACAATGTCAAAATTTATTGAATAAAATTTTCACAAAATTTAAATACTTCAGTGACAGCAGTTTATTATAGAATCCACCTACTTTGATAGTGTGGCAATGCATTCTTTGTTACAATCTTAATTACCGATGCTAACCCTCATATCACACTGTGACTTTATAACTTTATCTCTGTACATATTTTCATTTACAAAGTAAATGCAAGCTAAAGGTGTTTCAAAAAGGTTTGTGAGGATTCATAAGTCATCTCAGGAAGACACTGTGTTTACAAGATTAAGCACAGCAGTGCAGGAGAGAGCTAGTTCAGTCAGATCTAAAGGTGAAGGAGAGGAACTTATCTGGGAAGTGAAAAGGGCACACTCTGTGGTGAGCAAGAAACAGATAAGGTACAGGAAGTGGGATGTCGGGTCCAGGTTCAAATGGATAAACAGAAAATGGATGAACAGATGGTCAAGTAGGCAACATCAATAATTGGTGACAAATTTTGAGTAGGATCTTGATGCACACACCAAGTATTACAATGAAAGATTGGTATCAGTAAGACCCTCACGATGTTAGATGTCTAGTGTTAGAATTTTGATCAAGAAATCACTAGAAGATACTACCTTATCCATTTCCATTATTGTCCAGGAAATAACATCTGCAAAAGACTGTAGCAAGGATTTTGGAGAATTTTATGTCAAATGGGACCTTGATAAAAAAAAAAAAAGCTCTGTTCTTCCTCCAAGTGACGCTACTAAAGCTCCTGCTTGAAGGATGATCCAACTCAGCACCTTTCTATACAACATGCCTTTTCTCAAATCTTCAAACTCTAACACATAGGATAAATTTCACTTGACATGTAACCATTTTTCAGTTCATATCTTATGAGAAATCTGTGATCAAGATACCTCCATCCCACTTTGCAGACCATAAATATGTGTATCAAGGAGTTTAACTGAAATATAATCTGGTTAAAAAGGCATACATTAAAATTCAAGTCCTGCCAACTTGAAAGCAATTCCTCGATAACATTGTAAGAGAGCAGGTGACAAACCTGTCTTTTTTTGATTAAGAGCCTTGTATATGAAAAAGTAAACTATATGAAGGCACCAAGCATCAAAGAATGAATGGTCCAGTTGTCTTTATTGCATGACAGTGATGTCAGTAAACCTTACACAAGGAAAACCGCCAAAGATTATCTATGTTGCCCTAAGTCAGCTAGAGAAAAGTACAGTGTGACATGGATAATGCTTAATACATTTTTCCCTGTCATATAATTTGATGATAGTTTTAAATAGTTTATTACTTACAACTGGCTCCAATCTGACTTAAGCCAGAAATAAAAGTGTGTTGGTCTTTTGAAAGCTTCACTTTCTTTCAGAAGGTGCCCAGAATTTTTATGAATTATCAAATTCTTCCAGTTTTTGAAATATTTGCATTAATGCATTTTTAAAGTAGAGGGGGTCTGTCTTTACTGTCTATCAATGAATTGCTAATGTAAAAATGATACAGTTGAATTCTAAAGAAAATGCATTGTCACTTACTGTATTACTGAAGAAAATGGTTGAGATATTAGAGCTGGCTGTATTTATACATTTGTATATTCATTTATATGTGCAATATAAAAAATAAAAATATGATATCAATTTGAGAGTCAAGGACATGGGAAGGATTGTAGGAAAGGAGAGGCAAGGTGATATCATTCTATTTCAATTAAAATACTTTAAAATGAATCATGGTAGATATAAAAAGTTGCATCATGATACTGAAATACACACACACACACACACACACATACACACACATACGGGGGGGGGTCACTGACATATACTATCCAATTCATCAGGAACTCTAAAAGCAACCACAGTAAAACTCTCAGTAAAATACATTTGACACTGAGGTATTAATGCTAAACCAGTTCATCCTGCAGACTTCCTCTTCTCTTTTATTGAAGGAGTTCTTTATTGGAAAATGTCATCTTTTTTGTTCAGGAATGTACCAGTTATCTCTACCCACAATGCCTATCTCTCTTCATTCAAAGCAAAAAAACAAAAACCAAAAATTTTTGGTTCCCAGTTCATTGACTGACACCTGAGGTGGTGGCAGGTTGACACACATAAAATAATCTATAGGACAGGTGGATCAGAGGTGCTATCATATAGGTACTTCCTATAAGTTAAAACCTTCCCTCCATTGGAGAAAGAAGCATATTCAGATGGAATGTCAAACAAAATTGAAGTGAAGGAGGTGACTCTAAGAACAGTGACAAGGGGATCCAAGGTTTACACAATCAGCAACAGCTGCATGGGAAGGAGTTTTGCTTGGTAGGTCAGCTGAACTGCAGGCCCTCCACTGGAATGCATCCTCACCCAGACTATACCAGGGCTTCTGTGATGCATCAGAGTCTCCCATGACCCTGAAAGTGACTGAAATAAATTCATTGCTTTACTCATGTAGACTTGGGTTGACTCAATTTTTTTGGTTCAGTTCTTGGTGCTCTATCTCAGCTCAAAAGAGGAAAGTGGCTTATCAGTTGCATACATGATCTTCAACAAAATCTGAATTAAAAAGATAACCTATAAGAGGAATATCTAAGGTAGACACGTAGACAAAATCAAAGATGCATTACTCTGTGTGTCTAAAATATTCCAAGGAGGATATGTGATTAGGTGTGTGTGCACACACAAAATATTTTTTTAAAATCTTATATGGATGCATTTTTAGTTTTTGTATGCTTTAAGTGGCATAAAACTTTTAAAATGTGGTCATTGAGTCATATTTTTATTAGTGAATTTATTTTCTTTACATCCCAATTGCAGCTTTACCTTCTTTCTCTCCTCTGAGTCCCTCCATCTCACCTTCTCTCCATTCATACCTCCCTTGTCCTCAGAAATGGGAAGGCCTCCCAAGGATGTCAACCAACCTAGACATATCAAGCTGCAACAGGACTAAGCACATCCTCTACTAGGCTACTAGGCTAGATAAGGCATTTCAGTTAGAGGAAAGTGATCCCAAGGGGGGCAGCAGGGTCAGAGACAGACCCTGCACCTGTTGTTAGGTGTACCACCTGAAGAGACCAGGCTACACATCTGTTATGTGTGTGTAAGGGGTCTATTTTCATCCCATTCATGCTTTCTGATCGGTGGTTTAGATTCAGTGATACAATCATTTGGTATCCTAATGGATTGGGCTACATTCAGATGATCATAATATTTGTGAAGGAAGTCTGAACACCTTATGGACTGACAGTCCTGTTCGTCTGTCAGAATTTTACCAATGTTCAATGAAATTCTACTGAGGTATAATATATCTCACAAGGTTAATACAATACTTAACAGGCTGAGAAAGGTGGTGAATCTCCTGGAAGAGATCCTGCATCAAAGGCAATATAAGTTTGGATTTATTGGCTTTTAAGGGGTCAGCAAGTAGGAACTCTTATCAGAAGTGGTTGGCAGTTTTATTCTCCTTTTGTGGGTTTTACTGTTTGCCTGAAAATGAGAGCCATACTTTTCAGTCACTCCTGTATTGGGGAAAGAGAGCAATCTCGGAATGAAATCATGCAGAGAACACACACATTGGTGAAGAGATCACCTCATGCTAAAATTCACAGTTGACAGTCATTCATGGCACTGCCATTTGTCATTCATATGATGAGTCCTACATGATGGAGATTGTCGGGTATTCTTCACACCATTGTGAGCAGACTGTTTACAAGGTATATTTGACTGACCTGAAGCAAAAGTAAGGTCTCCCTCAAATAGCAAGACCTGGAAAGGAGGAAGTACATATAACATACATACCTTGTACTTGAAAACTGTATAGGAGTACCTATTGGAGACCATAGAATTTCTGCTCTTTGTGAGCATTGCATATCTTTTCTAGAAAAAATTCTCATTTCATTGTCTAGAGAATGACCCCATATATACTGAATATTCAAAAATATGAAGCAATTGGTGAAACTCTCATTAGTTTTTGGGATTGTACTCTCATTAAAGCTTGTCATATCAATAACTCTCAGGTAACGAGGTTGGGGTAGGTGATATAATTATTCTTTCAGAAAATGTTTTTCCAGGTACACAGAATTTATGCATAAAATAGGTTATATTATTATCATTAACTGTTTTTAGTACCACTATATTTATTACTAAATGTTATTAATTTGTGCAATATGAGATTATCTTTAATCTGTATTGGTTATTTAGTAACATTTAGACCAAGTATTTAAGTATATAATATTATTTCCTATGAAAGAATGTCTTAGGTATTTTTATTCAGATTCATAAAGGGAATAATTGCAAACACATAGTGCTAGACTTTTTTCATGTGTTTGTGTGTTCCTTACTATATCTTCAGAGTACACAGCTAGGTCATCTTATATGTTCATGTGCAAAGGATGGAAATGACTCATTAAAAGTCTGATTTTTCTGAAGTTCCCTTCCTATGCTGTGCCCTGGATATGAACCTTGGGTTTTATTTCCAGGATATAATCAACTCTCTCTGGCAAATAGCTTCTGCTGGAAAGAAATACCATATTGTTATGTAATATGCCACAGTTGTCAGTGCACACTCACCAACTTGAGAGAAGATCTATTATTATAAATGGAGCCATCCTAAAAGTCTGAGATCAAGGAATATTACCAGGATGGGATGATTTAGTTTAACAAACTACACAATCTGGGTGTGGGACATTCAAAAGGGAGTAGTTATAAGGATCAAAAGTGCTGGACATTGACAAATTAAAGCACTCAGGTAAAGGTAGGAGGATGCTGTCTCTATCTGGAAAATAAAGAGAGATAATTCCAGCCTCCATGGATAGGAACAGAAATCACCAACTAATAATTAACCTGCAGACTTATATTTCTGTACCTGAGGGATAGTCAGTCGATCAAATTTTGGAGACATTTAATAGATGCTGGTCTTTGTAAATAGGGTGGTAACAAACATAACTGAGCAGGTACTGGTGAAACAGTGGTAAGTCCTGGGCAAATTCTAAGGAATACTAATGTTGGATCAAGCATATGGGAGATTATTTTTACTTTTTGAGAAATCTCCAGAGTAGTTGTACCAGCCTGCAACCCCACCAGCAATGGAGGAGTGTTTTCATTCTCCACATCCTCAGCAGCATCTGCTATCACCTGAGTTTTTTTATTTTAGCCATTCTGACTGGTATGAGGTGGAATCTCAGGGTAGTTTTGATTTGCATTCCCTGATGACAAAGGTTGTAATTTTTTTTCCTGTAATACTTGGTCATTTGAGATTCCTCAGGTGAAAATTCTCTGTTTAGCTCTGTACCCAATTTTAAAAGATTATTTGGTTCTGTGGAGTCTAACTTTAGGTTCTATGGATACTTTGGATATTTTGAATATTAGTCCTCTATCAGATGTAGGGATTGGTAAAGTTCTTTTCCTGGTGACAGTGTCCTTTGCCTTACAAAAGATTTCCAATTTTATGAGGTCCCATTTGCCTATAGTTGATCTTAGAGCCTGAACCATTGGTGTTATATTCAGAAAATTTCCCCCAGTGTCACTGTGTTTGAGGTTTCTTCCCACATTGTCTTCTATTAGATTTAGTGTATCTGGTTTTATGAGGAGGTCCTTTATCCACTTGGACTTAAGCTTTGCACAAGGGGATAAGAATGGATCAATTTGCATTCTTCTACATGCCAACTGCAACTTGAGATAGCACCATTTGTTGAATATGCTGTCCTTTTATCATTGGATAGTTTTGACTTTGTCAAAGTTCAGGTGACCATAGGTGTGTGAGTTTAATTCTGGATCTTCAATTCTATTACACTGATCTACTTTTCTGTCTCTGTACCAATATCATGTGGTTTTTTATCACTAATATTTTACAGTACAGCTTGAAATCAAGGATGGTGATACCACAGAAATTCTCAACATTGATTTCTTGAGTGTCTGTGCCAGTTTCTAATCCCTGTAACTGAATGATGTACTGCTTTCACTACATCCTTGCTAGGATTTGTATCAGTTCTTTGGTTATTCTCAGTTATTTTGCCATGGAAGAGATGCAATCCAAAAGACATTTTAATTTTCATTTCTTTCATTGCTAATTGTGATGAATATTTTTTCTGGTACTTTTTAGCCATTTTTTAATTTCTTTTGAACTGTCTATTCATGTCTTATGGTTTTAATTGGGTCATTTATTTTCTTGGATCTACTTTTTTACTTTTATTTATCATAGATATCAATCTTCTGTCCAATATATAGTAGGGAAAGACTCCCTTCAGCTCTGTGGGATTCTTCATTATCTGATTATATCTATAACTTTACAGAAGCCTTTTGGTTTTATGAGGTCTAACTTTTCAATTCATAGACTTAATTTTTGGATCCTGGGCATATGAAGTACTGCTCAAAGAGTCCTTTCCCACACCTGTGTCTTGAAGAATACTGCCAATATTTGTTTCTAGAAGTTTCAATGTTTCAGGGATCATGTTGAGGTCTTTAAAATATTTATAACTGATAATTTCTTTAAATTATATAAAATCATATTAAGTGATAATTGTTTTATAACAATTCTATTATTACTTACTGGTTTTGAAGCCATGAAAAGGAGAGATTTTTCAGGAGTTCATTCTCCCATTCCATCCTGTGGGCACTGGGAATTGAACTTATATCACTAGGCTTGGCAGAAAGCACCATAACCTACAGAATTATCTTAATAGACAAGTAGCTTTTGTTTTGTCTTCTTTTTAAATAAATAAGTTGCCAGATAGAAACTTTCAAGAAAAATTGAAAATATGCTTGAAAGGGTGTTTTTCTACTTAACTTCTGATATTTTTCATTTTGATTTTAATTAATAGCATTTGACATTAAAATATACTTGTCTAGTAATATTTAAATGAATTTTAATTTTCTGAATTAAACATATTACTGACTTAATACTTATTAACTGATAGTAATAATTTGTTGATTATGACAACTAAGAAATTTTGCAAAAATATTTCTAAAATTTTTTGAAACATATCAGATTTTCTGACCTCAAAATGCAAACAATATAACTAACATTTTTATAATGGAAGCAATTTTTACTCAAGATAGTAATTTTATAATGTTGAATAAATTGTTTTTGAGTAAAAAACTTATAAAGTGAAAATCATGAATTGGAAGCTTCAGAACTAGTTGACCCATGTGAGGACTTCTTCCAAAGTTGGAACTTCAGTAGATCCAGCATAAGACCATTATATTATATTGTCTGCACATCTATGATATTTAACAACTCCAGTTGATTCAGAGGAAGATCACGTTACAGAACAACTTGACTGTTTATTTTGTTCTTTGTCAAGAAGCTTATTACAATAGACAAGCCAAAGGCTTTTAAAGTACTTTGTACATCACAGCAAATTGGACAACAATTGTGTGAGGGTGTAAATTTAAGAAGTTCATAGCTAACACATATTACTTTTCTTCTTTAAAAATCTTTGAATTTATAACAAGAATAAAATTGAGAGATGAAAACAAAGAATTCTCAATAGCGGAATCTCAAATGGCTGAGAAACATTTAAAAAATGTTCAATGTCATTTACTTCAAGGAAATAAAAATCAAAATGACTATGAGATTGCCACCTTACACCCACAAGGATCAAAAACTGACGTAATATCACATTTTAGGAAGGATATAGTGATAGAACACACCTTTATTGCTGGTGGAAATGCAAACTTTTATAACCACTCTATAAATCAATTTGGCTGTTTCTCAGATAACTGAGAATAATTTTACCCAATGAGCCAGCTATACCACTCCTGAACATATACCTTAATGATGTTCCAATAAATTACAAGAAGACCTACTCAACTATGTTTATAACGTTTTTATTCATAATAGCCAGAAATTCAAAACAACCCAGATGTCCCTCAACTAAAAACTGGACAATGAAAATCTGGTTCTTAAACACAATGAAATATGTCAGCTATTAAAACAAGAACATCAGTAAATTTGCTGGCAAATGGATGTAACTAGAAAATATAAACCTGAGTGAGGTAACTCAGATGTAAATGGACATACATAGTATGTACTCACTTATAGGTGGATATTAGCCATAAAGTGCCTATGCTATAATCCGCAGACTCAAAGAAGCCAAACAACAGGAGGCTTAAAGGGAAGGTGTTTGAATTTCACCCAGAAGTGGACATAAAATAGACCTCAGAGGTGGATAGATGGAGAAAACTGGATGGGACAGGGGATAGGAAGAAAATAAGACATGAACTGGAAGGACTCCCAGTGGAGGGATAAGCACAGCAACCCACCCACAAGATCTTCAACAAAAAATGTAAAATGTGTCCTCCCTACAAGAAGTATAGTGCCACGGACCAACACAGTCGGGACACACATGGGGGAATCAGGGTCTTTGGTATGCAGGAAGGCACTGGTCGCGGCGTGAAATGACAGACAGACACACACAAGATCTGAATGCGTCTGAATGCACTTTACTGTTCTGAGGCAGGAATTTTTATACACATAAGTTGGTATTACATTACTGAAGAAAAAAATGTGTCTAGTGAAGCGTTTACAAAGAATGGTTAGCATGAGTATCTGACGTAAGGAAATACAAAATCAATCAGGTATGAACTTCAGAGAACACCTACAAAGCATTACGTCCCTTGATCAGAGTAGCTGTGGTCAATGATAAATTAGTAATTCAAAAGTTCTTGAGAACACTTCATTATAGCCCTGGGGTTCCTTTGTTCATGTGCAGTCTCTTTTTATTGTCCTGCTTCCTTCTTGTAAAGCTCCCTTAAGCTCACTTTGAAACTTTACTTAACTGATGGTTTCCATGTCAGAGTGCCAAAGCCACCTAACCATACAAATAATAAATATTGTTGGGAGGTTAATTCTTTAATGTATCTAGGTAATAACTGTATAGCTGATTAAAAGCAAAGCAATGGATCTCTAGAAGATAAATCATGGCCAGTGCTGTAGCTCAAAGAATAAACTCTCAGTGAACCATCACGCCTGGATGCTCGCACCTCCGGCTAGCAGGGACATCTTGTAAGTAAAGGAACAGGTCAGAAAAAGGGTCACACAGACAAAGCTTGCAATGAGAATTTCAGCTCAGCCCTATCTCCAGCCAAGGAGGCCCACAGCGACATTCACCTTGGACAGCCCTGTCAAACAAGGCTTTTCCCAGTAAATATCACACAGCTTCCACCGGGATTACACCTTGGCTGTGTGAAATTACGGTGTCCAAGAGATGTGTGTGATATCTCCTGCTTTTTTATTTTTTAATTTGAGCTCATGAATATCTCTTTTGGCAGCAGAAATGGAGGAGAAGACTAGTTTGAAAATTATTGGAAGGATAAGAAGAAAAAGAAAGATTACCCCTGCAGCCACGGCAACGACAACAATCCAATGTAACCAAGTTACAGGGTTCAGAGACTTCAAACCAGAACTAAAAGCCTGAGCCAAATCCTCTAAGTTAACTGATCCATCTTGTGCTTTACTCATAACCGCAATTTGAGTTTTTAATTGAGCCATATCATGAGAAATATCATTATCTTTCCAAATTCCCAACAAATGATTTTTAGTAAGAGTCCAATTATGTTGCTCGTCATAGATTAATGGTGTTACGCATATGTATCGAAAGCTGGCATGACATCTGGTGGAAAGCTGAACCTTAATATTTTCTATCTCTTGTCCTAACTCCAGAACTACATCCTCTAAAGCATCAATCTTTGCTTTTAATTTCTTATCTATAACCTCTTGTTTTACCAGTTCCAAAGAAACATTCTTATTCAAATCATTAACAAAGTGTGCAGTCTTCATTTCTGAGACTAAAGCAACTGATGAAACTGTAAGTGAAGTTACAATAGCTATCAAGGCACTGATACCTATGTGTAACGTCCATTTGCCATAAAGCTAATGCCTTAAGGCCTCGGGGATTTACTCCCATTTTTTGTGGGTGGTAAACTTGAGGACAATTACCACAATCCTTAACTATCTGTCTGGCATGTTCTCTAGTAATATGAAACATCCTTCTTAAAGCAAGAGCATTTTGATGATGTAGCTCATGACTATTCTTTGCCTCTAATACATTCATAACTGTTCCTCTAGTTAACGCATCAGCCATATAATTTCCTTTACTAAGGGGGCCTGGTAAATTAGAGTGACCCCGTATATGTCCTACATAAAATTTTTCTGCTCTTTTTCTAATCATATTTTGCAATTGCTGTAATAAATTTAAAATTTGAGACTGCCCTGAAAGCAAGGCTGTTTCTATGGCTGGAAACAAATTAACCACATACTTTGAATCCGTATAAAGATTAAGTTTTTCTGTAAAATTTTGAAAAGCAAGTAGAACTGCTTGTATCTCTTCTTGCTGAGCAGAAGTCTGCACACCTTCCTTTATCAGAGGCTTTTGTCCTGGTACATAAACCACAGACCTCCCATTAGAGGAGCCATCTGTGAATATGCATAGGGCAAACTCCAAAGGTTGTGAAGAACACTTATTTGAGAAAATTATTTCTGTTTCTTTAAAAAATTCAATTAAAGGATGTTTAGGATAATGATTTTTAATTTGTCCTGTATAACCTTGCAATGCAATTCCCCAATCATCATCTTCCATCAATAGTATTTTAAATTGCCTTTTATTATATGGTAATATAATATTATGCATTTCTTTTCTGAATAGTTCCCTGGATCTCATTCTTCCTTTATTAATCAATAATGAGCACATATATGGATAGGAAGCCAACATTTTCTGTTGCACATGAGGTAAATGTATCCATTCCAACACACCATCCTGCCATAAGCATCCAGTGGGAGTGTAAGGTGTTTTAAAAATTATCAAGTCCCACTCTTTATCATAAGATATCTGCTTTACCTTTGCATCATTTAAGTTTTCCTCCACCAATGCTAAAGCTTTTATGGCTTCTTGAGTTATAACTCTTGGAGACTTAGGATCAGTATCCCCTTGTAATAGTTGAAACAAAGGACTTAATTCTCCTGTAGTAATTTTCAAAAAAGGTCTAATCCAATTAATATTTCCTAATAATTTTTGAAAATCATTTAAATTCCTTAATTTGTCTACTCTTATAGACACCTTTTGTGAGGCAATATAGTCATCATGAATTAACTGTCCCAAATAACTTAAAGGTCTATTCTTTTGTATCTTATCTGGGGCTATTACTAATCCAAATTTGGTTAAATGTTCAATTGTATAAAGTAATATTTCCTTGTTAATTGATGGTGATTGATGAGCTATCAAGATGTCATCCATAAAGTGGGCAAAGTAAGCCTCAGGATTTTTTTTCTAATCAATACTAAAGCTTGATCCACAAATTTTTGATATAATGTCGGACTATTTTTCATTCCTTGAGGCAACACTTTCCATTGATACCTTCTATATGGCCTTCTCAAATTTACAGCTGGCACACTAAAAGCAAATCTTTTACAATCCTCAGGGTGTAATTTTATAGTAAAAAAGCAATCTTGCAAATCAATTACTATCACATCCCATCCTGCAGGAACTGCCACTGGAGAGGGCAGTCCTGGATGCAACGCTCCCATGTCTTCCATGGTAGCATTTACTGCCCTAAGGTCCTGTAGCAATCTCCACTTTCCAGATTTTTTCTTTATTACAAATATGGGAGTGTTCCATGGACTATTACTTTCTTCAAGATGTCCTTTTTCTAATTGTTCTTGCACAAGTTGTTCTATAGCCTGTATTTTTTCTTCTGTCAGGGGCCACTGATTGAGCCATACAGGCTGCTCTGATTTCCAATTTAATTTATCTGCATACAACAAGCCCTCAGCGGCCCCTATGAAAAATGCTGTTCACTCAGATTATCTGAGGTGAGTAATTTTACATCCATGTCACTCATCATGTCTCTTCCCCACAAGAAAAAGGGGAGAGAAGGAACAACGTAAGGCTGAATCATTCCTGTCTTTCCTTCCAATTCCCATTTCAGGAACTGTGAACTTTGAGCCACATTAAAGGCTGTTCCTAAACCTAACAAAGAGGAAGAAGTCCTCTTACATGGCCAAGATGAAGGCCAATCCTTTCCTGCTAAGCAAGTCTTATCTGCCCCTGTATCCAAAAGTCCTTGAAACAACTTTCCATTTATTCTAACTGCTTTAAAAGGTCTTTCCATACCCATGCCACAACATCTGTAGAACCAAACTTCCCTTGTCCACATTCACGCTTTAAGATTGGATTAGGTAAATTAAGATAAGGCAGGAGCAGAAGCTGAGCTATTCTCTGCCCCTTATGAATTTGTATAGTTTCTTTTAATGGTCTAATCATGACTTTTATTTCTCCTGTGCTATCACTATCAATCACACCAGGCAACACCTCAAAATTCTTTTTATAATTTGAACTACGGCCAATTATTAACCCTACAGTTCCCTGTGGCAGAGTTCCCAAGGTAGACGTAGAAACTAAAGAGACACCATCCCATCTAGAGAATATTACATCATTACAAGAGGCTAAATCTAAACCAGCACTACCAGGAGTAGCTCTAGGCAAATTATGTATAGTAAATTCAGGAGCCTCAGGATTCAGAGGACTCCCTGATATAACTAACTACAGTATTTCCCTCTCTTTCAAGTTCGGGGCTGAGAGGCTGCCCCTGATTTAGTTAAGTCTTTTCCTCTTTCTTTTCCCCTGTAAGGGATGTTCCATCCTTGTGGAACCTAGACTTGCACTCATTTTTCCAGTGCTTGCCTTTCTGGCAACGAGGGCATACTCCTGGGGGAGGACCCCTTCTATTGGAGTCCCTCTTATTGTTTCCTGGACATTGCTTTTGCACATGTCCTGCTTTCCCACATTTACGACAAGTGGGCTTGGAGGTTCCTTTCCCTCCTTTACCATAAGTCTTTTTAACATAGGCGCTGAATTTCTGTCCCTTCATAGCTGCAGCGTAGGCCATACCTTGGACTACGGCTGGTAAGGCATCCACGCAGGCTTTCACATAGTCCTGCACTGTTCCTGTCTTTCTAATAGGCCTTATCAAATCTTGACACAAAGCATTAGCATTCTCCCAAGCCAACTGCTTAAGGAGTATCTCGAAGAACTCCCTGGTTGTACTTTCTGAAACTTTTAACCCTCTGCTAGCCATCATATGCTTAAACACTGAAAAGAACATTCGTTCCTGTTTTGACTCAGTCTGCCCCATGATATCAGATTACTTGCCTATAACTAGCGTATTCTCAGCTAGCGGAGCTGCAGCCTCCTTTGCAAGACACCGCCAGTAGCCTTGAAAGAAAGAAAGAAAGAAAGAAAGATTACCTGCCCAAATGTCCCTGTTCGGGCGCCAGCTGCCACGGACCGACACAGTCGGGACACAAGTGGGGGAATCAGGGTCTTTGGTATGCAGGAAGGCACTGGTCTCGGCGTGAAATGACAGACAGACACACACAAGATCTGAATGCGTCTGAATGCACTTTACTGTTCTGAGGCAGGAATTTTTATACACATAAGTTGGTATTACATTACTGAAGAAAAAAATGTGTCTAGTGAAGCGTTTACTAAAGAATGGTTACCATGAGTATCTGACATAAGGAAATACAAAATCAATCAGGTATGAACTTCAGAGAACACCTACAAAGCATTACGTCCCTTGATCAGAGTAGCTGTGGTCAATGATAAATTAGTAATTCAAAAGTTCTTGAGAACACTTCATTATAGCCCTGGGGTTCCTTTGTTCATGTGCAGTCTCTTTTTAATGTCCTGCTTCCTTCTTGTAAAACTCCCTTAAGCTCACTTTGAAACTTTACTTAACTGATGGTTTCCATGTCAGAGTGCCAAAGCCACCTAACCATACAAATAATAAATATTGTTGGGAGGTTAATTCTTTAATGTATCTAGGTAATAACTGTACAGCTGATTAAAAGCAAAGCAATGGATCTCTAGAAGATAAATCATGGCCAGTGCTGTAGCTCAAAGAATAAACTCTCAGTGAACCATCACGCCTGGATGCTCGCACCTCCGGCTAGCAGGGACATCTTGTAAGTAAAGGAACAGGTCAGAAAAAGGGTCACACAGACAAAGCTTGCCATGAGAAATTCAGCTCAGCCCTATCTCCAGCCAAGGAGGCCCACAGCGACATTCACCTTGGACAGCCCTGCCAAACAAGGCTTTTCCCAGTAAATATCACACAGCTTCCGCCGGGATTACACCTTGGCTGTGTGAAATTACGGTGTCCAAGAGATGCGTGTGATAGTATAGGGGGAAAAATGAGGCAGAGACTGAAGGAATGCCCAACCAATTACTGTCCCAACTTGAGATCAATCCCATGGGCAAGAAGCAATCCACAGCACTATTAGTGTTATTCTGTTATACTTACAGACAGGAGTCTAGCATAACTGTCCGCGGAGAGGCTGCACGCAGCATCCAATGTTAACAAATGCAGAGACCCCCAGCCAAACATTAGATGAAGCTCTCAGGAAGTCTTGTGAGAGAGTTGGGGAAAGGATTGAGGGACCTGAAAAAGGTAGGGAATCTATAGAAAGACGAGCATAGTCAACTAACTTGGACCCTTGGCAGCTCCCAGACACTGAGCCATCAAACATAGAACAAGCATAGGCAGACTCCCTTGCCTTCTTAGCACATATGGCTGTGTAACTTGATCTTCATGCTGTTCACCCAACAACTGGAGTGCGGGCTATCACATACTCTGCTGCCGGTGTGAGGATCCTGTTTCCCTAGCTGAGCAGACTTGCCTAAACACAATGGGAGAGGATCTACTTAGTCTTGCAGCAGTAAGTTAATGACCAGGATGGGTTGATGGGGTGGGGGTGAGGCAGTTGTCTCACTTCTCAGAGGAAAAGGGATGGAGGAATGTGGAGAGGAACAGTGTAGTGTAAGGGCAGGCAAAAGGATGGGGAGCTGTAATCAGGATGTAAAGTGAATAAAAGAAACATAAATTAAAGAGAAAAAATGAGCCTATGACCCTAATACCACTTCTTGGCATATATTTTAAAAAGGATTTGATGCCCTATCCAAAAAAATAGGTGCTCTACAATGGTTATTCCTACTTTAATAACACCATTAGGAAACTGAAAACACCATAAATGTGAGTTTACTGATGAATGGATGTATCTATCCTACTGAAAAACTATATAATGTACATTTTTGTGCATAGATACATATATGTCTGAGTTCATATATTTATATACATATATATTTGTATACACATATATTTGTATACACACAAGCATATAAACACACACATATGCAGACACACATGGCTTTTCTTATAAAGAATCATTGATTATATAGTAAAAGGTATATTTCAATTTGTGGAAAACCTGTTAAGTTGTTGAATGAAGGAAAACAAGTCTTCCAAGAAACAAGCCACTGCCATTTCTTTAACTTGAAGTCCAGAAATAAAAGATAATATCATCTTGCTAAAGATATCACATGCCTCAGACACAGTACTTGGTGGAAATGAGCTGGAACAGGTTTTGAAACTTCTACCTTGAAGACTGGTTCCCATATCATCTGAACATACTATACAAATGGGAAGGTGAAGAAGCTATTGCTAGTGCTATCTAGTTATTAGGTCCATAAACTTCAAATTGTCCTGACTGGTGATATATTCCTACTAGTACAATAGTTGCACTTTCTTTTCAAGGGTAACCAAGATACTCTAATTAGACTTATCTGTTCAATAAGAAAATGTATGTTAAGGATGAACTTAGATAATTACTCATGGCTGTACAGGCCAGATACCTGGGAAGAGAACCTGTTCTTTCCATTTTTTTTAAACCAACATAATTTATTTTCTAGATACTTATCCTTATCCCCATATGTGAGTGCATCCCTCACTTGTCATCACAGAAATTTCTTTTTGCAGCCAATGGAGACTATTACAGGGGAGAAGAGCTGATCAAATGCAGAGAATAAAAGATAGTGTGGTACCAAATGCCATATATATCTGCAATTCAATTCCTACACCTAAACCTCAGGGATATCTAAGGAAGAGTAGACAGAACAATTGTTCAATACCAGGGAAGTTTAGACCCTGTGAACAACAAAGTATAAGATCATACTTAACCCATACACTAGCATATTTACAATATGAATAAACTCTTTTATTGCATACTTTTTATTCATATAATTTTTAGCCAATAAGTCCCAGTGTGTAGAAGCCCTCAGTGTGTTGTCTTATAGGATATATTATTTACATATTTTCTCTTAATTTCACCTATAAGCAGATCAATTTTAAGAATAAAAGTAACTTTAATGTGATGTTATTTTCTCTGATTTATTTTTAATTTAGAATATAGTTTGAACTCTTGATTATTTGACTCATTGATTGCATTGCAGCCTTTGATATATTCTGTTCATGTCTCTTATAGTAAATCATGTCATTAGCTACAGTGGTCATAATTACTTTAATTAACTAGTCAGTGTTCTGTTAGTATTGAGTCTTAATTATGCATACAGAAAGGTGGATTTATTTTACATATGTAAACTAGTTAGATTTCAAAGCAAATACAGATTGAAATCTGCAAATAAAGCCTTTAGTTTACTCTCTAAATTTTCTAGGAATATTTTAGAGGAAATTAATATTTGAATCATAACTGCATTAATGACACAAGTACAGATTAAAGGATATTTATATTTTAAATAAAGTCACAAATACATCATAATATTGACTTGAAGTTTTCAAGCAAGGTGGACTGTAGCTACCATTAACATGTAGATTTAATAGCCAAATTGGAGGAAGAGGGCATAAATGCTGAAATTGAAAACAGAAATCTTAGGATTTTATATAAATATGTATTAGATATTGTTGCTCTTCGATGGGATTGCAACCCCTTGGTTCCTTGAGTCCTTCCTCTAACTCCTCCATTGGGGATACAGTGCTAAGTCCAATGGTTGGCTGAGAATATCCAGTGCTATATTGGTAAAACTCTGGCAGACTCCAGAGCTCCTGTCAGTAAGCACTTCTTGGTATCCGCTATAGTGTCTGGGTTTGGTGACTGTATATGTGATGCATCCCAGGTGGGGCAGTCTCTGGATGGCCTTTTCTTATGTCTCTGCAACAAACTTTGTCTCCTTATTTGCTCCTATGATTATTTAGTTCCCCCTTCTAAAAAGCATTGAAGCACCCATACTTTGGTCTTCCTTTTTCTTGAGATTCATGTGATCTGTGAATTGTATCTTGGGTATTCTGTTCCAGGGACTAAACCACCAACTGAAGCTTACACATGGGTGATGCATGGCACCAGCTTCATATGTAGCAGAGGATGGCCTTGTGGGGAATAAATGGGAGTAGAGGCCCTTGGTCCTGTGAAGGCCCAGTGCTCCAGTGTAAGGGAATGCAAGGGCAAAGAGGCAGGAATGGGTGGATGGGTCTGGGAACACCCTCACAGAAACAGGGGGACAGGTGATGGGATATAGATGCTGGCAAATGTGTGGAGAAAGAGGAATATGACTCCATTGCTGGTGGGATTGCAAGCTGGTACAACCACTCTAGAAATCAGTCTGGCAATTCCTCAGAAAATTGGACATAGTATTACCTGAGTACCCAGCCATACCACTCCTGGGCATATACCCAAAAGTGATTCCAACATATAACAAGGATACATGCTCCACTATATTCATAACAACCTTATTTATTATAGGCAGAAGTTGGAAACAACCTAGTTGTCCCTCAAGAGAGGAATGAAAACAGAAAATGTGGTACATTTACACAATGGAGTACTCCTCAGCTATTAAAAACAATGACTTCATAAAATTGGAAGGCAAATGGCTAGAACTAGAAAATATCATACTGATTGACATAGCCTAGTCATAAAAGAACACATGTGGTATGTACTGACTGATAAGTGGCTATTAGGAAAAAAGCTTGAAATACCCATAATACAAGTCACAGACCATATGAAACTCAAGAAGAAGGAAGATCACAGTGTGGGTGCTTCAGTCCTACATAGAAGGGCAAACAAAATAATCTTGGGATGTAGAAGGTGGGAGGGCCTTGGGAGGAAGAAAGGAGGACGATGGGGGAAGGGAAACGGGATCAGGTGTGGAAGAATCTGGTGAGATGTACAGAGGGACAGAAATTGAACAGAGGTGTGTCATAAGGGGGATGAAAAAATGGGGGTAGCCACAAAAAATTCCCAGATGCCAGGAAAGCAAGAGCCTCCCAGGCCCCAACAGGGATGACATTAGCTGAAATACCCAACAAAAGGGAGAGAGAACCTGTAGAGACCATTTTCAAAGATTAGGCACTGCTGCAAGTTGAGGAACGAGGCTACTCACCCATCTCTAGAATTTTAAACCAGAATTGCTCCTGTCTAATGGAAATACAGGGAAAAAGAGTCAAGCAGAGATAGAAGGAAAGGCTGTCCAGAGACTGCTCCACCTGAGAATCCATCACACATGCAGACACCAAACCCAGACACTATTACTGTTGCAAGAAGTATTTGCTGACAAGAACCTGGTATAGCTGTCTCCTGAGCAGCTCTGACAGAGCCTGCATATGCTTGCAGCCAACCATCGGACTGAGCACAGAGACTCCAATGTAGGAGTTAGGGGAAGGACTGAAGGAGCTGAAAGCATTTTCAACACCATTGGAAAAACAATATCAAACAAACAGCCCCCCCTCCCGAGCTCCCAGGTACTAAATCACCAACCAAAGAGCATACATAGGGGGATCCATGACTCCACATGCATATGTAGCAAAGTAGGGGAGGCCCTATGACATGAATAGGATGTGAGGCCCTATGTCCTGTGGTCAATACCCCAGTATAGGATAGTGCAAGGGTGATGAGGTGGGAGTGGGTTAGTAAGTAGGGGAGTACCCTCATAGAAGCAGAGGGGAGGGGAATCAGATAGAGTGTTTTTATTAGGGAAACAGTGAAAGGGGATAACATTTGAAATATAAATAAATAAAATGACCAATAAATAAGCATAAGTAATCCAAAACCAAAAAAGATATCCAACATTAATAGTCATTCATAAACATGGTGAGCTATCATTAGACACCTAAAAATATTGAAAACTAAAATATCCTATCTATAATAAAGGGCAAGAGTCAAAACTGGATCTTTCGTTAAGCATTGGTGGGAATATAAAATGGTGCAGTCATCCTAGAATAAAGGGTCATAGTGTTTCATAAAACTAACTACACACTTACAGGATGATACAACATTGATAATCGTTGTCATTTTTGCAGAGTGAATGAAAGCCTAGGTCTAAACAGTTAGTTTACTATATGTTTGTAGTATCTTTATTAGAGTGAAAATACAGAAGCAAACCATATAGACTACAATGGGTACATTGTCTACTGAAATAAATCTCTGCAATGATGCAACATGAAGAAAGAAAAGGAAACACCATGAAGAGTGAGACAGAGAGGCTTATTGATGCTGCCAAAAGTTGGATGGCTCTTTTGGCTTGCAAATGTATGTGTGGTGTATATGTGTGCATACATCTTCATGTGCGTGTGAACTCATTCATCTGCAAGTATGCATGTGTGAGGACAACAGTTTGAGGTCAGTTTTCTTCAATCACTCTAGAATTTGTTTGACTGAAGCAAGCTCTCCAACTGGCTCGGGAGTTCAGTGATTAAGCATCTCTACCAGCTAACTCCAGGGAGGAATAAGAACTTCTAGACACCCATATTTCCATGTATACTGCAGACATGGACTCAGTTTAAACATTTGAGTAGCAAATGCTATGTTCACTGTGAAATCTCTGCATGTCCTTAAGATAGCTGTTAATGGAAATGTAATAACTGAATTAACTCTTCAGTGCAATTTTTCAAAATAGCTTTATGGAAGTAGGCAACATATTTGTGGTTGCAAATAGATAGTTTGTGAAATGCTGTATTTGTGAATGTGCTGTAAAAAAAGAAGCCATAGGGAAACCTTTGTATGACCTGTTTAGTTTTTTTTTTGTTTTGTTTTGTTTTTTGTTTTTTTGTTTTGTTTCTTTTTTGTTTGTTTGTTTTTGTTTTTTTCCAGACAGGGTTTCTCTGTGTGGTCTTGGCTGTCCGGGAACTCACTCTGTAGACCAGGCTGGCCTCTAACTCAGAAGTCTGCCTGCCTCTGCCTCCCAAATGCTGGGATTACAGGCATGTGCCACCATACCCAGCTGACCTGCTCAAGTCTTAACATTGAGTATAGTCTCAGAATTCTAAGTATGTGTGAAAACTCCACAGAATTTACTCAAATATACATAGTATATGGTCCCATTAAATTGGTGAAATATAAAGGAGAAGAAAGGCCTTGGTGGAGAAAGTATGTCATTGGGAATAGAACCCTGGATTTCAGAAACCCAATCCAGGCACTTCTGCTCTCTCTTTTTACTGCTGTCTGTAGATCCAGACATAGAACTCTTAACTTCTCCAGCACCATGCCTGCCTGTGGGCTGTCATGCTCTACTTCATTAGAGCATTTGACCAATCCTGTGAAAGTGTAAGCATTTCCCAGGTAAAGCCCCAGTAGTCCCGGTCATGTTATCTCTTCACAGAAATAGAACATTGAATAAGATGAATAGTATGACAGGGTATTTCTCTATAGCTTTTACATTTTTACCTTAGAGTAACATGGAAGTAAAACAATAAGGTATTCTGAAGCAGAAGTTCTTAGGTCTAAGTTGTCAAAAGGAAAGACAACAGCAGTGTGTTCTAAGAGGACTGAAACACTGTGCAGGCAAATGCCTCATGCTTGGGAACTTATCAACCCAAGGCTTCTAGAAGTTCCTGACACAGGTTCACTAGGTCCTCCCTTCCTTAGCATGTTTAAGAAATAATGACTTCTGGGAGAAACTATCAGATCAGTCATTCATAAGGATGTACTTTGATGGGCATCTGTACTTTGATTTAGAAGATTGATCATATCTCCACAGGTATAGTGTTGCCCAATGTGGAAGGTCATATCTAAATGAGAGATTCCATGGTTACTCTGGATCTACAGACAGCAGTAAAAAGAGAGAGCAAATGTGCCTGGATTGGGTTTCTGAAATCCAGAGTTCTATTCCCATTGACATACTTTCTACACCAAGGCCTTTCTTCTCCTTTATATTTCACCAATTTAATGGGACCATGAACTGTGTACATTTGAGTCAATTCTGTGGAGTTTTCACAAACACTTAGAATTCTGTGACTATAGTCAATGTTAAGACTTGAGCAGGTCAGCTGGGCATGGTGGCACATGCCTGTAATCCCAGCATTTGGGATGAAGTTTAAGTAAACAAGTAGGATAATAACCAGTCAGAAATAAAAACAATAGGCTGCCATCAATATTTAAATGTCAAAATAGAAATATTTAATTAATTTTTCTAAAAATTAAAAAAAGAAGCTGTACTAAAATTTAATCTTAGAACTAACAAAGCAAAGGTAGGGGATCACAAAGAATATTTTAAGCCAGCCTAGTCTAAATGATGAGTTCCAGGCTAGTCCAAGATATAAAGTAAGACTTTGTTCTCTATTTCAAAAAATAAATTAACAATCAATTTATATTCTATATGTGTTAGTTTAACTCGGTTATTATAAATGGTATACAGAGCACAGTGCTACAGTTTTGTTCTTATTTCTAAGTAATTTGAAAGTTTTAATTAGACTTGCTATTACCATGAAGGTAGTATTTCTGTCAATAAGAACACCTGCATGTTTATATAAAAATATATGTTTAGGTGAATTATATATGCAAATGAACAACACTTCAAAATGTTTATGAAAGAAATGTTAGAAGTAAGAGTTGTAGAGATGTATAAAAAAGAAGTAGAACCATGTCATGTAGAAAAAATTTTGTTTAGTCTGTAGAAACTGACAAGCTACAGAAATACAGAGACCCTCCTTGTGAGGTCTCTAAATTCTAAGGGTACAATTTTCCTTATGCCTTTCAGGCAAACAGCTCAACTTGAAATGCAAAAACATATTTTCAAACAATCAGTGCAGAATATTCCTGAACATTATAGAAGATTTTTCACTTTTATATTACCATGAGTCTTACAAACTGTTCAGTGCTTCAAGTGCAAGCAATTAGGTCCAACTGGGACCTGCCTAAATTGGGTGGATCTCACTTTCCAATGTGGAAAGCAGTTACCCTACCAGTAAGAAATGTGCACAAAATGCTATATCCACACAAGTCATACACTCCCCACTCTGATCTCTTCTTGGAATATATGCACCAGTCATGTATTAACCTTGCTAGTGAAGGCAGTGAAGTAATACATCATTCTCATCAATCAGATTTCTAGTTCAGATGGTCTGTTGCTTAAACTGTCAACCATCCTGACAATTTATAATGGGAAATTTGTTTTCAATTCTGAAAATTATGTTTCATGAAAGTTAATTTCTCCAGGGGCTACTCCAATTTATTAGTTGCATATTACACTCGGATTTAATATTTAAAAATAATTTTGTACTTAACTATAGGTTAACTCTATTACTTATATTTTGTCCTAAATTTAAGACATGTAATTCCTCCAAATAAAAGGATGATTTGCTACATTTTATCTAAATTAGCCTTTAAATTAGCATTTGTAGGATTCAAAAATTGAAGAAAATGCAAACTGCAAAAAGCTGGTAACCCAAAACATTCAGGAAATCCAGGACACAATGAGAAGACCAAACCTAAGGATTATAGGTATAAATGAGAGTGAAGATCTACAACTTAAAGGGCCAGCAAATATCTTCTACAAAATTATGGAAGAAAACTTCCCCAACCTAAAGAGAGAGACGCCCATGAATATACAAGAAGCCTACAGAACTCCAAACAGACTAGACCAGAACAAAAATACCTCCCTTCACATAATAATCAAAACCCCCAAATCTACTAAACAAAGAGAGAATATTAAAGGCAGTAAGAGAAAAAGGCCAAGTAACATATGAAGGAAGACCTATCAGAATTACACCAAACTTCTCACCTGAGACCATGAAAGCTAGAAGATCCTGGGCAGATCTCATGCAGACTCTAAGAGAACACAAACTTCAGCCAAAACTACTATACCCACCAAAACTCTCAATCGCCATAGATGGGGAAACCAAGGTATTCCATGACAAAACCAAATTTGCACGATATCTATCCACAAACACAGGCCTACAAAGGATAATAGGGGAAAAACACCAACACAAGGGGGGAAACCACACCCCAGAAGAAACAAGATAGAAACATCCTCTCATCAATCCCAAAAGAAGATAACTTCTCAAATATAAAAAAATACCACCCAAAATGTCAGGAAGTAATAATTACTATTCCGTAATATCTCTTAACATCAATGGACTCAATTCCCCAGTAAATAGACACAGACTAACAGACTGGATACTGAAACAGGACCCTACATTTTGCTGCATACAGGAAACACATCTCAGTGTAAAAGACAAACACTAACTTAAAGTAAAAGGCTGGAAGACAATTTTACAAGCAAATGGTCTCAGGAAACAAGTCAGAGTAGCCATTCTAATAACAGATAAAATTGACTTTCAACCTAAAGTCATCAAAAGAGACACAGAAAGTCACTTCTTGCTGGTCAAAGGGAAAATCCACCAAGAAGAGTTATCAATACTGAACATCTGTGCTCCAAATGCAAGGGCACCCTCATTCGTAAAAGAAACTTTACTAAAGCTTAAAGCACACATTGCACCTACCACAATAATTGTAGGCAACTTCAACACTCCACTCTCCATAATGGACCGATCAGGAAAGCAGAAAATAATCAGAGACACAGTGAAACTAATTGAAGCTCTGGACCAATTGGATTTAATGGATATATATATATATATATATATATATATATATATATATATATATAACATTTCATCCTAAAGCAAAAGAATGTACCTTTTTCTCATCACCGCATGGTACCTTCTCCAAAAACGATCATATAATTGGTCACAAGACAGACCTCAACAAATACAAGTATACTGAACTAATCCCATGCCTCCTATGAGATCACTATGAAGTAAAAGTGATCTTCAAGAGCAAGAAGAACAACAGAAAGCCCACATACACATGGAAACTGAACAATACTCTACTCAATGACACCTTGGTCAAGGAAGAAATAAAGAAAGAAATCGAAGACATTTTAGAATTCAATAAAAATGAAGGTACGGCCTACCCAAATCTGTGGGACACAATGAAAGCAGTGCTAAGAGGAAAATTCATAGCCCTGAGTGCCTCCAAAAGGAAACTGGAGAGAGCATACACTAGCAACTTAACAGCACACCTGAAGGCCCTGGAACAAAAAGAAGCTAATTCTCCCAGGAGGAGTAGAAGGCAGGAAATCATCAAACTAAGCTCTGAAATAAATCAAGTAGAAACAAAGAGAACCATACAAAGAATCAACAAAACCAAGAGCTGTTTCTTTGAGAAAATCAACAAGATAGATAAGCCTTTAGACAGACTAACCAATGGGCACAGAGACAGTATCCAAATTAACAAAATTAGAAATGAACAGGGAGATAAACATCAGAAATGGAGGAAATTCAAAAAAATCATCAGATCCTACTACAAAAGCCTATACTCAACACAACTGGAAAATCTGGGGGAATTGGACAATTTCCTAGACAGATGCCAAATACCAAAATTAAATCAGGATCAATTACATCAACTAAACAGTCCCATAACCCCTAGAGAAATAGAAGGGGTTACAGAAAGTCTCCCAACCAAAAAAAAAAAAAAAAAAGTACAGAACCAGATGGTTTTAGTGCAGAATTCTATCAGACCTTCAAAGAAGACTTAACACCAATATTCTTCAAACTATTCCACGAAATAGATACAGAAGGAACACTGCCCAACTTGTTCTATGAAGCCAAAATTATGAAGATACCAAAACCACACAAAGATCTTACAAAGAAAGAGAACTACAGTCCAATTTCCCTTATGAATACTGATGCAAAAATACTAAATAAAATTCTTGCCAGCCGAATCCAAGAGCACACCAAAATGATCAGTCACCATGATCAAGTAGGCTTCATCCCAGGGATGCATGGATGGTTCAATATACGAAAATCCATCAATGTAATCCACTACATAACCAAACTAAAAAAAAAAAAAAAAAAAAAAAAAAAAACACTTGGTCATCACATTATATGCTGAAAAAGTATTTGACAAAATTCAGCATCCTTTCATGCTAAAAGTCCTGGAAAGAACAGGAATTCAAGGCCCATACCTAAATATAGTAAAAGCAATCTACAGCAAACCAGTAGCCAACATCAAAATAAATGGAGAGAATCTTGAAGCAATCCCACTAAATTCAGGGACTAGACAAGGCTGCCCTCTCTCTCCATATCTTTTCAATAAAGTACTTGAAGTTCTAGCGAGAGCAATTAGACAACATAAGGAAGTCAAAGGGATACAAATGGGAAAGGAAGAAGTCAAACTACCACTATTTGCAGATGATATGATAGTATACGTAAGTGACCCAAAAAACTCCACCAGAGAACTCCTACAACTGATAAACAACTTCAACAAGGTGGCTGGTTATAAAATCAACCCAAGAAAAACATTAGCCTACCTATACTCAAAGGACAATCAGGCTGAAAAACAAATTAGAGAAATAACACCCTTCACAATAGCCACAAACAATATAAAGTAACTTGGCATGACTTTAACCAAACAAGTAAAAGATCTGTATGACAGGAACTTAAAGTCCTTGAAGAAAGAAATCGAAGAAGACGTCAGGAGATGGAAAAATATTCCATGTTCTTTGATTGGCAGGATCAATATAGTAAAAATGGCCAACTTGCCAAAAGCAATCTACAGATTCAATGCAATCCCGAACAAAATCCCAAATCAATTCTTCATAGATCTACAAAGAGCAATTCTCAAATTCATCTGGAGTAACAAAAAACCCAGGACAGCTAAAACTATTCTCAACAATAAAAGGACTTCTGGGGGAATCAATATCCCTGACCTCAAGCATTACTACAGAGCAATTGTGCTAAAAACTGAATGGTATTAGTACAGCAACAGGCAAGTAGATCAGTGGAATAGAATTGAAGACCCAGAAATGAACCCACAGAATTATGTTCACTTGATCTTTAATAAAGGAGCTACAACCATCCAGTCGAAAAAAGATAGCCTTTTCAACAAATGGTGCTGTTTCAACTGGAAGTGAACATGCAGAAGAATGCGAATTGACCCACTCTTATCTCCTTGTACTAAGATCAACTCCAAGTGGATCAAGGACCTCCACATAAAACCAGACACACTGACACTAATAGAAAAGAAACTGGGAAAGACCCTGGAGGCCATGGGCACAGGGGGAAAGTTTCTGAACAGAACACCAATAGCTTCTTCTCTAAGATCAAGAATTGACCAATGGGAACTCAAAATTACAAAGTTTCTGTAAGGCAAAGGACACTGTCAGAAGGACAAGACAGCAACCAACAAATTGGGAAAAATCTTCACCAACCCCACATCAGACAGATGTCTAATATCCAATATATACAAAGAACTCAAGAAGATAGACCCCAAAGAACCAAATAATCCTATTAAAAATGGGGTACAGAGCTAAACAAAGAATTTTCACCAGAAGAAATTTGGATGGGTGAGAAGCACCTTAGGAGTTGTTCAACATCATTAGTCATCAGGGAAATTCAAATCAAAACAACCCTGAGATTCCACCTCACACCAGTCAGAATGACTAAGATTAAAAACTCAAGGGACAAAAGGTGCTGGCAAGCATGTGGAGAAAAAGGAACACTCCTACACTGTTGGTGGGATTGCAAGATCGTACAACCACTCTGGAAATCAGTCTGTCAGTTCCTCAGAAAATTGGGCATGACACTTCCAGAGGACCCTGTCATATCACTCCTGGGCATATACCCAGCCGAATCCCCTGCATACAATAAACTCACATGCTCCACTATGTTTATAGCAGCCTTATTTATAATAGCCAGAGGTTGGAAGGAACCCAGATGTCCCTCAAAGGAGTAATGGATACAGAAAATGTGGTATATTTATATAATGGAATACTACTCAGCAATTAAAAGTAATGAATTCATGCAATTTGTAGGCAAATGGTTGGATCTGGAAAATATCATCCTAAGTGAGTTAGCCCAATCACAAAAGAATACACATGAAATGCAATCACTGATAAGTGAATATTAATGAGCCAAAATGCTCTGAATACTCAAGGTGCAATTAGGAAATCAAAAGATTCCCAAGAAGAAGGAAGTAGAGGACACTGGTCCTGAAAAGACTGGATCCAGTTTTGTAGGAGAGTATCAGAATAGAGAAATGGTGGGTGGGGTGATTGGGGACTGGGCAGAGGGAAGATGAATTATGGGATATATGGTGAGGGGGAACTGGGAAAGGGGAAAGCCCTTGGAATGTAAACAAATAATATAGAATATAAAAAACGATTTGGAAAACAAAAAACAAAAAAATAGCATTTGTAGAAAAATCCAAACAACTACCAAGTACTCATCATCTCTTTTTATTTGACATGTTTTTTTTTCTATTGTTAGGTTTTTCTATTAGACTCTGGAACTTACAGTTAATATTTTTTATGTTGATACTTGTGGTTTTATAACAGTGTATATAATCCTAAATTCATCTTCACAATTTGAATCCTTCATCAATGTTATTCAATTATAAGGAATTTCTATTTTGGTTTCCATTTTTTAACTTTATGAACATTACATGTTGTTAGACCACATTGAAGGTGATCTGATAAAATAACTGAACAACATGATTATGGAGGATTAGACAAAATACTCTGATAGCTCCTTTGTTCTTTCCAAAGCAAAAATTTTGTGTAATAAAATATATTATCTTAAAATTAAAAGCTTCAGATAGACATATGTTAGTGGCATAATATATCAAGGAGAACTCTGTAATGTGTAGGGTTTTAGGGTGAAGTCAATGCTCCTTTGGTGTGAAAGCAAAGACAGAAGATCCTTTTGTAGACATCTGATTTTAGAACACATTCATTTCATTTTTCCATGCTTGTAATTAATTGGGAATACATATTTATTTTATAGTCTTCTGTGTCAATGTTAACTGGTTAGAACTTGGATGAGTAATATAAAGAGCTTATATCTGTGGATAAGAGAAAGGAACTATGCATGCCCATATGTATATACATATATATGTGTGTATATATATATATATATATATATGTATGTATGTATATATATCTATATGTATATATACATATATACATATATATATATACATATACATATATATATAGTTATCATGTTTGAGGGAATATTCAAAGCAACTGAGAAACTGAGAACAGGCAACAAGAAGAGAGAGTCAGGAAACAAATGACAGCAATTTTACCCAATTTTATAGAATGAGGAATGTTCCCACTTTTAGAATTTGAAGGGAGAAATGGGGAACAAGACAGAGAAGGTAGTATGGATGGATCTTGTCTTGTTACTTTTCTGTTGCTGTGAAGCAACCTCATAGCCAAAACAATTTTGAAAAGAAAGTCTTTAATTATAGGCTTGAATAAAATACCAGTGTGAGTCCATGACCATCATCTTTGGAAGTTTGGCAGCAGGCATGCAAACATGGTATGAAAGCAGTAGCTAAAACTTGCCTATTGAGACACCAACCACAAAGCAGAAAACAGAAATAACGAGTCTGCTATGGCCTTTCAAAACGTTAAACCCACCTTTTCCTTCCCCAAAAGCCCCATCTCTTGGTCCTCCACAAAATATTTCTTCCAATTGGAGATCAAACATTAAAATATATAAATTTTGGTGGCCATTGTTAATCAAACTATTACAATCTTAAAAAGTCCTTATATAAAACCAGCAAAGCAAGTTTTGGAGACAAAATAAAACCTAGAATTGTAAGGAAAAATACAAGACATGAGATCATTTTATAGACAAAGAAAGTAAACTAATGTTTGATATGTATATATGTATATATATGTATATATACATACAAATATATATGTATGCTTCTGTCTGTGAAGTAATAATTTAAATGCAGAATAGTCACAACATTAAAATATTAAAAAATTCTTTCTTCTCAAACCAGTAGGGATGTATTTTAAAACATAAATGTAATAGAAATGTCAGTCTTATGACATTGAAGAGTTCTTAAGAAGGTTAGCCTTTGGTAGTTGACATTAGAATCACTCATTACTAATAATGCAGCACTGCATAAACCCAAAGGAGCCCTGTGTTTCAAACTGACACATGTCTATGAAGTAAATGAATCACAAAGTTTTAGAGTATCTGTGAATGAATAGAAATTAATCCATTCCATATGTTAAAATTCAGTCTGACATCCAAATAAGGAAATTATGGCATGCAAAGGATGAGAAATAGCAACCTATTATGAAGAAGATAATAGGAAACTGCATTAATGGAAGACATTAAAGCAATCTTGAAAGTGTGATCCAATTACTCAAACAATGGAGCTAATGAATAAAAATAGATCCAAGTTGAATTTCTCTAGGTGAAAATGGGAATGTCTTGCATTAAATTGCACATAGGGAAGTGTGAACGACAGATAAATCCTTACAGAAGAAGCTAATAGAACTGAAGGTACAGCAATACCAGATAATCTTGAGTCATCCTTTTCTGACTGAGCTGGGGATCTAATAGTGTGATTTCTGAGGCCCAGCCTCCTCTTTTTGAACATGCTTTCTTCCTGATATCATCATAGCTACATGGGATCACATATGTCAGGGTTAGAGTTAGGGTTAGTGTTTTGATATATTGTTTAAAGATCAATTGTAGTTTTAATTCTTTCATTATATTTTGGTCATTCAGTTTATTTCATGTCATAAAGTAAGAGTTGTATGATCTCACATCCTCACAAGTAAAAATATGATTCCAGTAAGACATATGAGAAGGATCATATGCATGCATGTACTATGCTATACTATTATAATTGTATATTCCTATTAGTAATTGTTTTAATGTCTCTTTTTATAAATTAAATTAAATCATCATAGGTATGTATACATATATACATACAGTTTCTCATCTGTCTGTCTCTCTGTGTATCATCTATACTGTATATATTTTATCCATGATTGCATGTAGGTCTTCAAATGTAAAAAATATGAGTAGTGCACAAAATAATAAAATGAACTCTGTGAACACTTTAGGCTTCCCTAATATAACTAATTAAAATCCTTACAGGTGAGGAAAGAGAGAGTTGTGCACTGAAGTGATGAAGTCATATAAGAAAAGAAAGGATTTTTTGTGAAAGATAGCTCAATATTAACAGAAAGAAGTAGATAGTGTCATGTTTATTTGATTAGAACCTAATAAGTTTAAAGATCATATTTCCAAATATACTTTAAAATTAAATTGCTTTAAATGATGGAAAAGATGAATGTCCACTTGTTTAAACTACAAAGCTGACTGTGGAGTGAGTAGTATACACATGAGTCTTACATTAATTTTCTCTGTTCAATTAAAGGTTCCTAATTTTCTTGATTCTATGCAGATTATTGAGGCCCATGGCCAGAGTGAAAATGGAATAAAATTTGGAAAAAGTATCCTTAATTATATTTAGATCTTAGTCTCATAATTTGTGTTTTTTTTTATTTTTCCCAAGTATGATGCAACTAATTTTTACGAATCACTACTATATAACTGTATTTATCATATTCTATGTTTTTTGTTCAAATACTGTGCCAGATCATCTATACTGGTAATAGAGTCCTGTGCTAATAAAGACAATTGCACCTGTGAACTCACAGGTTCTTGATAGCATACATAGTACTAGTATAAGTTTAATTCATGCAAACTCCGAACATGTAATGGAGAGCTAGCCACAAACTTCCACTTCTAGGAAGATATAGCCAATTGATAGTAGCTTTAAAAGGGAGACTCAAGTATTATTTAAGGGTATGGTTGTGGATAGGTTGACCACAACCTAGAGTATGGTCACATACTCAGATACATGGACAACACATAACGAACTTGATGGATTATTCTTAAAAGTCATGAAGTTAGAAAGTTATAAGCTTAGTATAGATCTAGGAGGAGGCAGGGGGAAAAGTGGGAACAAATATAATAAAAAACACTATGAAATTCTCAAGACTCAATAAATACTTTTAAAAATTATGTAAAGAAATTGTAGCTGTACAATTTTATAAGGTTGTCTAACAAATGCTATAAACATAGCAGAAATATAAATATTTACATGTAGAAAATAGTATTTTTATGCTAATATAATAGTTATTTAAATGGTAAGAACCAGAGATCATGATAAATATTTAATATACAAATATCAAAAATCTAAATTTTTCCTAAAACAGAGATATATATTTAAAATAAGATAAAATAAAATAAAGTAAGCATCAAATTTATCCTCCTCATATGTATATAAACATAAAACTTCAAATACAATTTTATTTATTTACATCAAAATTGCTATCCTAATGTATATATAAGTATATATTAATATATGACTATATTTGTTTTATATTTGTATATATAACCCTATAATTATAAATTTAATTATAAATGTAACATTATATTATGATTTTAAATGTATCTATCTCATATAAACACTATACATTTTATCATGGATTTTTATCATGGATATAGTTATCAGATGTATAGAAGATTTGTATATCTATGCATGCTTCAGTGCTTATTTGCACATGTACATAGATATGTTTATTAAGAATAATCATTAATCCTTCATAGACAACTTTTCTGGTTAGATGTTTTAGGAAGACCCATTATCTTTGGTTGTTAAGCACTATTTTTCTTTATTGTCATACCCTGAGTTAGTTGCTTACTATTTGATGCAGATGTTAAAGCCTTATGTACTTCACTGTTATAAATAGCTTTCACATAAAGAAAATGATATTTTTAGTTTAGCTTATGTTGTTATGATAAACTTCATGACCTAAACCACAGTTCATTATAAAGAGAAGCCAAAGTTATATAATAGGGAGAACGATTAGTCTGAAAGTATGGTGAATTCTGCTAGCTGGCTTACTCCCTCTTTCAAGTTCATATATCATTCTAATGAAGCTCAGACTCACCTGTGCAGGAATTTTAGTGCCCAGAATAGACTGGCAATCCTCCATCAATTAACAATTAAGAAAGTTACTCAGAGACACACCCCCAGGCCGACTTTGTGCAGGCAATTCCTGAACTGAGCCTCCCCTTGGATAGTAAAGTAGACAATGATTACCCATCATATGAGACATGAACTTTTTTATGTGTCCTGCTAAAACCATAAATATTCCCATTACTCACTGCATTCTATGTGTTGATTATAGTGCCAGGGAGGGAGTTAATACATGAAGAAAATGACAGAATAAATTAACATTATTTGTAGGAACAGAAACGGAATACTGAGAAATCCATAATTGGCATTCTAGTTTTTGTCAGGATCATGAAAATAGGACACATACACACACTCTGAACACCATAAAATTGTATTTTGAATATGGCTAGCCATCTTCCTGAACATCCTTTATTCTTGAAATAATTATCAGAGCATATTAATATTATCTCTGAATCTATTAATTTCTATCCTTTGTTACAGTAACATATTTTGTTTTCTGTATGTGTTAGGATATGTGTGTTGAATAACATAAATTTCTTTTAAGTTTATCTCTTGCAAGGATTGCAATCACATCTCACACCCTGGGAATATTTTAAAATTTATAAAAATAATGTTGATTTGTACAATTTTATTCTGTTGTCATAAAAGATGTGGCTCCTATTGCTTGTTGTGGAATAAAGGAGTTCACTTCATTTAGTGATTTTTTTAAATTATATTTTGTGAATTGTGGAGTCTAGTTTATCAAACACTTGCCTGCTGTTTGATTTATGGCAGGCTCTGTCTCACTAAGACTTCTCACAGTCTGCACTTAGGCTCCCCTGCTACCACCCTGTCAACTGATCTTATTTAGATGCTAGGGGAAACATGGTAAAGCAAGGGCAGAGATGGAGTAAAAACACTTAAAATGAAAGATGTTCCTAACTTCCAACATGTTTCTTATCACCAAGCACTCATTTCTTACTTTACTATCTGTAAACTGAAGTTCTTATGTATTTTACTCATAATGGGGAAGAATTTGTAAGAGCAAACATGAGAATGTGATTTTTGGATGAACAACACCCATTGAAACAAAGTGCAATGGCTAGTGATGCCTATGCACCTAGCATTGAAGATGGACACAGGCAGATTTTAGTAGCATACTAGCCAGCCAGCTAGATGAAAGAGAAAGCTTTGATTCAATGAGAGATCCTATCTCTAGCTAATAAGCCAGGGAACAACAAAGAATGGTGGCGTTCTATTCAGGTCCCCAGCAAACACACCTGCCCACTCACATTCGGGAATAGAGAGCCTCTATGTTAATATTGTAGACTAGAGAACATTTTCTTTATCAAAATTGTAACTTACTTAACATGTTCATTGTCTTATTCCTGTCTCACTTTTGACACTGCAGAGGAAGCATCGCTGAAGGCTCTCATCACCCCACTGTCATGTCATGTCTCCCAAGGATGTAGAACAGCTAAGAAGCTTTGAAAGAGTCTATGAGGATCCAAGCAGTCATTGTGAGCAGTGAGAACCATTCAGTTAATGTGTTGTAATGAGAGCTACAAACACCAAAAGATCCAGGGGCTTTGGGTTTGTCACCTATGCCACTGTGGAGGAAGTGGATACTGCTGTGAATGCAAGACCATTCAAGGTAGATGGAAGAGTTGTGGAACCTAAGAGAACTGTGTCAAGAGAAGATTCTCAGAGACCAGGTGAAAAAAATGTTGTTTTTTTTTTAATTTTATTTTCTATATTCTTTGTTTACATTCCAAAGGCTTTCCCAATTCCCCCCTCACCATGTGTCCCATAAGTCATCCCTCCCCCCCTGCCCCCGCACATTCCCCAATCACCCCCCTAACCTTTTCTCTGTTCTGGTAGTCTCCTGCAAAACTGGATCCAGTCTTTTCTGTGAGTTTATTTTGAGCATTATGGAAAACTTGAAGTGATAGAAATTATGACTGACAAGGGAAGTTGGAAAAAAAAAAGAGGGGCTTTGATTTTTGTCAACTTTGATGACCAAAACTCTGTAGATAAGATTGTTATTTAGAAATACTGTATTGTGAATGGCCACATTCTCTTTCACAGGAAGAAAAGATGTGCTGAAACAAGAGATGGCTAGTGCTTCATCCAGACAGAGAGCTCAAAGTGGTTCTGGAAACTTTAGTGGTAGTTGTAGAGGTGGTTTGGATGGCAATGACAATTTTGTCCAGGGGGAAAGTGGTCCTTATAGCTTTGGTGGCAGAAATGATGGCAGTTGGCGGTAGTGGTAATGACTATAATAAATTTGGTAATGATGGAAGTAATTTTGGAGGTGGTGGAAGCTACAATGATTTTGACAATTGCAGCAATGAGTCTTCAGATTTTAGACCAATGCAGGGAGGAAAATCTAGCTCTTATGGTGATGGAGGCCAGTAATTTGCTAAACCACAAAACCAAGGTGACTATGGACATTCCAGCAGCAGCCATAGCTATGGCATCAGCAGAGCCAGGAAACAAAGCTTAGCAGGAGAGCAAAGCCAGAGAAGTGACAGGGAGACTACAGGTTACAACAAAGTTGTGACCTCAGCCAAGCACAGATGTGGTAGGGCCTCACTGCTACAAAGATGTATTTTTAGACAATACTCACGTGAATGGGCAAGAACTCCAGGACTATATTTGTGACTAATTGAATAACAGGTTAATTTAGTTTCTGTTCTCTGGAAAGTGTAAGGCATTCCAACAAAAGGTTTTATTGTAGACCATTTTCACCCATGCTGTTGATGGCTAATTGTAATAGTCTGACCATGACACTGAATTAATGGGTCTCTTTTTTTAATATGCTGTGGTAGTTTAGTCTACTTTAAAGCCATCTTCGTAAACTCCCCAACAGTGTAGAGTTAGAATTCCTTCATGGTTGTTCCATAGTTCATTTGGAAAAGAGTTATGGTTGCTTTGCTGGAAAAGCCATTTTGTACAAAAAACCTTGGTGCTGTTAAACTGCTAGTTACTGTTGTGACTTTTAATGAGTTTCACCATTGACAGGGTCATCCAAGTAAAGTCACAATTTGGTTACAAAATGGTTGTTGGCATACCCTATGTAATAACAAAATTGAATAATGGTATCAGACAGGAGAATAACAGATTGGAATGAAGCCTGTATATTATTTATTATCATGTGTACTCAATAAATGATTTATTTCTCTAGAAAAAAGTCTAAATTACTTTGGAAAATGTAAACATTAACTTGTTAGTTAGGTTTGGGGTAGCTGTTTTGGAGAGGGGTGAAGCACAGTTTTAATTTTCCCTTAATTATTCCTTAATTTAAAATTCCTTTAATTCTTTCATCTTATCAATGAAGTGTCTTAAAATAACAGTATTAAGCATTAAGCATTCTCATCTGTTGATAGAAATGTGAACACCTTAATTACATTCATTTACCTTTGATTATGCCTGTTATTTAACTAAGCATGGAGAAGCAGACAAGTGATGTGGTGTTTGCAATTGTGTTAATGAAGAAAGTAACCACAGCTGAGAGCATGATTGCAATGGTAAAAACCAGAGAAGAGGATGAAGTTCTCATAATTCCTTATATAGAGTAAGTGGAGAGTAAATATCAGGGATGAATTTACTGTTGGAACTGGGTAGTAATTCCTCTGTAAATATCTTTTCTGCACTCTCTTATTGCCTGACATTCTTGCAACATTTTAAAATCTTGAATATAGTGCATCAAAATTGTGATTATTTTCTTATGTAATGATTATTAAGTGAATTAACAGATCATATTCAAGATCTATTGTAATTTATATGTGATCTTATTCAATATCTAAATCCTAGAAGGTCTTTATAGCCTGACAAGATAAAATAATAAGAAACCATTACATTTCCTTTTCAGGGAGATAACTACTTTGTTTAGGAAAACAACCATTGGATGAGGATGAGTTTTGAAAGAGCACCTTTTATTGCTTGGTTTAGAGCCCTGTGCTGAACTCTAAGACTTAGACAATTCAAGAGAAAAAATCCAAAAGTGAATCCCTATAAAGTCTCTGAGAAAACATATGGCTGGGAACCTTTAAGAATGGACAATATGTTATCCTTAGTAATCAGCTATGGGTTGCAGTTGTGTGTGTGTGTGTGTGTGTGTGTGTGTGTGTGTGAGAGAGAGAGAGAGAGAGAGAGAGAGAGAGAGAGAGAGAGAGAGAGAGGTCACAGGCATTGCATAGTATCCTTGCTTAACTTGGGAAGTACAGATTTCACATTTCTGTAAATGTGGAGGATAAGGAAGTTGACAATGGAAGTTTAATGCATACCATGAAAGAAAGAAATGGGAAAACAGAGCCTTAGAATAGAAAGGGAGCCTCTAAGCAGGCATCTCTTATGTATATTAGAGTCTTAGAACAGAGGTTCAGTGCAATATCAGAAAAAAATGATGAGTTGACAATATTGAACATGTTTTCTTAGTTATCTATTTATAGACTGTACTCTTTAGATGTATGACTGTTTTATTCTGTTACAATTGTCCTTGATTTATTATTCATTTCTACCTATTCAATAAGTACAATTATTGCAATAGTTACATAGCTAATAAAATATTACATTTTATTTCAATTTATTCTCCCCTTCTGGGATTTGCAATTTATATCGCCCTTCTTTCAAGGTTCAAAAACATTTACCAAATAGCACCACCAATACCTGAGGATCGAAAAAGACCATTTTCATTTAAAGAGTCACAGTTTAAAAAGTCACATTTAAAGAGCTACAGACAGTTACAACAATGGTCTAGAAAAAGACTAAACCTAGAAATAACATGAGATTCCCCATCATTTTCCCACTGAAAAATTTGGTAGAGGAATCAGGTGATAATGAGTGAGCAAAGATAAGAAGATCACATTACTGCAAAGACAGATCAAAGTAAAAGAATTTTACTTAGTTTGCTTAGTTTATGGAATTAGGCACTGATAATAGAGAACTGAATAAAGCTAAGAGTGATGATTTTGTAAGTCAGCAGAAAAAAATACTATCTCTAAGTTGCTCTCTAAAGAAGTTCCCAAGTTTGAACACTTATTCTCGGAATGCAGAGTGCACAAAAGTTTGGGCAGCCTAGCATCTCAAAGCCTGACCATGAACACTTCATACACTGTAGTGTCTCTGCTATATATCAAGTCTGGTGTGATACATCTCTTTCCCACAAATTCATAGATAGTAAAACCCATATAATTATCTATAGTCAAACAGACATGGACCTACAGATGCCAGGAGATAGTCTCAGATATTAAATGAAAATGGGCACTCTTATTTATCCTAAGCTAGACTATAGAGAATGTTCATATATATGTAATATGCACATAAGTATATATAGGTTTGCAGGTATACATGTATTTATGTGTATATATGTGTGTGTGTGTGATTCTGTATCTATGTGTACACATATTTATAAATATATATGCGCATGAATATGTATATATGTATGCATAGGTATGCATGTGTACATATATGTATGCATGTATATGTATGCATACATATGTATGCATTTATATGTATACATGTAAATGTACATACATATATATTAATGAATATAAATGTGTATTATGGATATGTATGGATATTTCTTAAGGTTTCTGTTGCTGTGAAGAGTCACTTTGACCACAACAACTCCTATAATAAAAAACAAACATTTAATTGGGACTAGCTTATACTTTCAGAGGTTTAGACTATTATCATTTGGTGAGAAGCATGGGAAAATGTAGGCTGATATGTTGTGGGAGAAAGATGCAAAAGTTCTAAATCTTGATTGGCTGAGAGGAAGCAGAGAAGGAACTGGCCCTTGCTTAAGCACCTGAAACCACAAAGCTCACCCCAATGTTACACTTCCTGCACAAAGAACACATCTACTAATATTGCCAGTTCCTATGAGCCTATGGGGGTCAATTTCATTCAAACCAACGCAATATATAAAAAGTAGCTTGTGTGTGTGTTGTGTGCATGTAAATTTCTATATGGCTTGATCTGAGTCTAGAGCCTTGTCTTCCCTATTTTAACTATCCCTAGACCTAGATCCAATAGCTTCTCTCTTCCTTACAACCTAATCTTCTATGCTGAATGATTCAATCCAACTTCTCTCAGCCAGAATTGCTCTGTCTGGCCTCAAACTAATTTTGGCAGTTTGTTCCAATCTTCTGGTTCCTTCTTATTCTCTTGCTAGTTCTGTTGTGACTTGTGCCTAGTTTGTTCTCTCTCTGCTATCTGTCTTTGTATCTGTAAAACTGCCCTATACACACCACACACCACACCATTTTTTCTTTCTTGCTGCTCTCTTACCTATCTTTTCCCATGTGAGTTAGGCATATCCTATTCTGACTCATGCCATCAAGTCTCTCTGATTCATGACTTTCTGCCCACACTTAAGTGTCACTTTCAAACATGGCTGCTTCATTCTACCAATTAACCTTACCTTCACTGTTAGGGTTTAAAAATTCTGTACTAAGGGTGTGTCTGTATTCCAGGTAGATTATACTGTAATCTAAGGCTTGTCTACATTTGGCTGGATCATATCTTTGGATGTCCAGAGCAGCATGTTGCTGGATTAAAATTCCTCTACAATAGCTCTGTACTATGATTTAAGTTCTGGGATAGTGATACCTCAAGCAGGTTTTATAGTATTCAGGATTGTTTTAGCTATACTGTTTTGTTTTTGTTTTTGTTTTGTTTTTGTTTTTGCATTTCTATATGAAGATGAAGACTATCATTTCAAGATAGTCTTGAAATATCTGTGTAGAATTGTTTTGGAATTTAATATTCATTTGCATTGAATCTATAGATTGCTTTGGTAGGATGGCCATTTCTATTATTCATGACCATGGGAGATCTTTCAAACTTCTGATATCTTCATTTTGTTTCAATATCTTAAACTTTAATACCTAATTTTTTTATCATACAAATCTTTCACTTGCTTAGTGAAAGTTACCTCAGGCATTCTTATATTATGAAGGTTATTGTAATAGGGTTTATTCTTTTGTTAATTTAATTTAATTTTATTATCATTTTTTGTATATTCCTTGTTTACATTCCAAAGGTAATGTTTTACCTTTCCCAGTTCCCCCCTCACCATATGTCCCATAAGTCCTCTTCCCCACCCCACACCACCCATGCCTATTCCCCAATCACCCCTCATTTCTCTGTTCTGGTACAATCCTACATTTTTATTCCTTTCTCAGTACAGTCTATTTTGTGTCTGTGTGTTTTTTATACATTGAAATACAACTCCTCCTTCTTAGATTAAGAATATTTTTCTATAATTTTGTTGAAAAAAATTTCTGTGTCTTTGACCTCATTTTCTTCTTCCTCTATTCCCTTTCATCCTAGACTTGGTCTTTTTTACAGTGTCCCAGATTTTCTGGGTTCTTTTGTGCCTGGAGTTTTTAAATTTAACATTTTTTGACTGAAGCATGTATTTCTTCTTTCTTGTTTTTAATGCCTGGAATATTCTCTTCCATCTCTTGAATTCTGTTGGTAGCATGCCTATGAAGTTCCTGTTCATGTGCCAATTTTTAATTTCCAGGTTTCTCAACATTAATATTTTCTTTATTGATTCTGTTTTTACTTTCAATTCTTGAAATAAATTATTCATTTTAATGCTCTATGTGTGTTTGTGTTTTCATAGACTTAATGGATTTATTCATTTCCTCTTTAAGAATACCCATAGTCATAAAGTCTAGGTAAAGTCAATGTCTGCTGCTTCAGCACTGTTGCATTTCTAAGGACCTCTGGTAGTAGGATTTCAAGACTCTAGTGAAGACACAATGCCCGAGTATCGTTGTGTTTTCACACTGTTCTCTAGGCACCTGCAATAGAAAGATCACAATTCTCAGTGCTACTATCTGGTCTTTTGTTGGGTGAGTATTTCATTCCTTGGTTTCTCTTGACCTCATTGATTTATCGGAGGGCATGGTGGCTATGTGTTGCCTCAGTCAATTTTTCTGGGATCCCATCAGTTGTGGCTATTAGGAGTTCCAGGTTGAATGTGTTTCTGCTTCTTTGGCCACCATGGTCTGCATTTACCTAAGGAATAATAGCAAGTTTCAAATGCATTCAAATTGTTTTGTCATTTGGATCCATTTTTTCTCAGTGTTTAGAAAAAAATTACTGGCATTAACTTGTTTTTCAATACTGTACCATTAACTAAACATAGGTTGTTCTTACTATATTTTCTATTGATTTTAAGCATGTGATTTTTGCATGCTTTCCTGTATTAGTATGAATTTATTTGTATGTATTGACATAGTTCTGTATATTATCCATTGTCTTTCTATTTTTATTTAAAAAATAATAATATAACAATTCATTTTGTACTAATGTGAGCTATCCAACCTCTCAATCAAAGCCACTAAGCTTTCCTCTGCAGAAGAATGCTGATATTTCACCATGACTCCAAGAAGCAGCTGTTACCACTATTGAAACGTCTATATTCTTCCCAGGCAAATGTTATTATTGACCTTAAAAAATCTAGCAACACTATAGCACTAAACCATCATGATTCCTTACAAAATTCTAAATATTATCCTTATTCCTCATTTCCCAAATGCCCAAAAACAAATAAGAACACTATTTTGCCAACTTATGCCCTGGGATACCAATTAACTTACTGGGCTACCTTATAAAACACTGATAAGTGGTGAGATATATATATATATATATATATATATATATATATACAGACACATATAGATGTGTCTGTATATACACATATATACACACTCTAGCCCTCCCACAGGCTATGTGTGGAATTGCCAACTGTGGGGAGACACTGTATACTCAGAAGAGAATCTGCTCTTCTATTGTCACCTCTATGCCTCTATGTGAGTGTATAAACATTTGAACAGCTGAGCTGGAATTAATTTTTCAAGATTTGTGTTGAAGAAGGTTTCTGGATCAGAAACTCTAACTTTCTTCAGGGGGACAGTCGCTAGTGATACAACAACAGATCTATTACCATTTTATGAAGTGTGATGGACATTTATGTGATGGTTTTGATATAAATATTGCTTTTACTTATTGCATAACATTGAGACAATGGACTCATAGAGATGATACAAGTATAATTTATATGATTTTTTTCAATTTATTTTCAGCGTGTCTATGCCATTTGTAGTCAGTCCTACTAGCAAAGAATGAACCTTTTAATTCCTTCAATTCTCCTAACAATTGGTTATTTCATTTTAAAGGCAAAACCTCTAAAATTTTCAGTATATGTCAGGATACATGTTTCAACATAGTTTCATATACCTTAAATGGCTAATGACCTTGACCATGTACTCTTGTGCTTATTTGTTTTATTATCCTATACCATTTTTGTTAAAATAATTGTTTATGACTTTACTGATTCTCTGATCAAAGTGGTTTCCCTTGATTCTAGGTCCAGGCCCTTGTATGCCTTAAGAGTGATTTCTAGAACTGAGATTATCTTGGTCCTACTGAACTTCAAAGCATGGCTTTTTATTTACTTAATCACTTTACATTCCTCTACTTATCCTCTCAATTCCTGTCACCCAGATCCTCTCACAATTCCCCTTACACCTTCTCCTTTGAGATGGACCAACCCCCCCTTACTTTGAACTTTAATACAAGCTGCAGGATAAGCACATCCTCTCTCACTGTGGCCACACATAGTGAGCCAGTTAGAGGAATGGAATCCACAGACAGGCAACAGATTTTTGGACAGTCCCCACTCCAGTTGCTTGGGAACCAATACCCAAATCAAACTATACATCTACAACTTATGTAAAGGGCGTCTACATCCAGTTCATGCTTGCTGTTTTGTTGGTGATTCAACATCCAAAGGTCCAGAATAATTGACTCTATTGATCTTCCTGTGGATTCCCTGTCTTCTTCAGATCACTCAACCCTCCCCCCCAACTCTTCTACAAGACTTCCTAAGCTCCGTCTAATATTTGGCAGTGAGTCTCTGCATGTGTTTTCATTGGTTCCTGGGTAAAGCCTCTCAGAGAACAGTTATGCTAGGATTCTGTCTACAGCATAACAGTGTCATTAATAGTGTCAGGAATCTGTTCTTACCCATAGGATGGATCTCAATTTGGGGCAGTCATTGATTGGTCATTCACTTTGTCTCTGCTCTATCTTTCTCCCTGCATATCATGTACAGAGGTCACATTTTTGATCAAAAGTTTTATAGATGGGTTGCTATCCTAATTTCTCCACTGCAAATACTGCCTGGATAAAGGAAGTAGCCACTTCAGGATCTATATTCTCCACTGCTAGGTGTCTCAGTTGGAGTTGTCCCCATAGATATTCTGGAGCCTCCCTGAGGACCAGGTATCTGGAATGTCCTAGATATGCCCCCATCCATCACCAATTTTCTTTCTCTCTTTCCTACTCTCTCTATAACAGATACTCTCCCATCCTTCCCCTCACAATTCCTATCAAGTTCTCTCCCTCCATGCACCTCTGATATCTACTTCATTTCCCTTTCTGAGAAATATTCAATAATCCTCCTTTTAGTCCTCCTTGTTTTTTGGTTTCTTAACTATAGAGGTCAAGGAGATACAAATTGGAGAAAAAACATTAAAACATACTAATGATACTATGCATGAAAACCCAAAAAATTCTACCAGAGGACTCCTATTGTTGATTAACACCTTCATCAAAGTGGCTGTATACAAAAATAATCTCAAAGAAATCAGTTGCCCTCCTCTATTCAAATGAGAAACAGGTTGAGGAAAAAAGTTAGGGACCCTTCACAATAGCTGCAAATACTAGAACTTATCTTGGTGTATCTCTAACCGAGGATGTGATATTCTTGTATAAAAGGAACTTCAAGTCTCTCAAGAAATAAATTGAAGAAGATATAGGAGGATGGATGCAAAGATCTCTCATGCTAATATATCAGTAGGGTTAACATAAGGAAAATACCATCTTACCTAAAGCAATCTACAGATTCAATATAATTTCCATAAAATTTCAACACAGTTCTTTACAGTTTTGAAAGAAGAATTCACAATTTCATATATAATAATAATAATAATAATAATAATAATAATAATAATAAAGCAAGTTAGATAAAACAATCTTTTACAATAAAAGAACTTCTGGATTTATCAACAGCCTGGAATACAAGCTGCAATACAGAACAATTGTAATAAAATCTGCATGGTTTTGATATAGAAACTGACAGATTGATGAATGAAATTGAATCAAAGACCCAAAAGTAAATCTACATACCTATGGACACTTGATATTTGAGAAAGAAGGCAAACTGTACATTGTAAAAGGGACATCATCTTTTAAAAAATGTAGCTGAATAAAATCAATGTCTGCATGTAGAAGAGTGAATATAAATCCATACTTATCACCCAGCAAAAAACTCTGGTCCAAATGGATCAAAGACCACAATGTAAAACTGGACAAACTAAATCTAATAGAACAGAAAGTGGGGATTATCCTTGAACTCATTGGAATAGAAGACAAGCTCCTGGTCTTGATATTGATAGAGTAGAATAGTGCCTGTGGAATTAGTAAGAAAATGTAAAAGAATTACAGTCATTTCTGTAGTTTTTTTTTTAAAATATAAGTACCATAGCCATTTTTCTTATATTATTGCAATAGAAAATACATTTCACTTTTCAGATAATCGCTTAGGCCTCACCATTTAGAATAAAACCCACTCAGAAGTGGGAGGCTTCCATTTGAATAAAATAACTTGAACCAAAATGGTAGTTATTTTCTTTTTCTAAATATAAATATTTTGACTTTCATTCATTCTTTGAATCAATTAAATTGAAAAGCTACTAATGTTTCAAACACCTTTTCATATATTTTCCTCTAAGCCAATGTTTTGACATTTACTGGTAATATTCAGCTCGAAGCATCTCAATTTTTCTGCTGAAATTGAGATCCAATAATATTGTAGAGTCTTTCCAAGCCATATTTTAAAATGACTTTCTTTTATAGCTTAGTTTTATTAACAGTGCATTTCTTAGGAAATAATAAGAAAAAGTGACAGTCTTATGATTTACATATGTAAAATATTCTATCTAGCCATATCCATCATTGTAATTTCCCTATAGAATTTGAAGAAAAAATATTAAGAAAGGGGACAAAATAAATGGACCATCAGGCAAAGGCACATGGGATGTAAAACTGATGTGACAAGTACTTTCTGGGAAGCCACAGTGAAAGGAATGTGCTGACTCCACAGCCATTCTTGGAGCCCAACCGATGTCATGAGTCATATATGTGCGCGCGCGCACACACACACACACACACACACACACAAACATACCACCACCACCACCAACAACAACAATCACAATAACAATAACTCAACAGATATAATAAAATATAGATAAATTTACACATGAAGAAAAATGTACATAGCTAGAAAATATATACATGTAGCATCATTTTGTTATGAATATAAAAAAGCTAGAAATGTCACAATATTCATTCATTGGAATTTGCACTTAAAAAACAAATCAAGATGTTGGAGAGAAAGCTCATATAACAGCAATAAACTGTTTTTGCACTGGGCTCAGTTCCCAGGACCCTCACTTATTGGTGAACAATCATCTATAAATCTAGTATCTGAGAATCCAATGACTTCCCCTAACCTTTGAGAACACCTGCAAGTACATGATTTACAAACATACATGCATCCACATATACACATGCATAAAATATAGAAATAAATGTTTTAAAAGCAATTCTGTATTATACATTCAAAATTAGAAAATTGTTAATTTATCTCTTTGCTTATCTGTCTTTCTGTCTATAGTGTATCCATCTGTGATTCCATTCAGTTTTTCACATATAAGGTCTTTTCTAATTCTATGCCCACATGTATCAAAATATCTTGTGTGTCATGTTCTGTATCTTTAAAATTATATTCCTTTTATACTTATGTCACAAATATATCTAATTTGAATTGGAAAAGGGTTCTAATTTGAATAATTTATTAAGAGGTGTCTGTTACCACCTCTACTCTAAGCAAAATATTATATGTTCAGTATGTCTATACAGAGACTGGGTCTTTTCTCAGCAGCACACTATCTCCAATCACTACTTTCTTCAGTGAAATGATCTAAGACATTTCTATCTTAAAAATCTTGTCTGTCATTTGCAATTGCCAATAATGCTTTACTTATCATTCTCTCATGAATGCTATTTCAAAGCATTGCATTTCTGGTCCTCAAATATCCATACTTTTGTTTATTTGATTTACATAACTGATTGCCAATTTGTGGTGATATATGGAGATGGTGAATTGTAGGTAGTGGGATTTAGTAGAAGTAAGTACACGCATTTGAAGCAGGCTTCTGAACGAAATGCTGATAGTTGTTTCTCTCTGATTACTTACTCATTTTCACAGGTCAGTATCTTCTACTTTCTCTCACTATGTTATTCTGCCTTGTCATGGTCACAAAAGCAGTGGATCAAATTACTATTGATCAAAAGCTCTGAAAAAGAGACAACCAAAGCAAACTGCAATTTCTTTTTAGTTAATTAAACTAATTGCTCACATTTTTCACAGTAGTTAGCAGAAAGGCAATTAATACAGTGATTTGGTTTGAATAGATATAGCTTCTTTCATTTGTTTATACTTATTTTATGTGTATGAATGTTTTTCTTGCATGTATAAATGTATGTGTGTGTGTACTATGAGTATATCCTGTGCTTCTGGAGTTCACAAAAGGGAATCACATACTGAAAACTGGAGTTACCTGAAAAGATTGGATCCAGTTTTGTAGGAGAGTACCAGAAGAGAGAAATGGGAGAGGGGGGGTGATTGGGGAATAGTTGGGGAGGAGAGGACTTATGGGACATATGGTGGGGGGGATTGGGAAAGAGGAAAGCCTTTGGAATGTAAACAAAGAATATAGAATAAAAAAAAGTAAAAAAAAAAAAACTGGAGTTACCAATTGTTGTCACATTGTTACTAGACATCAGTTCAAGATTTTCCATTGCCAGAAAATTCAGTAAAAATGTAGATGAGGCACCTTATTGGTTTCTGTGCAGTAATATTTCTATTTTGTACCCCTGTTGATGAAATCAGTCTGGTTAATGTATGTTGAAGAACCATACAAATGATTGGACTTCTCTGTGCAAATGCTACAAATAGGCTGTTTTCCAGATCTGGTTTCATATTTGCACATGGCTTGTTGACTGCACAGTGTATGGCTATGGAATAAATGAGATGCAGAACACGGGAATGAAAATCAAAACAAAAGAAGTAAAGGTACCATTTTTTTCTATTCCCTGTTGTCCTATGTATAATTTATCTTTAAAAATTAAATTACTAATAAAGAAAACAATATTTGCTACTTTGTATGGCATTTGTCACTGGATTTTCTTCTTTCCCAATATACTAGTTTTGATAAATCATTTAAACAGATGATATTTATTTAAAACACAGAAATGCTTCACATTTATCTCATCTCTTGGTTATTAATTCCAAAAATAATAAAAACGAGCTGGGGATATATGAAAACAGAACACTTGGAACTAGGTTTATACAATCAACTAGAAAAAAAGACTTTGTACTTAATTTATTTATTTTAGAGTGTAAAATGTCACTGCATTGCTGCCCTTGTCAGCATGATCAATGAATAACCATTTAATAGCATGAGGGCTTAACAGTAGGAGAAGAATTATGAGCTCTCTATCACTGAATTACAGGCAGACCATTACTCATCCATTTTAGATATTCATATGAGATTCATCTGTTGTGAGGATATGCATGACAGACTCGTATGGATGATTTTATCCATACATAACTCAAAATGCTGCTACACATTTTTAATTGGACAGAAATCATTTACTGAAAGAAAATTTGGAGGATGACTCCAACATAATATAGTGTATCAGTATATAGTCAAGGTGTTAATTTTTCCTGTTTATAAATAATTGCCTTTTTTATTTCCTAACTTCACTCTTTTTCTTTTCTTTCTTCATTTCCTAAAAAATTTATATTTTACTTAAACATAATTACTGTTTAGGGAGACTATAGGAGGAAAACTAATAGGTAAAATATATGAAGTTATATTGATGAATACAACAAAAATATAAAGATTGTGGGCATTTCTATCATTATTATTTAGATTTAAGGTTATTAGAGTATTTATTGTAATTTTCTATTTTACAAAGGAATAATTCCTACTTGAAATAGGCATTAAGTTAATGATGATGTAATAAGTGATTGAAACTGTTGAACTCTGTGCTCCCCATCTTTAGACATACTGTCTCCCCAAGGAACAGGAGCATGTATCCTGTGTCCATAGACTTTCCTGCTCCCTTTATTGCAAATTGTCAGCTTCTAGGGTGTATACAGGACAGTGAGGTGTTCATTTTTTTTGCCAGCCTTGAGTCCCATGTCTGTTTTTCATTAGTCCAGACACCATAACACAGTCTTTTCCATCCACACAGTAATGCTTACATTCTTTTACTCACTTAACCTCTTGTCATCCAAGAGAAATATTATGACTTATTTAAATTCCACATACAAAATTCACATGACCTAGGAACAAATAAAATATAGCTGTAACCAACTAGCTATATTTCAGAACAAGGTTTGTTAGCACTTTAAAACAGAGATTATCTCCATGAAAACAAAACAAAACAAAAAGAATTAACCAAATGTATCATTGTCCAAAAGACTCCTAGAGCACTTCAGACTATCTCTATTGCCCTTGATGCTCCCCATAAAGAAATGGAAAAGAAATCCCTATTGCTAAAGACAGTACACACTTAAGTTACCAGGCTCAGAAGTCCCTCATCTGGAACTTTCCTGAATGTCATCTCCTGAAGAGGCTTTAATGGTACCATATAGGAACATGAAAGCTTGGAGGAATGGAATAAGCCAAAAGGTTACCCAGATAACTACAATAATGATCAACATGGGTATGATAAGCCTACATGTATAATAATAGCATGAATACCTTGGTAGTAATCAAGAGCTCTCTAATTGGATTTAACACCCACTCACGGAAACAGAAATCATGCCTGTGGAAATGTAAATAGATATTCAGGGCTAGTTAAGTCCTGGAAAAGACTATACAAATGCCGCTTTATGAACTCAGCTTAACCCCTAAATATAGTCTATATATTTGTACTTACACCCACTAATAACTGTAATCCTCACCCTCATCAAGGAAATTTCTCTTTGCAAAAGACAGAGGCTATTAAAGAATATCCACAACAGTCAAAATAAAGAAATATGGAGTCACAACCAAAAGGATACATAGCCAATACTGTTTTCACAACTCAGACTCAGGGAGGAGAGGAGAGAAAGTGGAGTGAGAAGAAAGACACCACAGGTTAGGAGTCAAGAAGTCATGACCCTAAGGGCTGGCCAATATGAGGTAAGAACAGCTCAGATGAATCATAGTAAATAATAACTCAGGGTAATTGCTAGAACTAGATTTTGATACCATAGAGGGTAAATATCTCTGAGGCATTAATGCTACTAAAGGCTTATGATAACCCTAAAGTCTGATATGACTTTTATCTAGGAACTGAATGCTCAAAAGCTGGGTAGAAGCTACTCATTGTGGATAAATATTTTCTATAACACCTGAGATTGCTATATGATAACCTTCTAACCATGAAAACTAAAACTTGATAAGTACTTTAATAAGGATATTATTGCTGTTAGTTAGATAAAGAGATTCATGAAAAGAATATAAATTTTTCAGTTCCCATGCAGAGAGAGTTAAAATGTCAGTCCACTAAAAGTGTAAGAGTTCTTTGTTCTGGGAGTGGTATAGAATTATCATAAATATGCCTTCTTGCTTTTTTGTTCAGTCAGTTAAAGTTGATCCATATGTACAAATCAGTGTTTTTTAGTTTAAGAAATGGTTATAACTGTTTGTAGCAACCACCGATCTTCTTAGCATTCACCCTAAGTATGGAGGCAAGGTTCTCCACATACCAAAAGATTATGACTTACTGAAGGCTTAGATTACCATGAGCATTTTGACAGAAAAGTCTTATTTGGCTGAAATGTGTAATTGCTGTTTAAGACACGCTATTACACACAGACTAGAGTTTATTCTAAAAATAATTTAACTGCATTGAGAAATGAAAATGCTTGTGTTTGACTTCGATATAATATTTATGTGAGTGGTGGGCAATCAGACGACTGTTGCCTTTGAGCTACACATATAATAAGAGTAAGGTATATGCAAATGTTCTGGGTAGTATAGTATTTTTTATATTTGTATGTACTTAATAGATACATTTATAAAAACAACTATTTTTCCACAAATTTGTGTTAACTGATTTGTTTAAAGCATATCATGATCACTAAGAAAGTAGAGGGTGAAGGCTTGAAAATGAGAGAGATTATCAAACATGTAAGAGGAAGGACAGAGTTCTGAAATTAAAATGTCAAAAAGCTAGACATGGGAGACTCAGTAGGCTCTTGTGAAATGTTCCATCCATTCCTGTGTCCTATGGACCAGATGGATTTAGTGCAGAATTCTATCAGCCCTTTAAAGAAGACCTAATACTAATACTCTTCATATTATTCCACAAACTAGAAACAGAAGGAAAACTGCCCAGTTCATTCTATGAAGTTACAGTTACACTGACACCAAAAACAAACAAAGACCCTACAAAAAAGTGAACTTCAGGCGAATTTCACTTATGAATATTGATGCACAAATAATCAGTAAAATTTTCACAAACTGAATCTAAGAACACATCAAAATGACCATTCACCACGATCAAATAGGCTTCATCCCAGGGGTGCAGTGATGGTTCAGCATATGGAAATGCATCAACATAATCCACTACATAGACAAACTCAAAAACAAAAAACAAAAAACAAAAAACAAACAAACAAAAAACCACACGGTCATTTCATTAGATGATGGAAAAGCATTTGACAAAATTCAACATCCCTTCATGGTAAAAGTGTTAGAAAGATTAGGAATTCAAGGCCCATACCCAAACATAGTAGAAGCAATATACAGTAAACCAGTAGCCAACATAAAACTAAATGGAGAAAAACTTGCAATCCCACTAAAATCAGGGACTAGACAAGGCTGTGCACTCTCTCCCTATCTATTCAAAATTCTCATTATTGAAAGTTATACCTTTCTATATTTAATGCATCTAATTGTAGCAGACATACTTTTAGGTAAATACAGCTTCTATGAAAGCTATGAAATCTATGCTAGAAAGATTACCCTAGTCTTCCCATGGTATGAACAAGGTAAGAAGAAATGAAAAATCATGACTTAAAAGTCCAGAATTTGGAGGAAGGCTCTTGCCTTGTCATTTAGCTTGATGTACCCTCTACTCAAGAGAATCTTTTTTGCATGTCCCTGTACAAGCTGAAATAAACATTGATTATCTGATTCCTGTGTCCTGGTCTGAACGTTTCTTTTTCAGGAGCAGAAGAACTATAATCTTTGTGATAGGGCTCAGAAAAATTCAAGAGGAGTTGTCTTTTTCTCATCCTAATAGTAACTTATTTGTTTTAGGTCACCCCAACCTCTTTAGCCAAATATCTGAAATTATTTTGAATAACAAAATAAAGGGAATTGTTGAATTGGCAACATTGGTTCCACTGTAATGAGTGAATGTTCTTTCAGTGAGAATGAACTAAGCTTCCAACCCCTGCAATTTTTTATTATTAATATATCACTGCTGGCCTGAAAGGAGATGGCTCGGGTGGATAAAAGCCCTATCCTCAAGCCTGAAAACCAAGTCGCATGACTAGAACCCATGGCAGAAGATGGTAAATGACTGTAGCAAGTTGTCCTCTTACTTCTGTACAAATGTCCAAATATCAAGGTACTTAAACACACACACACACACACACACACACACACACCACAATTAAAGAGAAGTAAAATTCCAAGTTCTAGTGAGTAGATAGCAGTTGAGCACTTGACACAGAATTGTAACAAGAATCACACCACACATATCACTTCATAAAATCAGAATTTTGATCCCTAGCACCCACATAAATCATGATACACTATTGATAATTACAGTGTGCCAGATAGTGACTTCTCCAGCAAGCTGGCTAGACAGACTTGACAAAATAGTGAATCAAATTAGGCAGGTACAAGTAAGAGATCCTGTCCCAACCCATAGTATAGAGAATTATTGAAAAAGATATCTTATATCAATTTATATCCCCTATGCTCAAACATGTGTATGTACACCCATATCCATACACATTAGGGCAATCAAACTTGCACGCACATGAACAGTACATATATAGAAACGTAAAACAGAAAATGTATTACAAAATATACATTCATTCTTCATTTAAGTATGGATCTTTTTAATCTCAGGTTCACTGTGACCCTTATAGATTGTAACTAAAGAAACCTCACTTCTAAGTAGGACAGAAGAATCCACCCTTTGGTTTTTCTTCCTCTTGAGCTTCATATGGTCTGTGAGTTGTATCTTGGGTATTCCATGTTATTTGCCTAATATGTACTTATGATTGAGTACATACCATGTGTGTTCTTTTCTGACCAAGTTACCCCTCTCATGATGATATTTTCTAGAACCATACATTTGCCTAAGAATTTCATGAAGTCATTGCTATTATTAGCTGAGTAGTATTCCACTGTGTAAATGTACCACATTTTCTTTATCCATTCCTCTGTTGAGGGCCATCCGGGTTGTTTCCAGCTTCTGGTAATTACAAATATGGCTGCTATGAACATAGAGGAGCATGTGTCCTTATTACAAGTTGAAACACCTTCTGGATATATGCCAAGGAGTGGTATATCTGGGTCCTCAGGTAGTACTTTGTCCAATTTTCTGAGGAGGCACCAAACCGATTTCCAGAGTGGTTGTACCAACTTGCAATCCCACCAGTAGTGGAGGAGTGTTCCTCTTTCTCCAGATCTGCTGTCCCCTGAGTATTCTATCTTAGCTATTCTGACCAATGTGAGGTGGAATCTCAAGGTTGTTTTGATTTGCATTTCCCTGATGACTATAGATATTGAACATTTCTTTAGGTGCTTCGCAACCATTTAAGTTTCCTCAGTTGAGAATTCTCTGTTTAGTTCTGTTCTACATTTTTTAATAGGGTTATTTGTTTTTCTGGAGTCTACTGTCTTGAATTCTTTATATGTATTTCATTTTACCCCTCTATCACATATATGTTTGGTAAAGATCTTTTTCCATTCTCTTGGTTGCCATTTTGTCCCATTGACAGTGTACTTTGCCATACAGAAGCTCCTGCTTAGAAGGGGTATCAAAATAATCATGGGGAGTAGAGAGTGAGATGGACTTGGGAGGAAAAGAAGAAAGAGGGGGAAAGAGGGAAAGAATCAAGTATGGGAGGAGATGGGTCAGGAAATTGAACATAGGTATGTAGTAATCAGGGATGGGGAACTGGGGCTAGCAACCAGAAAATCCCAGGGGCCAGGGAAGCAAAAGCCTCCCAGGACCCACGGGGATGACATTAGCTGAAATACCCCCACAAAGAGGAGGGAGAACCTGTGAGACCATATCCAGAGGTTAGGCATGGCTTCTCAGATGATCCTCAGAAGGATGGAGCCACCCATCCATTTCCAAAATTTCAACCCCTAATTGCTCCTGTTTAAAGGAAATACAGGGAGAAAAAGTTGAGCAGAGACTGAAGAAAAAGCCATTCAAAGACTGCACCACCTAGCATTCCAACCCATGTCCAGACACCAAACCCAGACACTATTGTGGGTGCCAGTAAGTGCTTGCTGAGAAGAGCCAGATACAGCTGTCCTCTGAAAGGTTCTGCCTGATCCTCACCAAAAGACATGTGAATGCTTGCAGCCTACCATCAGACTGGGCACAGGGACTCCAGTGGGGGTTCTTAGGAGGACTGAAGGAGCTGAAAGGGCCTTATCTGGCATCAATGGGAGGGGTGGCCTTTGGTCCTGTGAAGACTTGATGCTTCAGTGTAGAGGAATGCTAAGGTGGTGTGGTGGGAGTGGGTGGGTGGGTGGTGGAGCACCCTCATAGAAGCAGGGAAAGAGGGGATGGGATAGAGGTAAAACTGAGAAGAGATAACATTTGAAATGTAAAAGAAATGAAATATACATTTTTTTAGAAAAGACTATTTCAACAAACTAAACAAACCTGTTAATACTTTAAAAATAAAAATCCTCACTCAGAGCTAGAGACTCTAATCCAGCCAACCAAGAAACCAAGTCTTCTTCATAGAAAGCAATTTCAACCTGAAAATGCTAAGGCATATTTCTGGATTTTAGTTAGATTATTTGAATTTCAACCTCACATAATTCGCCAGGGAAATCATGATAGGAAACATATTCAAATTAATGATAAGATTTTCAAAATGTTATATACATAAGGTCCAGAAAAATATGTAACTTCTGTTCACTTACAGAAATATTATTTCATTCATTAAATCATGAATTGATGCACTTATTTGGAAACCCGAGTTCAGAATCATCAAGCATTATTTATTTTTAGTACACAATTGTTTATCAGATCTCCATATCTATTCTTGTTTTTGATTTGGCCTTCATGTGTCTCATAAGTACTTGGTAGGAACAAATGAGATAGGAGAAAAGATTGGCTTTGGATTTCTTGAAATAAGCATCCTATATGTATGATAATAACAATTTTGAGAGATGGATTTCAGAACCTAGAATCCTAAATTGCAGCTGTGTGACATGTTGCAACATAATTTCTTGGTATCTTCTCTTCATTCACCTTTCTGGAGCCAACATTGTCCAATATGTTTTCAGTCTGACATAGTTATGAAGTTAGGTGACACACTGTAAAGAAAACCAAACTTCTTGGACAGCTAACTCCATACTAAAGCATTTATATTTGCAGAACAGGGACACAACAGTATAAAGTTTTTTTTAAAAAATATGGATGATCTTGGGATTTTTAGCACTTCTATACAAAGGCTAATAATTTAGAGCAAAGCAGGAATACAGTATGCATATTTCAAGCAAACTTTCAACTTCCTAGATGAAGACAGTGCTAGTCTTGTATATTTATCAATCAGTCAATAAATCAATACTAAGGGATTTAATTCATAAGTTCATTTATTCCATTCTAGGTCACAAGTTCTCAATTCCCAGATGCTGGCAGCAGTCCCAGAGAAATAATCATATTATCAAACACCTTAAATCTAGAAATTATATTGCATGAACTCTGAAATTTATCCAGCTTGTGTCATAACACAACAGTGTAGTCAAGGGTTCCTCTATTTACCTGATATTATCATCAGCATTTCAACATTTCTATTTGTCAGTGCCATAGCCTGTGTTGGTGGCAATGTTTCAGGACAGAAACAGAAAACAGTCACTACCATGATATTAACATGAAGGGCATGGTGATAAATGTAATGACTGCATAAGAAACAGGTATTTCTTATTAATATTTTCAAAATGTTTGGGCCAGAAGAGTGCTGTTTTATGTTTTCATTTGTAAGCATGCATTTAGTCATATCTTAATGGTTTCTTTTATTAATTAGTCATTTTATTTATTTACATTTCAAATGTTATCCCCCTTCTTGATTTCCCCTCCACAACCCACCTATTCCGTTTCCCCTCTTTGCCTTTAAGAGGGTGTTCCGCAACCATTTCAGCCTCACCCCTCTGGCATCCCACTACTGCTACCCTGGGGCAACAAGCCACAACAGGACCAAGGGACTCCCCTCCAAATGATGCAGTCTTTTTTATCACAACTTCCTTAAAATAAGATGGATGGAGTAACCCCACTGCCAAACATGTTTTTCAATGTTGTGTTAGCACTATGCATCTATTATAAAACTGTTCCTCAGTAGTATTTGCTCTGTTGTTGTTCCTGAAGATTTTGTATGAGGAAGTTTACCTTATCCATAACTGATTGACAAATAAGATAGGAATATATTATAGATCAGATGAGTGCAAGGCATGCCTTCCTCTATAAACATATTAACATAATTTGAATAGCATTTTTAAGACCATTCTTCAGAGGGTTCATTCTTAGCATAACTCTCTATAGATGCTCATGGGGTGAATGAATAAAAGAGGTTTCATTTACTGGAATCTTCATGAGAACCCACATAGCAGAAACAGCAAGATCCTAACTACAATGGATGATAAAGCTAATAGTCTTAGTAGGGGAGACAAAAGTATAACCAGAAGCTAGAAACTTTCTTTTCCGAAGGCAGCTTTCATTTACTTTCATGCCAACAAATGTAGAATTATAACTATAATAACTGCTATTAATTAAAGAGTGTTAACAAAATAAGATTATAAGGCAAAATAGTAAAATACTATCTTGGCTTTATTGTTAATTTGATGCACCAGCAAGAGGGACTGTCAATTGAGTAGTTGCCTCTTATTTTTTTCTTTTTTTATTGGATATATTCTATATTTACAATTCATTTCCCTTTTTCTGGTTCCCCACCCCCAAAGGTCCCACATGCCCTTTTCCCTCCCCCTGCTCCCTCTTCCACCCCTTCCCTTTTCCCTGTTCTTGTATTCCCCTACACTGATGCTGTGATCCTTTCCAGCCCCAGTGTCCACTCCTTTCTTCTTGTCAGACATCATTTGGTACGTAATTGTGTCTTTGGTGTTCCAAGATTCTAGGCTAATGCCTCTTTCAGACTGACCGGTGGTCATGTTTGTGACAGCACTGCTAATGGATGAAGGAGACACAGAACACTATGGCCAGTGCCACTTGTGGATGACTGAGCCCAATCTTTACCAGAAAGCAAGGAGAGAATCCCAAAGGAGGCAGGCCAGTTAAGAAGCTTTCCTTTGAGCCGGGCATGGTGGTGCACACCTGTAATCCCAGCACTTGGGAGGCAGAGGCAGACGGATTTCTGAGTTCGAGGCCAGCCTGGTCAACAGAGTGAGTTCCAGGACAGCCAGGACTACATGGAGAAACCCTGTCTCAAAAAACAGAAAAAAAAAAACACAAAAAAAAAAAAAAACAAAAAAAAAAAAAAAAACAAAAAAAAAAAAAAAGAAGCTTTCCTTTGTAGTCTCTGCTACTATTTCTGCCTACAGTTTCAACTATGTTATTGTCTTGGCTTCCGTTGATGATGGATAGAGCAGTGTAATATGGAATCTAGCATTCGTACTCCAAGTATGAATTGGAAAGTATTTAATCACACCTACAGCAAAGCAAACTAGAGCAAACATGGTAATCATTTTGCTGAAGGCCTGCTATACCTGAGGAAGGCATAATGGAAGAAATTATATTGGGGGGGGAGCACTTAAGTCAATATAGGGCAAAACATAAGTGTGTCAAGCAGATACAAAGTTCTACCTTGTGGCCCTGCAGTAGACTAGAAATAACACACTTATGAGTGTCAAAATTGAGAGTATATTCTAGTTATTTTAACACAGGGAAAATAATTATTTTATCCCTACTCTTTAGTACAGAGTTTGACATTTATTCTTTGAGTATTTGAACAACAGAAAAATTTTAACAGGAGAAAGAACCCAGTGATATGAGAATATTTAGTGACAAGGAATCAGAATGACAGCCTTCTGGATAATTTTGATTGAACTGAAACAAGAGTTCATGCAGAGAGATTGACTTGGGTGTCATATTAATAAAGTACTGTGAGAGACAAGAAAGAGTGAGAATATAAGGTGAAATGTGGAAAATGAAATAAAACCAAGATACATCAGCAAATGATTTAAAGCAATAAGAAAGGAAACAGACATGTACGCTGAAGTGGAGAAAACCTCCAGATTCATTCGCAGATTGCCTTACCAAACTAGATGAGCAGAGTTGCCCTTAAAATACAAAGGAGAAGCAGAGAAAATCCTTGCCCATAGGGGAATGATCATAAAATTTTATTGCAAGTGTTAGATCCAAATCAGCACTGAAACTGCCAAGAATGGATTCCAGGAAGATATAAAGGTTTAACTTCAGAGAATATGCAAGCCAAAGACATTAAATCAATGAATCATTGTGTTTCCAATGCTATTGAAAGTGTACTATAAATTTTTGCAAGGAGCATCTAGATTTACAAGAAACTCTGCATGAGATCTTAATGAGTAGGTCAGTAGGAATTATTCAATAAGAAAGATAGGGAGCATAAGTGTGTTTCTGTCATTGGAGGAATTAAATTATTTTAAGCAGAGAAAACCATTGAATATATTCTAATCAGATAGAGTATAACCTTGCAACAGTGACTGAGGAGAGCATATGTATGGAACTAAGCTGAGGTGAATTAACCTATGAAGGGATATAACAAATAAGGTGGGAAATTATTCCATGACATATTCAATGAATTCATGATGTAATGAGTGTGTGAAGAACAAAGATGCATGCTTGTTTCTAGTTCACTTATGTAGAAACATACATGAAATATACAGTATTCATTTGAGAGATATTCGCTGATATACAAATAGTCACAAAAAATGTGTATCTACCTCACGAAAGTCAGAAAGCTGTATCAGAACATAAATGTCAGGAGATAGCTTAGAGAATAATAATGTTACCTCTACCTTATAAGCAAATGCAGACCTTATTTAGCAGAGAGAGATATTAATAGAATTCATACCTAGCAGCATGCGATTATCTCATGTGTTTCATGTATAGAAATTGATATCTTGTGGCTAAAATATGGAGGATACTCTAGGCAGTAAGAATTTGAGAAGGTTGTTGGAAAGAAAATCCATAGCTGGTCCACAGCATTATGAATGCTTTAGATTATTGGCTTAATTTGAGCATAATTTATACCAAATGCCTAAGGAGATCAAGTAATCATCAGTTTAAAAAATATAGTTTAAGTGGATTATTTTAATTAAAATATTTTTTTACTTATTTTTGCATTTTATTAAATAGGAAGGGTAAGGAATAGTGAACAAGGCTAATACAACTTTTACCTATCTTTAGTTTAAAGATAGGTATAAGCAACTAGTGCTTCATCTCTATCCCTGTAAATCTTGTAGGCAGCACAAACTTAAAGTCAAAGGTTTTGCCAGTGAGTTGATGTTCTGGGTTGACTGGAAGTCCTTCCTAGCTATAGAAGTTTGCTCCTTCTGGCTTCATATCCCCAAGTGCTAAAGTCTCATCTAGAGTCACTTGCATGGACTCCCTGGACTCTCCATCATCTCAAGTCCCTGGCACAACCCAGAGACACACATGCACACACTGATTTCCATTTTCTCTACCAGCTCTCTATTGCCTGCTCTTCCCAGACCTGATCACCAGGTCCTCATCCTGTTCTCCTCCCACCCAGTTCTCTTCCCTCCATCTACCTCTAATGTTTACTTTATTTCCTCTTCTGAGGGAGATTCAAGCATCCTGTGTTGGACCCTCATTTTACTTAGCTTCTTTGGGTCTTTAGATTGTAGCATAATTAGTCTGTAGTTTATGGCTAATATGACTTATAAGTGAGCACATATCCATTCCTTTATTGTGGGACATATGGGTTCTTTCTAGCATCTGGCTATTATAAATAGGGCTGCTATGAACATAGTGGTGCATGTGTCCTTATTACATGCTGGAGAATGTTCTGGATGTATGCCCAGGAGTGGTATAGTAGGGTCTTCCAGTATACCCAGTATTATACCCAGTTTTCTGGGGAACTGCCAAACTTATTTCCAGAGTGGTTGAACCAGCTTGCAGTCTCACCAACAGTGGAGGAGTGTTTTTTTTTCTCCACAACCTCTCCACACCTTCTGTCTCCTGAGTTTTTTATCTTAGCCATTCTGACCACAGTGAGGTAAAATCTCAGGGTTGCTTTGATTTTCATTTCCCTGATGACTAAGGATGTTGAACATTTCTTTAGATACTTCTCAGCCATTTGATATTTCTCAAGTGAAAAATCTTTGTTTAGCTCTATACCCCATTTTTAAATAGGATTATTTTGTTCTCTGGAGTCTAACTTCTTGATTTCTTTGTATATATTGGATATTAGCCCTCTGTTGGATGTAGGGTTGATAAAGATCTTTTCCCAACTTGTGGGTTGCTGTTGCTGTTTTGTCCTGTTGACAGTATCCTTTGCCTTATAGAAACTTTGTAATTTTATGAGTTTTCATTTGTCTATTCTTGTTCTTAGGGTGTAGGCTATCACCTGGGAGGTTTTACTAGTTCATGAAAAATACAGAGCAGAATACTCTCAGTCAGCCATTGAACTGAACACAGGGTCCACAGTGAGGGAGCTAGAGAAAGGACCCATGGAGCTGAAGGGGTTTGCAGCACCACAGGAGGAACAACAATATGAGTCACCCAGTACTCCCAGAGTTCCAGGGACAAAACCATCAACCAAAGAATACACATGGAATTACCCATGACTCCAGACACATCGTCAGAAGAAGGATGGACTTGCTATACACCAAAGGGAGGAAAGGCCCTTGGTCCTGGAGGGACATGATGGTATAGTGTTGAGGAATACCAGGACAGGGAAGTGGGAAAGGGTTGATTGGGGAAAGGGAAATGGCTTATGAGAATTTGGGGAAAGGGGAGAACCAGGAAAGGGGACAACATTTGAAATGTAAATAAAGAATATACCTAATTTTTTTAAAAAAAAAAGTGAGCACATATCACATCTCTCTTTCTAGGTCTGGGTAACATCACTCAGGATGAAAATTTCAAGTTCCATCCATTTGACTGTGAATTTCATGATGTCCTTTTTTTAAATACCTCAGTACCATTCCATTATGTAAATGTACCACATTATCCTTATCCATTCTATGGCTAAGGAATATCTGTTCCAGTTTCTTTCTAGTTGTTACAAATAAAGCTGCTATGAATATAGTTTAGCAAGTATCCTTGTGGTACAATGTAATAACCTTTGGGTATATGCCCAGGAGTGATCTGTCGCGCACTATTGTCTCGCCAGCAAGAACCACGCGGCCAACTGGATTCTTCTGCAGCAAGCTTTATTGCATCAGCTTCAGTATCAAGAGGAAGACCCCAAGCACGGAAAGAGGCGCTGCTTATATACACCCTAGTGTGGCGTGTTTCTGATTGGTTGCCTGCTCTTCATCTCATTACCATGCCCCGGGCTTGGCTGTGACTTGGCACAAACCTGCTCTTGCACATGTGCACACCACTTGTTTACCAATCTGGCATGCCGGAAACAAGCGCCATCTTGTAATGGCGATTACCCTCGGCTCTCCACATCTCCCCCTTTCTGTTTTATTAAAATAAGGCCCTAAATACTCAAGACACAAATAGCAAGTCAAATGATTCCCAAGAAGAAGAAAGGAGAGGACCCTGGGCCTGTAAAGATTGCATCCAGTTTAGTAAAGAAACCGAGGGGGAGGGGGAATGATTGGGGAATAGTTGGGGGGGAGAGGAACTATGGGAAGTATGGTGGGTTGGAACTGGGAAAGGGGAAAGCCTTTGGAATGTAAACATAGAATATAGAAAATAAAAATTAAAAAAAAAAAGAAAAAAAATAAGGCTGGCGTCTGCTTTGTGTGGCCCCGCACATGCTGTGGCTCCTGTCTTAGGTCATTCCTCTACTGACACAGCCTTACCCATCATAGGGTAACCCTCGTCACTGGGCCCCATGTGTTAGGTTGGTCTGTGCAGGGGGAAGGTTGCCCATCCCTGGATACCACAGCGTCTGTGCAATCCACAAAATTAATCCTGAACAACCCCCGAATCAGAGGTCATTACAAGCTTTATTGTGACATGGAAAGAGAAGAGTGATCACCCTATCGCGTGCAATGAGGAGACCTCAGCGATGTGCAAGGGCTGATTCGGCTTTCTCTTGGAAAAATTTAAACCTTACAAAATCAAGTACATAGCATAGACAGCCAGATCTCGGGGGAGGTTCCCTGTTCAATTGCGACCAGTGCCTGAGCCATCACAACCTTATCACATTTTTGTTGAGATTTGAGCTTGCACAGTAACCAGAGCAGAAACACTCCTCCACAGCATATTAGGGCACCAAAAAGACAAACTCCCGCCTACTCCTTAAGGTGATTCATAGCATTGGCAATCCAGGTTCCCAATCCAGCAGTGAAGGACACATTTACTCAGGTGGAATTCTCATGGACGATGGCAATCCTCAATTCTTGGAGCAGATGATCAAATTCTCTGGACCAGTTCTCTGCAAGATGACTTAGACAAGCTCTTTGACAAATTAGCAGCATGGGTAAAATTCTGATAGGGCACCGAGGTAATACATAGCCCCGTGTATCGCCATTCACACACTAACTGAGCAACCTGCCAAAGGGTATCAACTTCTTCCTGCACCAAATCAATTCTTTGATTAAGGATCATTATGCCACCTTTTAGGTGGGCATTAACATTGGCCTGAAACTTCCTAGGTGGGAATTGCAAGACAAAAGCAGTGCCTCACAAGTCTCCACTGAGGCAGCTCTGAGCCTATTGGCCAAGGCCAGGACCAATACTCACCTGTCCTGTAGGACAGTAGCCTACACCTGGATCCCATTGTATAAGGGTTGAATAACAAAAGGAACCTGAAATTTGAAGGTTCCCAGAAAAATTCTACTAGCTGTTTTTAGTAGTCATATCAACAAATTTTTGAAACAGTTCATAAGGAACCTATTTGATATCAAATTCCCACTGAGATCTCCTTTTCAATCTTGGGTGGTTAAATTTTGTTTCTACCACTGTATCCAATAAAGCTTGTGAAAAAGTGGCAACAGGCCTATACTGGCCATAGCTGTTTTAACTTACTCTTGAAATCATCTTAATTGCAAAATATGAGTGAGTTAAGAATCATAAGCCTTAGATCAGACTCCAAACTTTAGTCTATGGTACACTGGCAGTTGTTAACCATAATTTTTTCTCTTGCAATATTAGAGCATAACTACAACTTTGGAAAGCAAAACCCAATTTTAAACAATTTATTCTCTTTAAAAATCAATGGCAAATGTATTATTTTCACATTACAAAGTTCAATTTAGAAGTATCTTTAAAGGCCTGTTTTTCCTGGGTTACGTCATGCCATGTGTTATAGTTTAAGATAACTCCACACCTGAGTTACCAGTTTTAAATTCTCTTTTTGTTACCAATGTAATTTTAATCATGCCCAATAACTTTTACGCCAATACTCTATAGTCAAAACATGCAAAACATATTTATACCTTTAAGACCAATCAGAACCAAAAATGAAACTACATGAATCTTATAAATTTGAACCAAACAATTGTTTTCTAGCTATAATTCAAGAGAAAAAGCACTTTGTGCCCAAAAGGAGAAATAACCATCAGGCTACTTGTCCTAGAACTTAAGCAGCTGCTGGCCCTTTTCAAAAGCAGCTTTTCTCCAGCTGTGCTTGACTCCTAGCTAATTGCAGAGCAGCTTAAATCAGCCTCTGCTGTGTAAACTGAGACTGAATCAAGAGATGGACCTCCAGCAAATAAAGTTTTTACCATGTTTTTAACATAAGACACAGGACAGCAGTCACTCAAACAAAACAAGGAGAGACACACGTAGACAAATTGGTGCACCAATGACAATACATAGAGAGGAAAGAACACTTGTACCCAGTACTAAGAACATCTCCATTGGGAATCATAGAGGAAACAGGACGTCTCCATGTTTCCCCTTGTCCCCAGGAGTTTTGAAATCCATTTTCCTTTTCTCGTTTTTCCACTGTTCCTTTCTTAAGCCCAATTCCTCTCGCTCCCAACAAAACCCCAAGGGCCCGGCAGGCCGTCTGAGCTGACGATGAACCCCACATCGTGCTCGGTGCAACCCGTCCCAAAACCGGGAGCCTAATTGTCTCAAACCGAGAACTTATCCTCTCAAACCGAGAACCTTATCGTCTCAAACCGAGAACCTTAATTGTCCCACTTATCTGGGAACTTACCAGCTGGCTGCCCTGACTGCAAAGAGTTCTGAACTGCATTATACAAATGCAAGTCCTTCTCAGAGCAGTTTATTCAGGATTCTTTTCTTTGCCGCCTACCCCCGTGGCCTTTTCCCCCACTTACCGTGGTTATTTGCTAGCGCTACTCTGACTGCAAGAAGTTCTGATCACCATCAATGGGGGAGAAACTCCCCGTACAGGCCACCACTTGTCACGCCCAACCTCGACCAGCAACGAAGGATACAACACCAGCGATCTTCTTCAAGCAGTTTACTCAGGAACCTTATACAATGGTGTCTCTCTCTAACTCGACCCCAGCACTCTCTTATATCTCAAAGGCTGGCCAATCCCTGGATGACACGTGGACAAGGCAGATAGGCTACCTCAAAGTGGAAGGACAGCATCTGATTACACAAAGCCAAATAAGGAGTTGTTTATCTCAAAGGGCACTCTCCCCCTGGGGGGAAGAAGGCGGAAACCAGTGCCATCTTTAAGGCGGGGCACTTTGCAGCCCTCTACAGTGATCTATCTGGGTCTTAAGGTAGAACTATCCTGAGTTTTCTGATTCCCAAAGCCATCGTACATGTTCACACGCATGGCCGCAATGGGGACATGTTACCTATGTGCCACATCCTTGTCAGCATATGCTATCACTTGAGGTTTTGATCTTATCAGTTCTGATGGGTGCAAGATAGAATCTCATTAAGGGAATTTTGAGATGCATTACATGGGAGAGAGCCAACCCCTGACACAATTAAGGATACTCTGCTTTGCTTGTAAGCAGGAGCCTGTCATAACTGTCCTATGAGAGACTTTATCCAACTCCTGAGGGAAACAGATGCAGAGACCCACTGTCAAATATTAGATGAAACTCAGGGAGTCTTATGAGAAAGTAAGAAAAAGAATTGAGGGAACCAGAAGGGTTAAGGACACTAGAAGAAAATATACAGGATCAATGAACCTGATTCATTAGGAGTACTCAGAGATTGAACCACTAACCAAAAAATATACATGGCTTGGGCCCATGCACATATCTAGTAGATGTGCAGCTTGCTATTCATGTAGGTTCCCTAACAACTGGAGTAGGACTGCCCTGATTGCTGCTTGTCTTTGGATCCTTTATCTCTTACTGGGCTGCAGTGGGGAGAGAGAATTAGGGAGGGGAGATTGAGGAGAGACTAGCAGTAAAGGAAAGATGGGGCCTGTGGTTGGGTGTAAAGTGAGCAAAAAAGCATTAACAAAAAGTGAAGTTAGTGCAAAAATTAAGAAAACAAAGGTTTGAAGATGTGCAGAAGCTAACCATTAAGAAGGCTTGGAGGTGGGGCTTCAAGCTGGTGAGGTTGCACAGTTTAAGTTGGTAATATTGTATTATATTCCAAAATGGTGAAAAATAGAATATGATAATACATATGATATGTAAGATGGGACACAAGACAGACTTGGCCAAAGTACTTAAGATAAATAGATTGATATTAATTAGGATATCTTAATCCAGGTGTGAAATTCTGAGGAGCATAAATAGACAAATAAATTACAAAAAATAAATATAAAAGCTGAAAATCTGGATAGGAAGATTTGTAAGAAAATAAGCAAAAACCTGTGAGTATGACAAACAGATTTGAATAAAGAAATAGGCAGGAGGGATAGGGGGTTTAGGCTTCTTTGGAACTATAGAAGCCATGAATATCTTCATTTAATCTTTACATTAAATACATCAAGTTTTCCAATGTGTTTCCAGCTTAAGAATCAAGAAACAGTACAAGTTAGGTTCTCAAACTGTTTATTTATTTTTATAATATTTTCTGTATTCTTTGTTTACATTCCAAATGCTTTCGCCTTTCCCCATTCCTCCCTTACCATATGTCCCATACTTTGTCTTCCCTCAGCCCATTCCCCAATCACCCCACTCCCATTTCTCTGTTCTGGTATTCACCTTCAATACTGGATCAAGTCTTTTCAAGACCAGGGCCCTTTCCTTCCTTCTTCTTGGGAATCATATGATTTTCTAATTGTGTCTTGAGTATTCAGAGCTTCTGGGCTAATTAATTTCCATTTATCCGTGATTGGATTTCATATTTATTCTTTTGTGATTGTGTTACCACACTTAGGATGATATTTTCCAGTTTCAACCATTTGCCTAAAAATTTCATGAATTCATTGTTTTTAATTTCTGAGTAGTATTCCATTGTATAAATATAAATTTTCTGTATCCACTCCTCCATTGACGGATATTTGGGTTCTTTCCAGCTTCTGCCTATTATAAATGAGGCTGCTATGAACATAGGAGCGTGTGTCCTTGTTGCCTGCAGGGGAATCCTCTGGGTATATGCCCAGGAGTGGTATAACAGGGTCCTCTGGAAGTGTCATGCACAATTTTCTAAGGAACTGCCAGACTGATTTCCATAGTGGTTGTACCATCTTGCAATGCCCCAGCAATGGAGGAGTGTTCCTCTTTCTCCACATCCTCACCAGTACCTGCTCTCTCCTGAGTTTTTAATCTTAGCCACTCTGACTGGTGTGAGGTGGAATCTCAGGGTTGTTTTGATTTGCATTTCCCAAATGACTAGTGATGTTGAACATTTCTTAAGGTGCTTCTCAGCCATCTGAATTTCTTCAGAGGAAAATTCTTTGTTTAGTTCTGTACCCCATTTTAATAGGGTTATTTGATTCTCTGGGGTTTAACTTCTTGAGTTCTTTGTATTTATTGGATATTGGCCCTGTGTCAGATGAGGGGTTGGTGAAGATCTTTTCCCAAATAGTTGGTTGTTGTTTTGTCCTTCTGACGGTATCTTTTGCCTTACAGAAATTTTGTAATTTTATGAGGTCCCATTTGTCTATTCTTGATCTTAGAGCATAAGCTATTGGTATTCTGTTCAGGAACTTTTCCCCTGTGCCCATGTCCTCCAGGGTCTTCCCTATTAGTTTCAGTATGTCTGGTTTTATGTGGAAGTCCCTGATCCACTTGGAGTTGAGCTTAGTACTAGGAGATAAGAGTGGATCAATTTGAATTCTTCTCCATGCTGTCCTCCAACTGAACCAACACCATTTGTTAAGAAGGCTATTTTTTTCCACTAGATCATTGTAGCTCTTTTATCAAACATCAAGTGACATAATTCTGTGGGTTCATTTCTGGGTCTTCGATTCTATTCCATTGATCTACTTGCCTGTCACTGTACCAATACCATGCAGTTTTTTTTAACACAATTGCTCTGTAGTACTGCTTGAGGTCAGGGATATTGATTCCCCCAGAAGTTCTTTCATCGTTGAGAATAGTTTTAGCTATCCTGGTTTTTTGTTATTTCAGATGAATTTGAGAATTGTTCTTTCTAAATCTATGAAGAATTGATTTGGGGTTTTGATGGGGATTGCAATGAATCTGTATATTGCTTTGGCAAGATGGCCATTTTCACTATATTAATCCTGCCAATCCAATTGCATGAAATATTTTTCCATCTTCCGAGGTCTTCTTTGATTTCTTTCTTCAAAGAGTTGAAGTTCCTGTCATACAGATCTTTCACTTGTTTTGTTAGAGTCATGCCAAGATACTTTATATTGTTTGTGGCTATTGTGAAGGGTGTTATTTCTTTAACTTATTTCTCAGCTTGCTTATCCTTTGAGTATAGGAAGGCTACTGATTTGCTTGAGTTGATTTTATAACCAGCCACTTTGCTGAAGTTGTTTATTAACTGTAGGAGTTCTCTGATGGAGTGTTTTGAGTTGCTTAATTATACTATCATATCATCTGCAAAGAGTGGTAGTTTGACTTCCTCTTTTCCAATTTGTATCCCTTTGACCTCCTTATATTGTCTAATTGCTCTTGCTAGAACTTCAAGTACTATATTGAAAAGATATGGAGAGGGCTGCCTTGCCTAGTCCCTGATTTTAGTGAGATTGCTTCAAGGTTCTCTCCATATAGTTCGATGTTGGCTACTGGTTTGCTGTATATTGTTTTCACTTTGTTTAGGTATGGACCTTGAATTCCTGTTCTTTCCAAGACTTTTAGCATGAAAGGAGGCTGAATTTTGTCAAATGCTTTTTCAGCTTCTAATGAAATGATCATGTGGGTTTTTTTTCTTTGAGTTTGTTTATGTAGTGGAGTGCATTGATGGATATGCATATATTGAACCATCCCTGCATCCCTGGACTAAAGCCTATGAAGGCACAACTTAACCAAATCTATGGAACACAATGAAAGCAGTGCTAAGAGGAAAACTCATAGGCCTGAGTGCCTCCAAAAAGAAAGTGGAGAAAGCATACACTAGCAACCTAAAGGCAAACCTGAAAGCCCTGGAACAAAAAGAAGTCAATTCAGCCAGGAGGAGTAGACGTCAGGAAATCATCAAACTCTGGACTGAAATCAATCAAGTAGAAACAAAGAGAACCATACAAAGATTCAAGAAAACCAGGTGCTGGTTCTTTGAGAAAATAAACAAGATTTATAAACCCATAGCCAGAGTAACCAATGGGCACAGAGTCAGTATCCAAATTAACAAAATTAGAAATGAAAAATGAGTTATAACAACAGAAACTGGGGAAATCCAAAAAACCATCAGATCCTACTACAAAAGCCTTTACTCAACACAACTGGAGAACCTGGAGGAAATGGACAATTTCCTAGACAGATACCAAACACCAAAATTAAATCAGGACTAAATATATCATCTAAACAGTCCCATAACACCTAAAGAAATAGAAGGGGTCATAGAATGTCTTCTAACAAAATAAAGAACAGGACCAGATGGTTTTGGTGCAGTATTCTATCAGACCTTCAAAGAAGACCTAACACCAATACTCTTCAAGCTATTGTACAAAATAGAAACAGAAGGAACACTACCCAACTCGTTCTAGGAAGTCACAATTACACTGATACCAAAACTACACAAATATCCAACAAAAAAGAATTTCAGGCCAACTTCCCTTATGAATATCAACACAAAAATACTAAATAAAATTCTTGCCAACTGAATCCAAGAACACATCAATAAGATCATCCACCAAGATCAAGAAGGCTTCTCAAACTGTTAAATCATGTGGATTGACAGGGAACTTCGCAGCTGGCAGGATATATAGAGGAGGATGGCCTTAAATCAGTCAAATATTAAGCATTTGAAAAGCCTGGACACAGTGACCTGCGAGGAGCAGGGAGTGTGTAAATGAGGAAAGCTTCTGTCTTCTAACTGAATTCTAAGGACTGCTAAATACACAGCTGATTATTTAAGCGGGACTGTGAGAAGATGCAATTCTGCACTAAATGTTTTTTAATGCAAGTGTACCTCAGAAACAAGTACAGAAGTTGAATAGCATATATTCATGTATATATATGAATATTCATATATATAAAATTCAAATTTTCAAGATATACAATAGTGCAAGTTATAGTGTGAAGTGAAAAGACCTGGTGTGAAGAGATTCCTAATATGCTTGTCATGTTAAAAGCATCAAGCCTTTTAAGTTATGTTTTTGTTTTGTTTTGTTTTTTCAAAATAAAGGCAGATAGGTATCCAGAAAGATTTGCTATTGCTATGATGTACAAAGAGAACATCTGGCTATGGAGGATGAACTATCATCAGAGAGTGTCAAACATCTACTAGTTCAACTGCTGAAAGGAGGACCATATTTATAATTTGCATCCAACGATCAGGAAGCAATTCATAATCTTTCACACTTTATAATTCTCTTCTAAGAATGTGAAACGGTGAGCTAAGATGATGTTTATAACAAATAATTACAAAAGACATCATTTTATTTTATCACTTGGCTTTAGTAAGTATTATTCTCAGATATCTGGCTTTTAAGACACCCTCTCAGGAATACCCTAATCTCTTTCTGATTTTCTTTGGTTTTATTTACATCGTGGAGATTGATTCTGAGGATGTGCACATGATTGGCAAGAGCTCCACTCCTTTTCTTTATTTTAATTATGTAATTCTTTCTTCCTCAGAAAGAGCAGATATTGAAAAGGGGTGATATTTGAGGGAAAGACTTGTTAGTCTACAGCCATAACTATAGCGACTTTGAGTCTGTTGACCCTAATAGAAGTATTTCTTATATTGAGACCTCTATGCACTTTTGCTCTTCTGGACACTATCATTCCTTGCTCTATCCCTGTGATAAAACACAATGTCAGTCTGCAAACCATGCTAGATTAAATCTGAATGATATTTGCCTTCTTTATAATGAATTGACTGAATGCTATATTAAACCATATACTAGAATATTTCCAAATGTTCTGAGTTAAGGGTTGTAAGGTTGTAAGTGTATTACTTACATAAGCACTTTAAAGTGACCCTTTTTCCTACTATCAATGGCATTTAAACAAGACAGTTATTAGTGTTATAAGTGTAGATAGCAGAACATCATTAAAATTTTAGTATAGAGATGAATACTGTCAATGAAAAATTAATATTATTTTGAATAAATATATGTTATCAAATGACCCTCTAACAACCATTGAAGTTGATTAGTGTTAAGTATGTCTGTATTTCTTGTGTTTGCTAACCATTTCTGAGCTCAGTCTGATGGTTGTTTGCAAAAATACACATCCGCATTGGTCAGTTGCTGACTGACTCTCCCAAGGAACAGCCAAACCAGGTTCCTGTCAGCAAGTCCTTCTTGGCTACAGCAACAATGTCAGGTTTGGTATCTTTAGACAGAAAGGATCCCCGGGGTGGGGCAGTCCCTGGATGGCCCTTCCTTCTGCCTCTGCTCCATTTTTATCCCTGTTCTTACTTTGGACAGGAACATTTCAGGGTTATAAACTTTGAGATGGGTGTGTGTCCCCATCCAACAGCTGTACCTATCTCCTGGAGGTGGTCTCTACAGGCTCTATATGTCTTCTCTGCACATTTCTGCTAAAGTCAACCCCATTAAGTCCTGGGAGGTATAATGGAGAAGTGAGATATCATTTGAGACAAATGAATGTGATGATTAATAAAGAAAACAAAGAAAAAATGAAATATCATAAGTGACATATTTTCTATTATTTGTGTGCTACAACTTTGATTTACTCTCACCACAAATACATGGATAAGGTAAAATACATATCAGGCTAATAGTAAACAGAAGGAAATCAAGATAAAATCACATGCAGTGTTTGTTGCCAGCTGCATCTGAGCAGAGAAGGATAGAACATTAACTTCTGTCCTCTCACCTCTCTGCTCCTGGTCTAAGGCTCCCTGATATAGGGTCATTTTGAACTCCATTAGTCTTGTAAACTCAGGCTGGAGAGGATTCATTTTCATGCAAGACCTGCAACTGGTTGCTAATAAAACTCTACTCTGACAAATAAATGGCCTGTAATATAACTTGCTTCAGGGCAGTGAAATCTCAACCACTCAAATATGATCTGTTGCAAAGCAATATGCAATGTACTTCCCCAAGCGATTACAGAAAATGCTGCTCAATCCCTTTACTTGTCCAAAGTTCTCTATTAGTGAAACAAAAACTATAGATCATCTGCCAAAAGGTGGCAATATTCTTGTGTGATGATTTATACTTTTGAATAAGATAGTTATGAAACTTAATGCAACCACCCTGTTAGAGCAGTTTAAACAAAATTTGTGATATTTTTATTAAGTGACATGGTAAAAACTGAATCAAGTCCAGAATCCTCATTAGTAAGCCTTAAAGCAAAATATTCTATCTCCTTCCTTGTTATATTAAAATAAAATAAGTAAACAACTATCATCAAAACAAGTGGTATTTGTCTACAATATTAATTATAATTATTTATCAATGTATTAAAATATAGTAGCACTGTGTGAAGTAGAAGTAGATGATTATGCCCAGGTGCATGAATGAATACATAAGGTTACCTTACCATATTTCCTCTTACCTTTATGTCAGTGATGCTCTGAGGAGCAAAAGCACTGTTTGGAAATTGTGTCAAACTTATGAAGTAATACAAAAGTGATGACCATTGTTTTCACAAAGTAGAATATACTCTACACCCATTTAATATCTGAGACTTCTCATAAATTCAATGAGTTACAAACCCAGCAGCATTCCACATGATTATAATTTATTTTAGGGTATTCCCTGTGTCCCAGAGTATAAACAATAGTGTTCATTTTTCTTCTTGATAAATGTTACAAGTGATCAGCTGATAACCATTTTTGATCAATTTTTGTCTTCTTTAAATCATTAAGATTTTCATGGTCCCATAAAGTTTGACAAGGAAGTGTTCATTTAACTTATAATTGTGGAAGCTCTTATTTTATTTTCTACCATACTGAGATAGAATGGCCAAGTCAATGGTCAATAGATATTTCAACAATGCATTGTATGTCAAAACAAACTGTAGAAATCAGACTTGACTATGAGGATATGCACGTAATTCTAACAGTTTTGATGCTGAAGGATAGAAGGATTGGGGTGAGTTTGAGACTAGCATATATACAGCAGCCACAGAATAATAACTTATCTCTATAAAAACATGAACATAAGAATGTAAATAATCAACAATGGCCTGCACCTCCTGTACATCCCACAGATCATATTTTCATAACCTTCCTCCACTCATCACTTTATCACAGCTCCAACTCCAGAACGCATCTTCAGGTAACCCATGGGACAATACTTCCAGAAAACTACATAGGCTGCCTGAAAACCACCCCTTACAGAAGATCTTCTCTTCTCCTTTAAATCCTAAACTCCAGAAAAGTCAATCCCCCAAGCTCTTCCCTAGCTCTACAACAGAACACATGTGGCAGTCTTACCTGCCCCAAACTCTCAAATCCTGTGGCTCACATCAATCTTACCCTTCTATCCTCTCTGACCCCTCAAGTTTTCTTTGGTCCCAGACCCCAAACTGAGCCACTCATGCCAGGGTCAGATGTAGGCTCTTCCCACATCTCCCCAGTATCATTTCCCACACCCTGTTTTGGTCTCCCTTTCTGCTTTCACCTAATCCCCACTGATTCACAAAGATCTCTTCCAACCTTTTCTATATCAATTCTTTTCAATATCTTAGCCTCCAACACCAGTAGCCATTCCCTGTGAGCACAACAGCTGGGCAGGCTAGGAAAATGGGTAAGCTAACTGAAGACTTCATCCACTCTTCTCTCCTGCAAATCCAGTCTCATCCTTAAAAATAGGTACAGTTTTCCTTGGCCCTCTGCCTTCATCTCCTATGGATCCCATAAACTTTTCTCTCCTAACTTCCATACCGCCTCTTGTTTTATCTCAGGCCACAATTCCAACAATATTTCCCGGTATCCCACTGACCAATCTTGGCAGAGAAGCAGGAAGGCTGTCTGTAGTTGTCCATAGGTTTTTTTTTTGTTTGTTTGTTTCTCCTTCTGTTCCTTTAGACCCAATTCTCTGTTCTCATCCACAGTGCCATAGTAAATGCTCTGGAGTGAGCTCTCTTCATTGTCTTTCCATATTCTAAGAAGATAAAAGAAAGAAATCCTAGTTGAACATTCTTCTCTCCTACATCTTGTGTAACACTTCAAACCCCTAGACTATTTCCATTCTTAAATGCCTGGCCTAATACCCAGAAACACATTTTACCTGGAATTCCCAGTAGTCATACACTTATATATAAAGAAAGTTTTCTACCAGGTAGCAGACAACCATCTCACTCTGAAAATCCAGAGAGGAAACAGAATGCAAGGGATAAAAAAACCCACCCAACAAAAGGCATATCTAGAACTTACCACATAGACTTAAATCACTCCATACCAGATATTTAGACACTAGTGGAAAAACACAGTCAATAATAGCCATAGCAATATGTCTTTACAAAATACCCAACTACCCTACCACAGTAGGCCCTATGTGTTCTGCACTTGTATGAAAAGGATAGATGTCCTTAAAAATAAATCAATAAATGTCTTACATAAATCTAGAAAAGCAATATAGTTGAGGGAAATGAATAAAATTGTTCAAGATCTGAAAAAAAAAGAAAAGAAGGAAACCAAAACAAAACAAAAATAAAAAATTCAAACTGAGAAAAATTTTGGATTGAAAAATATGGAAAATTGAACAGAAACTATACAGGCAAGCTTCAATAACAGAATGCAAAAGAGAAAGGAGATAATTTCAGTCATTAATGGTCAAATAGAAGAAATGGTTACACTGATCAAAGAAAATGTTAAATCTCTCACACAAAGCATCCAGGAAAAGTGTAATGCTAGGAAAAGACCAAACCTAAGAATAACAGAAATAGAGGAAAGAGAATAATCTGAGCTCAAAGGCCCAGAAATAATTTTCAACAAAATCAAAGAAAGGTTTCCTAATTTAAAGAAGGAGATGCTTATAAAGGTACAATAAATATACAGAACACCAAATAGACTAAATCAGAGAAGAAAGTCTCTTTGGCCCATAATAAGCAAAACACTAAATATACAGAACAAAGATTATTAAAAATTGCAAGGGAAAATCCCATGTAGTATATATTTATTGTTTTTAGTTTTTGAGATTAGAATGTAATCAAATTATTTCCTCTTTTCATCCTGGCTTCATCTAAATACCCCTCTTTGCTCTTTTTCCCATGTGTGGCTCCCCTTTTTAAATTAACTCTTGCTGAATACATATGTATACATATGAGCTGTATATTCATGAATACATAAAAGCAAATTTCTCAGTCTATGTAATGTTTCTTTTATGTATGTTTTCAGTGCTGACTATGGAAGCATTTAAGAGATTAGTGCACCAATATGGCACATAATGAAATTTACCACTGCACTATAGAAATGATGGCAGTCTCAAAAATTATATCAACACATAACACTACAAATTTTTCCTAGATTTGTAAATTCCCAGTGATGTTAGGACAAAGATGAAATTCCAATCAACATGTTTTTTTTCAGAAGACATCATGATTCTTAAGCAATATATTATATATATTGTAGTTGGAAAGAGATCCCTCTCTTGCACTTTTCGGTGTACATTTTCCTTTTTTAAATTGGATGTTTTCTTTATTTACATTTCAAATGTTGTCTCCTTTCCCAGTTATCCCCTGGAAACCTCCCCACCCCCTGATTCTATGAAAATGTTCGTCTACTCATCTACCTACTCCTGCCTCCTCACCCTCACACATCCCTTTACTGGGGCATAGATGAAGGGCCCCTTCTCCCATTGATGCCCAACAAAGCCATCCACTGCTAAATATGCAGCTGGAGCCATGGGTCCTTCCATGTGTGCTCTTTGATTGGTTGTTTATTCCTTGGGAGCTCTGAGGTCTGTTTGGTTGATATTGTTGTTCTTCTTATGGGGTTACAAACCCCTTCAAGCTCCATCAATCCTTTGTCTAACTCCTACATTGGGAACCCCATGCTCAGTGTAATGGTTGGCCGTGAGCATCCACCTCTGTACTTGTCAGGTTCTGGCAGAACCTCTCAGAAGACAGCTATTTCAGGCTCCGTCAGCATGCACTTCTTAGCATCCACAATAGTGTCTGTGTTTGGTGTCTGTATGTGGGATGGATCCCCAGGTGATGCAGTCTCTGGATCGCGTTTCCTTCAGACTCTGCTACAAACTTTATCTCCACATTTGCTCCCATGAGTATTTTTTCTCCCATAAGGACTGAGGCATACACACTTTGGACTTCCTTCATGAGCTTCATGTTGTCTGTGAACTGTATCTTGGGTATTTTGAACTTTTTGCCTAATATCTTCTTATCAGTGAGTATATATGATGTGTGTTCTTTTGTGATATGTTACTCGCTTAAGATATTTCCTAGTTCCATCCATTTGCCTAAAAATTTCTTGAATTCATTGTTTTTAATATCTGAGTACTCCATTGTTGTAAATATGCCATATTTTCTATATCCATTCCTCTGTTGAAGGATATCTGAGTTCTCTCCAGCTTCTGAATACTATAAACAAGGCTGCTATGAATATACTAGAGTATATGTTCTTTTTGTATGTTGGAGCATGATTTGTTAAAAATGTTTTCCTTTTTTCTACAGAATGGTTTTATTTTCTTTGTCAAAGATCAAGTAACCATAGGTATGAGAGTGCATACTTGAGTCTTCAATTCTATTCCATTGATCTTCCTGTCTGTTTCTATACCAATACCATAGAGATTTTATCATTATGTCTCTGTAATACAAATTGAGGTTAGGGATGGCGATTCCCCCAGAATTATTTTACTACTGAGAATGGTTTCTGATATCCTGTTTTTGGCTATCACAAATTAATTTGCAAATTGCTCTTTCTCTAACTCTATGAATTAAGTGATAATTTTGATGGAGATTACATTGAATCTATAGATTGCTTTTGACAAGATGGAAATGTTTACTATATTAATCCTAACAATCCATGAGCATGGAAGTTCTTTCCATCTTCTGAAATCTTCCATATTTTTTTACTTCAGAAATTTGAAGTTCTTTTCATACACATCTTTCACTTGCTTGTCTCTTTAACCAAGTTACTTAATTTGTAACTATTGTGAAAGGTGTCATTTCACTAAATCTTTCTCATCAGGTTTATACTTTGAGTATAGGAAGGCTACTGATTTGTTTGAGTTAACTTCATATCAAGACATTTTGCTGAAGTACTTCATAAGGTTTAGGAGTTCTCGGGTGGAAATTTTGGGGTCACTTAAGGATACAATCATCTGCAAATAGTAATATTTTGACTTTTCTTTATAATTTGTATCCCTTTAACCTCCTTTTGTTGTATAACTGCTCTGGCTACAACTTCAAGTACTATATAGAATAGGTAGGGAGAGAATAGACAGCCTTGTTAGTTTCTGATTTTAGTAGGATTGCCTCACATTTCTCTCCATTTAATGTGCTGTTCACTACTGGTTTGCTGTTTATTGCTTCTACTATGTTTAGGTATAGGCCTTGAATCCCTGATCTTTCCAAGACTTTTAACATAAAGGAATGCTGAATTTCATCAAATGCTTTCTCAGCATTTAATGATCATGTGCTTTCTTTTCCTTTGTGTTTATTTGTATAGTGGATTACATTGATGGATTTCAATGTTGAACCATCCCTGAATTTATGGGTTGACACATACCTGATCAGCATGTATGATTGTTTTAATGTATTCTTGGATTTGGTTTGCAAGAATTTTATTGAGCATCTTTACATCAGCATTCATAAGTGAAATTGGTCTGAAGTTCTCTTTCATTTTTGGGTCTTTGTATGGTTTTTGTATCAGAGTTATTGTAGCTTCATAGAGCAAATTGGTTAGTGTTACAGCTGTGTTTCTTTTGTAGAAGAGGTTGAAGAGTATTGGTATTAGGTCTTCTTTGAAGGTCTGATCGAATTCTGCTCTAAAACCATTAGGTCCTGGGCTTTTTCTGGTTAGGAAAATTTTAATGACTGCTGCTATTTCTTTAGACATCATGGGACAGTTTAGATGGTTTATCTGATCTTGATTTAACTTTGGCTCCTGATATCTGTCTAGAAAATTGTCCATTTCATCCAGATTTTCCAGTTTTGATGTATATAAGAATTTGTAGTAGCATCTGATTATTTTTTTAATTTCATTGGTTTCTGTTGTCAAGTCTTCCTTTTCAGTTCTGATTTGTTAATTTGGCTAATGTCTCTATGCCCTCTGTTTAGTTTGGCTAAGGGTTTATCTATCTTGTTGATTTTCTCAAAGAATCAGATCCTGTTTTCTTGATTCTTTGCCTAGTTCTTTTTGTTTCTACTTGATTGATTTCAGCCCTGAGTTTGATTATTTCCTGCAATCTACTCCTCTTGTGTGTTTTTATTTTGTTGTTGTTGTTGTTGTAGACCTTTCAGATGTGCTGTCAAGCTGTGTCTTAGTTAGGGTTTTACTGCTGTGAACAGACACCATGACCAATGCAAGTTTTATAAAAGACAACATTTAATTGTGGTTGGCTTACAGGCTCAGAGGTTCAGTCCATTGTCATCAAGGCAGAAACATGGCAGCATCCAGGCAGGTATGGTGCAGGAGGAGCTGAGAGTTCTCTCTCTTCAACTGAAGGCTGCTAGTGGAAGACTGACTTCCAGGCAGCCAGGGTGAGGGTTTTAAGCCCACACCCACAGTGACACACCTACTCCAACAAGGCCACACCTCCTAATGAGGTCACTTCCTGGGCCAATCATATACAAACCATCACATTCCACTCCCTGGCCCCCATAGGCTTGTTCAAACATTAGTCTATGGGGGCCATACTTAAACATAGCATAATGCAAAATACATTTAGTCCAACTTCAAAAGTCCCTTTAGTCTATAGCAGTCTCCACACTGTTAAAAGTCCAAAGTTCAAGGTCTCTTCTGAGATTCACTCAATCACTTAACTGTAATCCTCCAAGCAAGACAGGAAACCAGCTGGGCAAAGTCCAAACTCTGCCTCTCCATGTCTGATGGCAAAGCAGTCTTCAGATATCCAACTCCTTTTTCATCCTTGTTGACTGCAACTAGGTTCTTTCTCCTGGGTTTGTTCCACTCCCTGTTAGCAGCTTTCCTTGGCAGGCATCCTGTGACCCTGGCATCTTTAACATCTTGGGTACCCCAAGTCAATTTCAGCTTCACAGCTTCTTGTTCCAAAGTCTGAGATCCACACATGATCTTCTGTGTATCTCCAAAGAGCTGGTGTCACTTCTCCAGCTCTGCCCTCTGTAGCAACTCTAAGTTCAGATTGATCCACTCCACTGCCACTGCTGCTCTTGGTGGTCATCCCATGGTACTGGCATCTCCAATATGCTAGGGTCTTCCACTGCAACTATGCTTCACCAAAGCCTCTCATAGGCTCTCTTCATGGTAACAAGTCTCAACTCCTTTGCATGACCCCTTCAGTCCTGGGCTGTCAATTACAACTGAGGGTACCCTTTCACCAATGGCCTTCCATGGCCTCTCACAGTACCAAGCCTCAGCTGTTCTTCATGATGCTTTCATGCCTTCAAAACCAGTACCACCTGGATGATTCTTACATGTTACCAAGTACAGCTGTAACATAAGGAATACAGCTTCTTTGTGCTCTCAGAAAATACTTCCTATATTTCATCTCAGTGATGCTGGTCTTTTCTTAATCACCACTAATTTCTTAGCTCCAGCTAACCAGCATCAATTGTCCCAGTAATCTCCTTTTCCTCTTGAATATAAAGCCAGAGACACATGGCTGAAGCTGCTGAGTTCTGCTGCTTGCAGGAGCTGGAATATTGACCCCTTATTCTATTACATTATCACTAGCTTCCTTTTTCCCAGCTCCTTCACTGCCTAAGTTGGCTGTCCTGAATCTTGTTCCTTAGACTGACTTTGAACTCAAGAGATCTGCATGCCTGTCTCCTAAGCACGGGGATTAAAGGTGTGCTCCATCAAGCCTGGATTAAAGTTTTTCTTCACCTAGAATTTGCTCTGTTCTAGGATGGCCTTGAACTCAGAGATCTGCTTATCTTTGCCTCCTGGGATTAAAGGCTTGTACTACCATGCCTGGACCTAAAGTTAACTGGGTGAATCTTGCCCCCAAGGTCACCACTCTTTAATTCAGTTTAATATCCTTGAATTCAGCTCCATTTCACTTCCTGGAGTCCCTTTAATACTCAAACTATATATTTTGTACTTTTCCTTTCTCAGCTTGCTATGTTGGTTCAAAATTCTCTTTATCAGACTTAACCAGAGAACAAAGTCTTTGTTGGGCTTTTTTGATATAAATCTCTTTACCTTAGTCCTAGGTGGTCTCTTCAGACAATGGCAAAAAGCAACCATGTTCTTTACCAAAACATCACAAAAACAGTCTTCAGCCACATATTGAAGTTCTTCTCTACTGAAACTTCTTGAGCCGTCAGGCCTACATAGTTAAAATGACCCTCAGCACCACTGTCTTCCATATTCCTACTAGTCTGGCCCATTAAGTACCACTTAAAGAATTCCGTGGCTTTCCAAACCCAAAGTCCCCAAATCCACATTCTTCCGAACAAAAGCATGGTCAGGCCTATCACAGCAATAACCCAGTCCCTGGTACCAACTTCTGTCTTGGTTAGGGTTTTACTGCTATGAACAGACACCATGACCAATGCAAGTTTTATAAAAGACAACATTTAATTGGGGTTGGCTTACAGGCTCAGAGGTTCAGTCCATGTCATCAAGTCAGAAACATGGCAGCATCCAGGCAGGTATGGTGCAGGAGGAGCTGAGAGTTCTCTCTCTTCAACTGAAGGCTGCTAGTGGAAGACTGACTTCCAGGCAGCCAGGGTGAGGGTTTTAAGCCCACACCCACAGTGACACACCTACTCCAACAAGGCCACACCTCCTAATGAGGTCACTTCCTGGGCCAATCATATACAAACCATCACAAGCTGCAAATGTAGGCTTTCTCCAGTTTCGTTTTGGAGGCATTCAGAGCTATGAGTTTTCCTCTTAGTACTGCTTTCATTGGATCCCATAAATTTTGGTATGATGTGCATTTATTTTTATTAAATTTTAAAAAGTCTTTAATTTCTTTATTTCTTTCTTGACCAAGTTACCATTGAGTAGAACATTGTTCAGATTCCATATGAATTTGGGCTTTCTTTTTTTTCAGTATTAGTTTTGGTTTTTATTGCTATAAATAGACACCATGACAAAGGAAACTCATAAAAGACATTTACTCACAGCTGGCTTACTATTATCATCATGGCAAAAAGCATGGCAGCACACTGGCAGACAAGATATTGTTTAAACCGAAAGTTCTATATCTTGATCTGTAGGTAGCAGAAGAGGAATGTAATTCCACTCAAGTGGGGGAGTGTAGTTCCACTCAAGAGTGCAACTTGATCTGATGATTTTTTGAATTTCCTCAGTTTCTGTTGTTATATCTCCCTTTTCATTTCTAATTTTGTTAATTTGAATACTGTCTCTGTGCCCTTTAGTAAGTCTGGCTATGGGTTTATCTATCTTGTTGATCTTCTCAAAGAACCAGCTCCTGGTTTTGTTGATTCTTTGTATGGTTCTCTTTGTTTCAACTTGATTGATTTCAGCCCTGAGTTTGATGATTTCCTGTCTTCTATGCCTCCTGGGTGAAATTGCTTCTTTTTGTTCCAGAGCTTTCAAGTACGCCATTAAGTTGCTAGTATATGCTCTCTCCTGTTTCTTTTTGGAGACACTCAGGGCTATGAGTTTTCCTCTAAGCACTGCTTTCATTGTGTCCCATAGATTTGGGTATGTTGTGCCTTCATTTTCATTAAGTTCTAAGAATTCTTTGATTTCTTTCTTTATTTCCTCCTGGACTAAGGTATCATTGAGTAGAATATTGTTCAGCCTCCAAGCGTATGGGGATTTTCTGTTGTTTTTGTTGCTATTGAAGAACACTCTTACTCCATGGTGATCTGATAAGAGGCATGGGATTAGTTCGATCTTTTTATATTTGTTGAGATCTGTCTTGTGTCCAATTATATGGTCGATTTTGGAGAAGGTACCATGAGGGGCTGAGAAAAAGGTATAGTCTTTTGCTTTAGGGTGAAATGTTCGATATATATATATATATATATATATATATATATATATATATATATATATATATCTGTTAAATCCAATTGCTCCAAAGTTTCGATGAGTTTCTCCGTGTCTCTGTTTAGTTTCTGTTTTCCTGGTCAGTCCACTGTAGATAGTGGAGTATTGAGGTCCCCCACAATCATTGTGTTAGGTGCAATGTGTGCTTTGAGCTTTAGTAAGGTTTCTTTTACAAATGAGGGTGCCCTTACATTGGGAGCGTAGATGTTTAGAATTGTGAGTTCCTCTTGGTGGATTCTTCCTTTGACTAGCAGGAAGTGACCTTCTGTGTCTCTTTTGATGACTTTGGGTTGAAAGTCAATTTTATCTGATATTAAAATGGCTACTCCAGCTTGCTTCCTGTGACCATTTGCTTGCAAAATTGTCTTCCATCCTTTTACTCTAAGGTAGTGTTAACACAACTGGAGAATCTGGAGGAAATGGACAATTTCCTTGACAGTTACCAAATACCAAAATTAAACCAGGATAAAATAGATCGCCTAAACAGACCCATAAACCCCAAAGAAATAGAAGGGTCATAGACAGTCTTCCAACCAAAAAGAGCACAGGACCAGACGGTTTTAGTGCAGAATTCTATCAGACCTTCAAAGAAGTCCTGATACCGATACTCTTCAAATTGTTCCACAAAATAGAAACAGAAGGAACACTACCCAACTCATTCTATGAAGCCACAATTACCCTGATACCAAAACCACACAAAGATCCAACTAAGAAAGAGAACTACAGGCCAATTTCTCTTATGAATATCGATGCAAAAATACTAAACAAAATACTTGCCAACGGAATCCAAGAACACATCAAAACGATCATTCACCATGATCAAGTTGGCTTCATCCCAGGGATGCAGGGATGGTTCAATATACAGAAATCCATCAACGTAATCCACTACATAAACAAACTCAAAGAAAAAAACCACATGGTCATCTCATTGGATGCTGAAAAAGCATTTGACAAAATTCAGCATCCTTTCATGCTAAAGGTCCTAGAAAGAACAGGAATTCAAGGCCCATATCTAAACATAGTAAAAGCAATATACAGCAGACCAGTAGCCAACATCAAAGTAAACGGAGAAAAACTCGAAGCAATCCCTCTAAAATCAGGGACTAGACAAGGCTGTCCCCTCTCACCATATCTCTTCAATATAGTACTTGAGGTACTAGCTAGAGCAATTCGACAACAGAGGGAAGTCAAAGGGATACAAATCAGAAAGGAAGAAGTCAAACTATCACTATTTGCAGATGATATGAATGTTTACTTAAGTGACCCAAAAACCTTCACCAGAGAACTCCTGCAACTGATAAACAACTTCAGCAAAGTGGCTGGCTATAAAATCAACTCAAGTAAATCAGTAGCCTTCCTATACGCGAAGGATAAGCAGGCCGAGAAAGAAATTAGGGAAATGACACCCTTCACAATAGCCACAAATGATATAAAGTATCTTGGAGTGACGCTAACCAAACATGTGAAAGATTTATACGACAAAAACTTCAGGTCTCTGAAGAGGGAAATTGAAGAAGACATCAGAAAATGGGAAAATCTTCCATGCTCGTGGGTTGGCAGGACTAATATAGTCGAAATGGCAATCTTGCCCAAAGCAATATACAGATTCAATGCAATCCCCATCAAAATCCCAACTCAGTTCTTCATAGAGCTAGAAAGAGCAATTCTCAAATTCATCTGGAATAACAAAAAACCCAGGATAGCTAAAACTATCATCAACAGCAAAAGAACTTCTGGGGGAATCAATATCCCAGACCTCAAGCAATATTCCAGAGCAGTGGTATTAAAAACTGCATGGTATTGGTTCAGTGACAGGGAAGTGGATCAATGGAATAGGATCGAAGACCCAGAATTGAACCCACACATCTATGGCCAATTGATCTTCGACAAAGGAGCTGAAAACATCCAGTGGAAAAAAGATAGCCTTTTCAACAGATGGTGCTGGCTCAATTGGAAGTCAACATGGAGAAGAATGAGAATTGATCCACTCTTATCTCCTTGCACTAAACTCAACTCCAAGTGGATCAAGGATCTCCACATAAAACCAGACACACTAAAACTAATAGAAAAGAAACTGGGGAAGACCCTTGAAGACATCGGCTCGGGGGAAAAATTCCTGAACAGAACAGCAATTGCTTATACTCTAAGAACAAGAATAGACAAATGGGACCTCATAAAACTACAAAGTTTCTGTAAGGCAAAAGACACTGTCAAAAGGATAAATCGGCAACCAACAAATTGGGAAAAAATCTTCACCACCCCACATCCGACAGAGGGCTAATCTCCAATGTATACAAAGAACTCAAGAGGTTAGACCCCAGAAAACCAAATAACCCTATCCAAAAATGGGGTACAGAGCTAAACAGAGACTTTTCACCTGAAGAAATTCGGATGGCTGAGAAACACCTTAAAAAATGTTCAACATCACTAGTCATTAGGGAAATGCAAATTAAAACAACCCTGAGATTTCACCTCATACCATTCAGAATGGCTAAGATTAAAAACTCAGAAGACATCAGGTGTTGGCAAGGATGTGGAGAAAGAGGAACACTCCTCTACTGCTGGTGGGAATGCAAGCTGGTACAACCACTCTGGAAATCAGTATGGTGGTTCCTCAGAAAACTGGGCGTGATACTTCCGGAGGACCCAGCCATACCACTCCTGGGAATATACCCAGAAGATTCACCAGCATGCAATAAGGATACATGTTCCACTATGGTCATAGCAGCCTTATATATAATAGCCAGAAGCTGGAAAGAACCCAGATGTCCCTCAACAGAGGAATGGATACAAAAAATGTGGTATATATACACAATGGAGTACTATTCAGCCATTAGAAACAATGAATTCATGAAATTCTTAGAGAAATGGATGGAGCTGGAGAATGTCATACTAAGTGAGGTGACCCAGTCTCAAAAGAATACCCATGGTATACAGTCACTGATAAGTGGATATTAGCTTAGAAGTTTGGAACACCAAAGACACAAATCACATATCAATTGATGTCTCACAAGAAGAAAGGAGTGGACACTGGTGCTAGAATGGACCAAAACATCATTGTGGGAGAGTACAAGAACAGTAAAGTGGGAGGGGGTGGATGCGGGAGCAGGGGGAGGGAAAAGGACATGTGGGACCTTTGGGGGTGGGGAACCAGAAAAAGGGAAATGAATTGTAAATATAGAATATATACAATAAAAAAATCAATAAAAAAAAGAGTGCAACTTGACCAGTAGGAAACTTCAAAGCCCACCTGCACAGTGACAGAATTCCTCCAACAAGGCCACTCCTTTATATAACTATAAATCATAGTTATATAATCATAATGTTAGAAAAAAAGAGAAATTGTTAAAGTTCAGGCTGAAATTATTCTCAAAGTGTATATGATCTAAGAAAGGATGAAAAAAACATGAGTTTCAAAGGCAGGACATTGTAGAATTTTGAACTATTCTACATTATTTTGTAGAATTATCTTTGAAGCATGTTGGGCTGTTTTTTAAGTTGTGTGAAGGTATGACACTGTATTTTCAATTGTTAATTCTGTACCTGCAGAGAGCTAAGTGCTGGCAGGATCTTGGTATTGTCATTTCTATGGCCCATCACTGGCCTTATATTTGTAAATATTGTCCGTCCACACTTGCTCAGACACTTGAAGGTCAGACAGCCCTCTATGCCTGGGCTTTCAGTTGTTTTTCTTGTTACTGAAGATCAGCCTTAGTTTGTGGTGATCTTATAAGATACATGGGATTATTACAATATTCTTGTATCTGTTGAGGCCTCTTTTGTGACCAATTATATAATCAGTTTTGAAGAAGATACCATGAGGTGCTGAGAAGAAGGTATATTCTTTTGATTTAGGATGAAATTTTCTATAGATATCTGTTAATCCATTTGATTCATAACTTCTGTTAGGTTCACTGTGTCTCCATTTACTTTCTGTTTCTATGATCTGTCCATTGCTGAGAGTCAAATTTTGAATTCCCCCACTATGATTGTATGAGGTACAATGTGTGCTTTGAGCTTTCGTAAAATTTCTCATGAATTTGGGTACCCTTGCATTTGGAGCATAGATGTTCAAAATTAAGATTTCATCTAGGTAGATTTTTTCTTTGGTGAGTATGAAATGTCCTTCCTTATCCTTTATGATAAGTTTTGGTTCAAAGTCAATTTTATTAAATATTAAAATGGCAACTCCAAGTGGATCAAGATCCTCCACATAAAACCAGACACACTGAAACTAATAGAAAAGAAACTGGGGAAGACCATTGAGGACATGGTCACAGGAAAAAAAAAGTTCCTGAACAGAACACCAGTAGCTTATGCTCTAAGATCAAGAGTTGACTCACAGGATCTTTTTTTTTTGTAATTTTTCATTTTCTTTGACTCTTGTTTCAATGCTTTCTCTGGTGTCTTCTGTACCTGAGATTCTGTCTTCTATCTCTTGTAACCACTTTTTTCCTGATCTCTTTCCTAGGTTTTCTTTTTCCATGGTTGTCTCCCTTTGTAATTTTTTTTTTACTGTTTCTATTTGCATTTTTAGATCCTGGATGACTTTGTTCAATTCCTTCAGTTGTTTGTGTTTTTCTGTAATTCTTTAATGGATTTTTTTTTGTTTCCTTTTTATGGGCTTCTACTTGTTTACCTGTGTTCTGTATTTGTTTAAGGGGATTGTTTCTGTCCTTTTAAAGGTCCTCTATTATCATCATGAAAAGTGATTTCAAATCAAAATCTTGCTTTTCCCATGTGGTAGGGTATCCAGGATTTGCTATGGTGGGAGAACGGGGTTCCGTTGATGCCAAGTAGCCTTGGTTGCTATTGTTTATGATGTTCTTGTGCTTGCCTCTAGCCACCTGGTTATCTCTAGTGCTACCTGACCTTGCTGACTGATTAGAGCCTGTCCTTCTTGTGATCCTGGCTGTGTCAGAATTCCTCAGAGTCAAATATCTCTGTGATACTGTGATTCTGGGATCCTGGGTTCCTGAGATTCTAGGTGTGTCAAAACTCCTGGGAGAGCTGCCTCTGGAATCCTGAAATCCCGGTTTGACCAAGATCCTGAGATACTGTGATCTTGGGTGTGTTAGAGCACCTGAGAGTCAAAGCACCTTGAGCTATCATTCAAGGTCTGTTCAGGGTACCATCTACAACAGGAAGAAACCTGTGCCACTGGATGAATGAGGATTCCTATATCCCTAGATCCCGGGGATCCCACTTACTCCAGGTGTTGGGGCAGATGTTGTGGCCTCCTCACCTGTGATCCTGGGCATGTTACAGTAGCTGCAAGTTGAGCTTCCTCTGGGTATTGTGGAACTAAGTGTGGAAGCAGTGTCCTAGGTCTGCTCAGGGCACTGGCTTATACCAGAAGGTTGTACATTTTCATATACATTGGTTATCTTACTAGAACAAAGGAAGTAGAAATTTTGATTTATTCTCTGCCTTACCTAAAACATGGTTCTTCTTTGTCTTCAGACTTTTTCATTATCAGGCCTTCCAAAAATATCACTGACTTGCCTGAAGACTTTGGCAAGCTAAACATCATAAGAATATTTTAAGACACATTCTTCATTTAAATCAATTCCTCTTAGTCAATAGGTTTTTCTAACCTTTCTCATCTTCCCATTTGTGTCTCTTTTGTATCTGAAGAGTCCTAATAGAGAAACAACTGGATAATGACTGAGATAGTGTTGTGTTCCTCTAATCAGTTTTGTTGAAAAATATTATCAAATACTCATCAGTAAATTTATATGAATATGGAATTCAGAATTATGCACATAAATACATGGAGAGTTATAATTGAAGCATGCCTTCCTGTCAATATAATCATCTTCTGAATTAACAAATGGATGATGTACTTCCTGTATTTTCATTTGATGACATTATAGCAATGGCCCAAGTTCCCTACAGGAGGCTGTTATAATGGAAAATGGTTAAATCAGTAATTTTTTGGCTTACTACATTTTGCGCACACAGTTTGAGTGACTATATTGATAATCTTCACTCATACAGCAATAAGATTTTAAGTTCCTATTTATCTAAATGTAAAATACATGAGTATGTAAAGCAGCACTTTTGCCATCACATAAATGGATATACCATTTTCACAGTAAGAGCAAATTAGTTCTGCAAACATACATTTAAATCTTTAGCTAGTCCTAACATGTTCTTTAGTACTAGGTGCGCTGTGATCTTAAGCATGCATCATTGGTATATTACCAAGCCTCACAATTAGTAGCTTTTGAATCAGTGAAAGAGACTAGATTGAGAAGCAGTAGCTTGCAATATTTTCTAGGTTTAAATGACAATTTTTATTTGAAAATGAGCTTGTAGCACTGTGTCGTAGTTGCTAAAATACACCCAAGGATATATAACCTATGAGTCCTTCAGACATTTGTGGCCAGTTGAGGTGAAGGATAACTATAAATATGGCTCAATACAAAATTACTTAGAAGATTAAGAGATTTTTAAAATCGTTTTTATTTTAGTTTCTTATACATAAAATTTCTATGCTATAAGAAAATCAAAAATAGAGGTATAGGATCCTAGAAGAATTGTGGTAAAGGTGGAAGATGAATAAAACATTGTGTACTCACCTCAACTGCTATAGTTTGATCAGAATGTTTAAATATAGGCTTCTGTTTATTCCTCGTCATACCAGAAGATTTGAATGAATCAGTCTTTTGATGGTCTTCATGACCTATCATATTTCCTAGCCTGCCTTTTATCATGCAGCAAATACTGGCTTTTATTTTCCTTTTACTTTATACTCAAGTTGAAGCATAAAAAAACAAAAACCTCCCCTGCCCTCAAAAAAGCTGACTGGTGGAACTGAGTATATTTATCTCATGCAAGGTCATATTTAATGTTTACTCTAATTTTATAACATGAATTCTATTGACAAATACATTATTATATATACTCATCTAAAATGTGGTACTTTTAGCATTACCTGGAAGACAAATGTCTTCCAGGTGTACTCCTGCATAGTGAGAACTAGATAGTACTTTATTAAATATATTCTGCCTCTCTTGATTCAACTTCAAATAAATACTCATTTCTTGCAATGTATAAGAAGCCTCTATAGGTCTGGCTATCAGCTTTTACTAAGTGCATTAAATAGTCTCATACCTAATCACTAACATTCATTCGAGACATATCTAATGAGTATAAATGTAAGGCCCTATACATTAAATGTCACACAAGTTACAAAACAAAACTTAAAATAAACTAACTGCAGCTACTGCTCTGGGTCCTGACTGCCTGTTATGTCCAAGTTATCTTTTTATTCTTATCACAGAAGAAACACTTGAAAATGCAAGTGTTCTTTAACAGCACAGCATATTTTCTTGGTATTTCTACTATGCAAATATGGAAACACTGTGAAAGTGAGTCAGAATGGACTTTTAGCTCCTCAAGCAGATTCTTAGAGTTCCTGAGTATATGCTATTTAGCTTCATTTTTAAAACTTTCCTTAATGCTGAACATACAAGACTCAATCTTGAGTATTACCAAAATTGTCTTTGGAAGAAACAGTTCAAAAATATATCAGGAATAAGATATAAAGACATGCAAGTAATCTTTTTCATGGAGGTTATAATTTTTGTTAAGCAAAAGAAGAAAGTATTAATGAGCAAGATTGATGATGATGATAATTGTTAGGATGATGATGGTTGCTAGTAGTAGTAGTAGTAGTAGTAGTAGTAGTAGTACTATTATTATCTGGATTGCAAAAGACATACAGTATAGTTGTGGAGCAGGGATCAGCTCCACTGAATGGGACTTGTGGAAGATTTGATAGTATAGAGATTGGAATAGTTTTAAAGAGATCAATGATACTTAGTGTTATTTCATTTTATTTTCTCTTTACATAAGAAAGACCAAACAAAATGTCAAATGTTGGCCACATAGTCAAAATGTATTATTGTAAGAATATGACACTCTTAAAATAAGTAAATCATTGGAAAATACAACATAAAACAGTGAAGGAGACTTCACTATTGTGTTTTGAAAAATTTATATTTAAATTTGTTTTATTATAAATTGTCAATAACATCTCTTAAACTTCCACACATACAAGGAAAAGTACAAAGACTGAAAGCCATAAGGATTTAGTCATAAAAATTTTGAGTGCTTTTTATATGAATATGAACTACTGAATCATCAATATAACCATCTAAAATATAAATGCAGAGGAGTGCACTAGTATTAATTAAATAATTTTGATTCATCTAAAAATTATATATTATGGCAGGGAAGAACTTAAAGCATGTTCATCATCCTTAGTTATTTTAGATATAAAAATTAAAATTCTTGACATTTTATCTTTTACTGTTCCAAATGGCCAAGATCTACAAAATAAATAACAACACAAGCTAGTAAGGAAGGAGAGTAAATTATCCATTGCTGTGGGAATGCAACCCTGTACAACTACTATGAAAATCATGTGCCAATGCCTCGGGAAGCTGGGAATAGATATGTCGAAAAATCTAGATATACCACTCTTAACATTTATCTAAAGGATGCTTCATTCTACCACAGAGACACTTGTTCAACCACAGTTATTCCTGCTCTGTTTATAATAGTTAGAATTGGAACCCCACTACATATCTATTAAGAGAAGAATGAATAAAGAAAATGTGGTAAATTAACATAATGAGTTAGTACTCAAATATTAAAAAATTAAATTCTAAAAGTTGCAGGTAAATAGATTTATCTAGGAAAAAATAAAAGATCATCCTGAGTGGGGTAAATCTGAAGTCAAAAGACAAATATTTCCGTAGTGGAAAAAATCTTGTGGAAGTGACCAACAAGTATCTGACTGGACTTAAACCCAACTCCATGAGATGGCAATTATCCCTAACACTGCTGAGTCTAGATAGGCTAGAGACCTGGGATATTCCAAATTCTACTGTTCTCCCAAAGAAACAACAATCACATAGCTGTTAACAGCATTCTTCTATACTCATAGCTCAGTATGTTGTTCAGCTATCATCAAAGAACCTCCCACCTGCAGAAGATGGAAACAAAAAGGGAGACCTATAATACAACAATGTGTAGAGAATGAGAACTTTGGAACTTTCAGTCCAAATATAAAATCCCTCCCCAGGGAACTCAGTAGAATAAGAGGCAGAAAGTTTGCAAGTGGCAGAGGTGATGAAGGATACCAAAGAAATAAAGCATTCCCAACACAGTAGGACTGAAGCACATATGAACTCATAGAGACTATGGTAGCATGTGTAGGATCTCCACAGGTCCAAACAAGATGGGACATATTATGGCAAGCACCACAAATGTCTGACAAAAATGTAGTACATTTACACAATGGAATATAATCCAATATTTGTAAAAAGTGAAATTTACAGGTAAATGGAAGTAGCCAGAAATAATCACTCTGAATGAAATAAGTCTGACCTAGAAATATAAGTGTCACAATTTTTGTTTCATTTGTTGATATTAGCAATGAATTTTTACATATTGACATATAATTTTGGATACTCATAGAAATTAGGAAACTTTCATAAAACAAAATTAAAAGACTCTTATATAGAATGGTAATTGAAAATAATGGAATAGAACCAGTTAATTAGGAGATTGAAAATGTATGATAAAGAAGAGAATATTGAGAGGAAACTAGCACAATAGAGCTTCTAAAAGCGTTACAGAGGCCCAGTACTATAAATTAATCCTGAATTTAAAAAATATTTTTATAAAATAAGAATTTAGGTATAATTACACTGTAATATTAAACCATTTTCCAACTATACAACACAGTCTAGCAAATAAAACACCTAATGTCAAGAATGGGTGATCTCTTCTAGAGCTGGGGCCAGTGTAGCCCAATAACCCAAATATTACAGTTTTGCCATTTTTCATCGTTATCCTCCTTAACTTGATATTAAGACCTTATTGTTGAATATTTAAAACTCTGGAGCCATATAATTTGGTATTGACTTGGAAGCTTTATCTTAACAGGTGAGCTTTCATAGTGCTATAAAGTGCTGTGCATGTTCCAGAGAAGAAAAGTCACTACCAGTCTTGTACAAATTCCATGATGGTAACTATTCACTTTTTGATTGGATATAAGGCCTGCTTGAAAAGATGGAACCCATGCATAGCACTATTGTTTGGCTAAAGAACCTGTGGATATATAGATCTCTAGTGGAAGACCTTTTTTGTAGAAAATTAATTTCACATATTAGTAAACCAACACCTGAATTCTTATTATACCCATATATCATTGCATCTCTCAAAACTTGGTAGAGAATCTTCCTTTTGCAGAAGATGATAATTAACCTAGAAACCTCCTTGCTGTAACTCCTCATAATATAGAGAAAAGTGACTATGGAGTCTTAGCTCTTAATGGGACATGGATATCATATCACCTCCTACCAAGGATAATAGTTCATTGTAGAAGAGAGTCAGAAAAGATTGAAAGAGGTCTGGCAGTGTATGACTATATGGAAACAATATTTTTGAACAAGATATTTTGCTTGCACTTATGAACTTAACATTGTTTTGTAACAGCATTCCCAAGATTTTGCTCAAGCCATTAGGAAAATCCCATTATGGAGGGGCAAGGTGGAAGTGAAGTCTAATAATGGTTGAGAAATTGCTGATAATTAATAGTTGCTGGTGGTAGGAGAGTGAGCTTCTTTAAGATGTGGTCCACGGTCAGTCTAAGATGCTTCCATGGATGACCACACATCTAAAAATGTACAAGCTGCATTATTAGGACTGTGAGTGTTTTGTCAAAAAAAAAGACACAAAGTTGAGTGGGTTCAACGTAAGATATGAATGGGAGAAGCTAATGTATCAGATCAGAATATGGTGTATACTATTTTCACAGAATTACTAAATTCATATAATTATTAAATTCATAGAATTACTGAAAACATAAAACAAAATAAAGAACAGTTAATACAAAAATGTCATCATTGAGATGTACACCATGTGGTACAGGGCTTCAGAGAACACTTGAGAAAATAACTGGTTTAACAAAGTCCCAGAGATAGCATTCTCTACTGAAATCAAGTACTTGTCCAGTTTAATTTCAAACTTGACCTTTTTACATTCAGTATAAGCTCCACCTTTAGTCTTGGTACATGATGAAAATCCCAAAGCTACCAGTCAAATGCTGGCCCAGATTGCCCCTTGCCTCCATAGACAGCATGTGATGCCATTATATATTAAGTCTCCTGTCATCTTCAGTGAGGCACAGAATTGTATCCGTAGTCACTGGAGTGTGCAGTATTACTTAAATTAAATCTTCATTTCTTGTAAATGAGCTACAGAAAAAAAAACAGGAGCTGAACTAGAAACACAGGCATTCATGTCAATTTTATTTTAAAAATAAAACCATCTTGCAATATATAAAATATTGCAAAGTCTCGACAGCCATCAAATTCACCTGTGAGTATTTTATTATGTTGCCTATATTTCTGATAACCTCATTCTACTTAGAGTTCTATACATATGCATATTCATCATTAACCTATTTTCTGAGATTTCTATATAATAATAAAATATTTTGCTTATGGGCACCATCTGCACCTACCAGCAGGGGCTACTCCACAGACCTGTGTGCATGGGTCCTACCAGGAGAGAGTTGAGCTCTCTGAAGTGCTTCCACTTCTGGGCTCAAGGTGAGATCCCCACTTTCTCTCCAATAACTATCCTGAGCATACCTGCTAGAATCACATGAGCACAATATCAGTGGAGCAGCTGGGAGGAGATCCTTATTGCCATCTTCACCTACCTGTCAGGGCTACTCCACAGGCCTCCAGTTGGACTTCCAGGAGTGCTGACACAGGCCTACAGGCCCACAGGAGAGATAAGCTACAGGCAGAGACAGGAAGACCAACTAACAGTAAAAGTACCCAGATGGTGAAAGGTAAGCACAAGAATGTTACCAACAGAAACCAAGGCTACTTGTCATCATCAGAACATATTTCCCCCACCACAGCAAGTCTGGGATACCCCAACACACTGGGAAAAGAAAGATTTGGATTTAAAATAGTATCTCATGTTGCTGATAGAGGACTTTGGGAAGAACATAAATAACCCCCTTAAAGAAATACAGGAGAACACAGGTAAACAGGTAGGAGCTCAAGAAGAAACACAAAATCCCTTAAAGAATTATAGGAAAATACAACAAAATGGGTGAATTGAACAAAATCATCCAGGATGTAAAAATTGATGAAGAAACAATAAATAAATCACAAAGGGAGACAACTCTGGAGAGAAAAACCTACAAAAGAAAACAGGAGTCATAGATACAAGCATTAACAACAGAATACAAGCAATAGAAGAGAGAATCTCAGTGCAGAAGATACCATAGAAAACATTGACACAATAGACAAAGAAATTACAAAATGCAAAAAGCTCCTAACCCAAAACATTCAGGATATCCAGGACACAATGAGAAGACCAAACATAAGGATTATAGGTATAGAATAGAACAAAGATGTCCAACTTAAAGGGCTAGTAAATATGTTCAACAAAATTATAAAAGAAAATTTCCCTAACCTAAAGAAAGAGATGCTCATGAACATGCAAGAAGCCTACAGAACTCCAAATGGATTGGACCAGAAAAGAAATTCCTCCTGTAACATAATAATCAAAACAGCAAATGAACTAAACAAAGAATATTAAATGTATTAAGGAAAAAAGGTCAAGTAACATATAAAGGCAGACCTATCAGAATTACATCAGACTTCTCGTCAGAGGCTATGAAAGCCTATGAGATCCTGGGCAGATCTCTTACAGACCCTCAGAGAACAAAAATGCCAGCATAGGCTACTATACCCAGCAAAACTCTTAATTGCCATATATGGAGAAACCAAGCTATTCCATGACAAAACCAAATTTACACAATCTCTTTCCACAAACCCAGCCCTACAAAGGATAATAGTTGTAAAGCAACAACACAAAGAAGGAAGCCACACTCTGGAAAAAGCAAGAAAATAATCTTCTTTCAACAAGCCCAAAAGAAGATAACCACACAAACATAAAAGTAACCTCAAAAATAACAGGAAGCAACAATCTCTATACCTTAATATCAATTAACATCAACAGACTCAATTCACAAATAAAAATAGACTAACAGACTGAATACATAAACAGGACCCAGCATTTTACTTCATACAGGAAGCACACCTCAGTCTCAGTCAGTACCTCCAATCATAAAAGGAACTCTACTAAAGCTCAAAACATACACTGTACCTCGCACAATAATTTTGGGGAGCTTCAACACCCCACTCTCATCAATGGACCATCAGCGAAACACAAAATAAACAGACACAATGAAACTAACATAAGTTATGCACCAAATGGATTTAACAGATATCTATACAACATTTCATTCTAAATCAAAAGAATAAACCTTCTTCTCAGCACCTATGGTACCTTCTCTGAAATTGACTATATAATCGGTCACAAAACAGACCTCAACAGATAGAAGATTGAAATAATCCCATGCTTCCTATCAGCTCACTACAGATTAAGGCTGGTCTTCAATAGCAACAAAAAAACAGAAACCCACATGGAACCTGAACAGCACACTACTCAATGATAACTTGGTTAGGGAAGAAATAAAGAAAGAAAACAAAGACATTTTAGAATGTAATGAAAAGACACATCATACCAAACCTTTTGGGTCACAATGAAAGCAGTGTTAAGAGGAAAACTCATAGCTCTAAGTGCCTCCAAAAAGAAACTGGAGAGAGCTTAAACTAGCAGCTTCAGCACACTGGAAAGCTGTAGAACTAAAAGAAGAAAATACACACAAGATGAGTAGACAGCAGGAAAAAATCGAACTCAGGTCTAAAATCAACCAAATAGAAATAAAACGAACTATACAAAGAATCAACAAAACCAGGATTTGGTTCTTTGGGAAAATCAACAAGATAGATAAACCCTTATTCAGAATAACCAGAAGGAAGAGACAGTACCCAGAAATGAAAAAGGAGACATAACAATAAACTGAAAATTCAAAAAAAAAATCACCAGATCCTACTACAAAAGATTATATTCAACAAAATTGGAAAATCTGGATGAAATGGACACTTTTCTAGACACATACCAGGTCCCAAAGTTCAAACAGGATCAGATAAACCAAATAAATAGTACCATAACCCCTGAAGAAATAGAAGCAATCATTAACAATCTCTCAACCAAAAAAAAAAAAAAAAAAAAAAAAAAAAAAAAAAAAGCACTGGACCAGATGGGATTAGCAGTGAATTCTATCAGATCTTTGAAGAAGACCTAATACCAATACTCTTCAAACTATTCTACAAAATTGAAACAAAAGGAATGCTACCCAATTAGTTCTATGAAGCCACAATTATGCTTATTCCTAAACCAAACAAAGACCAAACAAAGAAACAGAATTTCAGACCAATTTCTGTTATGGACATTGATGCAAATATACTCAATAAAATTCTTGCCAACCGAATCCAAGAACACATCAATATGATCGCCTGTAAAGATTGCATCCAGTTTAGTAAAGAAACCGAGGGGGGAGGGGGAATGATTGGGGAACAGTTGGGGGGGGGAGAGGAACTATGGGAACTATGGTGGGTGGGAACTGGGAAAGGGGAAAGCCTTTGGAATGTAAACATAGAATATAGAAAATAAAAAAAAATTAAAAAAAAAATCAAGTAGGCTTCATCCCAGGGATGCAGGGATGGTTCAATGTAAGAGCAAGAATAGACAAATGGGACCTCATAAAACTACAAAGTTTCTGTAAGGCAAAAGACACTGTCAAAAGGATAAATCGGCAACCAACAAATTGGGAAAAAATCTTCACCAACCCCACATCCGACAGAGGGCTAATCTCCAATGTATACAAAGAACTCAAGAGGTTAGACCCCAGAAAACCAAATAACCCTATCCAAAAATGGGGTACAGAGCTAAACAGAGTCTTTTCACCTGAAGAAATTCGGATGGCTGAGAAACACCTTAAAAAATGTTCAACATCACTAGTCATTAGGGAAATGCAAATTAAAACAACCCTGAGATTTCACCTCACACCAGTCAGAATGGCTAAGATTAAAAACTCAGAAGACATCAGGTGTTGGCGAGGATGTGGAGAAAGAGGAACACTCCTCCACTGCTGGTGGGAATGCAAGCTGGTACAACCACTCTGGAAATCAGTATGGCGGTTCCTCAGAAAACTGGGCGTGATACTTCCGGAGGACCCAGCCATACCACTCCTGGGAATATACCCAGAAGATTCACCAGCATGCAATAAGGATACATGCTCCACTATGTTCATAGCAGCTTTATATATAATAGCCAGAAGCTGGAAAGAACCCAGATGTCCCTCAACAGAAGAATGGATACAAAAAATGTGGTATATATACACAATGGAGTACTATACAGCCATTAGAAACAATGAATTCATGAAATTCTTAGAGAAATGGATGGAGCTGGAGAATGTCATACTAAGTGAGGTGACCCAGTCTCAAAAGAATACCCATGGTATATAGTCACTGATAAGTGGATATTAGCCTAGAAGCTTAGAACACCAAAGACACAAATCACATATCAAGTGATGTCTCACAAGAAGAAAGGAGTGGACACTGGTGCTAGAATGGACCAAAACATCATTGTGGGAGAGTACAAGAACAGTAAAGTGGGAGGGGGTGGATGCGGGAGCAGGGGGAGGGAAAAGGACATGTGGGACCTTTGGGGGTGGGGAACCAGAAAAAGGGAAATGAATTGTAAATATAGAATATATACAATAAAAAAATAAAAAAAAAAGAGACTCTAAATAAAAAAAAAAAAGAAAAGAAAATCCATCAATGTAATCTGCTACATGAACAAACTCAAAGGAAAAAAATGCATGATTATTTCAGGAGATACTGAAAAAGTATTTGATAATATTGAACATCCCTTCCTGTTAATAGTCTTAAAAAGATCATGAATTCAAGACCCAATCATAAACATAGTAAAAACAATATACAGCAAATCATTAGCCAACATCAAACTAAATGGAGAGAAAATTGAAGCAATCCCACAAAAAGTAGGGACCAGACAAGACTGACTACTCTCTTCCTATCTATTCAATATAGTACTTGAAGGTCTAGCTAGAGTAATTAGACAACAAAAGAATATCAAAGGGATCCATAGTGGGAAGGAAGAAGTGAAAATATCACTACTTGCAGATGATATGATTATATACTTGAGTGACCCTAAAACTTCCACCAGATAACTCCTAAACCTTATAAACAAAGTAGCTGGATGTAAAATTAACTCAAACAAATCAGTGGCCATTCTCTACTCAAAGGAAAAACAGACCAAGAAAGAAATTGGGGAAATGACACCCTTGACAATATTCACAAATAATATTACATACCTTGATGTGACTCTAACCAAGTGAGTGAAAGATCTATATGACAAGAACTTCAAGCCTCTGAAGAAAGAAATTGAAGAAGATCTCAGAAGACAGAAATATCTCCAATGCTGATATGGCTGTCTTCTGAGAGGATCTGCCAGAGCCTTACGGGGTTCCCAATGGAGGAGTTAGAGAAAAGACTAAAGGAGGTAAATAGGTTTGCAACCTCATAGGAAGAGCAACCATATCAAACAACCAGATCCCCCAGAGTTTCCAGGGACTAAGCCATCAACCAAGGTGTACACATGGCTCCAGCTGCTTTTGTAGCAGAGGATTGCCTTGTCAGGCATCAATGGGAGGATAGGTCCTCAGTCCTATGAAGGCTCAATAGATGCCCCAGGGCAGGGGAATCTAGGTCGGGGAGGTAGGAGTGGGGCAAGTGGAGGAACACCCTCATAGAAGCAAGGGGAGAGAGGATGGGATAGGGGTTTTCTGGGAGGGGGGAACCAGGAAAGGGGATAGTGTTAGAAATGTAAATAAAGAATGTAATATATATTATGACTTCATGAATAATAACATGTACCAAATAACAGTTTTTTGTAATTATTTCAAACTTGTGCACTTTTTGTTTTTCTATATTGCATTTAATTTTATTGTATTTAAGTAAAATTTAAAATGCAAAGCATCAAGAGTTTTCACCATAATGAGTGTGTCCAAGTTTGAAAATTTGTATTGATATGAAAATGATATACCCTGCCTATAAATTTGCATTTCTTATTATTCTGTGAAAAGTGTCTAATAGCTACTTTTCATTTATAGTACTTTCATTAATATATTTTAATTTTCCAATTACAGTATTGTTTTCTGTTTTAAGACATGCTCATTGATCTTCCCTTGGGTCACTGCAGACTGGTGGCTGCTGGGGTCAGGTGTGTGGACAGAGACCAAGCCCAGCATCAACTACCCTGTCAGGCTCTTCCCTGCACCCAGAGCCAGAGCAGGTCGGTGGGAGGTCTGTGCACCTACAGCTTGGTGGCTGTGGCCAACCTCTAAGGACAGGTTCACCAGGCTTGCAGCAAGGCTGCCATCTTCCCTCAGGTCACTGCAGACTGCTGGTACAACCACTCTGGAAGTCAGTCTGGCGGTTCCTCTGAAAACTGGACATGATACTTCCGGAGGACCAGGCCATACCACCCCTGGGTATATACCCAGAAGATTCCCCAGCATGCAATAAGGATACATGCTCCACTATGTTCGTCGCAGCCTTATTTATACTAGCCAGAAGCTGGAAAGAACCCAGATGTCCCTCAAGGGAGGAATGGATACAAAAAATGTGGTATATATACACAATGGAGTACTATTCAGCCATTAGAAACAATGAATTCATGAAATTCTTAGAGAAATAGATGGAGCTGGACAACATCATACTAAGTGAAGTAAGCCAGTCTCAAAAGAATAACCATGGTATGTACTCACTGATAAGTGGATATTAGGCTAGACTCTTGGGACACCAAAGACACAATCCACATATCAAATGATTTATGACAAGAAGGAAGGAGTGGACACTGGTGCTGGAAATGATCAAAACATCAGTGTAGGGGAATACCAGAACAGGGAATTGGGAAGGGGTGGATGGAGGAACAGGTGGAGGGAAAAGGACATGTGGGACCTTTGGGGAATGGGGAACTAGAAAAAGGGAAATGACATGTAAATATAGAATATATCCTATTAAAAAAATAGAAAAAAAAGAATATATCCAATAAAAAAATTTTAAAAAGGAAAAAAAAAAAGAAACGCTCATTAAATTAAGTCTATTGATTATTCTATTCCACATATTCCTGAAGTACTTTGGTTAACAACATATCTTCTTACTTCTTGTATTAGTAATTCTCCCAAATCAAAGAAAGGGCCTTTGCATTATTGGGTTAGCAATTATAAGTCATTTTCTTATTTTCACACCAGGAAACTCCTTTTTATGTTGCTTTGGTTAGTGTTGAAAGAAGTTTTTGGCCAGTTGGGCAACAGGCAGGTTGTACTGATCATGGACTGGAGACACATTAGACCTTGACAGCAAATCAGACTGACTTTGTTCCCACTATAGTTCTTACTATGTACTTATAGCTAGTCTTTAAATTACTAGCCTGATACACTAGTTGTCATGCTCAATACTCTAATCTAGGTATTGTCAAAAAACACAAATATATATACATTTGTTAAAGTAATTTAAAATTAGAATTGTATTGCTTTATATATTTATTTTCCTTATAATATGAACTTCTGAACATGTTTAAAAAACCTTTAATAGGTGCCTATGATCAAATATGTATCTAATTATTTAAATTGAGTAGCATAATTACTAATTAGTTCAAACCTAGAAAGTAATTAGTAATATAGAACAGAAGAGAAAAAAGAAATATATAATTGTATCAGTCTTTACTGAAATGAAAAGGTTAGAAATGTTCAACACTTACAGACACCAAGCAATGCAAAACACAGGAGTGTCACTCAGTCATTATCTCAGTACAGCATACTGGGCAAGGCTTCCAACAGCCTGTGTTTTTAGTCAGTCTTCTCCTCTGAATGCCAGACACTATCAACAAAACTACTCTGCTTCTAACATCCTCAACATGTGTCAACCTATTTTATTACATATTCTCCATTGTGATGGTGGCAAAGAAATAGGGACAATTTCCTTGCATGACATGTAATCTTCTCTGTCTTCTGTGGAGAGATTTGGAGAGATAATAGAGATGTGAAGGAGGATTTTACAGAGGCTAACACCAAACCTGGGATACAGACCAAGCTTACATAAGGGATAATCAGAGCCCCAGTACCATGTGGACTTTTTAAAGAAATGAAGGAGGTGAAATCTCAGGGTTGTTTTGATTTGCATTTCCCTGATGACTAAGGGTGCTGAACATTTCTTAAGGTGCTTTTCCACCATTCGTTATTCCTCATGTGAAAATTCTTTGTTTAACTCTGTACCCCATTTTTAATAAGGTTATTTGGCTCTCTGGAGTCTAATTTCTTGACTTCTTGGTATATATTGGATAATAGCCCTCTGTAGGACGTAGGGTTGGTAAAGGTATTTTCCAAATTTGTTGGTTGCCATTTTGTCCTATTGACAGTGATCTTTGCCTTACAGAAAGGTTGTAATTTTAAATGAGGTCCCATTTGTCAATTCTTGATCTTAGAGCATAAGCTATTGGTATTCTGTTCAGGAAGTTTTCCCCTGTGCTCACCTGCTCAAGGCTCTTGCTGAGGTTCTTTTCTATTAGTTTCAGTGTGTCTAGTTTTATGTGGAGGTCCTTGATCCACTTGGACTTGAGCTTGGTACAAGAATATAAGAATGGATCAATTTACATTGTTCTGCATGCTGACCTCCAGTTGAACCAGAACCAATTATTGAAAAGGCTATCTTTTTATCTCTTAATTATTTTTCTATATTCTTTGTTTACATTCCAAATGCTTTCCCTTTCCCAGTTCCCCTTTCTCCATATGTCCCATAAGTCCTCTTCCCTCTGCCCATTCCCCAATCATGCCTACCCACATTTCTTTGTTCTGGAACTCACCTACAATGCTGGATCAAGTCTTTTCAGGACCAGGGTCCTCTACTTCCTTCTTTTTGGGAATCATATGTTTTGCTAATTGTGTCTTGAGTAGTCAGAGCTTCTAAGGTAATTAATATCCACTTATCAGTGATTGCATTTCATGTGTATTCTTTTCTGATTGGGTTACCTCACTTAGGATGATATTTTCCAGTTCCAACCATTTGCCTACAAATTTCATAAATTCATTGCTTTTAATTGCTGAGTAGTATTCCATTGTATAAATATACCACATTTTCTTTATCCATTCCTCCACTGAGGGACATCTGGGTTCTTTCCAGCTTCTGGTTATTATAAATAAGGCTGCTATGAACATAGTGGAGCATGTGTCTTTGTTTCATGCAGGGGAATCCTCTGTATATATGCCCAGGAGTGGTATGACAGGGTCCTCTGGAAGTGTCATGCCCAATTTTCTGAGGAACTACCACACTTATTTCCAGAGTGTTTGAACCATCTTGCAATCCCACCAACAGTGGAGGAGTGTTCCTCTTTCTCCACATCCTCGCCAACACCTGCTGTCTCTTGAGATTTCAATCTTAGCAATCCTGATTTGTGTGAGGTAGAATCTCAGGGTTGTTTTGATTTGTATTTCCCTGATGACTAGTGATGTTGAAAATCTCTTAAGGTGCTTCTCAGCCATCTGAATTTTCCACTGGATGGTTTTAGCTCCTTTGTAAAAGATCAAGTGACCGTAGATGTGTGAGTTCATTTCTGTGTCTTCAGTTATAATCCATTGATCTATCTGCCTGTCACTGTACCAATACCATGTAGTTTTTAACACTATTGCTCTAAAGTATTGCTTGAGGGCCAGGATACTGATTCCTCCAGAAGTTCTTTTACTGTTGAGAATAGTTTTAGCTATCCTGTTTTTTTTTTTAATTCCAGATAAAATTGAGAATTGCTCTTTGTAACTCTCTGAGGAATCAAGTTGGGATATTGATGGGATTGCATTGAATCTGTTTATTGCTTTTGGTAAGATGGCCATTTTTACTATTTTAATCCTGCCAATCCATGAGCATGGGAGACCTTTCCATCTTCTGAAGTCTTCTTCAATTTCTTTCTTCAGAGTCTTGAAGTTCTTGTCATACAGATCTTTCACTAGTTGCTGGCGAGGAGTGGAGGCTGAGGAACACTCCTCCACTGCTGGTGAGATTTCATGCTGACACAACCACTCTGGATATTAGTCTGTTGGTTCCTCAGAAAACTGGGCATGAGACTAATAGAGGAACCTGTTATACCACTCCTGGGCATATACCCAGAAAATCCCCCAGCATGTCTTAAGAATACATCCTCCACTATGTTCATAGCAGCCCTATTTATAATATCCAGAAGCAGGAAAGAACCCAGATGTCCCTCGGCAGAGGAATGGATTTAGAAAATGTGGTATATTTACAGAATTGAATACTACTCAGCTATTAAAATCAATGAATTCATGAAATTTTTAGGCAAATGGGTAGACCTGGAAAGTATCATCCTAAGTGAGGTAACCCAATCACAAATGAACAGGCATGGTATGCACTCACTGATAAGTGGATATTAGCCCAGAAGCTTGGAATACTCAAGATAAAATTTATATATCAAATGATGCCCAAGAAAAAGGAAGAACAAAGTATGGGTACTCTGGTCCTTCTTAGAAGGGGAACAAAGTACCCACAGAAGGAGATACAGGCAAAAAATGTGGAGCAAAGACTAAGGGACAAACGATCCACAGACTAACCCATCTAGTCATCCATCCCATATACAGTTACAAAACCCAAATCATATTATTGCTGCCCACAACTACTTGCTGTCTGGAGCTGGACATAGCTGTTACCTGGGAGGCTCTGCTAGTACATGACAAATACAAAGGGGGACACTCTCAGCCAGCCATTGACTGAGCACAGGATCAATGTGGAAGTTAGAGAAAGGACCCAATAAGCTGTAGGGGTTTGTAGTGCCATTGGAGAAACAATGATATGAGCCACCCAGTACTCCCAGAGCTCCCAGGGACAAAAACATCAACCAGATCGTACATATTATGTTACCCATGGCTTCAGATGAATAGGCAGCAGAGGATGGCCTTGTTAGACATCAAAGTGAGGAGATACTCCTGGTCCTGAAAAGACTTGATGAAGTAGTTAGTATAGAGGAATACCAGGACAGGGAAGCAGGAGGGGGGTTATCGGGGAATTGGAGAGGGGAGGTCGCTTAAGGGACTTTGAAGGGAGCAGGACAGAACCAGGAAAGGGGAAATCATTTGAAATGTAAATAAAGAATATGTATCTAATAAAAAAGAAATGAAGGAAATAAGATTCAAATTAAGGAATATAAGAGGCATACTAGCATAAAATATATGAGCAGAAAAACAAAAGGAAACAATGCTCTCAGAGAAAACAACTTTACATCTCAAAAAGGTTAAAATCTAGGATTATGTGAAGGTTAGTTCCCAGAAGAAGGGAGTACATCTACTAGGTAGTTCTGGACAATAATACCCTAATCATGAGATGGTATTTATATCATGTATCTTCAGGAATTGGATCACACATCGAAACTTCTATGACTAAATAAACTATTAACAATGCTGACCTTCATGACTAGTCACAGACTATTCCCCACATGGCCACTTATATTGCACTTTGATCATTTCAGGTAAATTGTCCTTTACTCAACATATATTTTTGTAGTAGTATACTACAAAGTGTACATAATGCAATACACAAACACACCAGGCATTATTCTGCTGTCTTGTTACACCTATTCACACTTTCAAAAGTAAAACAAAAGTTTCTGTGTAAGGCGCTTACTGGCACTCAAGTTGAACCCTAATCCCATTGCTCTAGTAACAAGGACTAGCACAATGATAGGAGTAAAGTACTTACCTGGTGCTTTATGGATTTTCACAAAAATAGACTAGTCTGGTGACTGACACTCATATAAAGCATCCTAAAATGTATATAAGATATCAAATCTTGATGCTCTGAATCAAACTGGTGAAGTCTTCACAGAAACTCTCATGAAAAATGCTAATGCAGATTCTATGAATAGATAAATAGAGATGCAGAGAGGATACAGGGATGATAAGCAGATGGACAGATATATAGTTAGGTATAAATAGATTGATGCTAGATAAATGGCAGATATAGGTATGTATAGACCAGTAGATTATAGAATATATAATTTTCAACTTTTCTTTAGCATTGTGACTCATGAATTTTACATCTTTTCTCCTTTTTTCATTCTTTTCTTTTACATTTCTCCTCCAAACCTAACATCTGCATTTCAGAGCAGCCAAGATGAGAATACAGATCAAAATTCACACATGTGGTCCCATCATAACCGCAAACAAGATGAAAAGAACAAAATGTTGCCTGCTTATGCTGTTAACTCTTAATACAGCTGAGAGCTCAAGCCATGGGATAGTAGCTGCCCATATTCAACATGTGTCTTCCAACACCAGTTTACACTCTGAACCATTTTCCACAGACATACCTACAGTCCTACCAGATCTAAATAATTCCTCCTCATTAGGCTAACTTGCCCAGTGATTCTCAGTTGTGGCAACTTGGCAATTAAAACTAATTATAACACTATGCAAGTTAAAAATCCACTTTTATGAGGTTTTCATTTGGGAACATGAAAGCAAATAAGAAAAGAAAAAGTAACAAATGGCCAACATTTCAGCTTACATGTTTAAAATAACAGTGTTTCTATACTATAATAAAGGTTCAAAATAATAGTTTTGCTATATTATAATACTTATACGTCTTAAATGGAAAATGTGAATGTAGTGATGTTGCAATACATTAACATCATATTCAATGACCTAAAAATGTACTTTGGTAAAAAAAAAATGTTATCACTTGGATTTATCTGTCTGTCCCTCCGTCTGTCTGTCTGTCTGTCTGTCTATCCTTCTGTACTGTTTAATATATCTTTACCAATTTAGGTATTTCATAAAGTACACTGTCAGTCTTTTTGACTTTCATTCTATGGAGTTCTACTACCATCCCTGATCTGAGGAATTTATTCCTCTCAGAGCTAACTCTAAGCTCCACAGTGCATATGCATTAACTGTACAGGAGACTGCATTCATGGTCTTTGCATCCCTATGAGTGTCAATTCCATTGAACACATTTCTTTTCCTAAAGTAGTATAGAGGAGGTTGCAAAAAACACAGGGATTAAAACAATCTAACTTCTACAACCTGGATTCTTGAATTTACCAACACAGGATGCTCACTGTTGAGTACCTAAAACCAGATTGCTGGACAAGAATCACAAAAGAACCATCAATCAATTTTATGACGATGTATGAAAAATGAGCAACTGTCTCTTGCATGTTTTCTTTACTTCCCAAAGCTTCCATTTAAATGAGACTAGTAATGTTATTTAATGCATTGAATGTCATCAGAATTATGAGAGATCACTTTTTTTTATGTTCATCAAATTTACTTAAATTAAGACTTCTCAGAAAATAGGAATGTCTGTATCTGCCATGGGGGAAAAAAATCTGTGAACAGTTTCATCATTGAAGACATCATATCCAATTCTTTGTGTCATCTAAAAAACATATGAGCTTATTTTCAGACATCACACTGGAAACATAAATCAAAAGATTTTGAGGTAAAATCAGCAGCCTTTTTTTTCTAAGATAGTGGAAACAGAGGAACAAAGAACTCTGGCTTTTCATTCTATCAGGATGGGATTCAGTGTAAAAATGCTTTTACAAAAAATAAATATAACTGATTTAATGTTAGAAAGTATTTAGGAAAGTAGTAGGAAAACGTGATGATAGAATGTGAAAAACTTCCCTGAAAACTGAGTGAGGAAATACATACACTCATAGACCATGGATACAATTTATATCTGAATATAAGTACAGTTAGAACTACTATCCACTGACTAGTATTTGCAAAGTATTGTTCACTAGGATTCAAGAAATATAATTTACTTTTGAAATGTAATATATGTAATATAATAAACATAAATGCAATTCATGGTGTGTAAATGAGTTGTTCTCATCAGAACAAAGTAGCAGAGGAGATAAATTCTCAGTCTTAGTAAGACTGATACTGGAAGTGACAGAGCCAAGCAACATGAGACAGATTGGTTCTTCTCAGCAGCTTTGTAAACTTCATGTCTGATTGAAGGAAAGGCTACTTTTCTCAAATAATCTACACATCACCTGATGTAAACAAGAAAGGCAAGTGGTCAGATATGCATTTATCTGTAATCACTGACAAAGTCTGGGAAATAATGACTTTCTTGTAATTTCTCAGCTCCATCTATATATAGCATTTAGCCATCATTGAATCTTTTTATTAGCCAACAGTTTTGCTTTTTATTAATTAATATATTTATTCACTTTACATCTAGGCCACAAGACCCACCTCATCCCAGAACCACCCTATCAGGTCCTTGCCCGATCATCCCCTTCCCTTCTCCTCAGAGAAATCAAAGCTCCTCCCCTTGAGTACTCCACTGCCCCAGGAAATCAAGTCAAAGCTGGACTGACTAAGCACATCCTCTTACACTAAAAGTTTTAAATATGTTTATGGTAAAATATTGTTGTGTTTAACCTCGTTCCTCCGTAAAAGCCACACAGTGCTGTTATCTTACTAATTTTAATGGTAGTAGGAGACATCTAAAAATTTTAAAATTCAATCTGGTTTCACCCAAAACATATGAACCATTATAGTCATGCTTATTCCATTATATTGTTCATTTCTCACCCCTGATATGTTCCTTTTATGATTTAACACTAAATCATATAATCTATTGATTATATTCTTGTGATTTATAAACTATGTTTCTTCACTTTTGTTATAACAAAACCAAAATCATGTTCTAATGCAAAGAATGGGATTTGACTGAATGGGAAGTAGTTCTAAAATTTACAGTTTTGAAACATGAAGATTATATAACACTGCCATGTTCCGTGTGGGACATAATCTAAACTTAAGCTTGATGTCATTCCTTTTGCTAGTCACATATTAGCCAGGATATAAACATGCATGAAAAATAACTTTATTAAACCTAATGTGTAAGGATTCTGGAAAAACAAGTTTGAAACATGATATAATTCTTACATTTACATAAAGGGATTTCTAGCCTGTGGACAATTATATAATAGTACAGAATACCTCTTTAAGATATATCCAATTTGTTCATCCTCTCTGTTCATGTTTTTTGAGTTTTCTACTACTAGATACAAGGACTTGAAAAAAGGACAACCATGTTTTATTACACAGATACAATTCAACAGAAGAAGGCAAACCATATGTAATGGCCACACTATGTCTCATTGTATGTAACAATACATAATAAATCATTGTGGGTAACAGGAAATTAGAGAAGGAGGAAGAGATGTACAAGCTTGATATACATGCCACGAAAGATGGCCAAGGAAAGCCTCACAGGGAAGGTGACTAAGAACAACCTTGAAGAAGATGAATATCTGGTTCCTACAAATAACAACATGAAATAGCTTTCTTAGTGAGTTAATATAAATAGGGAGTTATCTATCAAAATAAGATTTTAGAGTGAAAAATGTATATTATATATTCCAAACAAGGTGAATTCGTATAACCCAATAGTAAGGAAGGGGGATGTAACAGAAAAGGAAGTAATGGGTTAACTAGAATGAACCACAGTTGTACAAGGGTATAAAAATATAATTATTGAACCCATTATTTCCAATAATATCTAAAAATTACCAAATCATACACTATCTTACACATCGATACATTGTGATAATTTCCTAAGGTTATTTAGACTAATTTCTCCTATGCTAGAAACAATATTTTTTTAATTCACACTTAGGTTGATATTCAAAAATTTTATTTAAAAAAAAAGAAATATAAACCCACTGTTCTCAAAACCTGACACCACATAGGACTACTTACTATTTGCCACAAAGAGAGGCTGGATAGATGATTTAGCAGTGAATAGCACTTGCTTTTTCAGAATACCTGTGTTTGTTTTCCATCATCTACACAATGGCTAACAACTTCCTGTAACTCTAGTTTCTGAGATCCATCGCCCACTTCTGGTCTCTGAGGGCTCTGCATGCACATGGTGCTAATTTATTCAGACAAGTCAAGCATGCCTACTTATGTACAATAAGTATATATAAACCAAAACTATTGCAGAACTGAGTTAATACACTTGATGAAAGTTAAGATACGCAGAAAAAAATATTTTCTAGTAATTTCAACATGAGCAGTGATTAACTTTACTGATGAGCAGCTGTATAACCTAGTGAGTCCCCTCTACAATTAAATCGTGTATTATAACAGTTCACATAACACTAAGAAGTTCTTCACATGTATGCTACTTGTGATATAAGCTAACAATTCTTGAGATGCCTTAACATATGATGATGCTAAGAGAATGTAAGAAAACTGAAATCTGGCATGAGGAAGTGAGAAATATTTCTAAGAAGATAAAATGGAGAAAGAACAGTTAACATCTTAAAATATATCATTGTTATATATCCTATGCCAAGTTAAACTATATTTTAAAATGAAGGTAAAACGGATAATTTCAGACTAACAAAAGATAATAGAACCCATTTTCCACAGAGATTTAAAACATATTTGTATATCATAAATGTAAATATTTTCACACTCTAAAAATTCTAAGGAATTTTTCCACATTCTCTCAGTATGTTTTCCTGATGGGCTAGACTATCTTCTAAATCAAAGGAAAATTTAACTGATAAAAAGAAAAAATTAATTATATTAGTAAGTGATTATAAACAACAAAATATTAGAAGGTAAATATTTGAGGAAACATATGTGGACATTGAAAAATAGTTTTCAAATAATTTAATGTCCCTCCTGAAATTATACATACACCTAAAAATTTAACAGGTAAAATTAAAAAAAATTAAAATACTAACAGTCGTTTTCTAATTTATGATAGAATGTTTGATGAGGCATGTTGTTATTCCTATGATGTTTTTATAAAATTTAAAAAGAATAGAAAATTAGGACATTAATAAAAATTGAATAATTATTATAAATTAAATAAGCAAAGTCAATATGGAAAAAATAAAACAAAGAAAACCAAGATCAAAATAGTTTATTTATACCTAGTGCATCAATTATCATATGAAATATAAATGACTTAAATACAAATTGGTAATAAAATTTAGTCATAATATTTTTAAACATCCAATTACTTTAAACATACATTCAGAAACATAATAAGTAGGAACACATCAAATAGAGTCTAAATTAGAATATAAATAATGGGTACCACAAGTAATACAGAAACAACAACAAAAAGAATCATGAGGAGTGTTAAACAACTATTTATTCTAGCTTGCCCATATAAAACAGACAAAACCCTGGTACTAAGGTGTAAGCCTAGATTAGCCATGTTCTATGCTATTCTCACCTTTATCCCAATCATTTGTCCCTTGTTACTTGCTGCTTGAGCTTCAACTGGACTGTTTCTGCCCCATCATCCTGTTGTCATGGTGCACTTAGGCCCCATGCTCATGATCCACCTGACTTCATGGTAGCCTCCTCCTCTCTCCAGCTTCTCTCTTTCTCTTTCTCCTCTGGGGTCTCTCAAGACCCTTCACTGGTGTCTCAGGTTCCACCTGACTCTCTCTCCTGGCCAATCAAAAGCTCAATCCATTTGTTAACCAATAGTTTAAATCAAGGAGCAAAGTTTACACAACAAAGTTCGATGTAAATGTGGACCAATTCTTTTGGAGGACTCAGATTTTAGGGTTCAGATTTTAGCATTTCTATACATTGCTACAGACTAACCTCCAACAATAAGAATGAAAAATACAATTAAAAATAACAAAGTATATAATGCATAATGCCTAAAATGTATTTGTATATATCTACTGCAAGTCTGACTTCATTTTATTTTACATAGAGAATAAATAATGAAAGCCAATCTATTTATTAGCATTTGTCGATCAATCTTCTTTCTAGCATGTTAAAATTACCATTTGTCATTTATTTTAAAACTAACAACAAACATTCCAAGAAAGATGAATAGCATATGGCTCTATCCACCCCCAGTGCCCCCCCAAACTTTCTTAGATGTGATAAATAGCATTTTTAAGATTCTGGGTTTTATACTAAAGTTCTGTAGTTTGGCCTGGGGACATTTTGATAGATAGCTCAGATCATCTGTTGAAAGAGAACAATGAATCTATTCAATCTTGATGGATTCACAGTTGCCTTTTATTTATTTATTTTCTCCTTTTAGCATGTCAATGTAGCATGTCTGTATAGAAGAGAAATAAATGTTGCCTTCAGTTCTGCAGTAAATGACAGCTAATGTTTTCTCAGGTCCTAGCTAGTATTGACTTAACCAAAACATCTTGAGGTGATCAATTTAACATTCCTCCTCCTTAGTTGGCTCAGTTGGTGAGATTGCAGTGGAAGAAAGAAATCTGAAGGAAGTAAAAGGGAATTTAATGTATCAGGAATGCTGAAGAAGCCCCTGTAGCCCAAGTACCTAAGAATCACAGAACTTTTAGAACTGAAAAATAAGTATCATTTGTTGGTACTCTGTCTGGATTCCACCTCACAGTTACCTGGCACCAGCCCCATTCCCTAAATAAACCCTATTTTGTTTATAAGAAGATAAAGATGTATAAGAAATGTTCTATGGGATGTGTGATAAAGTGTGTAGGAGGGGAGTGCCTCAGCAGGCCCATGTAGAGGCATCTCTTTCCCCTGAGGAACCAGCCACACCAGGGTACAGCATGGAATAGAGTTTATTTAGGACATGGAAAGGGAAGTTAACAGAGTAGTAGAGGCAGAGTAAGGCAGAGAGGGGGAAGGAATAGAGAAGTAGAGGCCAGCCTATAAGAGTCCATCAGAAGACCCCCACTCAATAAGCCCATAGAGACCCGAATCTCCACAATATGCAAGAGGTTTATTGTTCCAACCTATGTTGGGGTTCCCCAGCACACAGGCAAAAGGTGACCCTGAGCTCACAAAGCACACAGGTTAAATGGCTCTGTCCTGCCCACCTTGTGATATTTGTGGTACACCCTAGGCAGGGTGGTTTTGTTTAGGCCATTTCCTTATTTATCCTGCTCCAGGCAGTCCTGGGTGGAATAGAAAGTTTCAGTCTGGCTGTGAGCCCCAATTCTTGGTCATGGGGAGCTGGTCTGCTTTTTCTGACAGGGTTCTCACAAGCCATGGACACATGGAGAGAAGGGGAAAGGAAGGGAGAAGGGAAGAGCCCCAAGCAGGCAAAAGAGAAGCTAAGAGAGTAAGAAAGCAAGAGTAAAAGAACAAGAGAGTAAGAGAGGGCCGAGGGGCCAAGTAGTCCCTTTTACAGTGGACCAGGCCTACCTGGCTCTTGCCAGGTAGCCATAGGGTGGAGCATACCTGGCTAGTGCCTGGTAAATGTGGGGGTGGAGTCCAGACAGAGTACCAACATCAATCCTTGTAATTTATTACTAGGTTTGAATATTCATGTTCACTCAGAAAATCATACTTCTCTTCCCATGGAGCTGCAAATCCCTTCAGCTCCTCCAGTCTTCCCTCCAACTCCTCCATTGGGGGGACACCATGTGCAGTCCAATGGCTGGTTGCTAGCATCTGCCTCTGTATCTGTAAGACTCTGGCAGGGCCCCTCCAGAGACAACTATAACAGGCTCCTTTCGGCTTGTACTTCTTATCAATAACAGTGTTGGGGTTTGGTGACTGTTTATAGGATGAATTCCCGTTTAGGACATTTTCTGGGTGGCCTTTCCTTCAGGCTCTGCTCCACACTTTGTCTCCATAATTGCTCCTGTGAGTATATTGTTCCCTTTCTCAGGAAATTCAAAGCACCCCCCACTTTGGTCTTCCTTCTTCTTGAACTTTCTGTGGTCTATGAATTGTAACTTGTTTATTCTGAGCTTTTGGGCTAATATCCACTTAGCAGTGAGTGGATACCACATGTGTTCTTTTGCAGTTGGGTTACCTCACTCAAGATGTCGGCCAACCACATGTCCCAGGGCTCCCAGGGACTAAGCCATCAACCAAGGGGTACACAAGGGTTCCAGCCCAAAGTGTGGCAGAGGAATGCCTTGGCAGGCATTAGTAGACGAAGAGGTCCTTGGTCCTATGAAGGCTCCATAGATGCACCAGTGTGGGGGACTGAAGAGGAGATAGGTTAGATTGGGTTGGGTGAAGGGCTTAATCTTGGAGGCAGGGGGGTTGGGAAGAGAGGTTTGCAGGGAGGGGGAGAAACCAGGAAAGGGTATAACATTTGAAATGTAAATGAAGAAAATATTCAATAAAAAAGAAAAGAAAATCATAATGCTAATTGATCCTCAAAACAACAGCATTCATTGGATCTTCCAGGACCTAACTAAGCCTTGCATTGTCATATGCATTCATGAGAGACAGGTAAGAAGTAGCTAAGATCCTTCTCATTATTGTTGTTGTTTGTTCTTGATGTTTGTTTCTGATTGACCATGGAAAGTCATCATAAAAGGAAAGTAGAGCATTCATGACAACAGATTGAAATTATAGAGTGAGCCCTTAAGAAATATTCACCTTCCAGGCCTTTGGTCCTTGATCTTCCCTCTTCCATAGCTGTGAGAAACTGTTGTTGCTTATAATTTGTATTGTCTCAATTATTTTGTGATAAAGAGTGTAACAACAAGCTAATTTGTGAATTGTTACTTCTCTTTAAGCATTTTACTTGGTATTAAAAGCCAAAGCACAGGGCTAAGTGTCTAAGAACACTGATTATTCTTTCAGAGGACTTGAGGTATATTCTCAGTACCCACATGGCAACTCAAAACCATCTGTAACTCTAGCTCCTGGGGAAACAAAGCTTCTTCTGGCTTCCAGTTGTGCACAAACAACCCACACACAACACAATTACCCTCCACACAAAGTAAAATAAAATAAAAACATAGCAGATGGTGAATGAAATAAAGTAGTTTAAATAGTATATCAGAGAAGTATGTAGAAGAATGGTGGAATCACAGGAGAGATAATAATTACATTTAATGGAATGGAAAAAATAAATCCATGATATTAAGAAACTATGTGAAAACTATTCTGAAACATTTTTAGTCTCTAGACAGAAAATTGAGAATGGATTTGAAGGACTTGGGTGAAAATGAAGACAAGGAAGGAGGACGTGGTGACAATGTCTAGAAATGTCAAACGATAAAGTGATGGAACAGATTTGTCATGAAACTCTCCCCATACCACAACAGAGAAAGGAGAGCATTGGAATTATTGACTTGAGAGCAGTAACTGAAATTTGTTGTTCACTAAAGTGAATATGGTAAAAATGAAAATAATAAATAAAAAATTGTTAAGCTCAAGAAAGTTTCCCAGAAAATTGAGGCTTTAAATTACATCAAAATTAAACAGTTTCTACCATGGGGTGTAAATTTGATCAGTAATAAAAGAACAAATTGAGTTTGAAATAAATGTCATCATTTTATTTTTAAACAAAATTGTATCCAGATACATATATATATATATATATATATATATATATATATATATATAGTGTGTGTGTGTGTGTGTGTGTGTGTGTTTGTGTGTGTGCAGAGATGTGGATGTGTGTGTGTGTGTGTGCGTGCACGCACACGCACACACACATGCAGGTAAAAGATAGTGATGACTAGGTGATAATTGAATAAGCAAGTCCAAAAAATGTGTAGAAAGTTCATTGAATGACAATAGCACAAATACTAAATTAAGTAGGGAGATTAATGAGATAGTGCAGTATGATACAATAAGCATACAATTGGAAGTATAATGTAAAAATTAAAAACCATCAGCTGTCTGAAACTTTTGACAGCATCCAGCATTATATCTTCAGAGTCAATGTCAAGGACTGAAGTTTATTGAAGATAGTCATGCCTCTTGTACTTGAGGAATTATCTCTTAATTCTAATTATTTTTGAGAAATGTTGTATTAAAATCTTTCCCTTCTTCCTCTCCCACCTCAGATTCCTCCATATGACTTGTTCTTCTTTTGTTATTGTTGATATGTATGTGTTTGTGTGTAAGACATATATACATATTTATGTATATGTATATGTATATGCATGTGTATGTGTATGTATATGTATATGTATATGTATATGTATATGTATATGTATATTTAAAGCCTTAGTGAGTTCAAGAGTATTATTTGTGTGTTTGAATGTCTGTGGTTAGCCATTTGGGGTTGGATAGCCTTTCTAAGGCTCCTTGGAGCAGACTGATTTTTCTCATTCTCAGCAGCCACTGATTGCCTGTAAATCTTCACCACACAACAAATTATAGTAGCTAAGGTGGGTGCTACTTAAAATGTTAAATCACAGAATACTATAATAATTTGAAAATAGCGCTATTTGAAAACCCAGTAAACTTGGATTAGAATAAATTAAATGTTTAATTTAATTAATTTATTTAATTAAATAAATTTCTCTGAAATTTATTATGAGCACAACACAAAACTTTGAGAATAGCAAACACAGCTACAGAATGCTGTGATGTTACAAGCCTCAGGACATAACACTAGCCTAAAGCAATTCTATGCTACTAACAACTTTTCATTTGCTGTGAATTATGAAATATTTTATACCTATTGTCAGCTGTAATATATATAAAAATTCAAAGAATCGCTTGACTCTTTTTCAAAGTCTTCATAATATTTCCTTCAGGTAGGAAGCCAATATTGAAATTTTTGCAAATATCTACAAAATAACAAAGAATCTAAATAGTAAAATTGTTAGTTGAATTATTTATTGAAGGCCAAGTATCCATTTAGAGATGAATAAAGTACTGGTTTAGAAATTTATTTTTCTGACAATAGACCACATTCTTTAGAGTATGAAATGAATGAATGATAGAATATGAAATATGATTCAAATGAGAATCATATTTTTCCATATGAACACTAGTACCACATATATGAATGTTTGAGATACTTACATATGCAGGTTTATTTTCACCTGTAGATTTTGTGAATAATCTAAAGATTTCCAGTTTGGAAAATGGCTCTAAATGTTTAAGCCCATTTTTATTTATTTCTACCTCAGATGATGCATAAACAGAAGACACTATCTAGGTAAAATGCAGCTATTGGAAGTAATCAACCTCTTAAAAAATGTAAAGTTAAGAAAAAGGTGTGCTTGCAGACAGGAAACTAGCATGGCTGCCCTCTGTGAGGCCCAACAAGCAGCTGAATGAGTCAGATACAAATACTAGCACCTAACCAATGGACAAAAGCAAGGAACCCCTGAGGCTGAATTAAGGAAAGGCTGGACAATGTTGTGGAGGAGAGAGACCCCATAGGAACAGCAGCAGTCTCATCTGACCTGGACCCCAGAGGTCTCTCGGACACTAAGCCACCAAACAGACAGCATTCACCAACTCATACAAGGCCCCTGACACATATACAGCAGAAGACTGCCTGGTCTGGCATCAGTGAGAGAAGACGCACCTAACCCTAGAGAGACTTGAGGGCCCAGGGAGTAGCGAAATCTGGTGAGGCGAGCATATGTGCCCTAGTACCAAGTTATTTGTGATTGGTGGATAAAGATACCTACAGCCTATAGCTGGGCAGAATTGAGATATATGGTACTTGGGGTTCCTGACCTTGGTATCAGAGAAGACCACAAGGAGAAAGGAAAAGTGAAGAAAGAAAACTTTGCAGTGGGTTAGGAGTCAAGAAAGCATGGCCATGGGGGCTGCTCAATTGGAGTTAAGAGCAGTGCAGGTGAGACTTAGAAAGTAATAACTTGGGGTTATTGATAAGAAATATATTGTGATAGCATAGAGAAGAGATATATGTCCAGCTCTAATTCTGATTAAAGCTTATTATAAATAATAAAAGTTATGTGTCTTTTATCCAGGAACTGAATGATCAAAGGCTGCATAGAAACTTCAGGTTGGGATTAAATATTATTAACAGTACTTTTGGGTTTTTATATTCTATTTAAGAAGCCCTTGCCTACTTGTATATCTTGAAAGGTATCCCTTGTGGCTTCTCAAAATGTCGGCATTTCAGATTTAAAGCCTCTGATCCCCTTTGATTTGATTTTGTACAAGATGTAAGTTAATAAAATCTAATTTTATTTCCTGCAGACAAAAATCCAGTTGAACCAGTACTTTTTGATAAAGATGCTATCTTATTTCCAAAGTATGTTTTTGTCTCATTCAGTGGGTTTGATCCTTTATTTACATCATCAAATATTCTCCTGTATTGGTCTACTCTGTACATATATGCTAATGCTGGGCAGTTTTTATCACTATGGCACTATGACTATAAATTGAGGTTGGCTATTGTAATCCCTCAGAATTGTTCTCATTCCTTGGCTTTTTTTGGGTTATTCAAGGTCTCTTGTGCTTCAATATAAATTCTTGATGTTTTTTTAACCGGAGGAATGTAACTGGGAATATTGATAGGCATTTCATGTATTCTGTAAATTTATTTTGGTAATATAGATTTTTTTCTAGAATTAAGTCTACCTTTCTAGAAACATAATATATTTTCCATACTTTTTTGTCCAGGATTTCTTTTACAGACAAACATCTTCAAATCTTCATTTTAGTGGCATTTCACATATTTCATTTGATACATTCAGAAATGTGATAATTTTTCTAATTCATTTTGTTAGAGAGTAGACAGTTGTTATGAATAAAAGGTCCTTGAATATATGTATTTGTCTATTGTTGTTCATTGGCTCTAAGAGTTTTCTTGTAAACACATAGAATCTTAGAGTGAATAATCATACCAGCAGCAAATCAGAATTATTTTTATCTCTTTCCTTCCTATTATCCCTTTTATGCATGTCTCTTTTTTTAACTGTAGCTGACTTCAAATAAGAAAGAATAGAGTAGATACTCTTGCTTCATTGTTTGTTTTTAAATTTTTAATTAATTATTATATTTATTTACATTCAAAATATTGCCCCTCCCAGTCTCCCCTCCCAGAGTTTTTGCTGTATTATTTAGGGTTCTCTAGAGTAACAGAAATTAGAGAACAAATCTCTCTGTCTCTGTCTCTGACTTCGTTTATTATCTAGTAAACCACACACAAATCTCTCTCTCTCTCTCTCTCTCTCTCTCTCTCTCTCTCTCTCTCTCTCTCTCACACACAGACACACACACTCTCTCTCTGTCTCTGTCTCTGTCTCTGTCTCTCTCTCTCTCTCTCTCTCTCTCTCTCTCTCTCTCTCTGTGTGTGTGTGTGTGTGTGTGTGTGTGTGTGTTTGTGTCTGTGTTTGTATGTCTGTGCTTGTGTCTTATTAGATTGTGGTCCAGGTAGTCTGATAATGGCTGCCTAAGTCCTGATGCTCCAAGAATCTAGTAACTGTTCAGTTCGTGTGGTTGGTTTTCAGTATGTGCAGAAATTCCAAAGAAGTAGGTTCTAAGTCTGATGAATAAATGAACTTGCTATCAATAACAAGCAGGTATAGAGTAAAAACTTTCTTCTTCCTAGTCATTATATAGACTTCCAGAAAATGGTATGCCCTAGATTAGAGATGGGTTTTCCCAGCTCAGGAGCTCTGGGTTAAAGGTGTGTCTTCATACATCAAAGATCCTGATTAGAAGTAGATCTTCCCAATTCAATTAAGGAAAATTCCCTCACAGGTGTGTGTCCCTCTAATTTTGAGTTTAAGTTAATAACATATGTAGTCGACAACCAAGAACAGCTACCACAGCCACATTTAGAGTAAATGCTCTCAGTTATTCTCCATTTAATTTAATATAATGATAGCTGTATATTTATTGTATATAGTATTATGATTTTGAAGTATTTTCAATCATATATGAATAAATGCAATGTATGTATGTCCATGTGCTTGTGTATCTGAGTGTGTGTGTATTTATGTGTGTTTTAGTAAGAATGGTTTTTGCAATGATTCATAAAAAGATTTTAAATATCTATTGAGATTTTATGAGAAAAGGGGACTTTCAAGGTTTTTTTAATGAAATGTTCTGTTAATTATACTTCTTAATACAATTTCCATGTAAGAGTGATGACTGTACAAGATGTTCTTGCAAAACAATCAAGGTCCTTGAGTGGAGTAATATATTCCGCTCAGAATGACTGAAGAAAGATTGTTACCACAACTATTACAACATAAAAAAGATAAATCAAAAGCAAATTCCATTATAGTTTATGCTCATTCAGCTACATACAGCATTGTTGGTTTGTTTGTTTACTTTTGCTTATTTTTTTTAAATGAAAATTGATTCTTCTTTCATAAAATGGATCCTGATCAAAGTTTTGCTTCCTCCACTCCTCTTCGTGGCATTCCCCCGTGTCCCTTTTCCTCCAGATCCATACCCCCTCCATTTTCCCTAAACAGATAACAACCAACAAAAGAAGACAGAATAAAAGAGGCAAAAGTCCTCATATTGAGGATGGAAAAGATGACTTAATAGAAGGAAAAAAGTTGCAAGAGCAGACAAAGTGTCTGAGACATACTTGCTCTGACCGTTAGTAGTACCACAAAACACCAAGCCATAACATGTATGTAATGGATCTGGTGATGACCCATGCAGGCCCAGTGCTTACTGCTTCAGTCTCTGTGAATGCTTGTGATCCCTGACTAGTTGTGTTGGTGGGTCATATTCTCCTATGCTCTTTCTTCTCCTCTGACTCCTGCAATCATTCCTCCCTTTCTTGCATGGAACTTCCCAGATCTCTGAGGAGAGGGACCCAATGGAATCTTCCAAATAAAACTTTCTCCATAATGTCTAATATAAAGAATCTAATTACCTCTCAGTACATGAAATTGTTTATTTTTATTGATGATTGGCTCAAAGGAATAATTATGAATTATGCTTCAGTGTAGTGTTGCAAATACACATGCCAGTTTATTTTTAAAGGTTAAATTTGAATCCTTCCAGGAAAATTTTATGAGTCCATAAATCCCTGAATATCTAATGAGTTTTCATAAACTATTAAGATATTATATTTGAATCAAGGAAGATAAGTCGTGAAAAACAAATCCATTATATAAATAGTGATCAAGATTTCTTTAATATTGATAGATTTCTTCAATTCACAGATAGAACATATTCTGAGTTTTTATGTTATATGTGTCTATATTATTTAAATATTAAATAATTTGTTTAGGATTATGCTGAAGTAAAGTTAGTGACTAATAAGCACAGAACACAGTACTTAATAGAAATAGAAATGCAGGATGCTGAACATTAGAATTTAAAGTCAGTCTGATTAAAGACCAGTCTACCCCTGGCATTTATTTCACAACTCACCAGAGTTTACCAGATTTATTTGGAGAAGAATAAATATTTCTATACAATTCAATAAGTATAAATTTAGGTTGATATTTAGGTAATTTATTGAATGAAAAAATTATAACCAGTAAAGGTAACAGTTTTTCTTGTTCTGAGGGGACAAGGTAGAGAAATAACAATTTAACATTTGCAATAAGCTTAAAAATCATGGGATCAGAAGAAATAAGGAATACATTCTATACATTTTCTAGTAAACTGTTTCTTACATTTTTCTTCTAGATTATTAGAAAGGAGGAAGTTTCCCAAATACATTAGGTTTTGGAGATGGCATCTATAAACCATGGGGACACCACAACCAACACCTGTGATGACTATCAAAAGATATCCTCTTAAGCATGTCAAGTTACAGGTGGCAGCAACTTATGATTTATGAAATATAAATAAATAATATGTTCTGAGTACCCCGTTTTCAAGAAAGTTTTATAAAACAAATATCCTAATAATATTAGCCTTAATTAGTATAATAGTAGTAAGAGGTTGAGAAGCCTGCTAGACAAAAAGAAGATAGTACTTCTCAGAACCATTGTTTAATGCTAAGTGTGATTGATGGCTGTTCTCTTACTTTGGTTCTAAGGACAAGGTTTCCCCAAATTAAAATGGCCAGTAAGACTATTCATATGTGCTGGGTTTAGTCAGTATACCTTTCCTCAAAAGAAAAAGGCAGAGAACAATGGAAGCAGATTTGAAATCAACTTTTAGAAGATTGCTAGCCTCACGCTGGGTCTCAATTTTGATTGTACCATTATGCACATGTGCAGCCACAAACACACCATATTCATACACATAAGAATATTCATACAAATATTCATGCAAAGCACACTTATGCAAACACATGAAGAGAATGCAAGGATGATTTGGGGATATAAGCATAATGAAATTTATTCCAACTATCATCAAACTTAATATGAAAAATAAGCAAAGGCAAATTATATCATTAAAGAGAAAGTAATGAAAAAGTTAGAATATGAGGTATCATAACATTTCATTTCACAACACATACAGAGCAAGACAGACATGCTTACATAAAACACATACATTAACACATATACGTATGCACATGCACACACACATTCATTCACATACAAACACACACTACATAGATGATCCATATTTCTTAAAATCAAATAGTAATGTGTCTATGGTTTAAAAGAATGAAGAACCAAGAAATTCCACAATTTCCTGTGATCTTTTGTAAAAAGTTAAAGCAACCTATTGAACTTTTGACACTATTTTAGTTTGTGCCTTGAAAGGTCTAAGATTGGTTCCATCTTGATACAAACATTTCTTTCATCTCTTTTGTCATCTTGTCAGGGTTGGATTTGGTACTGAAGACACCTTTCATCATGAAGATCTGTTTGATCCTTGCTAAGTGCATTTGACAGACCATTGACTCTTCACATAAGACCTATGTCCAGGAAAAAAAAAAAAGGAAAATGGAAGTCTCAAAAATACCCCTGAAACTGCACATCTTTATTAGTTAATTTTCATCTTTATGATAATAATCGTTACAAAGAGGATAATATGATGCTTTATTTTACTTTTTGTTTCCATTTTCTTAATTGGTCTACGATGTTGGACATTGTTCATGCTTTTGTTATCTAACAATACATCCAAACATTAGGAGACAACTAAGACCTTTTGATGCTCTGTTAAATACTTCATTATACTCTTTGCTATGTTTTTTGCTGTGACAAAGAAAATTATAAATTGATCAAGTAATCATCACCTAGTAATGTATAATTATATTTATGTTAATAAAAGAGGCTTTGGAAGGAGTCTTCCTAATATAGATCTTAAATTATATAACAAATTTATTTTCCTTAAAACTTGTATATAACTGTTGCATTACATCCTGTTTTCTTTTTTTTCTTTTTTTTAATTTTTATTTTCTATATTGTATGTTTACATTCCAAAGGCTTTCCCTTTCCCAGTTCCCCCCACCATACGTCCCATAATTCCTCTCCCCACCAACTATTCCCCAGTCATTCCCCCCGCCATGATTTTCTATGTTCAACAGCACACTGGGTAAATCATAATTTTCTTGTCATTCACTGTTGTTAAAATTCCATAAAGTATCACTCTTCTTTATCTCAGCATCTCAAGTTCAAAGATCTTCTCTCTCAAGAAAGAATTAATATTTGGGTTGAGGACTCCTACATGTTGATAATATATATGCTTAAAATAATTATATATATATATATATATATATATATATATATTATTTAGTATTAAATAAGATTAAATTTATATTTATCCTCAAATGCTTATCATTTCTTCATGGTGAAAGCTGCGAGTTTTCCTTATAGCTTTCAAATATATATAGAAATATTATTGCTACCTACAATAACTCTGCTACAACGCCTTTGTCCTTATGGCCTTTACCCTACATAGTTTTTGATGAGGAATATTATATACACAGTAACATACACAGGATTGAAAGAAAAAAGCAGATATCTTTTTTGGAATTAGGTGAAGGGGTAATGAGTTTGCTTCTATTTCTTTCATCATATCTAGATTTCTGTAGCTCCAACATACCATTCTTGCTTGTAGAATTCATGAATGTAGAATTCATGTAACAGATGTTTTAGTCCTGGCATGCACTTATGTGATATTCTGCAGGCTTTAATGATACCTACACTATAGAGTTATCTGTACTGAGATACCTGGTAGAAAGGCCATCACTTCTATGGCTCCTCAGTCTAGGTTTAATAGTACATTGAACATTTGTTTTTGAAAGCCATTGCAAAAATATATCAAATTATTCAAACTCCCATGCTGAATTCTCAAACTATTAAAAAGTCCACAAATTGTAGATAAAGTATAAAAGTATAACGTACCCCACTACTAAAGGTATGTTCTTCTAACAGATACATCTCCATTGCATTAGATTCAAAAGTTACACCTAAATGATACTTACTGGGAGCTAGTTGATTTTTCAACATTCAAAATTAATAACATGTTACAATTACTATTGACTTTAGTCCACATCTCTCCAGCTATTTATCTTTACAGGTGAGAAACAAAATTGTGAGAAAATAAATGGCATATTTCTTCTAATGTTTATGCTTCACCTCATATAGCTTTCAATGTGGATGGAAAAGATTGACTCAATTACTGAAAGATATTTCACTAGGAAAACAAAGCATCATAATTTTTTTAAACTACAGAATTATCTCTTTAAAATCATTTCTTTTGGAATTATAATATGAATATAATTCTCCTGTGTTTTTCTATTCTCAAATGTTCCCATATATCTGTCCTTGCTCTCTTAAATTCATGGACTTTTCCCACCCAAATTGGTTTATGTACATAGATACACACACACACACACACACACACACACACACCATATATTCCTAAATGCATAATTAAAACTTTTTCAATTTATGAAATGTATTAATACCTTCTTATTTTTAACATAATGAAATTTCATAGACTGTTTAAATTGTAAAAGGAAAACAAAGGAAAATTGTAAACTTCTGGAATCGGGTTTATTTTGAAACTATAACAACTATTTTTGTTTTTTCAATTTGAAAGAAAGAAAAAAGGAAAGGAAAGAAAGGAAGGAAGGAAGGAAGGAAGGAAGGAAGGAAGGAAGGAAGAAAGGAAGGAAGGAAGGATCACTCACCTAGCATCTTGATAAACTATTTCTTGTTCTGTCATGTATTAATCACTGTTGCATACAGGTTTGTTCTCCTAACATACATTTCTCCTTTATACTCAATGCAAATCTTGCAACTTAGAGATTCCCTTCAGAGTATGCTTGATTTTTCAACATTTAAAATTAATAGAGTAATTTTACTATATGGCTCTAAGTTGAATCATTGTTAGTACAATTGGTCAAGTTCAATGTAAAGTAATTTACTAAAGAAACAATTTTGCATAATAAATTAATTTGTGGAATAAATAAAATATCTAAGAGAGACCAAACAGGACAATTTCATTGATTCATTTTGAGTTCTGAAACACTCCCTGCCTCCCTATGTAATTGGGGATACCTTGTCTGATAACATCCTTTGTGCTGACACCTTGTGTGGCTACCAATGCTTGTTGTTTTTACATGAAATCCTATGCTTTCCTTTATTATTTTCAAAAAAAATCTATATTTAGTACAAATTATATCAAACAAATCTAAATTTGATTGTTTTGTGCATTAACCATATAAATGAAAAGGAGAGGGTGAACATAAGGTGAAATATATACATGTTCGTAAAAGAGAAATGCCATTTGTCACACCTGTGGGATGTTAAACCTGTGGGAAATGGTGGTACCTAAGAGAAGGCACCATAGCAGGAGTAATGTCCCCTGACTTTACTTACAGATGAAATCTATGAAAGTCAACTCTCAGAAGGGGAGAGTAAAATGTTGTTTATCACAGGCTGTAGAGAAGAATGAATAAGGGAGGGGAGACAATAATAACTCGGAGAAGATTTCTCCATTAGACAAGAATGATAAGATCCTCAGATCCATTTCACAGAATGGTGACACACAAACCAGAATGTGCCACATATTCTAGTATAAAAATATGCCTAACTGTTGTCCTCATAAAAATTAGTGTATATGATCATTTAAATTACTATGTTTGATCAGTTAACAGCATAATAGTATATAAAAATATTACAATGTATTTCATATATGCATAATTCATATAAAAATTATCCAGCATTAAAACACTTTTTTCTTTCTTATTTATTTATTTATTTATTTACATTTATTTACATTTCAAGTGCTTTACCTTTACCCAGTTTCCCCTCCTCCTAGAAATCCAGTATCCCATCCATTTTGGAGAATCTTTTGGGTATTTTCCCAGGAGTGGTATAGCGGGGTCCTCAGGTAATACTATGTCCAATTTTCTGAGGAACCACCAGACTAATTTCCACAGTGGTTGTACCAACTTGCAACCCCACGAACAATGGAAGAGTGTTCTTCTTTCTCTACATTCTTGCCAGTATCTGCTGTAACTTGAGGTTTTGAACTTAGCCATTTTGACAGATGTAAGGCAGAATCTCAGGGTTGTTTTGATTTGCATTTCCCTGATGACTAAGGATCTTGAATATTTCTTTAGGAGCTTCTTAGCCCTTCGAGTTTTCTTAGTTAAGAATTCTCTATTTAGCTATGTTCCCCATTTTTAATAGAGTTATTTGATTCTCTAAAGTCTAACTTCTTGAGTTTTTGTATATATTGGACCAGGAGCTGGTTCTTTGAGACAATCAACAAGATAGATAAACCCTTAGCCAGATTAAGCAAAGGACACAGAGACAGTATACAAATTAACAAAATTAGAAATGAAAAGGGAGACATAACAACAGAAAATGAGGAAATTCAAAAGATCATCAGATCCTACTACAAAGGTCTATACTCAAAACAACTGGAGAATCTAGAGGAAATGGACAATTTCCTATACAGATACCAAATACCAAAATTAAATCAGCATCAAATAGATCAGCTAAATAGTCCCATAACCACTAAAGAAATAGAAGGGGTTATAGAAACCCTCCCAACCAAGAAAAGTACGGGACCAGATGGTTTTAGTGCAGAATTCTACCAGACCTTCAAAGAAGACTTAACACCATTACTTTTCAAACTATTCCACAAAATAGAGACAGAAGGGATACTGCCCAACTCATTCTTTGAAGCCACAATTACACTAATACATAAACCACAAAAAGATTCAACAAAGAAAGAGAACTACAGGCCAATTTCTCCTATGAATATCGATGCAAAAATACTAAATAAAATTCTTGCCAACCGAATCCAAGAGCACATCAAAACCATCATTCACCATGATCAAGTAGGCTTCATCCCAGGGATGCAGGGATGGTTCAATATACGGAAATCCATCAATGTAATCCACTACATAAACAAACTAAAAGAAAAAAACCACATGGTCATCTCATTAGATGCTGAAATAGCATTCGACAAAATTCAGCATCTTTCATGCTAAAAGTCTTGGAAAGAGCAGGAATTCAAGGCCCATACCTAAACACAGTAAAAGCAATCTACAGCAAACCAGTAGCCAACATCAAAATAAATGGAGAGAAATTTGAAGCATTCCCACTAAAATCAGGGACTAGACAAGGCTGCCCTCTCTCTCCATATCTTTTCAATATAGTACTTGAAGTTCTAGTGAGAGCAATTAGACAACATAAAGAAGTCAAAGGGATACAAATTGGAAAGGAAGAAGTCAAACTATCATTATTTGCAGATGATATGATAGTTTACTTAAGGGACCCAAAAAAACACCAGAGAAATTCTACAGCTGATAAACAACTTCAGCAAAGTGGTTGGTTATAAAATTAACTCAAGCAAATCAGTAGACTTCTTGTACTCAAAGGACAAGCAGGCTGAGAAAGAAGTTAGGGAAATAACACCCTTCACAATAGCCAGAAACAACATAAAGTACCTTGGCATAACTCTAACCAAAAAAGCAAAGATCTGTATGACAGGAACTTCAAGTCCTTGAAGAAAGAAATCGAAGAAGACCTCAGAAGATGAAAAAATATCTTTTGCTCCTGGATTGGCAGGATCAATATAGTAAAAATGGCCATCTTGCCAAAAGCAATATACAGATTCAATGTGATCCCCATCAAAATCCCAACTCAATTCTTCATAGATCTAGAAAGAGCAATTCTCAAATTCATCTGGAGCAACAAAAAACTCAGGATAGCTAAAACTATTCTCAACAATAAAAGGACTTCTGGGGGAATCAATATCCCTGACCTTAAGCAGTACTACAGAGCAATTGTGTTAAAAACTGGATGGTATTGGTACAGCAACAGGCAAGTAGATCAATGGAATAGGATTGAAGACCCAGAAATTAACCCACAGACTTATGGTCACTTGATGTTTGATAAAGGAGCCACAACCATCCAGTGGAATAAAGATAGCCTCTTCAACAAATGGTGCTGGTTCAACTGGAGGTCAACATGCAGAAGAATGCGAATTGACCCCCTCTTATCTCTTTGCACTAAGATCAACTCCAAGTGGATCAAGGACCTCCACATAAAACCAGACACACTGAAACTATTAGAAAAGAAACTTGGGAAGACCCTGGAGGACATAGGCACAGGGGTAAAGTTCCTGAACAGAACACCAATAGCTTATGCACTAAGATCAAGAATTGACAAATAGGACCTCATAAAATTACAAAGTTTCTGCAAGGCAAAGGACACTGTCAGAAGGACAAAATGACAACCAACAAAGTGGGAAAAGATCTTCACCAACCCCACATCCGACAGAGGGATAATATCCAATATATACAAAGAACTCAAGAAGTTAGACCCCAAAGAACCAAATAATTCTATCAAAAAATGGGGTACAGAGCTAAACAAAGAATTTTCACCAGAAGAAATTCGGATGGCCGAGAAACACCTTAAGAGATGTTCAACATCATTATTCATTAGGGAAATGCAAATCAAAACAACCCTGAGATTCTACCTCACACCAGTCAGAATGACTAAGATTAAAAACTCATGAGACAACAAGTGCTGGCGAGGATGTGGAGAAAGAGGAACACTCCTCCACTGTTGGTGGGATTGCAAAATGGTAAAACCGCTCTGGAAATCAGTTTGGAGGTTCCTCAGAAAATTGGGCATGTCACTTCCAGAGGACCCTGGCATACCACTCCTGGGCATATACCCAGAGGATTCCCCTGCATACAATAAAGACACATGCTCCACTATGTTTATAGCAGCCTTGTTTATAATAGCCAGAAATTGCAAGGAGCCCAAATATCCCTCAAAGGAGGAATGGATACAGAAAATGTGGTATATCTATACAATGGAATACTACTCAGCAATTAAAAATAATGAATTCATGCAATTTGTAGGTAAATGGTTAGACCTGGAAAATATCATCCTGAGTGAGCTAACCCAATCACAAAAGAATACACCTGAAATGCAATCACTGATAAGTGGATATCAATGAGCCCAGAAGCCCTAAGTACTCAAGGCACAATTAGCCAGTCAAATGATTCCCAAGAAGAAGAAAAGAGAGGACCCTGGGCCTGTAAAGATTGGATCCAGTTTTGTAGAGAAACCGTGGGGGGAGGGGGAATGATTGGGGAATAGTTCGGGGGGAGAGGAATTATGGGATGTAGGGAGGGGTGAACTGGGAAAGGGGAAAGCCTTTGGAATGTAAACATAGAATATAGGAAATAAAAATTTTTAAAAAAACCAACTTATTGAGAAAAATATTTAATTAGTAAGTTAAATTTTAATGATAGAATAGAAAGAATATTTAGTTCAGATCTCTCTTGGGGAGATTTAAATTTGGCATAAAGTAAAGAAACATTTTGGAATAAATTTGTGAGTGAATGAAGAGAGAAAAAACTATTAAAGTATTATAAAGTTGTTAAAACTACTTCAAAATAAGTTATATTTATTTTTCTTTTACCAAGCTCTATTTTCTATCATTTCTAAGAAATAAAGGAATAGTTTTTAATGCTTATTAACGTGGCCTTTGAGAGAAACTTATATATAGCATTGTAAAGATAGACAGTATTTTTGACAATATCATAGGGTAACGTTAAATGTCAGTTTGTGTTAAAATACAACATCGGTATTACAGGTTGAAAAATATTTATCATCAGTGAAACCAAAGATAAAGTATTATCTGTGGAAATAATGTAAAATATTTGTTATTTAATGGTCAATAAAACTTATTTATTAAAAAAATAGAATTCTCTATTTAGCTCTGTTCCCCATTTTTAATAGGGTTATTTGATTCTCTAAAGTCTAACTTCTTGAGTTTTTGTATATATTGGACATTAGCCCTCTATCAGATGTAGGATTGGTAAAGATCTTTTCTCAGAGTATGGGTTGCCATGAAACACTTTTTAAACTAATGAGAAATATGACAGGGTAAGACAAGTAAATGAATGAGTCAAGAGAAATGAAGATTCATTCTAATCTCTTGCTTTCATTAAATATTTTTATTTTTCATCTTTAGTCTTATTTTCTTTTTCCATATCCTTATTTGAATTGCTTTAATCAGATGTGGGTAATTACTTTAAGAATGTGAGTTTGAACAAATGTAAAGATTTCAAAACCTGTGTGATATGTCTAATCTTATCTAAACACTGATGGTTAGATTAACATTTCATTCAACATTCACTGTTCTATTTTGCTTTTAGTTTATTAGATTGTTATTTTTTCCACCTTGACACTCTACATTATTATTTATAATATCAGGTTCAATTTCCTAAAATATTTGTGAAGATATCAAAGTTTATTTTTCAAAAGAATTAATGAATCACCAGAGTGCTGCCTAAGATTACAAGTGACAGAAAGATTAATCAGTAATGGTAGCCCATATCCAAATTTACCATTATATTACCCACATATAATTCAATGAGCTTAGTTGTGTGTGTAAAATGTGGAAATTCACAACATAGGAATTTATCAAAGAAAATTAAGAAAATCAGTAAATATTTGAGGTTTTGAAGGCTATCTCTCAACAGATACAAAAGGACTAGGACAGCTTGTTATTAGAAAATAATGACAAAATTAATGTCATAGAAGTGGATTCTGTTGTTTCTGTGATTTCTGTGGGTTCTACTTCCACCTTTCACACCATCATACCCCAGCCTTATACCCCAGATTTTCACAGTGACAGTGCCTTCCTCTAAAATGTAAGTTCTCCAGAAAGCTAGTTACAGATTTTCATTCCTATGGGCCTTGATTTACCTTATGGTAGAGCAATTGGAAAACATGTCCTATTTCTGTAGAACAGCCAATTTCATGATAGTATAGCTTTTGTAATACTTCCCTTGCCTTTTATATGCTATCCTGTAACCATTGGGTCCAGGTGTTATATTTCAGAATTTTCGCTAAGCTAGGTTCTCTGTGGATCAGGTATCCTCTTCATTTTGACCAATTGTATTTTTGTGTACTTTTCTCTGGTGCTTCAAAAAAGCAAATCTTGATAAAGGGTAACAGCCACACTTATCTTATGTATGAAGAACACAATTAGGAATTATTCTGATCTAATAAATTTACAGGTATAGATAGTCTTTTGGCCATATAGATGGCTAAGTTTCCAATACCAGGTATGATTTCACTACTGTTGAGTAGCTCTGAAGTCCTATTAGAAAATTGCTGTTTACACTAAAATGTGAGTACCATTACTGGACCTTTAGGAAGGTCGTTTCCTGTACAGCCATTTTTATGGTTCATATATACCACAACTGTGTAGGTCTTTTGATATCCTTTTAAGTTAGCAGCTTGGTTAGCAACTGCTGGCATCATGAAGACTTGTCCTTGGGAAGAAAGCTTTCAGTTTAGGCACAGCTCAAACCTTTTAAATTAGGTCTGAAGTACATGCAAAGTAAACCATGGGTCTTAAAGAAATCACTCCTTTAAAAAGCACTATACATAATGTGTTGGGTTTTTGCTTAATATAATGAAATAAAATGTTATCATTATATTAATTTATTCACACAAAATACTTTTATTTAGAAAGATCAAGACAGTATTTATATGGTGTTGAAATGCTTAAATTTTAAATAAAATTGGATTTTGATCTTCTACTTTCAGGTCAGCACTTATGCTTTACAAAGACATAGCAGTCTTAGTACTCAGTTTGTAGTGATTGCAGCCAGGCTAGTAAATTGTTACACTGTAGAAGATTCTAATTTGAAGAATTCTGCATTTCAGGGTATGAACACCCCAACACATGTGGGTACTAAAGTTATAATGGGAAGAAAAACACCTTCATCATGCAACATGAACAACTTAATACTAAGAGGAAATGCCTACTTTCTTAATACTGAACATGCAAACTACTAAAACTAATCTCATATTTAGTTCTGAAAGACACCAAGGCATCAATGGAGTCAAAACTAATGAGCTTTTGCTATAATTTGAGCTTGGCTATAATTCTCATTGAGTGATGAAGACTCACTGGAGTAAGATTTAGAGGGACTAAAGAAGGAAAAATAATACTACATATATATGTATACACACACACACACACACACACACACACACACATATATATATATATATATATATATATATATATACATGCACAAGTAGAATATTTAAGGGGTGAGGGCTGAGATAGGGTTTTACTTTTACTCTTATATTTCAGTTTGGACTGGAACTTACTTTGTAGACCAGATTGGCCTTGAATTTATGATCAAAGACCTGGGAGGATTTAATTATAATCATGAGCCACCCTGAACAAATAATATTTTTAATGTTACCAATTACTGAAGAAATGATGGGGCTGGATAAACTAGCTCAGTGGCTAAGAGTACTGGTTGTTCTTCCAGAGGTCTTGAGTTCAATTTGAAGCAACCACATAGTAGGACAAAACCATCTACAATGTGATCTGATGTTCTCCTCTGGCATGCAGGTACATATGAAGATAGAGAACTAACATACAAAAATTAAATTATTTTAAAACAATGACAAGTCCTAAACAAATGGAATTCATTCACCAGGTTAATTTCTGGAAATAAAAAGCAAGTCATGGATAAATGAATTCCATTTTGTATTATTTTTTTCTGACTTGATGTTCCAGCTTGTAATGCTGTCTCAAAGCAACCATGACAATTCATATTTCATTCTCATATTTCCCATGCAGGAATCAGTTGTAGAGACATACTGCTGATCTATGACTGGCAATTGACTCTGAATCTGTACCCAAACATGCACATTACAAAGACACCACAGTGAAAGAGTCAAACATCAAGAGAAGTCAAATCTGAAAAAGAATAGAAACTGGAAAGAACCCAGATGCCCCTCAATGGAGAAATGGATACAGAAAATATGGTAGATTTACACAATTGAATACTACTCAGCAATTAAAAACAATGAATTCATGAAATTTTTAGGCAAATGGTTAGAACTGGAAAATATCATCCTAAGTGAGGTAACCCAATCACAAAAGAATACACATGGAATGCAGTCACTGATAAGTAGATATTAATTAGCCCAGAAGCTCTGAATACTCAAGACACAATTAACATAACAAATGATTCCCAAGAAGAAGGAAGGAAAGGGTCCTGGTCCTGGAAAGGCTTTATCCAGCATTGTAGGGGAGTACCAGGACAGAGAAATGGGAGGGGGATGATTGGGGAATGGGTAGATGGAAGAGAACTTATGGGATTTATGGGGAGGGGGGAACTAGAAAAGGGGAAGGCATTTGGAATGTAAACAAAGAATATAGAAAAAAAGAAACGTCAATGGTATATGCCTGGATATCATCTTCCAATCCTAGTAACAGACAATAGTGTCTCATTACATGAATAGTAATAACATATTTCTCTGAAGGCAAATAATTCTTGAAATAGCTATATTTCTTTAAAATACTTATGATTTTGCAGCTCAGTTGCTATATTTTATGTAGATTTTCAAAAAATTAAAGTACAAATTTTTTCAACTGCCCATGTTCTAGATTCAATATTTATAACCTAACAATTCATGGTTTTATGTTTTATCTCTCTTTGAGTATTTAATCCTATGTATTACTAACTCATACCATGCTACATGGTTTTAGTTGGAAGTCTGGTTATTTTTATGTCAACTTGACATAATGTACAGTTATCTAAGAGGAGGGAACCCCCAACTGAGTAAATGCTTTAATAAGATTGTATTGTAGAAAAGCCTATATATTGTTATTGATTGAAGTGGGAGATCTAATCCATTGTGGGTAGAGCCATCATGAGGAGCAAGGCAGTAACCAGTACTCTATCTTGGCCTCTGTAACAGTTATTGCATATAGGTTTTAGTCTATTGAGTTCATACTATGACTTTCCTTGATTATGAACAATGATGTTGAAGACCAAGTAGAATAAACTCTTCTCATTTCAAGTTTTGTTGGAGCATGGCGTTTCACTAGGTCAAAAGAAATACTAACTAAAACAGTAACTAGTGACTGGCAAATTTTATATCCAACCTGCATCTGCTTGTACATTGAGAACCTTTCTATGTTCAGAGGTTGATATGACAGAAAGTAGAATAGAAATTTAGCATATTGATCTGACTAGCCAATTTAGACTACCTAGTAGTGAGAATTCTCTTAAAATAATCCTAAAATAATCCTCTATGCCACATATAGAAGTTATCTACCATGTTTGTATTAATCCTGGTATACAATTTAATTGGTACTCCACAGTGTACTTCAAACAATACTCAGACACAAAAGAAATATCAATCCTGTAATCTATTTCTTTTCCTTTTTTGCCTGATATCCATATTTATTCCAAATTTGTACAGAATAGTGCTAATAACTGTTGAGCATGGTTATACTTTAAATTTCTCAGTTATTTGAATACACATGCACTTGTTAGTTTTTATAATTATATATATGTATATATATGCATACACACACACACACACACACACACACACACACATCTGCCCAAATACATGCTACACTGTGTATGTGCATTGTTGGAGGACAAATTGCAGGAGTCTGTTTTATCCTACTGTAGTGTGTAGCCTGAGTATTAAGCACAAGCTTTCAGACTTTGCAGGGAGCACATTTACCCACTAAGTTATTTAGCCAGCTCCATATCATCTTTTTAAATTACCAAATAAAACTGGATTTTTTTTATTCTTCAATCCATTTTTACAGTCCAGTCTTCATCCCCACTCCTGACCTGCCCCCAGTTGTTCCCCAACCCATCCCTCCACCCCTACCCCTGCTGTCTCCAAGCAGATGTTCCCACTCCACTATCCCCATGCCACCAGGCCACTTGCTGGGGCCTCAAGTCTCTCCAGGGTTAGTTGCATCTTCTCTCACTGAGGCAAGGGCAGTCCTCTGCTGAGTATGTGTCAGGGGCCTCATATATGTATGTTGCCTGGTTAGTGGCTCAGTATCTAAGAGATCTCTCAGATCCAGATCAGTTGAGACTGCTGGTCTTCCTATGCAGTCACTCTCCTCCTCAGCTTCTTCCAGTCTTTCCCTAATTTCTCCTCAGGGGGCCCTTCCTTTTGTCCACTGGTTTGTTGTTACTATTTGCATCTGACTCTTTCAGCTGCTTGTTGGGCCTCTCAGAGAGCCTTCTATTGAGCTGGATCCCAATTTGGGCCTGTCACTGGACCTCATTGCCCTCATGGCCTTCTACATTTTTGTTCCTGCAGTTCCTTCAGGCATCAACAATTCTGGGTCAGTGTGGTGCTGGTCTAACTGGCAGTCTGTATGTAGAAAAATGAAAATAGATCTATATTTGTCATCTTGCACAATGTTCAAGTTCAAGTGGATCAAGGACCTCAATATAAAACCAGATACACTGAAGCTAATAGAAGATAAAGTGAAAATTGAGTCTCAAACTTTTTCTGTAGAAAGAAATTTCCTAAACAGAACCCCAGTGTCTCAGGATATAAGATCATGAATTGATAAATGAGATCTCATGAAACTGGACAGATTCTGTAAGGCAAAGGACATGCTAAATAGAACAAATCAGCAACCTACAGATTGGGAAATAAATTTCTACTGTTGTTTCTGTGTTTCAGCACCAAATATTGGGCTCATAAAAAGAGAACGAGCTTTAGAGAATGGGACCAGACATACACAGACATGGTATAGAATAGAGTTTATTCAGGGTAGAGGGTGGGAGTTAATGGGGTAGTGGAGGCAGATAAAGGGAGAGAGAGAGAGAGAGAGAGAGAGAGAGAGAGAGAGAGAGAGAGAGAGAGAGAGAGAAGGAGGAGGAGGAGGAGGAGGAAGAGGAGGAGGAGGAGGATGAGGAGGAGGAGGAGGAGGAGAAGTGGAGGCCAGCCATGACCACATGGAGAGAGGGAGGAGGGGAGGAGAGCCCAAGAGGGGCAGAGAGGAGAGAATATCAAGAGACAAGAGTGATGAGAGAGAAAGGAGGGGCAAGCAGCCACTTTTATAGTGGGCCAGATCTACCTGGCTGTTGCCAGGAAACTATGGGGAGGGTCATACCTGGATGTTGCCAAGTAATTGTGGGGTGGAACCTAGACAGAATCCTAACATTTACTAAACCCACATCCAATGATGGCTAATATCCACAATATATAAAGAACTCAAGACGCTTACAACCAAAAAGCCAAGCCACCCAAATAAAAACTGGGATATAGAACTAAGCAGAGAATTCACAATATAGAAAGCTCACAGGGCTGAGAAGCACTTAAACTCATGTTCAAAATCCCTAGTCATCAGAGAAATGCAAATTAATATGACTCTGAGATTATACCTTATACCCATCAAAATGACTAAGATCAAAAACTCAGATGACAACACATGCTGGTGAGGATGTGGAGAAAGGGGAATACTCATCTATTGTCCATTTATAAGTGGACATTTACCTAAACAAAATACAGAATATCCAGGATACAACCCATAGGACTCAAGAAGGTAAAAAAGCCAAAGAACCCAAGTAAGGATGCTTCAGTTCTTCTTGGGAATGAGAAGAAAGCAATTATGGGGGTGCAGAAAAATAGAGGGACCTGGGTGGGAGAGGGACAGGGAGGAGAAGGGGGAGCATGATCAGGTATTGGGGGGCAGAATAGGACTGAAGTGCTGAAGGCCAGCAGAAAGAATGGAGACAGGCAACCTTAGGAGGTAGGAGGTGGAGGACCTCTAGAATGTACCAGAGACCTAGGAGGTGAAAGACTCTCAAAGTCAAAGGGAGGGACCTTAGATGACTTATACTATAGTGGGGAGAGAGAACTTGTAGATTCCATCTCCAGTGGATAGACAAGATATCAAGTTGAGGGATGGGGTTGCCATCCCACAATCAAAAGTTCTGTAATCTATTTCAATCTATACTACTCCTAGTTGTGCTTATTAAGTGGCAAAACACAGTTACATAATTTTATCACATAATAATGGATAAAAGTTAATATGAAAAGTTAATATGACTTCTCTCCAAAGTCAAAGGGAGGGACCTTACATGACTTATACTACAGTGGGGAGAGAGAACTTGTAGATTCTACCTCCAGTGGATGGACAAGATATCAAGTTGAGAGATGGAGTTGCCATCCTACAATCAAAAGCTCTGTAATCTATTTCAACCTATATACTCCTAGCTGTGCTTATTAAGTGGCAAGACACAATTACATAACTTTATCACATAATAATGGATACAAGTTAATATGAATACTTCTGTCTGTTAAGAAAATGGTTGAGCTGAAACCTACTTCATTATATGCTATACTTGAATATTTATGTGTGCCTTTATAGATAGATATAGATATATACTATGCTTTATAGAGTTGTCACATGTATAATTCACAGTTTCTACTATTTTTCCACATAACTCATAACTTTTTCTTTATAAATAATCATAGCCTATTGACCACTTGGGATGCTAGAACTAATGGAGAAAAGCATATTCATATATTTCCACACCTCTGCACACAGACAAAATCATGAAGAAGCAAATTATGTGTTGAGATTTGGTCAATTGCTATATATTGAAATCCTAGATACTGGCCCCAAGGTCTGGTTACCATCAGAGATAATGAGATCCACACCTACACCAAACGATAATATGTAACTGCTCCTTAGATTAAAACTATTTGTTGATAAAGATGCCTACTAACTAGAGCTAGGCAGAAGAAAGGTAGGTGGGTCTTTGCTTCCTGGGCTTGGGGACTGAGGCAGAGACCATAAGGAGAAAAGCAAAAAGATAAAGAGAGAAGATGCCTTGGGGTAACAGATCATGAGAACTGGCCGTGAGGGCTGACCAATCTGACTAAGAATGGCCTAGGTGGAAAATATTCATACCTTGAGGTTGTTGACAGGGGAATAGACAGAAAACTTAGAGGGCTGATAACTGACCAGGTCTAGTGCTCTTAAGGTTTATTGTAAATATAAAGGTTTAGTGTCTTTTATCTGGGAGGTGAATGATAAACAGTAGAGTAGAAACACCTCAATTAATTTTTTTTAACTACAAAATTAAATTTTGTAAAGCTTTAGTCTTACAAAAACAAATTTAAACTAAATAGTTTTATTTATCATGCAACTGATTTAGAATACTACCTTGTGCCCTGCCAATAGCCTTTGAGTAGGAATTCCTTTGCTAGCCATAATCCCCTCCACCTATGGTGGAGTGCTCAAACCAAAATGAAGCCCATTATTGTTCTCCAAGAACCTGCAGCTTCCTGAGAGACACTAGCTGTCACCTGATGCCAGCCTCCTGTGGAGCAAGCAGAACCAGTTCTGCAGACCTGTTTCTAGCCTTTGGGGGGAGGGTCTTCCCTGCCTATATATTAGGAGACCCCTCCAATAAACTTTGAGTCTTGAGCAGGAAATCTTGTCTTGACTCCATGTTTTTCTCGCCACCCTGTTCCTATCCCCAGCTTTCCTTCCAGGTGGCCCAGGAACCAGTTCGAATGTAGCCACGGGCAGCTACACTAGCTGAGTAAATAGTTAACAAGCAGAGTGAAGGAATCCCTGAGTGGATACTGGTTCTTAACAGAGCCTCAAGACTGCAGTGCCATGGGAAGAGCAATCATCTCTCGGTCAGGCTCAGGGAAGTGATACAGCCTACACTTGGTCCATGTTCAGATGCTGGCAGGTGCAGAATGACACAGCCTTGGCCTCCTTCTCTGGGACATTTATAACCAACAACTGTTCCTTTACAGAGATATCTCCACCAAGATTAGCAAAGATTCCTCCTTCGTTTGCAGATGATAACCTTATCTTATTCCAATTACATAAAGTAACCTGCCTCTTCCATTAAGAGGTATAAAATAAGTATGTTGAGTTTCTAGGCCTATACTGGTGTGTCACCATCTGAATTTGCTAAAACCCATATTTTCAGTACATGTGTCTGTGTGTCCTTTCTTTATTTCTAGTTTCTCCAGTTAGGTCAATCTCCAAGACCTGCAAATTTTTGGCAGATCATTATCTATACAAGTTCAAGGTGAGGGTGCCATATGATCATAAGCTTCAGCAATCAGGAGTCTGTCTGTACATAGATACAAAGGTTTCAGCTAAGGCCAGGTGAGTAGATCATCTTAATGTAAGAAAAGGTAGGTGGTTCAGGTGGAAAAGATCAATTCTCTGACCCAAGAACTCATGGCTGTGAAGCAGGAGTTCTTGAATTTGGGGGCAACCTGAGTTAAACATTGACACTTTTTCTCAAAATCAAAAAAGTAAATTTCATTCTTGTGTTCAATCTGGATGATAGAAAAACAAAACTTTTGATCTACAATATTGTACTTCTACAAAATATGCTAGGGGTTTGGTGGTACAAAGCTTGTAGAAGTAAATAACTAATGCCTGGTTTGACTTAAGGTCCAGTCCACTGAGATGTAATCTATCCTCTAGACTGGTTTGAGTAACCAACGGTTAGATAGCTCAGAGACCTAAGGTAAAACAAAACACTCCTGCTCTCAAGAAAAAGAAAAAGTAGTGACAAGGTGACTCCTAATGATACTCAAATATATAATAGACCAGTGCCTTAGTCATCATCAGAAAGCTTCCTCCTATAGCAGATGGAAACAAAGACCACCAGATATTACATAGAGAAAGAGACCTTGGGACATACAGCTTTAAATGAGAGTCTCCATCAGTTCCTCCATGCAGAGCTCAGGGAACACTATAGAAAAGGAAATAGAAAGAGTTTAACAGTCAGAGGGGTTGGAGGATACCAAGAGAACAGCATCCTTTAAATCAACTGAGCAAAGTTCATATGAACCCCCTGAGGCAACAAGCACAGGGCTGAAATAGCTCTGCACCAGATTTTCTGAATGCATATTATGGTTTTCAGTTTAGTATTTTTAGGCATCCCCTTAGTGTGTAAACTAGTGAGTTTCTGATGTTTGTGCCTTCTCTTGCAACCTTTTCTTATGTTGGTTTGTCTTGCTCAACTTTGTTGTGATGGCTTTTGTTTTATTTTATTATATTTTATTTTTATGTTTTGTTTTATCTCTTAGAAGCCTATTCTTTTCTAGTGAGAGAAGAGAGTGGATCCAGGATATGTTGTATGATAAAAGTCTGTATCAGTAAAAGGAAAAAATTAACACAACAAAAAAATTAAAGGAAAACAAAACTAGCAACTGAGGCAAACTACAATGGGATTTTTAATTCCAGTGTACCATTATATAAAGTCATATTCTTTTTTTCTAAAAAAAAAAATTTAAAAATAAATAAAAGATAGGAAATTGATCAAAACCTATGTCATTAGAATAATGTTAAAGGTCAGATAGTAAAACTTTGGGAAACATTAAAAATAACCTAAGATATTATACCCTAAGTATATCTACACTGTTTACTTTTTGTTATTGATGTGACAAAATACATGGTGAGAAGTGATTTAGGGGTGGGGATTTATTTCATCTTATAATTCCAGGGAACTCTCTGTCAGTACAGGGAAGACAAGTCAGAGTCCAACACCACAGAAGGGTATGGAAAGGAATCCTGTATTAGAGGATCTAGAAAAGACAAGGAGGAATTATGGTGCTTAAATCGATTTCTCCTTTCTCCATTTATACATTCAAGTTTCCTAGCCAGGGGCTGCTGCTACCCATATTCTGGGCAGGTCGTTTTGCCTCAGGTAACTGTCTCTGGCAAACCACCATAGACAGACACACCTAGACATGCTCCTCATCAGTGACATAAAGCATCTCTTAATACCAACAAGCAGCAGAAAAACATGCTATTATCAGAAACTAAAACCAAATTTGTCTTACTTTAAAGCACACATTTATCACACTGTATGTGTACAGTAAATAGTAATTAAGAAACTGAGAAATATAGAATTTACATTGCTGCTTGACGATTAAATCAAATGCCTTTGATTATGATTGACATTCCACCAATTTTATCCATGAACAAGATGTATAAATTTAAAAAAAGTAGAAAAAACATTTCACATGAAACATTAATATACTGTAAAACATCAAATTATATAGAAAGAATTAATCATAATTTAGTGTAAAAGATAAGGACAGTAGAGCTGATTTTTCAAAGTCTGTTTCAAATACTTGTTCACACATATCAATTGTTATTTTAGATTTAAGCTCTGGAATACAGCTATTCACACACATAAACGACAAAATTGTAGCTCAGACTATGAATCCAAGAGACAAGACGACAAACACATACAGAACTATCCTTTCTCTCCAAGAATGTTTTCTCTGCAGTGATATATTCTGGATCTGCTCCAAATTTAAACATGTTAAGTAGTACATTATCTAGACTTTTTAAAAACTTGCCCTTGTGTTACGAATATAAAAAAATTATCCCCAAAGAATAAATGTTAAAATAATTCTGTCAGATAATTTCAGGTGAAATTAAAAGCACTTTATTTTCATCACGATTAATCACTATTTATTTGACATTGAAGAATATGCTTTTTTTCCTTTTTTTTAATTTTCTATATTCTATGTTTACATTCCAAAGGCTTTCCCCTTTCCCAGTTCCCACCCACCATACATCTCATAGTTCCTCTCCCCCCCAACTGTTCCCCAATCATTCCCATTTCCCCCTCGGTTTCTTTACTAAACTGGATGCAATCTTTACAGGCCCAGGGTCCTCTCCTTTCTTCTTCTTGGGAATCATTTGACTTGCTATTTGTGTCTTGAGTATTTAGGGCTTCTGGGCTCATTAATATCCACTTATCAGTGATTGCATTTCATGTGCATTCTTTTGTGATTGGGTTAATTCACTCAGGATGATATTTTCCAGGTCTAACCATTTACCTACAAATTGCATGAATTCATTATTTTTAATTGCTGAGTAGTATTCCATTGTATAAATATACCACATTTTCTGTATCCATTCCTCCTTTGAGGGATATTTGGGCTCCTTCCAATTTCTGGCTATTATAAACAAGGCTGCTATAAACATAGTGGAGCATGTGTCCTTATTGCATGCAGGGGAATCCTCTGGGTATATGCCCAGGAGTGGTATGCCAGGGTCCTCTGAAAGTGACATGCCCAATTTTCTGAGGAACCGCCAAACTGATTTCCAGAGCAGTTTTACCATTTTGCAATCCCACCAACAGTGGAGGAGTGTTCCTCTTTCTCCACATCCTCGCCAGTACTTGTTGTCTCTTGAGTTTTTAATCTTAGCCATTCTGACTGGTGTGAGGTGGAATCTCAGGGTTGTTTTGATTTGCATTTCCCTGATGACTAATGATGTTGAACATCTTTTAAGGTGTTTCTCAGCCATCTGAATTTCTTCTGGTGAAAATTCTTTGTTTAGTTCTGTGCCCCATTTTTTGATAGGGTTATTTGTTTCTTTGTGGTCTAACTTCTTGAGTTCTTTGTATATATTGGATATTAGCCCTCTGTCGGATGTGGGGTTGGTGAAGATCTTTTCCCATTTTGTTGGTTGCCGTTTTGTCCTTCTGACAGTGTCCTTTGCTTTGCAGAAACTTTGTAATTTTATGAGGTCCCATTTGTCGATTCTTGATCTTAGAGCATAAGCTATTGGTGTTCTGTTCAGGAACTTTTCCCCTGTGCCCGAGTCCTCCAGGGTCTTCCCAAGTTTCTTTTCTAATAGTTTCAGTGTGTCTGGTTTTATGTGGAGGTCCTTGATCCACTTGGAGTTGATCTTAGTGCAAAGAGATAAGAGTGGGTCAATTCGCATTCTTCTGCATGTTGACCTCCAGTTGAACCAGCACCATTTGTTGAAAAGGCTATCTTTATTCCACCGGATGGTTGTGGCTCCTTTATCAAAGATCAAGTGACCATAAGTCTGTGGGTTAATTTCTGGGTCTTCAATCCTGTTCAATTGATCTGCTTGCCTGTTGCTATACCAATACCATGCAGTTTTTAACACAATTGCTCTGTAGTACTGCTTGAGGTCAGGGATATTGATTCCCCCAGAAGTCCTTTTATTGTTGAGAATAGTTTTAGCTATCCTGGGTTTTTTGTTGCTCCAGATGAATTTAAGAATTGCTCTTTCTAGATCTATGAAGAATTGATTTGGGATTTTGATGGGGATTGCATTGAATCTGTAGATTGCTTTTGGCAAGATGGCCATTTTTACTATATTGATCCTGCCAATCTAGGAGCAAGAAATATTTTTTCCATCTTCTGAGGTCTTCTTCGATTTCTTTCTTCAAGGACTTGAAGTTCCTGTCATACAGATCTTTCACTTGTTTGGTTAGAGTTACGCCAAGATACTTTATGTTGTTTATGGCTATTGTGAAGGGTGTTATTTCCCTAATTTCTTTCTCTGCCTGCTTGTCCTTTGAGTATAAGAAGGCCAATGACTTGCTTGAGTTAATTTTATACCCTGCCACTTTGCTGAAGTTGTTTATCAGCTGTAGAAGTTCTCTGGTGGAGTTTTTTGGGTCGCTTAGGTAAACTATCATATCGTCTACAAATAATGATAGTTTCACTTCTTCCTTTCCAATTTGTATCCCTTTGACTTCCTTATGTTGTCTAATTGCTCTTGCTAGAACTTCAAGTACTATATTGAAAAGATATGGAGAGAGAGGACAGCCTTGCCTAGTCGCTGATTTTAGTGGGAATGCTTCAAGTTTCTCTCCATTTATTTTGATGTTGGCTACTGGTTTGCTGTAGATTGCTTTTACTATGTTTAGGTATGGGCCTTGAATTCCTGCTCTTTCCAAGACTTTTTGCATGAAAGGATGCTGAATTTTGTCGAATGCTTTTTCAGCATCTAATGAGATGACCATGTGGTTTTTTTCTTTCAGTTTGTTTATGTAGTGGATTACATTGATGGATTTCCTTATATTGAACCATCCCTGCATCCCTGGGATGAAGCCTACTTGATCATGGTGGATGATCGTTTTGATGTGCTCTTGGATTCGGTTAGCAAGAATTTTATTTAGTATTTTTGCATCTATATTCATAAGAGTAATTGGCCTGTAGTTCTCTTTCTTTGTTGGATCTTTTTGTGGTTTATGTGGTTCTTGTGGCTTCGAAGAATGAGTTGGGCAGTATACCTTCTGTCTCTATTTTGAGGAATAGTTTGAAAAGTATTTGTGTTAAGTCTTCTTTGAAGGTCTGGTAGAATTCTGCACTAAAACCATCTGGTCCCGTACTTTTTTTGGTTGGGAGGCTTTCTATAACCCCTTCTATTTCTTTAGGGGTTATGGGACTATTTAGCTGATCTACTTGATGCTGATTTAATTTTGGTATTTGATATCTGTCTAGGAAATTGTCCATTTCCTCCAGATTCTCCAGTTGTTTTGAGTATAGACCTTTGTAGTAGGATCTGATGATCTTTTGAATTTCCTCAGTTTCTGTTGTTATGTCTCCCTTTTCATTTCTAATTTTGTTAATTGGTATACTGTCTCTGTGTCCTTTGGTTAGTCTGGCTAAGGGTTTATCTATCTTGTTGATTTTCTCAAAGAACCAGCTTCTGGTCTTGTTGATTATTTCTATGGTTCTCTTTGTTTCTATTTGATTGATTTCAGCCCTGAGTTTGATGATTTCTTGTCTTCTACTCCTCCTGGGTGAATTAACTTGTTTTTCTTCCAGGGCTTTAAGGTGTGCCATTAAGCTGCTAGTGTATGCTCTCTCCAGTTTCTTTTTGGATGCACTTAGAGCTATGAGTTTTCCTCTTAGCACTGCTTTCATTGTGTCCCATAGATTTGGGTAGGTTGTACCTTCATTTTCATTGAATTCTAAAAAGTCTTTGATTTCTTTTTTTATTTCTTCCTTCACCAAGGTGTCATTGAGTAGAATATTGTTCAGTTTCCATGTGTATGTGGGCTTTCTGTTGTTTTTGTTGTTATTGAAGACCACTCTTACTCCATGGTGATCTGATAGGAGGCATAGGATTAGCTCGATCTTCTTGTATTTGTTGACATCTGTCTTGTGTCCAATTATATGGTCTATTTTGGAGAAGGTACCATGTGGAGCTGAGAAAAAGGTATATTCTTTAGCTTTAGGATGAAATGTTCTATATATATATATATATCTGTTAAATCCAATTGGTCCAGAGTTTCACTGTGTCCCTGTTTAGTTTCTGCTTTCCTGATCGGTCCATTGAGGAGAGTGGAGTGTTGAAGTCACCCACAATTATTGTGTTAGGTGTAATGTGTGCTTTAAGCTTTAGTAAGGTTTCTTTTACGAATGAGGGTGCCCTTGCATTTGGAGCATAGATGTTCAGTATTGAGAGCTCTTCTTGGTGGATTTTCCCTTTGGCCAGCATGAAGTGACCTTCTGAGTCTCTATTGATGATTTTAGGTTGGAAGTCAATTTTATCTGATATTAGAATGGCTACTCCAGCTTGTTTCCTGAGACCATTTGCTTGTAAAATTGTCTTCCAGCCTTTTACTCTAAGGCAGTGTTTGTCTTTAACACTGAGATGTGTTTCCTGTACGCAGCAAAATGTAGGGTCCTGTTTCTGTATCCAGTCTGTTAATCTATGTCTTTTTATTGGGGAATTGAGTCCATTGATGTTAAGAGATATTAAGGAATAGTAATTATTTCCTCCAGACATTTTTGAAATTATATTTATTTATTTTATTTATTTTTTTATATTCGAGAGGTTACCTTCTTTTGGGTTTGATGAGAGGAGGTTTCTATCTTGCTTCTTCCCGGGTGTAGTTTCCGTCCTTGTCTTGGTGTTTTCCCCCTATTATCCTTTGTAGGGCTGGATTTGTGGAAAGATAACGTGCAAATTTGGTTTTGTCATGGAATACCTTGATGTCTCCATCTATGGCGATTGAGAGCTTTGCTGGGTAAAGTAGTTTTGGCTGAAGTTTGTGTTCTCTTAGAGTTTGCATGATATCTGCCCAGGATCTTCTAGCTTTCATGGTCTCAGGTGAGAAGTCTGGTGTTATTCTGATAGGTCTTCCTTTATAAGTTACTTGGCCTTTTTCTCTTGCTGCCTTTAATATTCTTTCTTTGTTTAGTACATTTGGAGTTTTGATTATTATGTGACGGGATGTATTTCTGTTCTGATCCAGTCTGTTTGGGGTTTGTATGCTTCTTGTATATTCATGGGCATCTCTCTCTTTAGGTTGGGGAAGTTTTCTTCCATAATTTTGTAGAAGATATTTGCTGGCCCTTTAACTTGTACATCTTCATTCTTGTCTATACCTATAATCCTTAGGTTTGGTCTTCTCATTGTGTCCTGGATTTCCTGGAGGTTTTGGGTTACAGCCTTTTTGCATTTAGTATTTTCTTTGACTGTTGAATCAATGGTTCCTATGGTATCTTCGGCTTCTGATATTCTGTCTTCTATCTCTTGTATTCTATTGTTGATATTTGCATCTATGGCCCCTGATTTCTTCCCAAGGTTTTCTATCTCCAATGTTGTCTCCCTCTGTGATTTCTTAGTTGTTTCTACTTCTGTTTTTAGTACCTGGATGGATGTGCTCAGGTCTTTCGCTTGCTTGATTGTGTTTTCATGTATTTCTTTAATAGATTTTTGTGTTTCCTCTTTCATAGCTTCTACTTGTTGGCCCACATTCTTCTGTATTTCTTTAAGTGATTTTTGTCTTTCTTCCTTATTGTCTTCTTCTTTTTGATCCATCTTCTCCTGCATTTCTTGAAGTGATTTTTGTATTTGCCTTGTAAAGGCTTCTAACTTTTGATCCATTTTCTCCTCTATTTCTTTACGAGATTTTTCTATTTGTTCAGCTACCAGCACCCTGACCAGTGATTTTATATCCAAATCTTGTTTTTCTGGTGTTTTGGGGTATCCAGGGCTTCCTGTTGTTGGCGAACTTGGTTCAGATGCTGTCATGTTGCCTTGATTTCTGTTAGTGACATTCCTTCGTTTTCCTTTTGCCATCTGGTTATTTCTGGTGTTAGTTGACCTTGTTGTCACTGGCTGGTGTTTGAATCTCCTGTGAGGCTGGGCTTACCTGTTGTTTCTCTACTGGTGGTTATGTGTGATTGCTGCTCAACGGTATCACGAGCTGGCTGCTACCTGCTGACTTTGTGCACGGCCTGAGGTCTCTGGGAAGTGTGGGGGAGTGCAGCAGAGCCTTGGCAGGTGCTGCTGGGCCTGCCTAGTAGCGAGAGCCTAGCAGATATCCCCACGTCGTAGCCCCTGATGGAATCTGTCTACCTGTGCCTTTCCAGCTGTGTCCTGGTTGCAATATGGAGGTCCGGTGTCCTGGGGAGCTGGGTGGTTCCGGCTGCCTTGGTGCATGGCCTAAGCTCGCAGGGACGTGCTGCAGAGCCTAGGCGCCTGGGCCCGCCTGTGGGCGAGAGCTTAGCGGCTCTCCCTGCTCTAGCCCCAGATGGAGTCCCTACCTGCACCTTTCCAGCTGTGTCCTGGTTGCAATATGGAGGCCTGCCACTATCGCCGGTCTGTGGTCCTGGGGAGCTGGGTGGTTCCGGCTGCCTCCGAAGAATATGTTTTACAAATATGCAACCATGTGTAATACTTGGGAGATTATGTTTGCACACAAAATATATGTTTAATTGGCACAAGGCTAAAAGTATTCATAGAAATAATTATTTCGAATAGTATCAGAATTCACTAATTCGAATAGTAATCTGAATTACACATGACAGGCATGTCAGTTGTATTTAACTGAGAATATAGATAATTAAAGTATAATGAAGTTATATATTTAGTGACTTACATAGCTTTTTTATAGTATGACCATTTACATATGAAAAATGTTATGAAACATAGCAAAACGCTTTTCTATCAGCAGTTGCTGCCTACATGCCTTATTACCCTGAGATACCAAGGATTGGGAAAGGTGCAAGTTGATAATTGTAAATACATTATATGTTAAAAATACACATTAAAACTTGCCATATCACCACTACTAAGCATATATATGAATGATTCTATATCCAATTACAAAGATATTTGTACCACCATGTTTATCACCAATCTATTCCCATAGCAAAAGGAATCAAATCTCATCAACAAATGGATGTGGGCGGAGAGAAAGAGAGACATATATACAATAGGATTTTAGTCAATATGAAAATAAATAAATGTGTAACATTTTGGGGAACATGGTTGAATAATGTGATAAAATAATTCATTAAGTGGGATAACCTAATCTTAGATAGAAAAATGGTCCATTTTCTCATTTATGGGTGCACACAAACTTAGAGTATACATATATGTTTGGTTATGTGGGATTAAGTTTGTGTAGAGATTAGGAAATCAAAAAAGGACCCATGAAAGAAAAAAAGAGAGGCTTTAAGGAAAAAATTGTGGGCATTAAGGAATAGAATACATATGATATGAAAGTGAAACAGAATACCAGAGACAGACATATACACCCAATGTCTAGGGATTGAAAGAGGGATGTAGGGGAGAGATAGTTGAGGTGATTAACCAAAAACATGGACAAAATGCTTTAAAGATGACAGTTATATTGCACACTAATTAAAATCAGAAGAAAAATTTAAAAAGTCAGCACACCATTACACTAAAGTCTATGCCATAAGTATAGCCAGAAATAACAATTTCCACTTCATAGATACCTCAATCTACATGTAATTTTTTGCCAATCATCATTTATATGCATGCTTATAATATTTTCTTAAAATCAATTGTCAAAGATATTGGTAAAAATAGTAAATATGCAGATCTTGTTGCTCAGGGATCAATTTCAAAATAGTGTCAGGAGAGAGATTCCCAGGAGTACAGACAAGCCTGAGAGCTTAGTTAACACTACCCCTGCTACTCAGATGGTCTTTCCCTGAACAGAACCTTCCTGTTTCCTTCTGTTCCTGGAGCTGATCCTGTGCCACAGCCCTCCATCCCCAAATACCGCCAAGAGAGCTGGTCCCCCAGGAATACTGACACACCTGAAAGAACATGGAAGAACACCACTTCTCTTCAAATTCCTGGCCCAAGAGAGACCATCTCATAGCTATCAGGACTCAGGAACTAAAAAGCAGCTGGGGACAGGATCCTTCAGGTTTCTGTCTATACCAACGAGCTAACCTTGTACCACATCTCTCCATACCTAAATACCTCCCAGAGACAATTAGTCTCCCAGGAGTACTGACACACAGGCTTGCAGGAGGGACAAGCCAGAGTCAGACAGCAAGACCAGATAACACCAGAGATAACCAGATGATGAAAGGCAAGGGCAAGAACAAAAGCAACAGAAACCAAGACCACTTGGTATTATCAGAACCTAGTTCTTCAACCACAATGAGCACTGGTTGGTAACCCCAACATGCCAGAAAAGCAAGACTCTGATTTAAATTCACATCTCATAATAAAGATAGGGAATTTTAAGAAGGATATAAATAACTTCCTTAAAGAAATACAAGAGAACACAGGAAACAGGAAGAAGCACTTAAAGAGGAAACAAAAAAATCCCTTAAAGAATTACAGTAAAACACACACACACACACACACACACACACACACACATAAATAAAATAAAATAAATTTAAAAAAAAAACAGAAGAAGGAAATGAACAAAACTATCTGCTACCTAAAAATGGAAATAGAAATAATAAATAAATCACAAAGGGAAACAATCCTGGAGATATAATTCCTAGAAAACGAGAGAGAAGAGAGAATCTCAGGAAGATACCATAGAAAACATTGACACAACAGTCAAAGAAAACGCAAAATTCAAAAAGCTCCTAACCTAAAACATCCAGAAAATCCAGGACACAATGAGAAGACCAAACCTAAGGATAATAGGTATGGAAGAGAGCAAAGATTTCCAACTTAAAGGGTCAGCAAATATCTTCAACAAAATGATAGAAGAAAACTTCCCTAACTTAAAGAAAAGAATGCACATAAATATACAAGAAGCTTACAGAACTCCAAATAGATTGTACCAGAAAAGAAATTTTTCTCATCACATAATAGTCAAGACAACAAATGCACAAAAAAAGGAAGAATACTAAAAGCTGTGAGGGAAAAAAGTTAAGTAACATATAAAGGTTGACCTATCAGAATTACATTAGACGTCTCACCAGAGACTATGAATGATCCTGGGCAAATGTCATACAGACCCTAAGAGAACAAAAATATCAGCACAGACTGCTATACCCAGCTAAGCTCTCAATCACCATAAATAAACAAATCAAAATATTCCATGACAAAACCAAATTTACACAATATCTTTCCACAAATCCAGCCCTACAAAGGGTAATAGATGAAAATTGCCAACATAAGGAGGGACACTATAACCTAGAAAAAGCAAGTACCTTTCAACAAACCCAAAAGAACATAGATACACAACCAGAAAAATAACATCAAAAATAACAAGGAGCAACTATAACTATTCCTGAATATCTCAATATCAATAGACTCAATTCTCCAATAAGAAGATGTAGACTAATAGACTGGATACATAAACAGGACTCAGCATTTTGCACCATGAAGGAAACAAACCTCAGTTTTAAAGACAAACACTACCTCAGAGTAAAGGGCTGGGAAACCATTTTCCAAGCAATTGGTTCCAAGAAACAAGCTGAAGTAGTCATCCTAATATTGCATAAAATCAATGTATGACCAAATATCATCAAAAAAGATAAATAAAGACGCTTCATACTCATGAAAGGAAAAATCTACCAAGAACTCTGTATTCTAAACATCTGTGACCCAAATGCAAGGGAATGCACATTCATAAAAGAAACTTTACTAAAGCTAAAAGTACAAATTGCAACTCACACAATAATAATGGCAGACTTCAATACCCCACTCTCATCAATGGGCATATCATGGAAACACAAACTAAAGGGAGACACACTAAAACTAGTAAAGTCATGGACCAAATGGAATTAACAGTTATCTCTAGAACATTTAATCCTAAAAATAAAGAATATACCTTCTTCTCAGAAACTCATGGTACCTTTTCCAAAACTGACTATATAATCTGTCACAAAACAGAACTTAAGACATAAAAGAATACTGAAATAATCCCATGCCTCCTATCATATTATTTTGGATTAAGGAGGGTCTTCAATAGCACTCAAAACAATAGAAAACACACATACACATGAAAACTGAACAACGTTCTACTCAATGTTAACTTGGTCAATGAAGAAATAACAAAAGAAATTAAAGACTTTTTAGAATTTAGTGAAAATAAAAGTACAAATTACCTAAACTTGCAGTACACAATGAAAGTAGTGCTAAGATGAAAGATCATAGCTCTGAGTGCCTCAAAAACAAAACAAAACAAAACAAAACTGTAGAGAGCATACACTAGCACACTAGCAATTTAAGAGCACACCTGAATGCTCTATAACAAAAAGAAGCTACAACCAAAAGAAGTAGATGGCAGGAAATAATCAAACTCAGGGCTAAAAGCAAACCACTAGAAACAAAAAGAACTATACAAAGAATCCACAAAACCAGGAGCTGGTTCTTTGAGAAAAATCCACAAGATAGATAAATCAGACATTAGCCAGACTAATCAGAGGGCATAGAGACAGTATACAATTTAACAAAACAGAACAGAAAGGGAGATATAACACCAGAAACTGAGGAAATTCAAAAAAATCATCAGATCCTACAACAAAATCCTATACTAAAAAAAGAAAAAAAAACCAACTGGTAAATCTAGATGAAATGCACAATTTTGTAGACAGACACAAAATAACAAAGTAAAATCAGGATCAGATAAACCATCTAAACTGTAACATAACCCCTAAAGAAATAGAAGCAGCCATTAAAAGTCTTTCAACCAAAAAAAGCCCAGGACCAGGTAGGTTTAGTGCAGAATTGTAAGAGAGCTTCAAAGAAAACTAATACCAATACTCTTCAAAATATTAAACAAAATAGAAAAGGAAGAAACACTATGTAACTAGTACTATGAAGCCACAATTATTCTGATACCTAAAATACACAAGGACCCAACCAAAAGACAGGACTTCAGACCAATCTTGCTTATGAATATCAATGCAAAAATTCTTGCAAAACAAATTCTAGAACACATCAAAACAGTCATTTACTACAACCAAGTATGCTTTATCCCAGTGATGTAGGGATCACTCAATATACAGAAATACATCAATATAATCCACTACATAAATAAACTCAAAGAAAAGAATTACATGATCATTTCAACAGATGCTGAAAAGCATTTGAAAAAATTCAATATCCCTTCATTTTAAAAGTCTTGGAAAGATCAGGAATTCAAGGCCCATACCTAAACATAGTAAAAGCAATATATAGCAAACCAGTAGCCAACATCAAACTAAATGGAGAGAAACTTGAAGCAACCCCACTAAATCATGGACTAAACAAGGATTCCCTTTCTCTCCCTATCTATTCAATACAGTACTTGAAGTTCTAGCTAGAGCCATTAGAAAATGAAAGTAGGTCAGAAGGATACAAATTGGTAAGGAAGAAGTCAAAATATCACTATTTGCAGATATGATATTACTTAAGTGACCCCAAAAACTCCACCAGAGAATTCCTATAGCTGATAAACAACTTCAGAAAAGTGGTCAGATATAAAATCAAATCAAACTAATCAATAGCCTTCCTCTACTCAAATTATTAACAGGGTTAGAAACAAATTAAGGAAATGACATCCTTCACAATAGTCACAAACAATATAAAATATCCTGGTGTGAATTTAACCAAACAAGTGAAAGATCTGTATAACAATAACTTCTACTCTCTGAAGAAAGAATTGGAAGATTTCAGAAGATGGAAAGATCTCCCATGCTCATAGACTGGCAGGATTAATATAGTAAAAATGGCCATCTGACTAAAGCAATCTATAGATTCAATGCAATCCCCATAATCAACCATGGAGGTAGCTTGTATGTCTGTTGCTTTACAAAGAAGGTTGTATTAATATTCCAAGATGCAAAAGACAATATTCAGCAAGTAGTTGGAAAATTCATCAAAAAATTAATAACAATTGATCAATTAATAAAGATTGCTTTTAAGTGCTCACAAACAGGCTGAGTTCTAAAATGCACATAATATTTTCCAATTTATATTATGCATTAGAATTAAATGTTCCTTATATGGTTCAATATGAATTGGTTCTTAAAACAAAACACTTGTGGGTGGGTAGCTCATAAGAATAAAACATTATTTTCAAAGTTCAAGAGAATCAAAATTCAAAAATCAACCAACCAGCAGATACGGTACCTGTGAAGGTTCTCTGATAAGTAAAATGGATGTGTAGGTTTCAGAAATAAGTAATAAGTTAAGCAATGTATACATAAACCAAGAAGTATAAGAAAAATTCATATCATTTTCTAAATACTTCTTTATAAATATTTATTTAATTCTCTGTGCATCAGATAAATAGTGAATTACTATTAATGATTTTTTTTACTGTTTCAATCCCTGCCCCCCACAAAAGAAGTGAAACAAAGTCAATAAAGAGTTTCCTGATTTCCTAATTTTGTTGTTAATTGTGCTTCCAACTGTATTTAATGCCTTTTAACTCTTGGGTGATTGTAATACAAATAAATCATCTCAACTATATCACTTTCTGCATGTGTGACCCTGAATATATTAAATGCATTTTGTGTCTAAATATCTTTTACAAAGGCTATACGATAAAAAATAAGCAAATTTATTGGTTTCTGGCAATGATTGCCTGGATGACAATGGATGATTATGAAATCAGGAATTAATTATTTTAATACTTAATGCATATTGATTTAATAATTAATATTAGTGCTTTTTATTGTTCTAATTATCATTTATCATTTAATTTTTTTATTATTTATTCTATATTCTTTGTTTACATTCCTAAGGCTTTCCCCTTTCCCATTTCCCCCCACCATATGTTCCATAAGTCCTCTCCCACCCCCAACTATTCCCCAGTCAACACCCCCCAACACCATTTCTCTGTTCTGGTACACTCCTACAAAACTGCATTCAATCTTTTCAGGCCCAGGGTCCTCTCCTTTCTTCTTCTTGGCTTCTTCTTGACTTGCTAATTGTGCGTTGAGTACTCAGAGCTTCTGGGCTCATTAATATCCACTTATCAGTGATTGCATTTCATGTGTATTCTTTTGTGATTGAGTTAACTTGCTTAGGATTATATTTTCCAGATCTAACCATTTGCCTACAAATTGCATGATTTCATTATTTTTAATTGCTGAGTAGTATTCCGTTGTATAATTATACCACATTTTCTGTATCCATTCCTCCTTTGAGGGAGATCTGGGCTCCTTCCAACTTCTGGCTATTATAAATAAGGCTGCTATGAACATAGTGGAGCATGTGTCCTTACTGTATGCAGGGGAATCCTCTGGGTATATGCCCAGGAGTGGGATGACAGGGTCCTCTGGAAGTGTCATGCCCAATTTTCTGAGGAACAACCAGACTGATTTCCAGAGTGGTTGTACCATCTTGCAATCCCACCAACAGTGGAGGAGTGTTCCTCTTTCTCCACATCGTCGCCAGCACCTGTTGTCTCCTGAATTTTTAATCTTAGCCATTCTGACTGGTGTGAGGTGGAATCTCAGGGTTGTTTTGATTTGCATTTCCCTGATGACTAATGATGTTGAACATCTCTTAAGGTGTTTTTCAGCCATCTGAATTTCTTCTGGTGACAATTCTTTGTTTAGCTCTGTACCCCATTTTTAATAGGGTTATTTGGTTCTTTGGGGTCTAACTTCTTGAGTTCTTTGTATATATTGGATATTAGCCCTCGGTCAGATGTGGGGTTGGTGAAGATCTTTTCCCACTTTGTTGGTTGCTGTTTTGTCCTTCTGACAGTGTCCTTTGCCTTGCAGAAACTTTGTAATTTTATGAGGTCCCATTTGTCAATTCTTGATCTTAGAGCATAAGCTATTGGTGTTCTGTTCAGGAACTTTCCCCCTGTGCCCATGTCCTCCAGGGTCTTCCCACGTTTCTTTTCTATTAGTTTCAGTGTGTCTGATTTTAGGTGGAGGTCCGTGATCTACATGGAGCTGATCTTAGTACAAGGAGATAAGAAAGTACCTTGGCGTGATTCTAACCAAACTAGTCAAAGATCTGTATGACAGGAACTTCAAGTCCTTGAAGAAAGATTTCAAAGAAGCCCTCAGAAGATGGAAAAATACTTTATGCTCTTGGATTGGCAGGACCAATATAGTAAAAATGGCCATCTTGCCAAAAGCAATCTACAGATTCAATGCGATCCCCATTAAAATCCCAATTCAATTCTTCATAGATCTAGAAAGACCAATTCTTAATTTCATCTGGAGCAACAAAAAACCCAGGATAGCTAAAACTATTCTCAACAATAAAAGGACTTCTGGGGGAATCAATATCCCTGACCTCAAGCAGTAATACAGAGAAATTGTGTTTAAAACTGCATGGTATTGGTACAGCAACAGGCAAGTAGATCAATGGAATAGATTGAAGACCCAGAATAAGAACCCACAGACTTATTACTTGATCTTTGATAAAGGAGCTACAACCATCCATTGGAAAAAAGATAGCCTTTTCAACAAATGGTGCTGGTTCAACTGGAGGTCAACATGCAGAAGCATGTGAATTCATCCAATTTTATCTCCTTGTACTATTAATGATTTATTTTTTCATAAAAAATATAGTGCTTACTATTCATGAATATTTTATAGATAAGATCAGGATATGATACCATAGAATTCACAGTAGGGTAGGCAAATGACATTTTATAAGTAAAGTCAAGGAATAGTTAATATAAATATCACTAATGATAAATGCTATAAAAACATAACAAAGATTGTTAAGATAATAAATAAAAGCATGTTTATGGGATGATTTGAGATCCAAGAAAACTGATGTTTTCCAAAATACATATTAGCATCTAAGGTTAATAGATGGATATAGGGTTTTGAAATAATTACAGGAATAACAATTTAAATAGCAAAGACATAGAGAAGAACTCACCTCAGATTTAAGAATAAGAAGGCAACTACTGACAAAATAAAATAATTAATAAGAAAGAAGTGTGAAGGGTTTTGGCAAAGTAGACAGGTTAAGGCACAAACCTTCTTCCATGTAAGCTAAGTGTATTATATGTACACAAATAAATATGGTCATCATTTTTTAAAAAGGTTATCTCTCAATGCAAAGCACATTAATTGGTTGAGTAACATAATGGAGGCTGAAGAATAAATAATCAGGATTTTATCGGGGATTGATGATCACCATTTTGACCTGGCATATTGCAACTGTATTTGAGTGGTATTTTACTTGTAAAGAATGTGACTAATTCAAATTAGATATTTTAGGGAGGAATGAATTGAGAAAGTCTCATTGGGATATTGATCTAGATTTTTTAATAAAAAAATCAAGTATATAAATGTGGAACATTGTTGACAAGGTAGGGAAACTAGAATCTAAGTATCTCAGAATATGGAATGAAGTTTTATACCCTAAAGAGTCAGAATTATGTACCTTATTTAAATCATCTGATAGATAATATAGACAAAGAGAGAAAGGTATAATGACATTCCTAAGAATATCAAATACAGCTTTGGGAAGAAATGTTAGGGGGAAGAGATGGACCAATAGACATGCAATAAAATGAGTAGCCAGATTTTGTAGGTCCCAGAAGCCAAAAGAACAGTAGGAACCTTTTCCAGTTGGTAGAATATATGGTGAGAACTAACTGTTGTCATTATCAAAGATATCTTATATGACAATGGTTTAGAATGGAATAGGCAGTCACATTCTAGTAGTTTTTGTGAGCTATTAGTAATGGAGCAAACCTATATGGGAGAATCAATAATCCATTATGTATTTTGTAAGAGATGGCAGGAGACCAAGCAAATAGGTAAATATAAAGGCCAAAAAAATTTTGGTTTTATAATGAGAGATAAAACGTACTATATTATAATCTAACAAATAAAACCATATTTTTAATGAAAGAGTCCTGATATATAATGCACTTAAATGATATTTTAATGCATTTAAAAAAGAATAAAGTAATAGAAGTATGATCAGTAAATTTTCTCCTAGTAAACTAGAAAATTAAAATATAGGTTTCAATGTTTTAATACTGATGCAAATATACAGTAGGAATCACTATACAGTAAAAAAGTAAATTTTTTCAAAATTATTTTCTGAAAGTTATTTATAATTTAGAGATTTGAACAGATGTTTTGATTTAAAATATAAAACATTGTTCAATAATTAAACTAAATATTATAAAAAGAGATTTATCAAATTATCAGTATTAGCAACGGGTAATACACATATATTTAGAGCCTTACTTTTCAATGTTTCATCTTTTTTTTTTTTTTGATGGAGGTGTTTTTTTTTAATTTTTTTTTATTTTCTATATTCTTTGTTTACATTCCAAAGGCTTTCCCCTTTCCCAGTTACCCCCCACCATATGTCCCATAATTCCTCTCCCCCCCATGCTATTCCCCACTCTCCCCCCCCCCACGATTTCTCTGTTCTGGGTCTACAATACTGGATCCAATCTTTACAGGCCCAGGGTCCTCTCCTTTTTTTCTTCTTGAGAGTCATTTGAATTGCTAATTGTGCCTTGAGTATTTAGGGCTTCTGGGCTCATTAATATCCACTTATCAGTGATTGCATTTCGTGTGTATTCTTTTGTGATTGGGTTAGCTCACTTAGGATGATAGTTTCCAGATCTAACCATTTACCTACAAATTGCATGAATTCATTATTTTTAATTGCTGAGTAGTACTCCATTGTATAAATATACCACATTTTCTGTATCCATTCCTCCTTTGAGGGATATCTGGGCTCCTTCCAATTTCTGGCTATTATAAACAAGGCTGCTATAAACATAGAGGAGCATGTGTCTTTGTTGTATGCAGAGGAATCCTCTGGGTATATGCCCAGGAGTGGTATGCCAGGGTCCTCTGGGAGTGGCATGCCCAATTTTCTGAGGAACCGCCACACTGATTTCCAGAGTGGTTTTACCATTTTGCAATCCCACCAACAGTGGAGGAGTGTTCCTCTTTCTGCACATCCTCGCCAGCACTTGTTGTCTCTCGAGTTTTTAATCTTAGCCATTCTGACTGGAGTGAGGTGGAATCTCAGGGTTGTTTTGATTTGCATTTCCCTGATGACTAATGATGTTGAACATCTCTTAAGGTGTTTCTCGGCCATCCGAATTTCTTCTGGTGAAAATTCTTTGTTTAGCTCTGTACCCCATTTTTTGATAGGGTTATTTGGTTCTTTGCGGTCTAACTTCTTGAGTTCTTTGTATATATTGGATATTAGCCCTCTGTCGGATGTGGGGTTGGTAAAGATCATTTCCCACGTTGTTGGTTGCCGTTTTGTCCTTCTGACAGTGTCCTTTGCCTTACAGAAACTTTGTAATTTTATGAGGTCCCATTTGTCAATTCTTGATCTTAGAGCATAAGCTATTGGTGTTCTGTTCAGGAACTTTACCCCTGTGCCCATGTCCTCCAGGGTCTTCCCAAGTTTCTTTTCTATTAGTTTCAGTGTGTCTGGTTTTATGTGGAGGTCCTTGATCCACTTGGAGTTGATCTTAGTACAAGGAGATAAGAGTGGGTCAATTCTCATTCTTCTGCATGTTGACCTCCAGTTGAACCAGCACCATTTGTTGAAAAGGCTATCTTTTTTCCACCGGATGGTTGTGGCTCCTTTATCAAAGATCAAGTGACCATAAGTCTGTAGGTTCATTTCTGGGTCTTCAATCCTATTCCATTGATCTACCTGCCTGTTGCTGTACCAATACCATGCAGTTTTTAACACAATTGCTCTGTAGTACTGCTTGAGGTCAGGGATATTGATTCCCCCAGAAGTCCTTTTATTGTTGAGAATAGTTTTAGCTATCCTGGGTTTTTTGTTGCTCCAGATGAATTTGAGAATTGCTCTTTCTAGATCTATGAAGAATTGATTTGGGATTTTGATGGGGATTGCATTGAATCTGTTGATTGCTTTTGGCAAGATGGCCATTTTTACTATATTGATCCTGCCAATCCAGTAGCAAGAAATATCTTTCCATCTCCTGAGGTCTTCTTCGATTTCTTTCTTCAGGGACTTGAAGTTCCTGTCATACAGATCTTTCACTTGTTTGGTTAGAGTTACGCCGAGATACTTTATGTTGTTTGTGGCTATTGTGAAGGGTGTTATTTCCCTAACTTCTTTCTCAGCCTGCTTGTCCTTTGAGTACAAGAAGGCTACTGATTTGCTTGAGTTAATTTTATAACCAGCCACGTTGCTGAAGTTGTTTATCAGCTGTAGAAGTTCTCTGGTGGAGTTTTTTGGATCGCTTAAGTAGACTATCATATCATCTGCAAATAATGATACTTTGACTTCTTCCTTTCCAATTTGTATCCCTTTGACTTCCTTATGTTGTCTGATTGCTCTCGCTAGAACTTCAAGTACTATATTGAAAAGATATGGAGAGAGAGGACAGCCTTGTCTAGTCCCTGATTTTAGTGGAATTGCTTCAAGTTTCTCTCCATTTATTTTGATGTTGGCTACTGGTTTGCTGTAGATTGCTTTTACTATGTTTAGGTATGGGCCTTGAATTCCTGCTCTTTCCAAGACTTTTAGCATGAAAGGATGCTGAATTTTGTCAAATGCTTTTTCAGCATCTAATGAGATGACCATGTGGTTTTTTTCTTTTAGTTTGTTTATGTAATGGATTACATTGATGGATTTCCGTATATTGAACCATCCCTGCATTCCTGGAATGAAGCCTACTTGATCATGGTGAATGATCGTTTTGATATGCTCTTGGATTCGGTTGGCAAGAATTTTATTTAGTATTTTTGCATCTATATTCATAAGAGAAATTGGCCTGTAGTTCTCTTTCTTTGTTGGATCTTTTTTTGGTTTAGGTATCAGCGTAATTGTGGTTTCGAAGAACGAGTTGGGCAGTGTCCCTTCTGTCTCTATTTTGTGGAATAGTTTGAAGACTATTGGTGTTAAGTCTTCTTTGAAGGTCTGGTAGAATTCTGCACTAAAACCATCTGGTCCCGTACTTTTTTTGGTTGGGAGGCTTTCTATAACCCCTTCTATTTCTTTAAGGGTTATGGGACTGTTTAGCTGGTCTACTTGATGCTGATTTAATTTTGGTATTTGGTATCTGTCTAGGAAATTGTCCATTTCCTCCAGATTCTCCAGTTGTTTTGAGTATAGGCCTTTGTAGTAGGATCTGATGATCTTTTGAATTTCCTCTGTTTCTGTTGTTATATCCCCCTTTTCATTTTTAATTTTGTTAATTTGGATACTATCTCTGTGCCCTTTGGTTAGTCTAGCTAAGGGTTTATCTATCTTGTTGATTTTCTCGAAGAACCAGCTCTTGGTTTGGTTGATTCTTTGTATGGTTCTCTTTGTTTCTGCTTGATTGATTTCAGCCCTTAGTTTGATGATTTCCTCTCTTCTACTCCTCCTGGGTGAGTTAGCTTCTTTTTGTTCCAGCGCCTTCAGGTGTGCTGTTAAGTTGCTAGTGTATGCTCTTTCCAGTTTCTTTTTGGAGGCACTCAGGGCTATGAGTTTTCCTCTTAGCACTGCTTTCATTGTATCCCAGAGATTTGGGTAGGTCGTACCTTAATTTTCATAGAAGTCTAAAAAGTCTTTGATTTCTTTCTTTACTTCTTCCTTGACCAGGGTGTCATTGAGTAGAGTATTGTTCAGTTTCCATGTGTATGTGGGCTTTCTGTTGTTGTTCTTGCTATTGAAGACCACTTTTACTCCATAGTGATCCGATAGGAGACATGGGATTAGTTCGGTCTTCTTGTATTTGTTGAGGTCTGTCTTGTGACCAATTATATGATCAATTTTTGAGAAGGTACCGTGCAGTGCTGAGAAAAAGGTATACTCTTTTGTTTTAGGATGGAATGTTCTATATATATCTGTTAAATCCAATTGGTCCAAAGCTTCAATTAGTTTCACTGTGTCCCTGTTTAGTTTCTGCTTTCCTGATCGGTCCATTGAGGAGAGTGGAGTGTTGAGGTCACCTACAATCATTGTGTTAGGTGTGATGTGTGCTTTAAGCTTTAGTAAAGTTTCTTTTACGAATGAGGGTGCCCTTGCATTTGGCGCATAGATGTTCAGTATTGAGAATTCTTCTTGGTGGATTTTCCCTTTGACAAGCAGGAAGTGACCTTCTGTGTCTCTTTTGATGACTTTAGGTTGAAAGTCGATTTTTTCTGATATTAGAATGGCTACTCCAGCTTGTTTCCTGGGACCATTTGCTTGTAGAACTGTCTTCCAGCCTTTTACTCTAAGGTGGTGTTTGTCTTTGACACTGAGATGTGTTTCCTGTATGCAGCAAAATGTAGGGTCCTGTTTCCGTATCCAGTCTGTTAGTCTGTGTCTTTTGATTGGGGAATTGAGTCCATTGATATTAAGAGATATTAAGGAATAGTAATTATTACTTCCTGACATTTTGGGAATTGTTATTATTATTTGTATTTGAGTGGTTCTCTTCTTTTGGGTTGGATGAGATGGGGTTTCTATCTTGTTTCTTCTGGGGTGTTGTTTCCCCCCGTGTGTTGGTATTTTTCCCCTATTATCCTTTGTAGGGCTGGGTTTGTAGATAAGTATCTTGCAAATTTGGTTTTGTCGTGGAATATCTTGGTTTCCCCATCTATGGCAATTGATAGTTTTGCTGGGTATAGTAGTCTTGGCTGAAGTTTGTGTTCTCTTAGGGTCTGCATGAGGTCTGCCCAGGATCTTCTAGCTTTCATGGTCTCAGGTGAGAAGTCTGGTGTAATTCTGATAGGTCTTCCTTTATATGTTACTTCTCCTTTTTCTCTTACTGCCTTTAATATTCTTTCTTTGTTTAGTACATTTGGGGTTTTGATTATTATGTGACGGGAAGTATTTCTGTTCTGGTCCAGTCTATTTGGGGTTCTATAGGCTTCTTGTATATTCATGGGCATCTCTCTCTTTAGGTTGGGGAAATTTTCTTCCATAATTTTGTAGAAGATATTTGCTGGCCCTTTAAGTTGTAGATCTTCATTCTCATCTATCCCTATAATCCTTAGGTTTGGTCTTCTCATTGTGTCCTGGATTTCTTGAATGTTTTGGGTTACCAGCTTTTTGCATTTTGCATTTTCTTTAATTGTTGAATCCATGGTTCCTATGGTATCTTCAGCATCTGAGATTCTGTCTTCTATCTCTTGTATTCTATTGTTGATATTTGCATCTATGACTCCTGATTTCTTCCCAAGGTTTTCTATCTCCAACATTGTCTCCCTTTGCGATTGCTTAGTTGTTTCTACTTCTGTTTTTAGATTTTGTATGGTTTTGCTCAGATCTTTCAGTTGCTTGTTTGTGTTTTCCTGTAATTCTTTAAGGGATTTTTGTGTTTCCTCCTTTATGACTTCTACTCGTTGACCCATGTTCTCTTGTATTTCTTTAGGTGATTTTTGTTTCTCCCCCTTATTGGGATTTATTTTTTGCTCTATATTCTCCTGGATTTCTTTAAGTGATTTTTGTGTCTGCCTTGTATGGGCTTCTAGTTTTTGATCTATTTTCTCCTCTATTACTTTAAGAAATTTATCTAAGTGATCCTCAATCTGCATCTTTACCAGTGATTTTAGATCTGAGTCTTGTTTTTCTGGTGTGTTGAGATATCTGGGATTTAATTGTGTTTGTCTTGCAATGGCTTCTAGCTTTTGATCTATTTTCTCATGTATTACTTTAAGAGATTTATCTAAGTGTTCCTCTATCAGCATCCTGACCAGTGATTTTAGATCTGAGTCTTGTTTTTCTGGTGTTTCGGGGTATCCAATATTTATTGCTGTTGGGGAACTGGGTTCGGATGCCACCATATTGCCTTGATTTTTGTTAGTAGCGATCTTACATTTGCCTTTTGCCATCTGGTTAACTCTGGTGTTAGTTGGTCCTGTAGATACTAGCTGGTGCTTGACCCTCCTGTGGGGTTGTAAGGCTATTTCCCAGCGACTGGGATACCTGAATCACTGTCCTGCGGGGTTCTTGCTCACAGATTGCTGACAGGTGCCCTGAGTCCCCCGAGGTCTTAAACTCAGGATATCCCAGGTATTTGGTTCTGCCTGTTGGGCGGCTGCTCTGCACTGCTCCTGCTCAGGGTTTGCTGTCTGATATCCTGTTTCCCCAGGGGTCTTAATGTTGGGATATCTCAGTTATCTGGTTCCGCCTGCTGGTCCCAAGCTGCTGGGAAGCTGGCTGGGTCCGGTTTCCAGCTTCCCTGCCACTGGCTGGATGGGAGGCTGGTTCGGCCTCTGGCTGGGTCTGGGCACCTGGCACACTGGCTGACTCCGGCTTCCTCACCACCAGCTGGACGGGAAGCTGCAGGCAATATGGCAGCTGCCTGCAGGGAGCTCGGGGTCCGCCCTGCGAGAGTGCAGAGTGCACCCGCTATTCTGTGCCTAACTCCCACTCCAGGCCTGAGTCCCCGAAGGTCTTAAGCTCAGGCTGTGTCGGGTACCTGGTTCATCCGCCGCCGCTGGATGGTTCTGAGCACCTGGCACGCTGGGTGACACTCAGGCTTCCCCACCACCAGCTGGGCGGGAAGCTGCAGGCAATATGGCAGCTGCCTGCAGGGAGCTCTGGGTCTGCCCCGCGAGTGCAGAGTGCACCAGCTATTCTGTGCCCAACTCCCACTCCAGGCCTGAGTCCCCGAAGGTCTTAAGCTCGGGCTGTGTTGGGTACCTGGTTCAGCCGCCGCCGCCGGATGGTTCTGAGCACCTGGCACGCTGGGTGACACTCAGGCTTCCCCACAAACAGCTGGGCGGGAAGCTGCAGGCAATATGGCAGCTGCCTGCAGGGAGCTCGGGGTCCGCCCTGCGAGTGCAGAGTGCACCCGCTATTCTGTGCCCAACTCCCACTCCAGGCCTGAGTCCCCGAAGGTCTTAAGCTCGGGCTGTGTCGGGTACCTGGTTCAGCCGCCGCCGCCGGATGGTTCTGAGCACCTGGCACGCTGGGTGACACTCAGGCTTCCCCACCACCAGCTGGGCGGGAAGCTGCAGGCAATATGGCAGCTGCCTGCAGGGAGCTCTGGGTCTGTCCCGTGAGTGCAGAGTGCACCCACTATTCTGTGCCCAACTCCCACTCCAGGCCTGAGTCCCCGAAGGTCTTAAGCTCGGGCTGTGTCGGGTACCTGGTTCAGCCGCTGCCGCCGGATGGTTCTGAGCACCTGGCACGCTGGGTGACACTCAGGCTTCCCCACCAACAGCTGGGCGGGAAGCTGCAGGCAATATGGCAGCTGCCTGCAGGGAGCTCGGGGTCCGCCCCGCGAGTGCAGAGTGCACCCGCTATTCTGTGCCCAACTCCCACTCCAGGCCTGAGTCCCCGAAGGTCTTAAGCTCGGGCTGTGTCGGGTACCTGGTTCAGCTGCCGCCGCCGGATGGTTCTGAGCACCTGGCACGCTGGGTGACATTCAGGCTTCCCCCTCAATGTTTCATCTTAAAAAGACCTCTTCTTATCATAATGTGTTAGACAATTGAATAATTATAGTTAAAAAAATTAACAACCTTGATAAGCTTAAAGAAACACTATATTATTCAACAGCAATTATAATATCCTTGTCAGCTTCAAAAGTCTATAAAGATAAAGAACAAAAATTACAAACAAACAAAAAGCAATAACAAAAATAAAAAAATCTAAAGAGTAAATGTTGGAGCATACAGTGTTTTGATTGATTGGTTTTTATGAACTGTGTTAGAGCTTGCTTTAGGATGGCACTGGAGTGCTATTTAACAATGAATAGCAGATTGAAAAGCAGATAAATTATATGTTTATTTCAGAAAAGAACACAAGAAACAGAATGAGTACCTATGAAACTAAGTTTGCAAATAATAAGTGGAAATCAACACCAAAATACAAAGGTCCTGAATCAAATCTGTGGATGGAGCAAACAAGATCAATCAAATATCACTCCAGAAAAGTTAGAATGCTTGCATGCTAAGATCTTGCACTTTTATTGTTTGCTTTCTATACACTGTTAGTGGAAATTATATTTTAATTAATCGTTAGATGGTTTGAGAAATGATATTCTCCTTTCTCATGAAATTGTTTATGAATACAATGTGGCAAAAAATTTAACAGATATTTCTAATGTCTCCTTGACTTCACTGTAAATAACACTAAATAAAATTGTAATCATTTTGTAAACTTTTGTTGAATGTGACATTTGAAAAATTTATATTTCCAATATTTAACAGTGCCCATCTTCCAAATCAAGTTCAGCCACATAAATCTAAACACCTATAAGAACTTCTACTCAGACATTTCATAATGTCTCAACATTCATGCTTATCAAACATGAATTTGTAACTTTTGTCTACTTAATTAATTTTTCTTAACAATCAACTTGCTGTTTGGAAAGGTGTATATCCATATTACTAGGTCCATTAACCATTGCATATCATTTGGAATGTCTGTCCCAATCTCTTCCCAACAATTTCTCCCAACTTTTCCAAAGAATATTCTATTAAAGACATAATAACGTTCTATCTAGAGAACTCTTCAAGGTTGAAGGATTTAGAGTGACTGTCTAGATTAAATTCACAAGCTGCTAGAGTGACTGTCAGATGAAATTCACCTGCTCTGAACTCTCTTACAGAGTGAAAAGCTTCTTGGAATTCATTTCCCCTTTCAGGAAGGAGCCTTCATCCAGCAAATGCTGAACACTTTCAATCCAAGCAAGAGCAACCAAGAATGGCCAGCCATCACAACTACTTCTATTTTTAATGCAGTGCTGTAGCACTGATTTGCTTTTTATTCCAAGTCATTCTATCGCTGCTCCACAGTTGCTGTTCTTATTTTAATTCTTAATAACACTTCTTACTACATCCTTAAATATTGATTCCCATTTCAATGTTACTTTATTTGGAAAGTCAGTGTGCAATATTTGTCAATTCAATTACCAAGTTAAAATTTACATACATGGAATTCTTCCAAATGGAGTTTCCTCCTCTATATCACATAATCTCTGACCTAGATAGCTGCTTACTACCTGTCAGAAAGCAAATGCCCTAATTAGGGTTACTGTTGCTGTGATGAAACATCATGACCTCCTGGGAAGGAATGTGTTTATTTGGCTTATACTGCTAGGTAACAGTCCACCACTGAAGGCAGTAGGGGACCGCAGATTGAACAGAGCAGGAATAGAAGGCAGGAACTTTTACAGAGACTATAGAGTTGTCTTACTGGCTTACTCCACATGACTTGCCCAACCTACTTTCTTATCACAGCCCAGAGGTGGCACCACAAACACTGGGCTGAGCCTTCCACATAATAACTTAAGAAAATGCTGTCCAGGCTTGACATAGACTGGTCTTATAGATGCATATTCTCAATTCAGGTTCCCGCTTTTCTACAGACTCTAGCTCGTACAAAGTTGGCATAAAACTGGACAGGATTGAAAACCTTTGACAACTTAAATTTAGTGCAATTTAACTGCACAAACAATTATCCATAACTCAGAGACACTCAAACCTACACAAATTCTAAGGACTCTTGTTTGTGCAGAGTATTCTGCTAACGTTTATGGACAAACAAGGAAGTGAAATATAGAGGGTTGGATTGATGGGTTTTTGATTATTGTTTTGTTATTGCTGTTTTTGTTTTGTTTTTCTTATTTGAAGTAATTGACTACATGTGGATAAAAGCTGGTTTTAGTTTGCATGACCTTTCAGGTAATGCCCTATCTCTATAACATAGGCTCTAGTATTCTAGTCTCAATGCAAAGTATATTTCAAGGTGACTTTGCATCTTTCTTTCCATTCACTGACTTTTATCTGTTCCTCTGTTACTTGTTTCCAGAAGTTTTCCACACAGCTCAAAAATTTAAATAATAGAACAATATGATGTAACTTAATGAATGGTAAGGATTCTGATTTAGAAGGCTGTCAGATTAGAGATTCTTGCCAAACATGACTTAGAGAAGTCTTTTTCTCTTATTTATACTATCCATGTTTCTAAAAATAATAATACAAGAAACATGAAAAGTTGTTCAATGACTATATTACGTAAGAAAGATGAATTAGAAATTACAAAGTCACACCCAAGGCAAATGAAAGTGCTTGGCATAGCAGAATGCACTAATCAACACAGGAGAGCTATTTCATCACTATCATTATCTTTAAATACTGAAATTCCAATCTCAGCAAGTTCATACCTTTTCAAGGGTCACCATATCAATTAAGCTTCTGTCATATGGAAATTTTCTGGGAGCATTTTGCTGGCCAATTTAAGGTCATTTCAGTTATGGAAATATCACAAGACACAACATGTCTTTCTTAAGTCTTTTAACTTTTAAAGGTATTCATTAAAATATCTATTATGTCATAAAGTACAGTGATTATGTCTTTGTATTTAAAAATCCAGACATTATATGTGTTACAAAGGTGTTTGCAATGATGACTTCTTCAGTGACTGAATGATTCAATCCAGTATAATTCCTTTTATATCTTTGTTTTTAAATTTTTATTTCTTGTTTTCCTTTTTAGACAGGATACCTTGAAGGTCAGGTTTGACCTAAACTAGGTAGCTAAAGTTGGCTTTGAAACCATTGACTTAAGGTAACAGTTTTCAACTAACAAATCTTTGGATTATAGAAGAGTCCACCACACTTTGATTCTAAAAGTGATTTTTCTCTCTGTGTGTATGCAAATATATATGTATATACATGTTTGGGTATTTGTGTATGCATGTCAGAGCATCCATACAGAGATAAGTTCTCTTCTAATTTCCACGTGATAATTTTTGTAGATTTTCGAGAATCTCATATTAGTTTTGATCATAGTCTCCTTTCCTCCCCCAAATGTTTCTTAGATATACTCTCCCTTCCCTTCTTACTCAATCATTATTTTATATTTTCCAATCAAAGAATACATACTCTGTCCAAATATTATTTAATGTGTGTTCTTCAACTTAAGGCCCACTTATCATGGAGTTCCAATGCCACCAAGAATTGCCATTCTCTCTTTGGTTAGGGATGAAACTTAATGTCCAGCTTCCCTCTCCATACTGAGATTTTGTACATCGTGGTCTTGCACAAGTCTTGTGCATCCAATAACAACAGCTATACCTTCATATGTGTAGTTGTACTGGTATGTTCAGAAGATACCTTCTCCCTTTTAGCCCACCAACTCCTTTTCCCTTACATTCATTCTGCCCCTCATTTCCACAATGATCCCTGAACCTTTGAGAAAAGGACATGATATCTATGTTCTACTTAGGGCTAAATATTCTGTGCTCTATTATTCTCTATACTTTGATCAGTTGTAGCTCTCTGTATAGATCATCATTTATTACTAACTGGTTATTAATAGAACAATGATGAACATAGCTTAGCAAGTATCTCTATAGTATATTGAATTCTTTCTATATATTCCTAGTTTTAAAGGTCCATCTGAAACACAATCTAATACTATTGTGATTTTAAAGTAAATATTATTTAAGAATATAATTCCTTACCAGGATGTAATTAAAATAATATTCAGATGTATAATATATTCATTATATTGTAATAATGCTTGCCTTGTATCAAAACAGAATGAGATGAAATGAACACATACATGTTTTGCTATATGAATATGTATTATTATATATTCCAGATCATATAGATGATTTTTGGACTAGAGAAGACATGAGCAAGCTATAGAATAGAGGATATTTTTCTGTTTCTGATAATATTCTTCAATATCATTACTTTGGTGAGAGAAGGTTCTACAGGAGTATAGATTTTAGAGGTTTGGCAAACTTTTGTAAGTCTACAAAGTGGTTTGACATCCTGCTATAATGAATAATTTTTAGTTTAAATTATAAATAGTACTAAGTTTGAGACACCCTAGAGTAGGATAACAAAGCCAGTGCTTATAAAAGAAAACAAATTTAAAAATACCCAGGGCATGCTGAGTAAAATACTGCTTTAAAAGTTATTTGTTTGTTTCTAATGCATTTGATATAATCCTCATATAACTCTTTCTGTGAACTTTAGCTAACCTTACTTATTGCAATTGAGATGGTATGGAGCATAATGAAAAGAGATGCTTAAGTCCAGATAAGTGGCAGAATGATGGAAGACATTGAGCCATGCAGAAAATGAGATCAATCAAAATTTCTAAGACAAAAGTTAGAGAAAAGTATGAAAACTTCCATCTTACACACACACACAAACACACACACACACACACACACACACACAATGTGCATATAAACACACAACAATAAATAAATCAATGTCAGACCACATCACTCATGGCATAGGAGCCTTCACTTTGTAGGTGTATTATTTTACATCCACACATGACAAACTCTCCTAATGATAAATATCAGAAAACATATCCCTATTATTAAAGTACATCCAATTATCTGTGTAAAAAGACATTACAAAATATTTTTGCATAATATTTTGAGTATTTATTTTCTCAATTATAAAGTACAACTACTAATATGTTATGTGATCATTGGTAAGTTTGGATTTAACATATGTGGATATTCAATGCTTTCTAAAGCTTTAGGTGTTCAATAAACCTTCCTTCAACTTATACCCAGTGGGACATTCCTAACATGAGAATGAAAGGCTTGTAATTGTTCATTGCATGTACTTGTGAAATCACCATGATTTTATAAATGACAAGAATGAATACTCCAATGTATATCATGATCAAAATTGAAGTATGTATTTTAGACAATAAATATTTACCTTTCAGTGACTTAAAGACCTTGCTGACACACCTTTAGCAGAACCCCCTAAATGACATTATAAAAAAATAATAATGAGGTCTGAAGAATAATGTATGCAAAACTTTTAAATATTAAAACAAAACATAAATAATAATAATAATAATAATAATAATAATAATAATACCTTAGAATCATTGCCTATTTTCATTTTAAAAAGACTCACCTGCCTAAAGGAGCTATACTCTAAGGAGGCAGCCAAAGTCAACATGTTAAGAGAGCTGTGCCATGGATTTTCCTGTCTTTCTCATAAATCTGGACAAATAAGAGATAGAATCTTCTGTGTTGCTTTTGTATGCTCTTCTCACCCTGATTTACTTCTGGAGTGTGCCGCTGGATATTCCTATTTTCACCAGTTTCCATATCCCTCAGACAACATCTTTGCTGGGCTTTTCCACTAAATCCTGCAGGTTAGGGAAACAAAAATCATTGTACTGGGTTGCATTGACTGCATCACAGTCGCTCAGCTCAACTGCTTCTCTTCTTCTATTTTTTCCCTCAGGAATACTTTCTGAAGCAGCACACATTCCCTTAGGTCACTGCTGAGCATCTGCCCAGCCACTTAACTCGATGTATTTAACTTTTGCCAAAAAACAAAACAACAACAACAAAACCTGATTTTTTACAGCCCACCCCCAGCTCTGTAGTGTACTATACTGAAGTGGAAGAAATGGCTTTGTCATTCTCTACTATGTTTTTAATTTTGTTTTACTTCCTATCAGGGAATAATACAATAGATTTGCCAAGTACCCAGAAGTAGTGAAACTACATTTCCTATATTGACAAATAAATCTTTCCAACCAAAGATGCTTCCCAAAGCATAATCATGGGTTTATTGGTAGTTAAACAAGATATAAAGCTTTGTTGGATATCTAGGGGTCTTCCTAAATTGGAAAGATTTAATTGGCATAGTAACATGTAGCAGTCATGTTTAACAAAGTAGAGCCTTTTTTACTGATTTGCTCTTCCATATGTCTTCAGAAACAAATCATATAAACTTTGAAATTTAGGAAAATACTACACTTGCTTTGTTCAGCATTACAGATGATCCTATAAAGGAAGATATCAGAGGGTTAACTGGACTTTCAATTTTGAAATATGAACACTATACTAAAGTTCAACTTTGGACTAGCTCATGAGCAAATTAGCTATAGGCAGGAGTCAGAATAAGCATAACAATTATGTAGGCTGTTATTCTGATACCCAGGCTTTGTGTCACTTTCAAACTATATTGTAATCAGAGGATTGATCTGTTATATGCCTAGTCTTTTCATATATAATATGTCATCTAGTGAAGCTCCGGAGAGTTTAGCAGCATCTGAAAATTAGCAGTTCCACTGCCCTACTCAAAATCCTTACAACTGAGCATCCCTCCTAGGAATAGACTTTGCTTATTGGGACAGCCTTATTAACTGATTTTTCTCCTTCAAGATTGGGTTTTTCTGGTCTCTAAGTTTAGTGTCAGACTCTAAGAAGTACTAAAGATAGCTTTTTTCTTGGACATTATTACCATTAAGCTAAGAGTGAATATGTGTTCTAGTCTGTTGATATTTCCCTTAGTTTACAACAGAATGTAGAAAAATGAAGCCACATATAAATTTGATTTATACATTATAAAAACAACTAGAAATGAGATCCTTCAGCCTGATGCCTTATATGTTTTCACACCAAGGCAGAAGGAAGATCGTGGATGAGTTGAAATGTCAATTCAATTGTGGAGAGTGATGGAAAAGTATAATTACTGTGAGATAACTGAAAATTCACATAGGAAAAAATGAGCTGCAGGTTATTACAGAAAGCCTTTATTTAAAATTGATAGCAGCCAAGAGAAACTTTTGCATTTTTAAAATGACTTTAATTGGTTCCTTTTACACCAGGAAGTCAATGTTTGTTAAATTATTAAGAAATGACATCATATAATGTTACAGGTCAAGTTCTATTATAAAATATCTTTAAAATGAGAAGTTCAGTACAGCCAGTATATTTTGAAAGTACAAGTTTAATGAATGATAACTCATTGGGTGGTCTTAAAATAATGAAAACAAGAAATAGATATTTCAGTACAGCAAAGACTTTCTTAGTAGCCTGCTAAAGATTCTCACCTTTCCTTATTTTCATTTTTTTATTAACCTCTATTCACATACACAAGTGTAGTATGGGAAATGTCCCTTGAATTGAACATACTTACTTCTTCAGAAAATCTGACCTAATCATATTCTCTTATTTGTATGTGATGATGCTGTTGTGAAAATGAGATGAAAGATAAAATATAAATTTTAATTAAGTACATTAAAAACCAAGTCACCTGGAATTGATATAATGTATTTCATGTGAGTGAAAGTGTGCACTTAACTACTGCAAAGAAAACAATTTCTTTCATGGACTTATCAAGGCAGCTGATTTGTGATAAAAGCTTATGATTATTTATCATTTCTGAGATCCCACAATAATTACCTTGATCAAACTTTAGCTGAGCAATTGAGATTTATGGTAATCTTGTAACATAATAGGTTTGAATACCATTACAATTATGCAACACAGAAAGCTGCTGGATGTGTAGCAGTGATCTCATAACTATTGAGTACAGGTTATAATCTATACACCCAGGTTAAGAGAGGTGATGGAAGATAGCACTGAGTTGACATTGACTTCCTTGGCCAAGGGCCTTACAGTTCAGACATCATTTATGAATACATAGCTCATTCTCCACTGCTGCTATATTACTCAACCCTTGTTAATCTTTCCTCAATTAAAGTGAAAAAGGATATTCCTACAAATCTTACCTATAAGAATGGCTGGCCTTGTATAATTCTTGCATATACCCTCAGTGATTAAGTTTATATAATCATGATTTTCTTGAGGCAGTATCAAAAGGAGAAATCGCCAAATTACTAGGACATCAGTGGGAAACACAGATAACAGAGACATTTTCTTTTAATTTTCATAAGATTTATTTTACTCCTGTGTGTGAGTATGTGTTTGTATTTTTGTTTGTGTGTCTGATATATGTGTCTATACAGTTTTTCAATAAGCCAGAAAAGCATATTGTATCCACTGGGGTTGGAGTTAGAAGCAGTCATGAGGTGCTGATGTGAGTATTGTCAACCAAACTCAGATCCTCTGCAATAGAAGCAAGCACTCTTAGCTACCAAGCTATCCCTCCAGCTGCTTGATGCAGATCTTCAATATTTTATGTTGCCTTGTTCGTAAACTATGTCTGCATGGTATCAAGCTAAAGAATGTACTTGCATTATCAAGGAAGAAATGGTAACTTCTACATTCTCAGGAAGAAAGTTTAGGGACATCTTGACATTAAAGATGCATTCATGCACCCATCTAAAAGGGAGGATCCATAGCCTGACACTATTACTGATACTATAATGTGAATTACAGGTGGAAGCCTAGCATGGCTGCCCTCTGAGAGGTCCAGCAAGCAGCTGACTGAAAACAGAAGCAGACACTTATACCCAAACAATGGACTGAAGCTGGGGAACCTTGTGGTTGAATTAGGGAAAAGCTGGAAGAAGCTCTGGATGAGAATGACCCCATAGGCAGATTAGCAATTTCAACTAACTCACACCCCTAAGATCTCTCAGACACTGAACTACCAGCCAGACAGTATACACTAGCAGGTCTGAGGTCCCAATACATATATAGCAGAAGACTGCCTGGTCTGGCCTCAATGAGAGAAGATGCACCTAACCCTTGAGAAACTTCAGACCCCAAGGAATGGCAAGGTCTGTCAGGATGTATGGGTGTTGGAGGATATGGGAAAGGGGGAAGAGGAATTGAATGAGGAGCTGTTAGAGGGCAGAATGGGAAGGGGATAACAATTGAACTGTAATAAGAGATTAAAGATGATAAAAAGTTGTGCTATAAAAAGATTCATTCATGCACAAATCCATGATTAGTATGTAGAATTACTTTTATATTAAATTCAGCACTGACATATTTTACAGACCTAACTAGACAGAGAATTGTACCACTTTTTACCCATTCATCTTTAGCTGTAGGGCTGCTCAAATTTCCTCACAAAGGGGGGGGAGGTTGTTTTAACGTGTATATAATAATTAACCACTATTTTTCATTATATCTCTTTACAGCATCCCATTAATAGTCATAGTAATCAATTTCCTTTAGTTTTTGAGTCCCCTAAATGTGCAAAAATGGTACATCAAGCAAATTACTAGATATATTCTATGAGTATCACATTTTTTAGTTCACCAACAATGAAAGTTCAAAGAACAGAATTCCTCCATTAAGATTCCTTTTAGTTTTGCTCAGAGTAACACCAGTAATTATATTCTCTTTACCAGCAATTGATTCCTGGTCCAGTTCTAAGGTCTCTTCAAAAGCTCCGTGTGTGACAACTATTAACATTACTGTAACAAGTTGTGTTTCTCAGTATGCATATCTGAATAATAAATAGTTTGAGAATGATACTTGAGAACTGGCGCAAAGTGAAGAAATAAGGCTTGGCAAAGGGAGAACAGGACTTTGCTGAAGCTACAAAAGATGTCTGTTATTTACATAATCAGTGAATAACCCTTCAGGGGTTACATGAACTTGTATTATCAGGCAAGTGTCTATAATCTTATATATCAAATCATGCCGAAAAGGAGTGTGATCCCTGGACAGGTGACCTTTATTGACAGAGGACAGTTCTCAGTAAATCATCAAATGGAGAACCATAATTTGCCAGCAATCTTTTATCTTTTATAATAACTTCACTACTGCTGCAGAGTAATCTGGGTTTAACTAAGTATTGATTAAAGGGGTACAATTAAATAAATTAGTCCAGTTGCCAATATTCATAATGTTAACAGCTATGTTCATGAATACATTACTAAACCTATCCTAGGGATTACTTTGATTTCTCTGTGATTTGAAAAGACAAACTACATAGTTTAAAAAAAAAGATTATTCATCTGGTAAAGAGAAATGAATACACATAAGAAATAAAAGACAGAAATAAAAAATGCTAATTAAGAGCTGGGTTATGCCTTCTTCTGGGGCAGACTCCTAGCTTGTCTGCTCCCGTGAAGACACCATATCCTGACCCATCTTAGAGGATCTACTCCACTCAGAGCATTTGGTAAGAACCCCACCCCTGAAGTCCCAGGACTACCTCTGGGAGCCCAGGGTACAAGGAACCCATCATTCACCAACCCCTTACCACCAACAACACCCCAATACCACTCTAAATCTGCCTATTCTGAGGTGTGCTTTCTACTGGGGCAGACTCCTAGCTGGTCTGCTCCCAAGAAGACACCATAACCTGACACTTACTAGATGATCCACTACACTTAGAGCAATTGAGGATACACTGCCCTTGACTGCTAGCTGGTCTACTCCCATGAAGACACCATCCTTAGCCATCCTAGAGGATCTGCTGCACTCAGAGCAGTTGACACCATAGCTTGAAGACGTTGAGTGCAAGTGATCTGACATACTGAAAGCCTCCCTAGAGGTCTGCTGCACACAGGGAAACAGAAACTACAGCCCATAGGGCCCTCTTGAAAATGTCTTTACACGGGAATCTAGCTTGATTTCTCCACTGAAGACCCAACAGTCTAAAGACCTCCCAGGAGCTCTACCACAGCCAGGACAACAAAGCAGTGGCTTGTCTGCCCCACTGAAGCATCCCCAGTTTGAAGGCCCCACAGGTGGCCAGCTAAAGCTAGAGTTTCAGGCCTACTGGGAGGTCTGAGTCAATCCAAGGACAAAAGAGGCAGACTCCAGACAGAGTAACCCAGACCAACAAACAACAAGTATATCCAGATGACAAAAGAAAAGCATAAGTCTATAAGCAAAAGAAGCCAATATACATGGGCAGCATCAGAACCCAGTTTTCCCACCTGAATATACCAACACACCTGAAAATCAGGAAGCTGACCTAAAATCCTACCTCATGAAGATAATAGAGTCCTTTAAGGAGGATATCAATAACTCACTGAAAGAAATACAGAGAAACAACAGGTAAAAAGGTGAAGGAATTGAATAAAGTGATCTAAGACCTAAAATGGGAAATAGAAACAATAAAGAAAACATAAATAGAGGCAAACTGGAAATGGATAACCTAGGAAAGAGACCAGAAATTACAGATATAATTCCACCAATTGAATACAAGAGATAGAAGAGAGAAAGTCAGGTATAGAAGATACCTTAGAAGAGATCGACACAACTGTCAAAGAAAATTCAAAATGTAAAAAAAATGCCTAACCCTAACAATCCAGGAAATTCAGGTTATAATGAAAAAAACAAACCTAAGAATAATCATAATAGAGGAGAATGAAGATTCCCATCTCAAAGGACCTGAAAATGTCAACAAAATCATAGAAGAAAACACTCCCAACCTAAACAAAAAAATGCCCTTAAAGGTACAAGAAGCCTGTAGAACACCAACCAAATGGGATAAGAAAAGAAAATTCTCTCCTCACATAATAATCAAAACACTAAAAACATAGAACAAAGAGAGACAAAAGAAAGTATGTGGTAGGCTGTTGACCATAATGATTCAATCATATTGAATGATGACTAACCTATCAGGCACTTGCCTACACCCAGAGCCAGATCAGCTTGGTGGGTGGTCTCTGCACCGACCAGTTTGGGCAACAACCTGCTTGTGGGTCTGTGCCTGGAGTACAGCCAGAGGCTGACATCTTGCCTCAGAACACCACAGACAGCTAACCAGACAGAGCCCTGTGGAATGAGAGTACCACCATCTAGGTTCCAGCAGTCCAACCAGGGAACCTCCGTTCCTGCAAGGAATCCCCTTGTTAGACAAAGCCCTGAGAACAGCCACCATCTTGTAGCTGGTGACCTGAACATGTCACCATAGAGAACCAACAGAGGAGCTCAGGTCACCATAAAAATCTAACAGACGAGCCCATATCAGTGGGGAAAAAAAGATCTGATTCTTAAGAGCTGGCAACTAGACAGGCCAGGAGGAGATCGCAGGAGACCAATTGAAGATCCAGCAGCAAGACTGGGGAAGACATGGGTCCGGTGCAGCAGAGATGAGGAGGTAAATCGGAGCCCACTATTTGAAACCACCTGGTCTCCACCTCTGGAGCACAGACACCCTCTACAACAGAAGCACCAAAAGCCAGGCTCACAGGACCTTCAAACTCCAACCAGTAACAATAAGACCAACTAACTCCAGAGATAAACAGATGGCAAAAGGCAAACGTAGGAATGTTACTAACAGAAATGAAGGCAATATGGCAGCATCTGACCCAATTCACCAACCACAGCAAGTACTGGATACCCCAACACACCAGAAAAACAAGAGATGGATTTAAATGCACTGGTCATGATGCTGCTGGAGGAACAAAAAAAAAAACACATAAACAAAACTCTTAAAGAAATGCAGGTGAACATGAATAGGGTAGAAGAACTTACAATGCAAACACAAAAGTCACTCAAAGAATTCCAGGAGACAGACAAAATCCAATAAGGAGGAAATGAGAAAATCACTTAAAGAAATACAGGAGAATTGAGTCAATGGGCAGAAGTCATGAAAGAGGAAACACAAAAATCTCTTAAAGAATTGCAAGAAAACACTAAGTGAAACAAACTTCAAACAAGTGAAGGAACTGAGAAAAACCATCCAAGATCTGAACACAGTGGTAGAAACAACTAAGAAATCACAAAGGGAGACAACTTTGGAGATAGAAAACCTTGAGAAGAAATCAGGGGACATAGATGCAAATATCAACAACAGAATACAAGAGATAGAGGTAAGAATCTCAGATGCTGAAGATACCATAGTAACCATTGACTCCACAGTCAAAGAAAATGCAAAATGCAAAAGGCTTTTAACCCAAAACATCCAGGAAATCCAAGACACAATAAGAAGAACAAACCTAAGGATTATAGGGATAGATGAGAGTGAAGATCTATAATTTAAAGGGCCAGCAAATACCTTCAACAAAATTATGGAAGAAAACTTCCCTAACCTTAGGAGAAAGAGCCCATGAATATACAAGAAGCTTACAGAACTCCAAACAGACTGGATCAGAATAGAAATACCTCCCATCACATAATAATCAAAACCCCAAATGTGCTAAACAAAGAAAGAATATTAAAGGGAGTAAAGAAAAAGGCCAAGCAACATATAAAGAAAGACCTATCAGAATCACACCAGACTTCTCTCCAGAGACCATGAAAGTAGAAAGATCTTGGGTGGATCTCATGCAGACTCTAAGATAACACAATTGGCAGCCAAGACTACTATCCCCAGCAAAACTCTCAATCAACATAGACGGAGAAATCAAAATATTCCACGACAAGACCAAATTTACAAAATATCTTTCCAATACCCAGCTCTACAAAGGATAATAGGAGGAAAACTCCAATACAAGGAGGGAAGCTGCACCCTAGAAAAAGCAAGGTAGTAACTTTCTTCCATCAAACTCAAAAGAAGATAACCACTCAAAACCAAAAATAACATCAAAAATAATGGGATGTATGGATGGTTCAATATACAGAAATCCATCAACGTAATCCACTACTTAAACAAACACACAGAAAAAAAACATATGGTCATCTCATTGGATGCTGAAAAAGCATTTGACAAAATCCAGCATCCTTTCATGCTAAAAGTCTTGGAAAGAACAGGAATTCAAGGCCCATACCTAAACATAATAAAAGCAATTTACACGAGACTGATAGCCAACATCAAAGTAAACAGAGAGAAACTTGAAGCAACCCCACTAAAATCAGGGGCAAGACAAGGCTGCCCCCTCTCACCATACCTCTTCAATATAGTACTTGAGGTAGTAGCTAGAGCAATTCAACAACATAAGGAAGTCAAAGGGATATAAATTGGAAAGGAAGAAGTCAAACTATCACTATTCACAGATTATATGATAGTATACTTAAGTGACCCAAAAAACTGCACCAGAGAACTCCTATAGCTGATAAACAACTTCAGCAAAGTGGCTGGTTATAAAATCAACTCAAGCAAATCAGTAGCTATCCTACACTCAAAGGATAGGCAGGCTGAGAAAGAAATTAGGGAAATGACACCCTTTACAATAGCCACAAACAATATAAAGTATCTTGGTGTGACTCTAACCAAACAAGTGAAAGATTTATATGACAAAATCTTCAGGTCTCTGAAGAAGGAAATGGAAGAAGACCTCAGAAAATGGAAAAATCTTCCATGTGGGTTGGCAGGATTAATATAGTTAAAATGGCAATCATGCCAAAACCAATATACAGATTCAACACCATCCCTGTCAAATCCCAACTCAGTTCTTCATAGAGTTAGAAAGAGCAATTCTCAAATTCATCTGGGATAACAAAAAACCCAGGATAGCTAAAACTATCATCAACAATAAAAGAACTTCTGGGGGAAATCAATATCCTGGACCTCAAGCAATACTACAGAGGAGTAGTGTTAAAAATTGCATGGTATTGGTACACGGACAGGGAGGTGGATCAATGGAATAGGATTGAAGACCCAGACTTGAACCCACACATCTATGGCCAATTGATCTTCAACAAAGGAGCTGAAAACATCCAGTAGAAAAAAGATAGCCTTTTCAACAGATGGTGCTGGCTCAACTGGAGGTCAACATGCAGAAGAATGAGAATTGATCCACTCTTATCTCCTTGCACTAAGATCAAATCCAAGTGGATCAAGGACCTCCACATAAAACCAAACACACTTAAACTAATAGAAAAGAAAATGGGGAGGATCCTGGAGGACATTGATTCAGAGGGAAAATCACTGAACAGAATACCAATTGTTTATGCTCTAAGATCAAGAGTAGACAAATGGTACCTCATAAAATTACAAAGTTTCTGTAAGGCAAAATACACTGACAAAAGGACAAGTCAGCTACCAACAAATTGGGAAAAGATCATCACCAACCCCACATCCGACAGAGGGCTAATATCCAATGTATACAAAGAACCCAAGAAGTTAGACCCCAGAAAACCAAATAACCCTATCCAAAACTGGGGTACAGAGCTAAACAAAAACTTTTCACCTGAAGAAATTTGGATGGCTGAGAAACACCTTAAGAAATGTTCAACATCATTAGTCATTAGAGAACTGCAAATCAAAACAACCCTGAGATTTCACCTCACACCAGTCAGAATGGCTAAGATTAAAATCTCAGGAGACATCAAGTGTTGGCGAGGATGTGAAGAAAGAGGAACACTCCTCCACTGCTGGTGGGACTGCAAGCTGGTACAACCACTCTGGAAATCACTCTGGCAGTTCTTCAGAAAAATGGACATGATACTTCTGGAGGATCCAGCCATACCACTCCTGGGCATATACCCAGAAGATTCCCCAGCATGCAATAAGGATACATGCTCCACTATGTTCATAGCAGCCTTATTTATAATAGCCAGAAGCTGGAAAGAACCCAGATGTCCTCAACGGAGAAATGGATACAAAAAATATGGTATATATGCACAATGGAGTACTATTCAGCCATTAGAAACATTGAATTCATGAAATTCTTAGAGAAATTGATGGAGCTGGAGAACATCATCCTAAGTGAGGTAACCCAGTCTGAAAAGAATACCCATGGTATGCACTCACTGATAAATGGATATTAGCCTAGAATCTTGGGACACCAAAGACACAATCCACATATCAAATGATATCTGACAAGAAGGTAGGAGTGGACATTGGTGCTGGAAAGGATCAAAACATCAGAGTAGGGGAATACCAAAGCAGGGAAGTGGGAAGGGGTTGATGGGGGAACAGAGGGAGGGAAAATGGCATGTGGGACCTTTGGGGGATGGGGATCCAGAAAAAGGGAAATGGAATGTAAAAATAGAATATATACAATAAAAAATTAAAAAAGATTAAAATATTATTTTCAGCACAAAAAAAGCTGCAAGTGAAAATGTCCAAGTAACATATAAGGGTAGACCTACCATAATTACACCAGATTTCTCAACAGAGACACGAAAGTCAAAAAAGCCTGGCCAGAGGTCAGGCAGACTCTACAAGAAAACAAATGAAAGCCCAGACTACTATACCCAGCAAAACACTCAATCAACAAAGTTGGAGAAGCCAAAATATTCCAGGACAAAACCAAATTCAAAGAATATCAATTCACAAATCAAGCCCTACAAAGAATCCTAGAAAGATAACTCCAACACAAGTAAGGTACTTGAACAAAAAATGACAAGATATTATTATCTTACAACAAAGCCAAGAGGAAAGAACCACAAGCACATAAAGCCACCTACAAATACAAACATATCAGGAACCAACAGTCATCTCTCTTTAATATCTCTCAATATTAATGGACTCAACTCACCTATGAAAAGACATAAGCTAACAGACTTGTTATGCAAACAAATCCAGCATTTTGCTGCATACAAGAAATATACCTCAATAACAAAGACAGCCACTATCTCAAAGTAAAAGAATGGAAAAAGTTCTTCCAAGCAAATATTCCCAAGAAAGGAGCTGGAGTTGTCATTCTCACATCCAAAAACATAGACTTTTAACCAAGAGTTATCAAGTGTGATGAGGAAGGACACTTCATATCCATCAAAGGGAAAGTTCAGAAAGGACAAAATGAAGTTCAATATCCAAAAACCATTAACATAATCCACTATATAAACAAATTCCAAGAAAAACTCACATTATCATCTCCTGAGATGCAGAAAAAACATTTGACAAAGTACAACACCCCTTCATACTAAAAGTATTGGAGAAATCAGGAATGCAATGTCCATACCTGAACATAATAGAAGCAATTTACTAACAGCAAACTAACAGCCAATATCAAATTGAATGGAGACATACTTGAAGCAATCCCACTAAAATCTGGGACAAGACAAGGGTAGTCACTCTCCACATATCTATTCAATGTAATGCTCAAAGTGCTAGCTAGAACAATAAGACAACAGAAAGAGATCAAGGGGATACAACTTGGCAAAGAGGAAATAAAAGTATCATTATTTGTAGCTGATATGATAGTACGCATAATCGACCCCAAAATATCTAGCAAACAACTCCTCCAGTTGATATACAATGTCAGCAAATTGGCCAAATATAAAACTAACTTAAATAAATAAGTAGCATTCTTTTATACAAATGATAAACAGGCGGTGAAAGACATTATGGAAACAACTCCCTTCACTATAGCCACAAATAGTATGAAGTATCTCGGGGTAACCAACCAAACAAGTAAAAGACCTGTAGGACAATAACTTCAAGTCTCTCAAAAAGAAATTGAATAAGATTTCAGCATATGGAGAGATCTCCCATGCTCACGGATAGGCAGAATTAATATAGTAAAAATGGCCATCTGACGAAAGCCAATCAATCTACAGATGCAATGCAATCCCCATCAAAGTCCCAACACAATTCTTCAAAGACATGGAAAGAACAATTCTCAAATTCATCTAGAAAGGCATAAAACAGAAAATATTGAAAGCAATTCTTAACAATAAAAGAATCTGAGGAAATCACCATCCCTGACCTCAAGCTTTACCACAGAGAAATAGTGACAAAATCTACATGATATTGGCACATAGACAGACACATTGATCAATGGGATAGAACTGAAGACCAAAAATTAAAACCACACACTTGGGGACACTTGATCTTTGACAAAGATGCCAAAAATATACTAAGGAAAAAACAAAGCATCATTAATAAATGGTGCTCATCTAACTAGCTGTCTGTATGTAGAAAAATGAAATTAGACCCTATTTGTCACCTTTCACAGAGCTCAAGTCCAAGTGGATCAAGAACCTCAACATAAAACCAGATACAGTGAATCTAATAGAAAAGAAAATGGGAAAGAGCCTTGAACTCATTGGCACAGGGGGAAATCTCCAAAACAGAACTCCAATGGCTCATCTCTAAAGTCAAGATTTGATAAATGGGACCTCACAAAACTGAAAAGTTTCTGTAAAACAAAGGACATAGTCAGTAAGACAAATCAGTAAACTACAGATTGGGGAAAAAATATTCACTCACTCCACATCCAATAGAGGGCTAATATTCAAAATATATAAAGAACTCAAGAAGCTAACCACCAAACAGAACGAACAACACATTTAAAAAAATTGGGTATTTTCCAGATCTAACCACTTAGAGAATTCATTATTTTTAATTGCTGAGTAGTATTCCATTGTATAAATATACCATATTTTCTGTATCCATTCCTCCTTTGAGGGATATTTGGGGTCCTTCCAATTTCTGGCTATTATAAACAAGGCTGCTATAAACATAGTGGAGCATGTGTCTTTATTGTATGCAGGGGAATCCTCTGGGTATATGCCCAGGAGTGGTATGCCAGGGTCCTCTGGAAGTGACATGCCCAATTTTCTGAGGAACTGCCAAACTGATTTCCAGAACAGTTTTACCATTTTGCAATCCCACCAACAGTGGAGGAGTGTTCCTCTTTCTCCACATCCTCACCAGCACTTGTTGTCTCTTGAGTTTTTAATCTTAGCCATTCTGACTGGTGTGAGGTGCAATCTCAGGGTTGTTTTGATTTGCATTTCCCTGATGACTAATGATGTTGAACATCTCTTTTTTTTTTACATTTTTTTTAATTTTTTTTTATTTTCTATATTCTATGTTTACATTCCAAAGGCTTTCTCCTTTCCCAGTTCCCACCCACCATAGTTCCCATAGTTCCTCTCCCCCCCCAACTGTTCCCCAATCATTCCCCCTCCCCCCTCGGTTTCTTTACTAAACTGGATGCAATCTTTACAGGCCCAGGGTCTTCTCCTTTCTTCTTCTTGGGAATCATTTGACTTGCTATTTGTGTCTTGAGTATTTAGGGCTTCTGGGCTCGTTAATATCCACTTATCAGTGATTGCATTTCATGTGCATTCTTTTGTGATTGGGTTAATTCACTCAGGATGATATTTTCCAGGTCTAACCATTTACCTACAAATTGCATGAATTCATTATTTTTAATTGCTGAGTAGTATTCCATTGTATAAATATAGCACATTTTCTGTATCCATTCCTCCTTTGAGGGATATTTGGGCTCCTTCCAGTTTCTGGCTATTATAAACAAGGCTGCTAAAAACATAGTAGAGCATGTGTCCTTATTGCATGCAGGGGAATCCTCTGGGTATATGCCAAGGAGTGGTATGCTAGGGTCCTCTGGCAGTGACATGCCCAATTTTCTGAGGAACCACCAAACTGATTTCCAGAGCGGTTTTACCATTTTGCAATCCCACCAACAGTGGAGGAGTGTTCCTCTTTCTCCACATCCTCGCCAGCACTTGTGGTCTCTTGAGTTTTTAATCTTAGCCATTCTGACTGGTGTGAGGTGGAATCTCAGGGTTGTTTTGATTTGCATTTCCCTGATGACTAATGATGTTGAACATCTTTTAAGGTGTTTCTCGGCCATCCTAATTTCTTCTGGTGAAAATTCTTTGTTTAGCTCTGTGCCCCATTTTTTGATAGGGTTATTTGTTTCTTTGCGGTCTAACTTCTTGAGTTCTTTGTATATATTGGATATTAGCCCTCTGTCGGATGTGGGGTTGGTGAAGATCTTTTCCCACTTTGTTGGTTGCCGTTTTGTCCTTCTGACAGTGTCCTTTGCTTTGCAGAAACTTTGTAATTTTATGAGGTCCCATTTGTCGATTCTTGATCTTAGAGCATAAGCTATTGGTGTTCTGTTCAGGAACTTTTCCCCTGTGCCCAAATCCTCCAGGGTCTTCCCAAGTTTCTTTTCTAATAGTTTCAGTGTGTCTGGTTTTATGTGGAGGTCCTTGATCCACTTGGAGTTGATCTTAGTGCTAAGAGATAAGAGTGGGTCAATTCGCATTCTTCTGCATGTTGACTTCCAGTTGAACCAGCACCATTTGTTGAAAAGGCTATCTTTATTCCACCGGATGGTTGTGGCTCCTTTATCAAAGATCAAGTGACCATAAGTCTGTGGGTTAATTTCTGGGTCTTCAATCCTGTTCAATTGATCTGCTTGCCTGTTGCTATACCAATACCATGCAGTTTTTAACACAATTGCTCTGTAGTACTGCTTGAGGTCAGGGATATTGATTCCCCCAGAAGTCCTTTTATTGTTGAGAATAGTTTTAGCTATCCTGGGTTTTTTGTTGCTCCAGATGAATTTGAGAATTGCTCTTTCAAGATCTATGAAGAATTGAGTTGGGATTTTGATGGGGATCGCATTGAATCTGTATATTGCTTTTGGCAAGATGGCCATTTTTACTATATTGATCCTGCCAATCCAGGAGCAAGAAATATTTTTCCATCTTCTGAGGTCTTCTTCGATTTCTTTCTTCAAGGACTTGAAGTTCCTGTTGTACAGATCTTTCGCTTGTTTGGTTAGAGTTACGCCAAGATATTTTATGTTGTTTGTGGCTATTGTGAAGGGTGTTATTTCCCTAATTTCTTTCTCTGCCTGCTTGTCCTTTGAGTACAAGAAGGCCACTGACTTGCTTGAGTTAATTTTATAACCTGCCACTTTGCTGAAGTTGTTTATCAGCTGTAGGAGTTCTCTGGTGGAGTTTTTTGGGTCACTTAGGTAAACTATCATATCGTCTGCAAATAATGATAGTTTTACTTCTTCCTTTCCAATTTGTATCCCTTTGACTTCTTTATGTTGTCTAATTGCTCTTGCTAGAACTTCAAGTACTATATTGAAAAGATATGGAGAGAGAGGGCAGCCTTGTCTAGTCCCTGATTTTAGTGGGAATGCTTCAAGTTTCTCTCCATTTATTTTGATGTTGGCTACTGGTTTGCTGTAGATTGCTTTTACTATGTTTAGGTATGGGCCTTGAATTCCTGCTCTTTCCAAGACTTTTAGCATGAAAGGATGCTGAATTTTGTCGAATGCTTTTTCAGCATCTAATGAGATGACCATGTGGTTTTTTTTCTTTCAGTTTGTTTATGTAGTGGATTACATTGATGGATTTCCGTATATTCAACCATCCCTGCATCCCTGGGATGAAGCCTACTTGATCATGGTGGATGACTGTTTTGATGTGCTCTTGGATTCGGTTAGCAAGAATTTTATTTAGTATTTTTGCATCTATATTCATAAGAGAAATTGGCCTATAGTTCTCTTTCTTTGTTGGATCTTTTTGTGGTTTAGGTATTAGCGTAATTGTGGCTTCGAAGAATGAGTTGGGCAGTGTCCCTTCTGTCTCTATTTTGTGGAATAGTTTGAAAAGTATTGGTGTTAAGTCTTCTTTGAAGGTCTGGTAGAATTCTGCACTAAAACCATCTGGTCCTGTACTTTTTTTGGTTGGGAGGCTTTCTATAACCCTTTCTATTTCTTTAGGGGTTATGGGACTATTTAGCTTATCTACTTGATGCTGATTTAATTTTGGTATTTTGGATCCGTCTAGGAAATTGTCCATTTCCTCCAGATTCTCCAGTTGTTTTGAGTATAGACCTTTGTAGTAGGATCTGATGATCTTTTGAATTTCCTCAGTTTCTGTTGTTATGTCTCCCTTTTCATTTCTAATTTTGTTAATTGGTATACTGTCTCTGTGTCCTTTGGTTAGTCTGGCTAAGGGTTTATCTATCTTGTTGATTATCTCAAAGAACCAGCTCCTGGTCTTGTTGATTCTTTGTATGGTTCTCTTTGTTTCTATTTGATTGATTTCAGCCCTGAGTTTGATGATTTCTTGTCTTCTACTCCTCCTGCGTGAATTAACTTGTTTTTCTTCCAGGGCTTTAAGGTGTGCCATTAAGCTGCTAGTATATGCTCTCTCCAGTTTCTTTTTGGATGCACTTAGAGCTATGAGTTTTCCTCTTAGCACTGCTTTCATTGTGTCCCATAGATTTGGGTAGGTTGTACCTACATTTTCATTGAATTCTAAAAAGTCTTTGATTTCTTTTTTATTTCTTCCTTGACCAAGGTGTCATTGAGTAGAGTGTTGTTCAGTTTCCATGTGTATGTGGGCTTTCTGTTGTTTTTGTTGTTATTGAAGACCACTCTTACTCCATGGTGATCTGATAGGAGGCATGGGATTAGCTCGATCTTCTTGTATTTGTTGACATCTGTCTTGTGACCAATTATATGGTCTATTTTGGAGAAGGTACCATGTGGAGCTGAGAAAAAGGTATATTCTTTAGCTTTAGGATGAAATGTTATATATATATATATATATATATATATATATATATATATATATATCTGTTAAATCCAATTGGTCCAGAGTTTCAATTAGTTTCACTGTGTCCCTGTTTAGTTTCTGCTTTCCTGATCGGTCCATTGAGGAGAGTGTAGTGTTGAAGTCACCCACAATTATTGTGTTAGGTGTAATGTGTGCTTTAAGCTTTAGTAAGGTTTCTTTTACGAATGAGGGTGCCCTTGCATTTGGAGCATAGATGTTCAGTATTGAGAGCTCTTCTTGGTGGATTTTCCCTTTGGCCAGCAAGAAGTGACCTTCTGAGTCTCTTTTGATGATTTTAGGTTGGAAGTCAATTTTATCTGATATTAGAATGGCTACTCCAGCTTGTTTCCTGAGACCATTTGCTTGTAAAATTGTCTTCCAGCCTTTTACTCTAAGGCAGTGTTTGTCTTTGACACTGAGATGTGTTTCCTGTATGCAGCAAAATGTAGGGTCCTGTTTCTGTATCCAGTCTGTTAATCTATGTCTTTTTATTGGGGAATTGAGTCCATTGATGTTAAGAGATATTAAGGAATAGTAATTATTACCTCCAGACATTTTTGAAATTATATTTATTTATTTTATTTATTTTTTTTTATATTTGAGAGGTTACCTTCTTTTGGGTTTGATGAGAGGAGGTTTCTATCTTGCTTCTTCCCGGGTGTAAGGTGTTTCTCGGCCATCCGAATTTCTTCTGGTGAAAATTCTTTGTTTAGCTCTGTACCCCATTTTTGATAGGGTTATTTGGTTCTTTGGGGGTCTAACTTCTTGAGTTCTTTGTATATATTGGATATGAGCCCTCTGTCGGATGTGGGGTTGGTGAAGATCTTTTCCCATTTTGTTGGTTGCCATTTTGCCCTTCTGACAGTGTCCTTTGCCTTACAGAAACTTGGTAATTTTATGAGGTCCCATTTGTCAATTCTTGATCTTAGAGCATAAGCTATTGGTGTTCTGTTCAGGAACTTTCCCCCTGTGCCCATGTCCTCCAGGGTCTTCCCAATATCATCCTAAGTGAGGTAACCCAATCACAAAAGAATACAGATGAAATGCAATCACTGATAAGTGGATATCAATGAGCCCAGAGGCCTTAAATACTCAAGGCACAATTAGCAAGTCAAATGATTCCCAAGAAGAAGAAAGGAGAGGACCCTGGGCCTGTAAAGATTGGATCCAGTTTTGTAGACCCAGAACAGAGAAATCGTCGGGGGTGGGGGGAATAATTTGGGAATAGTTGGGGGGGAGAGGAATTATGGGACGTATGGTGGGGGGGAACTGGGAAAGGGGAAAGCCTTTGGAATGTAAACATAGAATATAGAAAATAAAAATTAAAAAAAGAAAGGAAGAAGACAGTTGGGGAGAGGAAGAAACAAGGAATGAGGGAGGAGAGAAAGGAGTAAAGAAAATGAAACTAAACAAAAAAAATGGGGTATAGATCTAAACTGAGAGTTTACTGAATTTACTGCTGAGAAGCACCTAAAGAGACGTTCAAAGTCCTTGATGATCAGAGAAATACAAATAAAATGATCCTGAGATTCTACCTTACACCAATCAGAATGTATAAGATCAAAACCTCAAGATACAGCACGTGTTGGTGAGGATGTGGAGAAAGACATTTTGGGAGATGAATAATAAAGTAACAAGTTCAGGTCTGAAGAAATGGATGAAGGCATGCCCATGACCATTAACATAATGAAATTGGATTAAGATTAAATTAATGAAGATGATGCTGTTGAAATCATAACATTGTAAAACAAAATATTACATTTGAACCTACCAAAACAGAATCGAAGCATTAATTCAAAATCAAGTTCCTATTATTATGTATTTCAAATACACTTTATCATTTAGGACAATCTGAGATTAATAAATCAAAAGAGTGTGTCAGCCAGAGGCTTTCCCACACATTTCCTCAATTTCTCTTATTGCTATTGTATTAGTATGATGACTTTATTATAATTATTGTATTTGTTGTATGGGTTATTATTATTATCATTATTACTATTACTATTATTGTCTTACTTTTCCTGTACTTTTTCTTCCAATATTTCTTGCAAGCTACTGAATTACACTTGGTTCTGATGAATCAAGTTTTCTTCTCTGTGCTACCAAGTTGTAGCACAACCCTGTGACAATATTGACTATATTTTGTAAATATTCCCTATTAGGATTTTATTTGTTTTAGATGGGAGCTGTGGTAGGTGGAAAGGAAAACCATAAAGTTCCATTTTCCTCTCATCATATCAAAACAAAGCAATAAGTACATGTGTTTTGGCTTTCTCCACATTAACCCATTCTTCTCTCTACTGTTTTCTGGACTTTGTTCTTTGGAAGTCACTAGAACTGCTCATTTGGAATAAGGGAACAATTAATTACCTCAGTGCAAGTGTGTGTAGGGTACTATATAGTTTGCCTGTCTTTAAACTTCATGAGAAAATTGAATCCTCTGGCCAGTGATGAACCTATATTCAGAGAATTTGGGCAGATCCATGCAGACTCTGGGCTTACCTCTTTAGTCTCTGATCTATATAAGCCCCGCTTAGCTGATTTAATGGGCCATAGTTTCCTGGTGACCTCTATCTTCTTTGACTCCTACAAAACTTTCCTTCTCTCTTTCACAGGGTTTTCTGATCTTCAAAGGACGTGGGGGCTGGTAGTGACTTCTAATTTAAAATCTCTTTATGTATAATTTCAAGCTGTGGGTCTATGTACCACTTGCTCCCTGCTCCTATCAGAGGATTCTTTCTGCTGAAAACTGGACTAGGAGTATGGCAGAACATCATTAGAAATCAATTAATTAATTTTTTTCTTTATTTCAGCCAGGTATGTTTTATTCTACTCCAGGTTTCTGGGGTATCCACTCTCTGGCTCCTGGCCATCCAAACACAATAGAACATGGGCTCTCTCTTATAGCATGCACCTCAAGTTAAAACAAACATTGCTTTCTACTCCCAAAAGTTATAATCAGTGTATAGTGGCTCCCTGAATATAGTGGAGGAAGGAATATAGAGGTTTTATTTAATGATGAAAAGTTCTGAAAATGGGAACTACAGTGGTTGCAAAACATTGTGCATATAGTTAATACAACTAAGTTGTAGAGAGATTTTAATACAGCAACAAGTCTGTTCTGGTGAGGAATCACATCTGAAGACTTTTTGGATCTATGTGATCTGCTTATAATTACACACCTTTAATCCCTCTAGATAGAATACAGACATGCCCCTAGTATGCATTTTCAATTCAAAATAATGAAATAAATTTAGTTTGTAGAAAGAAGCAGTCATGTTTGGAAGTCACAATCAATTGAAGGGCAGAAAAGGTGATGAATCAGAGAAAGATTTGACAGAATGAGTCAGAGATGGTATATACCCAACTCTTAGAAAAATGAACAGGAAAGATAGGTTACTTAAGAGAAGCATATAGTAAGTCAGGTTGGAGCCAGAAAATACAAAGGAGCCTGAAGATTATAACACATTGCCAGAGTTAGTTTAAGGCTAAGCAGAGCAATTAAATCAGAAGCAGAGATAAGCCAGATTGAAATGAACAGCCTGGAGTGAAGTTTGAACAGCTGAGTTGAACCAGCCACCTAGAATTCAGAAAGAACTAGAAAAGGTGCACTTATTCAGCAGATAGAAGTTCCTTTTACACTGAGTTGACACAAAGATAACAAATTGAATTGCATTTATTTTATTGGAGCACAAATATGTTATGGGCATAAAATATGAGAGTTAAATTCCATTTTTAATGCATACAATATTTCTTCTCCCTAAGGTTCTGGTAGATATTGTGTAAGAAAACATACAGAAAGTATTTAAAGTAAGGCCTTGAGGCCAGGCAAGACATGTCACTGATACAATAATTAAAATTCTTTTACAAAGGTAACTACTGCTTTCTGGTTGAATTTAACATTAATTCCAAGGGAGGGAATTCACACCTGGCACTTATAAACCTGGCCAAAGATACATGGTTGGGGAGGACCTATGTCCTAGCAGGGCAGGTGCAGTTTTGTTTTTGATTGCCTTATTGTTTGTTTTCGCTAAATAGGCATGATACTGTCAAATGCTCTTCCAAATAACTATGTTTGTATCTATAGACTATTCCTACTGTCCACTTGAGTAAAAGAGTCTTCTTTTTTGCATTGGTCAGTGGTGATTGTGAAGACCCCTAATTAAGAATGAAAGACTGTTGAATGTCCAACCTTCAGTAAAACAGCTATATCTCTTGTCCTCTTCAAGGTTCAACAAGCATCACAGAAGCAGAAAGACTGTAAAAGATGAAGGACATAAGGAAAGCAATGCGAAATGTTGAACTTAAGACATGGCATGGCTGTTATATCTTTGAAATATCAAAAGCTGTAGTTCTATGCACACAATCTGCTTAAGACTGGGACTATCAATACACTGTAATGGAAGGGAGGGTGCTTCATGGGGCCTCACATTTCCCTAAGTATGCATATGCCTTTAATGGTTAATGGAGGAGAGAGACATTTCTTCAGTTGTTTAGCCACATACCTTTGCTCCTGTTCACAGTCTTTTACTCATGATCTTTTAAGCAGCCCTAATGAAACTTCCTGGGTAAAAAGAAGGAAAAGGAGGAGGAAGAGGAAAAGGAGGAGGATAAAGCAGAGGAAGAGGAGGAGGAGAAAGGGGTAAAGGGAGAAAGACACATGAAAGTAGCTGGAAAGAAAAGGGGGATAAGCAATACTGAAAGGGTGACAAAAGAAGTATGTGGTGGGCTGTTGACCATAATGATTCAATCATAATGATTGATATGCATTCAGACTGTTTATGTAAATGTTAAAACAAAATCCATTATATATTGTATAACCAATATATGCTGACAAAAAGACTAAAAGAAAGAACACCATCTTTCTAAAAGCCTATATTTTGAAGGTTCTCTTACTAACAGTCACAATAAAAACACAACTAAATTCAGAATTTCATAATGGATTATTGTTCTAAGTGAATTAAAGAAATTAGAAAAATAATAATGGACATTAATTTGATGACCCAAAAAGAGCTACCAAATGTGAATATTTTCAACACTAATGACATCAACTATTATAATCACAGTGTCCTCTCCTCCATTTTAAATTCATGTATTCTCATGCATTCTCCAAATGCCCTTCCTTCTCACAAAATTAGCAGAAGTACTGTGCAACTGCAGTTGAAATGGTTTTAAATACATATGTATCCACTCCCTGTACTTCATACTTAACTTCCCACTCTATACTATTTTGGTCTTTTCAGCACTTGTATCAGTAGAAATAGCAGACTTTCAAATTTTAAAGAAGTCTTCTGTTTACTGTATAGCTCCCAAGCTTCTTTAGATTGATGTTATGATTAAGCACTCAAGTTAGAATTGCAAATAAAGGTTACCTGCTGCTCAGAAGACAGGTCAAACAGGAGGTCTCTATCACACAGAAAACTCTATAGCTTTGAAATCTGCTAACAGGTTTCAATGCTATTTTAAGCTTTGTAAAATGAGCTATATGTTTTATAATTTGCTTTCAGGGCCAATAGTTATTTCTTCAAAATATACTCAACTTTACGAGACTTGATGATGGACATAGAAATGACTGAAAATGTGTACTTCATATAAAACTAAAATCCCTTTTTTGTTCTGCTGTTTTGCCCAAGGGTCTTTAAAGTAGCTTCTCATACTAAGAGAATGCCAGAGATTCAGTTTACAAAGAGGCTTGCACTTAGATCAGAAGTGTGTTAATGTATTCAATTAGAGTTTTATTTATTTTCATAAAATGTAGAAAGCAAAGAAGCATAATATTTCAATGTGTTTTATTGGAAAACATATCTACTATCTATTTTATACCATTTTTATGAGTGATATAACAGAGTATTTTATTTTATTATTTTTTAGTAATGAGAGATATGTCTTTTAGAAGTCACATGCAGGAATGGGAAGTTAGGCTAGTTTCAGTGGGGCTTTTCCAAATTTTCTAAGTGGTAATCTTTTTTTTATTATATATGTTCTTTATTTACATTTCCAATGCTATTCCCTTTCTGTTTTCCCCTCTGAAAATACCCTATGTGAATTATAGACAACTGAAAATAAGTGTCAAAAGTCATTGTGCATGTTTTTCCTTGGATACATTTTATTTTTTACTTTTTATATAAAAAGTTTTTTTTTTTGAGACAGGGTTTCTCTGTGTAGCCCTGGCTGTCCTGGAACTCACTCTGTAGACCAGGCTGGCCTCGAACTCAGAAATCCGCCTGCCTCTGCCTCCCAAGTGCTGGGATTACAGGCATGCGCCACCACCGCCCGGCTTATAAAAAGTTTTATATGCAGTAAAATAGATCATATTCTGTCGTTTCCTCCTAATCATCCTGAGGGAGGTAACCAGAACCCATAGAAGACAAATATTGAACTTTTTCTTGTATGTAAATGTTAATTTTTAAGCTATAGATATGGGAATTCTGATCAGAATAACCACAGTTGTTTAGCTAGTAAGGGACTGAGGGGAAGAAGATATCTTCCAAAGAAGGAGAAACAGAACATAGTGTTATAAAGGGATATGGGGAACATTGACTGTGTAACATATTTGAAGTAAATTTGTTTTTCACAAGGAATGTGCTATTAGAATTTTGAAAATAGAAAATACCATTTTGCCTTAAATAAGAATAGATGAGGCCTGCAGCTTCCCATCCAGCTGGTGGCGGGGAAGCAGGACCCAGCCAGCTTGCCAGTGGCTCAGACCTAGCTGGTGGCGGAACCAGGTACCCAAGACAGCCTGAGTTTAAGACCTTCAGGGACTCAGGCCTGGAGCTGAGTTGGGCACAGAGTAGCGGTTGGGGCACAGCAGTCAAGCCTGCACTCTGCGCTCCCAGGGCGGACCCCAAGCTCCCTGCAGGCAGCTGCCATCTTGCCTGCAGCTTCCCATCCAGGTGGTGGTGGGGAAGCCGGACCCAGCCAGCTTCCCAGCAGCTTTTGACCAGCAGGCGGAACCAGATAACTGAGATATCCCAACTTTAAGACCCCTGGGGAAACAGGATAACAGACAGCAAACCCTGAGCAGGAGCAGTGCAGAGCAGCCGCCCAACAGGCAGAACCAAGTACCTGGGATATCCCGAGTTTAAGACCTCGGGGGACTCCTGGATTGGCAGGATCAATATAGTAAGAATGGCCATCTTGCCAAAAGCAATCTACAGACTCAATGCAATCCCCATCAAAATCCCAAATCAATTCTTCATAGATCTAGAAAGAGCAATTCTCAAATTCATCTGGAGCAACAAAAAACTCAGGATAGCTAAAACTATTCTCAACAATAAAAGGACTTCTGGGGGAATCAATATCCCTGACCTCTAGCTGTACTACAGAGCAATTGTGTTAAAAACTGCATGGTATTGGTACAGCAACAGGCAAGTAGATCAATGGAATAGGATTGAAGACCCAGAAATGAACCCACAGACTTATGGTCACTTGATCTTTGATAAAGGAGCCACAACCATCCAGTGGAAAAAAGATAGCCTTTTCAACAAATGGTGCTGGTTCAACTGGAGGTCAACATGCAGAAGAATGCGAATTGACCCACACTTATCTCCTTGTACTAAGATCAACTCCAAGTGGATCATGGACCTCCACATAAAACCAGACACACTGAAACTATTAGAAAAGAAACTTGGGAAGACCCTGGAGGACATGGGCACAGGGGGAAAGTTCCTGAACAGGACACCAATAGCTTATGCTCTAAGATCAAGAATTGACAAATGGGACCTCATAAAATTACAAAGTTTCTGTAAGGCAAATGACACTGTCAGAAGGACAAAACGGCAACCAACAACATGGGAAATGATCTTCACCAACCCCACATCCGACAGAGGGCTAATATCTAATATATACAAAGAACTCAAGAAGTTAGACCCCAAAGAACCAAATAACCCTATCAAAAAATGGGGTACAGAGCTAAACAAAGAATTTTCACCAGAAGAAATGCGGATGGCTGAGAAACACCTTAAGAGATGTTCAACATCATTAGTCATCAGGGAAATGCAAATCAAAACAACTCTGAGATTCCACCTCACTCCAGTCAGAATGGCTAAGAATAAAAACTCGAGAGACAAGTCCTGGCGAGGATGTGGAGAAAGAGGAACACTCTTCCACTGTTGGTGGGATTGCAAAATGGTAAAACCGCTCTGGAAATCAGTGTGGTGGTTCCTCAGAAAATTGGGCATGCCACTTCCAGAGGACCCCAGCATACCACTCCTGGGCATATACCCAGAGGATTCCCCTGCATACAATAAAGACACATGCTCCACTATGTTTATAGCAGCCTTGTTTATAATAGCCAGAAATTGGCAGGAGCCCAGATATCCCTCAAAAGAGGAATGGATACAGAAAATGTGGTATATTTATACAATGGAGTACTACTCAGCAATTAAAAATAATGAACTCATGCAATTTGTAGATAAATGATTAGATCTGGAAACTATCATCCTGAGTGAGTTAACCCAATCACAAAAGAATACACATGAAATGCAATCACTGATAAGTGAATATTAATGAGCCCAGAAGCCCTAAATACTCAAGGCACAATTAGCAATTCAAATGATTCCCAAGAAGAAGAAAGGAGAGGACCCTGGGCCTGTAAAGATTGGATCCAGTATTGTAGACCCAGAACAGAGAAATCGTGAGGGGGGGAACGAGTGGGGAATAGCAGGGGGGAGAGGAATTATGGGACATATAGTGGGGGGTAACTGGGAAAGGGGAAAGCCTTTGGAATGTAAACATAGAATATAGAAAAGTAAAATTTAAAAAAATACAAAAAAAAAGAATAGATGATTTCCTTATTAAGTGAAATATACTGTAATTCCCAACAAAATAAATAAAACAAACAAAATAAATAAAATAAAGATGGTTGTGAGCCTCCATGTGGTTTCTGGGAATTGAACTCAGGTCCTCTGGAAAAGAAGCCAGTACTCCTATCCACTGAACCCTCTCTAGATCCAAGATATACCATAATGGTTTGATTTATGGGTATTCTCTATAGCTCATATGTGTCAGGCATGATACTGAAGAAGAATGTTAAAACAAGGGAAACATTCAAAGTCTTCCTCCAAAGACTTTTCTTCCCAGCCAAGATTAAAAAGAGAGAACAAATAATGGGGTAGTTAGTTAATGATGGGCTTAGCAATCCTCCAAAGACCCAAGAATACCATCAAATGCTGAGAATAAGAAATATACTGAATATGTCCATGATTATTATGTTTGTCAATACATTATGATTTCTACTTTTACCTTTATGCAGTCAGTGAAGGAGTCAGAACTTAACTTTTCTTTAGCTGGTAATTAGCTCCATCCTGTCCATGGTTTGAGGAGGTCCCAATGTCAGCTGCATAGAGGGAACTGAGTGGAAACACTGAAGTTCATACTATATCCAGTGCAGTACTCTCACCTGACCAGAGATTTAGAGGAAGTTGGCTGTATAGCAAAATTATAAGCATCCAAGTTATCATAGGTATTTTAAAACGGAGGTGATGGAAATGTCACAATTACTTGACAAAATTCTGAAATAGTCTTCATCAAATGTTCCAAGGAGAAGTTGTAGCAGTGTAATCACTAAACCCAAAGACTAAGTATCACCAATGCTGACATCAGAAAGACAACAAACTGAGAAAAGCAAAAGTTTGAGATATTCCTGGTACTAAAATCAGCCAAGCATTCCCCATCACTGAGTGTTATAAAGACTGGTAGGTTCTCAAATAATTTGATGAAACATAGTAAATATGACAAAATATATGTCCATGTATCTGAATTAGGTATATATACATATATGAATAATTTGAACTACTGACAAATAAATAAAAAATTAAGTATTAATCTACAGAACAGGCATGTAAAGCTTAAAAATTCTAAAGAACTGAGGGGAAAATGTTAGGAAAAATGGAAAGAAAACAATACCATTTGGTACCTTGGTAGGAAAAGTATTTGAATGGCAGATATTCTTTGCTAAGAATTGTAGATATCAGAGGATATAATACAACATTTAAAACTGATGAAAGGGGTAGGAAATGAGAATGAGTGAGGGACAAGTTAGTAAAATCACCCTAAGACCTACATTCCATCTAGTCACAGGTCATTGACTCAATAATGGTGCCAGGTACAGAGACAGACCTAAATCCAATCAGAAAGTATTATTTTTATCCCCATAGTATTTATGCAACTATTACATCAGTAACCATATCTTGCCAGGCAGGTGATTGCTATAACTCACAATGTTCATAGATGAGTATGGCAAATGATTTCTTTTCTTTTCTGGTAGAATGCATAAGGTTTTCCATTATTATGAACTCTGGCCATTAGGACTGAATCTCCGAAGCTAGTACTGATGTGACAGCTTCATGTCCTAAGACAAATATATGTCTTTGGCAATAGAGTTTTATCATCAGGTTTTTGAGGATAACCAATGATGTAGTCCATTGAAGAGTGACTGTTCATGCATATTCTTTGCTTTTAGTGGACAATATATAGGAAATAGAAATCACCTAGATGTCAATCAACTGATGAATGGATAATGTATATATGGTATATTTATACAACGGGACATTACTCAGCGATTAACAAAAACAGAATTTTTGACATTTTGTGGTAAACATGGAACTGGAAACAATCATTCTGATGGAGATAACACATAGTTTGAAAGACAATGTTCACATGCTTTCTCTCATTTATGAATGTTATCTTTAAATCTTAAAACATGTGCATTTCATTTAGAATACAGATAGAAATCAAGAAATTAGTAAAGGACCATCAAAATCGCTTTCCTTTTTGATATATTTTAATTGAAATGTAATTATATCACCTCTCCCCTTATTGTACTATATCAACTCCTCCTCAGCTATCCTGCTTGAAGTCTTATCATGTCTTCTCCCAAATTTCAAGTTGACATTTTTCAATCTCTTCCTTGATTATTGCACACACATCTATATACATACACACACATATACATAACACACACATGTACACATGCACACACACACACACACACACACACACATATATATGAATCTGTTTTTGGTGTTTGTGTATACAGTGTTTAAAATCTAACTACTCTGCATTAGACAACCAATAAGCTTACCCTGAGAAGGTAATCTCTTCTTCCCTCAGTATTTATTAGTTGTCTTTAGTTCTTTCTCTACATATAGAAATCTGAATTTTTTCTACCCTTCCTGATTAGCATACCATTAATATTGTCATAACTCTGGTTTTATATATATATATATATATATATATATATGTCTAATATATATATTTCTCGGAGAGACACATTTCACAGCAGACTTCCTGGTATTCTGGCTCTTAGAATCATTCTGTTCATCTTTTTGTGATGTTCTCTGTGCTAAAGATACAGGACCTCCCATGCTATTTAAATGTGAATACGTTTGCATCAGACCACTTCTAAAAGAGGGGAAAGGAGACAAAATCGTACAAGAGACCAAAGGAGAACAATAGCACAGGAAGGTTAAATTGAGGTGTAGGATGAAGTGACAGGATAGAGGAAGGAATAAGTGTTGGCAGACTAAAGATTCCTCTAGAAACCTACCTATTATCCTAGGTTTATATACCTATAGAATAATTAAATAGAATGAATCGATATATGCAGCTGCTGAGGGTGGGAGGCAGGGACAACCTCTAGAAAATCCCAGAGACCTGGGATACAAAAGGCTTCCAGGACTCAATGAGGATAGTGTTAGCTGAAATGACCAATAAGAGGAGACGGAACCTGAAGAGACCACCTGCAATAGATAGACAGGGCTGCTATTGGAGAAATGGGGTCACAAACCCACCTTCAAAATTGTTGAGCCAAAATTGTTCCTGTCTTAAAGAAATGCAGGGACAAAAATGAAGCAGTCTGAAGGAAAGGCTGTTTAGGGACTGACCCAATTTGGGATCCACCTCATTGGTAGACAACGAACCCAAACACTATTATAGATGCATTGTTATTCTTGTAGACAGGAGCCTAGTATGGCTGTCCTCTGAGAGGCTCTAGCCAGAAGCTGACAGATATAGATGCAGATACTTATAGCCAACCATTGGACTGAAGTTGGGGACCCCTATGGAAGAGTTAGGGGAAGGAATGGAAGAGCTAAAGGGCATGACAACCACAGAGGAAGACCAAAAGTATAAACTCACCTGGATCCCTGAGAGAGAGAGTGCCAATAGATGAAGCCATCAACCACACAGCATGCATAGTCTGGTTTGTGACCTTCAGCTCATATGTAGCAGAGAACCGCCTTGTTTGGCCTCAGTGGGAGAGGATGTGCCTAATCCTCTAGAGACTTGATGGCCCAGGGAAGGGAGTGCCAGGGCTGTCAGGGAAGGAGGCAGTGATGTGTGGGGAGGAGCACCCTCTCAGAGTCAAAGGGGAAGAACTATGGGGTAAAGAATTCTGGGAGGGAGTACTGAGAGGGGTGCAACATTTGGAATGAAAATTAATAAAATAATTTTAAAGACATAAAGTAGCTAAAAGAAAAGTAAAAACAAAATGTACTCTTTTTTTTTTTAAAGGGGGGTTATAAAGAGCAAATAGTTGAACTGGAGTAACACAACATTGATGAAACAATGTCCCTGCTCACCACCACAAACTAAGAGATAAAACTCTAGTTCCAACATGGGTTATCTCCTTTGCAGCTGCTGGCCAGTGAGGTCATAGAGACTCCCAAATATTATAGACCTTGACCTTATGATCCTCTTTTCTCCATGCCTGAGCACTGGGGTTAACAAGAAGACCTGGTTTATATGGTAGTGAGAATAGAATGTACAGCTTTGCTCATGCACGCAAGTACTCTACCAGATAATAAACTTACTTTTAATCTTTCACGTCTCAAAATATACCCCTCAACTACAAAATGTGAATCAGACTTGAGCATGCAATTTTGATAACAATCTTAATTCCGTTTTCATTAAGGAATGTAAAATCTCAATCTGAAACAGAAAAGATAAAACAAATGACAAAAAAGTTAATTGTAACCAGTGGTTCCATTTTCATTATATCTGTAGCTTCATTTAGAGATATATAACTTGAATTTGAGATTTTTCTGAATACATGATGGACTGTGTTTTCCTTCTAATAAACACATATACATGGTTGTCACATGAAAAATACATTCATTTACAGAAACCTGGATGGAATAACTGCTAAACAGTATTGGAGAAAGCTATTATTCTCCAGCCTTTTTGTACAGACATTTAATCTTAGTTTCTGTGATAGATGTAGCAGAATAATGAATCAGCCAGAGAATGTTCATTATTTTCCTGATTCATTTTAGCTTACCTTATGTGTTGACCAAGACATAAAAACCTGAGGACACCCATACACTTCTAAGAATAACAATTTCAATAATACCCAAAGCATTGCTTATAGACCAATAAAGTTCATCTTAAATGAACAGACACACATTGAAAGTTAGGATTTGTTCTAATTGTAACATAATGTATGGAGAAAGGATGAACTCACATCTTAAATGTAGAATTGATTAGCATATATCCATATTTAATGTTTATTTTGAGATTTTACTAAAATTTCTAAAATGTAGAATAAAACCTATAAATGTTTAGAAGCTTGTAGTTGTATGTCAGTTAACTACAATATAACCGAACATGATGAGAACACTTCTCTACCAGTAAATTCACCTTTTTCATAGTAATAAAAAAATCACTTTTCATTTCTATTACTTATCTTTGATTAAAGGGCATATTGCTTACTTTGCCTTAATTTTCATATTGAAGTGAGACTCTGCTATTATATTTTTTTCCAGAATTGTGTGCTTCTAGACACATTTCTAAGCCTGTCTGATTATCAGTCAGTGTCATATACAAATTTACCACAATTAAAAATTCCAGATGTCATCACTGTATTACTGTATGCCTTGAATCAAAAATCAAAGGAATGGAGGGGCTAGATAAGGCTCATCAGTTAAGAGCACTTGTTGTTCTTGCAGATCACCTGAGTTGCACTCTCAGCACATTGGTAATTTCAGTTCCAGGTTATCTCATTGCTGTCTTATGAATGCCACACATACATGGGAACATATAACATGCATATACACATGCAAAAACAATCAGGAGATGCTTATACTCACAAAACAATAAAAACCTAGGAAATTTAGAAAGGAATCACAGAAATGTAAGGAGAAGATAGAGGTAGTAGAAAATATATGTATACACACACACACACACACACACACACACACACACACACACTCAAACACATGTGGCCAGAAGCAATGGAAAACAGACTTACTCGGGTAAGTCTATAAGCATCATGTAAACAGAATTGTTCCAATTGTGGTGAAAAGGATCCAGGAACACCTTCTGGTAATGTTCAATGTCATAATATTGTGAGTTAGTAGCAGCTGCTCATGAATTGGAAGGTCTAATAAGGTGTTACAACTTTCATTTGAAGGTAACAATTCATTTCTTTTCCAGATGTCATTTCACAGCAGCTGAGAATTAGTTCATTCTCCTTATCTACAAATAGTCTTGTGTACCTCTGTAACACACTTTTTTGTTTTACAATCAACTGCTGTTTTCAGAGGTGTACTCTACGTCCCTGACAATTCTATATTAAATGCCACTATAGAAATCCATGTTTATATTCTTTAGGTAAGTGAATAATATAGGTTTTTAATAATTCAGTCAAGCCAGTATGTTTTCATATGGCAAATGCATAAAGAACTGCTTCCAAAGCATCATTCCCTTCTGATATAATCAAGCAGACTCGACTTTCCAAAGTCTGTTCTTATAACAGATGTAAGGATCAGAAATGTTACATTTATATCTGCACTTATCCAGTATTGTAAAATTATGTTTCAGAGAACATATGTGGTTTCACATACACCAAATATTTTATAGTATCTAAAGCGTCACTATATGCCAGGTGTCCAAATGGCATTATTACTTTATATGAAATAAAAAATAAAAGTCAGGTCATGGCACTTGTTTGATAATAAATGCATGAAAAGCAATTGACATTTTAATGAATGACATTCCAAAATGGCATTCCAATAAATGTTTTAAATACTCGGAAATCATACTGAAAAAAAATCAACATTTGGTCAATACCATCATGTTCACAGTTTCTGGGGAATTGAAGCTTAGTGTTATCTACTACTTTGATGAAAATCCGTTCCCAATTTGTCAGTAAAATTTCTTGTTTATAGTACTGGGCAAATTTCATCTTTCCCATCTCCCAGGTATTGTTGGCTCTATTATTTAATATCAATTTTTACCATATTAGTGTAGTATAAACTAAAACTGATCTATAACCTATAATGGTAATGTACAATTACTATTAACTATATCATAAGTCATTCATTTTGCATAAATAGCAAAAATATATGTATATTCTATATATGTGATATATAATATTTATGTTATATAACACATTTATTCATATATATGTAAAGGAAGTATTAAAATCATGAACAAAATAAAAAATAAAACAATACATTCTGATGAATTTGATTTTATAGGAATGTAGCATTATTTGTGAGTTAACTGGCCAAAATGATTTACATCGAAATCTTAAGTTTTCCAGTCTTCTATGCATATACAACCCTAAATTTTTAAAAGCACTACTTCCTGAAGAGAATCTATAATGTTCAGGACAATTGAGAGTGGATATTTCTGCATGTGAATTCCTCCTTGTTGCTAATGAAAATCTATTTTCTGCTTCATACTCTCTAACAACATATGCTTTTTAAACAGGACAAATGAATCCATACCTCTTTTCATTGTCTTTTTCATGTACTATTCTCATTTTCTCCATTATCCCTTTATCTCCAGCCACGCTTCTACCAATATTAAAATGCAAACCTTAAACTGGGCGGTGTTGGCGCATGCCTTTAATCCCAGCACTTGGGAGGCAGAGGCAGGCAGATTTCTGAGTTCAAGGCCAACCTGGTCTACAGAGTGAATTCCAGGACAACCAGGGCTATACAGAGAAACCCTGTCTTGAAAGAAAAAAAAAAAGCAAACATTAGCCCTACTCCTCTCTCACACAGTGTCCCATGCCTCTGCTGGTCCAGTTTTGTCCATTCTCAAAGCCTGAATTTGCTCCTCTAAGTTTGGCTCCAGAATTATTACCACATTTAGCCATAAGTTTTTTCATTATTATTTTTAAGTCAAAATAATCTTTATGGTGATTTGGATAAGTAAACATACTCTATTATTTTTATGTACATGTATACTATGGTCAAAGATCTTTAGAATTTTAGGCATAAAAGCAAGGTTTAATATATAGATAATGTTCACATAATTTCAGTTGTATATCTAATGTTGTTTCCTAGATAAGTGGACTCATACAAAATATTTTTAATAAAACTCTGTAGTATGTGTCCTTGTTTTCAACTCCAAAAAAAGTTCAGTAAAACCATACAATATCCTGCCAAAGTAATGCTACCATTTGTGGTGACTTAAACATCAATACAATTTCCTGTGAATTAAACAAACAAAGCTGTTGGATAACTAATATTCTGCTACTAGATAAATGATACCTCAGGTATGACTAGTACTCTATAGTACCACTGACAGTTCTCAGTTATTTTTTTATACATATTTTCCTATGGGTAGCAATCTTATTTATTTTGTGATATTTGGATGGAGTTGGCCAAAATCTATTTTTGGAATACTAATTTCAATTTATAGCAAAGAACTTCTCTGTTTGATACTGAAATGTGAAAATATTACCATTAAATAAAATTAGAAATGTTATCATAAAAATTGGATATATGTAATTTCTGCTGGGACAGACTGCAAAGTAGTCTGCTCCCTGAAAGACATCATATTCTGAAATATTCCAGAAGATCCACTGCACTCAGAACTGTTGGTAAGAACCTTCCTCAAAAATCCCACAGCTGCAGCTGGGAGTTCAGTGGACGAAGGTACACATTACTTCCCAAATCCCTGACCACCAAATACCACTTCCATTTTGCCCTGATCCTTTCTGAGGGGACAGACTCCTAGCCAGTCTGCTTTCCTAAAGACAGTAGATCCTGAGCCATCCCAGAAGATCCGCTGTACTCAGTGCAGTTGGCAACTAAGCAACTGTGCATCAGCTTGTATCTCCCCTAAAGATACCACAACTTGAAAGCGTCCCAGAAGCTCCTCTGTACACAGGACAAATTGGCAACAGACATTACAGTCTGTAGACTTCTTGGGGGCTCTGTGACACACAGGGCAACTGAACAGACAGATTGAACGCCTGGCTGGAGTTCTGCTGCACACAGAGAAACAGAAACCACAGTCCGTAGGCCCCCCTAGAGAACAGCTTCACAGAGAACACCAGCTTGACTACTCTTCTGAAGACCCAACAGTCTGAAGGCCTTCTAGGAGATCTCCTGCAGCCAGGGAAATGGATCAGCAGCATCTTATCTCTGAAGATGCCCCAATTAGAAGGGCCCACCAGTGGTTTGATACAGTGCCACAGGTCTATCTACAGACATGAAACAACACAGGACTAAAGAAGCAGACTCCAGAAAGAATCCCCAGACCAGCAAACACTAAAGATAACCATATGGCAAGGGGCAAGCACAAGATGACAAACAATAGAAGTCAATATACATGGGTACCATCAGAACCAAGTTCCCCACCACAGTGAGCCCTGAATACATCAACACACCTGAAAATCAGGAAGCTCACTTCAAATCCTATCTCATGGGAATAATAGAGTCCTTTAAGGAGGATATAAATAACTCGCTAAACGAAATACAGGAAAACACAGCTAATAAGGTAGAAGCCCTTAAAGAGGAAACAAATAAATCCCTAAAAGAAATATGGGAAAACACAAAGAGGTGAAGGAATTACATAAAGCAGTACAAGACCTAAAAGCAGAAGTAGAAACAATAAAGAAAACACACTTGGAGACAAACCTGAAAATGGAAAATCTAGGAAAGTGGTCAGGAATTACAGATGTAAGAATCACCAACAGAACAAAAGAAATAGAAGAATCTCAGGTGTAGAATATACCATAGAAGAGATTGACAAAACTGTCAAAGAAAATTCAAAACAAAAAATCCTAAATCAAAACATCTAGGAAATTCAGGACACAATGAAAAGACCAAATTTAAGAACAATTAGAATAGAGGACAATGAAGATTCTCTGCTCAAAGGACCTGAAAATGTTTTCCCCAAAATCATAGAAGAAAACTTCCAAACCTAAAGAAACAAATTGCCATAAAGTTACAACAAACCTATAGAACACCAAATAAATGGGACCAGAAAAGACAATCCTCTTGTCATGTGATAAACAATAAACTAAATACACAGAACAAAGGAAGAATACTAAAAGCTGCAAAGGAAAATGACCAAGTAACATACAAAGGCAAATCTATCAGAATTAGACCAGACTTCTAAACAGAGACTATGAAAGCAGGAAGAGCCTTGTCACGGGTCATGCAGACTCTAAGAGAACACAAATGCCAGACCAGCCTACAATACCCAGCAAAACTCTCAATCAATATAGATGAAGAAACCAAAATATTCCAGGACAAAGCAAAATTCAAACAGTATCTATCTACTAATTCAGCCATAAGAGGAAGGAAAACTCCAACACAAGGAAGGGATTCACACCAAAGAAAAGACAAGATACTAAGCATCTTAAAAGAAAGCAAAAGGAGAGAACCATAAGCACATAAAGTCACCTACAAAAACAAATATAACAAATATAACAGGAACCAACAGTCAACTGTCTTTAATATCTCTCTATATTAGTGGACTCAACTCACCTGTAAAAAGACATAAGTTAACAGACTGGATATGCAAACAAAATCCAGCATTTTGCTGCATACAAGCAACACACATCAATAAGAAGGACAAATGCTATCTCAGAGTTAAAGTATGGAAAACATACTTCCAAGCAAATGGTTCCAAGAACAAGCTGGAGTTGCCATTGTAATATCCAATAAAAAAAACTTTTATTCCAAAACTTATCAAAAAGATAAGGAAGAAAACTTCATGTTCATTAGAGGGAAATTTTTCCAAGAGAAAGTCTCAATTCTGAATATTTTTCCCCAAATGGAAAGGCATGCAATTTCCTGAAAGAAATTTTACTACTGCTCAAAAAACACACTGAACCCCACACAATAATATTGGGAGATTTCAACACCACACTCTAACTAGTGGATAGGTCATTGGAACAGAAACTAAACAGAGACATTGTGAAACTAATAGAGGTTATGAACCAAATGTATTTAACAGATATCTACAAAACATTTCACCCTAAAAAAGAATGCACCTTCTTCTCAGCACCTCATGGTACCATCTCCTAAATTGACCATATAATTGATCCCAAAACAATGCTTAACTGATACAAGACAATGGAAATTATCCCATGTATCCTATCAGATCACCATTGCCTAAGGCTGCTCTTCAATAACAGCAAAAACAATAGAAAATAGAAAGGCCACAAACAAGTGGAAACTGAACAATTCTCTACTCAATGATAACTTGGTTAGGGAAAAAATAAAGAAAGATATAAGAGACTTCCTGGAACTTAATGGAAATATTGACATCATACCCAAACTTATGGGAGAGGAAAATTCATAGCACTAAATGACATGGGAAAGAAACTGGAAAGATTTTTTTCTATATTCTTTGTTTACATTCCAAATGATTTTCCTTTTTCTGGTTCCCCCCTCCTCATAAGTCACATAAGCCCTCTTCCCTCTGCCATTTCCCCAAACAACACCCTCATAGTTCCTGTACCCTGGCAATCCACTACAATGCTGCATCAAGCCTTTCCAGGACCAGGACCCTCTGTTCTTTCTTCTTGGGAATTATTTGATATGTGGGTTGAGTCTTGGGTGTTCAGAGCTTCTGGGCTAATATCCACTTCTCAGTGATTCCTTTCATTTACAAAGGAACATGCATTCCATTCGTGTTCCTTTGTGAATGAGTTGCCTCACTTAGTATGATATTTTCCAGTTCCAACCATTTGCCTAAGAATTTCATGAATTCATCGTTTTTAATTGCTGAGCAGTATTCCATTGTGTAAATATACCACATTTTCTCTATCCATTCCTCCACTGAGGGACAGCTGGGTTCTTTCCAGTTTCTGGCTATTATAAATAAGGCTGCTATGAACATAGTGGAGCATGTGTCCTTATTGCATGCCAGGGAATCCTCTAGGTATATGCCCAGGAATGATATAGCAAGGTTCCCCCAAAGTGTCATGCTCACTTTTCTGATGAACCACCAGACTGATTTCCAGAGTGGTTGTACCAGCTTTCTTTCTTTTTTTTTTTTTTTTCGAGACAGGGTTTCACTGTATAGCCCTGGCTGTCCTGGAACTCACTTTGTAGACCAGGCTGGCCTCGAACTCAGAAATCCGCCTGCCTCTGCCTCCCAAGTGCTGGGATTAAAGGTGTGCGCCACCACGCCCAGCTTGTACCAGCTTTCAATCCCACCAGCAGTGGAGGAGTGTTCCTCTTTTTCTACATCCTTGCTAATGCCTGCTGTCTCCTGAGTTATTAATCTTACTATTCTGACTGGTGTGAGTTGAAATCTCAAATGTTGTTTTGATTTGCAATGACTAATGATGTTGAACATTTCATAAGGTGCTTCTCAGCCATCCAAAGTTCTTCAGGTAAAAATTCTTTGTTTAGCTCTGTATCCCATTTTTAATAGGGTTATTTGGTTCTCTGGGGTCTAACTTCTTGAGTTCTTTGTATATATCGTATATTAGCACTCTGTCAGATATAGGGTTGGTGAAGATCTTTTCCCAATTTGTTGGTTGTCGTTTTGTCCTTTTCAAAGTGTCCTTTGCCTTACAGAAACATTGTAATTTTACTGGCAACTTTACAGCACACCTTAGAGCTCTAGACAAAAAGATGCAAACTCAGCCAAGAGTAGTAGATGGCAAGAAAAGGTCAAACTCAGGACTAAAATCAACCAAATAGAAGCAAAGAGAACAATACAAAGAATCAATAAAACCAAAAGGTTGTTTTTTGAGAGAGAATCAGCAGGATAGATAAATCGCTAGCCAAACTAACTAAGGGACCCAGAGTCAGTATCCAAATTAAAGAAACCAAAAATAAAAAGGGAGATATAACAACAGAAATGAAATTCAAAAATACACCTGATCCTACTATAAAGCCTATACTCAACAAAACTGGAAAATCTAAATGAAATGGATGATTTTGCAGACAGATACCACATACCAAAGTTACATCAAGAGTAGATAAACTATCTAAATAGGCCAATATCCAATAAGAAATTAGAAGAAATCACTAAAAACTTTCCAACCAAATAAAGTCGAGACCAGATAGATTTAGTGAGAATTCTGCCAGACCTTCAAACAAGAGCTGATACCAATATTCCTCAAATTATTCTATAAAATAGAAACAGAATGAATACTACCTAAATCATTCTATGAATCCAAAATTAGTCTTATACCTAAACTACACAAGGACCCAAGCAAAAGAGAGAGAGAGAGAGAGAGAGAGAGAGAGATCTTCTGACCAATCTTGCTTATGAATATTGATGTAAAAATACTCAATAAAATCCTTGTAAACTGAATCCAAGAACATATCAAAACCATCATTCACCATGAACCAGAAGGCTTAATCCCAGGGAAGAAAGATTGACTTAATATAGGATAATCCATGAACATAATCCACTCTATAAACAAAATCAAAGGAAAAAATCACTCCATCAACTTACATGTAGAAAAAGCATTTGACAAAAGACAATACCCTTCATATTAAAAGTATTGTAGAGATAAGGAATTCAAGGCCCATACCTAAACATAATAAAAGCGACTTACAGCAAAGCAGCAGTCAATATCAAATTAAATAGAGACGTACTTAAAGCAATTCCACCAAAACAGGGACAAGACAAGGATGCCCACTCTCCCACTATCTACTCAATATAGTATTCAAGGTACTAGCTAGAATAAGATGTGAGAGAGAGAAAGACAGAGAGACAGAGAGACAGAGAAAGATAGAAAGAGGCAGAGACAGAGAGACAGAGAGAGACAGATAGACAGAGACAGAGAGAGACAGAGAGACAGAGAGAGGGGGGGAGAGAGAGAGAGAGAAGAAGGAGGAGGAGGAGGAAGAGGAGGAGAAGAAGGAGGAAAAGGGAGAGAGAAAAATCAAGGGGATACAAACTGGCAAAGAAGAAATAAAAGTATCACTATTTGCAGATGATATGATAAAATATATAAGGGAACTCAAAAATTCTACCAGAGGACTTCTCCAGCTAATAAGCAAATTCAGTAAAGTGGTCAGATATAAAATTAACCCAAACAAATCAGTAGTCTTCCTTTACACAATTAATAAACAGGCTGAGAAAGAAATTAAGGAAACAACTCCTTTCACAATAGTCACAAATAATAGAAAATATCTTAGGGTAACTTTAAACAAACAAATGAAAGATCTGTTTGAAAATAACTTCAAGTTTCTCAAGAATAAAATCAGAAAAGATTTTGGAAAATGGAGAGGGCTTCCATGCTCATGGATAGGCAGAATTAACATAGTATAAATAGCCATCCTACCAAAGGCATTCTACAGATTCAAAAGTAATCCCCAATAAAAACCCAACACAGTTCTTCAAAGACAGAAATAGCAATTCTCAAATTCATCTGGAAAGGCAATAACCACAACAACAATAACAACAACAACAACAACAACAACAACAAACAGTGAAAACAATAATTGACAATAAAAGAATGGCTTGGGGAATCACCTTCCCTGACCTCAAGCTCTTCTACAGAACAATAGTAATTAAAAACTGCATGGTATTAGTACAGAAACAAGCAGGTTGATCAATGGAATAGAATTGAAGGCCAAGAAATAAAGCCACACACTTACATACACTTTATCTTGACAAAAAGCCAACAATATATAATGGAAAAAAGAAAGCATCTTCAATAAATGGTGCTGGTCCACCTGCTGTCTATATGTAGAAAAGTGAAAATTAATGCATATTTGTCACATTGCACTAAGCTCAAATCCAAGTGGATCAAAAACCACAACATAAAACCAGATATACTCTAAAGGAAAAAGAAGGAAAGAGACTTGAACTCATTGGTCCAGGGAAAAATTTTCTAAATATGAATCTAATGGTTTATGCTCTAATATCAAGAATCGATAAATGTGGCCTCATGAAATTGGAAAGCTTCTGTAAGGCAAAGGTTATAGGCTGTAAGACAAATTGGCAACCTCCAGATTGGCTAAATAAATAAATAAATAATAAAATAAAATAAAAATCTTACTAACCCCACATGTGATAGAGGGCTAATATCCAAAATATATAAAGAATTCAAGAAGCTAACCACCAACAAATCAAGCAACCAACTAAAAAATAGGGAATAAAACTATGAATTCACAACAAAGGAGTCTCAAATGGCTGAGAAGCACCTAAAGAAATACTGAAAGTGCTTAGTGATCAGAGAAATATAAATCAAAACTACCCTGAGATTCTGTCTTATACTAATAAGAATGGCTAGGATCAAAACCTCAGATGACAAATGACAAATTTTAAATGCTTCATCCCCAAAATTGGCAAGTATGGTAAGCATGTGAAGTAGTTAATATTGATCAGCTCAATGTAGGACTTTTTATACCTACTTTAAATCTTTTGATATATATAATTTTATTTACCATTAAAGCAAATATTAAAAATGTATGCATGGCTTTACTATTCCACTAACTCAATGATTAAAACATTTATAGTTTCAAAAAAACCCCACGTGACAACATATGTTGGTGAGGATGTAGAGGAAGAGGAACATTCCTCCATTGCCGGTAGGATTGCAAACTGGTACAACCACTCTGGAAATCAATCTGGAGGTTCCTCAGAAAATTGGAAATATATCTACCTAAATACCAGCAATACCATTCTTGGGAATAGACCCAAAAGATGCCCCAACATGCCATGGTGATAAATGTTTCACTATGTTCATATTGACCTTGTTTCTGATAGCCAGAAGCTGGAAACAACCCACATATCCCAGGACAGAAGAAAGGACACAGAAAATGTGGTTCATTTATACAACAGAATACTACTCAGCTATTAAGAATGAGGAGGACATCGTAAGTTTTGCTGGGAAATTGATGGAACTAGAAAATATCATACTGAGTGACATAATTCAGACTCAAAGGACATGCATGATATGTACTCACTAATAAATGTATATTAGCAAAAAAAGTATAGAATATCCAAGATACAGTCCACAGAACTCAAAAGGGTTATCAAGCTGAAAGGCCCAAGTGAGGATGACTCTGTCACACTAGAAAGGGAGAAGAAAGCAGTCACAATGTGGGACAGAGGAAGAAACCTGGGAGGGAAAGTGAACTGGGTAGGGGGAAGAGGGGAACCTGATCTAGTATTGGGTGAGGGTAAAGGACTGAAGCTCTGAGGGCCAACAGAAATAATGGATGGTGGCATCTTCCAGAGTTAGGAAGTCGATAGTACCCTTCAAAATGTACCAGAGACCTAAGAGGTGAGAGACTCTCAGGATTCAAAGGGGGGGACCCTAGATAAAATTCCCCATACTGGGGAGAGGGACCTTGTAGAAACCACATCCTTCAGAATGACAGGACATCAAGTGTGGGTTGTTATTCCACAGTCAAAACTCTGACCCATATTTGTTTCTGTCTGAAAAAACTGCAGGGATGGAAATGGAGAAGAGCCTGAAGAAAAAAAAGAGGTCCAGCAACAGGACAAAAGTGAGATCTAGATCAAGAGGAGGCCCAAAGACTTGACACTATAACTGAGGTCATGGAGCACTCACTAAAAGGGACCTATCATGACTGCACTCTGAAAAGCCCCATCAAGAGCTGAAAGAGTCGAATGTAAATATTTGCAAACAACCAATGGACAGAAGCTTCTGAACCTTGTAGTTGAATTAGGGAAGAGCTGGAAGAAGCTGAGGTGGGCAACCCTGTAGAAGGACTAGCAGTCTCAATTGATCTGGAACCCTGAGAACTCTCAGACACTGGATCACCAACCAGGCAGCATACACCAGCTGATACAAGGTCCCCAACACACATATGGTAGAGGACTGACTTCAGTCAGTGAAGATGCACCTAACCCTCAAGAGACTGGAGGCGTTAGGGAGTTCAGAGGTCTGGTGCTGTGGGGTGGGGGATGGGGACATCCTCGTGGAGACTGTGAGGAGTTATGGGGTGTGAAACAGTTGGAGGCTGGGCTGGGAGGAGAATAAAATCTGGAGTGTAAAATTAATAATAATAAAGTAATAGTTTGAAGAGTATCGGTATTAGGTCTTCATTGAAGGTCTGATACAATTCTCCATTAATCCCATCTGGTCCTGGGCTGTTTTTGGTTGGGAGACTTTTAATGAGTGCTTCTGTTTCTTTCACAGTTATGGAATTGTTTAGTTGGCTTATCTGATCCTGATTTAACTTTGGTTCCTGGTATCTGTCTAGAAAATTCTCCATTTCATCCAGATTTTCCAGTTTTGTTGTGTATAGTCTTTTGTAATAGGACCTAACAATTTTTTGAATTTCCCCATGTCTGTTTCTACAATTTTCCTTTCATTTCTGATTTTCTTAATTTGGATACTGTCTCTGTGCCCTTTGGTTAGTCTGGCTAAGGGAATTTCCTCTTGTTCATTTTCTCAAAGAACCATTTTGTTGAATTTTAGTATAGATCATTTTGTTTGTACTTGGTTGAATTCAGCCTTGAGTTAGATTATTTCCTGTGTCTATTCCTCCTGAGTATGTTTGCTTCTTGTTGTTCTAGAGCTTTCAGGTATGCTGTTAGGCTGCTAGTGTATGCTTTCTCCAGTTTCATTTTGGAGACAATCAGACCTATGAGATTTCCCCGAAGTACTGCTTTCATTATGCCCCAAAAGTTTAGGTATGTTTTCCCTTCATTTTCATTAAATTATAAAAAGTCTTTAATGTTTTATTTATTCCTTGATCATGCTGTCCTTGAGTAGAGAGTTGTTCAGTTTCCATTTTTATGTGGGCTTTCTGTTGTTTTTACTGTTAAGTCCAGCCTTAAGCCATGGTATAGGCTTAAGGATAGGATAATTTCAATCTTCTTGCTTCTGTTGAAGCCTGTTTTGAGACCAATTATGTGGTCAGTTTTTGAGAAGGTACCATAAGGTACTGAGAAAAAGGTATAATCTTTTGTTAAATCCACTTGATCCATAATTTCTGTTATGTTAGTTTCACTCTTTCTCTGCTTAGGTTCTGTTTCCACGATCTGCCATTGATGAGAGTTGTGTGTTGAAGTCTCCCACAACTATAGTTTGAAGTGCAATATTTGCTCTGAGCTTTAGTAAAATTTCTTTTATGAATGTGGGTGCCCTGGCATTTGGAGCAAAGGTGTCCAGAATTGAGAGTTCTTTTTTGTGGATTTTTCCTGTGATGAGCATGAAGTGTCCTTCCTTATCTTTTTTTGATAACTTTAGGTTTAAAGTCAATTTTATTTGATATTAGAATGGCTACTCCAGCTTGTTTCTTGGAACCATTTGCTTAGAAAATTATTTTCCAGCCTTTTATTTTGAGGTAGTGTCTGTCTTTGTCACTGAGGCGCATTTCTTGTTTGAATCAAAATGTTGGGCCCTGTTTTCATATCCAGTCTATTATTTCTATTATTTTCATTGTTAGAGGTGGAAGTATAATTCCGTGACTATCTTCTTTTTGGTTTGTTAGTAGATTATTTTCTTGCTTTTTCTAGGGTGTAGTTTCCTTCTATGTGTTATGGTTTTCCATTTATTATCCTTTGATGGGCTGTATTTGTAGAAAGATATTGTGTAAACTTGTCATGGACTATCTTGGTTTCTTTGTCTATGGTAATTGAGAGTTTTGTTGGGCATAATAGCCTGGACTGGTATTTGTATTCTCTTAGGGTCTATATGACATCTGCCCAAGATCTTCTATCTTTCATAGTCTTTGTTGAGAAGTCTTGTGTAATTCTGATAGGTCTGCCTTTATATGATATTTGAACTTTCTCTCTTACTGTTTTTAATATTCTTTCTTTGTTTTGTGTGTTTGGTGTTTTGAATATTATGTGACAGAAGGAATTTCTTTTATGGTCCAGTCTACTTGGGGTTCTATAGGCTTCTTTTATGTTTATGAGCATCTCTTCCTTTAGTTTAGGAAAGTTTTCTTCTATAATTTTGTTGAAGATATTTACTGGCCTTTTAAATTGGAAATCTGAGCTCTCTTCTGTACCTATTATCCTTAGTTTTTTTTTTTTCTTCTCATTGTGTCCTGGATATCCCATATTTTGGGGATTAGGAGCTTTTTGCCTTTTGCATGTTCTTTGACTGTTATGTCAATGGTTTCTATGGTATCTTCTGAACTTGAGATTCTCTTCTATCTCTTGCATTCTGTTTGTGGTGCTTATATCTATGACCCCCGATCTCTTTTCAAGGGTTTCTATCTCCAGGGCTGTCTCCTTTTGTTATTTTATTATTGTTTCTATTTCCATTTTTAGATCTTGGGTGGTTTTGTTCAATTCCTTCACCTGTTTCTGTGTGCTTTCCTATAATTCTTTAGGGGGATTTTGTGTTTTCTCTTTACTTGATTCTACCTGCTTGCCTGTGTTCTCCTGTATTTCTTCAAGGGAGTTATTTATGTCCTTCTTAAAATCAGCGATCATCATCATCAGATGCAAATTTTATTCAGATTCTTCCTTTTCTGGTGTGTTGGGGTATCCAGGACGCAGTGTCCTGGGCAATTTGGATTCTAATGATGCCAAGTAGCCATGGTTTCTGTTCCTTATGTTCTTAACTTTGCCTCTTGCCATCTGGATATCTCTGCTGTTAGCTGGTCTTGTTGTGGCTGACTGTGGCTTTTCCCTCCTGCAAACCTTGGGTCAGCATTCCTGGAATACCAGTTCTCTCTGGAGGAAATTTGAGTATGAAGAGTTGTGGAACAGGGACAGCTCTGAGGTACACATGGAAACTAGTAGCATCCTGTCAGGCTGTTCCTTGGTTCCTGTGTCCTGATAGCTCTGAACTGGTCTCTCTTTGGCCAGGAATTTGAGGAACAATGGTGGTCTTACCTGGACTCACAGGTGTGTCAGCACTCCTGGGAGACCAGCTCTTTCCTAGTGGTATTTGGGTAAGGAGCACTGTGGCACAGGATCAGCTCTAGGCACAGATGGAATCCAGAAGGATCCTGTCCCAGGCTGCTCCTCAGTCCCTGTGTCCTGAGGTCCCTGGGCATGTCTCTGGTAGGGGAATTGGTGAGCTTACCTATGCTCACAGGTGTGTTAGCCTTCCTGTAGACCAACTCTCTCTCCACAGTATTTTGGTATGGAGAGTTGTAGCACAGTAACAGCTCTGGGCACTGTGGTAGAGGATCAACTCTGGGAACAGATCTTATGTTCCCTTTTCTGTGGGCTAAATACAACTCCTGGGTATATTGATATGTAGAGTAGATTGAAGATTCTCTATGATAATTCTATATAGGTAATCTTAAAAGGTGAGTTAAGACTCAGTGAGCTAATGAAATGAGCTATGTTTGTATAAGAATAATGTTTTCTTTTATATATTCAGTTTTATTCTTATACATTTATTCAGTTTTATTACCAAGGTAGGTAATGACATATAATGATTCAACAGATTAACTATAAAAGGAGAAATAGTAGTTAAAGAAATTGAAATACATAAAGGCTATTCTTTTTACTTTTTTAGTTTTAAATAACTTTTTTGTTAAATGACCATTCATATTTAAACAATATCAGCTTGTGATAGGTATACAAAATGAACTTTTGAAATGTACTTTTAGGAACAGAACAAATGTCTCCTTGGGTAATCAGATGTTGACCTTTATAACCCCATATAAGTATATGAAGAAGGTAGATCTAGTTCAACTAATTTACAGAAACATAAAATTGGTCCAAAGTTTGACAGATACTTGCAAAGCAAAATCTGAAGTTGCTAACTTAACATTATGCCCTCTACTCCCTAGTCTTATCAGTAAGCTATAAGGCTAAGGTATAGAATTTGAAAAATGGAGACCTGTTACCCAGCAGTTTATCTATATAAGTGGGAGTTTGAGCCCAGATTGAAGTTTTCTAGAACCAAACTAAAACCTGAGGCCACATAAGAGAATTGAAAACTCAGATGAAATTTGGAAAATTCTATATATCTTTTGCCTTTCATAATCTATAAATTATGTTAACTATTCTGCTCTTTGAAGAAAAGATGTGGCCCTTGTTCATGAACTAAAGTGATGTGGTTCAATGAGCGTCAGGATAATAGTCAGCAATTCTTTTTTTTTTTTTTGAATAGTCTTTTTTTATTAGATATTTTCTTTATTTACATTTCAAATGCCCTCTGAAAATACACTATCCCTTCCCCCTCCCCCTGCTGACCAACCCACCCACTCCTGCTTCCCTGACTTGGCATTCCCCTACCTTGGGGCAATGAGCCTTCACTGGCTCAAGTACCTTTCCTTTCATAGATGCATGACCAGGCCATCCTCTGATACCCATGTAGTCAGAACCATGGGTCTCTCCAAGTATACTCTGGTTGGTGGTTAAGTCCCTGAGAGCTCTGTGATTACTCGTTGGTTCATATTGCTGTTCCTCCTATGGGTCTGTAAACCCCTTCAGCTCCTTGGGTCTTTTCTCATCTCCTCCATTGGGAACCCTGTGCTCAATTCAATGGTTGACTGAAAGCATCTCCCTCTGTCAGGGCCTCTCTGGAAACAGGTATATCAGGCTCCTTTCCACAAGTGTTTATTGGGATCCACAATAGTGTCTGGGTTTGGTAACTGTATATGGGATGGATCCCCCAAGTGGGGAAGTTTCTGGATGGTCTTTCCTTCAGTCACTGTTCCACACTTTGTCTCTGTTATTTCCTCCCATGGGTATTTTGTACCCTACCTAATGGCATCCAACAGATTGGGAAAAAGAACAATCCTACATCAGATAGAGGACTAATATAAAGAATTCAAGAAGTTAGACTCCAGAGAACAAAATAACCCTATTTAAAAAAATGAGGTGCAGAGATAAAGAATTCTCAACTGAGGATTACTAAAGGCTGAGAAGCACATAAAGAAATGTTCGGTAGCAGTAAGCCTCCATATTGCTACCAGGACAGGGCTAAAGAGGCCCAGGTAGACAGACTAGAGAAGGGGCTACCATCACGCTGGGGGATCCACCAGGCTCTCGCCACCAGGCAGGCCCAGCACAGTGGCACTGCAGGACTTCTCTACACCCTCTGGCCTTGCACCGAGGCAGGGGGTGGCAGCCAGCTCGCAGTCCCTTGGAGGAGAGGTAGCGGTAAGCCTCCATATTGCTACCAGGACAGGGCTAAAGAGGCCCAGGTAGACAGACTCCAGCCAGGGCTACCATCGCACGGGGGGATCCACCAGGCTCTCACCACCAGGGAGGCCCAGCTCCTAGGCTCTGTGGGACTTCTCCACATCCTCCAGCCTTGCACCTAGGCAGCGGGTGACAGCCAGCTATCAGTCCCTTAGAGCAGTGGTCACATATAATCACCAATAGAGAAACAATAGGTGAGCCCAGCCTCACAGGAGGTTCAAACACTAGCCAGTGACAACAAGGCCAACTAACACCAGAAATAACCAGATGGCAAAAGGAAAATGAAGGAACGTTACTAACAGAAATCAAGGCAACATGACAGCATCTGAACACAGTTCGCCAACAACAGGAAGCCCTGGATACCCCAACACACGAGAAAAACAAGACTTGGATCTAAAATCACAGGTCAGGATGCTGGTAGCTGAACACATAGATAAATCTCTTAAAGAAATAGAGGAGAAATGGATCAAAAGTTAGAAGCCTTTACAAAGCAAACTCAAAAATCACTTAAAGAAATTCAGGAGAAGATGGATCAAAAAGAAGAAGACAATAAGGAGGAAAGACAAAAATCACTTAAAGAAATACAGAAGAACATGGGTCAACAAGTAGAAGCTATGAAAGAAGAAACACAAAAATCTCTTAAAGAAATACATGAAAACACAATCAAGCAAGCGAAAGATCTGAGCATATCCATCCAGGTTCTACAAACAGAAGTAGAAACAACATAGAAATCACAGAGGGAGACAACATTGGAGAGAGAAAACCTTGGGAAGAAATCAGGGGCCATAGATGCAAATATCAACAATAGAATATGAGAGATAGAAGACAGAATCTCAGAAGCCTAAGATATCATAGGAACCATTGATTCAACAGTCAAAGAAAATACTAAATGCAAAAAGGTTGTAACCCAAAACATCCAAGAAATCCAGGACACAATGAGAAGACCAAACCTAAGGATTATAGGTATAGACTAGAGTGAAGATTTACAAGTTAAAGGGCCAGCAAATATCTTCTACAAAATTATGGAAGAAAACTTCCCCAACCTAAAGAGAGAGATGCCAATGAATATACAAGAAGTCTATAGAACGCTAAACAGACTGGACCAGAACAGAAATAAATCCCATCACATAATAATCAAAACTCCAAATGTACTAAACAAAGAAAGAATATTAAAGGCAGCAAGAGAAAAAGGCCAAGTAACATATAAAGGAAGACCTATCAGAATAACACCAGACTTCTCACCTGAGACCATGAAAGCTAGAAGATCCTGGGCAGATATCATGCAAACTCTAAGAGAACACAAATTTCAGCCAAAACTACTTTACCCAGCAAAACTCTCAATCGCCATAGATGGAGACATCAAGGTATTCTATGACAAAACCAAATTTGCATGATATCTGTCCAAAAATCCAGCCCAACAAAGGATAATAGGGGGAAAACACCAAGACAAGGAAGGAAACTACACCCAGGAAGAAGCAAGATAGAAAACTCCTCTCATCAAACCCAAAAAAGTTAACCTCTCAAATATAAGAAAATAATTTCAAAAATGTCAGGAGGTAATAATTACTATTCCTTAATATCTCTTAACATCAATGGACTCAATTCCCCAATAAAAAGACATAGACTAACAGACTGGATACGGAAACAGGACCCTACATTTTGCTGCATACAGGAAACACATCTCAGTGTTAAAGACAAACACTGCCTTAGAGAAAAAGGCTGGAAGACAATTTTACAAGCAAATGGTCTCAGGAAACAAGCTGGAGTAGCCATTCTAATATCAGATAAAATTGACTTCCAAACTAAAGTCATCAAAAGAGACTCAGAAGGTCACTTCTTGCTGCTCAAAGGGAAAATCCACCAAGAAGAGCTCTCAATACTGAACAACTACGCTCCAAATTCAAGGGCACCCTCATTCGTAAAAGAAACCTTACTAAAGCTTAAAGCACACATTACACCTAACACAATAATTGTAGGTAATTTCAACACTCCACTCTCCTCAATGGACCGATCAGGAAAGCAGAAACTAAACAGGGACACAGTGAAACTAATTGAATCTTCGGACCAATTGGATTTAACAGATATATATAGAACATTTCATCCTAAAGCTAAAGAATATACCTTTTTCTCAGCACCGCATGGTACCTTCTCCAAAATTGGTCATATAATTGCTCACAAGACAGATGTCAACAAATACAAGAAGATCGAGCTAATCCCATGCTTCCTATCAGATTACCATGGAGTAAGAGTGGTCTTCAATAGAAACAAAAACAACAGAAAGCCCACATACACATGGAAACTGAACAATACTCTACTCAATGAGACCTTGGTCAAGGAAGAAATAAAAAAAGAAATCAACGACTTTTTAGAATTCAATGAAAATGAAGGTAAAACCTACCCAAATCTATGGGACACAATGAAAGCAGTGCTAAGAGGAAAACTCATAGCTCTAAGTGCATCCAAAAAGAAACTGGAGAGAGCATACACTAGCAGCTTAATGGCACAGCTTAAAGCCTTGGAAGAAAGAGAAGTTAATTCACCCAGGAGGAGTAGAAGACAAGAAATCATCAAACTCAGGGCTGAAATCAATCAAGTAGAACCAAAGAGAACCATACAAAGAACCAACAAAAACAGGAGCTGGTTCTTTGAGAAAATCAACAAGATAGATAAACCCTTAGCCAGATTAACCAAAGGACACAGAGACAGTAAACAAATTAGCAAAATTAGAAATGAAAAGGGAGACATAACAACAGAAACTGAGGAAATTCAAAAGATCATCAGATCCTACTACAAGGGTTTATACACAAAACAACTGGAGAATCTGGAGGAAATGGACAATTTCCTAGACAGATACTAAATACCAAAATTAAATCAACATCTAGTAGATCAGCTATATATTCCCATAACCCCTAAAGAAATAGAAGGCGTTATAGAAAGCCTCCCAACCAAATAAAGTGCGGCACTAGATGGTTTTAGTGCAGAATTCTACCAGACCTTCAAAGAAGACTTAACACAAATACTCTTCAAAATATTCCACAAAATAGACAGAAGGGACACTGCCCAACTCATTCTTCAAAGCCACAATTAAGCTGATACCTAAACCACAAAAAGATCTAACAAAGAAAGAGAACTACAGGCCAATTTCTCTTATGAATATTGATGCAAAAATACTAAATAAAATTCTTGCCAACCAAATCCAAGAGCACATCAAAACGATCATTCACCATGATCAAGTAGGCTTCATCCCAGGGTTGCAGGGATGGTTCAATATACAGAAATCCATCAATGTAATCCACTACATAAACAAATTAAAAGAATAAAACCACATGGTCATCTCATTAGATGCTGAAAAAGAATTCGACAAAATTCAGCATCCTTTCATGCTAAAAGTCTTGGAAAGAGCAGGAATTCAAGGCCCATACCTAAACATAGTAAAAGCAATCTACAACAAACCAGTAGCCAATATCAAAATAAATGGAGAGAATCTTGAAGCAATCCCACTAAATTCAGGGACTAGACAAGGCTGCCCTCTCTCTCCATATCTTTTCAATATAGTACTTGAAGTTCTAGCGAGAGCAATTAGACAATATAAGGAAGTCAAAGGGATACAAATTGGAAAGGAAGAAGTCAAACTATCATTATTTGCAGACGATATGAAAGTTTACTTAAACTTTTAACACTGTTGACACTGCTATAGACTACAGGGACTTTTAAGTTGGACTAAATGCATTTTGCATTATTCTATGTTTATTAAGTATGGCCCCCATAGACTCATGCTTGAACAAGCCTATGGGGGCCAGGGAGTGGAATGCGATGGTTTGTATATGCTTTTCCCAGGGAGTGGCACTATTAGGAGGTGTGACCTTGTTGGAGTATGTGTGTCACTGTGGTTGTGGGTTTAAGACCTTCACCCTAGTTGCCTGGAAGTCAGTCTTCTACTAGCAGCCTTCAAATGAAGATGTAGAACTCTCCGCTCCTCCTGCACTCTGCCTGCCAGGATGCTGCCATGTTTCTGCCTTGATGACAATGGACTGAACCCCTGAGCCTGTAACCCAACCCCAATGAAATGTTTTATATATAAATGTTTTTATAAAACTTGAAAAAAAAGAAAGTTTACTTAAGCGACCCAAAAAACTCCACCAGAGAACTTCTACAGCTGATTAACAACTTCAGCAAAGTGGCTGGTTATAAAATTAACTCAAGCAAATCAGTAGCCTTCTTGTACTCAAAGGACAAGCAGGCTGAGAAAGAAGTTAGGGAAATAAAACCCTTCCCAATAGCCACAAACAACATAAAGTACCTTGGTGTAACTCTAACCAAACAAGCAAAAGGTCTGTATGACAGGAACTTCAAGTCCTTGAAGAAAGAAATCGAAGAAGACCTCAGAAGATGGAAAAATATTTCTTGCTCCTGGATCGGCAGGATCAATATAGTAAAAATGGCCATCTTGCCAAAAGCAATCTACAGATTCAATGCAATCCCCATCAAAATCCCAACTCATTTCTTCATAGATCTAGAAAGAGCAGTTCTCCAATTCATCTGGAGTAACAAAAAACCCAGGATAGCTACAACTATTCTCAACAATAAAAGGACTTCTCAGGGAATCAATATCCCTGACCTCAAGCAGTACTACAGAGCAATTGTGTTAAAAACTGGATGGTATTGGTACAGCAACAGGCAAGTAGATCAATGGAATAGGATTGAAGACCCAGAAATGAACCCATAGACTTATGGTCACTTGATCTTTGATAAAGGAGCCACAACCATCCAGTGGAAAAAAGATAGCCTTTTCAACAAATGGTGCTGGTTCACCTGGAGGTCAATATACAGAAGAATGCGAATTAACCCACTCTTATCTCCTTGCACTAAGATCAACTCCAAGTGGATCAAGGACCGCCACATAAAGCCAGACACACTGAAACTATTAGAAAATTAACTTGGGAAGGACATGGGCACAGGGGTAAAGTTCCTGAACAGAACACCAATAGCTTATGCTCTAAGATCAAGAATTGACAAATGGGACCTCACAAAATTACAAAGTTTCTGTAAGGCAAAGGACACTGTCAGAAGGACAAAATGGCAACCAACAAAGTGGGAAAAGATCTTCACCAACCCCACATCCGACAGAGGGCTAATATCTAATATATACGAAGAACTCAAGAAGTTAGACCCCAAAGGACCAAATAACCCTATCAAAAAATGGGGTACAGAGCTAAACAAAGAATTTTCACCAGAAGAAATTTAGATGGCCGTGAAACACCTTAAGAGATGTTCAACATCATTAGTCATCAGGGAAATGCAAATCAAAACAACCCTGAGATTGCACCTCACACCAGTCAGAATGGCTAAGTTTAAAAACTCAAGAGACAACAGGTGCTGGCGAGGATGTGGAGAAAGAGGATCACTCCTCCACTGCTGGTGGGATTCCAAAATGGTAAAACCGCTCTGGAAATCAGTTTGGCGGTTCCTCAGAAAATTGGGCATGTCACTTCCAGAGGACCCTGGCATACCACTCCTGGGCATATACCCAGAGGATTCCCCTGCATACAATAAAGACACATGCTCCACTATGTTTATAGCAGCCTTGTTTATAATAGCCAGAAATTGGAAGGAGCCCAAATATCCCTCAAAGGAGGAATGGATACAGAAAATGTGGTATATTTATACAATGGAATACTACTCAGCAATTAAAAATAATGAATTCATGCAATTTGTAGGTAAATGATTAGATCTGGAAAATACCATCCTAAGTGAGTTAACCCAATCACAAAAGAATAGACATGAAATGCAATCACTGATAAGTGGATATAATGAGCCCAGAAGCCCTAAATACTCAAGGCACAATTAGTAAGTCAAATGATTCCCAAGAAGAAGAAAGGAGAGGACCCTGGGCCTGTAAAGATTGGATCCAGTATTGTAGACCCAGAACAGAGAAATCGTAGGGGGGGGGAATGATTTGGGAATAGTTGGGGGGGAGTGGAATTATTGGCTGTATGGTAGGGGGGAACTGGGAAAGTGGAAAGCCTTTGGAATGTAAACATAGAATATAGAAAATAAAAATTAAAAAAAAGAATGTTGTACTAAACATCCTTGTTCACAAACCAAAAAAAAAAAAAAATAGAAATGTTCAACATCCTTAGTCATCAGGGAAATGCAAATCAAAACAATCCTGAGAATCGACTTCATACCAATCAGAATAGGTAAGATCAATAACTCAGGGACAGCAGACGCTGGAGAGGATGTGGAGAAAGAGGAACACTCTTCTATTGCTGGTGGGATTGCAAGCAGTACAACTACTGTGGATATAAGTTTGGTGGTACATCAGAAAAGTGGACATAATATTATCAGAGGACCCAGCCATACCACTCCTGGGCATATACCCAGAAGATACTCCAATGTGAATTAAGGACACATGCTCCACTCTGTTCATGGCAGCCTCATCTATTTTCAGTGTCATAAAATTTCCAGAAACTGGAAAGAACCCAGATGTCTCTCAACAGATGAATGGATAGAGAAAATGTGGTACATTTATATAATGGAGTACTACTCAGCTACTAAAAACAATGAATTCATGAAATTCTTAGGCAAATGGATGGAACTAGCAATTCTTTTAAGACAAGCTCAAAGAATCACTTTGAGTGGTGAAAGTGAGTAGAGGTTTAAGTTCCTCCTGAGAAATATAGGCTGTTTTGAAGTCCAAAACCCTCAGAATTCTGGGAAACTGTTGTTCCTTTGTTAATGTACATGGTCATTTCTTTGAAGAGTCTGTTTGCTTCTTCCCAAGAAGAAGAAAGGAGAGGATCCTGGGCCTGTAAAGATTGGATCCAGTTTTGTAGACCCAGAACAGAGAAATCGTAGGGGGGGAAATGCCATTGGAGCAAAACTCAATGGCATGCCTATCTATTAACTTGAGATTCATTCTCAGTGATCAATCTTTAAAGGATGGTCTGGCTAAGGTCATATGGCTGCTGGATGATTGAGGCATTGTATTAGGGTCAAATACAGAGCTGCCATCATCCTATAACTTTGCATTCTGTTGCTGAATCTAGAGACTCTCATATTTCTACTACTGGTAGATTCTCTGTCTAACAGTGAAAAAAATGTCTCACTTCTGTGGCAGGTAGTTTGGGAAGAACAGTTTATAAATTCCTAATTGTGATGCCACTTATGAATAGTACCTCTCACACACCACTGCAGTCTATCTATAAAATGTATTTATCTGGGTATTAAAACTTTTTATAATATAAGATTTATTTATGCAATTTAAACCCTCACCAGGCTTCATATAAATATTCTATGACACTCCTCCACTGCTGGTGGTATTTCAAGCTGGTACAACCCCTCTGGAAATCAGTCTGGTGGTTCCTCAGAAAACTGGGCAGGACACTTCTGGACCTACTCTTAATAAACAGTACCAGTGCTTTACCAGACAGACAGTATCTTCTTTTTGCACACTAGCCCAGTTTAAATCTGTATGTCTTTGGGCCTCCTGGCTAATATAACTGAGAGTTTCAGTGCTGGTGGGTCAATGCTATCAATCCTGTCTGCCTTCTTAGGCACTTTGTAATCATTTGCTGGAACATAGGAGGCAATTACTTTGCTCTGCTGATAGCCAATTTGCATGACTTCCTTAGTCCTTTTCAATTCAATTGTAGAACATTTACTTTGGGAGTAAAAGAGACCAAAACAAAATCTGGAATAAATATCCATATTTTTGCCGCCTCTGAACACCTCTTTCCTATTAGTCACTGAAGTCTGCTTTCATAGTAGTTGCTGGCTTTTACATTCTAGGTGACCATAAATGTAATCATATTACTATTTATATTGGTATCCTTGTCCTACTATACCAATCATGTCCTTAGGAGATATTTGTCATTACAATCAAATGAATGTATGATTTATAGAGTTATCATTGATGAAGAAATCTTTGTTTTTAGTTATTTTGTTGTTGAAAGTATCTAATAATTGCTTGGTCATCTTGTTTTTTTTTAAAGGTTCCACAGTTTAAATTTCTGATGAAGAGTGGCAATCAGATGTGTCTAGTAATTCTGAACCTTATTTCTGAATGTTGCTTAGTATGCTGGTGTCAGGAATGTGACCTATCTCAAAAGAGGCATCATTGTGTCACTTTCTACTAACTGCCAGTAGCTAGCTATGTGATAGGCAAAGCTATCATCATCTCCACCTTCAGACCCCAAGAGGACCTGGACAGCCTTAGCTAACTCTGCTGAGCAAGCCTGCCCTTCCCCCAGACTCTTTTGTAACAGATAATTATTCAGTTACTTGAAGATGATCATACATATAAAAACACTAGAGAATATCTTTGAATAGTACATATTGATAATGGCTCTATCTGCATTTATTGCTTAGTGAAATCATTTGACAGAATTTTGTTTGAGCACCAGTAAGGAGACTCAGAAGGTAAAGGCTCTTGTGGCCAAGGTGGACAGCCTGAGTTCTATCCCCAAGGATCACATGGTAGAAGGAGTGACTCATGCATAAAAACCAGAAAGTTTTGTCTTACGTACATCACAATGACAAATGACAATGAACAATTTTAAAATATTCAAAAAATTGCATACTGGTTTTTAACCAGGAAAAATAATAAAACATAATTCATTAAGTCATACTATATAGTCACTAATAACTGTAGGCAAAGATTAAGAGAACAGAGCCCCTCACTTTGTTGGGATGAGGTAAATAGCACATCATTTCTAATCTGTACTGTTTTAAGGTAACAAGATGGTTCAGGAAGTACACTATCATATAACCTGAGAAATATAAGATACCTTTTCAAGAAGAGTGATGACATAAAGATATGAGGGTATCATTACTCATAGTGTCAGAAATAATACAATCTAACAACTGGAAAACATAAAAACATGATGTTTTACACATGCACAATTCATCAATATTATACATAAATGAAATGTAGATGCATGCTGTTCTTGAATGAATACTGAAATACTGTAGAACTCAAAGTCATAAAGTAAATTTTTATGAACTAATGCCAAGTCCACACACAAGATAGAAACTGTTGAATGCCTGGGAAAGGATGTGTGAGCTCTCTTCATGCAAGTGGGCACGAAGCAACATATGGAAACAAGGGATGTTGTAAAAATTGCTCTGATGTTGAGTTACACAACTCAATATATTTACTAAAAATTAATGCATTATCTACAATGGGTAAATATATTAACATACAAATTATATCCCTGAAACTTGCTAAAATTACTGTTATAAAAGTTTCAAAATTAAAAAAAATACTACAAAAGCCCCACAGCAATGAATTAATTAGTAACAAATAGGATGGTTTTAAAATACAAACCTGTGAAGATACTTTTGAATATGAAAAACTACCATCATCTTTAACACATTTCATCAACAAAGCACATATAACAGCCAATATACAAAATGTGTATACAGTAAGGAAAGTAAAATGCAGGAAGGATCAACCTCCAACCTTTCTGCTCTGTTTACTTTTCTTCTTATTTATTTTTGCTGAAAGAGACTAAGGTGGTAGGAAGCTTCTCATACATAGTTCAAGACCCTTTAACATTAGACACCATCCTAAGCACTTGAAATAAAATAACAGGCAAATAAAAATAAACCATTCCCCAAACCACAAGTTTATTGTTTGTCTACCAACAATAAATAAATGTATGAATAAAAGAATTTACTTCAGGTGTTTATTACTAATAGGAAAGTCAAATTGTAAAATGTCACTGAAAATCAACAAACAGTTTGCTTTGTCCTGGATGGTTAAAGAGAATCTATGTGAGAACTTAATGTTGGAATTGGGATAATTGTTGGAAAGGGATGAATAACGCTGTTTAACTTAAGATGGAAAAAAAAGAATTATCGGAAAGGGTTATGTTTAAAGTATTCCAGGTATTCCATTTACTGAGGAATTTGAGGAGAATGGGGGCATTTTATGGTATTAAATATGAGTTCTAATGGAAATAGAACAACATACTGGTAAGCAAAATTTTAGGCATTAGACTGACGAATTTTATCTATTCACTGTTTCACAAAGTTCCCCCAAAAATCAACAAAACTTATAGAAATTGTTTGACTCCATAGAGACCTTCTTTCTTTGTATTTCTCCCTCACTTATTATGACATCCTCAAAAGACATAATAGTGGAGGAATTTCTGAGAGTTTTTTGCTTTGTTTTGTTTTGCTTTGTTTTGTTTTGTTTTGTTTTGTTTTAATAAGAGGTGTGTATGCTCACTACACAGGTGGGTAGGTAGATGGGAAACAGATTGGCAGATAGATAAAGATCTCTTTCTCATACCTTTCAGTGATGTTAGAAATTGACTACTTCTTGGTTGAGAAATGAAGCTTCCTGATCAGGACCCATAAGTATTTTGATAAAACATTCTGGTTTTAATTGCTAGATCATTTTACCCTCATTCAAACATGTCCTTTACATTTTAGTAGTTAGTATTTAAGTTGTTCTTCCTTATATGCATTATGCTTTAATGGAACTTTTGCTATTTTTTTTTGCTGCGTTAATTATGAATATTGTTAAAATGTCTACTTTAAACTGAGATACAGATTATCAAAGTGCAGTGAAAAATTATCAAAAGATAAAAAGAGACCTATAAAATTCATGTGAAATATCAAAGGACCAGTAACTATAACAATATTGAATGCAAACATGGATGGTGGGGTATCTACCCTAACTTAACAACTGATTTTAGTCATACTTAGTCTGGAATGTCAAAATTATAATCTCATCATTATTTCACAAGTTTGAAGACACATACAGGAACATTTTGTAGTACCTTGTCTGTTTTCTATTCTTCACGTCTGAAAACTTCATCATTTTAAACTATGATAATACAAGCATTAATTTCCTAACATTGAAATCTGAAGGGTAAACTACTGGAACAAACTAGTAAATTTGGATGTCAAGCACATGGCTACTCGTACACTTTGGCACCAGTACCAAGAACACATATGGACAAAATAAGTATTGTTCAGGAAAACAGACAGCTACATTCACAAGAACAAAACCACATGCTCATATTATTTCATATAAAAAATTAAGCTCAAGGAAAGGAAAGGATGCTACAACTACAGGCTTCCCACCACAGCAGATTTTGATACCTTTTAAATAAGCTTGCATGTGCTGCCCTTGACGTTCCAGCTAAAGGAAAACATTTCTCTTCCATTCTGGATCTGCTTCCCCACAGCAGTACTTAGCACAAAGAAACAACACTCTTTCTAGCAGTTATCTCCAAGTACTGTCTCCAAGGCAGCAAATGACATTTGCTTTCTTTCTTTCTTTGCTATTTGTTGGACTCTGCATTCTTTGCCCTCTTAACTCATAGATTCGTGTGAAATAAAAACTCCTTCTCTAAAGAGTAGATAGATGGATAAATGAATGAACTAGTCCATGCCATATTCATGCCAATAGTCAATAAGAAATCATTTCAGTATGACAGGAAAGAGGAAAGGGATGTGTAGTGTCAGATAGAAAAGAAAGTGTACATTCTGATTTATACTTAATTCCCACAGCTCCTCTTTATATTACATGCTGAGGGAAGAGTCTCTGATAACAAAGTTTGTTCTCTCACAAATTCATGCCAGCTTATTTACAAATTAATTGTTTTTAATTCCTTTTAAGATTATCTTTATTTTCAACAAGTAAAACAAATTATAAGCATATACCTTTCTGTGAGCTTGGGGATTCTCAAGATTCCCAATCAACTTCTACTTCCCAACTGTTAAAACTAGAAAAGATAATTCTTATATCTTTCAATTAAAAAGAAACTTTCTACTGTTCATTTTTCTTTAAGGTTCTTTCACTTGTATTAATAAAAATTACAACTAAAGATTAAGAAGAAAAGGAGACAAATTTAAATAACAAAGGAAAAGTAATGTAACCAATTCTAATTTGAATATCTAGCTATTAAATTAGGCTACTGAAAAATATTTAATAAGGCTGTAAAAGGTCTAATAAAACAGTCAATAATAAAAAGAAAATAATATCATGATCTATTAACTTTATTGCATATCTCTTATAGTTTTCAGACAGGCTGTGGACCATCATAATTATAAGTACTCTGAGTAGCATAAAGGTAATACTCCTTTTTATATAATCAATAAAACTTTCCATCACTTTTAATACTTGAGATAATTTATTCATAGAGTATTAACAATGAAATGCAATCATACAATTTGTTAAAAAACATTTTCATCATTTAGGCTCAACAATGCATTTTATTCTGGAGGTTAAAGTTATAATGCCATAATTACTTCATAATTTTGAGCACACATACACACAGAAATATTTTTTAGTTATTTGTCTGTTTTTGTTTCTTCAAATCTGAAAATATCATCATAGTGTACTACTGGAAATGGACACATATGAAGGGCAAGCTAATAAGTAACCTAATAGCCAGAGTAATAAATTAAGTTGTCTAAGCTGATAAGATCTTCATCAAAAGGGAAAGAATTATTCCTCTATATCACTTTCTCCAAGGTTGGCATATTAATGGAAAAGCAATGTACAGGTTAATTGATTAAATAGTGGTTAGAGAGTGAGAGGCTCAGAGTCCAGGAGCACACAGGTCTAGATAGCTACACTTCTTTCCAGCTATTGCTCATTGTTTACTGAGCCTGTGCGAAACTTAATAGGAACAACCATCAAAGATTGTGCTAGTGAAAATTAAATAGATACACACACACACACACACACACACACACACACACAGAGAGAGAGAGAGAGAGAGAGAGACAGAGACAGAGACAGAGACAGAGAACAGATTCTTTGTCCCTTTTACACTGAAGTTAGCTACCATTTAAGTTAGTTAAGTTGTGATTTTTCTCTTTGTATCTCCCTCCCCTTACTGAGATTTTTATCTAAAAAGATTTTTTAAAGCCCACATACTTCTATCTACCTGGTTAATTGGGAGAGATAAAGAAATGGAAAGGAAATACTTAAGAATTACAGTTTTCAGAAAGTTGTAATTCTCATCTACAAGATAAATGAAAGCATAGTGTTTATAGATGGCAAGAAAAATGTCATATATAAATATATATTAAAACAGTTAAAATTAGTAATAAAAATAAAGCTAAAGTTATCATGCAGTTATTTGGAGGAAATGGTAAACTACACTGTTAGAAGCTTGTTTAAACAATATTAAGTATATAATGATAGTAGTAAGTGCATTTCTAAATCACACACATATATATATACATATATATACATATACATATATATACTTATTAAATATGTCTAGAAAGCCAGGTATAGGCTTTTTTTCAGTGCAGTCTAACATGTCTTCAGCTACCAGCTTTTGACAGGTTTCATAGTACTAAGGGTGAATTCTTTCCTATGGAGCTAGAATCAAACCCAACCAGGAGTGGTTAGTAACTGTCACATCATTGTCACTATTATACTAGCAGTATTTATGCCTGGGAAGCTTGTTATTTAAGTCCCTAGGATTCACAGGTGGGGAAGACTGTTAATGCCTTTTCTTCTGCCTAACAACCTATATATAGTACCCTTCTCCAATATAAAATATAGCTGTCAGGATGAGCTTCCTGCTCAGTTCCAGCTTAATTTTCTCTTACAAAGAAAGTGTATGTCTTCAGCAATACTATCCTATTAACACTAAAAAATTCTGGTAGGCAGCTACAAGGGATGGCAGGCGATTGTCTGGGGGTTTTTTGGAACCTCACTGACAAGTAAGGAGTTACCCCAAAGCTGTCACTGACTTCTTTTCAAATAACCCGTGGTTTTTAAGATAGGCTTTACCCAGTCATTTATCAGATGTCTCTTCTAATTTTTTAATTGGCTTTTTTAAATTGGTGTGCAGAGTTTTTCAGTTCCTCTTCGTTTTTGTTAAGTGGCCTACACTTTCTCCTTTGTATCATTTTCCCACCTCGTCCCTGCTTAAACTTAATCTCCAATGCTTCACTTGTCTAATTTCATATCCTCTAAATTCTAATATCTTTCCTCCCTTAAGGCAGTTCCCACTCCACAACCTCCATTCTAGTTCCTTGGCTTCTGTAGGAATTCAGAGTTAAACACCACAATCCAAAAATTCAGTTAAGGTCGACACTTGAGAGAGAACATGCAGTATAACTTTCTGTGCCTGGGGATTGAGTACATTTTTTTTTTAGTCCTATCCATTTATCACTAAGTTCTCCAATTGATTTTATTTTTCCCTATAGTAAAATAAAATCATATGATATATAAGTACCTTATTTTCTTTTTTCCTTGGATATTTTCTTTATTTACATTTCAAATGATTTCCCCTTTCCAGGTCTCCCCTACGGAAAAGCCCCATCCAATCCTCCCTTCTTCAACCTCTATGAGGGTGATCCCCCACCCACCCACTCCCTCCTGTTTTCCTGCCCGGACATTCCCCTATACTGGGGCATCAAACACCCTCAGGCCCAAGGGTCTATCCTCCCACTGATGTCCTACAAGGCCATCTTCTGCCACATATGTGGCCAGTGCCATGGATCACGCCATGTGTATTCTTTGGTTGGTGGTCCATTCCCCCGGAGTTCTAGGGGAATCTAGCCTGTTGACACTGTGGTTCCCTTCATAGGGCTGTAAACTGCCTTAGCTCCTTCAGTCCCTATTCCATCTCCTCCACTGGGGGACCCACCCTGAACCCGAGCTCAGTCGAATGGTTGGCTGCGTGCTTCCTCCTCTGTATTTGTCAGGCTTTCATAGAGCCTCTCAGGAGACAGCTATATCAGGCTTCTATCAGCAAGCACTTTCTGGCATCCACAATAGCTTCCTGGTTTGGTGGCGGTATATGGGATGGATACCCAGATGAGGCCATCTTATTTTTCATTATTCATTCATGAGTTAGTTGATGGGCATCTAGGCTGACTCTAGTCCCTAGTTATAGTGAATGGAGCAAGAAGGTATATTAGCCAGGGAATGCAGAGACTCATGACTGTTTAATGAGATGAGCAAGAAACAATTGAGTAAAAATGCTTAAGTACACGGTCTCCAACCTTCTAAAACTCACACAATAATACAGAAGAAAGGGAAGAAAGAATAAGATCAGGGAAAGGGCTACTAAACACTTTTGACCATTGTAAAAACATCACAGTCAAAGATCTCACAAACCCCATAATTTTCTGCACTGGGCATGGATAAGATTGGATCTGTTACTATTCAGACATAGATTGTGGAGGGACCCATATTATTATACCTCAACCTTCTGAACTAATGGATATGGGTGGCTTCAGAGATAGAATGGGTCATTTTCTTAATTTATTTAACTACAGCTGAGCCCACAAGGCCATATTGAATAGTCAGAAACCCATGGTAATACAGAAGTCTTGATGGAAACAAAGTAGGTCACAAAAAAGCCTTAAAATACAAAGAAAGACTTCAATGAGAAAAACAGGCTTTTAGGGATACACTTATGTGCTGGAAAGTATAAGAGGAAGTTACGAGAGTGAGGCCAACCGGGATGCATCAAAGACAATTACAAAATTAAACATAAGTATTTCTGTAAATGAAATCATTACAAATGCACACATGAACTTTTTAGTATAAGAAAAATATCTTCTGGACCAGAATCTGCACCATCTTGGACCCTGCAGCCAAACCAGAGGCACTCTCCATCCACAGAAAGCCCGCGGTTAGACAGAGCCTCATGGTCCAACACTATCCTCGGGAGAATAGCTCAACCAGACGGAGTCCTGCCCACTGTAAGAGTCACTGCCTAGGCTTCAGCAGCCCAGCCAGGAAGCCCCAGACCTGCAGGGAATCTAACGGTCAGACAGAGCCCTGAGACCTGCCACCATCTTGGAGCTGGTAGACTAATCAGGCAAACCTGGAGAAGACCACCACGGGAGGCCAGTTAAGCATCCAGAGGCAAGCAGGGAGGAGACTTGAATCCAGCCCAGCAGAGCTGAGGAGGTAATTCGGAGCCCAGTGGTGGAAACCATCCAGTCTCCGCCTCAGGAGCACAGACGCCCTTTGAGACAGCAGCACCAAACACCAGGCTCTCAGGAGCTTTAAACACCAACCAGTAATAACAAGACCAACTAAGTCCAGAAATAAACAAATGGCAAAAAGCAAACATAGGAAGGTTACTAGCAGAAATCAAGGCAATATGGCAGTATCCAAACCCAGTTCGCGAATATCAGTAAGCCCCAGATACCCCAACACACCAGAAAATCAAGATACAGATCTAAAAATCACTGGTCACGATGCTGATAGCAGAACACATGGATAAATCTCTTAAAGAAATACTGAAGAAAATAGAACAAAAGTTCGAAGCACTTATAAGGCAAACACAAAAATCACTTAAAGAAATTCAGGAGAATATGGATCAAAAAGCAGAAGCCAATAAAGGGGAAATACAAAAATCACTTAAAGAAATACAGGAGAACGTGGGTCAACAAGTAGTAGTCATGAAAGGGGAAACACAAAAATCTCTTAAAGAATTGCATGAAATCACAAAGAAGCAAGTGAAAGATCCGAGCAAAACCATCCAGGATCTAAAAACAGAAGTAGAAAAAAACCAAGAAATCTCAAAGGGAGACAACTTTGGAGATAGAAAACCTTGGGAAGAAATCAGGGGCCATAGATGCCAGTATGAATACTGGCATACAGTAGAATACAAGAGATAGAAGAAAGAATCTCAGATGCCAAAGATACCACAGGAACCATGGACTCAACAATCAAAGAAAATACAAAATGCAAAAAGCTTGTAAGCTAAAACACCCAAGAAATCCAGGACACAATGAGAAGATCAAACCTAAGGATTATAGGTATTGATGAGAAGGAAGATTTATGACTTAAAGGGCCAGCAAATATCTTCTACAAAATTATGGAAGAAAACTTCCCCAACCTAAACAGAGAGATGGCCATGAATATACAAGAAGCCTACAGAACTCCAAACAGACTGGACCAGAACAGAAATACCTCCCGTCACATAATAATCAAGACCCCAAATGTACTAAACAAAGAAAGAATATTAAAGGCAGTAAGAGAAAAAGGACAAATAACATATAAAGGAAGACCTATGAGAATTACACCAGACTTCTCACCAGAGATCATGAAAGCTAGAAGATCCTGGGCAGATCTTATGCAGACTCTAAGAGAACACAAATTTCAGCCAAAACTACTAGACCCAGCAAAACTCTCAATCACCATAGATGGGGAAACCAAGGTATTCCATGACAAAACCAAATTTGCACGATATCTTTCCACAAACCCAACCCTACAAAGGATAATAGGAGAAAAACACCAACATAAGGAGGAAAACTATACCCCAGAAGAAGCAAGATAGAAACCTCCTCGCCTCAAACACAAAAGAAGATAACCACTCAAATACAAAAATAATTTCAAAAATGTCGGGAAGTAATAGTTACTATTCCTTAATATCTCTTAACATCAATGGGCTCAATTCCTCAATAAAAAGACACAGACTAACAGACTGGATGTGGAAATAGGACCCTACAATTTGCTGCATACTGGAAACACATCTTAGTTTGGAATACAAACACTACCTTAGAGTAAAAGGCTGGAAGACAATTTTACGAGCAAATGGTCACAGGAAACAAGCCAGAGTAGCCACTCTAATATTGGATAAAATTGACTTTCAACCTAAAGTCATCAAAAGAGACATGGAATGTCACTTCTTGCTGGTCAAAGGGAAAATCCACCAAGAAGAACTCTCAATACTGAACATCTATGCTCCAAATGCAAGGGCACTCTCATTTGTGAAAGAAACTTTACTAAAGCTTAAAGCACACATTGCACCTAACACAATAATTGTGGGTGACTTCAACACTCCACTATCCTCAATGGACCGATCAGGAAACCAGAAACTAAACAGGGACACAGTGAAACTAATTGAAACTTTGGACCAATTGGATTTAACATATATATAATATTTCATCCTAAAGCAAAAGAATATACGTTTTTCTCAGCACCACACAGTACCTTCTCCAAAATCGATCATATAATTGGTCACAAGACAGATGGCAACAAACACAAGAAGATCGAACTAATCCCTTGCCTCATATCAGATCACTATAGAGTAAAAGTGGTATTCAATAGCAAGAAAAACAACAGAAAGCCCACATACACATGGAAACTGAACAATACTCTACTCAATGATACCTTGGTCAAGGAAGAAATAAAGAAAGAAATCAAAGACATTTTAGACTTCAATGAAAATGAAGGTACAACCTACCCAAATTTTTGGGACACAATGAATGCAGTGCTAAGAGGAAAACTCATAGCCCTGAATGCCTCCAAAAAGAACATTAGAGAACATACACTAGCAGCTTAATAGCACACCTGAAAGCCCTGGAACAAAAAGAAGCTAATTCACCCAGGTGTAGAAGACAGGAAATCATCAAACTAAGGGCTGAAATCAATCAAATAGAAACAAAGAGAACCATACAAAGAATCAACAAAACCAGGAGCTGGCTCTTTGAGAAAATCAACAAGATAGATAAACCCTTAGCCAGACTAACCAAAGGACACAGACACAGTATTCAAATTAACAAAATTAGAAATGAAAAGGGGGATGTAACAACAGAGACTGAGGAAATTCAAAGGATCATCAGAACCTACTACAAAAGATCAACACAACTGGAGAATCTGGAGGGAATGGACAATTTCCTAGACAGATACCAAATACAAAAATTAAATCAGGATCAATTAGATCAGTGAAACAGTCCCAAAACCCCTAGGGAAATAGAAGACATTATAGAAAGCCTCCCAACCAAAAAAAAAAGCACAGGACCAGGTGGTTTTAGTGCAGAATTCTATCAGGCCTTCAAAGAAGACCTTGCACCAATACTCTTCAAACTATTCCATAAAATAGAAACAGAAGGAACACTGCCCAACTCATTCTATGAATCTACAATTACGCTGATACTAAAACCACAAAAAAGATCCAACAAAGAAAGAGAACTACAGGCCAATTTTCCTTCTGAATATCGATGCAAAAGTACTAAATAAAATTCTTGCCAACAGAATCCAAGAGCACATATAAATGATCATTCACCATGAGCAAGTAGGCTTCATCCCACGGATGCAGGGATGGTTCAATATACAGAAATCCATCAATGTAATTCACTACATAAACAAACTAAAAGAAAAGAACCACATGGTCATCTCATTAGATGCAGAAAAAGCATTTGAAAACATTCAGCAACCTTTCATGCTAAAAGTCCTGGAAAGAGCAGGAATTCAAGGCCCATACCTAAACATAGTAAAAGCAATCGACAGCAAACCAGTAGCCAACATCAAAATAAATGGAGAGAAACTTGAAGGAATCACACTAAAATCAGGGACTAGACAAGGCTACCCTCTCTCTCTCCATCTTTTCAATACAGTACTTGAAGTTCTAGCGAGAGCAATTAGACAACATAAGGAAACCAAAGGGATATAAATTGGAAAGGAAGAAGTCAAACTATCATTATTTGCAGATGATATGATAGTATATGTAAGTGACCCAGAAAACCCCACCAGAGAACTTCTACAGCTGATAAACAACGTCAGCAAAGTGGCTGGTTATAAAATCAACTCAAACAAATCAGTTGCCTTCCTGTACTCAAAGGACAAGCAGGCTGAGAAAGAAGTTAGGGAAATAACACCCTTCACAATAGCCACAAACACTATAAAGTATCTTGGTGTGACGCTAACCAAACAAGTGAAAGATCTTTATGACAGGAACTTCAAGTCCTTGAAGAAAAAAATTGAAGAAAACCTCAGAAGATGGAAAAATATTTCGTGCTCTTGGATTGGCAGGATCAATATAGTAAAAATGGCCTTCTTGCCAAGAGCAATCTACAGATTCAATGCAATCCCCATCAAAATCCCAAATCAATTCTTCATAGATCTAAAATGAGCAATTCTCAAATTCATTTGGAGTAACAAAAAACCCAGGATAGCTAAAACTATTCTCAACAATAAAAGGACTTCTGGGGCAATCAATATCCCTGACCTCAAGCAGTACTACAGAGCAATTGTGTTAAAAACTGCATGGTTTTGGTACAGCAACAGGTAAGTAGATCAATGGAATAGAATTGAAGATCCAGAAATGAACCCACGGACTTATGGTCACTTGATCTTTGATAAAGAAGCTACAACCATCCAGTGAAAAAAAAGATAGCCTTTTCAACAAATAATGCTGGTTCAACTGGAGGTCAACATAGAGAAGAATGCGAATCAACCCACACTTATCACCTTGTACTAAGATCAACTCCAAGTGGACCAAGGACCTCCCCATAAAACCAGACACACTGAAACTAATAGAAAAGAACCTGGGGAAGACCCTGGAGGGTATGAGCACAGGGGGAAAGTTCCTGAACAGAATACCAATAGCTTATGCTGTAAGGTCAAGAATTGACAAATGGGACCTCATAAAATTACAAAGTTTTTGTAAGGCAAAAGACACTGTCAGAAGGACAAGATGGCAACCAACAATTGGAAAATGATCTTCACCAACCCCACATCCGACAGAGGACTAATATCCAATATATACAAAGAACTCAAGAAGTTATGAAGCAAAGAATCAAATAACCCTATTAAAAATGGGGTACAGAGCTAAAAAAAATTTTCACCAGAAGAAATTCGGATGGCCGAGAAGCACTTTAAGAGATGTTCAACATCATTAGTGATCAGGGAAATGCAAATCAAAACAACCCTGAGATTCCACCTCACACCACTCAGAATGGCTAAGATTAAAAACTCAAGAAACAATAGTTGCTGGTGAAGATGTGGAGAAAGAGGAACAGTCCTCCATTGTTGGTGGGATTGGAAGATGGTAAAACTGCTCTGGAAATCAGTATGGTGGTTCCTCAGAATATTGGGCATGACACTTCCAGAGGACCCTGTCATACCACTCCTGGGCATATACCCAGAGGATTCCCCTGCATGCAAAAAAGACACATGCTCCACTATGTTTATAGCAGCCTTATTTATAATAGCCAGAAGTTGGAAGGAGCCCAGATGTCCCTAAATGGAGGAATGGATACAGAAAATGTGGTATATTTATACAATGGAATACTACTCAGCAATTAAAAATAATGAATTCCTGCAATTTGTAGGCAAATGGTTGGATCTGGAAAATATCATCCTAAGTGAGTTAACCCAATCACAAAGGAATACACATGCACTGCAATCACTGATAAGTGGATATTAATGAGCCCAGAAACTGAATACTCAAGGCACAATTAGCAAATCAAAAGATTTCCAAGCAAAAGGATGGAGAGGACCTTGGTCCGGGAAAAGACTAAATCCAGTTTTGTAGGAGAGTACCAGAACAGAGAAATTGTGGGGAGGTGGGGGTTATTGGGGGATGGGAGGGGAAATGACTTATGGGACATATGGTGAGGGGGGAACTGGAATGGGGAAAGCCTTTGGAATGTAAACATAAAAAATAATAAATTATTAAAAAAAGTTGAAACACATCTTCTAATTTTTTTTGGTAGATATACTCACCCACATTCCAATTAATAGTAGTTATGGAAGTCTACCTGTTTCTTCCAACCTCCACTCTTACTGGGATACATGTTAAAAATGGCTATCTCTGAAAGATGAAAATATTATTCTACTTGTTTTGTAACCACTTACTTATGAGTGAATTAAAGAACTTTTAATGTCTTTATTAGGCTCATTTATTCTTGTTAAATATCTATTAATATCACTTCTTAGCTTGTTTTACTTCCTCCTGTTGGTGCTATTAATATTAGATATTCAATGGATATATAATATGTAACAACAATTAATGAAAAAGGTGGCCATTATTTGAATTAGAGCAAGAGGGGATATCTGGGAGATGTTGAAGAGAGAAAGCAGAATGGAGAAACAATGAAATTGCCTTATAATCTCAAAAGGTAAAAGCAATAATTAACATTAATTAACATTATATTTAATTAACATTGCAATCATGTGATACATGATTTCTCTGTGCTTTTTCTTTATGAATTTTTCTCTTGCCCATAGAATGAATGTTTCAGAGAGAGAGAAAAGGAAGAATATAACATGATCATTGATAGTAACTGAATAAAACAAAACATTTCATCAGCTAGCCAAAATAGCCATAAATAGTATTCTAATCTATCTTTGAAATCAGATAAAACTGTTAAATTCATGAAGTACTATTTAATCACTTAAATAGGAAATTATATCATCTCTGAGGAGTCAGATCTGTCAACAAAATATTGTGCTTAAGAATACTGGCATGTAGCATACAGTACTTATGAATACTTTGTATCCTGAAACAAGATATCTTAAGTCAAATTATGAGTAGATCTTTATTCTATGGTCTTATACTATTAAGTGCCTTCATCTAGTAATCTGAGGTTTTTATCATGATAAGAAAATATTGTGCCCAGTACAGCAAAAGCTAAAACATGTAGTTGCTGGAACAGAGGAGCAGCAATCATGTGCAGAGTGTTCCAGAGATTCACTCTCTTGGGTTTTCTTTACTGAGAAAAGAGAACAATTTTATTTTATGGCTTTGTGTATTTAGAGGGCACAGCAGGGTTACTGGGTTACTGGGTTACTAGGAATGTCAGGGCTTACCTTGTGCTTTAGAGATCATAAGACCTCAAAGCTACCTTGTGAACATACTACTCTGAAAGGCACACCTGCAGGCATTTTTCTTCTGGCTATCAGAGCAATTTTCCACATAGGTATAAACATGACCAAAGGATTAACTCAGTCACTGGATGCCCTTAAATTTGTTTTTTATGAAAGCATTATAAGTCTTCTTTATAGTATCAAAGAATCTATTCCTAGTCACTTAGTTTCAGTATTTAAGTGTTGTGGGTAAGAGTAAGCAAATGCATGACTTAAAGGTGAAAATGTTGTGGATAGAAGAATAGATCCATTGTTAAAGCTCTTGCCATACAAGTGTAAGGAACTAAGTTTCATCTAGAACAATGAAGAAAAGCCGGGCACAACTGTATTCTTCTAATTCCAGGACAAGGGAGGAAGATGCAGAAAATCGCTGTTGTTACCTGCAGCCAGTCTTACATAATCAGCAAGCCCAGGATGGGGTGAAACAATGGGGCAGAGAACAAGGCGGATGTCTCTTGTAGAATGACTTTTGAGTTTGACTTTTGGAATCTACACATAAACATATACACACACATTGCACTGAAAAGACACACACACACACACACACACACACACACACACAAGAAATTTTAAAATAGTAAGTGCCCCAAAAATGTTAACTCCAACAATAATAGATTTAGAACTTACTTAACATTTATGTAAGTATTAGGTACAAAGTGGGTCCCCAAAATAAGCATGCTGTTGACAGTATTCTAGAGCATAATAAGGACTCTAACTAGGTGAAGAGAAGAATTGTTATTGGTTATGTAGAAATCTGAAGTTTTCTGTTTGGCATATTTTCCTTACTCTGCCACAAAGGCCAACTAATTCAGCAAGGTCATCTAGTTCCCTGTCAATCTGAACAACCTGAATCAGCTCAGACTCCCAACCTGCTGTCATATAAAATGCATTTGCCTTTTTGCCATTTTGCTAAACTATTTCTCTCCCAAGCCTTACCAGTTTGATCCCTAATGAACATTTCTTTCTACTTATGGAGTGCTTTTGTTCATTGTCTTCACTGGATCCTTGCTTACAATGGGAAAAATAGCAAGCAAGAAACAAACAAACAAACAAAGGGAAAAGAATGTGTGAGGAAAATGAGAAGGGAAGTAAAAAGGATACTTCCATCTTGGAAGAAAGCACGTTATTCTGTTGGTATGTTTCTGTGTGAGTCATTGTGAGAATCTTCCTGTATATACTGTTTGTAAATTAGATATATCTGATCCCACTGAGATTTGTCCATTAACAAGTTTTTTTTCTTTTTTTTTCTTTTTTCTTTTTTTTTATTACTGCTTCTTTTTTTTCTATATTCTTTATTTACATTCCAAAGGCTTTCCCCTTTCCCAGTTACCCCCCACCATATGTCCCATAATTCCTCTCCCCATCATGCTATTCCCCACTCTTCCCCCCCCCCCCACGATTTCTCTGTTCTGGGTCTACAATACTGGATCCAATCATTACAGGCCCAGGATCCTCTCTTTTTTTTCTTCTTGAGAGTCATTTGACTTGCTAATTGTGCCTTGAGTATTTAGGGCTTCTGGGCTCATTAATATCCACTTATCAGTGATTGCATTTCCTGTGTATTCTTTTGTGATTGGGTTAGCTCACTTAGGATGATAGTTTCCAGATCTAACCATTTACCTACAAATTGCATGAGTTCATTATTTTTAATTGCTGAGTAGTACTCCATTGTATAAATATACCACATTTTCTGTATCCATTCCTCTTTTGAGGGATATCTGGGCTCCTTCCACTTTCTGGCTATTATAAACAAGGCTGCTATAAACATAGTGGAGCATGTGTCTTTGTTGTATGCAGAGGAATCCTCTGGGTATATGCCCAGGAGTGGTATGCCAGGGTCCTCTGGGAGTGGCATGCCCAATTTTCTGAGGAACCGCCACACTGATTTCCAGAGTGGTTTTACCATTTTGCAATCCCACCAACAGTGGAGGAGTGTTCCTCTTTCTCCACATCCTCGCCAGCACTTGTTGTCTCTTGAGTTTTTAATCTTAGCCATTCTGACTGGAGTGAGGTGGAATCTCAGGGTTGTTTTGATTTGCATTTCCCTGATGACTAATGATGTTGAACATCTCTTAAGGTGTTTCTCGGCCATCTGAATTTCTTCTGGTGAAAATTCTTTGTTTAGCTCTGTACCCCATTTTTGATAGGGTTATTTGGTTCTTTGGGCTCTAACTTCTTGAGTTCTTTGTATATATTGGATATTAGCCCTCTGTCGGATGTGGGGTTGGTGAAGATCATTTCCCACGTTGTTGGTTGCCATTTTGTCCTTCTGACAGTGTCCTTTGCCTTACAGAAACTTTGTAATTTTATGAGGTCCCATTTGTCAATTCTTGATCTTAGAGCATAAGCTATTGGTGTTCTGTTCAGGAACTTTACCCCTGTGCCCATGTCCTCCAGGATCTTCCCAAGTTTCTTTCCTAATAGTTTCAGTGTGTCTGGTTTTATTTGGAGGTCCTTGATCCACTTGGAGTTGATCTTAGTACAAGGAGATAAGAGTGGGTCAATTCGCATTCTTCTGCATGTTGACCTCCAGTTGAACCAGCACCATTTGTTGAAAAGGCTATCTTTTTTCCACCAGATGGTTGTGGCTCCTTTATCAAAGATCAAGTGACCATAAGTCTGTGGGTTCATTTCTGGGTCTTCAATCCTATTCCATTGATCTACCTGCCTGTTGCTGTAACAATACCATGCAGTTTTTAACACAATTGCTCTGTAGTACTGCTTGAGGTCAGGGATATTGATTGCCCCAGAAGTCCTTTTATTGTTGAGAATAGTTTTAGCTATCCTGGGTTTTTTGTTGCAGGGGAAAGCCTTTGGAATGTAAACAAAGAATATAGAAAATAAAAAAATAAATAAAAAAGGCAAAAAAAAAAAGAAGGAGAATTGCTCTTTCTAGATCTATGAAGAATTGAGTTGGGATTTTGATGGGGATTGCATTGAATCTGTAGATTGCTTTTGGCAAGATGGTCATTTTTATTATATTGATCCTGCCAATCCACGAGCAAGAAATATTTTTCCATCTTCTGAGTTCTTCTTCGATTTCTTTCTTCAGGGACTTGAAGTTCCTGTCATACAGATCTTTCACTTGTTTGGTTAGAGTTACGCCAAGGTACTTTATGTTGTTTGTGGCTATTGTGAAGGGTGTTATTTCCCTAACTTCTTTCTCAGCCTGCTTGTCCTTTGAGTACAAGAAGGCTACTGATTTGCTTGAGTTAATTTTATAACCAGCCACGTTGCTGAAGTTGTTTATCAGCTGTAGAAGTTCTCTGGTGGAGTTTTTTGGATCGCTTAAGTAGACTATTATATCATCTGCAAATAATGATACTTTGACTTCTTCCTTTCCAATTTGTATCCCTTTGACTTCCTTATGTTGTCTAATTGCTCTCGCTAGAGCTTCAAGTACTATATTGAAAAGATATGGAGAGAGAGGACAGCCTTGTCTAGTCCCTGATTTTAGTGGGATTGCTTCAAGTTTCTCTCCATTTATTTTGATGTTGGCTACTGGTTTGCTGTAGATTGCTTTTACTATGTTTAGGTATGGGCCTTGAATTCCTGCTCTTTCCAAGACTTTTAGCATGAAAGGATGCTGAATTTTGTCAAATGCTTTTTCAGCATCTAATGAGATGACCATGTGGTTTTTTTCTTTTAGTTTGTTTATGTAGTGGATTACATTGATGGATTTCCGTATATTGAACCATCCCTGCATTCCTGGAATGAAGCCTACTTGATCATGGTGAATGATCGTTTTGATATGCTCTTGGATTCGGTTGGCAAGAATTTTATTTAGTATTTTTGCATCTATATTCATAAGAGAAATTGGCCTGTAGTTCTCTTTCTTTGTTGGATCATTTTGTGGTTTAGCTATCAGTGTAATTGTGGTTTCGAAGAATGAGTTGGGCAGTGTCCCTTCTGTCTCTATTTTGTGGAATAGTTTGAAGAGTATTGGTGTTAAGTCTTCTTTGAAGGTCTGGTAGAATTCTGCACTAAAACCATCTGGTCCCGTACTTTTCTTGGTTGGGAGGCTTTCTATAACCCCTTCTATTTCTTTAAGGGTTATGGGACTGTTTAGCTGGTCTACTTGATGCTGATTTAATTTTGGTATTTGGTATCTGTCTAGGAAATTGTCCATTTCCTCCAGATTCTCCAGTTGTTTTGAGTACAGGCCTTTGTAGTAGGATCTGATGATCTTTTGAATTTCCTCTGTTTCTGTTGTTATATCCCCCTTTTCATTTTTAATTTTGTTAATTTGGATACTATCTCTGTGCCTTTTGGTTAGTCTAGCTAAGGGTTTATCTATCTTGTTGATTTTCTCGAAGAACCAGCTCTTGGTTTTGTTGATTCTTTGTATGGTTCTCTTTGTTTCTACTTCATTGATTTCAGCCCTTAGTTTGATGATTTCCTCTCTTCTACTCCTCCTGGGTGAGTTAGCTTCTTTTTGTTCCAGGGCCTTCAGGTGTGCTGTTAAGTTGCTAGTGTATGCTCTTTCCAGTTTCTTTTTGGAGGCACTCAGGGCTATGAGTTTTCCTCTTAGCACTGCTTTCATTGTATCCCAGAGATTTGGGTAGGTCGTACCTTCATTTTCATTGAAGTCTAAAAAGTCTTTGATTTCTTTCTTTATTTCTTCCTTGACCAAGGTGTCATTAAGTAGAGTATTGTTCAGTTTCCATGTGTATGTGGGCTTTCTGTTGTTCTTCTTGCTATTGAAGACCACTTTTACTCCATAGTGATCTGATAGGAGACATGGGATTAGTTCGGTCTTCTTGTATTTGTTGAGGTCTGTCTTGTGACCAAGTATATGATCAATTTTTGAGAAGGTACCGTGTGGTGCTGAGAAAAAGGTATACTCTTATGTTTTAGGATGGAATGTTCTATATATATCTGTTAAATCCATTTGGTCCAAAGCTTCAATTAGTTTCACTGTGTCCCTGTTTAGTTTCTGCTTTCCTGATCGGTCCATTGAGGAGAGTGGAGTGTTGAAGTCACCTACAATCATTGTGTTAGGTGCGATGTGTGCTTTAAGCTTTAGTAAAGTTTCTTTTATGAATGAGGGTGCCCTTACATTTGGCGCATAGATGTTCAGTATTGAGAATTCTTCTTGGTGGATTTTCCCTCTGACAAGCAGGAAGTGACCTTCTGTGTCTCTTTTGATGACTTTAGGTTGAAAGTCGATTTTATCTGATATTAGAATGGCTACTCCAGCTTGTTTCCTGGGACCATTTGCTTGTAGAACTGTCTTCCAGCCTTTTACTCTAAGGTGGTGTTTGTCTTTGACACTGAGATGTGTTTCCTGTATGCAGCAAAATGTAGGGTCCTGTTTTCGTATCCAGTCTGTTAGTCTGTGTCTTTTGATTGGGGAATTGAGTCCATTGATATTAAGAGATATTAAGGAATAGTAATTATTACTTCCTGACATTTTGGGCATTGTTATTATTATTTTTATTTGAGTGGTTCTCTTCTTTTGGGTTGGATGAGATGGGGTTTCTATCTTGTTTCTTCTGGGGTGTTGTTTCCCCCCTTGTGTTGGTATTTTTCCCCTATTATCTTTTGTAGGGCTGGGTTTGTAGATATGTATCTTGCAAATTTGGTTTTGTCGTGGAATATCTTGGTTTCCCCATCTATGGCAATTGAGAGTTTTGCTGGGTATAGTAGTCTTGGCTGAAGTTTGTGTTCTCTTAGGGTCTGCATGAGGTCTGCCCAGGATCTTCTAGCTTTCATGGTCTCAGGTGAGAAGTCTGGTGTAATTCTGATAGGTCTTCCTTTATATGTTACTTGTCCTTTTTCTCTTACTGCCTTTAATATTCTTTCTTTGTTTAGTACATTTGGGGTTTTGATTATTATGTGGCGGGAAGTATTTCTGTTCTGGTCCAGTCTATTTGGGGTTCTATAGGCGTCTTGTATATTCATGGGCATCTCTCTCTTTAGGTTGGGGAAATTTTCTTCCATAATTTTGTAGAAGATATTTGCTGGCCCTTTAAATTGTAGATCTTCATTCTCATCTATCCCTATAATCCTTAGATTTGGTCTTCTCATTGTGTCCTGGATTTCCTCAATGTTTTGGGTTACCAGCTTTTTGCATTTTGCATTTTCTTTAATTGTTGAATCCATGGTTCCTATGGTATCTTCAGCATCTGAGATTCTGTCTTCTATCTCTTGTATTCTATTGTTGATACTTGCATCTATGACTCCTGATTTCTTCCCAAGGTTTTCTATCTCCAACATTGTCTCCCTTTGCGATTGCTTAGTTGTTTCTACTTCTGTTTTTAGATTTTGTATGGTTTTGCTCAGATCTTTCAGTTGCTTGTTTGTGTTTTCCTGTAATTATTTAAGGGATTTTTGTGTTTCCTCTTTTCTGACTTCTACTCGTTGACCCATGTTCTCTTGTATTTCTTTAGGTGATTTTTGTTTCTCCCCCTTATTGGGATTCATTTTTTGCTCTATATTCTCCTGGATTTCTTTAAGTGATTTTTGTGTCTGCCTTTTATGGGCTTCTAGTTTTTGATCTATTTTCTCCTCTATTACTTTAAGAAATTTATCTAAGTGATCCTCAATCTGCATCTTTACCAGTGATTTTAGATCTGAGTCTTGTTTTTCTGGTGTGTTGAGATATCTGGGATTTAATTGTGTTTGCCATGCAATGGCTTCTAGCTTTTGATCTATTTTCTCATGTATTACTTTAAGAGATTTATCTAAGTGTTCCTCTATCAGCATCCTGACCAGTGATTTTAGATCTGAGTCTTGTTTTTCTGATGTTTCGAGGTATCCAATATTTACTGCTGTTGGGGAACTGGGTTCGGATGCCGCCATATTGCCTTGATTTTTGTTAGTAGCGATCTTACGTTTGCCTTTTGCCATCTGGTTAACTCTGGCGTTAGTTGGTCCTGTAGATACTAGCTGGTGCTTGACCCTCCTGTGGGGTTGTAAGGCTATTTCCCAGTGACTGGGATACCTGAATCACTGTCCTGCGGGGGTCTTGCTCACAGATTGCTAACAGGTGGCCTGAGTCCCCGAGGTCTTAAACTCAGGATATCCCACGTATTTGGTTCAGCCTGTTGGGCGGCTGCTCTGCAGTGCTCCTGCTCAGGGTTTGCTGTCTGATATCCTGTTTCCCCAGGGGTCTTAAAGTTGGGATATCTCAGTTATCTGGTTTCGCCTGCTGGTCCCAAGCTGCTGGGAAGCTGGCTGGGTCCGGTTTCCAGCTTCCCTGCCACCGGCTGGATGGGAGGCTGATTCCGCCTCTGGCTGGGTCTGGGCACCTGGCACACTGGCTGACTCCGGCTTCCTCACCACCAGCTGGACGGGAAGCTGCAGGCAATATGGCAGATGCCTGCAGGGAGCTCGGGGTCCGCCCCGCGAGTGCAGAGTGCAGCCGCTATTCTGTGCCCAACTCCCACTCCAGGCCTGAGTCCCCGAAGGTCTTAAGCTAGGGCTGTCTCGGGTACCTTGTTCCGCCGCCGGCAGGTTCTGAGCACCTGGCACGCTGGCTGACACTCCGGCTTCCCCACCACCAGCTGGCCAGGAAGCTGCAGGCAATATGGCAGCTGCCTGCAGGGAGAGCCATTAACAAGTTTAAATATGTGTTCATAATCCCTAGTTTGTTTTCTCCTCAAATAGGGATCTGAGGACACCAAGTGAAACCATACTGTCTAATATTAATTCTTAGGAAGGATATAGATGAATATAGTGTAGATACTACCTTCCTTTCCTTTCCATACAGGATTAAGACATGTGCACATATATTTGCATGTATATGACAAGTTTCTACTCCTACATTGACCAGAACACAGAGTGTATATGCATAAAGGGATTTGAAATGATGATTTGGATTCATTCTAGAATTTTTTTATGTTAATGTTAAGAGGTTAATCAGGCAAACTTTCACAGCACATGGTGTTGGAGCTTGTTATGATTTTCTACCCACGTGGACTTATGAAGGCTTACACAAAGAACTGTGTCTCCATGCCAGAGGTACAACAGTGCCACTCCACAAGGTCCATTTGTAATTTATTGACTAATGTGAGTGCAGAGCAACTACTTATTTGAAAATAAATCTCAGAAAAAGCATGGCAAACTTACCCTTATGATAATAGATTTAAGATCTTGTTCTTCCTATCGTCCCATTGATACTCATTCTTTATAAGTTATGTATTCTATATTTATTCTTTCTATATGTATTTTCTTCTTTATGTCAACTCTCAGTTTCCTTGGCCAGGCTGCACCACAGTTTCATGCAAGATTTATCTGTTCCAGCAAACAGTTAGTCAGTGAATTTCTTCACAGCAGGTATTCCAATCAAAGAGCTGTGAACAAGTCTGTTGCGTAGGTGGCTCCTATATGTGCTTTTGAACATTAAAAGGGAACAGAAGAAAATATTGCCGAACGAGCCTCCCACAGATTTTGCAATGTTGACCTCCAAACTTGACCCACAGAAAATGAAACATCCATTACCTTTACTCTAAATGTTTAGAGCCCTGTGTGACTGAAGAGGGATCTCTGTGAGAATTGCTTTTGCCACAGCACTTACACCAGGGAATTGCCTGAGTGTTATTTTCAAATCATTGGAGGATTGAATTGCTCAGGGAATGTTTCCTACAGGATTTGGTTAACAGTCATGTTTCAAGAATGGTTAAAGAGTGACTGCACAAGGTTAAAACCAAACTCTTCTATTTCCTAGTGGTCTTCAGACTGTGAATAAAATAAGGCTTCCACATTGGATATTTTATTTAAGACTTCAGAGGATTAAGATTTAAATCAAAGTATTATATATTTCTCACATCAATGTTTTATGATGAAAGTACCAACAGATAGACCATAATATTTACTTTAAATGTGGGATAAATTATTGTTACCAGAATTATTATATGAAAATTTTCCAGTTAGCTGATTAATAGGTTACATAACATGGTATTAAGAATTCAATAAATCTGAGCTAGATATTTAGCTCAGTGGTAGAGCTCTTGACTCATATGCACAAAGCATTGAAGACAATCCTTAGGCCTGTAAAGCCAGCAAGCCAACCAGCAAGCAAGCAAGCAAGCAAACTAACTAACTAAATGCATACATACATTCTTACATACACACATACATAAGAAAGCCAAATTAATAGTTGAACATGGTATTACAAAGATCTTACCCAAATCCCCAGAGACTAAGAAAAAGTAGAAATATTGAAGACAAACTGGAATACTAAGTGATTTCTGTCACAAAAAACACCCATAAAACTGCCAACCTGCTTCCCAAGAGAGCATGACCCATGTAAAGTACTATCTTAAACATATAACAGTATCTTCTACCAGTGACCTAGTTAAACCAATTTGAAGACGCACTTAGAATAAGAGAAACCAGACAATAAGTAAAAGGCCTATTGTAGTGTCCCAGTAATAAAGGGCCAGGATAAAGACACCTGCACAACAGTTCTGATCCCAAGCAAGGGCACCTGAGGTACAACCTCACACATGATAAAAACTTGCTTTGTGTCCTGTTTATATCTCTGTGTCTCTACTTTCTTTTGGTTTACTTACTTTCATTTTCTTCTTGACTATATGGCCAAAGAAAGAGATTATCCCCAATTCCCTGAATCACTTCAATTACAAAATAGAAAGCAGACAAGACAAAAGCAAGCAAACAAGGGAAAGAAAGAAAAAGAAAGAGAAAGAAAGAAAGAAAGAAAGAAAGAAGGAAGGAAGGAAGGAAAGAAAGAAAGAAAGAAAGAAAGAAAGAAAGAAAGAAAGAGGAAAGAAGGAAGGAAGGAAGGAAGGAAGGAAGGAAGGAAGGAAGCTTGATTTGAGTAAGAAATCAGTTCCCTCATCTTCAGACAGCTGTGCAAGGAAAACATTCACTAATCATTTTTTTGTACAAATAGGAAGAGTATTTTAGAACTTATGTTATCATCTCTTGAAAAATTAACTGTGTATAAAGCACCTGCGATTTCTTAGGCGGTTAAATGAAACACACATGGCACAAAGCTGGTTGAAAAAAGAAGATGCTATAAACATATGAAGACTCAGCAGTGCTAACCATTGGGGATTTCCTTAGTCATCCATCTTCAGTTCTTAACATATTCTCTGCTAAATAGTTAATATTTCTTCAAATTCATTGAAGAAATATAGAAGCGAACACCAGGCCTTAGACAAATAAAGGAAATGTCAAGAGGACAATGACCTTAGGGAATGCCCTAATGGTTTGTGGATACATTCTTCTTATTATAGATTTTTAGAGGAGCCTGCCAAAGGACACTTAAAAAATACATATAACTTCTTTGGTTAGCATGTATACTCTTCAAGCCACTTTCTGGGACACAGAAAGATGAAGGGTTCTGGATAGGCATGCCCGTGACTATCTTTCTGCTACCCCTGGGGTAAGGACTAGAAATGTAAAACTTCCAGAAGCCTTTAGCTACAGATGTAGATATTTCAAAACCTAATTTATTAAGGGTTCTCAAATGCTTCAACCACTCCTTCTAGCGAGCCCTCTGTTTAAAGGTAAGGGAGAAAAATGGTAAATAGGACAAGGGGATATAGACCTGTTTAGACATTTTGGGGGGGGGCAATTCCAATCTCAGCAACAATGGCACCATCTAGCAGAAATCACCAGGCCTCCAGCAAATCAGCATGATTCATTTAGAGCAACCAGAACAAGCTGAGACATCTAGAGAAGTTCTATGCCATGCTATGCCATACTTCTCTCAATAAAGTAAAGATCAGCAGACATGAGACTGTTGTGTCCCCAATTCTATGGGAACCCCAGAATCTGCTGGGGCCCGGTGCAAATATGCAAGAGTCTCCATTTTATTAATATGAGTCTGACTCGGATCACAAACCTTTCTAATGCATAGGGAGGAGTGTGACCCCAAGCCTAGAGAGCTTCATGTTTATATACAGCAGAGTTAGGGATTCTTTGGCTATTAGGATCATGGTGAAGGCAATGAGGCAGGTCATTTTTCAAAAAGGATATAATTTGTTCACTTGGCAAAGCTGAATTGCTCAACTGGGAGGGGAACTCTTCTGACCAAAGATGTACCTTGATGGTGCTATCAAGAACTAATGTTTTATGACTTGGCCATAGCTATCTGTGACCCTTATTAATTCTCTTTCATGATCCCAACATGGGACCTTCCTTAATCTTCACAAGAATGTTTGGCTTTCATGTTTCTTTCCCAAGAACAGGCTGTTAGCTGCACTTGGAAAGTGTTCAGGGAGAGAGCCAGCTTCAGTGACACAGAGGCAAGGGAGGTTGTCATTTGTCTGCTCAAGCAGGCATCTGTGGCTCCTAGGGACAGTTTTCTTAAGGAGGGCCTCTATGGAGGCAGGGACAGCAATATTTCCCAAGCCAGACTGGGCTCTTTCTGAATGGCCAAGAAGGGAGAGGGAAGCCTCAAGCTTGCTGAAAGAAGGAGCAGGGAGTAGAGGAAGAAGAACTTCTGTGGGAAAGGTTACAGTAAGCTGCTTGTGCACTTCAAGACCAATGAAGCATGTAAAGGGGTACCTTCACTGACTCCATTGAGTCCTATTTAGACTCTCTCCAAATATCACATGTCCTCCCATGGATCTTGCCTTAGCAAAAGGCCACTCTGAGTCAACATCATATGACACTACCAGAAACTTCCATGTCATTTAGCCATTGAAGAATCTTCCATATGCTGAGGTTAAAAAAAATAAATTCTGAGAATGTAGTATAGTAGAAAAAACATGCATGTGCTATCATCAAAATCTATACTACTGTACAAACTAGAATGTTTAGTTCTCCTGTCAAGATGGCCTACATATAATAGCTGACATTTCTGTACTATGTGAGATATTTATGTCACTATATTGGAATGACAGAAGTTTGTCCAACATCGGAGAAATAATTGGGGCATGTAACAAGCTTTGCAAGTAGTATTATTTTTCTTAATGCAGAAAACAGAAACAATAAACCAACAAGTAGTACACTCATGAAATTCCTTGACCTTTTAAAATTCCAGTTTTATCACAAACAGCATTTAACAAACTTAAATGCCTTGCTCTTACCTTCTGTGGAACAGGTTATGTATGAGGTTGGTTCATAAATTAATCCATTTCCATTCTGTCACTGAATTTTCACATCACTGCTAAATAATAATGCCTGCAATAATGTACCTGAATACATTCTACTCACATTTGTTTTAGTTCTGAGCATAAAGACTAACAGCTTAGAACCCAGATTTCCTTGTGGTGTTTTCTTCCAAGTGTGTTCAATTGCAGTTACTGACTTGACTATTTACTGACCTCCTTAACAATGACTATCACATCCCAAGTGCCATTAGAAAACTTTCTAATCTCAGTTAGTCAAGTACTTGTTTTTCCTTGTTTATGCTAGATATGTACTTACTTTACATTTCAGAGATCTTATACAAAGAAAAACTATCCTTTTAATTTCCAGGGTTCAAGGTAATTTGCTTTTCAAAACTTCTATATTTTTATGAACTATAGATGGTATTGGCAAAGTACTCTTGCTGGAAAAGACTTTAACAGTAACTCCTATTACTTTGCAACAGGAGTTAAATTTCAGTGGAACTGTTGTAAATTATCATCCTCATTTTTTTTTTCAGGGGAAGAAAGAAACCTTATTTTTTTTTAAAAAAAAATAATGCTTCTGTAAGATTCTGTTGATTGGCTTGGTGTTTGTCTTTATGTGAAATTGTAGGTTGTAGTTGTTGTTGTTATCCATGGGACTTAATTAAAAACTTACTGTATGTAAAACCCATAGTCTATTAAAAATTTACTATAGCCAAACCCCATAGTCTAGTCTATGTGAACTGGGCAAAGTCTCTAAGCAAATTGCTCACAATATTGGTTCTGGATGGAAGTACAGATTCAGCATTACCATCAGACCTGTTTACCTGAGCCATCCATGATCCATGATCAGAAGAAGTATAAGAACAGACTCAGCCCACCCCTGCTATACAGAGCACTGCCTTCTTTCTTAGAGTCTCACCTACAATCCTGTATCTAAGTTCCTTTCTTAGTGCACCTTCTAGCTGTCCCTGAAATTCATACCACATGTTCCTGGGACAACAACCTAAAGCCACGGACTCAGTGGAAATTTTGTTTAGCCATGACCTTTCAGCACCCTAAATGCTGAGTAAAAGTCCATTTAAAGCTGGGATCTCCAAACCCACCTAAATCCTGTGACATTCAGATGGCCAGTTACTGAAAGGGAATAAGCAATTGCACCAAAGTCTGACTTATTGACTATTGTTATTGGACTCAAGCGAAGCATACCAGCAGGACCTTTGCTCTGTACTATTTCTTATCCCTCCCTTTCTTCTCTGCCACACCCCTTTTCCCCTTAAGACCTTCTTTTAGTGTTGCCTTTACTTCAGGAAATCCCAGTCTTGGGGGTCTCAAGAGAGACCTAAGCCTAGCTTAGGTGAAATACAAAGCTCCCTAAGCCCCACACCCGCACCCTTTCCTGCCATCAGCATGCTTTCAGTCATCCTTCCTTCTTCTAGTAATTAGTAATGATGAAAAAATTTCCCACCAGAGATCTGGTCATCAAACAGAGCTGTCTGTATTTAACTTTCCTTCCTTTTGTAATCATGGCTTAACAGAGCTCAGGGTAAAAAAAAAAAAAAAAAAAAAACTATTCTATGACCCTATTTTTTCTCATTGGAATGAGAATGGAGACACATTGATTCCCTGATAACCCAGGATGAACTGATGCCTGTACTGACACCACTGTTGGTAGGAAAATCAGAACAGCAGTAGTAGCATGGCCCTGTTGGTTCCCTTGTATTAATGAAATACCCCAAATCCTCTTACCATGGATGCTGACTCTGGGTCTCAGTACCTAGACTCCTCCAGTTGTATCCAGTCTTTCTTCCTTCGGCTTTGTGTTGCTTCTATAAGTCAATTGCCCTTCCTCCCTGTGAGAAGAGAAGAGATCTCTGTTTTCCTCCTCTCTCAGGATTCCCTTGCATAGAGAACATGGTAGTATGTAAAGGACACATGTGATGTCTTTCTTGTGTTTCTTTCCCATGTGTTACTGACTGAAGCCTGCATAATGGAATATATGTAGAAAACTTTAATTTTTCTCCCTGGGCACAGGAACTCTCCTCGTTCCTTATCAATACAGTCCTCTTTGAGCCAGATAAGACTTGTATAAAATTTATGAGAAAGATAAAAATAAAGACTATCTTAAGATGGTTTAGTACCCCAGTCAAATGGAAGGCCCTTGTACTGCTTCCCTGGATCTGGTGTACCTTACCAAGTTCCCCTTCAGCAAGTATTTTTGTTAGTGAATGAAAGTTCCACAAAAGGCTACTAATATGCTAAGCCAGGTTTAGCTTTGTTTATTTTTTTTTTCCTGTTCTCTCAATGCAAGGATCATCTGATATCAGGGCATGCTCTGAAATGCATTGTCCTTCTCATTTTTCTCATGTACTCCCAAAACAACAGTGTCCTTTGGACATTGGGTACAGTTCTTTGTTCCTCCTGCTTCTTTCAGGGACTCCTACTTGTCAGATGTAAGGGCCATGTTAGGGAGCACAACTGAAAACAAAAGACCCTTCATTTCCCCATAGTCAGTAGGGGGCAATAGAAGAGACAAGGAAATCATCAGGGAACATCTTAATGGTGAGAGAAAACATAAACAATATTTACTTTTGCTCTTATAGATGATAATCATCCATTATTTACTTGACCACAAACCTTGAAAATGAAATGCCTGATGTTTTCCTGCACTCTAGTCTGGCCTAAATTTCAAATGGAAAATGGTCTCTGGAGGGAAATATCAGCCATAGTATTCTAGATATGCAAGAGGAGAGATGTACACTTATTATGTGTTTAAGGTAGCTTACTTCAACTTATATCTTCTGGCTCATTGTCTCTCAAAAAGCTTTTGCCTCCTAGTCTATCCAAAGATTTCAAATTAGAAATGAGTTACTTCAGGTATATATGTCAGATTGATCTTAATAAGTGACAGATAGTGGTTTTCATGTGTTATACATTAAAGATATCAGTTGATTCTTCAAGATCATACTGTTCTGTACCTCTTTCCAGCATCTGTTTCATTATGAGACTCAGTTGGTAATGCCATCTGTATGAATAAATCTATACATATTTTAGTAGAAAAAATTCTTGGTCCACTCTGATATCATTTGACTCAACAATTACTCTCAAATACATTGGTAAATTTACTTATCAATATTGCTATATCATGATAGACAAACTTCCCCCTCTAGTAGAAGGGAACAAATACAGTAATCCACAGCTGGACAATATGCAGAAAGTGAGACACTGTAGATCACTCTATCATAAACAGAATGTCTCTAGCAAATCCCTCCGTACTTCAGGATACTCTGATGAAGAAGAAGAAACACTGAAAGTCTGAGGGGATAGAGGGTACCCAGAAAACAACGCCCTCTAAACATAAGAGGACTAACTCCTATAAATTCACAGAAACTGTGCTGGAATGCACAAGACCTGCACACGTCTGAACTCAATGGGGTCCCAGCACTGAAAAGACAAGTGAACACAAGCACCAATCCCTAACCCAGAATCAATCTCCAATTGATAACTACTAGCACGTGAAAAACTCGGTTATTTCAATGAAATCTCAGTGGATATACAAAGCAGTCCTAAAAGTCCATGCAACTCTTTGGCAGCTCTTATGTCTTCTTGATAAAACAGGAGGATATAGAAACTCAGAGGTTGGACTGTAGTGTATTTCCATTCTAAAATGAGTAAAGACAAATTTTCCAACTGGTGAAAAAAATGTATTTAAAAAGAGGTTTTAAAAAAAGTTAGAGTCCTCCTAATACCCCAAATAATACTCAAGAGTCAGATCTCAACTGTCTGTAGCAAGAGTCTAAGGTGTTGATATTGTCCACATTTGTGATCTTAAACAACCAACAGAGAAGCAAAACCAGAAGTGAAAATTATTGGATGTTTTTACAACAGTGAAAGTAACTGCACTTCCCATATAGTACTTACATAAGCGGTGTTATATTAACAAGCCATTTCTCACTAGATCTTCTTGAAACAAGACATCTCAACTTTGGTTCAATTTTAGCACAGCAGTTCCTACATAGACCTGCAACCAAGAAATGTACCCAGTATTTTACTAACCTGGGGAACAAAATAGTGATTAATTTTTAACTGTTTAAAACCCACCTTGAAGAGACCTCACACTATGATTCTAGCTACTTAACAGCTATCAGAGTACCTAAAATGAATCTGAGTATACCAGTCAAGTCTAAAAGGCAGAGAGAGAGAAATAAAGAGAGAGAGAATTTGGCCAACCAGACAGATATATGCTCCTGTGAGCATATCAATGGATTCTAATGGGCTTTGATTTGGACATTTTAAAACATTCTTTATTCTACCTTCTCTAGTCCTGTTCCTAGCTTGAATAGTGCTGAAACTTTGTAGGAACCTATGTATTTTCCTGGTGAGATAAAAATCATTCCCTCTATTCAAAGGCTCCAGTTTCCCTCCTCTCTAACTGCTATCTTTCATTTGCCTCATATCTCTATGAAACTATCAATAAAAGATATTCTTTTTTCATTATACTTGGATGTTATGCAAATAGAACCACTAATGCTGTTTTATCATCCCTTAGGTAGGTCCACTATTGGGAACCATCAATGGTTGCACCCAGTGATTCTAGAGAGCTCAAAGTAGCCAGGTAGATCAGAGTCCATCTTCATCTCATAGATCTTCAGAGAGATGGACACATGGTGAGAAGAGATGACAAATTGCCCAGTTTAAGGAAAGAACCCTGAAATAATATTTCTTTGTCCAAAAATGGTTTTGAGTTAGTCCTGGCCAAAGACCAAGAACACCAGACAGGGAGTTTTCTGTGTTGGCTCCCTATCTCCTGTCTTGTTTACACCATCTAGAAGAGCACCAATGACAAGAAACTTCAAATGAGGATGAGACTGCAACTGAGTACCACCTTCAAAACCTTCATGGTGGACTAAATGTACTGATCATTTCACTTCTCATGCCCTACACAGTTTTCTATGAAAATCCACCTAACCTGCAATATGATGGTATACCTTTTGGGGAACCTGTATAAGAGTTCTGCCTTCATTTTTCTCCTAAACTTGCACCAGTAGCCTAAAACAATATTTTCCAAATTAAACTTCTCATTGTCTGAGAAATCAGTTCTGAGACAGAAATCTAGAGAAAGTAATTAGGTGGAGTGTTCTGTGGCTGTGAGCTACTGGCAACCCAAATCATGAGGTAAAATCCACAAGAAGCAGGGAAGCCTCCAGAACATTCAAGGAATGACTTCTTTCCCTGGATCCACAATGAATTAGTTGACTTGTCTTAGGAAAGGGTAGTAAGTATTCAACCCTATTTCAGCCCTATATCGGGCCACTGAAAAAAGTAAGCTGAGAGTCTGTATTGTATATTAGAGAAATAACTATAAAACTGTAACCAGATTATAGATTAGTGCTCAGTCTTCTGTCTGATGAGCCTGTACTATTGGAGTTGAGTTAGATAGATATATTAAGGTCTGTTTTGTGCATTTCCACAATTACATGAAAAAAGATCCACACTTTCCTGAAGCCAGATATTATGAAAGCTTATAAAATAAAATAATAGATCTTTACTCAAAGAAGCTCTGTTCCCCATGAGGTGTGTTAAAGAATGGCCAAGATTCTGAACTTCTTTAGATTCTTTGATTTTTAAAGAGGCAAATTATATGCATTTTTTTCAAAGATTACTTTAGAGAACACACAAAGGCAAAATGTTTGCCAAGCAATAAAATTGATGGGAAGAGATAGGATGAGATCAGAGAAGACAGGAGGGAAAAGGAAGTTATTTGTGGAATTTGAACTGCTGGCAGAAAAGATTCGAGCAATATGTTCAACTTGGAGACTATTAATGTGGGCAGGAGAGATAGCTTAATAGCTAGAGCTCTTGCCACTCAAGCATGGGAGCTGCATTCAAATCCATATAGCCTATATAAAAGTAAGATGTCACCTCAGCGATGCATATCCTTAACACCAACATTTGTATGAGAAATTGGACTAATGAGGAACTTCTCCATAAAATGGGATTGGAAGACCCACTGAGGAAGATATCCAGTGACATAGGCATGTGCATACACATGCTGAGTCATCTCTCTCTCTCTCTCTCTCTCTCTCTCTCTCTCTCTGAAAGATTGCATAAAGGACTATAGTACTGCACAGGCAAAGCAATGCTTTGAGGCTTTGTGGGTTTTTTGAGGCCATCATTTTAAGACATTTGAATAAAAATATCATAGTCAGAGTTCTATTACTATAAAAAGACACAATGACCATAGCAATTTTTAATAAACAAAAACATTTAATTGGGGCTGGCTTATAGGTTCAGAGGTTTAGTTTATTATTATGTCAGGAAGCATGGTGGCATGAAGGCATACAGGTACTGGAGAAATAGCTGAGAGTTCTTCATCTAAATAGGCAGGAAACAGAAAGAAAATCACTGGTCCTGGCTTGATTATTTGAAATCTCAAAGCCTACTCTCAGTGACATACTTCCTCCAACAAGGCCACACCTAGTATAAGAAGGCCATATCTTCTAATAGTGCCACATTCTATTAGCCTATGTGGCCCATTTTCATTCAAACCAGCACACCAAAGCTTATGCTTGCATGTAAAATTCCTTAAATTTAACCTGTGAACTTTTAAAATTCTACATATTTTTCTCATTCAAATTGATATGAAGACATGAAAATGTTTAAGGGAGAATTAGAAAAGATTTCTGCAATTGTCACAAATAAATACTGTTGTCCACTCACTTACAAACTGAAGTTTATAGCCCAGAGTACCTACTACAAATAAAATAAAAGATAATCTACTACAAAAGAACCTCCAGAGGGAGAAAATCAGTTTTGACAGTTAAGTAAACCCTTCCACAGCATCCAAGAAAGGCCCTAGACTGTTACTCAGCAGGATGCTGTAGCATGAGGCTCTTAGATTTTTGGTTCTCATTTCCTATATTTTATAGTTTAGTAAGTGGTAATATTAATTGGTTTCATTGTGACAATTTTATTCATACATCTAATATACTTTGGTTATATTCAACTTGTTTTTACACTACATTAAAATTTGCTGATAATTCCAATATATACTTTGGTGATACTCACCCTGTTTTTATACTGCATTAAAATTTGCTGATAATTCCAATTGTTCATAAAGCTACCGATTATAATTTGAAATAATTACACCATGCTTTTCTCCAGTTGTTTTAAAGTTTCAGGTCTCAACATCAGTCTTTTCATTCATTTTGAGTTGTCTTGTGTACATGGTAAGACGCAGCCATTTACTTTTAGTCTTCTATATCTGGATGTATACCACATTCATCCTGAAGTAACATGATGTCAATAATATAGCTTAATTAAAATATTATATTAATATGATAAATGTATTATTATAGATCAACTATTTGCTTCTTCTCAAATATGTATGGTGAAATCTTAACACTTAGTGTTTGATGATATTATCTCAAAATTGTAGCCTCCAGGATGTGGGTGGCAGTCCCCACAGAGAGGGGATCCTAGAGAACCCCCTTGCTCTATTTTTTCCAGAGGATCCATAAACACTATAGCAATCTTTAACCATGAAGGTTTCTCATGAGCTCAGTGATTCTAAAACCCTGCCCAAGACTCAGCCTCCTGAGCTTTAAAAAGTTAATTTCCTTGTTTATAAATCACTTACTTTATGATCTTTCAGTGTATTTGCCTGGGTTAATGCTCACATATATACTTTTTAAAGATGTATTCATTTTATTTTTAATATGTATGGGCATATTGCTTGCAAGTTTGCCTGCATACCACATGATTGATTGGTGGCTATGGGGACAAAAGGAGAACATGGTATTCTCTGGAACTGAAGATATGGATGGTTGTGAGCCACCATATGGGAGCTGGGAATCCAACCTGGTCTTTCAAGAGAGGAGCCAGTGCTGAGTCATCTCTCCAACCTCAGGAGACTCATGTGTTTTAAATTTGAATTGTAAATTCCATTTGGTTTAAGAGTCAGAAATGAAATTTAAGCTTAAAGATAAAAGTAATAAAATTGTAATAGTAAATATGAAATGTAAGAAAATAAAGTACTTACAAACCTTATTCTTCCAGAAGTGGTGAGAGGCTCAACCCACTCCATCTTGGGATAGGACTCCATTTTAAAAGAAAAAGAGCCTGAGAACTTGACCTACAGATGCACCCAAGTTCCAGGAAGAACTATATAGTTTGTCGCTGGCCCATACCCCAGAGTTACACCCTAGCTACTGCCTAGCAACAGCCAATAAGGATTACCTCGATAGTTTCAGACATACTTTCAGACCATTTGTGATTATTATTCATGGTTTTGCTTCAGAACACCCTAATGTCAGCTTACAATAGTCATTCAATTATATGCTTGCCTGGCTGGAATCCCCCTCACTTGTTTTCCATATCCTATAAAACCTTTTCCTGTTGAGGTCTTGGGGCTTCCTCCTCCCATCCTGTTGCTTCAGGATAAGCCCAAGCTTGAGCTTGAATAAAGATCTTACTGCAATTGCATTGGAATTGCCTCCTTGGAAATCTTTTCAGGTTACCAACACTTCACTTCCTGTATGGAGACAACAGTGGCAGGGATTTTAATAAGATGAATACTACATCTATTTCTTTAAAAGAATGGATAATAAAACAAATACTAAAATTTCAATGGTTTCACAAAGTCCAATGTCCTAAGAAAGTTACAACAAATTCAATGTTATTTAATATTAATTCACTCAACTAATTACCTTTGATATTAATTTTATGATACTCAAAGTTCTCAAACATGAAGTAATTAGAGGAAATATTACACATACCATTTTATTTACAAAGTATAAACATTAAGATCCACATTTAGGTTTTAATGCTTTATTTTTTACATTTTAATAATAAATCTAATATAAAGAAAACAAAGGTTGTAGAAGAAACTTCTAGATAATGCCTAATAATGAAATTATTCTTTTACTTAAGCAATTGCATCACAGAAAGAATATTCTAAAATAAAAACTTTGAAATAGTTTTGCACCAGGGAGCCAGGAGACTCCACAGCCTTCTGTGATCAGTGGAGCAGCTGGGACCAAAGTCTTCCTGCATTCATTTGTACCAGGGAGCTGAGAAAAGCCACAGGCTTCTGTGGATAGCCTGCCAGGAAGAGCTTTCACTTTTAAGCAGAGAGGTGAGATCTCCACCTTCTCTGTGGTGGGGACTCAGCTAGGCGCACACAGGGCCTAATATCAGTGGAGCAGCTAGGAGGGAAGTCTTCCTGGCACCCAGGAACTGGGAAACTACAGTCTTCTATGCAAAACCCACCAGGAGAGAGAGAGATCTCCCAGCAGTGCTTTCACTTTTGGGCTCAGAGAAGTAAGAACACAGGCTTACAGGCCCACAGCAGGAAGAAACTCCAGCCAGAGACAACAATACTAACTAGCACCAGATGGTGAAAGGCAAGCAACCTACCAACAAAAACCAAAGCCACATTGTAATATCAGAACCCTGTTCTCCCACCACAGCAAGTCCCGGATACCCTAACACACCGGAAATGCAAGAGTTGGATTTAAAATCATAACTCATGATGCTGATAGAGGCTTCAAGAAACGTAAATAACTCCCTTAAAGAAATACTGGAGAACATCAGTCAACAGGTAAAATCCCTTAAAGAGGAAACACAAAAAAACTTTTAAGAAATACAGGAGATCAAGGGGCAAAAGGCAGAAGCTCTTTAAGAAAAAAAAGAAAAAACACCTTAAAGAATTACAGGAAAACACAATCAAGTGAAGGAACTGAACAAAACCATCCAGGATCTAAAAGTGGAAGTAGAAACAATAAAGAAATCACAAAGTGAGACATCTCTGGAGATAGAAAACCTTCAACAACAACATCAACAACAGAATACAAGAGCTAGAAGAAAGAACCTCTGGTGCTGAAGGTATCATAGAAAACATTGAATCAACAGTCAAAGAAAATGCAAAATGCATAAAGCTGGTAACCCAAAACATCCAGAAACTCCAGGACACAATGAGAAGACCAAACCTAGGGATTATAGGTATAGATGAGAGTGAGGATTTACATCTTAAAGGCCCAGTAAATATCTTCAACAAAATTGTAGTAGAAAACTTCCCTAACCTAGAGAAAGAGACATCCATGAACATACAAAAAGGCTTCAGAACTCTAGACTGTACCAGAATAGAAAGTCCTCCCTGCACATAATAAAACACAAAATTCACTAAATAAAGAAAGAATATTAAAAGCAGTAAGGGAAAATGGGCAAGTAACTTGTAAAGGCAGACCTATCAGAATCACACCAAACTTCTCACCAGAGACAATGAAAGCTAGAAGATCCTGGGCAGACCTCATACAACCCCCTAAGAGAACACAAATGTCAGCCCCGGCTACTATTACCCAGCAAAACTCTCAATCATCATAGATAGAGAAACCAAGATATTCCTTGATAAAACCAAATTTACACAATATCTGTTCACAAATCCAGCCCTACAAAGGATAATTGATGGAAAATGCCAACACAAAAAGGGAAACTACACACTAGAAAAAGCAAGAGAGCAATCTTCTTCCAACAAACCCAAAAGAAGATACCCACACAAACATAAAAATGACATCAAACATAAAAGGAAGCAATAATCACTATTCCCTAATATCTCTTAATAACAACAGACTCAAATCACCAATGAGAAGACATAGACTAATGAAATATCTCTCATGTAAATCTCCAATTTTATCAGAAAATGTTTGTACTTTCCCTTTTAGTTAATTTAGTAATTTCTTTTTTTTTGAACTTTTTTTATTTATTGGAAATAATCTATATTTACATTTCATCTCCCTATTTCTGGTTCCCCATCCCCCAAAGGTCTTACATGCCCTTTTCCGTCCCCCTGTTCCCCCATCCACCCCTTCCCACTTCCCTGTTCTGGTATTCCCCTACACTGATGTTTTTATCATTTCCAGAACCAGTGTCCACTCCTTCCTTATTGTCAGATACCATTTGATATGAGGATTGTGTCTTTGGTGTCCCAAGAGTCTAGTCTAATATCCACTTATCAGTGAGTGCATACCATGGGTATTCTTTTGAGACTGGGTTACCTCACTTAGTATGATGTTCTCCAGCTCCATTCATTTCTCTAAGAATGTCATGAATTCATTGTTTCTAATGGCTGAATAGTACTCCATTCTGTATATATACCACATTTTTTGTATCCATTCCTCTGTCGATGGACATCTGAGTTCTTTCCAGCTTCTGGCTATTATAAATAAGCCTGCTATGAACATAATGGAGCATGTATTCTTATTGCATGCCGGGGAATCTTCTGGGTATATGCCCAGGAGTGGTATGGCTGGGTCCTCCAGAAGTATCATGTCCATTTTTCTGAAGAACCTCCAGACTGATTTCCAGAGTGGGTGTACTAGCGTGCAGTCCCACCAGCAGTGGAGGAGTGTTCCTCTTTCTCCACATCCTCGCCAACACCTGATGTCTCCTGAGTTTTTAATGCTAGCCATTCTGAAAGGTGTGAGGTGAAATCTCATGGTTGTTTTGATTTGCATTTCTCTAATGACTAATGATTTTGAACATTTTTAAGGTGTATCTCAGCCATCCAAATTTCTTCAGGTGAAAAGTCTTTCTTTAGCTCTGTACCCCATTTTTGGATAGGGTTATTTGGTTTTCTGGGGTCTAACTTCTTGAGTTCTTTGTATAACTTGGATATTAGCCCTCTGTCGGTTGTGGGGTTGGTGAAGATCTTTCCCCAATTTGTTGGTTGCCTATTATTCCTTTTGACAGTGTCTTTTGCCTTACAGAAACTTTGTAATTTTATGAGGTCACATTTGTCTATTCTGGATCTTAGAGCATAAGCAATTGGTGTTCTGTCAGGAATTTTGCCCCTGAGCTAATGTCCTCAAGGGTCTTCCCCAGATTCTTTTCCATTAGTTTTAGTGTGTCTGGTTTTATGTGGAGGTCCTTGATCCACTTGGAGTTGAGCTTAGTGCAAGGAGATAAGAGTGGATCAATTCTAATTCTTCTGCATGTTGACCTCCAGTTGAGCCAGCACCATTTGTTGAAAAGGCTATCTTTTCCACTGGATGTTTTCAGCTCCTTTGTCGAAGATCAATTGGCCATAGATGTTTGGGTTCAATTCTGGGTCTTCAATCCTATTCCATTGATCCACGTCCCTGTCACTGTCCAATACCATGCAGTTTTTAATACTACTGCTCTGTAGTATTGCTTGAGGTCCGGGATATTGATTCCCCCTGAAGTTTTTTTACTATTGATGATAGTTTTAGCTATCCTGGGTTTTTTGTTATTCCAGATGAATTTGAGAATTGCTCTTTCTAACTCTGTGAAGAACTGAGTTGGGATTTTAATGGGGATTGCATTGAATCTGTATATTGCTTTTGGCAAGATTGCCATTTTAACTATATTAATCCTGCCAACCCACTAGCAGGGAAGATTTTTCCATTTTCTGATGTCTTCTTCCATTTCCTTCTTCAGAGACCTGAAGATTTTGTCATATATCTTTCACTTGTTTGGTTAGAGTCACACCAAAATACTTTATATTGTTTGTGGCTATTGTGAAGGGTGTCATTTCCCTAATTTCTTTCTCAGCCTGCTTATCCTTTGCATATAGGAAGGCTACTGATTTGCTTGAGTTGACTTTATAACCAGCCACTTTGCTGAAGTTGTTTATCAGCTGTAGGAGTTCTCTAGTGCAGTTTTTTTTGGGTCACTTAAGTATACTATCATATCATCTGTGAATAGTGATAGTTTGACTTCTTCCTTTCTAATTTGTATCCCTTTGACTTCCTTATGTTGTTGAATTGCTCTAACTAGTACCTCAAGTACTATATTGAAGAGATATGGTGAGAGGGGGCAGACTTGTGTAGTCCCTGATTTTAGTGGGATTGCTTCAAGTTTCTCTCCATTTACCTTGATGTTGGCTATTGGTCTGCTGTAAATTGCTTTTAATGTTTAGGTATGGGCCTTGAATTCCTGTTCTTTCCAAGACTTTTAGCATGAAAGGATGCTGAATTTTTTCAAATGCTTTTTCAGCATCCAATGAGATGACCATGTGTTTTTTTTTTCTTTGAGTTTCTTTATGTAGTGGTGTATGTTGATAGATTTCCGTATATTGAAACATCCCTGCATTCCTGGGATGAAGCCAACTTGATCATGTTGAATGATCATTTTGATGTGTTCTTGGATTCGGTTGGCAAGAATTTTTTTGAGTATTTTTGCATCGATGTTCATAAGGGAGAGAGGTCTTAAGTTCTCTTTCTTAGTTAGGTCTTTGTGTGGTTTTGATAACTGGGTAATTATGGCTTCGTAGAATGAGTTGGGTAGTGTTCCTTCTGTTTCTATTTTGTGGAATAGTTTGAAGAGTATTAGTATTAGGTCTTCTTTGAAGGTCTGATAGAATTCTGCACTAAAACCATCTGGTCCTGTGCTTTTTTTTTTTGGTTGGAAGACTTTCGATGACCACTTGTATTTCCTTGGGGGTTATGGGACTGTTTAGGCAATCTAATTGATCCTGATTTAATTTTGGTATTTGGTAACTGTCTAGGAAATTGTCCATTTCCTCCAGATTCTCCAGTTGTGTTGAGTACAGACTTTTATAGTAGGATCTGATGATTTTTTGAATTTCCTCAGTTTCTGTTGTTATATCTCCCTTTTCATTTCTAATTTTGTTGATTTGAATCCTGTCTCTGTGACCTTTGGTAAGTCTGGCTAGGGGTTTATCTATCTTGTTGATTGTTTTCAAAGAACCAGCTCTTGGTTTTGTTGATTCTTTGTATGGTTCTCTTTGTTTCAACATGATTGATTTCAGCCCTGAGTTTGATGATTTCCTGTCTTCTACTCCTCCTGGGTGAAATTGCTTCTTTTTGTTCCAGAGCTTTCAGGTGTGCCAATAAGTTGTTAGAATATGCTCTCTCCTGTTTCTTTTTGGAGGCACTCAGGGCTATGAGTTTCCCTCTTAGCACTGCTTTCATTGAGTCCCATAGATTTGGGTATGTTTTTACCTTCATTTTCATTAAATCCTAAAATGTCTTTGATTTCTTTCTTTATTTCTTCCTTGACTAGGGTATCATTGAGTAGAATATTGTTCAGTCTCTATGTATATGAGGATATTTTGTTGTTTTTGTTACTATTGAAGAACACTCTTACTCCATGGTGTTCAGATAGGATGCATGGGATTAGTTCAATCTTTTTATATTTGTTGAGGTCTTTCTTTTTTTTTTTCCTGGTCATAATTATCTTATTTTTTTTTAATTTTGATTTTCTATATTCTATGTTTACATTCCAAAGGCTTTCACCTTGCCCAGTTCCCCCCACCATATGTCCCATAATTCCTCTTGCCCCCAACTATTCCCCAATCATTCCCCCTCCCCCACGGTTTCTCTGTTCTTGGTCTACAAAATTGGATCCAATCTTTACAGGCCCAGGGTCCTCTCCTTTCTTCTTCTTGGGAATCATTTGACTTGCTATTTGTGCCTTGAGTATTTAGGGCTGCTGGGCTCATTAATATCCACTTATCAGTGATTGCATTTCATGTGTATTCTTTTGTGATTGGTTTAACTCACTCAGGATGATATTTTCCAGATCTAACCATTTACCTACAAATTGCATGAATTCATTATTTTTAATTGCTGAGTAGTATTCCATTGTATAAATATACCTCATTTTCTGTATCCATTCCTCCTTTGAGGGATATTTGGGCTCCTTCCAATTTCTGGCTATTATAAACAAGGCTGCTATAAACATAGTGGAGCACGTGTCTTTATTGTATGCAGGGGAATCCTCTGGGTATATGCCCAGGAGTGGTATGCCAGGGTCCTCTGGAAGTGGCATGCCCAATTTTCTGAGGAACCGCCAAACTGATTTCCAGAGTGGTTTTACCATTTTGCAATCCCACCAACAGTGGAGGAGTGTTCCTCTTTCTCCACATCCTCGCCAGCACTTGTCTCTTGAGTTTTTAAGCTTAGCCATTCTGACTGGAGTGAGGTGGAATCTCAGGGTTGTTTTGATTTGCATTTCCCTGATGATTAATGATGTTGAACATCTCTTAAGGTGTTTCTCAGCCATCTGAATTTTGGCTGGTGGAAATTCTTTGTTTAGCTCTGTACCCCATTTTTTCATGTGATTATTTGGTTCTTTGGAGTCTAACTTCTTGAGTTCTTTGTATATATTGGATATTAGCCCTCTGTCGGATGTGGAGTTGATGAAGATCTTTTCCCACTTTGTTGGTTGCCATTTTGTCCTTCTGACAGTGTCCTTTGCCTTACAGAAACTTTGTAATTTTATGAGGTCCCATTTGCCAATTCTTGATCTTAGAGCATAAGCTATTAGTGTTCTGTTCAGGAACTTTCCCCCTGTGCCTATGTCCTCCAGGGTCTTCCCAAGTTTCTTTTCTAATAGTTTCAGTGTGTCTGGTTTTATGTGGAGGTCCTTGATCCACTTGGAGTTGATCTTAGTGCAAGGAGATAAGAGTGGGTAAATTTGCATTCTTCTGCATGTTGACCTCCAGTTGAACCAGCACCATTTGTTGAAAAGTATACCTTTATTCCACTGGATGGTTGTCGCTCCTTTATCAAAGATCAAGTGACCATAAGTCTGTGAGTTAATTTCTGGGTCTTCAATCCTATTCCATTGATCTACTTGCCTGTTGCTGTACCAATACCATGCAGTTTTAAACACAATTGCTCTGTAGTACTGCTTGAGGTCAGGGATATTGATTCCCCCAGAAGTCCTTTTATTGTTGAGAGTAGTTTTAGCTATCCTGGGTTTTTTGTTGCTCCAGATGAATTTGAAAATTGCTCTTTCTAGATCTATGAAGAATTGAGTTGGGATTTTGATGGGGATCCCACTGAATCTGTAGATTGCTTTTGGCAAGATGGCCATTTTTACTATATTGATCCTGCCAATTCAGGAGCAAGAAATATTTTTTCATCTTCTGCAGTCTTCTTGGATTTCTTTCTTCAAGGACTTGAAGTTCCTGTCATACAGATCTTTCGCTTGTTTGGTTAGAGTTACGCCAAGGTACTTTATGTTGTTTGTGGCTATTGTGAATGGTGTTGTTTCCCTAACTTCTTTCTTATCCTGCTTGTCCTTTGAGTACAAGGAGGCTACTGATTTGCTTGAGTTAATTTTATAACCAGCCACGTTGCTGAAGTTGTTTATCAGCTGTAGAAGTTCTTTGGTGGAGTTTTTTGGGTCGCTTAAGGAAACTATCATATCATCTGCAAATAGTGATATTTTGACTTCTTCCTTTCTAATTTGTATCCCTTTGACTTCCTTATGTTTTCTAATTGCTCTCACTAGAACTTTAAGTACTATATTGAAAAGATATGGAGAGAGAGGGCAGCCTTGTCTAGTCCCTGATTTTAGTGGGATTGCTTCAAGTTTCTCTCCATTTATTTTGATGTTGGCTACTGGTGTGCTGAAGATTGCTTTTACTATGTTTAGGTATGGGCCTTGAATTCCTGCTCTTTCCAAGACTTTTAGCATGAAAGGATGCTGAATTTTGTCGAATGCTTTTTCAGCAACTAATGAGATGACCATGTGGTTTTTTCTTTTAGTTTGTTTATGTAGTGGATTACATTGATGGATTTCTGTATATTGAACCATCCCTGCATCCCTGGGATGAAGCCTACTTGATCATGGTGAATGATCATTTTGATGTGCTCTTGGATTCGGTTGGCAAGAATTTTATTTAGTATTTTTGCATCTGGTCCCGTACTTTTTTTTGGTTGGGAGGCTTTCTATAACCCCTTTTATTTCTTTAGGAGTTATGGGACTATTTAGCTGATCTACTTGATGCTGATTTAATTTTGGTATTTGGTATCTGTCGAGGAAATTTCCATTTCCTCCAGATTCTCCAGTTGCTTTGAGTATAGACCTTTGTAGTAGGATCTGATGATCTTTTGAATTTCCTCAGTTTCTGTTGTTATGTCTCCCTTTTCATTTCTAATTTTGTTAATTTGTATACTGTCTCTGTGTCCTTTGGTTAGTCTGGCTAAGGGTTTATCTAACTTGTTGATTTTCTCAAAGCACCAGCTCCTGGTCCTGTTGATACTTTATATGGTTTTCTTTGTTTCTACTTGATCGATTTCAGCCCTGAGTTTGTTGATTTCTTGTCTTCTACTCCTCCTGGGTGAATTAACTTCTTTTTCTTCCAGGGCTTTAAGGTGTGCCATTAAGCTGCTAGTGTATGCTCTCTCCAGTTTCTTTTTGGATGCAGTTAGAGATATGAGTTTTCCCCTTAGCACTGCTTTCATTGTGTCCCATAGATTTGGGTAGGTTGTACTTTCATTTTCATTGAATTCTAAAAAGTCTTTGATTTCTTTTTTTATTTCTTCCTTGACCAAGGTGTCATTGAGTAGAGTATTGTTCAGTTTCCATGTGTATGTGGGCTTTCTGTTGGTTTTGTTGCTATTGAAGACCACTCTTATTCCATGGTGATCTGATAGCAGGCATGGGATTAGCTCAATCTTTTTGTATTTGTTGACATCTGTCTTGTGAGCAATTATATGATTTCTTTTGGAGAAGAAACCATGCGGTGCTGAGAAAAAGGTATATTCTTTAGCTGTAGGATGAAATGTTCTCTATATATCTGTTAAATCCAATTGGTCCAAAGTTTCAATTAGTTTCACTGGGTCCCTGTTTAGTTTCTGCTTTCCTGATCGGTCCATTGAGGAGAGTGGAGTGTTGAAGTCACCCACAATAATTGTGTTAGGTGTAATATGTGCTTTAAGCTTTAGTAAGGTTTCTTTTACAAATGAGGGTGCCCTTGCATTTGGAGCATAGATGTTCAGTATTGAGAGCTCTTCTTGGTGGATTTTCCCTTTGACCAACAAGAAGTGACCTTCTGAGTCTCTTTTGATGACTTTAGGTTGGAAGTCAATTTTATCTGATATTAGAATGGCTACTCCGGCTTGTTTCCTGAGACCATTTGCTTGTAAAATTGTCTTCCAGCCTTTTACTCTAAGGCAGTGTTTGTCTTTAACACTGAGATGTGTTTCCTGTATGCAGCAAAATGTAGGGTCCTGTTTCTGTATCCAGTATGTTAAGCTATGTCGTTTTATTGGGGAATTGAGTCCATTGATGTTAAGAGATATTAAGGAATAGTAATTATTACTTCCCAACATTTTTGAAATTATTTTTATTTATTTATTTATTTTTTATATTTGAAAGGTTATCTTCTTTTGAGTTTGATGTGTGGAGGTTTCTATCTTGCTTCTTCCCGGGTTTAGTTTCTGTCCTTGTCTTAGTGTTTTCGCCCTATTATCCTTTGAAGGGCTAAATTTGTGGAAAAATATCGTGCAAATTTGGTTTTGTCATGGAATACCTTGATGTCTCCATCTATGGCGATTGAGAGTTTTGCTGGGTAAAGTAGTTTTGGCTGAAGTTTGTGTTCTCTTAGAGTTTGCATGATATCTGCCTAGGATCTTCTAGCTTTCATGGTCTCAGGTGAGAAGTCTGGTGCTATTCTGATAGGTCTTCCTTTATATGTTACTTGGCTTTTTTCTATTGCTGCCTTTAATATTCTTTCTTTGTTTAGTACATTTGAAGTTTTGATTATTATGTGATGGGATATATTCCTGTTCTGGTCCAGTCTGTTTGGGGTTCTATAGGCTTCTTGTATATTCATGGGCATCTCTCTCTTTAGGTTGGAGAAGTTATCTTCCATAATTTTGTAGAAGATATTTACTAGCCCTTTAACTTGTAAATCTTCACTCTCGTCTATACTTATAATCCTTAGGTTTGGTCTTCTCATTGTGTCCTGGATTTCCTGGATCTTTTGGGTTACATCCTTTTTGCATTTCATATTTTCTTTGACTGTTGAATCAATGGTTTCTATGGTATCTTCGGCTTTTGAGATTCTGTCTTCTATCTCTTGTATTCTATTGTTGATATTTGCATATATGGCCCCTGATTTCTTCCCAAGCTTTTCTATCTCCAATGTTGTCTCCCTCTGCGATTTCTTAGTTGTTTCTACTTCTGTTTTTAGAACCTGGATGGATATGCTCAGATCTTTTGCTTGCTTGCTTGTGTTTTCATGTATTTCTTTAATAGATTTTTGTGTTTCCTCTTTCATAGCTTCTACTTGTTGACCCACATTCTTCTGTATTTCTTTAAATGATTTTTGTCTTTCCTCCTTATTGTCTTCTTCTTTTTGATCCATCTTCTCCTGAATTTCTTGAAGTGATTTTTGTATTTGCTTTGTAAAGGCTTCTAACTTTTGATCCATTTTCTCCTCTATTTCTTTACGAGATTTTTCTATGTGTTCAGCTACCAGCATCCTGACCAGTGATTTTATATCAAAGTCTTGTTTTTCTGGTGTTTTGGGGTATCCAGGGCTTCCTGTTGTTGGCGAACTGGGTTCAGATGCTGTCATGTTGCCTTGATTTCTGTTAGTAACATTCCTTTGCTTTCCTTTTGCCATCTGGTTATTTCTGGTGTTAGTTGGCCTTATTGTCACTGGCTGTTGTTTGAATCTCCTGGGAGGCTGGGCTCACCTGTTGTTTCTCTACTGGTGATGATGCGTGACTGCTGCTCTAAGGGACCAAGAGCTGGCTGCCACCTGCTGCCTTGGTGCAAGGCCGGAGGGCATGGAGAAGTCCCGCAGAGCCTCTGCACTGGGTCTGCCTGGTAGCAAGAGCCTGGAGGATCCACCCATGCGATGGTAGCCCCTGCTGCAGTCTGTCTACCTGGGCCTCTCCAGCTGTGTCCTGGTTGCAATATGGAGGCCCGCAGCTACTGCTGCTCCAAGGGACCAGGAGCTGGCTGTCACCCGCTGCCTTGGTGCAAGGCCAGAGGGCATGGAGAAGTCCCGCAGAGCCTCTGCACTGGGCCTGCCTGGTAGCAAGAGCCTGGCGGATCCCCCACCCCCCCAGCACGAAGGTAGGCCAGGATGGAGTCTGTCTACCTGGGCCTCTCCAGCTGTGTCCTGGTTGCAATATGGAGGCCCGCTGCAACTGCTGCTCCAAGGGACTACAAGCTGGCTGCCACCCGCTGCCTCAGTGCAAGGCAGGAGGGTGCTGAGAAGTCCCGCAGAGCCTCGGCAGTGCTGGGCCTGCCTGGCGGCGAGAGCCTGGCGGTGAGAGCCTGGCGGTGAGGTCTGTCTTGTGACCAATTATGTGGTCGATTTTGGAGAAGATACCATGAGGTGCTGAGAAAAAGGTATAGTCTTTTGCTTTAGCATGAAAGGTTCTATATATACCTGTTAGATCCAATTGGTCCAAAGTTTCAATGAGGTTCCCTGTGTCCCTGTTTAGTTTCTCTTTTCCTTATCGGTCCATTGAGGTTAGTGGAGGGTTGAGGTCCCCAACCATTATTGTGTTAGGTACAATGTGTGCTTTGAGCTTTAGTGAAGTTTCTTTTACAAATGAGGGTGCTCTTGCATTTGGAGCATAGATGTTTAGAATTGTGAGTTCTTCTTGGTGGATTTTTCCTTTGACCAGCAATAAGTGATCTCCTGTGTCTCTTTTGATGACTTTAGGTTGAAAGTCAATTTTATCTGATATTAGAATGGCTATTCCAGCTTGCTTTCTGAGACCATTTGCTTGCAAAATTGTCTTCCAGCCTTTTACTCTAAGGTAGTGCTTGTCTTTGGCCTGGAGGTGTGTTTCCTGTATGCAGCAAAATGTAGGGTCCTGCTTCCATATCTAGTCTGTTAGTCTGTGTAATTACTTTTATGTCTATGATTTTATCTGTATTATTTTTCATGATAATCTTCAATTTTAATGTCTTTCTAATACTACCTCTATTTTATCAGAAACGTTTTCAATGTAAATCTTTGATTTTTATCACAAATGTTTCTAATTCTATCTTCAATTAATTTAGAAAGTTTTTATATCTATAATTTTTATGTAAAATTTTCCATGAAATAGTCAGTTTTAACATGTTTGTCTATTTATTTCTTGAATTTTACCAGAAATATTTTCCATGTAAATCTTCAATGTTATCTGAAAATGTTTATAATTCCACCTTCAATCAACTTAGAATTATCTTTTTCCTATCATGTTATCTATATAATTTCCATGATAATTTTAATTTTAACGTTTTTATATATATTTCTACAATTTTATCAGAAGTATTTTCCATGTAAATCTTCAAGTTTATCAGAAAATGTTTATAATTCCACTTTTAATCAACCTAGGAATACTTTTATGCCTCCCATTATTATATCTATATAAAATTTCCCATGATAATCTTCAATTCTGTCATCTTTTTGTACATTTTCTCTACAATTTTATCAGAAATATTTTCCATGTAAATCTTGAATTCTTTCATAAGATATTTTACCCCATATTTCAATTAATTTAACAATGTTTTACATGTCTACCACTTTACTCCTTAATTTTCCATGGAAATTGTCAATTTTAACATGTTTATCTGAAATATTTTCCATGTAATCCTTTAATTTTATCATAAAGTGTTTTTACTTCCCTTTACTTACATTTTCAATGAATAAAAAATTTAAAAAACTTTTAAATAAACTCTTTACTTTCAAAAACCCTATAAATAAATTTTGATTTACTTTATTTAACAATTTAAATTATGTGGGATATTTGTAACAATAGAATAGAAGAACATTTTTTTCTTTATTTTCTATATTCTTTGTTTACATTCCAAAGGCTTTCCCCTTTCCCAGTTCCCCCCTCACCATATGTCCCATAAGTCCACTTCCCTCTATCCATTCACCAATCACCCACCCACTTTCTCTTTTCTGATACTCTCCTACAAATCTGGATCCAGTCTTTTCAGGACCAGGGTCCTTTCCTTCTTCTTGTGAATCTTTTTTTTTTTAATTTTTATTTTCTATATTCTATGTTTACATTCCAAAGGCTTTCCCCTTTCCCAGTCCCCCCCTCCCTATGTCCCATAATTCCTCTCCTCCCCAACTATTCCCCAATCATTCCCCCTCCCCCCACGGTTTCTCTACAAAACTGGATCCAATCTTTACAGGCCCAGGGTCCTCTCCTTTCTTCTTGTGAATCTTTTGATTTGCTAGTTGTGCCTTGAGTATTCAGAGCTTTTGGGCTCATTAATATCCACTTATCAGTGATTGCATTTCATGTGTATTCTTTTGTGATTGGGTTAACTCACTTAGGATGATATTTTCTAGATCCAACCATTTGCCTACAAATTGCATGAATTCATTATTTTTAATTGCTGAGTAGTATTTCATTGTATAAATATACCACATTTTCTGTATCCATTCCTCCTTTGAGGGATGTTTGTGCTCCTTCCAATTTCTGGCTATTATAAACAAGGCTGCTATAAACATAGTGGAGCATGTGTCTTTATTGTATGCAGGGGAATCCTCTGGGTATATGCCCAGGAGTGGTATGCCAGGGTCCTCTGGAAGTGACATGCCCAATTTTCTGAGGAATCTCCACACTGATTTCCAGAGCAGTTTTACCATTTTGCAATCCCACCAACAGTGGAGGAGTGTTCCTCTTTCTCCACATCCTCGCCAGCACTTGTTGTATCTTGAGTTTTTAACCTTAGCAATTCTGACTGGTGTGAAGTGGAATCTCAGGGTTGTTTTGATTTGCATTTCCCTGATGACTAATGATGTTGAACATCTTCTGGTGAAAATTCTTTGTTTAGCTCTGTACCCCATTTTTTGATAGGGTTATTTGGTTCTTTGGGGTCTAACTTCTTGAGTTCTTTGTATATATTGGATATTAGCCCTCGGTCGGATGTGGGGTTGGTGAAGATCATTTCCCACTTTGTTGGTTGCCGTTTTGTCCTTCTAACAGTGTCCTTTGCCTTACAGAAACTTTGTAATTTTATGAGGTCCCATTTGTCAATTCTTGATCTTAGAGCATAAGCTATTGGTATTCTGTTCAGGAACTTTCCCCCTGTGCCCATGTCCTCCAGGGACTTCCCAAGTTTCTTTTCTAATAGTTTCAGTGTGTCTGGTTTTATGTGGAGGTCTTTGATCTACTTGGAGTTGATCTTAGTACAAGGAGATAAGAGTGGGTAAATTTGCATTCTTCTGCATGTTGACCTCCAGTTGAACCAGCAGGTCTGGTTCTTAGTACAGGAGATAGAATTCTATCTCCTGTTGAAAAGGCTATCTTTTTTTCCACTGTAGCTCCTTTATCAAAGATCAAGTGACCATAAGTCTTTGGGTTCATTTCCGGGTCTTCAATTCTATTCCATTGATCTACTTGCCTGTCACTGTACCAATACCATGCAGTTTTAAACACAATTGCTCTGTAGTACTGTTTGAGGTCAGGGATATTGATTCCCCCAGAAGTCCTTTTATTGTTGAGAGTAGTTTTAGTTATCCTGGGTTTTTTGTTACTCCAGATGAATTTGAGAATTGCTCCTTCTAGATCTATGAAGAGTTAATAGAGTTTCCCCTATTATCCTTTGTAGGGCTGGGTTTGTAGATAAGTATCTTGCAAATTTGGTTTTGTCGTGGAATATCTTGGTTTCCCCATCTATGGCAATTGAGAGTTTTGCTGGGTATAGTAGTCTTGGCTGAAGTTTGTGTTCTCTTAGGGTGTGCATGAGCTCTGCCCAGGATCTTCTAGCTTTCATGGTCTCAGCTGAGAAGTCTGGTGTAATTCTGATAGGTCTTCCTTTATATGTTACTTGTCCTTTTTCTCTTACTGCATTTAATATTCTTTCTTTGTTTAGTACATTTGGGGTTTTGATTATTATGTGACGGGAAGTATTTCTGTTCTGGTCCAGTCTATTTGGGGTTCTATAGGCTTCTTGTATATTCATGGGCATCTCTCTCTTTAGGTTGGGGAAGTTTTCTTCCATAATTTTGTAGAAGATATTTGCTGGCCCTTTAAGTTGTAGATCTTCATTCTCATCTATCCCTATAATCCTTAGGTTTGGTCTTCTCATTGTGTCCTGGATTTCCTGAATGTTTTGGGTTACCAGCTTTTTGCATTTTGCATTTTCTTTAATTGTTGAATCCATGGTTCCTATGGTATCTTCAGCATCTGAGATTCTGTCTTCTATCTCTTGTATTCTATTGTTGATATTTGCATCTATGAATCCTGATTTCTTCCCAAGGTTTTCTATCTCCAACATTGTCTCCCTTTGCGATTGCTTGGTTGTTTCTACTTCTGTTTTTAGATTTTGTATGGTTTTGCTCAGATCTTTCAGTTGCTTGTTTGTGTTTTCCTGTTAGATTTATGTTTGCCTTGTAAGGGCTTCTAGCTTTTGTTCCATTTTCTCCTGTATTTCTTTAAGAGATTTATCTACGTGATCCTCTATCAGCATCCTGACCAGTGGATTTAGATCTGAGTCTTGTTTTTCGGGTGTGTGTTGGGATATCCAAGACTTATTTGTGTTTGCCTTGTAAGGACTTCTAGCTTTTGATCTATTTTTTCCTGTATTACTTTAAGAGATTTATCTAAGTGTTCCTCTATCAGCATCCTGACCAGTGATTTTTAGATCTGAGTCTTGTTTTTCTGGTGTGTTGTGGTATCCAAGACTTATTGCTGTCGGGGACCTGGGTTCAGATGCTACCATATTGACTTGATTTCTGTTAGTAACGATCTTACATTTGCCTTTTGCCATTTGGTTATCTCTGGTGTTAGTTGGTCCTGTAGTTACTAGCTGGTGCTTGAACTTCCTGTGGTCTCCTAAGGCTATTTCCCCATGACTGGGACACCTGAACCACTGCCCTGCAGGGCTCCTGTTCACAGATTGCTGACAGGTGGCCTGAGACCTCTGAGGTCTTACACTCGGGATATCTCAGGTACTTGGTTCCACCTGCTGGGCAGCTGTTCTGCACTGCTCCTGCTCAGGGATTGCTGTCTGGTGTCCTGAGTCCCCAGAGGTCTTAAACTCGGGATAGGGATATCTCGGGTACCTGGCTCTGCCTGCTGGTTCAAAGCAGCTGGGAAGATGGCGGAAGCTGCAGGGAGTGTGGGATCCACATTCAGGGCACAGAGCCCACATTTGGCTGTGGCCCCCCAAACCGCAGCTCTGTGCACAGCTCCTGCTTAAGGCCTGAGTCCCCAAAGGTCTTAAACTCAGGATATCTTGGGTACCTGGTTCTGCAGGCTGGTTCGAAACAGCTGTGAAGATGGCTGAGGCTGGTTCCGCTGGCTGGATCAAAACAGTTGGGAAGATGGCTGGGGCTGTTTCAGCTGGCTGGCTGGAAACAGCTGGGAAGGTGGTGGAGGCTGGTTCCGCAGGCTGGATCAGAACACCTGGGAAGCTGGCGGAGGCTGGTTCTGCCGCTGGCTGGCTGGAAACAGCTGGGAAGATGGCGGAGGTTACAGGGAGTGCAGGGTCCACCCTCAGGGCACAGAGCCCAGGCTTGGCTGGTGTCCCACAAACTGCTGCTCTAGAATAGAAGAACATTAATGAAGCACATTAATTTCAGCACTATGACTATGTATTTTGTTTGGATAACTTCATCCAAAAGTAACCTATTTGATTAGCAATATTTCATCTTGTAGAAAGATAAACAAATGATCTTCACTATCACTATAATTAATACAGAGCCACAATGGCCATTGCAGAAAGCCATTTATGTAATATAGTTGAATATGATTTGAACACAAAAGAAAGCAAAGGCATAGAAGGATGATGAGAGACTTTCATAAATGTATGTCTATATTATAATGATAGGAAACCATCAGATGAACTTGGAGTCATCTCATTGCTTTGCACTTGATATTAAATATTGAATTAATAATAAGGAATCTTGTCAAGTACTAATGTGCTAGGCAATATTCAATTAGCAAAATATACCATTTTACATATTTTATATAATATTACATACATTGCTAACACCAAATGACTATATGGAAATCTAAAATAATAGAAAACATTTAACAGTAGGTTCCTTTGAATTTGAAGTAAAGGTCTATTTTTGGTCTAAAGACATTCTTTACAATGCAAACAGATGAGCTGAGAGAGACAAAGATTTGAAGGGCTTTAACAGCTTACTATTGACTAACTTACTAGTCTGAGAAATGCATTGACTATAGAAACAAGGGAACTATAATACAATTCACTTTTCAAGAAATGGAGTGTGACACGCTCACGGAGAGCCTGTTTTTTGAGACCTGGGAGATGTACTCTTGATTCTGAGTTGAATTTTTAAGTCAAACATGCTTGAATTTATCTCAGTGCTTCCATTTCATCTTCCTGTAAGGAAAGTGTGCTTTTTAAGAGTGTAGTGGGTATTTAGTGGGCAATGTGGACATCTAGTACAATGAAAACTTCTACCTTATTAAGGTGGCCCTAGCAAGTACTCCTAGTAATGGAAATATGGAGCCTGAACTGGCCATCCACTGTAACCAGGCAAGACTCCCAGTAATGGAATTGACCTATAAACAAAACCTAGCACTCACAATCTGCCCTGCTTGCAACATATAATTAGTCAACAGTGGCCTGTGGGTGTGGCAAAGCAACGATTGGTCTGACCTAAAGCCTGTGCCACAAGAGGGGGTCCATGTCAGACACTGCAGGCATGACCACGAATCAGAAGATGGGTAGCACACGGACCTGGGATAGGTCATAAGTGTCCCCAAACAGAGCAAAACAAAACAAACAGAAAACAAATCAAATAGACAAAGAAAAACAGAACAATAACCAAAAGGCAATGGAATAATTCCTAAATTTATTCTGCTATGCTCATACATTGGGACCTAGTCTGACCATCATCAGAGATGCTTCCTCCAGCACCCAAAAAGAGCAGATGGTCAAACATTAGGCAGAGCTCTGAGAACCCCATAGAAGGAGGAAGGATTGTGGGAACCAGAGGGCTTGAGAACAGAAGGGAAACACAGAATACAAAATCAACTAAGCAGGCCTCACAGGGGCTCTCAGGAACTGAAGCCACAATCTGGGAGCCTTTATAGACTTCCTCCTGGCTCTCTTCATGCATGCTATAGTTGTTTATCTTGGAATTTTTGTTGAACTCTCAACCATGGGGTGGGACTCTAACTCTTTTGCCTGCTCCTAACACCTTTTTTGACCTACTGGGTCACCTGATCCAGCCTTGATATGAAGATTTATGCCTAGTCTTATTGCTTCTTGTTACTCTGTGTTCAGTTGATAGCACTGAGAGGCCTACACTTTTCTGAAGGGAAATTGAGGAGGAGTGGATCTGGGAGAAGAAAAGTTGGGAGTGGGCTTGGTGTTTAGAATATATTGTATGAAAAAATTAAAGAAAAAGAAAGAACCTGGTATTGGTTTAAGAAATGCCCTTTTAGCCAGGAAGTAGTGGCATATGCCTATAATCCCAGCACTTGGGAGGCAGAGACAGGCGGATTTCTGAGTTCGAGGCCAACCTGGTCTACAGAGTGAGTTCTAGGACAGCCAGGGCTACACGGAGAAACCCTGTCTCAAAAAAACAAAAAAACAAACAAACAAAAAAAAACAAAAAAAGAAAGAAAGAAAGAAAGAAAGAAAGGAAGGAAGGAAGGAAGGAAGGAAGGAAGGAAGGAAGGAAGAAAGAAAGAAAGGAAGAAAGAAAGAAAGAAATGCCCTTTTAAATTCATGCATACTTACTCAATCCAACACAGCACAGTCCTAATAGTCCCTGCCAATTAGAAAGGCTCTGTCTTCTTCATTAGGAATGAAGAACATTAAAAGGTAATTGCAAGTCTCAGTATGATTTCCTTTTTGATTTCTCCAGTCCAATTAACAGTCATTTGCATTAGTTATTTTGGATATTACTTTTATTAACCTTGTGTTAAAATTTCAGACAAGTGAAAAAAATCATGTTGTAACAAATAGTAAATTTTAGCAGAATAGAATATAGTTGACTGTAATAATACACAATACACTGTGTATTCTTCCTTTCTCTTTTACTTTTTAACTGATTTTATACTGTGTATTGTCATTTTAACTCTATGTTATAGAACTTTGAGCTAAAACACTATTTTCTGATGTTTGCAGGGAAAATTCAGGAAAATTCAGGAAAAAAATTCAGGTAGAATTTTTTTGTTCTAAGAGACAATTGCAGCTCCTGTATTGGGTCTGTCTTGTGCAATACCTCATAAGTTTTAAGCCTATGATTTGTTTCAGAATGCCCTTGCAATCAGCACATTTTCTGACCCCATCATTATGTGAGAACACTCATTGACTGGTGTTTAGGAGACCCTTTCATGATTTGTGAAGCTGCCTATGGAGATAACTTTGTAATATATCCTGACATTGATATTTCATCCTTCTACCTTCCATCATTCCCTGGACATTAACGTTACATTTTGGGGATAAAGATCCAAAATAAGTCCTACTATCTATCTATCTATCTATCTATCTATCTATCTATCTATCTATCTATATCTATTTATCATCATCTATCATCTATCACTTATCTGTCAATCTTGTCAAATTGTACATTCAAAAGAGTATCTCAGGTTAAAAAATGGTGAAGAACAGATGGAAACAAATGAGGAGTTTGGTTTACAAAATATTGGTTTGGTAAATTTTTTCTCTCTCACAATCTACTCACAGTATTTGAATACTGTGAGACATTCCCATGAACATGAAAATGAAAAAGTACAACATTGGCTTTCATGGCATGTGAAAATGTAGAAAGTGTCTCGAAATTTCTAGCATTTAATCTTGGTAAATAACCACAAAGATACTTTTTATCCTATCAAACATCTGTGTTTTTGAAATAAAAGGTTTTTCAGCTTTCAGAAAATAGATTTATAAGGCCCAGGTTTATCTATATACAACCCATTTATTAAGCGCTTCATGTATGATGATTAGTGTGAAAAATGCAGGCATTTGTGAGGCAGTATATTCAATAAAATAGTGAATCTTTGGTTTCTTCCTATATAGAAATACATAATGTATTTTGCTTGCCTTTTAAATATCATTTTGTGGTAAGATAAAAATAAAACTAGAAACAGTTATAAAGACATCTGTGGGGAGAGAGTACCACATCTGTTATGACTGCATTAGTCAGACTGGGAAAAGAAATACTTCACAATGTTCACACAGTACCCAAGAGAAACCAGGTCTGTTAACAAGCAAGAATCTTTTTGTGTGTGTGTTTTCTTTACCCTAACAGAAAATGTGAAAACTTTCTGCCAGATATAGAAAACATGACAAAATTTTAAAGCTACTAACTTTCTATTCAGGTTGCAATTCTGAAATTGATTCAATAACTCCACCAAGAAACAGATTTGAATATTAAGCAAGATAAAGCTCTTTATTACCTTGATGCAGCTAGAACTTTCTGTTCTCATTGTGGGACTCAGTAGAGACACACAATTATCTCAATTAAGAATGAGATACCAAGTGACTATGACATGGAAAGCTTGTGGACTCTAAGGTTTGTTTCTTGTTTCTTAACATTCCAGGGGGCCAAAAAGATGTGACTCCTTTCTCTGAGACTTTGGACACTTTCTTTTGAATTTACAGTGGTATATCTCATGCTGGTCATTGGCTATGTTACCAATTCTCATTCTTCTGTGTTTTGTGTTCTATGATTTCTCTGGAAAAAAACTTCAAGCACTTCTTTAAGCAACCTGTCTTCTGTAGGTTATTGTTATGTCTAAATCATCGCAAACATTTTTACATTTTCAGCTGTGGGACATTTATCTTACAGACATTGAGATACATTTTTATGTCTATGAACATAAAGATAGGCTTCATCATTAACTATATATTATCTACATGTCTGTGATAGTTTGAATAGCTTTGGGTCCCAAAGAATCATGGGTTTGAATGCTTGCCCCCTAGGAAGAGCCACTATTAGGAGATATTGCCTTACTGGAGAAGGTGTGGCTTTGCTAAAAGAAGGGTGTCACTGTAAAGGCCAGGCTTTGAGGTCGTAGATGCTCAAGCTATTCCCAGTATGATAAAAAGCCAGTCTCCTCCTGACTGCATTTGATTCAAGATGTGAATTTGATACAAGACTGCATTTGACTCAAGGCTCCTCCAGCACCATGTCTTCCTACAGATTGCCATGCTTTTTACCATGATGTCAAGAGACTAAACCTCTGAAACTTTAAGCCAGCCCTAATTAAATGTTTTCTTGTATAAAAGATGCCTTCATCACAGTGTCTCTTTACAGCAATGGCAATCCTAATTAAACCAATGTCTTGTAGTGTCTTCAAAGTCTTAGGATTTAGTCTTGGGGAAATACCTATTTTTAATTCTCTTTCTACACAAATTCTCCTGTTTCACATATAAGAATAATAATTTTCTAGTCAACTGACATAAAATTTGATAGGAGTAAATAATACTTATTGGAAAGATTTAATGTTAGATTTTATATAGACAAAAATAATTAGAAATTAGGCATCACATTTTAGCCATGGAAATATAAGTACTAGGATGTAATTTAATGTTAAAACACGACAATGACCAATTTGAGTTCGATTTCTCATAGAAGTTGTTTTGATAGCAGCAAATCACCATCTGGGGACAGAGTTAGTAGAACACCTTCCACTCTATGTTATAAATTAAGAAGGAATAATCTATACTATAGAAGTTCTGAGATATCAGCACATAATTAAATGTGAGTTTTGATTTAATGGAATAATAAGTCTAAGTATCTCTTGTTATATTTATTTTAAAGAATACTTGCTTCAAGAATATGTATATACATATGAACATGCTATATTTTCTGCAGCTGTTTCATAACTTCTTGGTCATTTTCAGTGAGGAGCATGTAGGACAATAGATGACTGTACCAATCAAGAGATATTTCTTCATATATTTATTATTTATATATAATATTATGATATAATTTCTTTAGGAAATCTTCAAGTAACAATATGAAATTAGGGAGCTCAATAGATACAAATGACAAATTTTCCCATTTAAAATAATGCTGCTTTTATGAGTTAAAAAATCAAAAGGTTTAATTTGCTGTGTGAGCCCAGATATGTATGTTTTCTTTCCTTTTAGTATTTGCACACCACACATTTCTTATTATTTTGTTTCCTTTGTAATCTTTTGTTATTAAGATTGCCTCTTTTTGAAATTATGTTTGCAAGCTTCATTTTTGTCCATGGTCTGTAATAAAAAGAAATAGTAATTTTTGTTTCAATAATAACAACTGTTATTTCAGATTAAAGACTCATTATCAGGAATTGCAGTGTTTCTTACTTTGTTCTCTCTAGTATTTTCAAATGTTCCACAAAACTTTCATTTTTAAAATATTGATGAAATGGCCATCAATTGAGATTCTCGATTTCTATTTATAGAAGAAATTAATGAAACAGTAAAAACTTCAAAATTTATTGTGAAATCACCCATCCACCATTTCTGTTGGATTATTTTTAATGGAATGTTATTTAATGCTTTTTTATTATTGAACTTTCAGAAATAAACAGTAATTTCTGAAGAAGGCATATAATGGCAAGAACATACAAAACAATGCTTTGTATAAAATGGATTGTTGTAAAGGAAGATATTAAGGATATAGTGTTATTTATATGAAACTGAAAATAAAATAGAATCTAGTGAGGGTGTTTGATAAACATCCTTAAATTTTAATTACAGTTACTTGAGTGTATTTATATGTGAGGTGTGTATATGTGTGTTCATGTGTATGGGTGTGTTTTACTTGTCTTTTTTGCCTCTCTACTACAGGTTAAACATGATACATGATGGGTAGTGTTACTTGTTACCTTGTATCTGAAAAACAAGCCTCAGTGAATATCTGTGAGGGTCTGTCTTGGTTGCATTAATTGATGTGTTAAGATCAATCTTAACTGTAATATAATCATTCCTTACTGGGGAATCCTGTAATATGCACAAGTGAAAACACAAGGTAAAGATGAGATTTAATGCACTCACTTCTTTCTTCCGACTGCAGATGTGATAGGACCAGCTATTTCAAGTTCCTGCTGTCTTGAATTTCCCACCATGATAAATAAAAAACAGTGATAAAATAAAAATCTGCATTTACAATATCTAACTTCAGTTGTGTCTCTTGATCCTATGTGCACCATTCTAAGAGAATATATTTTAACTTCGCTAAAAAATAACATTAATGAATACAATTCTTATTTTTAATTCTTTGGTTTACAATATTTGATGTCAGATGTTGACATCAAAGGTTATATGAACTGAATGTTGTCTACCAGAAATCTTCTAATCTAATTAATTTATTATTAATTTTGAACATATAAAAATCAATAGTTTAATAAAACAGATGTATTTTTCCATGGTGTACTTGTGAGTTAATATCAATACCTAATTTTGATTGAGCATATGATACTCAGTTAAGCTTAAATATGAAGAATGGATAGCAAAGAAATCACTCAGAGATATCTCTCTGAAAGATATTCTAAAGGTGATATGCAACAAGCAAACTATATACCTGTTTCCTGCTGTCAGGGATGCAGTACATGAAAGAGGAACACTATTATCATCATTCTTAAGTCAATTAAATGATAATACCATAAATGTGAAAGACATTTTTGGTTATAGTATCTTGTTATGTTATTCCTTTGAAATGTACAGCTGAATTTCCTGCTCTCCCAAGGTAATTGTATTTTCTTTTATCAATAGTGATATATTCTTTATAAGAAAATACAGTCCATCTTATGTACCATGAATGGATTAAAAATAAAAGAGTCATTGAGACAAAGGTTTTCCTAAACATTTCTGTTAGAAAAATGCATTCATTAAAATGAAGAATACTGGGCTGGAGAAATGGCTCAGTGGTCAAGAACCCACACTGATCTTGAAGAGAATCTACATTCATTTCCCAGTACCTGCACCTGGTGCCCCACAGCATATTTATCTCTAGCTCCAGGAGAAGCTGACACCTTTGCCCTCTGTATGCACCTTCATGTACATAAGCATAATACACACACACACACAAACACACACACACACGCTTAATTAAAAGTAGTAACAAAAATAAATCTTGTAAATATTGAAAAATAAAAATATTGATCAGTCTGGTTTGGCCACAAAGAAAAATAATAATTTTTATTTAACCCCTGGTATTTGTAGAATAGCAATGAGAAATCTAATAAAATGATGAGCTAGAACTGCACAGATGCTAAAAACAGATGGAAAACTTTATAGGAAAGCAAGTTTACACTACTACAGTTCCAACACAATTCTTCACAGACATGGACAGAACAGTTGTCAATTGAGATGTCTTAGTATCTAACCAGAAACTGCATCTGGTCCACAGCAATTGAAAAGAAAATTTTTCCAGAAAGAAAACCTACAATTTAATTGAATGATAAAAATTGAATTAATCAAAGTAGCCAGTGAGTAGCAATTCACAAGATCACACACCACAGTATCTCTCAACATTTCATAAGAAGAAAAAAAGCAATAAAATTTACCTTTTAATAATTAGACTTTGTATATTGTAACACTTATGGCAGAAAAAATTTAGCCAGAGACCTGGATGTGACTGAAAAAGCATAAAAAAAATTGTATTAATAATAAAATACAACTGAATTTCTTTCTGATTAGCAATGAACAATATGATGACAAAGTATAATTGAGAAGTAATTATAACCAATATAATCATATTAAAGTTATCTGAATTTAATTTTTTAATTTGATAAGAAATTTAACAAAATAAGATTTAGTGGCACACTAATTTTCATTATGAGGGAGATAACGTAAGAAAATGTTTTATTATAAAGCTAAAAATTTATGACATAAAGTAATTTTTATACTTAACGTATAAAAGACAATGTCCTACAAATATATCTATAATAATTATAGTCTATTAGTCTTCTAATTGATTCAAAGCTAATATCCAAAGACCTAAGTTTCAAAGAGAGAGCCTTTTTCTAAGAGCTGTCTTTATCTTTATCACAGTCAGGATTTACTAAAATGGGAACCAAGAAGTTGTTCAACCTGATGAAGAAGCTCTGTATTAATTCAAACTGTGGGAGTCTGACCACAGGCAGTTTGTTTCAGATGTATTTAAACAGTGCAATTTGGGGTAAACCTTCCTGGTGATAATTAACTCAATATTGTGTTTACAATAAAGATTAAGTGGCTGGCGGTGGGGAAGCCTGAGGGTCACCCAGCGTGCCAGGTGCTCAGAACCATCCTCAGAACCATCCTGCGGCAGCGGCAGAACCAGGTACCCGAGACAGCCCAAGCTTAAGACCTTCGGGGACTCAGGCCTGGAGTGGGAGTTGGGCACAGAATAGCGGGTGCACTCTGCACTCGCGCGGCGGACCCCGAGCTCCCTGCAGGCAGCTGCCATATTGCCTGCAGCTTCCCGCCCAGCTGGTGGTGGGGAAGCCAGAGGGTCACCCAGCGTGCCAGGTGCTCAGAACCATCCGGCAGCGGCGGCAGAACCAGGTACCCGAGACAGCCCAAGCTTAAGACCTTCGGGGACTCAGGCCTGGAGTGGGAATTGGGCACAGAATAGCGGGTGCACTCTGCACTCGCGCGCAGGGCGGACCCGGAGCTCCTTGCAGGCAGCTGCCATATTGCCTGCAGCTTCCCGTCCAGCTGGTGGTGAGGAAGCCAGAGTCAGCCAGTGTGCCAGGTACCCAGACCCAGCCGGAGGCCGAACCAGCCTCCCATCCAGCCAGTGGCAGGGAAGCTGGAAACCGGACCCAGCCAGCTTCCCAGCAGCTTGGGACCAGCAGGCGAAACCAGATAACTGAGATATCCCAACTTTAAGACACCTGGGGAAACAGGATATCAGACAGCAAACCCTGAGCAGGAGCAGTGCAGAGCAGCCGCCCAACAGGCGGAACCAAATACCTGGGATATCCTGAGGTTAAGACCTCGGGGACTCAGGCCACCTGTCAGCAATCTGTGAGCAAGACCCCCGCAGGACAGTGATTCAGGTATCCCAGTCACTGGGAAATAGCCTTACAACCCCACAGGAGGGTCAAGCACCAGCTAGTATCTACAGGACCAACTAACACCAGAGTTAACCAGATGGCAAAAGGCAAACGTAAGATCGCTACTAACAAAAATCAAGGCAATATGGCGGCATCCGAACCCAGTTCCCCAACAGCAATAAATATTGGATACCCCGAAACACCAGAAAAACAAGACTCAGATCTAAAATCACTGGTCAGGATGCTGATAGAGGAACACTTAGATAAGTCTCTTAAAGTAATACATGAGAAAATAGATCAAAAGCTAGAAGCCATTGCAAGACAAACACAATTAAATCCCAGATATCTCAACACACCAGAAAAACAAGACTCAGATCTAAAATCACTGGAAAAGATGCAGATTGAGGATCACTTAGATAAATTTCTTAAAGTAATAGAGGAGAAAATAGATCAAAAACTAGAAGCCAATACAAGGCAGACACAAAAATCACTTAAAGAAATCCAGGAGAATATAGAGCAAAAAGTGAATCCCAATAAGGGGGAGAAACAAAAATCACCCAAAGAAATACAAGAGAACATGGGTCAACGAGTAGAAGTCATAAAGGAGGAAACACAAAAATCCCTTAAAGAATTATAGGAAAACACAAACAAGCAACTGAAAGATCTGAGCAAAACCATACAAAATCTAAAAACAGAAGTAGAAACAACTAAGCAATCGCAAAGGGAGACAATGTTGGAGATAGAAAACCTTGGGAAGAAATCAGGAGTCATAGATGCAAATATCAACAATAGAATACAAGAGATAGAAGACAGAATCTCAGATGCTGAAGATACCATAGGAACCATGGATTCAACAATTAAAGAAAATGCAAAATGCAAAAAGCTGGTAACCCAAAACATTCAGGAAATCCAGGACACAATGAGAAGACCAAACCTAAGGATTATAGGGATAGATGAGAATGAAGATCTACAACTTAAAGGGCCAGCAAATATCTTCTACAAAATTATGGAAGAAAATTTCCCCAACCTAAAGAGAGAGATGCCCATGAATATACAAGAAGCCTATAGAACCCCAAATAGACTGGACCAGAACAGAAATAGTTCCCGTCACATAATAGTCAAAACCCCAAATGTACTAAACAAAGAAAGAATATTAAAGGCAGTAAGAGAAAAAGGACAAGTAACATATAAAGGAAGACCTATCAGAATTACACCAGACTTCTCACCTGAGACCATGAAAGCTAGAAGATCCTGGGCAGACCTTATGCAGACCCTAAGAGAACACAAACTTCAGCCAAGACTACTATACCCAGCGAAACTCTCAATTGCCATAGATGGGGAAACCAAGATATTCCACGACAAAACCAAATTTGCAAGATACTTATCTACAAACCCAGCCCTACAAAGGATAATAGGGGAAAAATACCAACACAAGGGGGGAAACAACACCCCAGAAGAAACAAGATAGAAACCCCATCTCATCCAACCCAAAAGAAGAGAACCACTCAAATACAAATAATAATAACAATTCCCAAAATGTCAGGAAGTAATAATTACTATTCCTTAATATCTCTTAATATCAATGGACTCAATTCCCCAATCAAAAGACACAGACTAACAGACTGGATACAGAAACAGGACCCTACATTTTGCTGCATACAGGAAACACATCTCAGTGTCAAAGACAAACACCACCTTAGAGTAAAAGGCTGGAAGACAGTTCTACAAGCAAATGGTCCCAGGAAACAAGCTGGAGTAGCCATTCTAATATCAGATAAAATCGACTTTCAACCTAAAGTCATCAAAAGAGACACAGAAGGTCACTTCCTGCTTGTCAAAGGGAAAATCCACCAAGAAGAATTCTCAATACTGAACATCTATGCACCAAATGCAAGGGCACACTCATTCGTAAAAGAAACTTTACTAAAGCTTAAAGCACACATCGCACCTAACACAATGATTGTAGGTGACTTCAACACTCCACTCTCCTCAATGGACCGATCAGGAAAGCAGAAACTAAACAGGGACACAGTGAAACTAATTGAAGCTTTGGACCAATTGGATTTAACAGATATATATAGAACATTCCATCCTAAAACAAAAGAGTATACCTTTTTCTCAGCACCGCACGGTACCTTCTCAAAAATTGATCATATAATTGGTCACAAGACAGACCTCAACAAATACAAGAAGACCGAACGAATCCCATGTCTCCTATCGGATCACTATGGAGTAAAAGTGGTCTTCAATAGCAAGAAGAACTACAGAAAGCCCACATACACATGGAAACTGAACAATACTCTACTCAATGACACCCTGGTCAAGGAAGAAATAAAGAAAGAAATCAAAGACTTTTTAGACTTCAATGAAAATGAAGGTACGACCTACCCAAATCTCTGGGATACAATGAAAGCAGTGCTAAGAGGAAAACTCATAGCCCTGAGTGCCTCCAAAAAGAAACTGGAAAGAGCATACACTAGCAACTTAACAGCACACCTGAAGGCGCTGGAACAACAAGAAGCTAACTCACCCAGGAGGAGTAGAAGAGAGGAAATCATCAAACTAAGGGCTGAAATCAATCAAGCAGAAACAAAGAGAACCATACAAAGAATCAACAAAACCAAGAGCTGGTTCTTCGAGAAAATCAACAAGATAGATAAGCCCTTAGCTAGACTAACCAAAGGGCACAGAGATAGTATCCAAATTAACAAAATTAAAAATGAAAAGGGGGATATAACAACAGAAACAGAGGAAATTCAAAAGATCATCAGATCCTACTACAAAGGCCTATACTCAAAACAACTGGAGAATCTGGAGGAAATGGACAATTTCCTAGACAGATACCAAATACCAAAATTAAATCAGCATCAAGTAGACCAGCTAAACAGTCCCATAACCCTTAAAGAAATAGAAGGGGTTATAGAAAGCCTCCCAACCAAAAAAAGTACGGGGCCAGATGGTTTTAGTGCAGAATTCTACCAGACCTTCAAAGAAGACTTAACACCAATACTCTTCAAACTATTCCACAAAATAGAGACAGAAGGGACACTGCCCAACTCGTTCTTTGAAACCACAATTACGCTGATACCTAAACCACAAAAAGATCCAACAAAGAAAGAGAACTACAGGCCAATTTCTCTTATGAATATAGATGCAAAAATACTAAATAAAATTCTTGCCAACCGAATCCAAGAGCATATCAAAACGATCATTCACCATGATCAAGTAGGCTTCATTCCAGGAATGCAGGGATGGTTCAATATACGGAAATCCATCAATGTAATCCACTACATAAACAAACTAAAAGAAAAAAACCACATGGTCATCTCATTAGATGCTGAAAAAGCATTTGACAAAATTCAGCATCCTTTCATGCTAAAAGTCTTGGAAAGAGCAGGAATTCAAGGCCCATACCTAAACATAGTAAAAGCAATCTACAGCAAACCAGTAGCCAACATCAAAATAAATGGAGAGAAACTTGAAGCAATTCCACTAAAATCAGGGACTAGACAAGGCTGTCCTCTCTCTCCATATCTTTTCAATATAGTACTTGAAGTTCTAGCGAGAGCAATCAGACAACATAAGGAAGTCAAAGGGATACAAATTGGAAAGGAAGAAGTCAAAGTATCATTATTTGCAGATGATATGATAGTCTACTTAAGCGATCCAAAAAACTCCACCAGAGAACTTCTACAGCTGATAAACAACTTCAGCAACGTGGCTGGTTATAAAATTAACTCAAGCAAATCAGTAGCCTTCTTGTACTCAAAGGACAAGCAGGCTGAGAAAGAAGTTAGGGAAATAACACCCTTCACAATAGCCACAAACAACATAAAGTACCTTGGCGTAACTCTAACCAAACAAGTGAAAGATCTGTATGACAGGAACTTCAAGTCCCTGAAGAAAGAAATCGAAGAAGACCTCAGGAGATGGAAAAATATTTCTTGCTCCTGGATTGGCAGGATCAATATAGTAAAAATGACCATCTTGCCAAAAGCAATCTACAGATTCAATGCAATCCCCATCAAAATCCCAAATCAATTCTTCATAGATCTAGAAAGAGCAATTCTCAAATTCATCTGGAGCAACAAAAAACCCAGGATAGCTAAAACTATTCTCAACAATAAAAGGACTTCTGGGGGAATCAATATCCCTGACCTCAAGCAGTACTACAGAGCAATTGTGTTAAAAACTGCATGGTATTGGTACAGCAACAGGCAGGTAGATCAATGGAATAGGATTGAAGACCCAGAAATTAACCCAGAGACTTATGGTCACTTGATCTTTGATAAAGGAGCCACAACCATCCGGTGGAAAAAAGATAGCCTTTTCAACAAATGGTGCTGGTTCAACTGGAGGTCAACATGCAGAAGAATGCGAATTGACCCACTCTTATCTCCTTGTACTAAGATCAACTCCAAGTGGATCAAGGACCTCCACATAAAACCAGACACACTGAAACTATTAGAAAAGAAACTTGGGAAGACCCTGGAGGACATGGGCACAGGGGTAAAGTTCCTGAACAGAACACCAATAGCTTATGCTCTAAGATCAAGAATGGACAAATGGGACCTCATAAAATTACAAAGTTTCTGTAAGGCAAAGGACACTGTCAGAAAGACAAAACGGCAACCAACAACGTGGGAAATGATCTTCACCAACCCCACATCCGACAGAGGGCTAATATCCAATATATACAAAGAACTCAAGAAGTTAGACCCCAAAGAACCAAATAACCCTATCAAAAAATGGGGCACAGAGCTAAACAAAGAATTTTCACCAGAAGAAATTCGGATGGCCGAGAAACACCTTAAGAGATGTTCAACATCATTAGTCATCAGGGAAATGCAAATCAAAACAACCCTGAGATTCCACCTCACTCCAGTCAGAATGGCTAAGATTAAAAACTCGAGAGACAACAAGTGCTGGCGAGGATGTGGAGAAAGAGGAACACTCCTCCACTGTTGGTGGGATTGCAAAATGGTAAAACCACTCTGGAAATCAGTGTGGCGGTTCCTCAGAAAATTGGGCATGCCACTCCCAGAGGACCCTGGCATACCACTCCTGGGCATATACCCAGAGGACTCCCCTGCATACAACAAAGACACATGCTCCACTATGTTTATAGCAGCCTTGTTTATAATAGCCAGAAATTGGAAGGAGCCCAGATATCCCTCAAAGGAGGAATGGATACAGAAAATGTGGTATATTTATACAATGGAGTACTACTCAGCAATTAAAAATAATGAATTCATGCAATTTGTAGGTAAATGGTTAGATCTGGAAACTATCATCCTAAGTGAGCTAACCCAATCACAAAAGAATACACACGAAATGCAATCACTGATAAGTGGATATTAATGAGCCCAGAAGCCCTAAATACTCAAGGCACAATTAGCAAGTCAAATGACTCTCAAGAAGAAAAAAAGGAGAGGACCCCGGGCCTGTAAAGATTGGATCCAGTAATGTAGACCCAGAACAGAGAAATCGTGGGGGGGGGGAAGAGTGGGGAATAGCATGGGGGGAGAGGAATTATGGGACATATGGTGGGGGGTACCTGGGAAAGGGGAAAGCCTTTGGAATGTAAACAAAGAATATAGAAAATAAAAAAAAATGATAAAAAAAAAGAAATAAAAATAAAGATTAAGTAATGAGTACACAGAAATGCCTTGTAAAGTATATGTGACTTCTTCCATAATGGTGGACATTATAGATTGACAAGCTCAAGCGAAAAGATCTCAAGGAGGATCCAGTGTGGTTTGCACTACACGGATAGTGAAAAACTTCACAAATGACCTAACTACTTATGTTGCTAGCCTTCTGGACTGCATTCCTTTCCTTCAAAGAGCAAAGCTATATATTTACCATTCCTGTTTCCTCCCCAGGGCTTATCATGAGCATAAGTTCCTCTGTGCTTCCTACATTGTGATTTAACTTAGGAACAGATAATAAAGTAAAGTCTACACAAGTGCATAGTAGAAAATAAAAGCAAAATACAAATAAACAGTTTTCAGGGAATAGATAAGAAAATTACCAATGATAAATTAAAACAAACTGTGATAACAGTGATAAGGCCTGTATGTTAGTCTTAATAATGCCTGTGTTGAAACACAAGCCTGTCAGTGTTTATGAACACCATAATTTTTAAGGAACACGTGAATTCTCCTGAAATGATGCTAGTTGAACTCAGGTTAAAGAATATATGAGTAATCTTACAACATAATTGACTTCTTATGTATCAATAATGAAAAATTACATTTTGAAATTATAAAAAAATACCATTAAGTTAACCCTGAATTGAGGTGCTCTTGTATAAAATGAAGAAAATATGAAGACACTAAAAACTTAGTGTAAACGTTTAAAAAAAACATATAGAGAAATTTTGTTCACATGAATAGAAAGGCTTCCACTTCTGTTAAAATTAGCATATAGAACTGATACAACACAATCAAAACCTAATCAGCAACTTTGGAAATATCAACAAATAATTTCTAGAGTTCATATAGAAATACAAAAAAAATAACCCACCACAAGCATTAATAAAAATTCAGAAGACTATTTTAAAACATATAATAAAGCTATTGCCAGAAAGATCCTTATACTAGCAAGAATATAGAAAATGGATGAACATTGCACAGAAGGTAGGGAAACAGAACCACAAATATAGACTTTATATTTTGTCAAAAGAACAAAGACAGATTGGTAGAGAAACTTGAAAGTGATTTTTAAATAAAATGCTAATGAAACAACTGTATAACCACATAAGAATGAATACTTCACACCCTCAGAAAAGTCAACTAAAGCAGATGATAAACCCAATATAAGCCTGAGTGTAAATCCTGTGTGAAAATGTGATATGAATCATTTGCATTTTGTAGGAGGAAAGGGCTTAGAAAAAGCACAGAAAGCAAAACTGACAGAAGAAAGATCAACCTGTTTGGTCAAATTTAAGAACTTCTGTTCCCTATAAAACAGAGTCAGAACAAGAAACACACAAGTCCCACCATATGAGAAAATATTTGCAAGTCACATATTTATACTACAGTATAAATATTTATATACCCACTATATTTATACTGCAGCGACATGTAGAACTTTAAAAACACAACTGGAAAACCAACATCGCAAAAGAAATACTCAAACTATCTAAATGGAAATTATGCTTAGGATCTGAGGAGAAAAATAAACACATGAAAGTAGGCTCAATGTTATGATCGAGGAAAAACTAAAATCATTGACTTACACATTCAACAAATATCTGGTGGGAGACTCCCCTGAGGCTGATGCTGGGAGTACTGTTTTAGTATTTGTGTATCAATAGAATGATAAAAATCGTTATAAGCAAAAGGCACGCCATGAGGCACATAGGCCAAAGGACGAGTTCAACAGATAAATAAACAAATGCCAAATATCAATGGAAGACAATATATGCCAAGAAGGCAAGGAAGATATTCCAGAGAAATAACTTCATAATATGAAAAGAAATGTAGCCAAGCTGTAAAGAAATAAGAAATGGTGGATTTGAGAGGATGGAAGATGACTCAAAATCCTGCAGACAATTCTCAAAAGAAAATGCAAGGGGTTCACAGTTATATTTTATGATATATTATTATTATTATTATTATTATTATTATTATTATTAATTCTCTCATATATTACATCCCCACCACATTTTATCCTTCTGCCATCCCTTCCACTTTCTTCCAACACCTCCCCTCATCTGAGATTTATGGCTTCTCCATTTTCCTATAGAAATGAACAGGACTCCCAGGGATACTAAACAAACACAGCATTACAAGTTACAATATGACTAAGTACAAGGCCTCATATCAAGATCAGGCAAAGCAAGCCAGGAGGAAAATGAGTCACAGATATCCCCTCACTCTCACTGCTTAGTTGAGCCTTTGGACTGTGATCTTAGGGTGTCCTCTACTCTCCTTATTCCTATAATCTTTTGCCCTCTGTTGGGTTTCTTGAGCACTGTCTTATGTTTGGCTATGAGTCTAGGCACCATATGAGTATAGAATATCACTGGGCATCATTTGATTGATCTTATTTATTTTCTTTTAATGCTTTTATTCAGTAATATTTCAGTTCTATGTCCCTGCGCTATCCAGTGGCTTGCCAATTAGGCAGTGTTAGGTATGGTCTCCCTCCCAAAGAATTGGCCTCAAGTTGGACCAGTGATTGGTGGACCACTCTCACAGGTTCTGTGTTACCATTATCACAGCACATCTTGCAGGTAGGACAAGCTGTAGGTAGATTCTGTGGCTAATTTAATGTCCTGGTCCCACCCCTAGAAGCCTTGCCTGGTCACAGATGTTCAGGCTTCTTATCTCCCATTACTAGGAGTCTCTGCTAAAGCCATGCTCATAGATCCAAGGAGTTTCTCCTCCACTATTCTTAGAAAGACAATCACTGTTTAAATTTTATTTATTTATTCACCTTACATCCCAAATATTAACCTCCACTCCCCTCCAAGTAACCCTCACATACATCTTCCCTCCATTTCCCTCCTCATCTGAGAAGGGGAAGCACCCTCTGGGTATCGTCTGCCCTGACATATGAAATCACTGAAGGACTAGGCACATCCTCTCCTACTGAGGCCAAATAAGGCAGTTCAGATAGAGGAATGGGATCTACAAGCAGGCAGCAGATTCAGGGACAGTCTCTGTTCCAGTTGTTGGGGAACCCACTTGAAGATCAAGCTACACACCTGCTACATATGTGCAAGGGACATAGGTCCAAGACACGCTCATTGTTTGGATGTTCTCTCAGTCTCTGAGAGACTCCATGGGTGCAGGTTAGTTGATTCTCTTGGTCTTCCTATAGAGTACCTCTTATCTTCTTCTTCTTCAACCCTTCCACAAATCTTTTTTTTTAATTTTTTTTATTTTCTATATTCTATGTTTACATTCCAAAGGCTTTCCCCTTTCCCTGTTCCCACCCACCATAGTTCCCATAGTTCCTCTCCCCCCAACTGTTCCCCAATCATTCCCCCTCCCCCCTCGGTTTCTTTACTAAACTGGATGCAATCTTTACAGGCCCAGGGTCCTCTCCTTTCTTCTTCGTGGGAATCATGTGACTTGCTATTTGTGTCTTGAGTATTTAGGGCTTCTTATCAGTGATTGCATTTCATATGCATTCTTTTGTGATTGGGTTAATTCACTCAGGATGATATTTTCCAGGTCTTACCATTTACCTACAAATTGCATGAATTCATTATTTTTAATTGCTGAGTAGTATTCCATTGTATAAATATACCACATTTTCTGTATCCATTCCTCCTTTGAGGGATATTTGGGCTCCTTCCAATTTCTGGCTATTATAAACAAGGCTGCTATAAACATAGCGGAGCATGTGTCCTTATTGCATGCAGGGAAATCCTCTGGGTATATGCCCAGGAGTGGTATGCCAGGGTCCTCTGGAAGTGACATGCCCAATTTTCTGAGGAACCGCCAAACTGATTTCCAGAGCAGTTTTACCATTTTGCACTCCCACCAACAGTGGAGGAGTGTTCCTCTTTCTCCACATCCTCGCCAGCACTTGTTGTCTCTTGAGTTTTTAATCTCAGCCATTCTGACTGGTGTGAGGTGGAATCTCAGGGTTGTTTTGATTTGCATTTCCCTGATGACTAATGATGTTGAACATCTTTTAAGGTGTTTCTCGGCCATCCGAATTTCTTCTGGTGAAAATTCTTTGTTTAGCTCTGTGCCCCATTTGTTGATAGGGTTATTTGGTTCTTTGGGGTCTAACTTCTTGAGTTCTTTGTATATATTGGATATTAGCCCTCTGTCGGATGTGGAGTTGGTGAAGATCTTTTCCCACTTTGTTGGTTGCCGTTTTGTCCTTCTGACAGTGTCTTTTGCCTTACAGAAACTTTGTAATTTTTTGAGGTCCCATTTGTCGATTCTTGATCTTAGAGCATAAGCTATTGGTGTTCTGTTCAGGAACTTTTCCCCTGTGCCCAAGTCCTCCAGGGTCTTCCCAAGTTTCTTTTCTAATAGTTTCAGTGTGTCTGGTTTTATGTGGAGGTCCTTGATCCACTTGGAGTTGATCTTAGTGCAAAGAGATAAGAGTGGGTCAATTCACATTCTTCTGCATGTTGACCTCCAGTTGAACCAGCACCATTTGTTGAAAAGGCTATCTTTATTCCACCGGATGGTTGTGGCTCCTTTATCAAAGATCAAGTGACCATAAGTCTGTGGGTTAACCTCTGGGTCTTCAATCCTGTTCCATTGATCTGCTTGCCTGTTGCTATACCAATACCATGCAGTTTTTAACACAATTGCTCTGTAGTACTGCTTGAGGTCAGGGATATTGATTCCCCCAGAAGTCCTTTTATTGTTGAGAATAGTTTTAGCTATCCTGGGTTTTTTGTTGCTCCAGATGAATTTGAAAATTGCTCTTTCTAGATCTATGAAGAATTGAGTTGGGATTTTGATGGGGATTGCATTGAATCTGTATATTGCTTTTGGCAAGATGGCCATTTTTACTATATTGATCCTGCCAATCCAGGAGCAAGAAATATTTTTCCATCTTCTGAGGTCTTCTTCCACAAATCTTTCACAAGATTCCCCAAGCTCCATCTAATGTTTGGCTCTGGGTCTCTGAATCTAATTCCATTGGCTACTGGGTGGAGCCTCTCCAAGGACAGTTATACTAGAGCCATAAGGACAGTAACTCACCCACAAACCTTCCACCCAATTGTGTACTGCTTACAAGATGTGCATGGACAAAGATAGAGCAGAGACAGAATATGTTCATATTCATCCATCCCTATGAATATTTAATCGATGATAATTTATCAATTGTTATGTTAATTTTTGTGGAATAAATTCTAAATTGATAAAGGGATTATCTTTTACTCTGCCTTTTTTGTGAACATTAAAGTTTTGTTATATATGGCAATTTCTATAAATTTATTTGTAGAAGAATCCAACAATGGCTACTCTGGTTGGAATACATACATGCCCATAGCACAAATCTTTAATCCCTCTATCTGGAATACAGACATGCATTTAGCAAACACCTATAATCACAATGAAGGTTAAATTTAGCTTGTAGAGGAAGCACTGATGTTTGAAAATGATGTCAAATTAAGAGACAGACAAAGTGATGAATCAGGGAAAGATTTGACAGACTAGGATATGCCTGACTCTCAGAACAGAGAGGAAAGATATGCAACTGAAGAGAGAGAAAAATGAGAGAGGGCAATTTTACCAGGACAGTTATACAGAGACTGGTTGAAGAGTAAGAACAAACTACACCTGGGCAAAGAGAAAACAAGCCAGAGGATGAGAAAGTACCTGAAGAGTAGATCATATTGCCTAAGTTAATATGAAGCAAAACAGAAATTCAATCAAACCTAAAAGAAGTCAGGTTGAACCAGTCAACAAAGGAAGGAGTTTTGAGTAGATAGGTGAGTTGACTACCCAACCAAAATTCAAAAAGAACTAGAAGGAATGAGTTTATTTAGCAGTGAGTCTCAGAAGATGAAAATATTCTAGGTCTAGGTAAGATTTACAGAGGCTAGAACTTTCCAAGAATAGAACTAGCTTATCAGGCAGAGACACTAAGACTTGGAAACAACAATTCCTACAGAAGAATAAGTTACTTTTATAATTATTGTTTTTTTTTAATTTTTTATTTTCTATTTTTTGTGTTTACATTTCAAAGGCTTTCCCCTTTCCCAGTTCCCACCCACCATACTTCCCATAGTTCCTCTCCCCCCAACTATTCCCCAATCATTCCCCCTCCCCCCTCGGTTTCTTTACTAAACTGGATGCTATCTTTACAGGCCCAGGGTTCTCTCCTTTCTTCTTCTTGGGAATCATTTGACTTGCTAATTGTGTCTTGAGTATTTAGGGCTTCTGGGCTCATTAATATCCACTTATCAGTGATTGCATTTCATGTGTATTCTTTTGTGATTGGGTTAATTCACTCAGGATGATATTTTCCAGGTCTAACCATTTACCTACAAATTGCATGAATTCATTGTTTTTAATTGCTGAGTAGTATTCCATTGTATAAATATACCACATTTTCTGTATCCATTCCTCCTTTGAGGGATATTTGGGCTCCTTCCAATTTCTGGCTATTATAAACAAGGCTGCTATAAACATAGTGGAGCACGTGTCTTTATTGTATGCAGGGGAATCCTCTAGGTATATGCCCAGGAGTGGTATGCCAGGGTCCTCTGAAAGTGACATGCCCAATTTTCTGAGGAACCGCCAAACTGATTTCCAGAGCGGTTTTACCATTTTGCAATCCCACCAACAGTGGAGGGGTGTTCCTCTTTCTCCACATCCTCACCAGCACTTGTTATCTCTTGAGTTTTTAATCTTAGCCATTCTGACTGGTGTAAGGTGGAATCTCAGGGTTGTTTTGATTTGCATTTCCCTAATGACTAATGATGCTGAACATCTTTTAAGGTGTTTCTCGGCCATCCGAATTTCTTCTGGTGAAAATTCTTTGTTTAGCTCTGTGCCCCATTTGTTGATAGGGTTATTTGGTTCTTTGGGGTCTAACTTCTTGAGTTCTTTGTATATATTGGATATTAGCCCTCTGTCGGATGTGGGGTTGGTGAAGATCTTTTCCCACTTTGTTGGTTGCTGTTTTGTCCTTCTGACAGTGTCCTTTGCCTTGCAGAAACTTTGTAATTTTATGAGGTCCCATTTGTCGATTCTTGATCTTAGTGCATAAGCTATTGGTGTTCTGTTCAGGAACTTTTCCCCTGTGCCCAAGTCCTCCAGGGTCTTCCCAAGTTTCTTTTCTAATAGTTTCAGTGTGTCTGGTTTTATGTGGAGGTCCTTGATCCACTTGGAGTTGATCTTAGTGCAAAGAGATAAGAGTGGGTCAATTCGCATTCTTCTGCACGTTGACCTCCAAGCAGGCTGAGAAAGCAATTAGGGAAATAACACCCTTCACAATAGCCACAAACAACATAAAGTATCTTGGCGTAACTCTAACCAAACAAGCAAAAGATCTGTACGACAGGAACTTCAAGTCCTTGAAGAAAGAAATCGAAGAAGACCTCAGAAAATGGAAAAATATTTCTTGCTCCTGGATTGGCAGGATCAATATAGTAAAAATGGCCATCTTGTCAAAAGCAATATACAGATTCAATGCGATCCCCATCAAAATCTCAAATCAATTCTTCATAGATCTAGAAAGAGCAATTCTCAAATTCATCTGGAGCAACAAAAAACCCAGGATAGCTAGAACTATTCTCAACAATAAAAGGACTTCTGGGGGAATCTATATCCCTGACCTTAAGCAGTACCACAGAGCAGTTGTGTTAAAAACTGCATGGTATTGGTACAGCAACAGGCAAGTAGATAATGGAATAGGATTGAAGACCCAGAAATTAACCCGCAGACTTATGGTTACTTGATCTTTGATAAAGGAGCCACAACCATCCAGTGGAATAAAGATAGCCTTTTCAACAAATGGTGCTGGTTCAACTGGAGGTCAACATATAATTATTGCTTAAAATTACATATAATGTATATTTATAGAATATATATTCTATAAGTAATAATTAAATACATATCATTTTCCTGGAAATTTTAGTCCTTCCTTTTAGAGAAAATTTTCATCCTAATATTGTTTTGTAATTTTTTGTTCTGGAAGTTTTATATCAGAACTTCCTGCTTAAAAATGCCTGAAATGTTCTTTTAAGATAGTTCCCATAATGCCATTTAAGAAAAATCAGTTCTATCACCTCTAATAAAAGAGAAGCTATAAACAGTAGAGTACAAAATTTCCCAAATAAGATCATCTAATATTCAAAGATGAATGTTATTCTCTTGCATGGTCTTATAATTTTCATGTTGATGATGTTCTAGTTTGTTTTCTGTTGATGTCATTTTAAAAAGCCTTGACCAAAAACAATTTCAGAAGGGTGAATTTATTTGACTTACACTAAAGATCACAATAGGTGATTAAAAAATTCAGGATAGGAATTCAAGGAGAAGCTACAGGGTTAGGTTAGTTTTTGTTTTTGTTTTTGTTTTTGTTTGTTTGCTTGTTCATATATAGGCTATGTACAGATGTAGGGATGGTGTAACCTACAGTGGGATATGCTCTTTCACATCAATTCAAAATTAAAAGAGTTTCCTACAGAAAATCCTAAGTCTGAGCAAAGAAATTTTCAACTGATTTCTCCCCTCTTCACAGTGATTCAAGGTTCTGCTAAATTGATAATAAATATAAACTATGACACTCCATCTTCTGTAAATTTGATATATAAATCCTTGCTCTTATAACTTAACATATCCTTTCTTATTTGTTCCCAAGATCTTCATGATTATAGCAATGTAAAACAAAGTACAATGTTTCATCATCTCATAATCTTTAAGAATTTCAACACATTAAAAGTCCAAAATCTCTTTTAAAAGCTTAAGTCTGAATCTGTGACTTTCTGGATATAACAAATGAAGTTAAGTGCATTTTTCTATCCCAGAAATACAAGGCTCAGATATGAAAAAATTATAATCAAAGCAAAACTCCAAATCAAGCCATGTAAGTCAAACCCTGCAGCTCAATATCCTGCATACCACAGATATCATTTACGAGCTATTGATACCAAAGAGCCTGGGAAGCCCAATCTCTTAAGATCTGCCATCTATAGCACACAGAGATAGTTTTCTAGAGTCAGGAAAGCTCTACCTAAAATCTGCAAATGTTTTCAGTGGACATCTCACATTACTGGATTTCAAATACTCTGTAGTCTCCACTTCACCATTAGTCTTCCTTAGTTTTACTTCAGTGATTATTTGTTCATGTCTATGACTACTCATTCTTAAATACTCCAGACTTTCAAAACCAGGATCTTATAGCTTTCATTGACTCTGGTGAGAAGTCTGGTGTGATTCTGATAGGTCTGCCTTTATAAGTTATTTGCCCCTTTTCCCTTACAGCTTTTAATATTCTTTCTTTGATTAGTGAATTTGTTGTTTTGATTATTATGTACCGTGGAGATTTTCTGTTCTGGTCCAGTCTGTTTGGAGTTCTGAAGGCTTATATATCCATGGGCATTTCTTTCTCTAGGTTAGGGAAGTTTTCTTCTAAAATTCAGTTGAAGATATTTACTGGGTCTTTAAGATGTAAATTCTTGCTCTCATCTATACCTATAATACCTAGGTTTGGTCTTCTCATTGTGTCCTGGAGTTCCTGGATGCTTTAGGTTACCAGCTTTATGCATTTTGCATTTTCTTTGACTGTTGAGTCAGTGTTTTCTATGGTATCTTCAGCACCTGAGGGGTTCTTTCTTCTATATCTTGTATTCTGTTGCACCTATGACTCCTGAATTCTTTCCAAGGTTTTCTATCTCCAGAGATGTCTCACTTTGTGATTTCATTGTTTCTACTTCCACTTTTAGATCCTGGATGGTTTTGTTCAGTTCCTTCACTTGACTGTTTGTGCAATTCTTTAAGGGGTTTTTGTGTTTCTTCTTTAAGGGCTTCTACCTGTTGACCCATTATCTCCTGCATTTCTTTAAGGGATTTTTGTGTTTCCTTTTTAAGGGCTTTTACCTGTTGACCTATGTTCTCCTGCATTTCTTTAAGGGAGTTATTTAAGTCTTCCTTGAAGCCCTCTATCAGCATCATGAGATGCGATTTTTAAATTCAACTCTTGCTTTTCCAGTGTGTTGGGGTATCCGGGACTTGCTGTGGTGGGAGAACTGGGTTCTGATGTTGCCACATGGCCTTGGTTTCTATTAGTAGTGTTCTTGTGCTTGCCTTTTGCTATCTGCTTATCTCTGGTGCTAGTTGATATTGTTGTCTCTGGCTGAAGTTTGTTCCTCCTGTAGGCCTGTAAGCCTGTGTTCTTTCTCTTCTGAGCTCAAAAGTGAAAGCACTGCTAGGAGATCTCTCTCCTGGTGGGCTATGCCAGAAGGCTGTGGAGTTTCCTGGCTCCCTGATGCAAATGGCTGCAGGAACACTTCTGTCCCAGCTGCTTCACTGATCTTATGCTGTGTGCCCCTAGCTGGTCCCCATCAAAGAGAAGGTGGAGATCTCACCTCTGTGCTCAGAAGTGAAGGAGCTGCTGGGAGATCACTCTCTCCTGGTGTCCTGTGCACAGAAGGCTGGGGAGTCTCCTCAGGTTTAACAATCATTATAGGGGAACCCAATCACTTCACAAAAAATTATGCTTATTTTGGTATTTTAATTCTTCCCAATTACTCATGATTGAGGAGTTCATAGTCCCCAGGGAGAACCTTTTAATAAATGGAAATGGAATCAAAATATCTTCTAAATATTTACATGTATGCATAAATCCTGACCAGTGATAAGTTTTCATACAGTATAAGTCAATTAGTATAATAATCCATATCTCATCAAATCACATGGAATAAATGCCTAAAATACTCAACCAAAAAGAGGTTATCTATTTTATTCTCCTTCTACTAAGTCTAAAGGAACTGTGAAAGTTGGAGCAGAAATGCAGTAAAGCCAGATGTCTGGGGAAACTGGTGCAAACAGCATCTTTGGACATGGCATGAGATTTGTACTCATGAGCTCACAAAAGAAGTATCTGCCTACATAAGACTTTCACAAGATCAAATCCGTCAATATTTTAGTACCGATAAGGAAGAATTTCAGGAAGCTTTATCTTAGCTCAGGCTCTATTGACATTTAATTGTTGCTGGGGGAGTTAACTTTCTCTAGGGGTGTGGTACATGATAAGTTACCATCTTAGAGGGTTTACCTAAGAGTCATGTGTATGTGAATAACCCTGGTTGACCTTAATGGAGTATACAAATGTAAGAACTCATGTGGATTGGAGTAGTCTATGGGAAAAAACACGGAGGAGTTAGAGATGAGATGAAATTAATATGATAAAATATAAACATGTATGCGATTTGCAAGAAATAAATAAAAATACTACATATGCAAAAGAAAAAATTCTGAACATAGTAGCTCATAGCTGTAATCCTCATACTTAGTATGCTAAAGGCAGGAGTATTGCTATTATTATAAGCTCAGCTCAGGTACATGAGTTGTAAACTGTCCTCACTTATAGCATATAACCTTGTCTAGAAAAAATACATACTTATAAACATACACAACTTAAGCATACATACATACACACACATATATGTATATATATAAACATAACATACACACACACACATATATATATATATACACATAAACATACCTCAAAAGCATAGGCTCAATTCTGTAACAAGCATATAAAGGCTGAGACAAAACTACAAATCCAAGATCTACTTGGATTACAGAGTAAATTCAAGGCTAATTCCTGCAAATGAGAGATAATCTGTCTCAAAATAGAAGGCAACTAGAGAACTGGAGATATCCTTCTCTGGTATAGACACAATAGTACTTCCTAGGTACAAAGTCCTTTAATCCCCAGTTCTGCAAGAAGACGTTCATTAGTATTTGCTTTCTAATTCAGAGACTAAGAAAACAGATGGCTTCTTCTGTTAAAGCTACGCTTATTATGTGCTCCTTTTCAATGTTTCTCCAGTCAGGGATATTTCTGGAGCTATCATTTATTTCAGACCATTAGAAAAATTATTAATTTTCAGTTCTATACCAGCCATCTGGTACTAGTTTAGTTTTCATTAAAAATAATTTATCTATGGGTTCATGAAACCCAGGAGGTGAGTGCACTGTAGCAGCAATGAAATGTGTCTACAGCTTCAGTTATAATTATATATTTTGTCAAAAGTCTCCCTGTTGTGCAAAGTCTTTCTTTCTTTAAAATAGTATTCTCTCATTCATGAGATATATGTGAATGTGTCATAAGTTCTAATTTATAATTATGTTATCTTTCTAGTTTTCTGGCATTGTTAGCTTTAAAAGAAAATATAGTAAGTGAACAACCATTTCCTTGATTTTTACTCTTTCTATGTGTGTATTTACTTTTTCACATCGATTGGGTTTGTGGGGAAATTTCTGTGCAGTGTGCATATGCAGACATATTTGTTAACCTCAAAACTTGAAAGTTAAGTTGAAAATATTTTCTTTATAAAGGACAGATCCAATGTGTTAACTAGCTAGAAAAAATCAAATTGTATTCAAGCAAATATAATTTAATGTTATAATTTAGTCTTATATATATGTTACCAACCTACAAAAATATTTCTAGATTTCCTATTAGAATTATGTTAAGCTCTTTATATTCACTTGTAAAATATAAAGTGTTATATATTACAAATGTTTATAAATATCTTCACTTTAACATTTTATAGTTTTCAGTATATTCTATATAACTAAATTTATGTCTATGTTTATTGTTATGATTGATATGTTTGTACAGATTTTATTAATTTCCTTGTTTGAAAATATGCTTTTATAGATTTTATGTATAATCATGCTTTCTATATATAAGAATAATTTAACTTAAATGTTTTTTCTATATGTCTTTTCTTTTTTTAATAATCTGAATTATCTACCATTTTCACAACCTTAGTGAATAAATTGAGATAAGCAAGTACTCACATTGTTTGATCCTAAATATAGGAGAATCCAGTAACTGTAACATATGTGGTTGACTTAGGTTTTCTTTTCCTAATTGCTAAGGCTGGAATTTCAAGCACAAGGCCGACTAAAAAAAGTGAAAGCAAACATACTTTTCTTGTTATAGGTATTTCTCAGACAGAGTCCTGGGTTTAACAATTATGTACTGTATTATATGTAAACCACTGAGAAGTGTCATTATTTGGTCACAGAATAAATACTTTTATGTCACATTGACTGGGAGATGGAATATGTTGAAACCTTTCCCCTAAGTCTCTTGGCTTGACAATGTTTAATTTTTTAGTATATTTATAACATACATTTATGAGTGTTTCAGAAACTTTTTAGAAAAACATATTATATATTTGTATGAATATGTATGTCTCTTTGTGTGTATGTGCATGTGTGTGCTGATGATTGCAGAGTTCAAAACAGGGCTTGGATCCCTTGGAGCTAGAGTTATAGGCAGTTGTGAGCTTCCCAATGGCTGTGCTGGGAAGTAACCTTATCTTGTGAAAGGGCAGCAAGTATTGTAACTGCAATCACAAAATTTTTTTTCTTTACATAAATCTCAATAGTTATGATATATCCTTAATACTTTAGTGAATTAAAGTATTCTTTAAAATTTTATAGAGACTAAGAACATTGATATTCAGATATTTGGAGATTGTTTTTATAAACTTTGTCTGGTCTAGTAATTTTTGTATGTTTTAACTGTTTACTTATGAGTACTTCCAGCTACTTCTAACTCATGATTTATATTTTTCAGCCTCCCAAGTACTGGGATGATAGTAATGTGTTACAGCCTCTCTGAGTTTGGAATCAGGATAAATTTGATTTATAAAATTAATTGAAAATTAGGATCTCTTTTTCTTGGTTTTAAAAATCTTGTGAAGATGTCTTTAGTTTTTAGCAGCTTGACACTAGGCCCTAACATTACTCTGAGTAGCATGCTTACATATGCTGAGTAGTATGCCCCTACACTGATGTTTTGATCCTTTCCAGAACCAGTGTCCACTCCTTCCTTATTGTCAAATTTTCCCAATTTGTTGATTTCCGATTTGTCCTTTTGACAGTGTCTTTTGCCTTACAGAAACTTTGTAATTTTATGAGATCCCATTTGTCTATTCTTGATCTTAGAGAATAAGCAATTGGTGTTCTCTTCAGGAATTTTTCCCCTGAGCCAATGTCCTCAAGGGTCTTCCCCAATTTCTTTTCTATTAGCTTTAGTGTGTCTGGTTTTATGTGGAGGTCCTTGATCCACTTGGATTTGAGCTTAGTGCAAGCAGATAATAGTGGATCAATTCTCATTCTTCTGCATGTTGACCTCCAGTTGAGCCAGCACCATTTGTTGAAAAGGCTATCTTTTTTCCACTGGATTGACATGCGCACAGGGGGAAAGTTCCTGAACAGAACACCAATAGCTTATGCTCTAAGATCAAGAATTGACAAATGGGACCTCATAAAATTACAAAGTTTCTATAAGGCAAAAGACACTGTCAGAAAGACAAAACAACAACCAACAAATTGGGAAAATATCTTCACCAACTCCACATCCGACAAAGGGCTAATATCCGATATATACAAAGAACTCAAGAAGTTAGACCTCAAAGAATCAAATGACTCTATTAAAAAATGGGGTACAGAGCTAAACAAGGAATTTTCACCAGAAGAAATTTGGATGGCTGAGAGCACCTTAAGAGATGTTCAACACCATTAGTCATCAGGGAAATGCAAGTCAAAACAACCCTGAGATTCCACCTCACAACAGTCAGAATGGCTAAGATTAAAAACTCAAGAGACAACAGGTACTGGCGAGGATGTAGAGAAAGAGGATCACTCCTCCTTTGTTGGTGGGATTGCAAGATGGTACAACCGCTCTGGAAATCAGTATGGCAGTTCCTCAGAAAATTGGGCATGATACTTCCAGAGGACCCTGTCATACCACTCCTGGGCATATACCCAGACGATTCCCCTGCATGCAATAAGGACACATGCTCCACTATGTTCATAGTAGCCTTATTTATAATAGCCAGAAGCTGGAAAGAACCCAGATGTCCCTCAATGCAGGAATGGATACAGAAAATGTGGTATATTTATACAATGGAATACTACGCAGCAATTAAAAATAATGAATTCATGCAATTTGTAGGCAAATGGTTGGATCTGGAAAATATCACACTAAGTGAATCCACCCAATCACAAAATAATACACATGAATTGCAATCACTCATAACTGGATATTAATGAGCCCAGAAGCTCTGAATACTCAATTAGTTAAGCAAAAGATTCCCAAGAAAAGGGATGGAGATGACCCTGGTCTGGAAAAGACTAAATCCGGTTTTGTAGGAGAGTACCAGAACAGAGAAATAGTGTGGAGGGGGGTGATTGGGGAATGGGAGGGAGAGGACTTATGGGACATATGGTGAGGGGGGAAACTGGAAAGGGGAAAGCCTTTAGAATGTAAACAAAGAATATAGAAAATAATGTTGTAAAAAGGGAAAAAAATCAGTGTAGGGGAATACCAGAACAGGGAAGTGGGAACAGGGGTGGATGGGGGATCAGGGGGAGGGAAAGCGCATTTGAGATCTTTGGGGGATGGGGAACCAGAAAAAGGAAATGAAACATATATATAGAATATATCCAATAAATTTAAAAAAAAAAGGAAAGGAAATTTAGTTAGTGAAAAGGGGCCCAAAGGCTTGCAACAGAGTTAAGATCAGACCCAGCTCCAGTTGTTAAGGATCTCACATAAAGACTAAGCTGCATGGGTATTACATATGTGTAGGGAGCCAGGGTCAATCCCATATGTGCCCTCTGGTTGGTGGTTTAGTCTCTGTGAGAAGCTATGGGCCCAGATTAGTTGATTCTGTCCATTTTCTGGTTATGTCATTGACCCTGCTGGCCCCTTCAATCCTTCCTTCCTCTCTTCCACAAGATTCCCTGAATTTCACCTAGTGTTTGGGTGTGGATTTCTGTATGTGTTTCCATAAGCATCTGGGTGAATCCTCTAAGAGGACAGTTATGCTAGGCACTTGTCTATAAGTCCAGCAGAATATTATTGATAGTGTCAGGGGTAGGCTTTCTCTCATATCATAAGTGCCAAGTCATTTTTTGGGGGGTCATTCCATCAATTTCTGCTCCATTTTACCCCTGCGTGTCCTGTAGGCAGGACATATATTGGGTTGAAATCCAATATTTGGATGAGTTGGTGTCCACATCACACAATTGGAAGTCTTGCCTTGTTACAGGAGGTAGCGATTTCAGTTTCCATATCCCTATTACTAGGAGTCTTAGCCAGGGTCACCCTCATAGGTTCTTAAGAGTTTCCCTTGTCTTAGGTTTCTAGTTCATCCCAAGAGTTGCCCCCATCTATCCTTTCTGAGACTGTGGATAGTAGATTAATTATGTTCATGCAACTTTATTCATAATAGTAGCCAGAAACTGGAATTACCCTCGATGTTCTTCAACTTAAGAATGGATAAAGAAAATTCGATACACTAACACAGTGGAATTCTGCTAAGCTATTAGCCAGGCAGTATTCCCAGTGGAAGAAAGGACAGAAATCAATCCAGAAAACTTTCAACCCCAAATGGTCCCTGCCTACAAGATGTACAGAGACAAAGAAAGAACAGAGATAGAGGAAATGGCCAATCAATGACTGCCCCAAATTGAGACCCATCCCATAGGAAAGAACAAATCCCTGACACTATTAATGATGCTATGCTATGCTTGCAGACAGAAGTCTAACATAACTGTCCTCTAAGAGGCTCTACCCAGCAGCCAATGGAAACATATGCAGAGACCCACAGCCACACATTTGGCAGAGCTTGGGGAATCTTGTGTAAGAATTGGGAGAAGAATTGAGGAACATAAAGAAAACAAGGACTCCATAGGAAGACCAACAGAGTCAACTAACATGGGCCCTTGGCAGCCCCAGATAATGAACCACTAACCAAACAGCAGGTATGGACTGGACCTAGGCACCCTGCACATATGTAGCAGATATGCAGCTTGGTCTTCATATGTCCTCCCACCCCCTTCAACTGAAGCATGGACTGTCCCTGAATGTCTTCCCTGCCTGTGGATTCCATTCCCTTCACTGGTCCACCTTGTCAGGCCTCAGTGGGAGAGGATAGACCTAGTCCTGTAGTGACTTTATGAGTGGGGGCTAGGGGGAGGTGCCTTTTATACTCAGGGTGCCTTCCTTCTTCTCAGAAGAAAAGGGCAGGAAAAAATGGGGGGAAGATCCGAGGGAGTACTGGGAGGAGATGGGTAAGTGTGACTGGCATGTAAAGCAAATTAATTAATTAATTAATTAATTAATTAATTAAATTAAAAAGAAAACCAAAATATTTTTAAAACAATTAAAAAAACAAATCAAACAAACAAAGCAAAGCAAGGATGTCATGAAATTTATAGGCAAATGGATGGTACTAGAAAAGATCATCTTGAGTAAGATAACACATACCTGAAAGAACAGTCATGGCATATACTCACTGATAAGTAGATATTAACCATAAAGTAGAAGATAACCATGCTAGTCATATAAAAGCTATAAATAAATAAATAAATAAATAAATAAATAAATAAATAACAAAAAACAAAAACAAAAAAACAAAAAACCTAGAACATAAGGGAGGATGCTAGAGACTCAGTAAGAAGAGATGGATGATCTAACCATTTACCTACAAATTGCATGAGTTCATTATTTTTAATTGCTGAGTAGTATTCCATTGTATAAATATACCACATTTTCTGTATCCATTCCTCCTTTGAGGGATATTTGGGCTCCTTCCAATTTCTGGCTATTATAAACAAGGCTGCTATAAACATAGTGGAGCATGTGTCCTTATTGCATGCAGGGGAATCCTCTGGGTATATGCCCAGGAGTGGTATGCCAGGGTCCTCTGGAAGTGATATGCCCAATTTTCTGAGGAACCGCCAAACTGATTTCCAGAGCGGTTTTACCATTTTGCAATCCCACCAACAGTGGAGGAGTGTTCCTCTTTCTCCACATCCTCGCCAGCACTTGTTGTCTCTTGAGTTTTTAATCTTAGCCATTCTGACTGGTGTGAGGGGAACAGTTGGGGGGGAGGAGAGGAACTATGGGAACTATGGTGGGTGGGAACTGGGAAAGGGGAAAGCCTTTGGAATGTAAACATAGAACATAGAAAATAAAAATTAAATTAAAAAAAAAAAGAAGAGATGGATGAGGGAGCAGGGGGAGGGAAAAGGGCATGTGGGACCCTTGGGGTGGGGAACCAGAAAAAGGGAAATGAATTGTAAATATAGAATATATCCAATAAAAAAAAAGAAGAGAAAATAAAATACATATCTCCTCTGTTTCTTAATCCTAGTGATTACAACCTGCCTTTTAAATGTTTCTTTTTTTCTGGATTTTATTCAACAACATATTCAAAAGTTCTTTAACCAAACTTTTTTTTCAATGAATATCATCTTCATTTACTGCTAATGGTAAAACCTTTCCCAATTTTCCCTCTCCCCAAAGACCCCCCCAACCCCTCCTCCCACCCCCTGCCTCTAAGTAGATACCCCTCCACCCGACCCATTCCCACCTCCCAGCCCCCTCGACTTCCCTTTGTTGGGGCATCTATTGAGCCTTTATCTGACCAAGGACCACTCCTCCCACTGATGCCCAACAAGGTATTCCTCTGCCACTTTTTTGGCTGGAACCATGTATACCCCTTGGTTGATGGGAGTCCTGGGGCATCTGGGAGACCAACATCATTGTTCTTCCCATGGGACTGTAAACCCCTTCAGCTCCTCTGGACTACCCTCCAGCTCCTCTATTGGGGACCCCATGCCCAGTCCAATGGCTGGCTGCTAGCATCTGCTTCTGTATTTGTAAGGCTCTGGCAGGGACCCTCAAGAGACAACCATGGCATACTCCTTTTGGTATACACTTATTGTATAGCTGAATAGTACTCCATTGTGTATATATACCATAGTAGTGTCAGGGTTTGGAGACTGTTTACAGGATGAATGCCCAGGTAGGGCAGTCTCTGGGTGGCCTTTACTTCACTGTCTGCTCCACACATTGTCTCCCTTATTGCTCCTGTATTTTGTTCCCTTTCTTAGAGGAACTAAAGCACCCTTACTTAAGTCCTCCTTCTTCTTGAGCTTCCAGTGCTGGGTAAATTGTAAATTGTTTATTTTGAGCTTTTGGGCTAACATCTGCTTATTAGTGAGTGCATACCATGTGTGATCTTTTGTGATTGGGTTTCCTTGCTCAAGATGACACTTTCTAGTTCCATCCATTTGCCTAAGAATTTCAGGAATACACTGTTTTTAATAGCTAAATAGTACTCCATTGTGTGTGTGTGTGTGTGTGTGTGTGTGTGTGTATACCACAGTGTCTGTATCTATTCCTCTGTTGAGGGACATCTGGGTTCTTTCCATCTTCTGGCTACCATAAATAAGGCATCTATGAACATAGTGGAACATGTGTCCTTATTACATGTAGGAGCAAACTTTTAATCAGTTTCTGTTACAGGATTACAAGCCACCAGCTGTGGAGCCAGTGTGTTGACTATGGGATTATGTACTGGTGTTGAGGTTCAAGTTTGCACAAAGGACTTACTGACCTCCATTCAACAGGAAGTAGTATAATAACATCACCCTATTCCCCTGCCGCCACCATTTATCATAATAAAAAGTACGGGAGAAATGTAAACCCCTCTAGGCACATCAGAGTCTAGGTTGTCCACTGAGGACCTTTAACTCCTATCTTCATTCACAGAACACTCTAATTGGCCTAAAGGCCAGGCCCAGCACCCTACCTTACAAACTAAAAATCCCAAACTCTGAATTTGCAATGTTACCAATCCCCATCATGGAAATTTCCACCTTGGCAATCACTGCCCTACAAGAAATGCTCTATAAACCCTGCCTTCTGCCCAATTCCCTGATGGTTAACACTTGATCAGAAGCAGCCACCCTCCTGGGCTTTTCCTTCCCAATAAAACTATTGTGTGAGGTTTATTGTGAAGTGTTCCTTTGTGGTATTCATTGATTCCCAACTTACAAGACACATTTCCGTCAGAGCTTGTAATGCAGCTGTGTTAAGTAGGAATTGTTTTCTTCCTAAATAAATATTTCACAATCATTGTCAATAGCATAAAAGATCAGTTGATATTATGACCATAGGAAAACTATTTTCTTAGAGAAATAAAATCTTTTAGTACTCTCTCTCTCTCCTTTCTTAAGATAATTACATATCCATGACATTTTCTTTTTTTTATTATTATTCTTTTCTTTTTTTCTTTATTTTCTATATTCTTTGTTTACATTCCAAAGGCTTTCCCCTTTCCCAGTCCCCCCCACCATATGTCTCATAAGTCCTCTTTTCATGCAGATCACTCTTTCCCTCAAATTACCCATTACCATGCTATCTGCCCCTTTACCTTTCTGACGGTTCTTGTCAACACACTAAGTAACCATGCTTCAGCTCTAATGAAATATATGTATATACACATATGGAGACACATATATAAATCTATGTTTTCCATATAATAGAGACCTTGTGGAACTAGTCTATTTGTCTTTATTTCTCCTCCTTATAGCCTCTCTTGTTTTCCTGTTCTTCCCTTGAAGACCCCTTCCTTTATCCACATATAAGTCTCTCTGATCAAATCTAGGTACAGCATTCAATATTTGCATCATTTCTCTTATGACTTTAAATTAGATTTTATTCATTCACTATGTATCTTAATAAAATTTGGTTTATAATACAAATGTTATTCATTACTTACACCAAAACTATTTGTTTATAGTAAAATTTAGTTCTTATATTGATTTTAAGTATTTGCTATTATAATATCTGCCTAATAAGCCTATTGTTGAACACATTGATATATTTAGAATACTGATTTAAGTAATTAATTTAAATTTTGTGCCTTTTATTTGCCTAACCTATTTAGGATCACCATGTCATCTAGAAGAATACTATACAGTAGTATAGTAATAGTTGTTTGTATGCTACTCAAACTATAAAATGTTTAACATGTTATATGTACTGTGTACATTATATATAATAGAACAGTGACTGTTACAATTCTGGAAGCAGAGTGAATGTTATATACAAACCAGCATTTGTATGTATTATTTCAATAGCATATTTAGGAAATATGGAAATTGAGTTTAATCAAAAGTACTATAGGTATGTGATAAAGTGATTATATTTAAGACCAAATAACCAGAATATATGTACATGTTTCACTTCAAATGCTCCACAACTACAGAAAAAGCCATGTTCAGTTGTGTGGGTTTGTAGCCCCAACACTGAAAGTAGCCCATCTGGAAGTAGCCCACCACTTGGATTAGCCTGGAGGAGGGAGTTCCTTAGCTTGGGAGTAGCCCAGCCCAAGGAGTAGCACAACAGTGAGAGGCAAAAGTAGATCTTTAGGGCTTGATGGTCCCAAGCTTAACCAAATGGAGAGTTTCAAGTTTAAAAAGATGCCCATTCTCAAGACAAGGTCGTAGAGAGCTAAAAAGGAAAGAGCTAGGTACTAGCACATCACAATCATATAAGGCATCACACACTCATATATACCAACAGACATAAATATGTTGGTACCAATTCACTGAAAAGTAACATACTATAAACAACCCAAATCTGCTCTGCTGCTATGCTGGTTTTGTGTTAATATTTTCTATAAGACTTTATTGCTGACATTATGGATTCTGATATGCCATAAACTTCCTTATCCAGCTTTGGCCATTTAGTTATAAAGCAAGAATTTGGAAGTCAAAGATTTGTTTGTGTGAACAGCTTTGATAAGGATTCAGGATTTTTTGTTTGTTTGTTTTTGTTTGCTTATTTGTTTTGCTATGTTTTTTCCTTAGTTCTACATACTGATACTCCCTTCCTACACACACATTTAAGAATGACTATATATATTTGCCAATCCTCTGGTCCCCACTTTGTGAAAACAATCTTTAAACCATTTACACTATAAAAATTTAAGTAAGTTAGTCTGCTTATGTAAAATGGATATCATGCAAGTTTTACAAAATCTGAATGACAGGAGAATTTAATGACATCATGCAATTCTTATTTTACACATAGATATGAAAATAAAATTCTAGATAAAGATTTGATTTAAGTTGTCTGGAGTTGTGATTATGAACTTATAAATGAAACAAAAAGCTAAGAATATTTATTATTTATGAATCTGTCAATGACTTTAATATATAAAACCATTTATTTTGTGCTCCACTTTCTCAGCCAGGACTCTTCTCACTGTAAAAATTAAAAACATTTGACCAGAAGAGCATTTATAAATAACAAAACATCATTATTTTATTACTTTAGTATTTCTTGACAGCAATTGTGACTTTTTTATTAAAAATCTTCTGGATAATGACAATGGCTTTAATAAATGTTGATTCTGTTTATCCTGACAGGTCTGGATCTCACTCTTGTGAAATTTATCTTTTCACAACACACAAAGAGTGACTCTCTGAAAGGGGCACTGGAGGAGAGTGCTTATTGTGAATCAGAATCATCTTATCAATAAAATTCTAACATCATAAAGTTATGGAATTTGCTTCAATATGTCTTTATACCAATACTTTTTCTATTAATTTAGCTCTCTGCTTTTCTAATAAAGATGAAATATTTTCTTTATTCTCTGAATAATATGATCTTTAGTAAGCTTCACCTACTATCTTCACATTTCTCCCTAGTCTCGATTTGGACTCTTTACTGCTAATCATATTTAACTAACCCCACCATTGGTATTATTGCATTTGTTATGTTGTAGATGGCCTGAAAGGATTAACAAATAAAGCTGCTGTTACTGAGGTATTGCTATCATAATGACTGTGACTGCAAATTTGACTTTTGCAAAGGCAAATGCCTTCAGAATATGAAATGACAAGAGTCAAAAGGTAACTCATGACTATTCAAATTTTAAACTACGGCCCTTAAAATAAAATCTGGATTTTAGTGATTGAATTTCTGTTATCTATCCTGTCCGTTTCATAGTTTTTCATTAGATCAGCCCCAAAGGTGATCCATGCTGATTAAAATTATGACACTTCATCTTCATAATAGAAACTCATTTCAATTCCACAACCAGAAGAGTTTGAATGAACAGAAAACACAGTGAAAAGGATTTTAGCAAAGAACAAATGCTTAACAAATCTGAGCTGGCAGTCAAGCCAGGACAAAAAAGTTTCTAAGATTCATTTCCTGACTACAGAGTTATATTCATTGAGATTCAATTAACTACAATGAAGGAATACTGTTTTCAGATTCTGTCATGTCCTGAAGACCTTGGCTTGTATTCCTATTCAATTACAAAGGAAAACAGAAAAATCTTCACTTGTTTCTTTAATAACAGGGACAGGTCCCTGGTACAAATGGCTAATGTGATGATGACATGTGCAAATCTTGTACATCCTAATGATTTGAAATCATCATGCTAACATCATGTTTATTGTTGCTTACTAAGTATTTCAACATAAAGACACTTAGTCTTCCTCATTGACAGTCTTGAGTTTTTTAGACTATGCAAACTAGAAATTGAAGCTGCATGCTCAGAGAGTTGAAGCCTTTCTACCTCTGATGTTTGAGATCTTAATCTGTGTAGAAATTCTGCAAGCCTAGATGGTCAAAATAATTTTCTTTCTTAGAAGATGAACTTGGCCATACTATTATGAGAATTAGAGTAAAAATCACAGAAGTTTAAGCAATTGATGATGCTGAGAGTACAGAGTAACTGTTTACAAATTAGCACCTATTTTCAAAGGATAATTTTCTTATAAATAAAATTAATTTAGCTTCTCCTCTGGTGATATAATTGCTGTGGAGGATAATGTGTTACAGCATGGTAAGATGCATAGAATTGAACTCACCTCATTATACTTGCTTAGTATATGTGGGAAAATGAGTATTCTCATTAGTTGATCCCTTGACATTTAGATGGAATAAAATTTCCTTAGCCTTAACTGTTAATAGATCTAATAACTATCTTTTCACTAATAGAATTACTTAGTGAACTCCTTCTGATAAATAGAGATGACAAACCTGGTCCTATGGTTAGAACATAGGGGTGGCAGTTTTCATCTTTGTTTTGTATGGTGTGGTCTAGGAACAGCCAGTGGACATGATGCCATGAGATTCAAGAAGTCTCATTGATGGAATCAAATGTCAAAGGCAAGCCTCCTGTCAACGCCAACAAGTAACAGTTGCTTCATTTTAACAATAAGGGAATGAACACTCAGCAAAGTCATTTTAAACATTAAAAAAATACATGCCTTTTGTTCTGTGCACTCTTTTTTTATTCAGAAATAGTTGTCCAACCCAGCATCTACTATTGGCATTGTACTTCTCCCAGATCCCTCTGAAGCTACTCCTTTAGAGGCCTGGATACCCCATGCAGAGCTGCAGATGAACAATTTTGGAGAGAAAGCAAACCACCACTGCTCTCCATGTGAGTCCAGTTGAAGCCAAAATGCCAGGTTAAACAGCCCACTCATTGCCTTTGCCTCACTACCCTACCCAAAAAGGGCTTCTCCTCCTCCTCCTCCTCCTCCTCCTCCTCCTCCTCCTCCTCCTCCTCCTCCTCCTCCTCCTCCTCTTCACCTCTTCCTCCTCAGTCCACTTCCCTTTCCTCTTCCTCTCCCTCCTTCTCCTCCTCCTCCTCTTCTTCTTTTCACAATATGACATTACTAAAATATAGGACCTTGTTATAAGCCATCCAGAACATGATTTCTGTTACAAAGCCATTCATACCATAACAACACTGGCTTCCTTTAAGCCCCTTCCTTATATCCTGTATCATGTTTTTTCTACCTGATTGATTATTTTAACCCCTAGAATGTACTAATGAATTCACTAAGATATGTCATTTACCTCCAAATTAGTAGAAAATGTATTTCTAGTTAGGGAATATAATTTTAAATATCCCTACATCTATTTATATACTTTAAAGTGAGATAGGGCCAGATTTAGAATGATTTTTAGCATTATTTTGCATATAGATATTCATATTTCTCTTTGATGAGACCCATAATCTAATCAGCCTAATACACCCAATAAGAGATAAATATTTGACCTATCCTATGACACTATGTCATAATAATAACAAAACAAAGTCAGTGCATTATAAAACATGGAAATGGGAACTTCTACCTGTATATCGTCTGTGCACTCATAGCTAACCTTTTTCCAATAATCATTAGTTAGCTGTGACCACTGTTAGGAGTGATTTGAATTGCACACAATGGCAAAAGCTGAGTATTTTCATCATCAAAAATGGTCATTGTTTCTAGTAGCAACTTTAGATAATCTGATTCCATCAATGTGACTCTATATAGACTATTACAGACATTTCTAATGTATTAACTATACTTGAAAATAATTATAACCTTGTTTTAATACATCAAGATACATTATGCATCATTATACACTGCTTTACCTTAAGTATATGTCTATTAAACTATCATTTCCAAAGATGAATTTTATAAACAACATTATTTTCTTTGGGAATATCTTGCTTTGATCATTTCTATATCTGAATAAATTTTATTCTCCTCCTATATTTGGTTATTTTATATTTTTTCTGAAATCAAAGTGTCATAAGTGTGTATATACATAAAAACATAAATATAAATATATATATATGTTATTCTTCAAACAATTTTTAAATGCACACACATTTATATTTATATATTTTTCTGTGTAAGAAACTTCAGTATCACTGCCATTTGCTATATAGCTAAGTTTGGAAGGACAGTCAGGTCAACTCATATGCAGACACATGCAATTATCTTTCATGGGTGATTGGTCACAAAATTAATAGAGTGTACAGGAATGCTTTGCACAGTTCTCCATAGAGAATGGCCATAGCCTATCAGTTGCCTAGAAGTACATCTAACTGTCATGCACTGCTGCACATTATATTTTTTGCCCATGAAAATCAATAATGGCCTCTGTGGGATCCTAGATTTGAGTTTGAATATGTTTCAGCAATAATTGTCTGTGTAGTAGAATTATGTGAAGAGGTAAACAGATTTTGAATCAATCAACATCAAGAATGGTTTATTGAATTTTGAGCCTTTGTTTTGTTGTTAAGTCAAAACAAAAATATAAAAAGGCAAAAATTATTCTGATAATGTTTTCAAGACGGAATTTTACCCCTAAGACTGTACTTTATAAAAGTTAACTGAGCCTGATAAATTTCCAATTGCCCCTTTTACTCTTTGAAAAATTTTCACATTTCACAGGTAGCTAATAAGTACATTATCTAAATGACAAAAAGATATATTGAACCACATACAATAACAGAATATTATACTGGCTACATATGTGTACTTTTCTTCTTAAAGTGTTTACAATAAAAGGAAAGTTGCCTTAGAAATTATGTGTAGCTTCTTAAATCCCAGTGTTAATTGAGCATAGATGGTACAGACCCATACAACTCAAGAATGGTAAATGTTTAATTCCAAAGGTTGTTATGCACCTATGTGGGTTACAGCAATATAAGGAACAGAATATGAATATGTTGTTACAAGCAAGCATCTCAAATCTCCTTTAACCCAGGAAGAAATGTGAATCCTGTGAAACTGAAGCAAGGCTTCAGTAAATAGTTGGCAGCTGGAAGTCTAGCAAAAAATTTCCAACATAAACAGACTAGAACAGAAAAATGACCAAAGGCTAGAGAATCAATGACATCCTATAGAAAAGTAAAGCAAACCAATGGAATTTTCCAATCTGAACTGAATGTAACAGGTAGAAGGAAGAAGACTAAAGGAGAAAAACCAAGGAGAGAATTCAAGATACTTAAAAGACATTCTTTTAAAAGTAAAACTCTAATATTTATTTCTCCGTGAGCAAAACAAGGACCTTATACCATAAAGAATATATCAAAACATGAATTTAAGATTTGAATACCTGACATGTATCACCAATAAATTGTTATGTTATTTTTGTTATGATAATAACAAAATTTGCTTACCATAGGCATTTGTTTAGAAATTTTTAGTGGTTTAATTGAGAAATTTACACCATAGGCTTGGTTACTTGAATGCTTGGTCTTCAGATAGTGGTGCTGTTTGGGGAGGGTTAGGAGATGTAGCCCTGCTTATGGAAGTAGGAAGGTTTGAGAATTTAAGTTTTCATGACACTTCCAGTTCACTCTACTTCATTGTTTCAATGGAAGTGGAAAGCTTTTAGCTCCCTGCTCATGCTATCATGGATACTGCTTGTAACCACTTTTCTATGTCATGATGAACTCTGATCCCTCTTGAATCATGAGCCCAAATAAAGTCTTACCTTTATACATAGCTTTATTCCTATATCTTTTGAGCATTTTTTTGTGATCATGTACATCATATAAGTTGCTTTTCTTGAGCAGCATATTAATGGGATTACTATTCACTGATACCTACTGTCACAGTATTCATATTGTCTGTAATTCTGTAGTGGGACCTACACATCTAGACTTAGGTCATTGGCAGCGTTTTTTGGTAGGAAAATCTTTCCTTCATTGAGTGAATATTTGTATATGTTTCCTGATAACCCGACTTGTCAAGTTGTAGACCAATGAATAGGTCTTACATTTAGGGTAACTGGATGTTGATGTTCAAATGTAATGTCAGAAATAGTCTTGGTTCAGCCCTGGCAGTAGAAAATTCTAAGGCTAAGAGAAAACATTCTGTATAGTTAGACTATTCTTATAACCTACGCCCAGATGTTTAGAGGAAGAATCCAGGACTTCCCAGGGGGAAGAAAATGTGATTGGAGAGATGGAAGAAATCTGAGATTCCAGTCTGGAAAGAGAGGGTTGTAAAGTGAGCAGGGATCACAGATGGTCCTCAGATATGCCTTGGGTGTGTGTGAAATGTCAGTAGAAATCTAGTGTCCCTAACTAAGAGAGGGATTTGGACAGGGCAGGAGGGGTAAGCAGGATACCCCCTCCAGTTCTCAGGTATGTCTTGATGGTAGATCTGAGCATATAACATTTCACATTTTATTTAATATTTTTAAAAACTGCATTTGTACAAGTAAGTGTGTGTTCACAATCTACAGGTGTGAGCATAAGCTACAAATATGTTTCTTGAAAACCTATGACTGCTCTGTGTCTGTTACCCCTGTAGATGCCATGGAACCTGATAGTGCAAGAAATTTATAGGATGAATTATACTAAATCAAAGAATTTCAGATAGGAAAGAGACTCCCTAAATTCTGTGATTGGGAGATTTTAATTTCTGGGTGTTCTTATTATTACCTGTTAAGAACTAACAAAAAGGGGAGTAGAAAAATAAAGAACTTGGTTTACATGAGACAGTTAAAGTCTATTTTGGTTCAATTACATCTGCTATTACATTTCCTCCTGAAGCATAAACTTTTTGTATTTTAGTCTTGTTCTTTAATTAGATGTGGATCAAACAACAACATTTTATTACAATACATGACTTAGAAATTAAAAATAATGAAGGACAATATCATAAGGACTCGAAAGTGTGACCTGAAGAATGTCTGCGTACGTGGATAACCCATACCCCAGGAGGAAAACCTGACCCCAGGACTGCCATGCTTGAAGATCTATTATGGATTCCTTTGCCTGTAGTGTTCATGATCTCTGATGAAATGAATTTCACACTTTTAGTTTCATTACTCTTCATTCCTGTTTACAAAGGTTTGAATTTATTAAGTATCCTCGACCATGATAGTAAGAAAACCTTGTGTTTTAATTAGTCAATTAATAACAGATTCAGAGTCAGTTCATTGCAGAACTCCAATAGTCACTTCAATTGCAGCAAGTTTTCTTATATAATGTTTCCGAGCTCTAATGGTCATGGTATAACTACCCAAAGATTTGCCATTGTTGTTTTTCCATGTACAAGTGTTAAGTATACATGGCAGAAATATCTTCCTAGCCCTGTATGACATCGAATTATAGCAAAGCTAAATTCCTTCCTCTGGCTTATAAGGTCATATCCTGGCAAGAACTTGAGACAATTTTTACACTCTTGCCTATATTCTGACTATATTATTTTTTTCATTGTTGTGGTCTATTTGCTAATAAACTGTCTCCCTGATACCAAGATGTTTTTATTCTGTGGCTTATAGAAGTCTGTCTGTCATGATGTAACATAAATTACCAGGCATAAAATTTCATGGGATTATTTGAATTATTACTTCATTTTACTAAAGCATTAGACCCATGGTGGTGGTATACAAGAGCACAGAGTGGTCAAATGCATAATTTTGAATAAATAAATATGCAATGATTAATTAATATTATAGAAGATGTGAAGGTAAGTAATAAAAGTACAATTTTTTGTACAATAGTAATTGTCATTTTTCTTTTTTATATTTTCCTTTATTGAAAATATGTTTCCACCTTATATAATATCTTGACTATGGTTTTCCCTCCCTCTCCTCATCTTCACTTCCCCTCACACCCATATCCACCAAACTTTTAGTCTTTCACTAGAATGTAAACAGGCTTCTAAAGAATAGTAATAAAATATATAATATACTAAGATAACATAAAAACTACATCAGTATAGGGCCAAACAAACATAAGAAAAAGAGCCCAACATAAAGAACAAATAAGAGATGTAGATATAGAGACACATTTTTTCATACACAGGAATCCCATCAAAACACTAAAGAGGAAACCACAATATTTCCAAAAAGGATCTGTAGGGTAAAATGAGAGGAAAAATATATAACTAAAAATTAAGATAGATTGAAAATAGAAAGAACAGAGAGGGAAGGAATGAGGGAAGGAGGGAGGGTGGAGAAAGGAAGGAAGGAAGGAAGGAAGGAAGGAAGGAAGGAAGGAAGAAAGGAAGGAAGGAAGAAAGGAAGGAAGGAAGGAAGGAAGGAAAGGCAAGACCCTAATGAAAAAAAAAAAACAAACAAAAAGAAAAACCAGAAGCTCCAAAGATGCCATTGTATTAGTTTTCTACTCTACTGCTGAACATGCATCCTACCCTTAAAAGTACTGTGATTCCACACTGGGGCTCCCTTGAAGAGAGCTAAATACTCATTTCCAAGTGGCAATCAATTGGAGATAGATTCTCAGTTTGGGATGGGTGTGTGTATCCACTAGGACCCCATATAGTGCAGACCATTGCAGGGCACGTGCATGCTGCCTCAATTTCTGTGAGTTTATACATGCATCGATCAAATGGATATAGAGGCCTTGCTTTCCTGGTGTCTTCCATTCCCTCTGGATTTTTCCATTCTTTTTGTTTTCTTGTCTTCTGAGTCCCCCAAGTCTTAAGGAGAGAAATTTGAGGAATACTATTTTGAGATGAGTATGCCAAGGTCTCTCACTCTCTCCATAGTGACTGGCTGTGAGTCTGTTTTTTCCCAGCTGCTACTATATGAAGCTTCTTTGAGCAGGGCAGTGACCTATGAATATAGAAGAATGTCATTAGGAGTCATTTTATTGGTAATTTTCTTTCTTTGTACCACAGTAGTATTTGGTATTACCCTAGCGCCTTGGGTCATCTAATCTCAGGATCTTGGTCAGCAAAGCATGGATAGGCCATCAAATATTGGTTGTTTGTTCTCACAAGCTTTACAAGTCACCATTGTACAGCAAAGGGTTAGTGGTTGTGTTGTTGTTTATGTTTCTCCATTGGTAAAATGCTGAGTGTCTTGCTGAACTAAACCTGTTAATACATAGGGCTGGAAGGGTTTATGTAGGCACCAGCTCAATTTTGCCTATTTTCAATGAGTTGTTATTATGCTACAAATTGAGCTACTTTATAGTTTCATATTACTTTACCTGTTTTACCTCATATACTTGAGTTCTAATTTTATTTAAAGTGAGGAAGAATGCTCAGACTCTTCCAAACTAATTTGATACCAAGAAATAGAGACCATCAAGAGGGTGTCTCCAAAGCCCCAAGCATCCAAGCTCTGGATATATGACAAAGAGTTTCATTTTCTTCTCAAGTCTTCAAATGTTGGCAACACTCTGCCTCCTACTTACCCTTCTCTTTTAAATAAATTAAATTATTGCTGTGAGTTCAGTGGACTCTTATATTTTCTTCCTTATAAGCATAAATCAGAAAAAGATTTTTAAAAAATGCTTTTTCCTTGACCTTCCAGGGGATAACATATTTCAAGAGGAGTACCACTGTTTCCTTGATAGTGACCTTATGATGAAATAGGATGCTGGCTCTCACTTTTTTCTTGTTTTGTCTTACTGAGTTATCTCAAGTTAAGTTAATTTAAAAAAATCATTTAGTAGAGGGTGATTTTGTTAAAATCTGCCCGTTACATTAAAACAGTCACTGTCCATTATTTTAATATTTATAATATGTAGTGTCATCTTTTCCAGCATTAAAAAAAGTATTGTATAACAAAATGCTATACTCTGAGAAGAAAAGTGTACAAAACACTGTTCTTGGTTATGTATTCTCTTCAATACAGGACTATACAGAGAGATATAAAATGTGTATATGTGTGTAAAACATCCAGATGTATGTGGGTATATAGTATATATTATTTATATGAGCTCAATCACCCCACTTATATTTTAATATTTTTATCAGTGTTATATAAATACTGTTTATATATATGAAGTAAAAATGAAAACATATATACTTCTCAGTAATCTAATCTTGCAAACCTATTGTGTTCTTATAGTTACATATTATACAGAGATAAAGATTAATAGCTGCATGTGGGTACTTTCTTTCAATAAAAAAAATCTATGAATGTATTTAATCTCCTGGGCACAAAGGAAGCAAAACTGTGACAGCATTGAAATTGCTTGAAAATTTCAAAATTCACTTAACATAGTCTCATCTCCTACACAGGGCAGTGACAGTGGGAGGAAGAACCTACCTTTTAATTTCTTCTAGAGGGAGACAGAAAATGCAAATGTATTCTACTGTCCACACTTTCATAGTAGGTATTGCCTAATAATTTCTATCCAACTTTCATTGATAGTAATTGGTGGGCACCTGGAGCCACTGAGAACAGAGTGAGAGTTCATATTATCAAGCACTTACTTGTTTATCAGCCCAGGCAAAGCTCAGATCTTAATGTCCTTACTGAAGAATCCCAACAATGACAGGCTTAATCACAGTCCCTCTTAAATGTTCTAAATTCACAAGAGTAGAGAAGTTTCTGCAGTGATATTTGGAAAGTTTGTTGCTGTTGCTATTGTTGGGATTGCTGATATTGGTGGTGGGGTAGTGTGTGTTTGTGTGTGTGTGTGTGTGTGTGTGTGTGTGTGTGTGTGTATGTGTGTCTGTGTGTCTGTGTGTCTCTGTGTGTGTGTCTCTGTGTGTCTGTGTGTCTGTTTGTCTGTGTGTGCATGTTTTGATATTTTGAGGTAAGGTTTTATATAACCCAGGCAGGCCTTGAGATTGCCTAATAACTGAGTCTGGTCTTTAACCCTTGTTCATCCTTACTCTACCTCCAGAGTCTTAGAAATATAGATGTACACAATGTCTGTCTAAACAAACTTTTTTTTCAGGCCAATAATCTTGTGATAACAAAAGAAGGTGTCCTGGTTTATTTCCTATTGCTGTGCTATGACAACTTACAAGGGAGAGTGTGTATTGGGTGTACAGTATCAGAGGGCATCTACGACAATCATAACAGGGTAAATGCCAGCTGGCAGGCATGACTCTGGAGTAGTATCTTAGAGTGTATATGTTGATGAAGCCAAGAAGAGAAAGAAAAGTCACTGTGAATGGCATGCACTTTGGAACCCTCAAAGCGTCCCTTTAGTAACACACCTCTTCCAACATGGCAACACTTATTCCATCAAGGCCATACCTTCAAAAGCTTCCCAAACAGTTATCAACTATGAACCAACTATTCAGGTATATGAGCCTATGAGGGCCATACCTATTCAGACTACAGAGAAGGCAAAGATGCTGTTGTGGGAATTAAACTAAAACCTTGTTAGTTTGATAAATACAGAAATCTAAAAAAAAAAATGTACAGTTTTCACAGTGAAATAACACACTGATGTATAACATAAATATTTATATGTGAGTGTGTATGTATACATACATGTTTATATTTATACCCACACACTGAAATAGTATCAATGTTTGAAACAACCAACACCAAAAAGGATGTGCTGTCAAATCCTACTACATGGATGAATTTGAGGACATTGTGCTTAATGAGTTAAGTCAGTCACATAAGGTAACTGTTGTAGGACTGTGTGTAAATGAGGCGTGGAAGTGTATCAAATTTACAGAGGCGAAGTACAAAGGTACATATCAGGGGTTTGGGAGAAGTGAAATGATGTACTGCTTGCTGCTATTCACTAGGAATAAAGCTCCAGTCATAAGGAAAACGTCTTAGAGATACACTGTACAGCACCATATACTTAGACCTATATAGCTATACTTAAAAGTGTTGAGGATAGATTTTGTGTTATGTGTTTTGAGCCTCGATAAAAAAATGTGTTCATTTTTATGTGATAACATAAGGATTTTACAGTATTCTTTGAACATGTTTTTTCTGCTGCATTCTTTTCTGCTATTAAAGTTCTGAGATTTAAATCAGAACTGAAGCGTATACTTACACTTGAAGGCAGTTTTAGAACAGCCAGGAATTCCAAATGGCAGCTGTGGTTTCAGGAAGCATTATCCTGAGAGTCACATGCTTGCAGCTTGGCCCCAAGGCAGAGAATGTTGAAGTGGGGTTACATCCAGGGTAAAGAGCCACTTACAGGAACCAGGTCCTGGAGACTCCAGACTTGTAAATTCACTAGTGAACCTTACCAAAGGGCTCAGCTCTACTGGGATAGGGAAGCTTGTGAGAAGGGATACTTTGGGAACAGTCTGTTCCTCCCCAGTCTGCTACTTTCTTGTCCATAAGCTGAAATGTTTTAAGTACTCAGGAGTCTCTCAGCAGGTTGTTGCACCATGCTGTTCAGGCCTTCCAGTCATCAGAATTACAAACTTCTTTACTTTATAAAAGCACTGCACATCAATTACTTTCATATAAAAACATGAGATTGGCTAAAATATATTATTCAGTAATTTTAGTTCACTATAAGGGATTCCCACAGTCCTTTATAGAGTATGTATAAATGGATTTTAATCACCTTGTAAATAATCCTGAGACTGCCTGAAGTCAAAACATGACAGATAGTCTGAATTATGCATGCACTTTGCTCTAGACTGTATATAGATTGTGAGCAGCCAGTATACCTCCAAATGTTTATAGATAAATGGATATACCAGTAAATTTTCTTGCATGTCTAACACCCTACCTATAGAATGTAACTACTTCCTCTGTATATGAAAATGTATTTTATTAATAATGTTTTAATAACTAATAATCATTATTTTAGTTGTAATGCAGTTAAACATAAAGCATATTTAAAATATCTAAATTTTTCATAAAGCATTTTCATATTGTTGTTACAGAAACCTGAAGTAGCTTAATCATCTTCCACAATTAGACTTCAAATTTTAAGAGTGGATGCCATACTCAAAAATAAATAAATAAATAAATAAATAAATAAATAAATAAGTAAGTAATATTTTTCACATAATTAATATTTCTCTGGAAAGCTGAGAAGTCTTTGCAGATGTACCAATAGCTGGGAATTTTGTGTTGTCTGGTGGGAAAAACTGTACTAGCACTTTTATGCCTATACAAAAGATTATGTGATTGAAACATCTTATTTATGTCAGAGAGAGAGAGAGAGAGAAACAGAGACAGAGACAGAGACAGCGACAGTAACAAAGGCAGACAGAGACAGAAACAGAAACAAAGGCAGACAGAGACAGACAGAGACAGAAACAAAGGCAGACAGAGACAGACAGAGACAGAAACAAAGGCAGACAGAGACAGACAGAGACAGAAACAGAGACAAAACGTGAGAATGTAGTGGTTAGTTTTAGCTGTCAGCTTGAGTATATCTGTAATCAACTGAAAGCAACTGGGCATTTCCATGAGATATTGGATCAGTTGAGGTGGCAGACTCACCCTAAGTGGTCTACACTTTCTGGTGTCCAATCACATAAAAAGACATAGAAGAAGGAAGCTCCTAAATTTTCAACTTCTTGCCCTCATTCACACTGACAAGCTCTTCTATCCTGCCATTGAATTATTCGTTAACTAGTGTTAGAACCTACATTTTCAGGATCCAACATAGACAGAATTCCAGCAGCTCATTAAGGATTCTGGGGACTCTGGTTCCAGATTAGAAATGCTGAGATATCCAATCTTGACAGCTGAAGAAGTTCTATCTTCTTTTCATTTCATTGTGACTCAGCCATTGTTTCACTAGACTACAATCTATAACCCACTATAATAAACAGTATATATAAATGTATGTGTGTGTATCTGTGTGTGTGTTCATTCTCTCAGTTGTACTCCTTTAGAGTATCCTAATATATGGAGAATACTGATTTTATTTAAATGTATCAGACATCTGTCAGAAAGGAAACCATGAGCTATTAGTGGTTCATGGCTTTTAGGAGATAACTCTCAAAATAAATAGAGTTAAGTACAGCCATAGTCATCTATAATTTGCCTAGAATAAACAAACACATTCTACATTCAGTTCTGCCCTTGATACTCTTAAAGTGGAAAAACACAGTGTCTTAGTTAGGGTTCTACTGCTGTGAACAGACACTATGACCAATTCAAGTTTTATAAAAGACAACATTTAATTGGGGTTGACTTACAGGCTCAGACGTTCAGTCCATTATCATCAAGACAGAAACATGGCAGCATCCAGCCAGATATGGTGGAGGAGGAGCTGAGAGTTTACATCTTCATCTGAAGGCTGTTAGAAGACTGACTTCCAGGCAACTAGGGTGAGGGTCTTAAGGCCACAACTACAGTGACACACCTACTCCAGTAAGGCCACACCTCCTAATAGGGTTTCTCCCTGAAACAATCATATACAAACCATCACATTCCACTCCCTGGCTCCCATAGGCTTGTTCAAACATCAGTCTATGGGGACCATACTTAAACATAGCATAATGCAAAATACATTTAGTCCAACTTCAAAAGTCCCTGTAGTCTATAGCAGTGTCAACAATGTTAAAAGGCTAAAGTTCAAGGTCTCTTTTGATATTCATCCAATCACTTAACTGTAATCCCCCAAGCAAGACAGGAAAGCAGCTGGGCAAAGTCCAAACTCTGCATCTCCATGTCTGATGGCAAAGCAGTCTTCAGATATATAACTCCTTTTTCATCTTTGTTGACTTCAACAAGGTTCTTTCTCCTGGGCTTGTTCCACTCTCTGTTAGCAGCTTTCCATGGCAGGCATCCTGTGGCTCTGGCATCTTTAAAATCTTGGGTACCCCAAGTCAATTTCAGATTCACAGCTTCTTGTTCCAATGTCTGAGATCCACACATGATCTTCTGTGTATCTCTAAAGAGCTGGTGTCACTTCTCCAGCTCTGCCCTCTGTAGCACTCTAAGTTCAGATTGATCCACTCTGCTGCCACTGCTGTTCTTGGTGGTCATTCCATGATACTGGCATCTCCAATATGCTAGGGTCTTCCACTGCAACTATGCTTCACCAAAGCCTCTCATAGGCTATATTCACGGTACCAAGCCTCAACTCCTTTGCATGACCCCTTCAGTCCTGGGCTATCAATTACAACTGAGGGTGCACTTTCACCAATAGCCTTCCATGGCCTCTCACAGTGCCAAACCTCAGCTGTTCTTCATGATGATTCTTACACGTTACCAAGTACAGCTGCAGAATGAGGTACAACCTTGGCTATCTCTGGAATACAGCTTCTTCGTGCTCTCAGAAAACACTTCCAAGATTTCACCTCAGTGATGCTGGTCTTTTCTTAATCACCACTAATTTCTTACCTACAGCTAATTAGCATCAATTTTCCCAGTAGTCTCTTATCCTCTTGAATATAAAGTCAGAGACACATGGCCAAAGCTGCTGAGTTCTGTTGCTTGCAGGAGCTGGAACATTGCCCCCCTTGTTCTATTATATTATAAGTAGCTTCCTTTTTCCCAGACCTTTCACTGCCTAAGTTGGGTGTCCTGAATCTTGCTCCATAGACTGACTTTGAACTCAAGAGATCTGCATGCCTGTCTCCTAAGCATTTAAAGGTATGGTGCACCAACCCTGGATTTAAGTTTTTCTTCACCTAGTATTTGCTCTATTCTAGGCTGGCCTTGAACTCAGAGATCTGCTTATCTTTGCCTCCTGGGATTAAAGACTTGTACTACCAAGCCTGGCCCTAAATTTAGCTGGGTGGAATCTTGCCCTCAGGTCACCACTCCCTTAATTCAATTTAATATCCTTGAATTCAGCTCCATTTCACTTCCTGGAGTCCCTTTAATACTCAAACTATATATTTTGTACTTTTCTTTTCTCAGCTTGCTATGTTTGTTCAAAATTCTCTTCATTAGACTTAACCAGAGAACAAAGTCTTTGTTGGGATTATTTGAGACTTCCTTTCCAGATGCAGTTAATATAAATCTCTTTACCTTAGCCCTAGGCAGTCTCTTCAGACAATGGCAAAAAGCAGCCCCATTCTTCACCAAAACATCACAAAAAGAGTCTCTCAGCCACATATTAACATTCTTCTCCACTGAAACCTCTTGGGCTATCAGGCCTACACAGTTCAAATGACTCTCAGCACCAATGTCTTCCATATTCCTACTAGGCTGGCCCATTAAGCCCCACTTAAAGCATTTCATGGCTTTCCAAATCCAAAGTCCCAAAATTCACATTCTTCCAAACAAAAGCATGGCCGTGCCTATTACAGCAATACCTCAGTCCCTGGTACCAACTTCTGTCTTAGTAGGGTTTTACTGCTGTGAACAGACACTATGACCAATTCAAGTTTTATAAAAGACAACATTTAATTGTGGTTGACTTACAGGCTCAGAGGTTCAGTCCATTATCATCAAGACAGAAATATGACAGCATCCAGCCAGATATGGTGCAGTAGGAGCTGAGAGTTTACATCTTCATCTGAAGGCTGCTAGTAGAAGACTGACTTCCAGGCAACTAGGGTGAGGGTCTTAAGGCCACACCCACAGTGACACACCTACTCCAACAAGGCTACACCTCCTAATAGGGTTTCTCCCTGAAACAATCATATACAAACCATCACACACAGGGAAACTGCATGTAGGCTCAGACTATACAAAAATTTGAGTCACTATTTTTCTTTATTTTGAGTCCATTTAAGGATGGTTACAAATAGTTCTGAGGGGATGGGAGACACAGATAACTCTAGAAGAAAGCTTGAAACATCCCATGCCATTGATACATTCTGTAAGCCAGCATGTGTGGGTAGCAGAGTCTACATGAGTCTGAAGAAAAGGTAATTGGGGATTTTCTGAGTTTAAGTCTACATAAAATACAATGTTTAGCTGATCAGATATAGGGAGCCCACATGTAGTACATTGAAGTATATTTCTATTAATAAATCTTAAAATTATACAAATTATTTCAAAACTTAGACCAGGAGAAATATTGTGCCATCAATGATCTTAGAATTGCTTCCACATAATTCTTATTAAAGGGAGATTAAACTCATGTATGGATTCCAGTTTTCAAGAGTAGGACAAACAATAGTGCTTTCTCACTAACTGAACAGAGTCAATTCATAGAAGAGCTTGGTCCTTGCTACTCTAAAGGGTTAAAGTCTTAGCTTCATGATAAAAAGCCTAGGATAGATGGCACTCCAAACTGCACTGAAGCAAGACATTCATTGCTTGTCTGAAGTTTGTGAGGGAAATGTATGAAAACAAAGCTGAGGAGGAAAGCAAATACATCCATGTAGGAAAGGTTCAAAAATGACAAGACATAAATTGTTTTCTGGAACATAAAGACAAGCTGCCTACATCATTGCCATTATGCTTTCTGATAACATTTTACATGATATCACATGAACTGAATAATTACATCAACATATATTCATTCAATATATGTCAAATAATAGCATCCCATGGAGAGCTCAAGGTCGATTGACTCTAGTCATATGACTCTAGTTATAGTTAAGCCACTTTCCTATTGCAAAGTAACTCATCATGCTGGAGAGAAGGCTTAGGGGGTAAAGATCCTTGCAGACAAGTCTTACAGCTGAATTCAATCCCCTAGACCCAGTAGAATTGACTCCTCCATGTTGTCTTCTCACCTCCATATGCAGACTATGCCATGCGCACTGACATGAACAAATAAATACATCTCATACAAAGTTTTATAAAAATCAACATTATAAAAACATCTCATATTTATGCACTTCTGACAAAAAGACATGAAGAATCAGAGACTTCTTGTAGGAGGCAACACCTGATGTTCAGCATAATGACTCAACTAGACTTTCTATCTCAATATTTTCTCTCTCAGTATGTCATTGGATGATAGTCTCACCTTTCCCTTCTGCTTCAGGAATAAAACCTTCAAGAAAGAGGCTTCGCTGAGCTGATCAAGCTATGTTTCTTGTCACCAGAGAAACTCCCAATTACTAGGTCAATGTTGCTGAAAGGCTCAGTCAGCTACTTATTCAACAACTCACTCAAGAAATGTTCCTCACAGTGTGCAAAGCAATTTGTAGGCGGTTTGAGTTTCAAACATGAAGTAAATGGCAGGCATTCCAGCAGAGGTCAAAAGAGAACTCCAGCTGAAAGATAGGCTTGATTCGTCTCAGTCTCTCTAGACTCACGTAATACAAAGTTTTATATTCTGTCTTGCTCAAAGATGTCAAGTTCCTTAACAATATGGATATCTTTAGAACTGAAATTTCAGTTCTGTAGATTTATCCCTAGAAATGTATCAGAAAAGTGTGTATATCTACAGTTACAACATGCTTATGCTAATTAAAACATAAGTATGCTGGTCACTGATTCAATTCTAAACTGATTAACACTGATTTGTTTGTTTAGCTCTTTTCTTTTCCTAATGAGCTACGAAGTACCTCCCCATTCCTTCTGCAGATGCAGAGAGTACATCAGTATTAGGACACTGCTTCAGTCTCCAAACTGTATGGTTAGGTAGCAGGAATCCTACTGTTTCCTGTTACCACAAGGGCAGCTCTTGATGCAGGGAAGCAGCAGTCTATGGACTCAACACAGAGCCTCTAGAGCTGCATTACCATCCTCTAACCCAATAGCCCATCTTATTCACTGAATCTGTTAGAATATATTTGTCTTTCTTAAATAGATTTTAACATTATTCAGATATCTAAAACATAGCAATGAACTATTTTCTTAGTAAATTCATAGCTTATAGGTTGCAGTCACACCTAACCCAATTTAAATTATTTACATTACCTCAACAGCTTTTAACTGAATAAATTTTCTTTTTGTCATAATCACAACTGTGCCCCAGAAATCTACTGTATATATAAATGTATTCTGTATATATAAATATGCACTCTTAGACACTGCTTTGTTTCGTGGTTTGAAATCACATGTAACTTAAATCTAGCCATTTCCCTTTAGCATGGACTAGATAGTTATTCTTTTTATTGTTGAAATATATTTTATTACACATTTCTCCTTTGTTTTATATATATGTATATATATACATATATATTTGATAAACATTTGGATTTTTATCCATTTTTTAGCAATTCTGAATAATTCTGTTAAGATTAACATGTGAGTCTTTGTAGATATGTGGGTTTGTTCTTCTATACTTTTCTAGAGTGAAAATGAATAGTAAACTTGTATTCTATTTTCTAGACAATGCCACGATATTTTCCCAAGTGCCCACAGTATTTTCTGTTCCCATAGTTCACCAAGCTCAGTTATTCCCTGTACTTGCTCACTGTTTGTAACCCAAGCACTAATGGAATGTGCTGTGAATTTTTGAGTTTATTCTTTTTTCTTATTAATTAATAAATATTTGACCTGTTATACATTTTGCATTTTGTAACAGACTGTATGCTCTGAGGGAGCAGGCACATTATGGTGTTTTTTTCTAGTAGGGTGGTTGTACACAGCAGGTGTTTAATTTCATTTGGAAATTAAAATACAACCATAGAATAAATACTGCAGAGAATTTAAAGTGATTTTTGTAGGTAATACTACATTACCTTAATTTATACAAGCTATAATAGTATGGATAATAAATTATGTGAACCATTTCTTGGGAGATGCTTACATTAGAGTCTATTTGATTGCAGAGACAGGGACTCATACAGTCTTAACTGGTCTCTAGTTATCTATGTAGTCAGGGATAAAGTTGAAATCACATATTCTTGACTCAACCTCCAAAGTGGTAGGATTGCATGCACATGTCATTATGTAATCCTATCACACCCACCCCCAAATTAGAATTTTAATAATTATTTTCCATGATTTTTACTGTAATATAGAATAAAAAGATAGAGAATAATCTGTAACACCTATTCCTTTCAGTAGGATGTTCTTCCTGGTGTCAAGCCTCTATGTAGCATGTGTTAATAAGGAGCTCATTAGCTGCTATAATGATTTGTGCAGTTGATTACTTGATAGGTGTAAAGTTTTACAGGATACTCCCCTGTTGGGGGTGAAGCTTCACTGAGACTGTGCTCTGCAGTTATAAAAAGATTCTTCCTGACTTCTGCTTCTTCTTCCTCAAGCTCATAAGTACCCAGTTCTTCACTCATTCTTTATCTGAAACAGTTCTCTGGTAGCTCACACTCTCAGTTGGCCTGCCTAAAACACACCTCACATCATCAAAATTATTCTGAAATTAGATAACAGTTTCTGTAATCAGTTCTCTGAAGAGATACACATAAAGTAATAGCTACCATGTTGGAAATAAGGAATGTGTGTGTGTGTGTGTGTGTGTGTGTGTGTGTGTGTGGTACTGACTATTCTAGATTCCTATGAGAATTACATAAGGGTTAAGACAAGGCCATGTGCCTGTGATTCCCTATTTTACATAAGAAAACTCTGAGACACAAGAAGCAAATAATTAATTTATTTTATAATTATTAAAAATAAAGCATTTGAATTGTTATTCAAATGTGTCTAGTTCCAAGTCTCATTCTTTTCTCATGGTGAACACTGTGATTCTTTCTACTTGTTTGAAAACACAATGGTTCTAGATACAAACATGATCAAATTTCCATTTCCACAATCCTCAAAAGTTTTGAACTCAGAGGGCTGTAAACTACAGCTGCTATCTTTATGCTTGGGTTTCATCTGCATTCTCAAATCTAGACTGCTGTTACCTTGAGAATGTGAACAGTACATGGCCTACATTAAATAAGCCACCTCCCATTTACTTATATCTCTCAAAACATGTTCAAAGATAATCTAAAAGAAGCAAAATCATGTAGACTGTTCTTTCATTGGGTCTTACAGTTGCAAAGCATCAATGGAGAGGAGGCATTACAACTGTTAATAACAGTGCATTTACATATACTACTAGTACCTTCTTCACAACACTTCAAATGTCAAAACTGGGATGAAAACTAAAGGCGTAGAAACTATACATGTGAGATATGTATTAACTACCAAAAAAAATTCATCCAGTTGAAATTTTCAGAAAATTTGCTTTAATTCTGAGATCTTGAGAAGTGTTTATGCAAAATACAATAAGAAATACTTTGAGCAACTATAGACATGATCAAGACATTAGTTTTATATTACCTATATATGGAAATATGTTAATAAATCTGTGCCATATGGTTGGAGAGATGAGTCAGGAATTAAGAGAACTTGCTATGTTTCCAGATGACTGAAGATCATGCCTCAGGACACATGTCAGGTAACATAACTTTACTCCAATTCCATGGCAACTGACATCCTCTTCTGACCTCTAACAGGACCATTAAGTTTATGGATTTATACACTGATGCCCAAATAAATAATAAAATTGATCTTTAAAGAGAAATCAAAGCCTTATCATATTGTCCAGGGAATTATACAGGCCAGGATTAACATTCTACTAAAAAATGGGAGACACAGCCTGAGGTAAATCAGATTTCTAAGTGGTATTACATTTCTTAGGTTATAATTTTTTTTTGCATTAATTATCCACTGCCAGTTCATTTTCTATGTAAGTACAATCTAGGGAAAGTGGAGATATATTTGACATATTTTCTCATTTGCATGGCTGTCACTAGATGCCCAAGATTATTAGAAGAGGATGCCTCTGAACAGCTCTACACACACTATCTAGTCTTTCCATCAAGTGATTGTGAAGTCACAGCATGATTACAGTTCCTAGACTCTAATTGTTCCTCTGCTCCACAAGTCAAATTCTGCCTCTCTTGCAGAGGTTTCTCAGCCTCTTCCTGCACCTCTTACTTTTCTCTTTCACCCTGTGATTCCCTCAGAAGTGTCGATTATCAAACATTCTCCTCATCTGGTAATTAATCATCCCAGTGGCTTATGATATTCTTGATTTACTATTAGAACAGATAGTCTATGACATCGCACAAAGATGTTGCTTGTTGATTTTTATTTGTTGTTAAATTATATCCTTTCTGAACATTTTAATATACCTAGTATTCCTGAACTAGAGAACAAAAATATTATTACTGCAAGCAAAGATGTGGAGAGTAAATAATGAGATCACATATTTGACATTGTTAATATGAATAAACAATTACTAGGTTAACTAAGTTTCATGTAAGTCATCCTTTGCTGCTAATATGACCACTACAATTGTTAAATATAGATTTGTAGCTCCTGCAAAAATCTGTTAATATAACTTACTTGGACTTGTGATACAAATTTATAATAGGAAGAAATAAAATTGAGATTCAATTTTAAAATATTTGTTGCTTGTAAAAATCTTATATAAATTAGGAGTAGTTTTTAAAAAAACCTAGTATCCAAGGAATAAAACACAAAATAATAGAGCTGCCATTTTTGTAACTTGAGAACTGAAGTCATAGGAGTACATCACACACATTCATGTACATGCGCATATGCACACACATACTCAAATACATAATATGTTATGATTAAGGGGGAAGCACTTTTATTTAATCATTTTAATACAGAAGTTTGAACTCTGCATTAAATTTATGTTTCTGGTAGATAATTTTTCATTGTTTAGCTAGTTAATTATATAACTTCCTCGATCTTAAAAGCTATGCCTATATTCAAACAAAACATTCTTGTTTAGTGAGCCAATTCTCTCCTCAGTTAATTCCTGGGTGACAGCTCTAGACTGTTAGGGCTGCAGAATCCTTTATGATGGACAGATTTGTCTAGAGAATTTAACCATCCAGATTCTCATTCATAAATCAGAGTTTTTCCTACTCTCTTTCCTCTATGTAAGCCATGGGTCTTTTGACTGCCTTTACCTGGTTTTTCATTATCTTTTTGTAGGCTGTCTTTTAAAATCTGTTTCTTAGTATCAGTTATTTATACATCCAATACTAGTTCAGAAAAATAGAGATTTTTCTAAAAAAAATACTGAGCTTCAAGGTGACCTTGACAGACTTTTAAACTGTTTCTTTCTTGAACAAAACTTTATTATTCTAAGTAGTTCAAAAAGAGAACTGCTATTTTCTTTACATGGGGATAAAGTCATAGAACATCTATCATTAAGACATAAAATTTGTTAAGGTCTATCCGTAAGTGCTTACTTTATTTTACAATGAAAGACATCCCCAATACAATTCTCACTTAGTCTGAGAAAAGATTGGTAAAATGAAGCCTGACTTTGAAAAACAAGTCTTTGTGCCTAAGATACCATGTACAGTCATTAAATACAAAAACAAAAAATCAAAACTAGTACCCAGTGTATACTACAAGAGTATATAGCAGTCTTCAGTATCACCTAGCTACAAACCCTAGAATATATAAGAGCAACTTGTCCTAAAGATAGACTGCTGTAACAATGAAACAAATGTTTTGGAAGTAAACAACCACTTTTTAGAATAGACTGTAATGCCCACTCCATGAGATGGAACTCAATCATTTCACTGATTCTACCATTATTTTGCTGAAGGAAAAAAAAAAACAGAATACATCCTAATGGCATATTGTTATTCCTATGGATCAGTGTGCCATGTAATACTCATCAGAGAAGCCTTTTCTTGGAGTCGATGGGTTTTAACACAAGTACCCACAAGTGAGAGACTTTCAACCACCTTCAATCAACACCCTCCCCTGGAGTCTGAGGCATCCTAATAGACAAAGGGGTGGAAAGATTGTAAGAGGCAGTTGTGATAGAGGTCACCAAGAAATCACAGTCTTCAGAGAAACAACAAAACTAATACACAGGTATGAGGTAGCAAATACTGTGGCAATACTTACAAAAACCTACAGAGGTTTAGAGCTGACAAAAATCACAGTACTAAGAAGGGGAACTGGATATATGGTTCCAATCCCAAGAGGCTATTTGTAATGGATACCTAAGAACAAAGGCAAAAGTAGTTTTCTCCAATAAAGTGTCATTGGATATATCAATCACCACTCCAAAGCAGGCCTCATTCCAAGAATTAGTTGGCTAATACCAAACAAACTCCATATTTTTGTTTTTGATGATCTATTTTTGTTATTTTTTAGAATTTTGTTGTTTTGATATTTGTTGTCTTCTCTGTTTTTTGTTTGTTTGTTTAGTTTTATTGTAGTTCTTTTTCTTCCAGACAGACAATATGAAGTTGTATGTGTAGGAAAATGAGAAGGATCTGAGAGAACTTGAGTAGGGGAAAATTTAACCAAAATGTCATTAAAAATTTAAATAAAGTTCTCTTTAAGGCTCAAAATAAGAACCACAACACCAACTTGCAATATTCCTTAGCTCTATAGCTAATTTCTACCATTGGGTAAAAAAAATGGCATTTACCTTTAATGGCAAAGCTTCCAGGGGAAGATTCATAATTTAGGGACAAGGATAATCTTAAAGAAATCTCTCTATAATTTAATGATTCTGTGACTACTGAAAATTATGTAAAGGGTCAGGTAGATGTTTGCCACATAAACCTGGATTCCCATGTGAAATTGGAAGGAGAGAACCAATGTTATAAAATTGTCTCTGACATATATATATGTATATGTATATATATACATATACATATACACACACACACACACACACACACACACACACATGATGGCAACCATGCTCATGGGACTGGGTGCTTATGCATGTACAAACCCACCCCAACACATGACTGTAATTTCAGAAGAATCATATAAATCTTTAGTGTAGTGATGAGAAATATAATTACCTTATATAATTGGGCTTAAGCATTCCAAAATTCCATTAGGACATGTGAGGCTCAAGATAATATGCAGACTTTATAAATCATGCTCAGTAAGACTGATATAGTTATGACCAAATGCATTTTAATAAAAAAACACAGTTGCACACATTATGCAGGAAACTTTGTATATATGTGTTTTCTTCTGAGACTAATATTCAGCTGCATGGTTTTTGTTTTAGATCCTGCTAATTAACCTCTTAAGAAAATGTATCATAAGCAGCTTTAGAATTTGAGTTAATATTTATTCTACAAAAGTGTATGTTGCTAAGATTTTTAGAATTTCATTTGGTCCCTGAGGAAAATGCAATTTACATTTCTATGTGTTCATCCCCCACCCTTGCCATTATCAGAGTCCTTTCTAGCTAGTTTCCACCTGTGTGACACTAGGCTTGAAAGTGCTTTAAATATCTCCTTCCTGCAAATCAACTTTAACATACTAAAATGTGAAGTCAAGGTATCATAAGCAAACCATTAATTATTAATTTGTGTTTACACTAGCAAGTGGCCTATTTCCTACATTAGGTATATGAAGTTCAATTTTCCCACAGTTTTTATTGTTGATTTGGGAACATGTCTGCTTGACATTATAGTTATAATTCTACAATTAAATAGCACTACAGTTGGAAGGCAAATTACTCTCCTGGTTTGAGAGAGTAATACTGGATATTACTAAAGGCTCGTTTCCATTGTAGATATCATCAGATTTCACTCACTTAACACTGTATTTCTCCACAAATATTAGAGAATGAACTAGTTCCAAATGACCTAACCAGCTGTGTCAAGAGAAGGAACTGACAGTTATTACCTGCCTTCAATGTGATGACACAAATTTGCATTTAGTTTTTAAGCCAATATATTTCAATCACCATTTTATATCTATCAGGATGCTTTAAGTATAAATAAAAGTACTAGAATTTGCAGAACTCACCTAGATTCTCTGTAGCTATATTCTGTGAACAAAATAGAATTAAATCTGCGTTCCTTTAATTCCAAATTGTGTAATATTTTCCTTTATTTTTTTCTAATAAAATAATAAAATGGGGGTCATGATAGCTTGTTGTTTTTAAAATCTCAATCGTTTGATTTCACCAATAAAGACTCAATAGTCGGCGCGGAATGCTAGTGGCTGGAGTCAGGTGCGTGGACAGAGACCTAGCTTAGCTTAGCATAGACAACACTGTCAGGCACTGGCCAGCGCCCAGAGTCAGGGCAGATTGGCAGATCTGTGCATCTACAGCTCAGCTTTTGTTAAGATGGACAATTTTACTATATTAATCTTGCCAGTCCACAAGCATGGTATTTCTTTCCAACTGCTGAGGTCTTCTTCAACTTCTTTCTTCTGGGATTTGAAGTTCTAGCCATACAGATCTTTCACTTGCTTTTTGAGATTTACACTAAGGTATTTTATATTGTTTGTGACTATTTTGATGGGTGTTGTTTTCCTAATTTCTTTTTCAGCCATTTTATCCTTTGAATACAAGAGGGCTACTGATTGGTTCAAGTTAATTTTATATCCAGCCATTTTGCTGAAGTATTTTATCAGCTGGTAGGAGCTCTGTGGTAGAACTTTTGGTGTTGCTTATGTATACTATCATGTCATCTGAAAATAGTGATATGTGACTTTCTTCTTTCTAATTCATATCTTTTTTATCTCCTTTTGTTCTCTAATTGCTCTGGCTAGAACTTCAACTACTATACTGAATAAGTAGAGAGAGTGTGGGTAGCCTTGTCTTGTCCCTGATTTTAATGGGATTGCTTTGAGTTTCTCTCCAATTAGTTTGATGTATATATTTGTTTGCAGGATATTGCTTTTATTACACTTAGTTAGAAACTTGAAATCCTGATCAATACTTTTAACATGAATGATGTTGTATTTTCTCAAAGGCTTTTTCAACAACTATGAAGATGATCATGTGGTTTTCTTTTCTTTGAAGTTTATTTATATGGTGGATTACATTGATGGATTTCCATACAACCCTGGGATGAAACCTACTTGATCTTGGTAGATAATCATTTTGATGTCTTCTTGGATTTGGTTTGCAAAAATTTTATTGAGTCATTTTTGCAAAAATATTCATGAGAAAATTGGTCTGTAGTTCTTTTTCTTTGTTGGGTCTTTGTCTGGTTTATGTATCAGTGTAACTGTGGTTTCATAGAAGATGGGTAGTGTTCTTTCTGTTTCTATTTTATGGAATAGTTTGAGAAGTATTAGTATTAGATCTTCATTGGAGGTGTGATAGAATTCTACACTAAAAACATCTGGTTTTTTTTTCTGTTTTTGTTTTGGTTTTTTTTTGGGGGGGGTGGGAGACGTCTAATGACTACTACTATTTCCTTGTGAGTTATGGGACACTTTAGATGGTTAATCTGATCCTGATTTAACTGTGGTACCTGGTATCTGTCTAGAAAATCACCCATTTCATCCAGATTTTCCAGTTTTGTTGAATACAGACTTTTATAGAAGGATTGGATTATTTTTTGAATTTCCTCAGTTTTTGTTGCTATATCTCCCTTTTTATTCCTAATTTTATTAATTTGGTTACTGTCTCTGTGCCCTCTGTTTAATCTGGCTAAGGAGTTATCTATCTTATTGATTTTCTCAAAGAAACAGCTCCTAGTTTTGTTGATTCTTTGTGCAGTTCTCTTTGTGTCTGCTTGGATGATTTCAGCCTTGAGTTTGATTATTTCACGCCATCTATTGCTCTTAGGTGTATTTTCTTCTTTTTGTTCTAGAGCATACAGAACAGCTGTCAAGCTAATATACTATGATATCTCCAATTTCTTAATGGAAGCACTCAGGGCTATGAGTTTTCCTCTTAGTACTGCTGCCATTGTGTCCCATAAGTTTGAATATGTTGTGCCTTCATTTTCATTGAATTCTAAAAATGTCTTTAATTTCTTTATTTCTTCCCTGACAAACTTATCATTGAGTAAATAGTTTTTCAGCTTCTACATGTATGTGACCCTTCTGTTGTTTTGTTGCTATTGATGACCAGCCTTAGTTCAGGGTGGTCCAATAGATTACTTGGGATTAATTCACTGTTCTTGTTTCTATTGAGGTTTGTTTTGTATCCAATATACGGTCAATTTTTCAGAAGGTACAATGAGGTATGGAGAAAAAGGTATATTTTTTAGTTTTAGGGTAAAAGGTTATATAGATATCTGTTAAGTCCATTTGGTTCATTAACTTCTTTTAGTTTCACTGTGTCTCTGTTTAGGTTCTGTTTCCATGGTCTGTCCATTGGTAAGAGTTGGGTGTTGAAGTCTCCTACAATTATTGTGTGAGTTTTAATGTGTGCTTTGAGCTTCAGAAAAGTTTCTTTTACAAATGGGTGCCCTTGAATTTTGGCATAATTTTGGAATTAAGAGTTCATCTAAGTGTATTTTTCCTTTGATGACTATGTATTATCATTCCCAAACTTTTTTGATAACTTTTGGTTGAAAGTCTATTTTATTGGATATTAGAATTGCCACTCCAACTTGCTTCTTAGGACCATTTGCTTGGAATTTTTTTCCAGCCTTTTATTTTGAGGTAGTGTTTGTCTTTGTTATTGAGGTATGTTTCCTGGATGCAGCAAAATGCTGGATCCTATTTATGTATCCAATCTGTTGGCCTATGTCTTTTTATTGGGCAATTGAGTCCATTGATAGTGAGAGATATTAGGGACCAATGATTATTGCTTCTTGTTACTCCTTGTTGTTAGAGTCTAAATTATACCTTCTTTTGGTTTTTGTTGTGAAAATACTAATTTCTTGCTTTTTCTTATGTGTGATTGTCCCCCCCTCCCCCGCACCTTGTGTTAGACTTTTCCTTCTATTATTCTTTGCAGGGTTGGAATTGTGAAAAGATATTTTCAGAAGTTCTGGGGTGGCTGGAGGGGCTGAGTTAGTGGGGATCTAGAGCAGATGCTCTGCTCCATGCATAGGTGCAAACTGGGAAGTGCTTGAGTCATTGGCTGGGCTGGGTTCATCACCATTTCTAAGTATCAGTTCCCGACAAATAGAAACGCATTGTAACCCCAATTGGGCCAAACTAGAAGGATCTCAGAAACATTCCATACTATGCAACACACAACTGCCATACTCTCCTAAGAACCAGAGGGGAGAACAGAAACCCAGGGGGAAAATACTGACCCAATAAAAACCAGATATCAGCACATAAAATTATAATAATCTTTAACACAGATGCCTAGATGCCAGTATAAAACCACAATAAATAACTGTCAAGGCCAAATGTCTTGACTAGAGCACAACAAACCTACTACAGTAGCCCCTGAGCAATGTCAAATAGGTGAAGAGCAATGCAAAGACATTGAAATAATCTTTATGCCTATGCTTGAGGTCCTTAAAGAAGAAATTAACTAATCCATTAAAGAAATCTATGATAATAAAAACAAATGGAAGGAAACTAATCAAATTGTTCAAGGTGTGAAAGTATAAATGGAATTAATAAAGTAAATGCAAACTAAGGGAAATATGGAAGAGAAAAATTTAAGAACTTGAGTAGGAACATTGAAGCAATCATCTCTAGCAGCATACAAGAGATTGAAGAGTTAATCACACATATTGAAGACAAGATAGAAGAAATAGTTACCTTAGTCAAAAAAATAAATCTTCAAATATTCAGAAATAAAACACCCAGGATATCTGGATGAAAAGATCAATCTTAAAAATAGGAATATATCTCAAGTTGTGCCAGTTCCTGGTCTACTTTCCTTTAGTCTGTGCTCCATTATTGTTCCTACATTTCTTTTAGACAGGAACAATTCTGGGTCAAAACTTTTGATGGTGGGTTGTTGTACCCATCCCTCAACTGATATCCCTGTCAAAGAACTGGAGGTTTTCTCTTCAAGGCCAATCTCCCAATTGTTAAGCTTTTTGGTTAAGTGATCCATCTAATTGGTGGCTCTGACACTATTACTGATGCTATGTTGTGCTTGAAGATAAGTGACTATCATGGCTATTCTCAGAGAGGCTCTACCAGCAGCCAGATGAAGATACTAACAGCCAACTGGTGGGCTGAGATCAAGGATACCTATGGAATAATTAGGGGATGGATTGAAGGAGCTGAAGGGGATGGTAATCCAACTGGAAGACCAATAGTGTCAATTAACCTGGACCCCTGGGAGCTCCCAGAGACTAAGCCACCAACCAAAAAATATGCAGTGCACACAATGGCTCGTCTGAGCACCCCAGCACATATGTAGCAGAGGATTGCCTTGTCTGGCCTCAGTGGGGAAGGATGAACCTTATCTTGGAGAGACTTGTCCCTGGGAAGGGGAATGCAGGGGGTGGGTGCCAAACACCCTCTCAGTGAGGGGCAATGGGAACCAGGAGGTGGAAGCAACACTTGGGGTGTAAATAAATAAAATAATTAGTTTAAACACTAATAAATAAAACACCATAAGAGAAGAAGAAAAAAGGAAAGATTTGGAAAGTTGAAAATAAGAATGGGAATTAAAAAAGCAAAAGAAATCCAGTACAAAGGCACAGATCTATTTTCAACAAAATTTTAGAAGAAAATTTTCCTAACCTAAAGAACACAGTGGTTATCAATGTACAAGATGCATACAGAATACTATACTAAAATGACTCGTCAAAAAATTCTGTTCAGCATATTATAATTAAATCACGAAATGGATAGAACAAAAAAATAATATTAAAACTAACAATGTGCAAAGTATCAAATAAATGCAGACCTATTAGTATAACATCTAACTTCTGAATAGAGAGTCAGAAAGACAGGAGAACCAAGTTAGGTGTTCTACAACCTCTAGGAAACAATAGATAGCAGTACAGAGCAAAATACCCAGCAAAATTCCCAATTGTCATTGATGGAGAAAAGAAAAAGACATTTCATGATAAATCCAATTGTATGCGATGTCTACAAACCAGTGCTTAGATGTAAAATTTGAACATGAGGAGGTTAATCAAACTCAGGGAAACAAAGAGTATATGTAATCCCAGATAAGAAAGAAAGAGATGAAGAGAGAGAGAGAGAGAGAGAGAGAGAGAGAGAGAGAGAGAGAGAGAGAGAGGTGATGGAGGGAGGGAAGGAAGAAAAGAAAGAAGGAAGATAGAAAATAAGAATAAACTAGCAGGAATCAAGAAACACTCCTCATTGATATGTCTCAACGTCAATTATCTCAATTTATCAAACGTCAATTTATCTCAGTAAAATAAAAAACTCTCAGAATGGATGAGTGAACAGGATCAGTTCCTCTTTTGCATTCAAGAAACATGCCTTAACATCAAAGGAAGACATCACTTCAGGATAAAATGATGGGAAAGAATATTTCAAGAAAATGTACCTAAGAAGCAAGCTGGTGTAGACACTTCTATTTCTGACCAAATAAACTTCAAACAAAAACTAAACTGAAGAGCAAGGGAAGGATACATACACATCAAAGGAATATTCCACAAAGAGGACAATACAATTCTTCATGTCCATGCACCAAAAACTACTTCATAAAAGAAACACCACTACACTTTGAATCAGTTAATGAAATCCAAACACTGACAGTGGGTGATTTCAATACTCCATTCTCACCAAAACAGTAGTCATGCAGAAAAACTAAAATAGAGAAATTGTAGAACTAACTCGTGTCAAAAATCAAATGAACCTAACAGATATTTACAGAACATTTGACCCTAAGACAAAAGAGTATTCCTTCTTCTCAGGTCCTCATAGAATTTCTGCCAAAATCAACTATACACTCATATGCAAAGCAAGTCTCAACAGACACAAGAAAATGGAAATAACACCCTACATTACATCTTACATACAAGGTAGAAGGCTAGATTTCAATAAAAACAGAAACATCACAAAGTATACAAACTAATGGGAACTGATCCCTCAACACTCACTACTGGATGAAAAATGTGCCAAGAAAAAATTAAGAAGGAAATTAAGTATTTACTAGAATTTAGATAAATGAAAACACAACAACCAGGCAGCCTTTAATCCCAGCATGTGGGAGGCAAAGATAGGCAGATTTCTGAGTTCAAGGCCAGCCTGGTCTACAGAGTTAGTTCCAGTACAGCCAGTGAGACACCGAGAAGCCCTGTCTTGAAAACTAAACTAAACTAAACTAAACTAAACTAAACTAAACTAAACTAAACTAAACTAAACTAAAAAGAAAACACAACATACCCAAAACATTAACAAATAATATGACACATTAAAGGCAGTTCTAAGAAGCTAGTTTATGGCACTAAGTGCCTACATAAAGCAATAGGAATTCTCTTTCTGTAATAGCTTAAAACACATGTGAAAATGAAGGCAAAAAGATGAAGCATAAAGAGAAGCATCAGAACCAGCAACAAGGAAGGAAGGAAGGAAGGAAGGAAGGGAGGAAGGAAGGAAGGAAGGAAGGAAGGAAGGAAGGAAGGAAGAAGGCAAGCAAGCAAGCAAGGAAACAAGGAAGAAAAAGAAATACCCCAAAGAGATAGACAGAAAAAATAATCAAATTTAGGGCTGAAATCAATACAATATAAACAGTAACAACTAAAACACAAAGAATCAATGAAATAGAGTTGGTTCTTTGAAAAAGATCAATAAGAAGACCAAACCCCTACCCAAGTTAACTAAAAGATGATGAAAGAAGATTCAAATTAAGAAAATTAGAAATGGAAATCGGTGCAGAATAACAGATACCAAGGAAATCCAGAGAATCTCAAAGATACTCTAAAAACTGAGGCTCTGCTAGTGCATGACAAACACAGAGGACACACTCTCAGCCAACCAATGAACTGAGCACCTGGTCCCCAATGGAGGAGCTAGAGAAAGAACCCAAGGAGCTGAAGGGGTTTGCAGCACCATTGGAGGAACAACAATATGAGCCATGGCTCCAGATGCATAGGCAGCAGAGGATGGCCTTCCTAGACACCAAAGGGAAGAGAGAGGCCCTTGGTCCTGGAAAGACTTGATGCCACAATATAGAGGAATACCAGGACAGGGAAGAAGGAGAGGGTTGATTGTAGAATAGGGGGAGGGGAGAGGGCTTATGGGATTTTCAGGAGGCGAGGGAGGGCACCAGGAAAGGGGAAAACATTTGAAATGTAAATAAAGAATATATCTAATAGAAAAGAAAACTTTACTCCACCAAATTGGAAAAGCACAAAACGAATATTTCTTCCAATACATACCACCAACCAAAATTAAATCAAGATCAGATAGGAAATTTTAAACAGAACTGTGATCCCTAGTGAAATGGAGGCAATACTTAAATTTTACTTCCCAAAATGCCCATAGCCTTGTGGTTTTAGTGCAGAATTATACCAGGGTTTCAAGGAAGAGTTAACATCAATACTTTCCAAATTAGTACACACACACACAAAAAAAAAAAAAACATAAGGAATATGTCTGAATTCGTGTTATCATACCACAGTTGCACGACACCAAGTCTACATATAGACCAAAGAAAGAAAACATCAGACCTCTTTGTCATATGAACATAGATGCAAAAAGCTTCAATAAAACACTTGCAAACCAACTCGACAAACATGTCAAAAAGATCATCTACCATGATCATACGTGTTTCATCCCAGAAATGCAGAAGTTGTGGTTAAATTAGCTCTGAGTCTGACTCTGGCATCAGCAGCTTTTGAAAGCACTCCAGTTTGTGTGACCTGAAAACAGGTGTGTGAAACCCTGCTCTATACATTGTGCTCTCTCATGATTTCCTGTCCTGTCTGATCCCCTTTGCAAATACAACTCAACCTAACTCTTTCTGCTTCTCTGGCAAAGGCCCTTTTTTATGATTGTCTTGCATCATAGATCTCTTGTTTTTATTGTCTGTAAACAACATTTCCCTCAGCTCTGTGGAAAAAAAATTCATCTTCTCTACATGGATTTTTTTTTTTTAAGACTCACCTCAGGGTAAGAGCTTTGCATATTTGCCAATGAATTACTCTGTTGATAACCAAAATATGTAAATAACAAGCATGCAAATTAAAATTGGTTCAGATTTATAATACAAGTTAGAGTTTTGTTGAAAGCATTCCCAAATATTGAGGAAAGCAATATGTTTTGACTTGAACACATCTTAATACAGTGTGATATCATTTCCAATAAATCAGAGAACCCAAGAGACATGCGTTTTCGGCCTTATAGTAATTGTATTTTTTTCTCTTCAATAAAACTTGCTTATATGCTTTTCTGCTAACGTTTGGATGTTGTTTTATCATTAACTGGATAGCTAGATCGCATAATGCAGGTTAGAAGGCATATGTACTTTCAAGGAAAGAGAGCAATATATGTTTGAAAATCATCTAGAACAGACTACTTTTAAGACATACTTAACTGATACTGAATTTAAACAAAGTGGCCAGAGGCAAGACACCCAATATTTCATTCATTGTGGTGTGCTGATGTCAGGATACATATACTCAATGGCCAAGGAGTAATACAACTGCACATATTCTACTCTGCAATAGTATAGGGTATCTTCCTTATCCACCATGAGGTCAGAAATAAAGAATTCTGAGGCCACACCTAAAGACCCTTAGTACTAAGCCTGTATAAAGCAGAGGAATGCAAGTTAAGTACAGAAAAGGGCGTATCCCTGTATAACAAAATAGCCCAACACATACCGGAGGAATCGTTCACACCCAGTAAAGCAGTATTCTGAATCAAGGCTACTTGTTTCTGTACAAGTATTGAAACAAGAAGGCACACCTGATTAGCATCATCAGCATATACCTATGCCTAAAATAAAATAACATGTTATGTTGGTGCCCTACTGTGGGGAGAGGGAACATGTGGAGCCCACCTCCAGCAGAAAGACAGGATATCAAGTGAGGGATGGGGTTGCCATCTCATCCAAAACTCTGACCCATAATTTTTCCTGTTTGAAAGAACTGCTGGGACAAAAATGGAGAAGAGCCTGAGGTAAAGGAGGTCCAGTGATAGATCCAAAGTGGGATCCAGCTCAAGGGGAAGTCCCAAGACCTGACACTATTACTGAGGCTATGGAGCACTCACAAAAAGGGACCTATCATGACTAACCTCTGTAAGAGTCAGATGCAGGTATTTAGACCCAACCAATGGACAGAACCTGGTAACCCCCCCCCCATGGCTGAATTGGGGAAATGCTGGAAGAAGCTGAGGACCTGTAGGAGGACCTGCAATCTCAATTAACCTGAACTGCCGAGATCTTTTAGTCACTGGTCCAACAACTAGGTAGCATGCACCAGCTGATATGAAGCCCCCAACAAATATGCAGCAGAGGATTGCTGGGTATGGGTTCTGTCAGAGAATATGCACCTAAGCCTCACGAGATGGACGCCCCAGGGAGTGGAGAGGTCTGGTGGTTTGAGGGATAGGAGGGAAGGAAATATCCATGTGGAGATAGGGACGAGGAGGGGGAAGGAGGTTGGGAGAAGGTATGGGATGGGGAACAGTCAGAGTGTTTTTAAAAAAAGGCTGTGAAGCCATCATCTGTTGTGCTTATTTATAATCCCAGCAAGTTTTTAGGCCAATATTTGGCTTTCCCTACTATCTTCATGTAGACATTCAAAGTTTTTCTCTGCAAAGAGGTGATTTTTATTTTATTGAGTAAGTCACAGAAGCTATCTCTAGTGGTTGTCTTAAAAGTCATCAAAAGCAATAAATCAGGCCCAAGCACTCAAACAATATAAAGCTAAAAACCCATGCTTCACACTAGTGCTTGGAATCTTTGCTCACTTCACTACTCTGTCTGTATCTACATCTATCCAATGATGTAACCATTTATCAGAGATAATATCAACTGGAATAGAATGGAATTTCTGGGTCCAATGTAGCAGGGCAGTAGAAACCTGATGAAAGCAGCAAGAGAGTTAAGAATCAATAGACACACAGGCACACAAGTCCTGAAAAGCTGAAGTCAAGAGGACTATGCACTCTGATGGAGTATCTCCGCTTTTCCAGTGATTTACACAAGTCAGCACACCAAATTAGATCATTTGAAATTTTGAGTATCTAAGTTGTTATGCTGGTACATGGAACCTTAGCCAATTTATTCCGTAACAGAACAGGGGTGGTGCCAGCTAGTCTGCTGGACTGCTCTGAGGGTAGCAGTCTCAGGTTGTATATATCCAGGTATGGGAAGCTGCTGTTCCTGGCTTATGTATATACTGCCTTATGTTGTACTAAGACCAGAGGAGGACTTTGCCACATCTTGGAGTCCGACCTACAGAATGCTTTGCCAATTCCCATGCATCTGATGCTTGGATCCCTGACATGGCCATGTATGGTAGGGCAAGACAATACAGAGATCCTTCCATATTGTTTTTTTGCTGGGAGCATTTCAGGTTTAACTAAAACTTTATCTCTTAGAAAAAGAACACCATGGAAAATTACCCAACTCTATTCTAGGTATCTCATATCAAGATGCCCCAGCTAACTTAACTTCTGTTCATTAACTTAAGTTCTGTTTGTACAGAACTCACTCTAGTTTCTAGCTCATCTTCGATTCAGTTAAATTGCTTCCTTGCTTGTACAAAACATGTTTTTCCATTCTGTGTTTTTGGACTCTTTATTAAAATCAGGTGCCCAAAGTTGTGTGAATTTATTCCTGGGCTTTTCATTTGATTAGATGGATCAACATGTGTGTTTTGTATAAACAATATGGTGTTTTTGTTAATTTAGGTCTTTAATACATCTTGAAATCAAGGACCATGATACCTCTAGATACTCTCTTATTCATGATTGTTCCAATTATCCTGTTTTTGTTTTGCTTTGTCTTGTTTTTGCTGTTATTTGTTTTTGTTTGTTTGTTTAATGATTGATTGATTTGTTTTAGCTTAATACGTCCTTTCAAGATCTGTGAATAATTTTTGTAATTTTGATGGCTATTCCTTTTAATCTGTATATTGCTTTTCATATGGTGGCCATTTTATGATATTATTCTTATCTATCCATGAGCATGAAAGATCTTTCCATGCTCTGATATCTTCTTATTTTTTCTTTAATATCTTAACATTTTACTCGCATGAATCTTTTACTTGTTTGTTTAGAATTACTCTGTGATATTTTATATTTTTCGATGCTATTAGGAAAGGTGCTGTTTCCTTGCTTTCATTCTCAGTCTGTCATTTGTATATAGCAACCCTGTGGATTTTCATGAGTTAATTTCAAATTCTACTACATTGAGATGAAAGTGTTTATAGGAGTTCCTTGCTGAAAATTTAGGCTTGGGTACTCCCAGAGACTCAGCCACCAAGCAAAGAGCAGACATGGGCTGGCACATCTGTAGCAGAGAATTGATTGCTTTGTCTCACCCCAGTGGAAAGGATTGCAGAGACTTGATGCCCCAGAGTAGGGGTATGCTAGAGAGGCACTCTCTCTCAGAGGTGATGGGGTAGAGAATTTTAGGAGGGGATAGCAGGAGGGGGAAACATTTGTGATATAAATACATAAAATAGTTTTTACATGTTTGCTTTGCTAGATAACAGAAGTTTTCAATTAATTTTCTTGACTATATGCTTGGAAGTGGTATTGGTTCCTAGCTTCCATGTTAAAAAACTATGAAAATATTTTTCCCAAAAAGGGGTACTGTTTAATTACCCTGAGGGAAACATGGATTTTGGAATGTTTTCAACCTTTTTATTAACATGGTTATTTTCTTTTGTTTTGGCCTTCAAAATGGATGTATGAAGTAGAACTCATAAGTTACTTTTCATTATCATCATCATTTTAATTATTAATTATAAACAGCCATTTTATGTATCTCAATAATCTACTTGGGTCCCTCCCTCAACCTATTTACATCCTCTATCTTCTTCCATCATACTAACGTGTTCTCTTAGAAAGTCTTGCTGCTACATTTACATACACACGACTTTATTTATCTATAGAAAATATAGCAAGATTTAATTAGAAAAAGCATGCTATGCTGTGTATAAATATGTCCAGTTGCATCATTTCTCTGTAAATTACATAATTTAATTTTCTTACTATCCACACATATATTGGTGTGAATATATAATCCATTTTCTCCATACTAGTCCCATGCTCCACCCACTGTTTGGCTGGGGGTCTCTGCATTATTTAAGTCAGCTGCTGAGTGGAGCCTCTCAGAGGACAGCCATGCTAGACTCCTGTCTGCATGCATAACAGAGTATCATGAATAGTGTTAGGGATAGCTGCTTGCATATGGAATGGCTTTCAATTGGGCTGGTTATTGGTTTGCCATTCACCTAATCTCTGTTCCATTCTCCATCTCTACATTTCTTGTATTCAGGATAAATTTTGGGTTGAAAGTTTTATGGGTGGGTTGGTATCCCTTTCACTCCTCTGGGGTGGGTCAGTATAGGAGATGGCCTCATTCTTCTGTTGATGGGCTGAAGTTTGCTTCCAGATCTCAGCTATTGTGGAAAGTTTTATGATAAAATTTAGCACCAAGCTTCATCATGGGTACTGTATTCGTAAGTCTCTGATCAGAAAATTTTCTCTCATTTTCTGCTATGTTTCAGAAATACACTTTTTTTTAAATTTATCTATAGTAAAATTTACCTTTGCTCTCTTTATACATCGTGTTCTTTATACATTGTGATTTAGTTAACTAATTTTTTAAAATCCAATTTTCTCATTTGGAAGCATATTTATTTTTGTTGCATGGCTTTGGAAAGAATTTTTAAATTATACCTCATATTTAATTCTGTGTTTCATGTTGAGTTTATTTTATAATTATATGAGAAGTTTATCTTAATTCTTTTGTGTGTACACATGCAACTATATTAGATTTTTTTAAATCTATTCCTCCTTTCTTTAAGTTATGTGAGGTCACACTCAATCATCAACTGGGTATAAATCTTAAGGTCTAGTTCTGGATTCTTGACTATCTGCCATTCATCTATATATTTATGATTATTACAATCCTAAAGAAAAAACTCTTTGATTACTATCTTTATTTTATGATATGTTTGAAAGGAGAATCACAAAGACAGTGATTTGTTCTTTTTTAAAACTAATTTTGGTTCTTTTGTAATTTAATTTGAATCTCGGGACCAGCTTCTCAATTATAAAAAGCAGGGGGCTGATGTGGATTTTTTAGGAATTGTTACAAATTTCTATAAATGTAGAAACCCAAATTTAAAGCCATTTTGCAAATGGCTTTAATAATATTATTATGCTTTCAAATTTCCTGCTGTGGGGTATTTTCAAAGTACTTCAGAATTCTAAGTTTCTTCAGTATTTGTTAATATAAAGCCTATAATGTTTGGTTATAATTGTAAAGAGAATTGTTTTCTTGATTGGTCACATCAAGTTTAGAGAGATAGTGTGCTTTTATATTCTATAAACCTACATCAGAGTTTTAATAGGTCTGTCATACTGTAGAAAATGTTTTAATCATTTTTTCTATAATATAATATATGAATTACAAACATGAATTCATATTCTTCTTTTGTCTGGATGCTCTTGATTTCTTTATTTTGTGTTAATGTTCTTAATAAATTGTATAAGACAATGGTCAATAAAAATGAATAATTAAATGTACCTCCCTAAGGCTAGGATTTCTGGATTATTGATTTGCTCTTTTATTTAAAAGAATTGTGTGTGTGTGTGTATGTGTGTGTGTGTGTGTGTGTGTGTGTGTGTGTGTAGTTGTGCAATGCTAGTAAACACAGTTGAAGGTCTAAAACAACTTGCAAAAATTGGGTCCTTCCTTCTGCCACATGAATTCCTGAGATCAAACTCAGATTACCCAGTGCTAACAGCAAGTATTTTGACCTACAGTGTCATAGGTCAAAAAAAAATGACTCATAAAACTAGCTTTGTTTTGAAATCATGAAAGAGTGCTGGAATTTCTTAGGTAATTTTTTCTGTGTGAATTCTCCATTTATTTTATTTTTCCCCAATTAGATTATGAAAACCAATACCATACATTTGGTACCTTAAATTATGTATATTAGTTACTATATCATTTATGTACACAAATAGTTAACAGAACAACTTAAGGGAGAGAAAAGACTTATTTGTTTTATAATTTCAAGTGTGTTTCAGGTTCTTTATCTCTCTCCTTCACAAACTTTGTTTGATATTTGTTTTCACGGTAGCAAGTCAGAAGCAGCAAATGGGCTAGAACAAGGGGAAGCAAGAAGCTTTAAGGATACAGTCTCTGAAGACTGTACAACCTTTAGAATAGTGTTACTAACTGAGAAACAAATAATCAAAATGTTAGACTTTCAAAACAGGAAATCAGAGTTAATATATCCAGAGTTCGGAAGCTGGAGGTACTAGAATGGATAATGTCTCCACAGAGTATGTTTTGGAGCCTGAGATGGCCATATTTCTTTTTATCTCATACAGATTTTCTTCAGTCTACCAACCAATACAAAAAGAAAAGGGAGCTTTCCTCTTATTCTAAAAAGGCCACCCAGTTCTGTTGAATTAAGATTCCATCCCTACAATCTTATTTAAGCTTAATTATCCCATAGAAAGTAGTTATGGTTTAAATATAAAACATAGCCCAAAGTTCAGAACTTCAAAATGTGATATTACTACAAGAAGCAATTGGATCAAAAGGTCACTAACATCATTAATAGATTAATTAATTGAAAAGTTTATGCCTGAATGGGCTATTGGAGGTGAGGGCAAATGGAAGCAATTCAAGGACACACCTTAGAAAAACGCAACTCCTCTTTGTTCTCTTTCTTGCTTCTTCCTCAACACTTCAGACTCAAAACAATGAATAGGTCTGATTTTGTTTTAAAACCTCAAAATGTTATGGCATAATGAACTTCCTCTCTCATGTATTTTTTTCTGACACATTTTATTGCCCCTAACAAAAATTTCTTCAGCTAATTTCTATATTAGGAGATTAACGTGAATTTAAGAATAGAAACGATTTCCTTCTGGTCATTGAGTATATGATGTTGATTTTTATTAAAATAACATTTTTTTTCTAAAATAAATCTTGTTTGTACTCTTCTGTAGCCATTTATTAAGATTGACAGATTTGTATCCATTTATAAGGGAATTGCTCTTTTTTTCCCCGTGAAACACTTACCTGTTATAGCATTAATCTTTTTCTAAGGCCTTAACATGCTGAGGCATATTCCATATTGTTCACTCTTTTGAATAACTTGTAAAGGATTGCAAAAACTTCTTATTTTGCTGCATACCGATATTTTATTTAATATGTATTTAATTGAAAATTTCATACATGCATATATTTTAATAAAATCTACCCTTACTTTTTCATCCTTTCTTTCTAATTCATGCTTTTCTATCACAAAACATTCCCTTCCAACTTCAAATACTCTCTCTCCCTTCTCTCCATTCTCTCTCATAATTCACTGAGTCTACTTTGTGCTGTCTATATGTTCATAGGTGCAGAAATATCTGCTAAAGTCTGGGTAGCTTAGAAAGGCCACATCCTCGAAGAAAATCTATCCTTCCTTCCCCAATAGCAATCAGTGACAATAGTGTCTCAGTTCATAGTAGAACTTCATGAGTCCTTCCACCCTGTGCAAGGACTTGAATTTACACAGGTCTTACACATAGAGTCAATGGCACTGTCAGTTACTAAGTGGATTGGGTCTGTCATAACTGACAAATAATATTTCCCTACATGTGCCTATTAGCTCTTGCTCTTACAATTTTTCTGCCCCTTAATCTGTAATCATCTATGGGTGAAGAGGTGGTAATATAGATGTCTAACTTATTGGTAGACACTCCATGGTGTCTTACCATGTCTACTTAGGGGAATAATAATATTAAGTCTTCCCCTAGACTATACATTGTTACCATTCACAGATTTTTGATCCAGTCAACAATAGCAGAAATAAGTTTCTTCTAGTTGATAAGAATTTAAAACCAAGAAGTCAGTTATTTGGTTAATTCCTTAATATCATTTCAACTACTGTGCCAGCCAGCATATCCTGCCTGATCATTTATTATTGTAGCATTTACATGTTGATAAAGATGTCAATTTTTTCTCCTGGTAGCATGAATAATGCTTTCTTTCACTATGAAAGTTATCTGGTAGAGATGAAACTTTCAGATTTATGCTAATTGTTTTCTTCATATTTTATGCCTTCAGTATGTAATATCTTTGACCATAGAGTATTATCATCAAGGTCTGGAAAATTTTTCATGTGGCACTGACCAGTTTTGAGAGGATTTAACATTACTAATTTAAGTGTTCCTATTTTCTATGTCAACTTAGTATGAGATTGTAAATGCCTATAGAGAATATTCTTCTGAATCTTTTGTAAGATCTCTAAAGGTGTTCTTTTTATCAACATATTCAATAAGTTGAGATATTTTGTTCTTCAGAAGTTATAACTGTAAATGTGTGACTTAAAATGACCCCTATTATTTACTCTATTCTATTCTTTTTAATTCTTTACCTATTTTGCTCTTAACTTTATAATTTACAAAATTTTGTTTTATGTTGATTTTCATCTTTATTTTTTAATTTGAAAATATAGGCTATTAGTTTGAAATTTTTGTTTGTGTTAACATGGGAATTTATAACTATATATTGCCTCTATGCAAAACATGATTTTCCTTAAGTTTAAAAGTGAACTCTAATTTTATTTCATGTATCTTAAGATATTTTGCAATTAAGAATCTGAGTTGTTGCTTGATTTATTGTTTCAAATGTTTTTCTTCATATAAATCTCAACATTTATTTTAATTTGAATAATTTATGTGGATTCTAAATGATTTCTGATTTATGCCATTTTATATTTATTATGATTTCATTTCTAGTAGATTAAATGGTCTACCACAGGTATTTTCGATGTGTATTTGAGAATATCATGTGACCTGATCTTCCTATGAAATGTTCTCTGTAAGTAATTATTTGCTTTAATTACTGCTTATTGTTTTACAAGTCCTCAATTTTTAAATTAATATCCTGGCACTAGTTGTTCTGTACAATGTTAAGAGATACATCTTTTGTCACCCTTTTTTTCCATATCTTAGTATTCCAATGATTTTTCCATTTTTTTATTTTTATTTTATTTATCTACATTTAGAATGTTATTCCCCTTCCCAGTTTCCCCTGCACAAGCCCCTTATTCCCTTCTTCCTCCCCTGCCTCTATAAGGGTACTCCCACACCTGCCCACCCACTCCTGTCTTAACAACCCAGTGTTCTCCTATCCTGGATCATCAAGTGTCCACAGAACCAAGGGGCTACCCTCCCAGTGATGCCACATAAGCAATCCTATGCTACATATACAACTGAAGCCATGGGTCATACCTGTGTACTCTTTAGTTGGTGGTTTAGTCCCTGAGAGCTTTGAAGGGTCTGGTTTGGTGATATTGCTGTTTTTCCTATGGGGTTACAAACCCCTTCAGCTTCTACAGTCCTTGTCATAACTTCTCCATTGGAGTTCCCATGGTCAGTCCAATGTTTGACTCTGTGCATCCATCCGCATCTATATTGGTCTGGTGCTAGCAGAGCCTCTCAGGGCACAGCTATACCAGTCTCCTGTAAGTAAGCACTTTTTGGCATCAGCAATAGTGTCTGGGTTTGGTGTCTGCAAATGAGATGGATCCCTAGATGAGACAGCTTCTGGATGGCCTTTCCATCAGTTTTTGCTCTACTCTTTGTCCCTGCTTTTCCTTTTCATAGTAGGAATTCAGGATACATAAACCACCCATAGTGTTTTAAATCCTTTAAAAAGTATTTTATTTTGTCTCTCTTGCTCTCTCTCTCTTCCTTGTTTTTCTCTCTTTATGTTTGTATCTTATTAATAAACTTGCTTAGCCATGAGATGTTGCCTTCACACAGCACTAGGTCACTTTAGCTCAGCTGATAGCTTGTCACATGTTTCATTCTACAACTCCATGATTAATTTTAAAGAGTACCTAATTATTTATGATTTCCTTTACTGTTTGACAATCTCTGCCTTAATAAGGCTTATATCATACAAGAGTTCCATTTAGTCAAAATATTTTTCCTTCTAGTTTTGAAGTTTTATATCTTCCTATACAACCATAAATTCTGCATATGTTTACCATATCTAAGGCCCTCTGATTTCTAGCATGAAGATTACATTTGATTTTCATCATAATTTATAAATCTATGGTTCCACTATGAGGTATGTTTTTTGTACTTATTTTCTTTATTTAATTAAAACATATAAATTGAATGAGAACTAAATGTATGTGAAATTTGCCTGCATTTGATGAATTTTTTTTAAAACTCATTGTTTTTGCTCTCTAACATTACCCTGTTGAAATAGAGGATTTCACCATCTCACAAAGACATTTTTCCATTACCAATCATATGTTTTTCACTTGTGTATCATCTCCTTTTTCCATTTTCTGGTAACTGTGGAATATTCCTCTTTATTCAATTCTAATAATATTGGTAAAATGTAACTGATTAAATATTTGTTTGATTTTTTTATATTGAATTGCAATTTTGACTTAATCGTGTATCATTTTGCAAATTTATATATCTAAATACATAGAGTTCTATATTTGAATAGAATTTTATCATTTCACTATTTTTGCCAATAAATATTTATTAACAAATATATTCTAGGGCAGTTCTGTTTATAACTACAATTTACTTTTAACTGTATCTCTTCTAATTGTGTTTTGTAAAAGAAATTCTTATTATAGAGTCATGCAAAACTCCTATACACATGTCATATAATGTTCCTGCCAGTGAAATATTTACTAACTGAAAACAGTTCTAATGAAATCAGGAAATGAAATAATCAAAATTTCATTTAAAAATATGGTTGATAATGTTTGCATCTCTAGGAGCCAAAATAGCATCAGAGATTATAGGGTAGTTATTATGTGTTATATATATATATATATATATATATATATATATATATAATTTTAATAACCATATATAATTACCAAAGTTGCATATTTAGGATTCTAACTGTCATAAAGCAAAGGCAATGTGTTATAGAAACGGGTCCCGGTAGAATTCTGCACTAAAACCATCTGGTCCCGTACTTTTTTTGGTTGGGAGGCTTTCTATAACCCCTTCTATTTCTTTAGGGGTTATGGGACTATTTAGCTGATCTACTTGATGCTGATTTAATTTTGGTATTTGATATCTGTCTAGGAAATTGTCCATTTCCTCCAGATTCTCCAGTTGTTTTGAGTATAGACCTTTGTAGTAGGATCTGATGATCTTTTGAATTTCCTCAGTTTCTGTTGTTATGTCTCCCTTTTCATTTCTAATTTTGTTAATTTGTATACTGTTTCTGTGTCCTTTGGTTAGTCTGGCTAAGGGTTTATCTATCTTGTTGATTTTCTCAAAGAACCAGCTCCTGGTCTTGTTGATTCTTTGTATGGTTCTCTTTGTTTCTATTTGATTGATTTCAGCCCTGAGTTTGATGATTTCTTGTCTTCTACTCCTCCTGGGTGAATTAACTTGTTTTTCTTCCAGGGCTTTAAGGTGTGCCATTAAGCTGCTAGTATATGCTCTCTCCAGTTTCTTTTTGGATGCACATAGAGCTATGAGTTTTCCTCTTAGCACTGCTTTCATTGTGTCCCATAGATTTGGGTAGGTTGTACCTTCATTTTCATTGAATTCTAAAAAGTCTTTGATTTCTTTTTTTATTTCTTCCTTGACCAAGGTGTCATTGAGTAGAGTATTGTTCAGTTTCCATGTGTATGTGGGCTTTCTGTTGTTTTTGTTGCTATTGAAGACCACTCTTATTCCATGGTGATCTGATAGGAGGCATGGGATTAGCTCGATCTTCTTGTATTTGTTGACATCTGTCTTGTGACCAATTCTATGGTCTATTTTGGAGAAGGTACCATATGGAGCTGAGAAAAAGGTATATTCTTTAGCTTTCGGATGAAATGTTCTACATATATCTGTTAAATCCATACTTTTCAAACTATTCCACAAAATAGAGACAGAAGGGACACTGCCCAACTCATTCTTCGAAGCCACAATTACGCTAATACCTAAACCACAAAAAGATCCAACAAAGAAAGAGAACTACAGACCAATTTCTCTTATGAATATAGATGCAAAAATACTAAGTAAAATTCTTGCTAACCGAATCCAAGAGCACATCAAAACGATCATCCACCATGATCAAGTAGGCTTCATCCCAGGGATGCAGGGATGGTTCAATATACTGAAATCCATCAATGTAATCCACTACATAAACAAACTGAAAGAAAAAAACCACATGGTCATCTCATTAGATGCTGAAAAAGCATTCGACAAAATTCAGCATCCTTTCATGCTAAAAGTCTTGGAAAGAGCAGGAATTCAAGGCCCATACCTAAACATAGTAAAAGCAATCTACAACAAACCAGTAGCCAACATCAAAATAAATGGAGAGAAACTTGAAGCATTCCCACTAAAATCAGGGACTAGACAAGGCTGCCCTCTCTCTCCATATCTTCTCAATATAGTACTTGAAGTTCTAGCAAGAGCAATTAGACAACATAAGGAAGTCAAAGGGATACAAATTGGAAAGGAAGAAGTGAAACTATCATTATTTGCAGATGATATGATAGTTTACCTAAGCGACCCAAAAAACTCCACCAGAGAACTTCTACAGCTGATAAACAACTTCAGCAAAGTGGCAGGTTATAAAATTTACTCAAGCAAGTCAGTGGCCTTCTTGTACTCAAAGGACAAGCAGGCAGAGAAAGAAATTAGGGAAACAACACCCTTCACAATAGCCACAAACAACATAAAGTATCTTGGCATAACTCTAACCAAACAAGCGAAAGATCTGTACAACAGGAACTTCAAGTCCTTGAAGAAAGAAATCGAAGAAGACCTCAGAAGATGGAAAAATATTTCTTGCTCCTGGATTGGCAGGATCAATATAGTAAAAATGGCCATCTTGCCAAAAGCAATATACAGATTCAATGCGATCCCCATCAAAATCCCAACTCAATTCTTCATAGATGTAGAAAGAGCAATTCTCAAATTCATCTGCAGCAACAAAAAACCCAGGATAGCTAAAACTATTCTCAACAATAAAAGGACTTCTGGAGGAATCAATATCCCTGACCTCAAGCAGTACTACAGAGCAATTGTGTTAAAAACTGCATGGTATTGGTATAGCAACAGGCAAGCCGATCAATGGAACAGGATTGAAGACCCAGAAATTAACCCACAGACTTATGGTCACTTGATCTTTGATAAAGGAGCCACAACCATCCAGTGGAATAAAGATAGCCTTTTCAAAAAATGGTGCTGGTTCAACTGGAAGTCAACATGCAGAAGAATGCGAATTGACCCACTCTTATCTCTTTGCACTAAGATCAACTCCAAGTGGATCAAGGACCTCCACATAAAACCAGACACACGGAAACTATTAGAAAAGAAACTTGGGAAGACCCTGGAGGACTTGGGCACAGGGGAAAAGTTCCTGAACAGAACACCAATAGCGTACGCACTAAGATCAAGAATCAACAAATGGGACCTCATAAAATTACAAAGTTTCTGCAAAGCAAAGGACACTGTCAGAAGGACAAAACGGCAACCAACAAAGTGGGAAAAGATCTTCACCAACTCCACATCCGACAGAGGGCTAATATCCAATATATACAAAGAACTCAAGAAGTTAGACCGCAAAGAAACAAATAACCCTAAATGCGGAACAGAGCTAAACAAAGAATTTTCACCAGAAGAATTTCGGATGGCAGAGAAACACCTTAAGAGATGTTCAACATCATTAGTCATCAGGGAAATGCAAATCAAAACAACCCTGAGATTCCACCTCACACCAGTCAGAATGGCTAAGATTAAAAACTCAAGAGACAACAAGTGCTGGCGAGGATGTGGAGAAAGAGGAACACTCCTCCACTGTTGGTGGGATTGCAAAATGGTAAAACCCGCTCTGGAAATCAGTGTGGCGGTTCCTCAGAAAATTGGGCATGTCACTTCCAGAGGACCCTGGCATACCACTCCTGGGCATATACCCAGAGGATTCCCCTGCATGCAATAAGGACACATGCTCCACTATGTTTATAGCAGCCTTGTTTATAATAGCCAGAAATTGGAAGGAGCCCAAATATCCCTCAAAGGAGGAATGGATACAGAAAATGTGGTATATTTATACAATGGAATACTACTCAGCAATTAAAAATAATGAATTCATGCAATTTGTAGGTAAATGGTTAGACCTGGAAAATATCATCCTGAGTGAATTAACCCAATCACAAAAGAATGCACATGAAATGCAATCACTGATAAGTGGATATTAATGAGCCCAGAAGCCCTAAATACTCAAGACACAAATAGCAAGTCAAATGATTCCCAAGAAGAAGAAAGGAGAGGACCCTGGGCCTGTAAAGATTGCATCCAGTTTAGTAAAGAAACCGAGGGGGGAGGGGGAATGATTGGGGAACAGTTGGGGGGGGAGAGGAACTATGGGAACTATGGTGGGTGGGAACGGGGAAAGGGGAAAGCCTTTGGAATGTAAACATAGAATATAGAAAATAAAAAAAAATTAAAAAAAAAAAGAAACGGGTCCCTCACAAATAGTCTATTTCTTACCATACACATGTGTAGCCATTTTCTTTAAAGAAGGGGAGCAGAATTAAGGTTAATAAGTTGGAGAATGACTGCAGGAATGAAACATCCCAATGACTTTATCTTGTTCAACTCTATTGTTTATGCTCTGCGGCCTCAATGATACATGTATATCCCTGAAAAAAGCAACCTTAGATGGAATGTGAAAACTGCATTAGAACTTTAGTTCAGCACCATTGCAAGAATCATCTTTCTTTATACGAAATGCCCATGGACTCATTTCATGACTTACCTAGCACTGCAGTTTGGTTTTTGTTTTGTTGTGTTAAAGGAGCCATGTGGTATGCTCTCTATGATAGTTTTATAGGTATCACATATTGCAAATGATGAGGCAATTTTGAAATTCATTTAGGGCTCCTAGAAAGGGTAAACAACAATATATTCACAATATGCCAGATGGCAAATGAGTATTCTGTTTATTTCATATTTCCATGCTTAAATTTTTTGTATAATATGTATTCCACACAACAAGGTAGTTCTCAAAAAACACTGCATTCATTTATGGTAGTGTATCTACCAATTCTTAAAGACATGGAGTCAAAAATCTGAAGAATCAAAAACAAATACAGCTTTTTATCTGGACCAGGGATGACCCTGTACCATGGAACTCCATACCCAAACACAACGAGGAGAGAGCTGATCTACCAGGAGTGCTGACATGCCTGTAAGCACAGTTAAGACCACCAATTCTGCTCAAATACCTGGACCAAGGGGACCAGCATAGAGCAATCAGGACACAGGAACCAAATAGTAGCCTGGACAGGATCTGTCAGATTTCCTTCTGAACACTAACCATAACCAAATTCCTTCCAGAGAGAATTGGTCTCCTAAGAGTGATGACACATAGGATTGAAGGCAGAACATGTCACAGTCAGAGACAGAAAGACCAGCAAAAGCCAGAGATGACCAGATGATAAGAGGCAAGGACAAGAATATAAACAACAGAAACCAAGGGTACTTCGCATCATCAGAAACAAGTTTTCCTACCAAAGCAAGGCCTTTATACACCATAATACTGAAAAAGCAAGAATCTGATTTAAAATCACATCTCATGATAATGATAAAGAACTATAAGAGAACATAAATAACTCCCTTAAAGAAATACAGGAGAATAAAGATAAAGAGGTAGAAGCCCTTCAGGAGGAAACACAAAAACCCTTAAAGAATTACAGGAAAACACAACCAAACAGGTGAAGGAATTTAACAAAACAATTCAGGATTTAAAAATGAAAATAGAAACAATAATGAAATCACAAAGAGAGATAATCCTGGAGATAGAAAACCTGGAAAAGGGATCAGGAGTCATACATTCAATCATCACCAACAGACTACAAGAGATAGAAGAGAGAATCTAAGATGCAGAAGACAACATAGAAAGCATTGACCCAATAGTCAAATAAGATGCAAAAGCAAAAAGCTCCTAACACAAAACATCCAGGAAATCCAGAACACAATGAGAAGATCAAACCTAAGGATAAAATGTATAGAAGAAAGAGAAGATTCCCAACTTAAAAGGCCAGTAAATATCTTCAACAAAATTATAGAAGAAAACTTCCCTAGCCTAAATAAAATATGCCCATGAACATATAAGAAGCCTATAGAATGCCAAATAGACTGTACCAGAACAGAAATTGCTCCCATCACCTAATAGTAAAATGCACAAAAGAAAGAAAGAATATTAATAGTAGTAAGGGGAAAAGGTCAATTAACATACAAAGGCAAACAAATCAGAATTACAACAGACTTCTCACCAGAGACTATGAAAGACAGAAGATCCTTGGCACATGCAATACAGATATTTAGAGAACACAAATGCCAGTCAATGCTACATTACAATACCCAGCAAAACTCTCAATTACCATAGATGAAGAACAAAAAAATTTCATGATAAAACCAAATTTACATAATATCTTTCCAAGAATCCAACCCTACGATGAATAATAGATGGAAAATTCCAATCACAAGGAGAGAAACTATACCTTAGTAAAAGCAAGAAAGTAATCTTTTAAAAAACCCAAAAGAAAAGCTGGGCATGGTAGCACACGCCTGTAATCCCAGCACTTGGGAGGCAGAGGCAGGCAGATTTCTGAGTTCGAGGCCAGCCTGGTCTACAGAGTGAGTTCCAGGACAGCCAGGGCCAGGGTTACACAGAGAAACCCTGTCTTGAAAAACCAAAAAAGAAAAAAGAAAAAGAAAAAAAAGATAGCCTTTTCAACAGATGGTGCTGGCTCAACTGGAGGTCAACATGCAGAAGAATGAGAATTGATCCACTCTTATCTCCTTGCACTAAACTCAACTCCAAGTGGATCAAGGATCTCCACATAAAACCAGACACACTAAAACTAATAGAAAAGAAACTGGGGAAGACCCTTGAAGACATCGGCTCAGGGGAAAAATTCCTGAACAGAACACCAATTGCTTATACTCTAAGAACAAGAATAGACAAATGGGACCTCATAAAACTACAAAGTTTCTGTAAGGCAAAAGACACTGTCAAAAGGATAAATCGGCAACCAACAAATTGGGAAAAAATCTTCACCAACCCCACATCCGACAGAGGGCTAATCTCCAATGTATACAAAGAACTCAAGAGGTTAGACCCCAGAAAACCAAATAACCCTATCCAAAAATGGGGTACAGAGCTAAACAGAGACTTTTCACCTGAAGAAATTCAGATGGCCGAGAAACACCTTAAAAAATGTTCAACATCACTAGTCATTAGGGAAATGCAAATTAAAACAACCCTGAGATTTCACCTCACACCAGTCAGAATGGCTAAGATTAAAAACTCAGAAGACATCAGGTGTTGGCGAGGATGTGGAGAAAGAGGAACACTCCTCCACTGCTGGTGGGAATGCAAGCTGGTACAACCACTCTGGAAATCAGTATGGCGGTTCCTCAGAAAACTGGGCGTGATACTTCCGGAGGACCCAGCCATACCACTCCTGGGAATATACCCAGAAGATTCACCAGCATGCAATAAGGATACATGCTCCACTATGTTCATAGCAGCCTTATATATAATAGCCAGAAGCTGGAAAGAACCCAGATGTCCCTCAACAGAGGAATGGATACAAAAAATGTGGTATATATACACAATGGAGTACTATTCAGCCATTAGAAACAATGAATTCATGAAATTCTTAGAGAAATGGATGGAGCTGGAGAACGCCATACTAAGTGAGGTGACCCAGTCTCAAAAGAATACCCATGGTATACAGTCACTGATAAGTGGATATTAGCCTAGAAGCTTGGAACACCAAAGACACAAATCACATATCAAGTGATGTCTCACAAGAAGAAAGGAGTGGACACTGGTGCTAGAATGGACCAAAACATCATTGTGGGAGAGTACAAGAACAGTAAAGTGGGAGGGGGTGGATGCGGGAGCAGGGGGAAGGAAAAGGACAAGTGGGACCTTTGGGGGTGGGGAACCAGAAAAAGGGAAATGAATTGTAAATATAGAATATATACAATAAAAAAGAAAGAAAAAAAAGAAAAAAAAGAAAAAAAAAACCAAAAGAAGATATTCACACAAACATAAAAATAACATCAAAAATAGCAGGAAGCAACAATCACTATTCCTTAATATCTCTTAATATCAATGGACTCAATTACCCAATAAAAAAGATATAGACTAACAGATTAGATATATAAACAATACCCAGCATTTTGCTGCATACAGGATACGCACCTGAGTGTCAAAGACAGATACTACCTTGGAGTAAAATGCTGGAAAACAATTTTCCAAGGTAATGGTCCCAAGAAAGAAGCTGGAGTAGTGATTCTAATACTGAATAAAATCAACTTTCAACTATAAGTTATCAAAAAGTATAAGGAAGGAAACTTCATACATGTCACAAAATAAATCTACCAAGATGAATCTCAATTCTGAGGATCTATGTTTCCAATGCAAGGGCACCCACATTCATAAAAGAAACTTTATTGAAGCTCAAAGCACACACTGCACCTCATAAAATAATAGTGGGAGACTTCAACATCTCAGTATCAGCAATGGAAAGATCATGGAAACACAAATAAACCGAGACACAGTGCAACTAACAGAAGTTAAGAACCAAATGGATTTAACAGGTTTCTATAGAACATTTCATCCTAAAAAAAAAAAAAAAAAAAAAAAAAAAAGAATATACCTTCTTCTCCAAACCTCATGATACCTTCTCCAAAATTGGCCATATAATTGGTCACAAAACAGGCCTCAACAGATACTAGAAGTCTGAAACAATCCCATACATCCTATCAGATCAAGAATTGACAAACGGGACCTCATAAAATTACAAAGTTTTTGTAAAGCAAAGGACACCCTAAGAAGGACAAAACAGCAACCAACTAATTGGGAAAAGATCTTCACCAAGCCCACATCTAACAGAGGGCTAATAGCCAATATATACAAAGAACTCAAGGAGTTGGAGCCCAGACAACCAATTAACCCTATTAAAAATGGGGTACAGAGCTAAACAAAGAATTTTCACCTGAAAGTCCGAATGGCTGAGAAGCACCTTAAGAGATGTTCAATATCACTAGTTATCAAGGAAATGCAAATCAAAACAACCTGAGATTCCACCTCACACCAATCAGGATGGCTAAGATTAAAAACTCAAGAGACAGCAGGTGCTGGCGAGGAGTGGAAAAAGAGGACCACTCCTCCACTGTTGGTCAGACTGCACGATGGCACAACCATTCTGCAAATCAGTCTGGTGGTTCCTCAGAAAATTGGGCATGACACGTCCAGTAGACCTTGTCATACCACTCCTGTGCATATACCCAGAGGATTCCCCTGCATGCAACAAAGACACATACTCCACTAATTTCATAGCAGACTTATTTACAATAGCCAGAAGCTGGAAAGAACCCAGATGTCCCTCAGCGGAGGAATGGATATAGAAAATGTGGTATATTTACACAATGGAATACTACTCAGCAATTAAAAACAATGAATTCATGAAATTTGTTGGCAAATGGTTAGAACTGCAAAATATCAACCTAAGTAAGGTAACCCAATCACAAAAGAATATACATGAAATGTAATCACTGATTGATAAGTGGTTATTAATTAGCCCAGAAGCTCTGAGTACTCAAGACACAATTAGCAAATCATATGATTCCCAAGAAGAAGGAAGGAGAGGGCTCTGGTCCTGAAAAGACTTGATCCAGTATTGTAGGGGAGTACTAGAACAAAGAAATGGGGCAGGAGGTTGATTGGGGATTGGGTAGAGGGAAGAGGACTTATAGGACATATGGTGAGGGGGGGAACTGGGAAAGGGAAAAGTGTTTGGAATGTAAACAAAAATATAGAAAAAAAAGAAAGGGTCTTCTAGAGTATCAAATGCACAGACCTAGCTTGAGACACATTCAGGAATTTCAGAAAAAGAGGTCTTCTCTCCTTTCCTACATTCCTGGACTCTTATCAAAACTCAACCACTAAGGGTCCCTCAAGTGTCAACTGATTCGATCTGCCGGAACTCCCAGGGACTGGACCACCAACCAAGGAGTACACATGGAGAGGCCCATGGCTCTGGCTCTGTATGTGGCAGAGAATAGCCTTGTTAGACATCAGTGGGAGGAATAGCCCTTGGTCCTATGGGTTTTCAATGCCCCATCGTAGGGGAATGCCAGGGTAGGAGGTGGGAGTGGGTGGTTGGATGGAGGAGGTATAGAGGGTTTCAGAAGGGGAGACCTGGAAAGGGGATAACATTTGAAATGTAAATAAAGAAAATATCCAGTGAAAGGAAAAAACAAAAACAAACAAAAATACTGTTAGTTGTATTATAATTAATTGCCATTTCTTTCAAAACTACAATCATACTAGATATTTTGTTACTGTTGCATTATGAATCTGGTTTATATAATAATGGAGATAATAGATAAATATACTTCTTAGGTCATTCTGTACTCAGTAATAAGCTTAGCTCTGATCCCAGGACAAACATTCCTGGATGTCTCAGACACCACTTTATTAGGCTAAGTAAGCTCATAAAAGAATGCCAATGAACAATACTTTCAACAAGTTACCCCCACAGCACTGCAAATCCTCATGCAAAGGAGTAAAACACTTGTGGTCCTTAATTCACTCCATATAAAAACAGAAGCTCCAAATGGATTGCAAGGCTAAATCTGGAAGCTAAAGTCTCCAAATTCTATTCATAAAGTGAAAACACAGCATACAGAAAAGTTAAGAAATACCTTAAAATAAAATATCCAAGAAGAGAAAACATGTCCAGAACTTATTTTTAAAACTTATATCTCAAGAATATAATCACAACTGAATTGAAAACTAAATTGGATAGATATTACCCAAAGACAAAAGAGGGGTTCATATAAAGATTTCCACATTGGTAACCATTAAACTAGGTAAAAGTTAAATGTATATAAATGTACATTTTCAAGATGACATAATGATTGCTCATGTCAATCTGAAAAGACTGAAACAACACACACAAACATACACCTATACTTGTGCACACACATGTAGTCATATATTTGTATATGCACATTTACAGAAATGTGGGAGAGAGAGAGACAGAAAGACAGAGACAAGCAGAGAGAGATATTGAGAGAGAGAGGGAGGGAGGGAGGGAGAGGGAGAGAGGGAGAGGGAGAGGGAGAGGGAGAGAGAGAGAGAGAGAGAGAGAGAGAGAGAGAGAGAGAGAGAGGGATGGGGCCACCTTGAAAAAAATGCTGTCTACTGAAACTGAATAATGGATCCTCCCTTCTAGCATCAGCAATTTTCTGTACAGGTGTAAACCCAGTCAGCTGGAAACACTTGTCCATGTATGTAGTAGCCTTAGAAATCATAGTATTTTTAAAATGCCTAAAATTTAAAATAATTCAATCACCCTTAAACAATGAAAAGAAAACCAACATTTAGTATGTGCAGTCAATGGAATATTAATTATCAGAAAGTATAAGAGCATTAGTTATTAATACATGCTATGCAATTGAATATATTATGTCAAGGAGGAATAGTCAGTCAGAAATAACACTTCATTAAAATTATGTTAAATACCTGACCTGGATAAATTTACACAGGTAAAATAGATTGTTCTATGTCAGAAATTAGGGGACTATAATAATAGGGAGCATTAATGAGGGATATAAAATTCTTTATTAATTATGAAAATATTTGGAAATTAGATTATTTATTTGATAGTTTCAGAAGTCTATCAGCACATAAAATGCACTAAACACAAACTCTAAAAGAGTGGATTTATTATGATGAAAATTATATATTAAGATTCAAAACTGGGCTTAAGTGTGGTTCAGTGATGGACCATGTCTATTCATGACATTCAGAACTCTAAAAATAACTAAATAATAGTAATAATAATAAAGCATTAATAAAAGATGCTGAGATAGCTCAGCTGTTGTGAGACTCAAGACTCTGCTCTTAAGTAAGACTCATGTTAACATTCTGTGCTGGTTAATTTTTGTCAACTTATTGTAAACCTGGACATATCTGAGTACAGGAAATCTTAACCCAGAAGATGCTCAATACGGTTGCGTTTTAGAGAAGTTTATAGAGCATTTTTTCTTTTCTCCTTTCTTTCTTTAATCTTCTCTTATACATTACATTCCCACTGTACCTTCCATTCACTCAACTCTTTCCAGTCACCTCCCCTGTGGGTCTTCATTTCACCATAGTGCTGGGCTTTAGAGAAATGCTGACATACTGTTCACAGGGTGGGAAAACACAACCTAGGATTTGGGAGGTTCAAGTTGGGGTTCCCTGACTCTCAGGCATCTAGTATCCCCTTGAAAACCATTTAAAGGACTCGGGAACAAAGGGTAGGGGTTCACAGGCACCTGGGATAAGGCTAGGACCAGGTACTCCCAAACTCATGGACATCCTGGTACCTCCTGATCACAAAGAGTTGAGAAAAGAATTAGGGGCCCATGAGCAAAGGACAAAGGTGTGCCCAGGGCTAGGGGAATGAGAACTCCAGCTTAGCTCATTGGTAAAAGTCCTTAGTTTAGCAGCAGCTGTCTAGAAGGACAGAGAGGCTTTCTGTAGGAGACTTAGGCTGCAACTCAGTAGTCAATGACTTTCTCCATGCTCCCCATGGTGGTTCTTGATGAAAGAGGCTGTCTTTGTTACAATCTGTTTATTGATTATTCATTGTGGTAAATTGGTGAATACCAACTCCTCAGGGTGAACTAGAGATTAAATACCTTTTTTTCAGGGAGGAAGGTTTAAGAACTGAAACTTATTGGCTAAACACTTAGAGTCTCTGGATACATCATTAGCATGGAGAACTGTTCTGGGTTTCATGACCACAAGTCATGTTTTGTTATGTTGGTAGTGAGTCACATGTTCCAGCCCAGGATTCTGGTAGGAATCTGGGAACCCCCTACCTTCTCATGTGTGTGCCTGAGTGATAGGGATTCTGAATCTGCTCAAACTGTTTTCTAGCATGGTCAACTTGCCCACACTCCCCCAACTTCCTATCTCCCCAAATCCACTTTTCCTCTTTTTCTGTTCAGAAGGAAGCAGGCCTCCCAGGGATATCAACCTAATACTACATAGTTAACATAACACTATAATTAGTGATCTAAATGGGTGCTATTAGGCATAGTTAGGCTAAGAAATCCAGGAGAAGCAGTACTACTCCATGGCTGCTACATCTGCCTCTGTAAGCAGGATCCTGCACTAGTTGAGTTCTTTTACTGACATCTCTCAGTGATAATGTAGGATGTGGGAAGATAAGTCGAAAAAAGATTTTTACTCCCCAAGTTACTTTTGGTCAGGGAGTTTTATCAGAGTACTAGAAAGCATAAGTAAGACATATCTCAAAACATGTGATAGTAAATACATAGCCTCCTGAAATTTCAAACTACAGGGAATGCAGCATATTTTCTGGTCCCTGTAGCATGCCAGACACACAGAGACACAAATGGACATAAATAAAAACTCTCTAAAAATAAAATCAATAATAATATATACAATATTATTTATATATAATCATACATGCACATATACACATACACACACACACAAACACACACACATGCCTGATGCTTGTGAACAGCTGTAAACTCTCAGCTATTTTTCCAGCACCATGGCGTTATACCTGTTGACATACTCCTCAGCCTGGACTTTACTACCCTCTGGAACATTGATTTTCCAATTAAATGCTTTTTTCTACAAGATGTCTTGTTCATAATGTTTTGTTGAAGCAATAGAAAGTTAACAAAGACACATATACATTATCATATAAATTAATTAAAAAGTTATCCAAAGACCATTTTCTAAATAGTAAGAAAAGTTAAATAAATATATCTATGTTTAATTAGTATGAATCCCACAAAGTGACTTCAAGTCAGTTTGAAAGTACCTAATATATTAATTTTATCAAGCTTCCTTACTGCTAGAATATGACCTAAGGATAAAAATAACTGTTGGAAATGTCGTGAATTCTTTTCAGTCATCATTTGACTACTTCTAGTATTTTTACACATTATGCATGTACTGATGAATAAAGTGAGTGGTTATATTGGAAATACAAATGCATACAATGAGGTTAAACAAAATCCATGTAGTTCTAATTACAAGTACCAATGTAAATAACTATGATACAGTCTTCACCATATTCTACAAATAACTATTGTCATCCTTCTACAACAACTGAGAAGTCTAAGGAATGTGACTCATCTTATATGTGGTGATACAACACTGTTAATAGGAAGCAACCCCAGAAGTAAATTCTACTGTTCTGAGAGGTCATTCTGGGAACCATAAGAGCCTGACAGAAACCCCCAACTTCAGAGAGACATTGATATTTTCCCCTTGACTGGTCAAATTCCAAAAACTATATCAATTGAATTGTTGCTAGAGAAATTTGTTACAGTGAATTAACCTAATTCCATGGCTTAAGCTGAAGGAAAAACTCTTTTGGTGATTTTTCTGGAAGTTGCCTGTAAAAAGGGCATGTGGTGTTTTGATAGACCAGATGCTTGAGAGAACACATGATATTTGGAAAGGATATAAATAAAACCCAACAGACAGTGGACAATGCCGTTTTGCATTGACTTGATTTGCCTTCTCTGTTGACTATCATTTGTAATGACTTTGTGGTGTTTGGCAGCTTCTTGCTACTTTCACAGACTTGGGCCCATTGGCTGAACCTTGTGGTTTCTTCTGAACTGAACTGCCTTTGCTTATTGATGAATAGTATTTGTGAGTGGATCAAACTACTACTGCTGATTCATGAGAACTGAACTGCTGATAATCTAACAATGCAGATTGGATTCCCCCCAAAGAACTAATTTTGAATAGGTCCACATCCTCCTTTGCCCTGTTAACCTTTCTTTTCCATTACCTCTGGTGGGTGGTGGACTAGAAGGGAGATTAAAGCATTTAAATAACCTTATATACTAGGTTCTAGAAAATATAACCCTCCAATACAGTAATATTATTTCTTATGATTCTTTTAATAAATTAATTTTCCTAATTGAAAATTTCATATACACATATAATAAAGTATAATTTTCTACTTCCCTATCCTTTCTTTTTTTCTAACTTAATTTAATTTTTTTATGTATTCACTTTACATCCTGCTCACTGCCCCCACCCAGTCACACTTAATCACAATCCTCCCTCCATCCCCCTTACTCTTCTTCTCTGAGTAGGTAGGGCCCTCCTGGGTATCCCCTACCCTGGAACTTCTAGTCTCTGTGAGGCTAGGTACTTCCTCTCACACTGTGGCCAGACAAGACAGCCAAGCTACTAGAACATAGCCCTTGTACAGGCAACAGCTTTTGAAATAGCTGTCATTTTAGTTGTTCAGGACCCATGTGAAGGGTCAAGCTACACATCTGTTACCTATGAGTGGGGAGGCCTAGGTCCATCTCCTGTTTGTTCTTTGGTTGGTGGTTTAGACTCTGAGAGCGCCAAGAGTCCAGGTTAGCTAACTCTTTTGATCTTCTTGTGGTGCTTCGATCCACTTCCAGGCCTATAATACTTCCTCCTATTCTTCAACAAGAGTCTTTAAGCTCCATCCACTGTTTGGCTGCAGGTGTCTGTATCTGTCTGAGTCATCTCTAGGGAGGAACCTCTCACAGGGCCACATGATCCTGTTGGTAGGCATAAGAGTACACTTTATACATTGCAAATCATTGTAAAAATGTCAAATTCAACTGTGATAACTTTGTGTTTGTGCATTAGAAAGGTCATCTGACCCCAAAGAAACAAATGTGCATAAATACTAAAGAGTGTGCACATGAGCACACACACACACACACACACACACACACACAAAGCACCCAACATATCACACACACACACACAAATGTACTACAAGTGTACAAAAACAATATGCACAAACATATATACAATATACCCACACATATCACACATCTAAAAGTACTACATACACATATACCTCACATGCAAACATACAATACACACACACATACACACCAACAACAATCTCTGATCCTTGAAATGACAACATCAATGATCACTCAAGTAGCCAAAACTTTTGAATACTTTTGTTATGTCCTATAAGTAATATCCTTTTTATAGCGTATTTTGAGAAGACCAGTGCTTCTTGAAGTAATTAAGAGTTAAAAGTCTGAAGACATAAAAATATAAGCTGTGACATTAATAATATACCAGATAGCATCAAAACCATCAGAATTACTTATCATTGTATCAAGAGCTGCTATATCAAGAGGTTCCCATCAATCCAGGCATGGTGGTGTGGAGGTTCACAATTTTATTCTAGTACATTGGAGGCAGGGTGATCTCTGAGTTCACGGCCAGCCTGGTCTACATAGAAAATTCCAGCACAACCAAGGCTACACAGAGAACTGTCTCAAAGAAATACCCAAAAGAAGATAGATTCTGACTTTGTCTCAGAACCTATGCTTGGTAATGCTCTACATGGATTAGCATTTTCTATAAACCACATTAGAGTTAACAGAACAAGGATTTCTTGATGACTGCTATGCCTATCTCTGCATGTGTTTTTATTTCCCAGATCCTTGAAGAAAGTTATTGAAAGGTATAAATGTATTGATACACATATATAGGTGCAGAAGACTTCTGCAGACACACATGACTATTTCTTATCCAAATGAAAAAGTAATATGAATTTAGCAAAGAAACAAGTCTAGGCATCAGCCAAAAATAAAGCTATTTATAATCAGTAATGTTCTATCTCTTTTACAATAGATAGCTATTATGTATGTATACCTAGGTGTCATCAAAGAACTGTACTGTTTGAATAAACAGTACTTAATATATAATTTCCTTTAAATATCATAGTTTCATGTGGTTATTCTGATTATAAGCCACTCAATACTACTCATTAGAAATGTGTATTTAGAAATGTGTAAACAGTGTCAAGTACACCTGAAAGAAACAATAACTCAGTTATGCTCTCAAACATATTCACAACAAATATATGACTGGGATTAAGATGGTGATAAAATTTAATTTACTTACATTTCTATATACTTGAATAAAGAAAAATAACAAAATGTATTTTTGCAACAGACTACTTTTATACTTATAAATAAAGCATTTTACACAGGAAGGGTTTACAGACCTTTCTTTTTTTCTACTTTATGAGAATGTACACATCAGGCAGTGGTAGCAGAGGCAGGCAGATTTCTGAGTTCAAGGCCAGTCTGGTCTACAGAGTGAGTTCCAGGACAGCCAGGGCTACACAGATAAACCCTGTCTCAAAAAAAAATCCAAAATCCAAAAAAAAGAGAGAGAATGTACACCTTTGACAAGCCACCAGTCAAATGCAACATCTGATTCTTAGGTGATGATAATAAAATTTACTCAACTTTATTCGTTTACCCTTACTTGCATAATTTATCAATAGAAAAATACTTCAAATCCTTATGTTACATTTTAATTTTGACTATTTGAATAGTTAACAAAATTTTATAAAAATAGAAAATTTATAATTATTTAATAATGAACTTATATTACTAAAATTATACTCATAGAAATAAAAATTTATGATTTTAACACAGGGTTTATTATATTTTTTTATAATTCACACATACAAGTGTGAGTTTGAGTGTGTGTGAGTGTGTGAGTGTATGCACCTGTGTGCAAATGCTGAGGAGTCTAAAGGTATCAAGTTCCCTTGGTTCAGGAGTTACAGGCAGTTATGAGTGACAAAGGTGCAAAGACTCAAGATATCCTTTACAAAAGTAATATGTGCACTTAATGTGAGGCATTTCTTCAGTCCCAGTACAGAAATTCTCAAAACTGTATAAAATGAGTTTATTTGACTCCAGTTTAGTAGTAATTTATGCTTTACTATTAAAAAACATAAAGAATTAAACTTTTTAGTCACCAACTTTATAACAAAAATAGTACTTGCCAAGGTATACATAAAATTTCTTTTCTATACATAAAACCAATCATTCAAAACTCTAGCAGAAAGGCTTTTAGTTAGTTGTTTTGTGAGTGTTTCTTAGATGATAAAACTTTTTGAGTGTGCCTAATTTATAGAACATAGTCCTCAGTCTACTTACAGGAAACTAATCTTACTGGTGAAATCTGCCAGAAGTAAGGTATAAATAACAAGAAACCCTTTAAGAACCAAATAATGTGCAATATAGAAAACACACCCTTTTAATTTTATGAAAAACAAGTGAGACTATACAGACCCTCTACTAGAATGGTAATCTTTAAAGACTAGTGAAGGAAAGTGATTAACTTAGTAGAAATGCTTAGAAATTAAATTTCTATGCCTCAGTCTCTAACATAGGAACCATGGAAACCCATCTGCATTATTAAAAACCTGGCTCATCTTGTTGTATCCTCAAACAATAAGTTTATGTCAGTAATTATCACAGAAAAACCTGGCCATATTGTGAGACTATTTATGCCAGAAAGCATACTTGTTACCTCAGTACATAATGTTACTTCCCTGAACAGGAAATGCTTTCTCTCATTTTATATATAAAGAAATAGAAAATTAAAGTGTTTACTATATTCATTTGAATTGAAGAACATATCCAGCTGTGTCTTTTACATTTTATAAACATTTCAAGATTTATCTTCTCGGTTACAAATGTAACCTTCTTGCAGTACTATACTGTTTTAGGGGATTATTTTCAATACGTAAATATTCCAGGGATGGGAGGAGGGTTGAGAAAGAACTCTAGTTTGAAGCATCCTTTTTATTCCATTTTGTCTCCACTCAGAATCTGTGGAAACCCTGTCAACAGGCCCACAGCAGGACAGAAAATTTCTGTACTGCCCATGACTTCCTGGGGAAGGAAGGAAGGAAGGAAGGAAGGAAGGAAGGAAGGAAGGAAGGAAGGAAAGAAAGAAAGAAAAAGAGAAAGGAAGGAAGGAAAAAAGGAAGGAAGGAAAGAGAGAGAGGGGGAGAGAGAGGGGGGAAGGAAGGAAGGAAGGAAGGAAGGAAGGAAGGAAGGAAAGGAAGGAAGGAAGGAAGGAAGGAAGGAAGGAAGAAAGGAAGGAAGAAAGGAAGGAAGAAAGGAAGAAAGAAAGAAAAAGTCAATATACATGGACTAGGGAAATAACTGGCTGTAAAGTGCTTATTGTACAAGCATGTGCAAGCATTTAATGTTCCAACACCCAAATAAAAGCTGAGCACATCACTGAATTTTCACCCAATGCACAGTGCTGGTGAAGGGAAGACTGAAGGGTACCAAGACCTTTGCCAGCCTTGGTGAATCAGCAATCTCCATGCTCTGTGAGAGAACCTGTTTCAGAAAAACTAAAGTGAAAAGAGGTAGAAAAAGATACCTTATGTTGTCTAATTGCTCTCACTAGAACTTCAAGTAAAATAATGAAAAGATATGGAGAGAGAGGGCAGAAAAAGTCTAGTCCCTGATTTTAGTGGGAATGATTCAAGTTTCTCTCCATTTATTTTGATGTTGGCTACTGGTTTGCTGTATATTGTTTTAACTATGTTTAGGTATGTGCCTTGAATTCCTCTTCTTTCCAGGACTTTTAGTATGAAAGGATGCTGAATTTTGTCAAATGCTTTTTCAGCATCTAATGAAATGATCTTTGGATTTGTTTATGTAGTAGATTGCATTGATGGATTTCTGTATATTGAAACATCCCTCCATCCCAGAGATGAAGCCTACTTGATCATGGTGGATGATCTTTTTGATATTTTCTTGGATTCGGTTGGCAAGAATTTTATTTAATATTTTTGCATCGATATTCATAAGATAATATGCATGCAGAAGAATGCAAATTGATCCACTCTTATCTTCTTGTACTAAGATCAACTTCAAGTGGATCAAGGATCTCCACATAAAACCAGACAGATTGAAACTAATAGAAAAGAAACTGGGGAAGACCCTGGAAGACATGGGCAAAGGGGGAAAGTTCCTGAACAGAACACAAATAGCTTATGTGCTAAGATCAAGAATTGACAAATGGGACCTCATAAAATTACAAAGTTTCTGTAAGGCAAGGATACTGTCAGAAGGACAAAACAGCAAACAACTAATTGGGGAAAGATCTTCACCAATCCCACATCCAACAGAGGGCTAATATCCAATATATACAAAGAACTCAAGTTAGACCCCAAAGAACCAAATAACGCTTTTAAAAATGGGGTACAGAGCTAAACGAAGAATTTTCACCTAAAGAAAGTCATATGACTGAGAAGCACCTTAAGAGATGTTCAACATCATTAGTCATCAGGGAAATGCAAATCAAAAGAACCCTGAGATTCCACCTCAAACCAGTCAGGATGGCTAAGATTAAAAACTCAAGAGACAGCAGGTGTTGGCAAGGATGTGGAGAAAGAGGAACACTCCTCCACTGTTGGTGGGATTGCAAGATTGTACAACCACTCTGGAAATCAGTCTGGCGGTTTCTCATAAATTTAGGCAGGACACTTCCAGAGGACCCTGTCACACCACTCCTGGGCATATACCCAGAGGATTCCCCTGCATGAAACAAAGACACATGCTCCACTATGTTCATAGCAGTCTTATTTATAATACCCAGAAGCTGGAAAGAACCCAGAAGTCCCTCAATGGAGGAATGGATCCAAAAATTGTGGTATATTTATACAATGGAATACTACTCAGCAATTAAAAACAATGAATTCATGCAATTTGTAAGCAAATGGTTGAAATTGGAAAACATCATCCTAATGAGGTAACCCAGTCACAAAAGAATATACATGAAATGCAATCACTGATAAGTGGATATTAATTAGCCCAGAAACTCTGAATAATCAAGACACAATTAGCAAATCATATAATTCCCAAGAAGAAGGAAGGAGAGAGCCCTGGTCCTGAAAAGATTTGATCCAGTATTGTAGGGGAGTACCAGAACAGAGAAATGGGGGGGGGTTGATTGGGGAATGGCCAGAGGGAAGAGGACTTATAGGACATAGGGAGATGAGGGAACTGGGAAAGGGGAAAGCATTTGGAATATAAACAAAGAATATAGAAAAAAAAAGAAGATACAGGACATTGCCTTCTGGCTTCCTTCATAAGACACACCCTGTACATGGGCACTTTCAACATGTGTACATACGCATCAGCACATATATATATATATACACTGCATGCAAACATACAAAATTAATTTATATAATTTATGTACATAATGGAGAACTGAAATAGCTGCATTACCTAATCAAAACTTTATTGCCAAGGACTAGCCTTTGATTGAAGAGGAGTTCTAAAGAAGGGGTATCTGGGAGCTCTGAAACAAATGGCTTGAAGTCAAATTGTGGGTCAAACTGGTTCCCTATATTCTGCTCAACAGCTCTCAAAATGATTTCTCCCTTGTCTTTCTCTTCGATCTGTTTTCACTGGAGATCTTCAGGAACTTCTCTATCTAGAGAACTTTCTCTTGCTATTCTCTGCCAGCATTTCTCTCTTGCCATTCTAAAAAGTTATCTGAATAGCTTATCTATTGCAGATCATAAGTCCAGTTTTTTATTTCACATATCAATCCAGTCATTTCCTCCTGGTTTTCTCTTGATTATCCTATGAATCATCATCCTGTGAATCCACCCCTTTAATTTTTAGGAGATAGCAAGCACACATTTTCTTTTAATTTGCCAAAGAATTCAGAGATCTGCTTGCCTCTGTAAAGCACAGATGCTAAAGTAGCAGGGTGGGACCCAGTCCTCAAATTACCATTTCTACCACACCTGAGCCTAACCTTGTTCTGTCCCCAGTCACACTGGAGTCAGGAATCTGTCTGCATTGGGTAAACATAAACAAAAACAAACAAATAAAACTTTAGCTGTGGGAAATCTCCTGTGACCACCATTCCCTAAATCTCTTTATTTCCTTCCTTAGTATCTTTCTGACAAGCTGGCTCACAGTGCAGCTGCCTGTGTTCCTTTAGATCTGTGAAGCTCCTTACACAATTCTTATTGCATCCTTATATTTTAAATAATTGAGAAATTATATATTTTCAAGCTCATAGTTTTAGAGTTTTTTTCCACAGACTTAATAGCTTTCCTGAAGGTCCCAGCATTTACCTTTTTGCTAAGACGTTAGCCACACCTTTGTTTCCTGGACTCATGCTTTCTCTGATTTTTTTAAAATTACCTTTAATCCTTTTTTTAGTTGATATATTCTTTATTTACATTTCAAGTGATTTTCCCATTCCTGGATCCCACTCCTCAAAAGTCCCATAAGCCCTCTTCCCCCCTTCCCCAATCCACCCCTTCCCATTTCCCTGTCCTGGTATTCCCCTACACTGCTGCACTGAGCCTTTCTTTCCAGGACTAGGGGCCATTCCTTCCTTCTTCTTGGGCATCATTTGATATGTGAATTGCGGATTGGTGAGGATTCCCCAGCATGTAATAAGGATACATGCTCTACTATGTCCATAGCAGTCCTATTTATAATAGCCAGAAGCTGGAAATAACCTAGATGTCCCTCAACGGAGGAATGGATACAAAAAATGTGGTATATATACACAATGCAGTACTATTCAGCCATTAGAAGCAATGAATTCATGAAATTTTTAGACAAATGGATGGAACTGGCATTCTAAGGGGGGTAACCCAGTCTCAAAAGAACACTCAGGGTATGCACTCACTGATAAACGGATATTAGCCTAGAAGTTTGGAATACCCAAGACACAAATCACATATCAAATGATGCTGTCTCTGATTATCATGTATTCATTAACATTATCAGGGAGAACTGTCCTTTAAGGATGAGCATAAAACATGTATACTATTATTAAAATAAGCCTTATGATAGCCAGGGACATTCCTGGAGGCCCACACCTGCTGGCCCAGTCCCAAGGGCAGGAACCATGCCATGTCCCCACCAGAATGCTGCTCAGGCACTGTATATTTGAACCTGGATATTCTAGCAGAAAACCATTTCTCAACCATATTAAGTTAGAAATGGTTTTTTTTCCTTAACATGCTCTGATCATTTGTGAGGACATAATAATAAAAATGAACAAGCTTTCTATAAACCAAAGTGACTTAACAAATATTTCAAATTAGAAATAGATAATTCAAATCATTTATTTTGTACTGGAAACTTTGAGTAGAAATATACTTGATAGATGACAGTGTACTGGATGTTAGGTTCCTATGAGCTTATTTCTCTGCCTCCTTTCATAAAGGAAGCTGTATAATAATTATACTTCTTATGAATGCAGTTGACAAACATATCTACAAATGCATTAGTGTACCAAATTTATTTTTGAATGCATGTGGGAAGTCTTTGGACTTTCCCTCTTTGGTATGTGCTAAAATGAACCTTAGATCTTCCCCTATGGATCACATATTACTGTTATTTTACATACCTTTTTCCTCAAATATGATACCTCATGAATGTTTAACAGACCTGTGAATAACTTCTCAGAAAAAAGCCCAAAATCAAATCAGCACTGAAGAAGCAATTAAATATTCAAACCTCCCTCTGAGCATTGTTTCTTTTCAATGAGACCTTTCCTTATTGAAAGAACATATCCCCACATCTTAAAAGACTGGGAGTGACATTTGTAGCCAATTAGTCTCAGGTGACTATTTACTGGGGTTTTCCCACAGGATGTAATCCAGACTCTGTTGATTTATGCAAAGCTTTATTTGAAATCCATATAAGCATCAAGGGCCAGAAATCCATCAGTAATCTCCAGAGGTATTTTGCCCTACAATTTAATTGTCTTAGCATTCAACTTGCAATAATATTATCAACAGCTCACACTTGATTAAAAATGTATACCCTTTAACTTAAACATATATTTTGTGATGTGTGTGAACAAGCTTATGCATATGTGTATATGGCTGCTTGTGTGCATGTGTACCACCACACGAATAGAGGTGGCCAGAAGAGGACATCAGATTCCTTTGTACTAAGGTGATTATGATCTGCAAATGTGGCCACTCAGAATTCAACCCAGTTATTCTGCAAGACCAGTAAGTACTTTTAACTTTTGAGCCATCTACCCAACCAAAATATATACTTCTTGATATTCATAGATCAAAATATTTGTCTTTCTTCTACATTGTGATAGGTTAAAAGAATCTTTTTTAGCTAATGTGATTGCTTAGTGGGTAAAAATGTTTGCCATCAAGCCCAATGGTGAGAGATTTATCCCACAGAACTCACAATAAAAGAACAGAACAAATTTCCAGATAATTGGTTGGTAAAATTCCACATTCTTACTATGGTGTAGGAACCTATGCATACACAAGAAATAAATGCAGAAATGTAAAAATGAGTCAAAATTAAATCAAAAAAGAGCAGCTTTTCCTGGTGATTTCAAAGAAATATAACAAATTCAGTGAAGAGAATTTTGATACTCATATTAGATCCCTCAATTTGCAGGCCATAGGTATTTGTCTAGAACTTTGTTTCCTAGAATTTTTTCTGATTCTCAGTGAGACGCCCTGTGTGAACATTACCTTAAATTATTGTGCTCTGTTCTGTGTTTTGTTTTACAAGTTTCTCACAAATGCTGCTGTTTACATGATTTACATAGGATTGTGTTTGTTTATTTTCACACAGCCTTCTAGGTAAAGTTCAGAGAATGAATTCAGAGCTTTAAAAGATATATCCACATCTTTAAAAAAAGTTTTATAAAGCTATATAATATCCCCAAGACCCCAGACTTATAAGCCACCTAGGTCAGAGATTCTATTTCTGCTCACGCAATAATTCTTCTCTAGTATAGTTTATGACTTTTGATATATTTTCTGCATTATCTATAAAATTCTAAAATTATCCCTATAGATTTTGTTCATCTAAAGATAAAATATATTCAGATGTGGTGTTGTGTATCTTTAATCATACTTCAAAGGAGGCAGAAGTGAATCTTTTTGAGGTAAAGGCCAACGTGTTCTATGTAACAGGTTTTAGGCCAGCACGGATATACAGTGAGACACTATTTTAAAACAAAATAAAACAAAAAGACACAAAATATATTTTCAAAACAATTAACTGACATGTGAACAATCAGTTTTCAGTCATGGGTGTAGCTGATCTCGGTCCTTTCAGTCATCACTGGATCTTAATTATTACTGTTTTTAGCATATATATGTCAATCATCAATTCTGTAAATGAAACCATCAAATTTCTTTAGAGAAGGCCTAAAGGTTTTCTGCCTTTATCTTTCCCTAGAATGTAATATATTTGATCAAACATTTTAGTGACCCTAATAGACTTAAGAAGAAGAAACAAGTACTGGACATGGATAAGTTCTTGTATAGAACACCAAACCCAACTAGACAAGGAAACTTAATTTTATTGAAAGAAATGCATGAATAAGTATGTGAGAACTTTTTATTTTACCATCTGTCAAAGAAAATTGATAGTAGGAACATACATTTATGATAGGATTTTGGTGACAATATTTCTAAACTAATTTAAAATAAATATTAAAATTTTGGATGCAGTTCTATGGTACCATTCTTCACCCTCACATTGGTCCTAAATAGTATCTCGTCCTAAACAGTATCTTTTCTACTTTCATATCACATACATAATACACATTATGCATTCATATGCACATGCATATGCCTACACATTACATTGGAAATAACTTAAAGCAAAACATTTGACCAGAACCTTTTAGGCTACTAAATTAATAGATAGACATAAAACATAATTTTATGCTGCTAAAATAACAAAAAACAAAATCAAAACTTTTAGCTGGAGAGATAGCTTAGCAGTTATTAGCTTTTGTCAAGGACTCAGGATTAGTAACCAATACCCACAGGGAGCACACAACTGTCTATAACTCCAACTCCAGAAAATGTAACTACCTTTCCTGTCTGTGCAGACATGAAGTATGTACATACAGAAGATATGTACATACAAGTAAACATCCATACACATAAAGTAAAAAGAAACAGAGAAAAGATGGTGATAAATTTACTTTAGTAGACATTATTCTGAGAATTATGAAGCATGGTTTTACATGGTCTGTGCTTATAGCCACAGCACTGTGCTGTCTGAGGCAGGAGAGTTGATGGGGGCTTACTCAGTGCCAGTAAACTTAATTCCAGGTTCAGTGAGAAACTCTGTCTAAAGCTAACAAGATTGTAAATGAAGACATTTGAAGTTTTGATCTGGCCTGGGTACATGCTGATATGTACATATACCAAACAGATCATACACACACACACACACACACACACACACACACACACACCAATATACAGGGTAGGGAAAGCACAGGCTAGAAAGCATTTTGCCTATGGAATTCTGTAAGTAGTGCCTTTCCTAATATGATCTTGTAAAGGAAAGTGCTCTACATGTCTAGTCTATAAAAATATCACATGAACATCACCTACTTGTTATTCTTAACACATATGCACATCTATGTGTGATAGAGAACAAATACACGAATAGCAAGATATTTAATTTGTCAAAGAGCATTCAGATTTGCTTGAGAGCTAGGGAAACAACTTTGCACTTATTTAACAAAATGAATTGTAGCCTGGGTTCCTACTGGGTTCCTGCAAAATAATGGCTTACTGTGGATGCTAAGGGGAGGAATGTTGCTGGAGATTCTACATTTAAGCAGTCATATATGGCACTCCCACAATACAATATGTGAGACACTTAGACAAGGAAAATGTCTGTCAAATGTTTACTGAAACCATATAGTATAGGATATGCCCAAATGGCCCAGAAAGGTTAAACTCAGGAACTTTGGAAAGATCAGGGAACACTTGCCCCTCCCAGAAGGGCAAGTATTCTCCCTCCCAGAAAAGAGAGGCTAAATTACTTCCTCAGACCACAGGGAGTGGTCTGCAGCTAGGAAAGGCCCAGAGTCCATTGACCCCCTACTTCATCCCCTAACAACCAATTAGTTTAAAGGTAACACTGTTCTGCCAATCACATTGTGTCTAATGGTGGGTGCCCTGAGAACTGTATAAAAGGTCCTAACATGCTGGATATTACATAAAAATACTCTTGCTTTTTGCATTGATTCCTTTTTCCACGTGGTCCACTCAGGGGGTCTCTCCAGTCTTACAGCCCCAAATGCACACAAACCATACTAATATGTATAAGATATGTAATCAGGCAATTTAAGAGGCTAAGTTAATTTTATAACTATCATTGTTAATAGCTTATAACCACTCAGTTAACACATCAAAAGTATGTTATAGAAAATGAATTTGCATGTTATATTTTTCTGGCTTCATAGCCAAAAAAGACCTGGTTCTTCTAAAGTCAGAGTCATTGAGTAAAAAAATCTATAGACTTATCCTTGTACCACATGATGACTAAGACATTTGGTTACTCAAATTCCTTAGAGTAGATTCATATTTGGGGAATAGCTAATTACGAGTTGTAGCAAGGTGTATACCATCACATTCCCTGGAAACAGGTATGAAAAAAAGAGAAAGATAACTGCAAAATAGCCTAAACAAGCCATCTAAAAAAGTTTCTTTCACCATGATGTGGATGTGTCTCCACTATTAGTTGGTTCCTACAGAAATATTAAAATTAATTCTAATAATGTATTATTTATAGTTTTCCACCATATTCGATGCAATAACTGTCTACATCTGATTGTCAGCTAGTTAAAACCATCAGAGAATTTCTGTGTCTTGGCTCAGACTCCTACTAAACATGCACATCACCACAGGAGCTGCTCAGTCCTTAGAACTCCTGCTACAACCTCTCCAGTTTTTCCATGGGGCAGAACCTTGAAAATCAAAGCTTGTCTAGCCTTTGCCTCCACAGTAAAACATACTTGTCCCTTTTTTCTCAGAACAAATTATTTCCTAGTTGGCAGATAATGAATAGATCAATTAATCCAAGCTAATGTGATAATGGGGACAGCAGGGAATCCTTTATTATACCAAGGCCTGGAAAATAAGGACCATTTACTTATTCATTGTAGATTACATCTCATGTTAGGCACATGATAAGCCTTCCCATGGAATTGCATGAGTGACTTCTAATAAAGGGACATTAGCCTGGAAAAAAAAAACAAAAAAAAAAAAAAAACAAAAAACTTCTTTTGGACAGGGAGTCTTTTTCAGGGTCTGTTTATTCACAGCTGCTATTATCTCTTTTATTCCCATTCTTCCTTGTAGAAATATTGAAAACACTCATTTTCATCTGTGTGTGTGTGAGGACACATACAGATACACACACACACACTCTTACATACATGCACACGCAAGCATACAGGTACACATGCACACACACAGAGTTATTCCAGACTTTTTCTGTTTACTCTTTTCCCCAACCTTATCACCTACTACTTTCATTCATTTGTTTTTCTATGTCTGTCTAGATGATTGAAATATCAATTGTTGTGATAATAGGAAACAGTTAAGTGGCTTCTCATTTTTATGACTTCCTCTTGTTTGATTATTTTTAAATAACTTTACTCACTTTTGTATAGACTAACAAGAAAAAAAATTAGGCACTTGGACAGAATACAATAACATTTGTAGTAGAGAATACCTTGTGTAGCCAAGGATAACCTTGACCTGACCCTGACCCTCTACCACCTAAGTTCTGAGACTGTAGGCACATGCCACGGTTCCCAGAATGTGTATTGCTGTGAGTCTAATTCAGGGCTTAGACCATGCTAGACAAGCACTTAACCAACTGAGCTACAACTTTATTACCATGACTGACTTTAAATATGATCCATTAAACACTCATATCAGCTGATTATTTATTTATTTATTTATTTATTTATTTATTTACCTTCAAAATGCTGGTCCCCTCCCAACGCCTCTCACAGGGTTCCACCACCCCTATTCCCATTCCCACCCCACAGGAGCCTCAAGTTTCTACAAGGTTAGGCATATCTTCTCCCACTGAGGACAGACAAGGCCACCCTCTGCTGCATATGTGCCTTGGGTCCTCATACCAGCTCATGTTTGTCGGTAGTTCAGTCTCTGGGAGCTTCAAGGGGTCCAGGTTAGTAGACACTGTTGGTCTTCCTGTGAAGTTACTGTACCGTCAGGGCCTTTAATCCTTCCCTCTCAGAGGGCAATTATGCTAAGGCTCCTGTCTGTAAACACAACATGGCATCAGTAATAGTGTCAGGGATTGGTATCTACTCATGAGATGGGTTTCAATTTGGGCCAGTCACTGGTCAGTCATTCCTTTAGACTGCTAAATCTTTGTCCCTGCATTTCTTTTATACAGGACCAATTTGGGGTCTAAAATTTTGTAGGTGGGTTGGTATTCCTATCCCTCCACTGGCGGTTCTCTCTGTCTACTGGAGGTGGCCTATTGAGGCTCAATCCATTGGGCATTTCAGCTAATGTAACCCACACTGACTCCTGGGAGCCTTCCTGATCCCAGGTCTCTGGGACTTCCTAGAGATTCTACCCATGGCCCATCCTTAGCAGCTGCATATTTCCACCCAATCTCCTGACCCTCTAGGTCTCTCTCCTGTCTATCCTCATAGCCGATCTTATCCCCTAAGATCCCCTCCCCTTGTCCTCTCCTATTCAAGTCCCTTATTCTCTCTGCCTTTCAGGACTATTTTGTTCTGTCTTCTAAGTGGGATTCAAGCATTCTCACTTAAGCCTTCCTTCTTGTTTATCTTCTTTAGGTCTGTGGGGTGTGTATCACAGTTTCTCTGTACTTTTTATTGAATGTTCACTTATGAGTTTGAGATTATCTTATGAGAGAGATGATATGAACTTGGTAAGTCCCTCCCTCCCTCCCTAATTACCTTTCTGTCTGACACAGCCTAGAACTCATGCTATGATGAAAAGTGGTTATTAGAAGAGACTGAAATTAGAGTATGATTTGGAAATCCTGAGCTGTTCAGGGGGAGAATCAATGAAATCTGTTCACAGAACAAGTGGCAAAGAGATGTAAAGCACAGAGAATTCAAGCATTTATGGTCCTTAATGAAATGCATTTTGGTAAAATCATGTATAAAAAAAACCAAACTAAATGTTAGTGTTTTTAATGCCCTATGTAATTAAATGAAAACTCTCTGCCTATTAATAGGAAGATTTACACAATAAAAACAATCCTATGCCATTTTATCTCTGAGAGTCAACTACTTATCAATTCCTTAAATTATCATCAAAAACATGTTCAACTGATTTATCATTTGATATTTAATAATCTAAGTGGAATCTAAATTGATTATCTGTAATATACATTTGCATCCCATTGGACTCCCCCATGTACCATTCCCATGGACAGCCAGAGGGATAAGCAAGTCTGTGTCATCAACACAGAAAACTGGTTAATCACTTTACTATTCAAAAAAATTTCGGCTTCTTGTTACACTCAGAATAAAATTGAAACGTATATATCATTCCTATCAAGACTTAGATGAATTAGGATCTAACTCTCTCTAGCTTTGACTGCCTCTACACTTGCCTTTTATTAATTTCTTCCTGCTCTTGCTTTCCTTTTCATTGTGCATATATTGGATTATTGCCTGCTGATAGGTATTCTAGTAGCTTCATTTTGTTTGCCCAGGTGTCTGATATTTTACATGGGGCATATTTCCTCAGAAAATTATATATAACTTACTTTTATAAACTTGTCAAGTGAATATCTCTGTGGGCTCACCTGTTCTACTATTGATTTTCTCTATTTTCTTTAACATTTTAATTATAACACTTTAAAATCATTGCATGATAATTTCAAAATTCAGATTTTTAACACTGCCTTCTTTATCTCTTGTTATTAATATTATTTTTCAATCTAGGTATGCCTAGAAATTATGTCATCCCATGGATTAGTCATTAACATGTTTAATGTTTTGCTTTCTTTTTTCTTGAAATGAAGTGATTGGTGTATCTTATGGCTCAGAAATCATTAATTGAAATGTATTTGGTCTGATCTGACTTCATCCCTTTCTGTCTTTTTTGTTTCTGGGGTATAAATATCAATATTCCTTCAATAGAGGTAAGACATATGTATACATATAGTATTCTGAAGAGTGTAGGCAGAAACTCTTTAGAATTAATTTTCACTTTTTAAAGTCAGGATTTATTATTTATACACACACACACACACACACACATACACACACACACACACACACACACACACACACATATATATATATATATATATATATATATATCAGTATTTGTCTTCTTGCATATCTGTGTACCATGTATATACATACAGACAGAAAAGTTATAGATAAATATATAAAGCTCAATATGTTAGCTGAGGATTCATCTCATGGGTCATCAGCCATAATACTTGGGTCATTGATATCAGTGTAAAGATACTGAACATAACCAAAAAACCTTTTCTATCTCTATGTGTTTTATTTAGATGCTTTAGATTCTTTCCTAATACATTTGTTTTTTCATTTAAGAGTAGTTTGGTAGAATTATCAATATGCATGAGCTTCTCCAAATGTTCAGCATGTTTATTTTTGTCCTGGAAATACTCTCAGGTCTGTTGGAATCGCTGCTCTGTAAAAATGACCTTTGGTGGGTCAGAGTTGAGCTTTTCAGTCTCTACCTTTGCAAGGGAAGCAAAAAGTTCTAAGCTAGAGAGGAAGGTGAACACTTAAAAGCATTCAATGTTCTTGCAAAAGACCCATGTTCAGTTCCCAGCATTCAAACGGCTACTAACAGTCTCTTATAACTACAGTTTTAGGGAATCAAGTGTTCTCTTTCATTATCTGTGAGAAATGTATGCCCAAAGTATGCAGATAACACACACACACACCAACACACACACACACACACACACACACACACAAAACATTTTAAAACATTATTAAAACAGTAAGATTCAGATTATTCAACACTGTCCTTTGACTCTCTAAAATAAACCTCAACTTCAACATACGAATTTCAGGTCAAAACAAAATATCTTTTATACATACATAAAGCACCATAACATCAATTACTATTGCAGTAACTTACATATTGTGATGAACTCTTTTCTACAAAACATACTCCCCCTTCCAGAATAGATGAAAGAAAATTCCAAGTATTATTTTGCATAACACTTTCCATATCCAAAAAATTATTATATAGAAATGTATACTGAGTTCTTTGTATATATTGGATATTAGCCCTCTGTCGGATGTGGGGTTGGTAAAGATCTTTTCCCACTTTGTTGGTTGTTGTTTTGTCCTTCTGACAGTGTCCTTTGCCTTGCAGAAACTTTGTAATTTTATGAGGTCCCATTTGTCAATTCTTGATCTTAGTGCATAAGCTATTGGTGTTCTGTTCAGTAATTTTTCCCCTGTGCCTATGTCCTCCAGGGACTTCCCAAGTTTCTTTTCTAATAATTTCAGTGTGTCTGGTTTTATGTGGAGGTCCTTGATCCACTTGGAGTTGATCTTAGTGCAAAGAGATAAGAGTGGGTCAATTCGCATTCTTCTGCATGTTGACCTCCAGTTGAACCAGCACCATTTGTTGAAGAGGCGATCTTTATTCCACTGGATGGTTGTGGCTCCTTTATCAAAGATCAAGTGACCATAAGTCTGTGGGTTCATTTCTGGGTCTTCAATCCTATTCCATTGATCCACTTGCCTGTTGCTGTACCAATACCATGCAGTTTTTTTTTAACACAATTGCTCTGTAGTACTGTTTAAGGTCAGGGATATTGATTCCCCCAGAAGTCCTTTTATTGTTGAGAATAGTTTTAGCTATCCTGGGTTTTTTGTTGCTCCAGATGAATTTGAGAATTGCTCTTTCTAGATCTATGAAGAATTGAGTTGGGATTTTGATGGGGATCGCATTGAATCTGTATAGTGCTTTTGGCAAGATGGCCATTTTTACTATATTGATCCTGCCAATCAAGGAGCAAGAAATATTTTTCCATCTTCTGAGGTCTTCTTCGATTTCTTTCTTCAAGGACTTGAAGTTCCTGTTGTACAGATCTTTCGCTTGTTTGGTTAGAGTTATGCCAAGGTACTTTTTGTTGTTTGTGGCTATTGTGAAGGGTGTTATCTCCCTAACTTCTTTCTCAGCCTGCTTGTCCTTTGAGTACAAGAAGGCTACCAATTTGCTTGAGTTAAAGAAATTAGATCCCAAAGAACCAAATAACCCTATCAAAAAATGGGGTACAGAGCTAAACAAAGAATTTTCACCAGAAGAAATTCGGATGGCCGAAAAACACCTTAAGAGATGTTCAACATCATTAGTCATTAGGGAAATGCAAATCAAAACAACCCTGAGATTCCACCTCACACCAGTCAGAATGGCTAAGATTAAAAACTCAAGAGACAACAAGTGCTGGCAAGGATGTGGAGAAAGAGGAACACTCCTCCACTGTTGGTGGGATTGCAAAATGGTAAAACCGCTCTGGAAATCAGTTTGGCGGTTCCTCAGAAAATTGGGCATGTCACTTCCAGAGGACCCTGGCATACCACTCCTGGGCATATACCCAGAGGATTCCCCTGCATACAATAAAGACTCATGCTCCACTATGTTTATAGCAGCCTTGTTTATAATAGCCAGAAATTGGAATGAGCCCAAATATCCCTCAAAGGAGGAATGGATACAGAAAATGTGGTATATTTATACAATGGAATACTACTCAGCAATTAAAAATAATGAATTCATGCAATTTGTAGGTAAATGGTTAGACCTGGAAAATATCATCCTGAGTGAGCTAACCCAATCACAAAAGAATACACATGAAATGCAATCACTGATAAGTGGATATTAATGAGCCCAGAAGCCCTAAATACTCAAGGCACAATTAGCAAGTCAAATGATTCCCAAGAAGAAGAAAGGAGAGGACCCTGGGCCTGTAAAGATTGGATCCAGTTTTGTAGAGAAACCGTGGGGGGAGGGGGAATGATTGGGGAATAGTTGGGGGGGAGAGGAATTATGGGACATAGGGAGGGGGGAACTGGGAAAGGGGAATGCCTTTGGAATGTAAACATATAATATAGAAAATAAAAATTTAAAAAAAAAAGCAGGCTGAGCAAGCCATCAAGCAGCAGCAAAAAGAAAAAAAAAAAAGAATAAAGGTAAACAACTCAAAATAACATTCCTGAAAGTGACCAGATCCACTAGGCCCCTCTTTCACCAAGACAATATAAACAGTAAAAACTGTTGAGAGTTTCATACAACTGAAGCTGCAGAGAAGACTCTGAGACCAGACCAGCTGCCTGGAAGAAGCAGAGATAGCTACGGTACCTAGAAGAGTGTTAGACCGTCTATATCACTTGAAAGAGACACTCTCCAGGCTGTTGAACAGTGTACAGGCCATGCAGTGCTGCTCCAGGTTCCCACTTTTGGTGAGCTCTCAGCTGTGACGGGGTAGGCTTTGGTGATGCAGCTGTTTTTTTTTTGTTTTGTTTTGTTTTTGTTTTTTTGAGTCATTTTTGCTTCTGTAAGTAACCCCATCACCCATATTTCTTCTGTAAATAACTCCCATAAAACTCATTGGCTCATCAAAAAAAAAAAAAGAAATGTATACTGAAATATATTAAATGCTCTTTCAGTTAACTGACACTAAGTTGAGGTCATTTATGTAGTAGCTCTGCCTAATATGGGTTGAATCTTAAAAATGAATGAATAATGCCATGTTCTTTTTCTTTCTTTTGAATGTCATGAAATCCTTTCTTGCTATTTCTATCTTATACAAAAGTACATAATGACCTACACTAGAAGAACATTCTCAGCCTTCACTGATACAATTCAGCAAGTTCCACATGACACTTTGCAAGATATGTCACAGCCAATCTATCACAGTGCAGATTTTCATGGTTATTATTAAATCCCCTAAAACCATTGACTCATGCTGTCCTTGGCATAATAAATTACTTGTTCCTTAAAAAGTTGCTACAGTTCTATGGCAAAGCAAAATTATGCTCACAACTTTTCAGTCTTTGACATAGAAAAGCATTTTTCCCTAAGTTCAGTACATGTGTTTATTATGCACAGTTTTGTCTTCCAGAGCTCAAATGTAGCAGTCAGGAGAAATACATTCCTTCCTCTTCTGGTCTCTTTAAACTCCAGGTTGTAGTGTAAGAGGCATAACACTTCACTATTAACTTAACTCAGTGGAAATAATCTTTGTGATACCTGAACTAACCATGAAGTAATTAAGCCCCCAAATAAAATAAGAGCAATCACCTGTTTTAAAGATTAATCGCCTTCCACAGAATCTTCCACTGAGTACAAAAGGAATGACTATGACATGAGCTATGGTGTTTTGTTTTGCTAATGGCATTGAGGAGTATGTTTTACATATGCCAAAAATCAAGACTCATTTCACAAGCACTTTACCAAAAAGAAACCTCAGCTCACTAAAATATTGCTTGCTAGTCTATCTGAAAGAATTGCTTTGTCTTTAGTGCCTCAGAGTCAATCTCAGGGTTTCAATGGTCTTTATATTCTATCATGACAAAGATAAATGAAAAATTGTAATTTGGAATCAAAATTGGATTCTAAATACTTGCTCTTCCCTACCTACAAACCAGGCTAATGCAAACTCTGCCTCTGATCATTAAGGGATAAGCCAAAGTCTTTTGCCTCTAAATTAATTTTAATCATGCCAACTCTACAACTATAAGTTAGTATAAATGTGGGGATGAACAGTTGTAGACATTATTATTGACACTGACTATGTGGACATACTATCCACATCAGAGCTGTAGCTCAACTTTCCATTGATATCCAGGACATCGCAGTACATGTGAAGTGCAATAACCATTTCATTTTTGTCAACTTTTCTGTCAAGTGAATGTTCTCAATAACTTTTTTAAATTATTTAAGATTTGACTCAATAGTGTAGAATTAATACTAGAAGTTGATTTTATTCACTTAAAAAATAGAATGGTTTGCAGCCAGTGCAAATAATGAACAATTACAAGAGAATAAACCATTCTTGAATTTGGTACCATAATTACCTTATTTTTAAATAAGATAATAAATATTTTAAATCATTAAACTAACTTTAGCTATGTCCACTTTGTCAGCCACTCTAACAGGCTTTTCATATCTATTAGTTAATTTATTCTTAATACATGATAATTCAACATTACCTGGAAAAACTGTGATCAGTGCTGTTATTAGTTTAAGGATATGACATTATAGCTAACAAAAGTTAGTTTTAGTCTTGGAATTTTGAATACAAAGACCTATATAGTCTTACAATATAACTGGTTGTTTTGTGCACAGAAAATTACCTGAGATGCACAAGAAAGGCAGAGAAATCGTATATTCCAACAGGTAATCACTATGAATGTTTCTGTTAGTGTTAGGGGAAAGAACCTCTATTAAATATTACATAATTGCTATAGCCCCAATCATAGGTGTCTTAAAACTCAGACACTATTCCATACTTCCTTTTGTATTATGCAGACATATATACTGTTAGTTTTAGATGATATTATGAAATATTGGCATCAGTTTGTTTAAAAATGTAGTGTGTTCATGGGCATGTGGTGCATGCATGTGAGCACAAGTGTGTGGAACTATGTGGTGGGCCAGTCCCCTTTCTGCAGTGGGAGCAACAATGGGTTTAGACCAGAGGTTCTACTTTCTATGAAATGACACTGAGCATTTGCTTCATCATGGAAATTCACTTTTATAGTTTTTTTCCCTCCTGTGAATACATGTGAAACTGTTGTTTTAATTTCAAGTGCCTAATTCAATTAAAAAGTGATATAGAAAGTTAGACGCTAAATCTACCATTGCGATACAGACTTTTTGCCTCTAAATTAATTTTAATCATGCCAACTCTACAACTATAAGTTAGTATAAATGTCCCCAAAGTAGATCATGTTTCCATTGCTTTCTAGTAGTTGGCCAGCTGAATCCTCAGAATTTTAATGGATGTAGATCAGCAACACCCAGCCAAGTCTCATTCATTCTGAGAATTTGCTTAAGAATGATTTTTTTTTTTTTACTTTAAAAGTGTATCTGTCCTGTCATGTCTGAAAATCATATTACTGAAAATGGTAAGTGAAAAAAGTCCCATGCCTATCCAAGAGTATATTTGAGATTGACATCTGCGGACAAAGGTGAAATCAGTTTTCTCCAATATAGTGTCACGTAGTGAATCAACCATACTCCAGTACAACCCACAGCACAAACAGACCATAGGAGTGTTTTTGTTTTGTTTTGTTTTGTTTTGTATTGTTTTGTTTTGCTTTTGGATTATTAGTTATTTCTATCTCTTTAACTTTTAGCTTTGATTTTCATTTTTACTTTGCTTTCTTTTCCATTAGAGAGAGCAGGAAATAGGGTAAGTAGGAAGGAGGGAAGAATCAAGGAGGAGCTTCAGAAAGAAGAGAATCTGCTCAAAATTTATTGTATGAAAAAAATAAATATAAAACATAACTTAAAAAAAGAATTTGCTTTGTACCACAGAAGAAGAAAGTGCAGTACAAGAGAGCGCCACGGAGGGGATGCACTGAAGTTGGTGAGAACAGAGAAGGAACAGATGAAGGCTGTAATGCGGGGTCCTGCAACAATGAAGACACAGTGCCGGTCCCAATTCTGTGTGTATAGCAACAGGTCTTTCACAGGATTTTCACTTTAGATGGCTAATGTCTTCCAGTGGCTAAACTGTGAAAGAGACAAAGATGGCTGTTGTAGGGACCATTCTTCCTTTATGTGCAACCCAGATTTTGTAAAAGTACATTATTGTGAAACTTGTGAGTTAAATTCCAAAATGGCCATGTTTATAAATAAGAGCTACAGAATTCAATAAAGGTTAAGTTCTAGAATTAAGAATACAATGAAACTAATTAAATTATGTAGTCAAACCAGGCATAATATAGAAAAAAAAGTAATGTGTATAACTTCTATGACAATACTCAAAACTTTTAAAAGAAGAGAATACAGTTCAACTAAATGGATAAAAATATCTAGAGTATAATTAAAAATCAATATATCTCAAAAGCTGGAAAAATAAAGAAAATCACTCAATAAAGAAAGATACCATGGAGATACCAATGTTATAATTAATGAACAATGAGATACTAGATTTCCATTTATAGTTCTACAGAAAAAAAAATGACAAAGTAAACAGATAAGAAAAACTAAGCTATGATTGATTAAGAGAAATTTTTATGAATAACTACAATATATAAATTCCCATAAGATGATTTCATGTAATTGAAAAGAAATAAAGCAGAAGAGGAGAAAAGAGATAAAAAGAGGTCAGAAAAGGGTGATAACCTAATGGGTATATGTTTACTAAATTAGAGATACAGCATTTCAGGGAGCATCAAGCAATGTTAACACAGAGGAAGCTATACCATATGACATTAGGGCTAAACTGTAGAAACTATAAGAATAATTTTTATGATGTTCAGAATAATAGAACAATCTACGGTATAGGGAAAATAGTAAAATAATTCATAAAATGTCACAAGAAATAATAGAGTCCATATGACAATGGTGCAACTTTGAAAGTAATCAACAAGTTTTCTGTGGTAGCTTTTGTCTAATGGGTTCCATTAAAATGAAATCATATGAAACACACATTTAAAAAAAAACAAATTATATTAGCTTAGACTGAGAAGTAAAAGTAAAAAGAGACATTTAGATCACTTGAACTACCGGGGTCTAAGAACAGACTGCATTAACTACTCCTTGCAATGAATCATTTACTACTAAAGGACAATTCTTCAAATAAATATGAGAAGTCACAGGATACAATAGAGCAAGAGAAATCTCCCCTCAAGAACTAGAGCTAAATTGTGATTAGAGATTCAAAGAAATGACAAAAAACCCTCAGCTGGGTTCTCCATTCCAGAATCATTTCAATGGCTAACTTTCCATTGCCTTCTGAGTAAAACTGTCTTTAATACCTGTCCTATGTCTATATTATACTGATCATATATATGTATTTTAGTTAGCCTATGTATGTGTTAAAGTTGTCCAATGTTTGGCTGCAGTTTTATATATTAGTGATGCAGTTCAACAATGTCTATATAACAGCTGCCCTATGTCTGTGTTATAATTATTTCACTGTGTGATTATTTATGGTGAAGAACCTACCTAATTTACATGTTTTCCAATTGAGGGTGAATCAATGACATTCTAAGTTCCATAGTACATTCGACCTATACCAAGACAAAAATAAGATTTGTGCCTTAACCTGACCCTGGTTCACATATGGAATGAGACTGTCAGACTGAGGGTTGGGACATAACGTGACTGAATATTTAACATGTGGAAGGAAGATGATCATTTTGGAGAAAGGCATATTATAGCAGCATGTATTTTTCAAGGAAATCACAGAAACATTTCAGATTATTTCTCTGAAATATCATCCCCTCTTCTCCACCATAGTAGATCATTCTGGAGACCCTAATTAGTGAGTGGGGTGTAGGAGAATTGAAGAGAGTGAGATTAGGAAGATAATGAAGACTAGTTGACTTTTTTTTTCTCATTCGGATTCTCACCTTGTTCTCATACACTTTTTTGAAGAATCTAGGGAAGTCTTTCTAAAATGTTCAGGCAGCATCATTCCACCAAGTACCTTCCTGAGAACAACAGTTAATTTGCATATACTCAACAGAACAAACTGACAGTTTAGCCTCCAGGTTTATGGTAACCAAAAAGCTTTGTCAAGTAAAGCAAGTTACTAACTGTTTCTAGTAGCCTTGATCAAGTAGTGACTTGATAAGCAATAAGCTGTGCCTAGTTCTTTCTGTGATTCTCATCACTCCTAACCTTTGAAGAGACAATCTATTGTTGTTGTTGCTCTCTTGTATTACATCCAGACCACAGTTTTCCCTCCCTTCTCTACTTCTAGTCCCACCACCCACAAAACTTCTTTTTCCCCCAGATCCACTCCTCCTTCTGAAAAGAGAATACCTCCCAGGGATATCAACCAAACATGGCAACACAAGTCACAATAAGACCAGGTATACACCCTCATATCAAGGCTGGACAAGGTAACACAGGAAGGAAAGCATTCCAAAAGCAGGCCAAAGTGTCAGACCCCCCCTGCTCCCACTGTTAGGAGAACATGAACATATATAACCAGAGACAATCTTGATTAAAGTTAGTTTCTGGAAATTACATATTGTGATAACACTAATATGTGATACATTATTTTCTTGTTGAACAGAATAAGTAAAATTTAGAACCATCAGTGCATTAGGCTTGAACCATATTTAGGAAGAATTATTGCATTTTCCCAGAGCATGGGAAGTACTTTTTTATTTTATATTGTATTACAACTTTTATTACTTAAAACAAATTTTAAATATATTTTGATCATATTATTCTGTTCCCTCCATGTCCCTCCAGATTCTCTTCCCCTTTCTCCCTCCCTATCTTTGATTTCTTTCTTAAAATGAAACAAAAACCCTGTAAGGGAGAGGTTCATTAGCTGGATTGAGAACAGAAGTTCCATCTCTATGAGACTTCATGGCTAGAAGAAGTTGAATTGAGGGACAGGAAGAAAAAAGGGAGGTTTTAGAGAAAAGATAGATAAAAGCTTGGACATAGAGGACCTCCTTCCATTTACTAGACCTCTGGCAGTATGCATGAAGATCCTCTAGAACAGTAGGACCAAAAGTGTCATTACATGGCCACTTGGAGTCATTCATTATCTAATGGGTACTAAGACCAGGCCTGACTGCAAAGGTGAACATGCTTGGATGTCTTTAAGTCAGGCCCTAGTTTTAGGGGTTTGGGATGTTCCAGGAAGCATCCCAGTGGGAAGCCTGGAGGTATGGTTCAAAACAAGATGCCCATTGAGTGAGACATTATTGTTAAAGTATTCCCTGCAGAATTCTGAGAACAAATTGATAATGATAAATTAATCTTACAATAGCATCCAGAGGGTCGTAGATTAATGAACTATAACAAGCATCCAGTCTAGATTTATTGAGTCATCACAGGGAAGCTAGTGGCTGAGAACTCTGGGCCTAACTCCTGAGCTGTGGGCCTAATTGCTGAGCTTTGTGTTGTGGGCCCAAGGACCAAGACCCAAGGCCCAAGGGAGAATGGTTTACCAGCAGCACAACATGAAAAGGGAACCAAGTGGAAAAACAAAACAAAACAAAGCAAAGCAAACAAAACAAACAAACAAGCAAACACGCCTCCCAGAGAGCTAGAGGGAGAGGACTCATCCAAGGGCAGAAGTTTTAGAAAGAGGAGTCAGCTAGAAGGTTGGTCATACAGAACATGGATAAGTTCATTCCTTAGACCTGTAGAAGGTTGCTAGTCCTCTCCTAGGATCAGGGGCCTTTTACACCAACTGGGATGGGAAGCTTATCAATGTGCTGGTGTTTCATCCAACTTTAATGTAATGGTTTTGTATTAATCTTATTATAATTAAAAATTAATTAATTAATTAATTAATTAATCAATGAATGAATAAAAACCTAACCACTAGAGTAAAGGTTAACAACTGAACTATCATTTATACCTTCTGTGAGGGGAAATCAGTTTTCTCCAATAGAATGATGTTCTGTTCAAGTGTAGGTTTATATATGGATCCTCAATTTTATTCCATTGAATAGTGTGTCTCCTTTTATGCCACCATAGCATTAATTTTATTACTATATCTCTGTAGTACAACTTGGTAACTGCAGGATTTTACTGTTATTCGAGATTGTTTAGGCTATCCTGGAGGCTTTTCTGTTTCTATAAGAAATTGAGGTTTTATTTTGTCTCATATCTGTGAAAAATTACATTGGAATTTTGATGGGCATTCATTGTGTTGAGTCTTTAAATTGCTTTTTGTAGGGGGATCACTTAGGTGAATAATTTGAGGTGTATCTGGTTCTTCTTAGAAGATCTTTCATTTTTTTCAAATAATTTCTTTTTTAATTTTTTTGGATATATTCTATATTTACATTTCATTTCCCTTTTTCTGGTTCCCCACACCCCAAAGATCCCACATGCCCTTTTCCCTCCCCCTGTTCCCCCATCCATCCCTTCCGAGCTCCCTGTTCTGGTATTCTCCTACACTGATGCTTTGATCCTTTTCAGTACCAGGGTCCACTCCTTCCTTCTTGTCAGACATCATTTGGTATGTGGATTGTGTCTTTGGTGTCCCAAGATTCTAGGCTAATATCCACTTATCAGTGAATGCATACCATGGGTATTCTTTTGAGACTGGGTTGCCTCACTTAGTATGATGTTCTCCAACTCCATCCACTTCTCTAAGAATTTCATGAATTCTTTGTTTCTAATGGCTGAGTAGTACTCCATTGTGTGTATGTATATATATATATATATATATATATATATATATATATATCACATTTTTTGTATCCATTCCTCTGTTGAGGGACATCTGGGTTCTTTTTCAGCTTCTGGCTATTATAAATAAGGCTGCTATGAACATAGTGGAGCATGTATCCTTATTGCATGCTGGGGAATCTTCTGGGTATATGCCCAGGAGTGGTATGGCTGGGTCCTCCAGAAGTATTGTGTCCAGTATTCTGAGGAAGAACCAGACTGATTTCCAGAGTGGTTGTACTAGCTTGCAGTCCCACCAGCAGTGGAGGAGTATTCCTCTTTCTCCACATCCTAGCCAATCTTAATAGTGATTTTTATAGCACTGTATGCTTCAAATTATTTAAAGCATTCATTTCACTTTGATGTAGTTTTAGAAAGCCATATACATCTAGAAATTTTAGAATATAGAAAGAAATAATATCCAAAATATACAAATTCAAGAAGTTAGACCACAAAGAACCAAATAACTCTATCAAAAAATGGGGTACAGAGCTAAACAAAGAATTTTCACCAGAAGAAAGGCCGAGAAACACCTTAGGAGATGTTCAACATCATTAGTCATCAGGGAAATGCAAATCAAAACAACTCTGAGATTCCACCTCACACTAGTAAGAATGGCTAAGATTAAAAACTCAGAAGACATCAGGTATTGGCGAGGATGTGGAGAAAGAGAACACTCCTCCACTGTTGGTGGGATTGCAAAATGGTAAAACCGCTCTGGAAATCAGTTTGGCGGTTCCTCAGAAAATTGGGCATGTCACTTCCAGAGGACCCTGGCATACCACTCCTGGGCATATACCCAGAGGATTCCCCTGCATACAATAAAGACACATGCTCCACTATGTTTATAGCAGCCTTGTTTATAATAGCCAGAAATTGGAAGGAGCCCAAATATCCCTCAAAGGAGGAATGGATACAGTAAATGTGGTATATTTATGCAATGGAATACTACTCAGCAATTAAAAATAATGAATTCATGCAATTTGTAGGTAAATGGTTAGACCTGGAAAATATCATCCTGAGTGAGTTAACCCAATCACAAAAGAATACACATGAAATTCAATCACTGATAAGTGGATATTAATGAGCCCAGAAGCCCTAAATACTCAAGGTACAATTAGCAAGTCAAATGATTCCCAAGAAGAAGAAAGGAGAGGACCCTGGGCCTGTAAAGATTGGATCCAGTTTTGTAGAGAAACCGTGGGGAGAGGGAGAATGATTGGGGAATAGTTGGGGGGGAGAGGAACTATGGTACATATGGTGGGGGGGAACTGGGAAAGGGGAAAGCCTTTGGAATGTAAACATAGAATATAGAAAATAAAAATTAAAAAAAAGAAAGAACTAAAAAGACTAAACATCAACAAAAAGTTGTTATTTTTAAAGAGAGTTGGGGAAAGGAATTCTCTTTAAAAGAGAGTTTTTATTATTTTTAAAATTGTTAAATTAAAAATTTTTTAAATTATTATTATTATTTATTTTATTATTTTTAAATTAAAAATAATCTTTATTTTCCTTTCAAATGTTATTCCCTTTCCCAGTTCTCCCCCCTCCCAGAAAACCCCTAACACATCCTCCCTCCCCCTGCCTCTATGGGATGCCCTTCCACCCAACCCAATCCAACATAACCCTGTCCCTTGATTTCCCCATGCTGGGGCATCTATTAAATCTTCATAGGACCAAAGACCTCTCCCCCCATCGATGCCTGGCAAGACCTTCTTTTGCCACAAATGTGGCTGGAACCATAAGTATCCTTTGGTTGATGGCTTAGTTCCTGGGAGCCCTGGGGGTCTGGTTGGTTGACATCTTCATTCTTCCTATGAGGCCACAAAACCCTTCATTTCCACCAGGCCTCTCTCCAACTCCTCCATTGGGGACCGCCATGCTCAATTCAATGGTTGACTTCTAGCATTTGCCTCTGTATCTGTTAGGTTCTGGCAGGGCCCCTCAGGAGATAGCCATATCAGGATCCTTTTGGCAAGCACTTCTTGGCATACACAATAGTGTCCGAGTTTGATGACTGTTTAGAGGATGAATCCCCAGGAAGGATAGTCTCTTGATCTTTCCTTCAGTCTCTGCCCCACACTTTGTCTCCATAATTGCTCCTGTATTGTGTTCTCTTTCTCAGAAAAACCTAAGCACCCACACTTTGGTCTTCCTTCTTCTTGAGCTTCAAGTGGTCTGTGAATTGTATATTGTTTATTCTGAGCTTTTGGGCTATTATCCACTTATCAGTGAGTGTATACCATGTGTGTTCCCTTGTGAGGTTTGGGTTTCCTCACTCAGGATGATGCTTTATACTTCCATCCATTTGCCTAAGGATTTCATGAATTTATCATTTTTAACATCTGAGTAGTACTCCATCGTGTAAATATACCACATTTTTTCATCCATTCCTCTGTTGAGGAACATCTGGGTTCTTTCCAGCTTCTGGCTATTATAAATAAGCTATGAATACAGTGGAACATTATTAATAATTATAACAGAAACAATGAACCAAAAACTATCCTTTGGCATTGAATGCAAAATGACTATTAAATGGAATATATAACAATTCAATGACCAGTATTTACCATAACGAGCTTGTAAATATAAACTTATATACATTTGAAATTTTTAGGGAAATAATGTAAAAAAATTAATTATATTAATATGAATCATGATCACTGTTATTCAGAATGAATTTTCTTTACAATAAGATCAAAATATTATGCCAAATGGCAATATTTCCAACCATTTTCTTAAAATAGTAAGTTATTAGCCTAGTAAATTTATGGCCAGCTGACCTCTAGTGTTACTTGTTTTCAAAACTGAATTATTAGACTTCAATTTCGTTAGAACAATTAATTATACTATTGAATGCTAAAATCTCTAAGTGTTTGTTTTAAGTCAATGAAGAGTTGCTACTAAGTATGTAGTGAATCAAGGCATCAATTATGAATATAGTTTTGAAAATATGATGTATATTGTTTTAAACATAATATAATAATGGGTATAATCTAAGTGCATTGTGCTGGAGATTGCATTATAAATTATAATATAGAGAGAAATAATTGTGCGTGATTGAAATTTTAAAATTTATTGATTAAACATTTAAAGAATCAGCAATATATTTCATTAATATCAATAAACATGCTTCATTGCTTCACATAAGATTCTACAACATAATTGTGCAATATTTATACACATATCAATACTGGAAAAACTAAATGAATTAAATGGATTACTTCAGGTAGAATAATGATGGGTGGTGGGTTCCTGCTCTTTAAGTAAAAGCAAAACCAAAGCATCACCACCCACATCAGTGATGTAATTGATTTTAATTGTATCCTTAGTGCATAATTTTCCAATTTAAAGGTTACTGCAATTCCTGTTGGAAATGAAAATGTGTGAAAGAAGGGGAGACCTTTACACAGAACAGAAATTGCAACATATGTTAAACTGTAGAGATCTCAATAAATTGTCATTACATTGCTATATAATGGAACCAAATAGATACTTTGAAAGTAAAATTTAAATTAAAGGCAATGACAGTCTGCTCCCCTATGGAATCATCCCACTTTTTATTCATCCAGGATAACATCTGAAACAGTTTTGAGGCTGCATCATTAACAGGGTACACCTGCACTGCTAGAATTACCGGGAGTGCTAATTCTGGAGGCAATTTGACTGCAACAGCAGGAAGTTTATTTTTAATTGCATTTAGTTTTTCAAATGCTCTTAGTGACACAGAACATGGTATGTGAACCACTCCATGCAGAAATTATGCAGTGGGAATATTTTAAAATATTAACTACTTTTTGTAGTCACTGGGTCATATACACAAAACAATTACCCTGCTAAAGTAATAGCAGATGTTTGTAAATTCTTGTTTTTAAAATTATTTTTTTTCCAAATTTCCACTAAACAAAAATCAAGAGCCATTTTGAAAAAAGAAATCAGGTAAATATAAGAAATACTATCAGGGCAAAATTTCTAAACCCACAATCTAATAAATGTAGTTGACTCATATCTTAGCAAACTATTAGCAAAAAGAAAATAATCAAAATTACCATAAGAAACTCCCATTTGAAAAAATGGTCTAAAATATACAAAATGGTTTTGTAAATTCATTAGACACCAAATAAAAAATAGATTTAGGGAAAATATGGGTGAGAAGTTTGTTTTAGAGTTATTACAAATTGACTCCTCATTGTTAGGGAAGCCAACATTTTAGTGACAATGCTGATTACTCAGTAGCCTCCAGAGAAAAATATGGTATATAATGTAATGGAAATTGATGAAACCATATTAAGTATATAACACATTAAATATAAAGCCTGAAGATTATATAACAAACAATACTTTTTTTCATTTTTTGGATTCGATGTTTTTTGAGACAGGGTTTCTCTATATAGCCCTAGCTGTCCTGGACCTCACTCTGTAGACCAGGCTGGCCTCGAACTCAGAAATCTGCCTACGTCTGCCTCTCAGAGTGCTGGGATTACAGGTGTGTGTCACCACCGCCTGGCTAACAATACTTTTTTATACACAGCTTCTTGTTTAAGGCCCTCTTCAGATTATTCTACACTTTAACATTATATCATCTTCTCTTATAACTGGAAATTTTCATATATATTTGTTCCTGTTTCTTTATGTCATTAAAATTAATAATGTAGAATGTACTTCTGACAATGTGAATTGATTTTGCTTACAACACTTCAAGGCCTAGAATCTTGTATATACTTATTTTCAAGGTCATTTGAAATTTGTATTACATGTTTTCGAGCTTCAATTATTTCAAACTGCTAAATTCACAGGTCAATTACTTCCCTGAAAAACCATCACCTTGCACTTATTTTGCTTGATCTAATTAAATCTGAAAGAAATTTACATCAGTCTTTATATACTTAATTTTTCCCTTTTCTTTTTTCATTGGATGTTTTCTTTATTAACATTTCCTCTTTCCAGGTCTCCCCTTCGGAAATCCCCTATCCCATTCCCCCTACCCTGCCTCCATGAGGGTGCTCCCACACACACCTACCCACTCCCATCTTCCCACACTGTTACTCCCCTACATTGGGGCATTGAACACCCTCAGGCACAAGGGCCTCTTCTCCCACTGATGTCCAACTGGCCATCCTCTGCCACATATGCAGCCAGTGCCATGGGACTCTCTATGTATGTACTTTCAGTGGTGATCCAGTCCCCAAGAGCACCTGTGGGAGGGTTGGGTTTGTTGACACTGTTGCCCCCTCCATGGGGCTGTAAAGCCGCTCAGCTAATTCAGTCCTTTCTCAAACTTCTCCATCAGGAATCCATGAGCTCAGTAAAATGCTTTGCTGCTGGCATCCACTTCTGTATTTGTCAGGCTCTGGCGGAGCCTCTCAGGAGACAGTCATAGAAGGCTTTTATTAGCAAGTACTTCTTGGAATCCACAATAGCATGCAGGTTTGGTGGCTGTGTATGGGATGGATCCCCAGGTAGGACATTCTCTGGATGGTATTTCCTTCAGTCTCTACTCCACACTTTGTCCCCATAATTCCTCCAGTGAGTATTTTGTTCACCCTTCAAAGAAGCACTGAAGCATCCACATTTTGGTCTTCCTTCTTCTTAAGCTTCATATGATCTGTAAATTGAATCATGGGTATTGGGAACGTTTTGGCTAATATCCACTTACCAGTGAATACTTGTGTGTTCTTTTGTAACTGGGATGTCTCAGGATGATATTTTCAAGTTCCATCATTTGCTTGCTAATTGTATGAAGTCATTGTTTTTTAATAATTGAGTAGTATTCCATTGTGTGAATGCACCACATTTTCTGTATACATTCTTCTGTTGAGAAACATCTGGGTTGTTTCCAGCTTCTGGATATTATAAATATGGCTGCTATGAACATAGTAGAGCATGTGTCCTAATTACATGTTGGAGCACTTGTAGGTATATGCCCAGGAAGTATGTAGCTGGTTCCTCAGGTAGTATTATGTCCAGTTTTCTAAGGAACCACCAGGCTGATTTCCAGAGTAGTTGTACCAGCTTACAATCCCACCAGCAATGAAGGAGTGTTCCTCTTTCTCCACATCCTCACCATAATCTGCTGTCAACTGAGTTTTTGACCTTAGCCATTCTGACTGGTGTGAAGTGGAATCTCAGGATTGTTTTGATTTGCATTTCCCTGAAGACTACAGATGTAAACATTTCTTTAGGTGCTTCTCAGCCATTTGATTTTCCTCAGTTAAGAATTCTCTGTTTATATGCTCCTCATTTTTTAATAGAGTTATTTGGTTCTCTGGAGTCTTACGTCTTACGTTTTATATATATATATATATATATATATATATATATATATATATATATTTATATATATATTTATATATATATATACACACACACACACACACACACACACACACACACACACACTGGATATTAGTCCTCTATCGAATGTAGGATTGGTAAATATTTTTTTCCTAATCTGTTGTTTGCCATTTTGTCCTATTGACAGTGTCCTTTGCCTTACAGAAGCTTTGCAACTTTATTATGTCCCATTAGTCAATTCTTGATCTTAAAGCATAAGCCATTGGTGTTCTGTTCAGAATTTTTTCCCCTGTGCCAATGTGTTTGAGGATTTTCCCTACTTTCTCTTCTATTAGATTCAGTCTATCTTGTTTTATGTGGAGGTCCTCAATCCACTTGGACTTGAGCTTTACAGGAATATAAGAATGGATGAATTTGCATTCTTCTACAAGAAGACTAACAGTTGAACCAGCACCATTTGTTGGAAATGCTGTCTTTTTTCAACTGGATGGTTTTAGCTCCTTTGTCAAAAATCAAGTGACTATAGGTATGTGGGTTCATTTCTGCGTTTTCAATTCTATTCCATTGATCTACCTACCCATCTCTGTACAAATATCATGCAGATTTTATCACTATTACTCTGTAGTACAGTTTGAGGTCAGGGATGGTAACTCTCTCAGAAGTTCTTTTATTGTTGAAAATAGTTTTCACTATCCTATTTTTTATTCCAAATGATTTTGAAATTGCTCTTTGTAAATCTATGAAGAATTGAGTTGAAATTTTGATGTGGATTGCATTGAATCTGTAGATTGCTTTGAACAAGATGGACACTTTTACTCTATTAATCCTGCCAATCCATAAGCATGGGATATCTTTCTATTTTCTGTGGTATTCTTTGATTTTTTTTTCTTCAGAGACTAAAAGTTCTTGTTGTACAGATCTTTCACTTGTTTGCTTAGAGTCACTCTGAGATATTTTATATTGTTTGTGACTATTGTGAAGGGTGTCATTTCCCAAATTTCTTTCTCAGCCCCTTTATCCATTGAGTATAAAGAGGCGACTGATTTGTTTGAGTTAATTTTATATCCAGCCACTCTGCTGAAGTTGTTTATCAGGTTTAGGAGTTCTTTAGTGGAATTTTTGGGATCACTTAAGTATACTATCATATCATCTACAAATAGTGATAGCTTGATTTCTTCTTTTCCAATTTGTATCCCTTTGACCTCCTATTATTGTGCAATTGCTCTAGCTAGAACTTCAAGTGCTATATTGAATAGATATGGAGAGAGGGGGCAGCCTTGTCTAGTCCCTGATTTTAGTGGGAGTGCTTCAAGTTTCTCTCCATTTAGTTTGAGGTTGGCTACTGGTTTGCTGTGTATTGCTTTTACTATGTTTAGGTATGGGCCCTGAATTCCTGATCTTTCCAAGACTTCTAACATGGAAAGATGTTGTATTTTGTTAAATGCTTTGTCAAGCATCTAGTGAAATGATCATGTCTGTTTTTTCTTTGTTTATTTATGTGGTGGACTACATTGATGGATTTCCATAATTGAACTAACCCTGTGTTCCTGGGATGAAGGGTTTATCAAGGTGAATAATCATTTTGATGTGTTCTTGGATTTGTTTTGTGAAAATTTTATTGAGTATTTTTGCATCAAAATTTATAAAAAAAATGTTCTGAAATACTCTGTCTTTGTTGGGTCATTGTGAGGTTTTGTCATCAGCTTAACTGCGGCCTCATTGAATGAATTTGGTAGTGTTCTTACTGTTTTTATTTTGTGGAATAGCTTGAATAGTATTGGCATTAGGTCTTCTTTGAAGATCTGATAGAATTCTCCACTAAACCTATCTGCCCCCCACCTTGGGAAAATTTTAATGACTGTTTCTATTTCTTTAGGGCTTACAATATTGTTTAGATGGTTTATCTGATCCTGATTTAACTTTGGTATTTGGTATCTGTTTAGAAAATTGTCCATTTCATCCAGATTTTCCAGTTGTGTTGAGTATATGCTTTTATAGTAGGACCTGATGAGTTTTTGAATTTCCTCAGTTTCTGTTGCTATATCTTATTGTGGATGGCACTATGCTGCTTGTAATTTTATGTTACTTCCACTCTCCTGGGAGGGGTTGTCTGGATTGTGGAATGAGTCACATATTCAGGTGACTTCTTGTGAACCTCCAAGAATGCATAAATGGGCCAATCACTGGGTGAATAAGTGGGACTTTCAGGTTGGATGGAAGAAAGGAAGGAGTAGAGGCCCTTTTGGATGGGGATAGCATCAGGACAAGATCTACAAGTCTCTCCCAGTTTCAATGGTGGATCCTTCATGATTTGGCACAGGAGAATTTAGATGTAGTAAGACTTACAAGGTAGGATTTTAGTTCTTGTTCCCAGTGATTGAGTTACCATTATTTCTGAACTAAGTTTGTGTTATGTTTTCCTTCACTCAACAGCTTGTCTGGGTTCAAGAGAGAAAGGTACAGTAGCAAAGTGTGTTTTTGGCTGATGGGTTTGGGGGATTTCAAGCATTGGGCTGGGGTGGTAGAAACCTACCAGTCAGAACTTAGCTAGCTGGATGGAAACATTTCGGGAGCCTCGGGCCAGAGAGCCTCCAAGAGATAAGAACAGGCCGTCTAGGCTATCAGCCCACAGATTTGCCCAGACAAGAATTCGAATGTTCCCATTCATTTTTAATATTCCCCTCAACAATATCTCCATTTTCATTTCTGATTTTGTTGTGGGAAATACTAAAAATGGTCGACTTTCCAACTCTTCACAGTACTTTTGGACCATGCTCTTGAGCTCCTACCACCTCTGATTCTCTAGAGCTGCTGGTCTCTAGGCCTACAAACTCTGCAGCCCTGTGGGGCCATAGAATCTCCACTGGGCCATCTCACTTAGCCTTCCCTCTGTTAGCCATCTCTCTGGCAGGGTTCTCCAGGTTCCTCTCACTAACACTCAACCCCCACAAACCCATGGTCTGCCAGTTCACCATCCAATTAATTTGGATACTATCTTTATGCCCTTTGGTTTTTATGGCTTAGGGTTTATCTGTTTTGTTGATTTTCCCCAAAGAACCAGCTCCTGGTTTTGTTGATTCTCTGTATAGTTCTCTTTGTTTCTACTTGGTTGATTTCAGCTCTGATATTGTCTACTCCTCTTGCTTCTTTGTGTTCTAAAGCTTTCAGGTGTACTGTTAAGCTGTTAGTGTGTGCTCTCACCAATTTCTTTTTGGAGGCTATTAGAGCTATGAGTTTTCCTCTTAGCACCACTTTCATTGTGTCCCATAAATTTGGGTATGTTATACTTTAATTTTCATTGAATTCTAAAATGTCTTAATTTCTTTATTTCTTCCTTGACCAAGTTATCATTGTGTATAGCATTGTTTAGCTTTGATGTGTATGTGGGCTTTCTGTTGTTTTTGTTGCTATTGAAGATCAGCCTTAATTTGGAGTGATCTGATAGGATACATGGGATTATTTCAATCATATATGTTGAGGTTTGTTTTGTGACTAATTACATGGTCAGTTTTAGAGAAGGTACCATAAGGTGCTGAGAGGAAAGTATATTCTTTGCTGTAGGATGAAATGTTATATAGATATCTGTTAAATTCATTTGGCCCATAACTTCTGTTAGTTTCATTGTGTCTGTTTAGTTTGTTTTTTTGTTATTGTTTTGTTTTGTTTTTTTCAAGACAGGGTTTCTCTGTATAGCCCTGGCTGTCCTGGAACTCACTCTGTAGACCAGGCTGGCCTCAAACTCAGAAATCTGCCTGTCTCTGCCTCCCAAGTGCTGGGATTAAAGGAGTGCGCCACCACTGCCCAGCTAGTTTGTGTTTTCATGATCTGTCCATTGATGAGAGTGTGGTGTTGAAGTCTCCCAGCATTACTGTGTAAGATGTAAAGCGTGCTTTGAGCTTTAGTAAAGCGTTTTTTATGAATATGGATACCCTTGCATTTGGAGCATAGATGTTGAAAATTGAGAGCTCTTCTTGGTAGGTTTTTACTTTGATGTGTATGAAGTGTCCTTCCTTATACTTTTTGATAACTTTTGGTTGAAAGTCGATTTTATCTGATATTAGAATGCCTGCTTCAGCATGTTTCTTGGGACCATTTGCTTGGAAAATTGTTTTCCAACCCTTTATTCTGAGGTAGTATCTTTCTTTGACACTGAAGTGTGTTTCCTGTATGCAGCAAAATGCTGGGTCCTGTTTACATATCCAGTCCTTTAGTCTATGTCTTTTAATTAGGGAATTGAGTCAATTGATGTTAAGAGAGATTAAGGAATAGTGATTGCTGCTTCCTGTAATTTTTATTTTATTTTTATGTTTGTGTGGCTATCTTCATTTGGGTTTGCTAAAAGATGATTACTTTCTTATTTTTTTCTAGAGTATAGTTTCCCTCCTTGTTGGTGTTTACCATTTATTATCCTTTTTAGGGCTAGATTTCTGGCTTGTCTTCTGTTGGCTAGATACTGCGTGAATTAGTATTTGTCATGGAATATCTTGGTTTTTCCATCTATGGTAACTGAGAATTTTGCTGGGTATAGTAGTCTGTGCTGCATTTGTGTTCTTTTAGGGTCTGTATTAGATATGCCTGGGATCTTCTGGCTTTCATAGTCTCTGGTGAGAAATCTGTTGTGATTCTTATAGGTCTGCCTTTATATGTTACTTGACATTATTCCCTTACTGTTTTTAATATATATATTTTTTTGTTTTGTGCACTTGGTATTTTGACTATTATGTGACAGGAGGAATTTCTTTTCTGGTCCAATCTATTTGGAGTTCTGTAGGCTTCTTGTATGTTTATGGGCATCTCTTTCTTTAGGTTAGGGAAGTTTTCGTCTATAATTTTGTTGAAGATATTTACTAGCCAATTATTTGTGAATCTTTATTCTCTTCTATACCTGTTATCCTTAGGATTGGTATTCTCATTTTGACCTGTATTTCCTGGGTGTTTTGGATTAGGATATTTTTGCATTTTGCATTTTCTTTGACTGTTATGTCAGCATTTTCTGTGGTATCTTCTGCACCTAAGATTCTCTCTTTTATCTCTTGTCTTCTGTTGGTGATGCTTGCATCTTTGACTCCTGATCTCTTTTCTAGGTTTTCTATATCCAGGGTTGATTCCCTTTGTGATTTCTTTATTGTTTCACTTTTAAATCCCAAATGGTTTTATTTAATTCATTCACATGTTTGTTTTCCTGTAATTCTTTAGGGAATTTTTGTGTTTTCTCCTTAAGGGCTTTGACCTGTTTACCTGTATTCTCTTGGTTTTCTATTTTTTTAATTTTTAATTTTTTAATTTTTTTTGTTTTTTTTTCAAGACAGGGTTTCTCTGTGTAGCCCTGGCTGTCCTGGAACTCACTCTGTAGATCAGGCTGGCCTTGAACTCAGAAATCTTCCTGCCTCTGCCTCCCAAGTGCTGGAATTAAAGGCATGCACCACCACTGCCTGGCCTTTCCTATATTTCTTTATGGCAGTTATTTATGTCCTTCTTAAAGTCATCTATCATTGTCCTGAGATATGATTTTAAATCAGTGTCTTCCTTTTCTGGAGTTTGGATATCCGGGGTTCACTGTGATGGGAGAACTAGGTTTTACTGATGATAATTGGCCTTGGTTTTTGTTGGTAAATTCTTGCCCTGGCCTCTTCCCCTCTGGTTATCTTTGGTCTTACCTGGTCTTTTTGTCTCTGACTCTGGCTTGTCCCTCCTGCAAGCCTGCATGTCAGTGGTCCTGGGAGACCAGTTCTATCTGGGAGGAATTCAGTTATTGAGAGCTGTGGCACAGGGTAAGCTCCAGGGTGCAGACAGAAATTAAGAGGATCCTGTACCTGGTTGTTCATTGGATCCTGTTTCCTGGTTGCTGCAGGAGGGTCCCACCTGGGCCAGGAATTTGAACAGAAGTGGTGGTCTTACCTGTGCTCACAGATGGGTAGACACTCCTCTGGGGCCAGCTCTCTCCTGGCAGTATTTTGTTATGAAGTGCTGTGGTACAGGATCAGCTCTAGGAGAAGAGGGAAACTAAACTGAAAGGCTCCTGTTCGAGGCTGTTCTTTGGTTCCTTTGTCCTAAGGGTTCCAGGAAGGTCCCTCTGAGCAGAAATTATGGTCTTTTTTTAAAAATTTATTTTCTATATTCTTTGTTTACATTGCAAATGCTTTTCCATTTCCTGGTTCCCAACTTCCCACAAGTCCAAAAAGCCTGCTTTCCTCTGCCCATTCCCCAATGACCCCACTCCCATTTCTCTGACCTGGTACTCCCCTACAATGCTGGATCAAGCCTTTCCAGGACCAGGGACCTCTTCTTCCTTCTTCTTGGAAATCATTTGAATATGTTAATTATGTCTTGTGTATTCAGAGTTTCTGGGCTAATTAATATCCACTTATCAGTGACTGCATGCCACTCATATTCTTTTGTGATTGGGTTACCTCACTTAGGATGATATTTTCCGGTTCCAACTATTTGCCTAAAAATTTCATGAATTCATTGTTTTTAATTGCTGAGTAGTATTCCACTGTGTAAATATACCACATTTTCTGTATCCATTCCTCCATTAATGGACATCTGGGTTCTTTCCACCTTCTGGCTATTATAAATAAGGCTGCTATGAACATAGTGGAGCATGTGTCCTTATCGCATGCCAGGGAATCCTCTGGATATATGCCTAGGAGTGGTATAACGTGGGTCCTCCGGAAGTATCATGCCCAGTTTTCTGAGGAACTGCAAGACTGATTTCCAGAGTGGTTGTACCAGCTTACAATCCTACCAGCAGTGGAGGAGTATTCCTCTTTTGCCACATCCTCACCAACACCTGCTGTCTCCTGAGTTTTTAATCTTAGCCATTCTGACTGGTGTGAGGAAAGATCTCAGGGTTATTTTGATTTGCATTTCCCTAATGATTAATTATGCTGAACATTTCTTTAGGAGCTTCTCAGACATTTAAAATTCTTCAGGTAAAAAGTCTTTGTTTAGCACTGTACCCTATTTTTAATAGGGTTATTTGGCTCTCTGGAGTCTACCTTCTTGAGTTCTTTGAATATATTGGATATTAGCTCTCTCTCAGATGTAGGGTTGGTGAAGATCTTTTCACAATTTGTTGGTTGCCATTTATCCTTTTGACAGTGTCCTTTGTCTTACAGAAACTTTGTAATTTTATGTGGTCCCATTTGTCAATTCTTGATCTTAGTCCATAAGCTATTGGTGTTCTATTCAGGAACTTTTCCCCTTTGCCCATGTCCTCAAGGGTCTTCCCCAGATTCTTTTCTATTAGTTTCAGTGTGTCTGGTTTTATGTGGAGGTCCTTGATCCTCTTGGAGTTGAGCTTAGTACAAGGAGATAAGAATGGATCGATTTGCATTCTTCTGCATGCTGACCTCCAGTTGAACCAGCACCATTTGTTGAAAAGGCTACATTTTTCTGCTGGATGGTTTTAGCTCCTTTGTTGAAGATCAAGTGACCATAGACATGTAGGTTCATTTCTCAGTCTTCAATCCTATTCCATTGATCTACCTGCCAGTTACTCTACCAATACCATGCAGTTTTTTAACACTATTGCTCGGTAGTCCTGCTTGAGGAACAGTATACTGATTCCCCCAGAAGTTCTTTTACTGTTAAGAATGGTTTTAGCTATCCTAGGTTTTTTGTTATTCCAGATGTATTTGAGAATTTCTAACTTTCTAACTTCATAAAGAACTGAGTTTGATGGGAATCGCTTTTGGCAAGATGGCCATTTTTACTATATTAATCCTGCCAATCCATGAGCATGGAAGATTTTTCCATTTTCTGAGATCTTTTTCAATTTCGTTCTTCAGAGACCTGAAGATCTTGTCATACAGACCTTTCACTTGCTTGGTTATTGTCACACCAAGATACTTTATAATGTTTGTGACTATTGTGAAAGGTGTTATTTCTCTAATTTCATTCTTACCCTGCTTATCCTTTGAGTACAGGAAGGCTACTGATTTGCTTGAGTTGATTTTATAACTAGCCACTTTGCTGAAGATGTTTATCAGCTGTAAGAGTTCTCTGGTGGAGTTTTTTTCGGTCTCTTAAGTATACTATCATATCATCTTCGAATACTGATAGTTTGACTTCTTCCTTTCTAATTTGTATTCCATTGACCTCCTTATGTTGTCTAATTGCTCTAGGTAGAACTTCAAGTACTATATTGAAAAGATATGGAGAGAGGGGGCAGCTTGTCTAATCACTGATTTTAGTGGGATTGCTTCAAGCTTCTCTCCATTTAGTTTGATGTTGGCTACAGGTTTTCTGCATATTGCTTTTACTATGTTTAGGAATGAGCATTGAATTCCCATTCTTTCTAAGACTTTTAGCATGAAAGGATGCTGAATTTTGTCAAAAGCTTTTTCAGCATCTAAAATAATGACCATGTGGGTTTTTTCTTTGAGTTTGTTTATATAGTGGATTTCATTGATGGATTTCCACATATTGAACCATTCCTGCATCACTGGGAGGAAGCCTACTTGATCATGGTGAATGATCATTTTGATATAATTTTGAATTCGGTTGGCAAGGATTTTATTGAGTATTTTTGAATCAATATCACTAGGGAAATTCATCTGAAGTTCTCTTTCCTTGTTGGATCTTTGTTTAGTTTTGGTATCAGGGTAATTGTGGCTTCATAGAATGAGTTGTGTAGTATTCCTTCTGTTTCTGTTTCTTGGAATACTTTCAAGAGTATCAGTTAGGTCTTCTTTGAAGGTCTGATAGAGATCTGCACTAAAACTATCTGGTCCTTTGCTTTTTTTGATTGTTATACGTTCAATGACCACTTCTATTTCTTTGGGGGTTGTGGGACTGTTTACATGATCTATTTGATCCTGATTTAATTTTGGTATTTGGTATCTGTCTAGGAAATTGTCCATTTCCTCCAGATTCTCCTGTTGTGTTGAGTATAGGTTTTTGTAGTAGGATCTTTTGGTTTTTTTTTAATTACCTCCGTTTCTGTTGTTATATGTCCCTTTTCATTTCTCTTTCTTTTTTTAATTTGGATCCTGTCTCTGTGCCCTCTGATTAGTCTGGCTAAGAGTTTATCTATCTTGTTGATTTTGTCAAATTACAAGGTCCTGGTTTTGTTGATTCTTTGCATGGTTCCTATGTTTCTCCTTATTGATTTCAGCCCTAAGTTTGATGATTTCCTGTCTTCTACTCTTTTTGGGTGAATTAGCTTCTTTTTGTTCCAGGGCTTTAAGGTTTGCCATTAAGCTGCTAGTGTATGCTCTCTCCAGTTTCTTTTTGGAGGTACTCAGGGCTATGAGTTTTCCTCTTAGCACTGCTTAGCACACTTTCATTGTGTCCCATAAATTTGGGTATGTTGTGCCTTCGTTTTCATTAAATTCTAGAACGTTTTTGATTTCTTTTTTTATTTCTCCCTTGGTATCATTGAGTATTGTTCAGCTTCCATGTGTATGTGGGCTTTAGGTTGTTTTTGTTGCTATTGAAGACTGCTCTTCCTCCATAGTGATCTGATAGGAGGTAAGGAATTAGTTCGATTGTCTTATACCTGTTGAGGTCTGTCTTGTGACCAATTATATGGTCGATTTTGGAAAAAGTAGCATGAAGTGCTGAGAAAAAGGTACATTCTTTTGCTTTAGGATGAAATGTTCTATGTATATCTATTAAATCCAATTGGTCCAATGTTTCAATTAGTTTCATTGTGTCCCTGTTTAGTTTCTGTTTTCCTGATCCGTCCATTGAGAATAGTGCAGTCTTGAAGTCACCCACAATTATTGTGTTAGGTGCAATGTGTGCTTTGAGCTTTGCTAAAGTTTCTTTTACGAATGAGGGTGCCCTTGCTTTTAGAGCATAGATGTTCACAATAGAGAGTTCTTCTTGGTGGATTTTTCCTTTGACTAGTAAGAAATGCCCTTCTGTGTCCCTTTTGATGACTTTAGGTTGAAAGTCAATTTTATCTGATATTAGAATGTCTACTCCAGCTTGTTTTCTGAGACCATTTGCTTGTAAAATTGTTTTCCACCTTTAACTCTGAGGTAGTGTTTGTCTTTGACACTTTGACAGGTGTTTTTCCTGTATGCACCAAATTGTAGGGTCCTGTTTATGTATCCAGTCTGTTAATCTATGTCTTTTTATTGGGGAATTGAGTCCATTGATGTTAAGGGATATTAAGGAGTTGTGATTATTACTTCCTGTTATTTTTGATGTTATCTTTATGTTTGAGTGATTATGTTCTTTTGGGTTTGATGAAAAAAGGTTACTATCTTGCCTTTTCCAGGGTGTACTTTCCCTCCTTGTATTGGCATTTTCTACCTATTATCCTTTGTAGGGCTGGGTTTCTGGAAATATATTGGGTTTTATTATGGAATATCTTGGTTTCTCCATCTATGTTGATTGAGAGTTTTGCTCGGTATAGTAGTCTTTGCTGACATTTGTATTCTCTTAGAGTGTGCATGAGATCTGCCCAGGATCTTCTAGTTTTCAAGGTTTCTGGTGAGACGTCTGGTGTGATTCTGATAGGTATTTCTTTATATGTTATTTGGCCTTTTTCTCTTACTGCCTTTAGTATTAGTTCTTCGTTTAGTACATTTGTGGTTATGATTACTATGTGATAGGAGGTATTTCTGTTCTGGTCCATTCTGTTTGGAGTTCTTTAGGCTTCTTATATGTTCATAGGCATCTCTCTTTAGCATAGGAAAGTTTTCTTCCATAATTTTGTTGAAGATATTTGCTGACCATTTAATTTGTAAATCTTAACTCTTATCCATACCTATAATCCTTAGGTTTTGTCTTCTCATTGTGTCCTGGATTTCCTGGATATCTTGGATTACAAGCTTTTTGCATTTTGCATTTTCTTTGATTTTTGGGTCAATGCTTTCTATGATATCTTCAGCAACTGAGATTCTTTCTTCTATTTCTTGTATTCTGTTGTAGATATTTGCATCTATGACCGCTGAATTCTTCCCAACGTTTTCTATCTCCAAAGTTCTCTCCCTTTGTGATTTCTTAGTTGTTTCTACTTCTGTTTTTAGATCCTGGATGGCTTTATTCACTTCCTTCACTTGATTGTGTTTTCCTGTAATTCTTTAATAGATTTTTGTATTTCCTCTTTCATGACTTCTGCCTATTGACCCAAGTTCTCCTGTATTTCTTTAAGTGATTTTTGCAGTTCTTCTTTATTGGCTTGTATCTGTTGACCCATATTCTCCTGAATTTCTTTAAGTGATTTTTGTGTTTCCCTTGTAAGGGCTTCTACATTTTGATCCATTTTCTCCTGTGTTTCTGTTTTTATTCTTTTTTTTTTCTTTTCTATATTCTTTGTTGACATTCCAAAGGCTTTCCCCTTTCCCAGTTCCCCCATCATCATAAGTCCCATAAGTCCTCTTCCCCCCCAGCCCATTTGCTAATCCCCCCCCAACCCTTTCTCTGTTCTGGTACTCTCGTACAAAACTGGAACCAGTCTTTTTGGGACCAGGGTCCTCTCCTTCCTTCTTCTTGGGAATCTTTTGATTTGCTAATTGTGCCTTGAGTATTCAGAGCTTCTGGGCTCCTTAATATCCAATTATCCATGATTGCAATTCATGTGTATTCTTTTGTGATTGGGTTAACTCACTTAGGATGATATTTTCCAGATCCAACCATTTGCCTACAAATAGCATGACTTCATTATTTTTAATTGCTGAGTAGTATTCTAATGTATAAATATACCACATTTTCTGTATCCATTCCTCCTTTGAAGGACATCTGGGCTCATTCCAGCTTCTGGCTATTATGAATAAGGCTGCTATGAACATAGAGGAGCATGTGTCTTTATTGCATGCAGGGGAATCCTCAGGGTATATGTCCAGAAGTGGTATGACAGGGTCCTCTGGAAGTGTCATGCCCAATTTTCTGAGGAACTGCCAGACTGATTTCTAGAGCGATTGTACCATCTTGCAATCCCACCAACAGTGGAAGAGTGTTCTTCTTTCTCCACATCCTTGCCAGCACCTGTTGTCTCTTGAGTTTTTAATCTTAGCCATTCTGACTGGTGTGAGGTGGAACATCAGGGATGTTTTGATTTACATTTCCCTGATGACTAATGATGTTGAACATCTCGTAAGGTGCTTCTCAGCCATCTGAATTTCTTCTGGTAAAAATTCTTTGTTTAGCTCTGTTCCCCATTTTTAATAGGGTTATTTGGTTCTTGGGGGTCTATCTTCTTGAGTTCTTTGTATATGTTTGATTTTAGACCTCTATCGAATGTGGGGTTGGTGAAAATCTTTTCCCAATTTGTTGGTTGCCGTTTTGTCCTTCTGACAGTGTCCTTTGCCTTAGAGAAACTTTGGAAGACCGTGGAGGACATGGGCACAGGGGGAAAGTTCCTGAACAGAACACCAATAGCTTATGCTGTAAGATCAAGAATTGACAAATGGGACCTCTCCTGTGTTTCTTTTTTGTTTGTTTTATTTTCTATATTCTACGTTTACATTCCAAAGGCTTTCCCCTTTCCCAGTTCCCACCCACCATAGTTCCCATAGTTCCTCCCCCCCAACTGTTCCCCTTAAGAGATTCATTTATGTCCTTCTTGTGTTCCTCTAACAGCATCATGACCAGGTATTTTAAATTCAAACCTTGTTGTTCTGGTGTGTTGGGGTATCCAGAACTTGCTGTTGTTGGAGAATTGGGTTTGGATGCTGCCATATTGCCTTGATTTCTGTTAGTAATGTACCTTCATTTGCCTTTTGCCATCTGGTTATCTCTGGCGTTAGTTAGTCCTGTTGTCACTGTCTGGCACTTGAACCACCTGTAAGCCTGTAAGACTATTTCTGCTCCTCTGGATGACTGGGTTTCCCCTGGCACAGGTTGATGATGGGCTACCCTACTCTTGGGTGCAATTGAAGCCCTGGTGTGCCTTCCCCCAAGCAATTTTATACTTGAGGTTGTCTCTATGTACCTGTCCTTTCTGACTGGGAGCGAAGATGGTGGTGGGGATAGGGGATCTCCAAGTGCTGATTACTCTGCAGGGCAAATGACCCACAACAGGCTGGCACACAGATAAACCACAAGACTGCCAGGTCTTGGGTGCAGGCAGAAGCCTGGTGTTCTGTGTCCCAAGTGATGTTAAACTCGGGATATCTCTGTACCTGGAGCTGCCTGTCCTGTCCATCTGGGAGTGAAAATGGCAGCGGGGAGCCCCCAGAAATTGTGAACTTACCTGTGCTCATAGGCCTGTCAGCACTCCTGGGATGCTAGCTTCCTCCCAGTGATATTTGGGTATGAAGCACTGTAGCACAGGATCAGCTCTGGACATAGACAGAAACTGGAAAGCTCCTGTCTCAGACAGATCCTCAGTTCCTGTCTACCTTGGAATTTTACAAGTGTAATTATCTTTTGAAACAAATATATTTGCTCATTTTATGTAGCTTGTATTCATAAAAAAAGTCATGAGAACCAAAAAACTGAATTGAAGTATTAATTATACACTACCTAACAACCTAGTGTATACTCTGATATATATGATTGATACTTTGCTTCCATGGGTTTCATACTTCATCATTTTACATACCTCATATTTAGTTTTGACTAATTTGAATATTGATTCTAAATCCAGGTAACTTTATAAAAGATAATATGTATTCTTTGTAGAAAGTGTAATGTATGTATTTGTGTGTGTGTGCATATTATTACTGATCCCCTATTTGAAAGAAAGCTATTATTGAACTTAATATTTTCATTTGTTTATGGATTCACACAATAGTGGTATTAGCAATTTAATTAGTGCATAGCATGTGTATAAATTATATATGTGTATATATGAATGCCCGTGTATAACCATATCTATGTATAATACATATAATAAACATTGCTATCTTGAGAAACTTTACTCATTCTTTGGTTTTATTTTAGTTTATTTCTATTCTACAGTATAGAACACTGACAGTATGCCTTTGCCTATGGCAGACAATCATAAGACACTAGCGTGTATCCCAATTCTTGTGTTTTATATTAATTTTGAATATGGAAGACTAGTTACTTACCTAACATTAATAACTATTTGTGACTAATAGACCCTCATATGTTCTACCATCTGCTATCATTGAGCTAAATTTTAAAATGTATCTAATATTCATTATTAATAGTTTGCTTTCAAGTAGCAATTGCAAAAATAAAAGTATATAGAAACTATAATAAATCATATGATCATTATTTTTCTGCTTTTCACTTTCCTCTCAAATATCCTCACTTTGCAAAAACAAGTAAGACTTCAAGCTGTGCTGCTATTTGTAATGGTTAAGTGTCATTTTGGTGGCCATGTGGCTACACAGCATGAGGCAGCTATGATGAACCAGGATGAAAAAGGACAGGTGGGAAATGTGAAAACTTTGCACAGAACAACCTTGGCTTTATGAAGGCTTCAGGTTTACCCACCATCAGAGTACCTTGATCCACCATGGCTTAAAACAAGGAAAGGAATCCACCTGTTTTGCCGTAAGCCATAATTAAGATCAAACAAAATATGCTTTGCAACAGTAAAACATGACAAGTGAGAGAGAAAAAGGCCTTTTCAGCAATGGCAATAGAAGTTAGTTTCTCCATAAACATCCTGGGTTATTACGAAGTGAGGCTCAGTGGTAATAACCCAGAGGCAAATAGATTAAAGGAAAGCAGAGCTAAGCAGGTGGTAGAGCAATATTTGCACTTCCACAGAATAAATAATTTTGAACATTCAAGCAAAATTAAGGGGCAAAGACCTCCTGAGACCACCATGATATATTTCCCTTCTCCATCACACCTCCTCAGTCATATGAGACATTCTGAGTTTTAGGAGAAAACTAGATGGAAGTATATTTGTAAAAGGATAGCTGCTAATTTCTGTTATATTACGTTTTTTCTTCTTAACCATAATAAACTATTAATAGACATTTTAAATCTCATCACACAGTATGTGAAAATTATTTGTACAAAGGGTCATCATCGAGGTTCTTTCTAATAAGAAAACATAGTAGCTGGAATGAACACTTTGAAAGACCTCCTCAGGCCTATTAAAAAGTAAAAACATTCTCTACAAACTGATGGTAAGATAAGACTTATTGCTGAAGATAACACTGACATAACTCACTGAACATGGAAAAGTGTTCATGGAAAAGTCTTTTATTTGTCAGAAAAATGAAGAAGAAAATAAAAACAATTGATTTTATAATTGATTTTAAAGTTTCTATTTACTTTTATTTTGTGATTGCTATTTGAATTTATATTATGAATAATTATATTATGAATAATGAGCATTAAATACATTTTGGAAAAGAGCAATATCAGATGGAACATACAATGATAGATTTAGTAACAAATAGTTACCTAGCATACCTAGAGCAAATGCTGACCTAGCGTTTTTACCCCTGCTATCCAGTATGCATTGCACTAGGAGATATTCTACATGCTATCAAAAGAGAAAGTTAAAAACCATTCCAGCTATAAACAGTTTGATGAACAATGGTGAACTGCCTGCAAGATATGCTGGTGTAATATTGATTTAAAAGTTGTGAGAGTAACCAACTTCTATCTGATTGGATTTAAGGCCTACTCTGTAAAAGGCTACCCATGCCCAACCTTACTATGATAGCCAAGAATTTAAGAATATGCATAGGCCATGGAAAACTAAGTACTACTGTTCTTTTAACGCAGCATGTTAATAAAGTAGCTTCTAATGACATTCTGGGATACTCATGCATTGGTGTCTTGCTCAACCATTATAGAAACCATACTTCAGTATATGGGAACAAACATATGGACAGAGAGTGAGAACCGTTAGAAAACTCAGTCTTAAATACGATATCTCCTGTAATTCTCTCCCCTCAGGTCTCAGGGTACTCTGTGGAAGAGGAGATAGAAAGATTATAAAAGCCAGAGGGGATTTAAGACACCAAGGAAAAAGACATTCTAGACACAACAGGACTGATGCACATGTGAATTCACAGAGACTGTGGCACCATGCACAGGGGATTCACAGGTCTAAGCTAGATGGAGTCCCAATACTGAGAGAAGTTGATACAAGCCACTATCCCTAATTAAAAACGTATATCCAATTTGACACCTGTTCTCAGATGAAAAATTAGTTTTCTACAATGGGATACCACTGGGTATGCAAACCACTGTTAAAGCCAAGCTTCATGCCCACCAGTGGATGGCCAAGACAAAACAAACTCAATACTGTTTTTCCAAGGGGTTTTTGCCTAATGATGCTTTGTATAGGAGTATTTGTTCTGTTTTTGTTCTGTTTTGTTTGACTTACAGGTCATAGTGCACCTCAGTTGTCTATTGTAGTTTACACTTATTGACTAAGTACATTGAAGTTGCCTGTTAGGATTTCCAATTTTTGTTATTTTATGAGATTTCTATGTGTGTGAATGTATATTGTCTATGTCTGTCTGTAGGTGTTTCTTGTGTTTTTTCTTTGGCTTTTTTTCCTTGTTCATTTTGTTCTGATGTGGATTATTTTTAATTTACTTTATTCTGTATCTGTTTTATTTCTAATGAATGAGAGAAAACATATAGGTGTGGGTGTATATGGCTTTATAATTAGATGGGATGTATGTGGGAGGAGGTGGGTAAAGGGAAACGATGATCAGAAAAAAATTGTATGTAACCATTAACAACACAACAAACAAACAAACAAAAACAAAAGGTGCAAAGTCTGAGAAGGACAGTGGTATCGAACCTGCAAGTATAGTAGTGACATGTGTTAGGGATAACAAGCAACTGTCTATTTAACCTATAGTGTACTGAATTAGAGGAAAATCATGTCTGATACTGTGTACTTAGAAAACTAACCATGAATTTGGTAGCTAGAGAAGTCATAGATATTCTCATATCTCTGAAGAGCTTCTATTTCTAATAGGTTAGAAATATTTTCCCTTTGACTCATTAATAAATATAGCTCTGAACACTCATCAAAAAAGCTTTATTTTGCAACAGATAGAGGCCACCATAAGGATCAATGTGCAGAACATAAAACATAACAAAATCGCTACACCTTATATTCAGAGATCATTAAGGAAACGGGGATTGAAGGATACTAGGAGCCAAAGGCCTAAGATGATTGATGCAAAATAGTGTATTCTACATAATGTAGGGATCATTGCACATACGAACTTTCAACAGTATCATTTTCTGCACAAGAACTTCAAAGATCACACAAGATGACAGGGAAACATAATGGAGAAAAAAATGTATTAAGTTCCAACCCTAAGTGAAGAAGTAAATGCATTCAACGGCTGCCCAGTGAGGAAAAATTGTTTTGTTTTTTTATTTGTTCATTTGCCTTTAGAAATATGACCCAATCCTAAGTGATAAGCTCTAAATACATGCAAATTAAGGAATGTGATTTAAATAAGTAGCACAAATAAGGTCAACACTAATTGAACTCAGTATATATGAATTTGAGAAGGAATGACATGAGAAAATGTGGAAAGGAAAGAGGGCTTGGTAAAAAATGGCATAAATACAGCATAGTCAGTTATAAAATTTAAAAAAATAAACTAATAGTGCAAAATTCCCACAGTAACAAAGATGACTTTTACTATTTTAGGAGTTAAACAATGGTATCTTATAGTTATATTGCAAAATATATATTAGAGAGTAGTCCTATTATGACCTTGTGCCTCAATAAATGGTAGAAACAACTTGAGACAGGTAAGATGTACTTTGGCTCATTGTTCTAGAAAGTTAGGGTTTATCATGTAGGATAAAGCATATTGTAGTGACTTATTGTTGCCTATGGATCTATGGTGCATTTTTTTTCACATTACAGTAGACTATGAAGCAGAAAGACAAATTATAATGACTATATTTTCCTTATGGTCTCTCAATTTCTACTTTATTCTTTCTAGGTGTTAAGCCCATGAGCTACTGACACCTTTATTCCTGGTGAGAGACCCTCACTTCATTAATCTTCTCTGGAAATACTCTCATAAATATATCCAGACATGAGCCTCCATGTGGTATATGTTTCTAACTCTGGTCATGTTAATGAGGAAGATGAAGCATTACAAGACTATCTCTGGTCAAATTGACAAGAAAATTCTTAACTTTCAATAATGTTTGCATACTCTTTACCTTTCAAATCCTCATATTCATCTTATACCTCAAAATGCACTCAGCTTACTTCCAGGACCCCCTGAAGTCTTAATAGTCTGACCACTACTCAAAAGTCCGAAGGGTTCAAACTTCTTCAGAGCCTTAAAGGGATGTTTTAATTGTATGCTATTTAAAAAAAATAGTTATATAATTCTTAAGAATAAATACGACTAAATGGATGAAAGAGAATATCAAGGAAAGATGGGACAAAACAATATGAAACCCAGCAGGGCAAACATTAAATCCTATAGTGAATTGTCTAGAATCAAGGTCATCTTCCTTATAAGGGCATTATCTGATTCCTCAAGAGATGGACAACCACAACCACATAATCTTTCTGTTTGCAGCTCATATGGCTACTGATTCAGCTGGAAACAATCAGGTCCTGTATCCATTCTCCATAATTACACAAAGTCTATCATACTGGGCAGTCCATGTTGTTGGGGCCTCATAATCACAAATTCACAATCCATCTCAGCAGTTATATAAAACATCTGATCTTGCAACACTGCCAGAAGCCATATAGGAAATGCTATAGAAAGTGAGTTTTCTGGAGATGGTTCACCATTTTGCATGGCTGCAATAGGTATACTCTGAAAAACAAGAACCCCAGAGACTTCTTCTGAGTTTTCTGGAGATGGTTCACCATTTTGCATGGCTGCAATAGGTATACTCTGAAAAACAAGAACCCCAGAGACTTCTTCTGAGTTTTCTGGAGATGGTTCACCATTTTGCATGGCTGCAATAGGTATACTCTGAAAAACAAGAACCCCAGAGACTTCTTCTGAGGATTGCTTCTCACTGCTATTAGCCTTTCCTGCCACTATTACATAGATTAATTATTTCTTAGGTATTTGCCTATGCGATTGTGCAGATTTCTTGCAGAATCAACATGAAGATGTGCATTCATGTAGTCATGCTGTTTAGAAGTATTGATGATTTTGTAATTCCTGATAATAATTTTATAGGTCTCCTTAATTGATACAAGTAATCTCAAGTCTCCTATCGAATAAAAGCTACAAACAGAGCTTCATGTGTCATGAGCTAATTGCACTAGGAAAAGAAAACAGGTTTGGAACAAATTTATGATCAAGGAACACATTCCTTCCAGTTTAGGAATGCTGTCATTCTCTGGTAACTGAAGGTCAGAAACTGGGAATGGGCATTTTATCATAGGCACAATGTCAGAAAATAAATGATGGACTCGTTTACCTATATGAAACTTCAAAATAATAAGGTACAAGGCAGATGATTTTTCTCTTGACAAAAGCTTGTTAACTTGTGACATAAAAACTTCTGCTTTAAATACAGTGAACATGTAGAGCTAGACGTAGATAAAGGATGTTAAATCAGGTACTAGTCTTAATGGATAGACATGAGTGTCAACGATTCTGTAACTCCTTAAACCTTGTTAATTTATGACATAAACAATTACTTTAAATTTACTATATACTTATAGAATGTAAAAGTGCTTAGAAAACCAAGTAATCCATTATCTTGCTATAATGCTTCTTCCTGATAATTGTATGAAGGTAAATATTTGAGATGGTATAAAACCTAAGAATAACAATAAAGTGGTGATGTAACCCTTTTCACTTTATCTAGTGTATATGTGTCTCTCTGTGTTTGTGTACCTGATGTTCTATTTCCTTTCCTTTATCTCTGTCTCATGAAGTGTTAATGAACCAGAGTTAATGAACTCAGCCAGCAAGAGGCCCTTGAGTCCAAGAGTAAAGAGCTCAAGGAAATATGTTTCTCTTCTTAATCCCCTGCTACTATCAGCAGGAGTCAATTACTAGAAACTACCATCTTTTAGTCCAGAATAGCAAGAGAAATTATATAGTCAAAGTTATCAGCTTTTGACCCTCACTGGAGCCAGACCTTGCTGTTTTTCTTACTTTACCTGGATGTCAAGATGGGTCTCAGCACAACAGATTAAATCACCTCATAGGCTTTCATTGACATCTTCATTGCACATTTGATTATGCCATAGCTCTTGCACTGTACTCATCAGTTCAGATTCACATGAGTGATCAAGGTTTAATGTTAGCTATACCCATATCAGTTGGCTTTGGCACCCATGTGGTGGGTAAATCAAGGCAGGCAGCCATGCCATTAGGGGTCAGTGCTTCAAGCCCCTGACAGGGGTGGATCCAGATACATGCATGGGCTGCTGCCAAAGGCATCCAGCAATAAGGGAAGTTACTAAGACATTTTTCTGAGGGAACAATGCTTAGTTAACTGGGGTTGGAACTCTGTTGATGGATGGGGGAGACAATGTTCAAGTCACACCTATACTTTATTCTTTCTTTCATCACTTAGGCATCCCAGCAACATACAATTTTTAAGCAGCATACAATTGCAGTATGTGTATACAATACTTGCATCTCTAAGTTCTTCTCTAGGGTGGTGATCGTTTTCTTCTAATGAATGATTATGACAAAACACTGTTTTCTAATAACTTTACAAGAAATAACAGTAGGTAGTGTAAGCAAAGAAAACTAATTATTCTAAAAAAAAACCCACATATAATTTACACCTAAGCATCTGTTATAGACTAACAAAATGTAAGAAAGCATAATAGTTTTCTCAATCAGTTTCTCTTACTAGCAGGCCACAATTTGCAGTTACAAAGATGGAGGTAATTATCTTATTATTTATCTTTAAAACTAATGTTGTAAAAATCTTAAAAGGATCACAAGCCTAAACGTATATGGAAAAATCAGTCATATCTACTTTGAAGCCTCAAAATGCCCATCTACTCATCAATAATTCTTAATAAATCATATCAGGAAGCTGAAGACAAAAATGGGTATAAAATAATCAATTATCACCAGTCCAGCCTCAGTGAGTCCTGTGAGTCACTGTTACCATTGTTATTGTTCCCTGACCATAAAGTTTCCTTAGCTTAACTAATAAGAGCATGCCTTTCTGAATTTCATATTTTTAACATCAGAGCCAGTAACAAAATCATCTCAACCTAGCTTCACTAACAACTTTATTTTTCCAAATGTTTTCTAAGGGTGATGGTCATTGTTCACAACATTCGTCTCTATGTTCTTCTCTAGGGTAGTGATAGAATCATAATCTGTTCCAGCAGCAATACCTGAAAGAGATCAAACATTAGTATGATGAATGCCAGACATATTGCCCTGTAAGGACCTGGAAGCCCCCTTGGAGGTTTCATACAATTCTTAAATTAAGAGGCATGTGAAGGAAGCAAGCAGAGAAGAACTCCGTAACATCATAAAATCCTCAGGACACATAGTCCTTGGGAATGTACCACACCAAGGCCCACCCATTTGGGTATGGTAACCCATGGGCCACATTCCATGAATGCTAAAGCTCCTTGTTCTCTCTGTATGGCCCTCAGCAGACTACCTAAGTTTCATCCTCAGTTTTGCTTCCATCTTTTTCTTATTCTTTTGCCCAGGATTTCAGGGGATGAACCTTGGAAAACACTTGTCTGGACAGTTGTTACCATCAGGTACCATGGAACTATTCTCTTTATAAGGGAAATCATGTTACATCCATTAATAATTTTATCTCAGGGCCTAAAGGAGTAGTTTCTCCACAATCCCTGAAACACCTTTAAGGCATTATGCCATGTGTGAATAAAGTGTTTTGCTTTAATATGCAAAGTTCTTTAAAAGACATATCCTCTTTATTTTATAATTTTATATGAATTCATGATCCTTTTCTGAAAATACTGAATACTTTTTCACCTTTTTTATCTTCAGGTCTGCTCGTTATAAGCCTAGGTAAATGTAACCAGCATTAACAACACATTCCACAGCTTATGCTATGCTATCTTGACATTACTTTCATCAAATTATGTTGTTTCTTACTTTTGAAATCAGGATCCTATAGCCTCAGAGCACAAACTATTGACTTTTCTTTGTAAGAGTATATTTGGGATGCTGTCTTACTTTCAATAGACCCCCCCATTCTCCCCCCCCTTTTTTTGTAAAATATGAGCTTGGCTTTCACTTCCTGCAGTCATACTATATAGGTTCAATTCTGAATTTCTCTCACAATTTCTCATTTGTGCTACATATCATTTGTAGGACTACACTAAGACACACATACGAACTTTCCAAATTCTCCACAACAACCAAGTTACAAAGAATTCAGTACAATATGGAAAAATTTGGTCACAGCCACAAAAAACATTTACTTATTTTTCTGTTTAAGATTTCTGTGTTGGTTACTCTTATAGCACTGTAACAGCAATCATCAAATTCATGAAAAAATATTCCCTATGGCATATGGCTTCATCTTAACAGAGTAGAGAAAGCACAGCAGGACAGTTCAGTCCATACTGTCAGGATCACACAGTATTTGATACTTACATCACAGCACAGGAGGAAGCAGAAGAGAGAATGCCTGTGTTTCTTTTCACCTTTCTTCATGTTTTCTTGTGACTAGATCCCCAGCCTATGGAAAGGCACCACTCACATTCAATGCAAATCTTTCTTCTTAGTTAATATCTGGAAGCACCTTCAGTGACACATTTGTACAAGTGTGCCTCATTATTCTAGATGATTCTAAATTAGCTCAAGTGATCTTGTGAAGGTTCCATTCCCCAAAATAGGGGAATGCAAGTCAGGAAATTGGAGGCAGGGTAAGCAGGGGGAGAGGGAATGGGATGGGGGGGGTTCGGTGGGGTAACTTGGAAAGGGTTTGAAATGTAAACAAAGCAAATATCTAATTTAAAAAATAAAAAAAATAAAAAATGATTAGTCATTTCAGCAATGGAACCTAAAACTATACATTTTAAATACATTCAAAACAATTTTGCTAATTGGATCTAAAATTTAGTTGAAACTTATAAGCATAGATTATAATTATGACAAATGATTGAATAATCTCAAGAAGTTGAAGCAGAACCGGAAACTCAATGACTTCAAAATCCACCATTTGCAAATATATTCTCAATAAAAAGTTATTGTCATACTTCTTTCCCAAGATATGAAAATCATACAATCTCTGTGCACATGAAAATTTTTATTTATATTAACTATAATGCTAATGTTGAATGTCCTAAAAATCATAAGTGGAATTATAATTATAATTTATTATATTATATTATATTATATTATATTATATTATATTATATATTGTTTATATATAATTTACATTATGTACTATAATGTAAGTTCAACTTATATATAAGTTGAAATTATAGAAAAATAAATCTGGTATGTATAAGATGCCAGTTTCAGCATTCAGATATTGTTCCACGGTAATTTTTTACAAAAAAAGATGTAATATGTCAACACTCAAAAGAGTGCTCAGAACACCATGAGAAATGTATAGAGGGTTTTAATAAAAATAAACATTTACAATTATGAAATATATTAAATATTGTGGCATATAGTTTTCGAATGTAGTTTTAGTTATGAAACAATATATAATATGTGCACATCCAAAGACCAAAAAGAACATAATAAAAATTATATATTGCTCAGCCATCATTAGAAATTTTCCTCTTATAATACATGGGAACAAATATAGAGACCCACAGGGAGATAGTGTACAAATAATAGGTGACTTTGGAACACTCAGTCTTAAAAGAGATGCCTACTTCAAATCCCATCCCTCAGGACTCAGGAAACCCTGGGAAAGAAGAGGCAGTAAGATTCTAAAAGCCAGAGGGAATAGAAGGAATAGTAAACATGGGCTTCTAAATACAAGTCCAATTCACCTGTGAACTCACAGACCTTAGTAGCAGGCATAGCACCTGAAGAGTCTCAGCAGTATTGGGAGGATATCTCAGAAAGGAAGTAGACTCAAGGCCACATCCCCAACCCAAAAGCTATATCCAATTAATATGGTTGACAAATAGAATATTAGTTTCCTTCAATAGAGTCTCATTGGAAGAAAAAACAAAACAAAACAGACAAAAACTTCTCACAAGACCATGCCTCATGCCCAGCAAAAGATGGCCAACACAAAATTAACTTAATGGCATTTTAGGAGAGTTCTTTTTCTCATAATACTTGGCCAGGATTCTTTGTTGTTGTTGTTGTTGTTGTTGTTGTTGTTGTTATTTGTTTGTTTGTTTGTTTTTATTTAATTTTTATTTTCTATATTCTATGTTTACATTCCAAAGGCTTTCCCCTTTCCCAGTTCCCCCCCACCATATGTCCCATAATTCCTCTCCCCCCAACTATTCCCCAATCATTCCCCCCCCCCACGATTTCTCTGTTCTGGGTCTACAAAACTGGATCCAATCTTTACAGGCCCAGGGTCCTCTCCTTTCTTCTTCTTGGGAGTCATTTGACTTGCTAATTGTGCCTTGAGTATTTAGGGCTTCTGGACTCATTAATATCCACTTATCAGTGATTGCATTTCATGTGTATTCTTTTGTGATTGGGTTAGCTCACTTAGGATGATATTTCCCAGATCTAACCATTTACCTACAAATTGCATGAGTTCATTATTTTTAATTGCTGAGTAGTACTCCATTGTATAAATATACCACATTTTCTGTATCCATTCCTCTTTTGAGGGATATCTGGGCTCCTTCCAATTTCTGGCTATTATAAACAAGGCTGCTATAAACATAGTGGAGCATGTGTCTTTATTGTATGCAGGGGAATCCTCTGGCTATATGCCCAGGAGTGGTATGCCAGGGTCCTCTGGAAGTGACATGCCCAATTTTCTGAGGAACCACCACACTAATTTCCAGAGCGGTTTTACCATTTTGCAATCCCACCAACAGTGGAGGAGTGTTCCTCTTTCTCCACATCCTTGCCAGCACTTGTTGTCTCTTGAGTTTTTAATCTTAGCCATTCTGACTGGTGTGAGGTGGAATCTCAGGGTTGTTTTGATTTGCATTTCCCTGATGACTAATGATGTTGAACATCTCTTAAGGTGTTTCTCAGCCATCCACATTTCTTCTGGTGAAAATTCTTTGTTTAGCTCTGCACCCCATTTTTGATAGGGTTATTTGGCTCTTTGGGGTCTAACTTCTTGAGTTCTTTGTATATATTGGATATTTGCCTGACCTCAAGCAGTACTACAGAGCAATTGTGTTAAAAACTGCATGGTATTGGTACAGCAACAGGCAGGTAGATCAATGGAATAGGATTAAAGACCCAGAAATGAACCCAAAGACTTATGGTCACTTGATCTTTGATAAAGGAACCACAACCATCCAGTAGAAAAAAGATAGCTTTTTCAACAAATGGTGCTGGTTCAACTGGAGGTCAACATGCAGAAGAATGCGAATTGACCCACTCTTATCTCCTTGTACTAAGATCAACTCCAAGTGGATCAAGGACCTCCACATAAAACCAGACACACTGAAGCCAGGATTCATTTTTTAAACTTACTGGTCATTTGCATATATATTATGATTTCAATGTAATATTTTTATGTGATTATTCTGTATGCCTCTACATCTCTATATGATTCTTGGGCCATTTCATTGCAAGACAGCCTAATAAATGTCCTTTATAAGAATTGCTGTGATCATTGTGTCTCTTCAGAACAGTGAAAACCTAGGTCATATAGCTTTTCTTTCTTAAATTTGTTAAGATTCTACATCTTACTTTTATGTGAATGTATGTGGACCCACATATGCTATGGCATACATGTGGAGGTCAGTAGACATATTAGACAGTTCTTCTGGCCTTCATAATGTTTGTGGGCTAAGAATTTGAAATATACATAAAGCAGCTGCATCCTTACTATTCAATAATTTTTGATAGTTCAATGATTATATGTGCTAAACTTTTTTCTTTCTTTTTTTTTTTTTCTTTCTTTCTTTCTTTCTTTCTTTCTTTCTTTCTTTCTTCCTTTATTTCTTTCTTTCTTTCCTCACTTTCCATCCTGATTACATCCTCCATTCCTCTTCTTCCAGTTCTACCCTTAGAAATACCTTACCCCTTTATTCCCCTCCCACTCTTCTCAGAGAACAGGAAGCCCACCTTGAGTACCACCCAGTCCTAGAACATCAAGTCACAACAGGACTAAGTGCACCCTCTCCCAAAGGCTCAATCAGGCATTCTAGCTAAGGGAAGGTGATCCAAAGCCAGGTAACAAAGCAGTTACAGTACCCTTCTCCAATTGCTAGGGGGACCCACATGAAGACCAAGCTGCACATTTGCTGCAAATATCTTGAGTACCTAGATCTACCACTTGCAAGTTCTTTTGTTGGTGTGTCAGTCTCTTAGACCTTCCATGAGCCCAGGCTTGTTGACTCTGTAAGTCTTCTTGTGGTGTCCTTGACCCTACACGATCCTGCCCTCCAGCACACTCAATCCAATCCCTGGCTCGTAAAGAGTCCACAATCTCTGCCTAATGTTTGACAGTGGATCTCTGCATCTGTTTCTATCTGCTTATGGATGAAGCCTCTCAAGAGAGAGTTATGCTAGTCTTCAGTCTACAAGCATGTCAAGTTGACACACTTGATACAGTCGTCTGAGAATAGGAAGCCTCAATTAAGAAAATCAGATCAGGCTGAGTGAAGTAACTCAGACCCAAAAGAATATGCATGGTATGTACTTACTAATAAATGGATATTAGCCAAAAAATATAAAATTACAGAACACACAGAACTCAAAAATGTCAACAGGCTAAAGGACCTAATTGAGAAAACTTCAGTCCCAATTGGGAGTGAGAAGAAAGCAATTACAAGTGAAGATGGAGGGAGGGACCTGGGAGGGAAAGTGGACAGGGATAGGGAGGAAGCACAATCTGATCTGGTACTGACCTACACTTTTTTGTCACAAGTAGAGATATTGGTCACAATATTATCACACTCAGGTGGTGAATTTTAGTCACACGTACAAGAGTTGGCAACTATGTGGTGATAATTCAATGTGGTATTTTGTATGAAAAGGTTGTTTTTCCAATACAAAATATAAAATAACTATGTCCAAATTAATGGTCAGGTAGAGAGAGTTGTCTTTGTCTGGCTCTTTAATTCCCAACAACATCCTTTTGTGTACAAATGATAAATTTGACCTCAACTCTAGGTTCTATATTTCTAAATTTCTAAAGACCCTCTTTACTACAAATAGAATGCATTCAAATAGTTTTTATTTATTTTTTCTTTATTATTTTTATATTCTTTCAAAATTTTTCTCTTAGTTTAACAGATGACCATTCACAGAAGCCAAAAACCTGGAGCTTAACATCGGCATTCATCAGTCTTGATCCCTCCCCACAGGTAGAAGGTGATCAACTACTCCATCATCCTGCTGACTTACATCCCTCAGCCATGATGTACTGAGTCCTAGAACAGTAAGGCAAAATAAACTCTTCTTCCTACAGTTTCCCTTGCTGGGTATTTTATCACAGCAAGTAGAAAAGTAATTAATGAAGACAACATGTTAACATTTTAATGAGTCTTGATTCGGTCCTGTTTCTACATACATGTCTGTACAATTAGCCTGAATTCCAAAGAACAGAAGTTTTGACATAACTTTCAGAAGAAACAGTGAATAGTTCAAAAAACTTTCGGTATTTTCATGACTGCTCTGGCTATAATAGAGGCTATTCACAATTTCTGCCTATTTTTTCTTTCCATCAGAAAAGTTTATTCTTTCAACCCCTCTTGGTGCATTTGCCTTGACTTACAGAGTCTTTGGGTAGAGAGATGTTGATATTACTGAAGAGCCTAGGTTGAGTGATTAGTGAACTTTTGACTGGAGTTTACTCTGTGTCTTCACATCTTTTGACTGCCATGCAATCAACCTCCCTACTGACCTCCATTGGCTTACACTGAACTTCTTTCAAATACAGTTTATGTCTATAGTCTGATTTGTTAAGTTTTACATGGTATGTGTTAATTTTTCCTACTTTGGTACTTTTGTATAATCCACTTTCCACCCTTTCATGATGTCCATATCTCTTGGCTCAGTTGTCTCACACCTCTTTAAGATTCTCTTCACATTTCTCTTATATTTGTAGACTTTGTGTGTGTGTGTGTGTGTGTGTGTGTGTGTATGTGTGTGTATGTGCCTGTGTGTGTGAACATACATATTTTCAAGTAATCCCCACCTTTTTTCTACTCTGGGTAAATTATAAATTTTAAGTCTAATACTAAACCCCTGTCTCTTTGTCTTCTGCAGAATTAAAAATGATGCAGTTAGTATTTTCTTGATATTTTTCCTCATCTACATAAGTTCAAAGACATGTCAATATTTCACATGAGAAAAACCATTAGCAAGCCAATTAAAATTATTAATTTTTATCTAGCTGCATGCACTAACTGCCAGATGTTTGCACAGCTGAGACTCAGTATGTTTGTGGAAAGCTTAAAATGAAATTCTAAAACATGAGAAAAAAGTAAGCTCAAAAAATATTTATCAAGAAAACAAATAACACATTTAAAAATGGGGAAGAGGTCTAAACAGAGAATTCTCAATAGCGTAAACCCAAATGGCAGAGAAGCATTTAAAGAAATGTTCAACATCCCTAGACATCAGAAAAATGCAAATTAAAACTACATTGAGACTGCATGATATACCCATCAGGATGGCTAAGATTAGTGAAACAAATGACAGCTCATGCTATCAAGGATGTAGCATAAGGGAAGCATGCACCCATTGCAGGTGGGATTGCAAACTTGTATAATCATCTTTAAAAATTAGTGTGGCAGTACCTCAAGAAACTGGGAATAGGTCTATTTGAAAATTCAGCTGCATCATTTGTGGTGCTTTGAGGAGAATTGGCCCTTATAAAATCATATGTCATTACTTGGTCACCAAGTAATGACAACATTAGGAGTGGGGCTTTTTTGGAGTAGTTGTGGCTTTTTTTGGAGAGAAAAGGGTCACTGAGAGTAGACTTTCAGGTTTTAAATGCTCAAGTCAAGCCCAGTGTCTCTCTCTTCTTGCTGACTGCTGATCCAATTGTAGAAATCTTGATTCCTTCACCAATACTATGTCTGCCTGAGTACCACCATGCTTCCTGCCATGATGATAATGGACTAAACCTCTGAACTAGTATGCCAGCTCCAATGAAATGTTTGTCTTATAAGAATTACCATAGTTATGTTGTCTATTCTTAGGAAAACAAAAACCTAACATACCACTCTTAGGCATATATCATAAGAGCATTTAATCTTACTTCAGAAACATATGCTTAAATGTGCTTATTTATAATTTATTATTATTATTATTTATAATGGCCAGAAATTGGAAATAATTTATATGTCCCACAACAAAAGAATGGATAAAGAAAAATGGCTCATTTGCACAATGAAGTGTTACTCTACTTTAAAAAAAATAATTCCTCAAATTTGCAGGTAAATATTGATGGAACTTTAAAAATCATGAAAGAGACAAGAAAACAAATATGGTATGCATTTGTTTATTTGTGGATATTAACTGTTATGTCAGTGATAATCAATCAACAATCTATAGAACCACAGAAGTTAGGTAAGGATATATAAAGATATAGAAAGAGCTCCTTAAAAGGGGGAAATAGAATAGTTATTGATGGATAGAGAGTATGGAACAGGGGAATCATTTGGGAAGAGGAAAGACAGAGAGATAGATAGAGAGATAGAGAGAGAGAGAGAGAGAGAGAGAGAGAGAGAAGATGAGATGAGATGAGATGAGATGAGATGAGATGAGTAATATATGGAGAGATACAGCTAAAATTAAGGTCAATTTGAAAGGTAGCATGGAAACATCATACAGTAGAAGCTTCCTAAAATATTCATATATATTAAGATAATTTTAATTAACTCACCAAATAATGGGGTATAAAGAGTCCTAGCTGGCCATCACTTAGAACCAAATGAAGCTTGCAATACCAGCATTGAATTACATCTAATTGACTTGTTAGCAAAAGGGAGTCCCATGGAAATCCCTAAACAACCCAGACTACAGGTTGCTTTCCATAAACTAACAGTAAGACTTCCACTGCTGAAGTAAATAACTTTTTAGTTTATTAAACATGAAGAAATCCAACTTGTTCCTACATTGAACCTTCATGCCTACATTCTAGGATCTTTCATACATGAAGATACTTTGAAGACTACAAAAGGAGAAATATAAGCATCTTCTTTATCACAAACTCTTTACCTACAATGGTGCATTGCCTGCACGATATGAAAGGGCAATGGTGTCTCCGTGACATGCCAGACTATGCTGCTTGTGGATCAAATTGAGAACTTAGGACTTTGATCTGGAAAAGCAGTTGAATTTGTTAAAAAGGGGCTTAATGGGCCATACCTTTATGAGCATTTAATACAGTGATGTTGAGAGCAACATAGATTAGGAAGGCCCAGAGGATAATAATATTATTAAGGGGCTGTTCTTGTAATATGTTGGCCAACAATGCAGCGGCTTTCTGGTCTTGTCCAAAATACCTGCCTGAAGCTAAATTGAAGAGTTTTGGTTTTAATGGCAGTGTGACATCAAGACAGCCTAGTACCAATTGTGTCCAAAATTTGTGGCTAATTTTATGCAGCTCTATAATGAAAAGCAGAGAGCTGTGCTAGGAAAATATGAAATATACAGACTAAGGAGAAAAGGAGCACTAAGACGTATAATAGAGCTAAGTCCAGTGTCAAGAAAATAAAAAGATAAAGAAAAATCAGATGCTAAATTAAGTAAAGGGACTAGACACCTTAGGTCTATTGAGAAAACCTTGTAACTTGGGAAAAGGAATTTTAAAGGAAATCTTAAGCAATCGAGGAAACCACTATCTCCTGAAAGCTGATGATAATGTATTGGAACTAGGATAGTAAATTCCAGCTGTAGCAAGCAGTAGAACTTGGCAGTTTGGGCTCTTGGTTCTGGCTTAAGAATCAAAAAGACAAGAAATGGGTGGAGCTAGGCAGAGTAGCAGTTCCTATGGGCTAGCCAGGCAAGGGTTCTGGGCTCTGCAGGGTACCCTGCAATCCCTGTTGCTGCCATCTTTGCTGCTGCTTGGACTGGACAAGCAGACCCAGGTACCCGAGTTATCCAGAGTTTAAGATCCCTGGGGACTCAGGCTGTGAGGCAGCGACCTGCACACAGGATCTGAGCAGAGAGGTGGTTCATCTGTGTGCCAGTCAGGCCTGGGTCTTGTACCGGGCAGGGTGGTCAGCACTTGGAGGGGGCTCCTAGCCTCCATCTTCACTACCTAACAGAGCAGGCAAGCAGCATCATGTTCACATAGACAACCGAGTATAACATTGCTTGGAGCAAGATACACCAGGGTTCCAACAACACCCAAGAGGAGGGCAGCACATCAGCAATCTGTGCCAGGGGAAAACTAGTTATCCAGTGGTGGGGAAATAGCCTTATAATCCCACAGGAGGTTCAAGCACCAGCTAGCTGCTACTAGACAAACTAACACCAGAGATAACCAGCTGGCAAAAGGCAAAGGTAAGAACATTACTATCAGAAATCAAGGCAATATGGCAGCATTCAAACCCAGTTTTGTGACAGGAGTAAGTCCCAGAGACCCCAAAACACAAGAAAAACAAGAAGCAGATCTAAAATCATGGGTCAGGATGCTGTTGGAGGAACACAAGAAAGACATAGATAAATCTCTTAAAGAAATACAAGAGAAAATGGATCAAAGGTTAGAAACCCTTATGAGGCAAACACAAAAATCACTTAAAGAAATTCAGGAGAATATGGATCAAAAAAATAGAAGTCAATAAGGAGGAAATGTAAAAATCACTTAAAGAAATACAGGAGTACTTGGGTTAAAAAGCAGAGATCATGAAAGAGGAAACACAAAAATCTCTTAAAGAATTACATGAAAACACAAACAAGCAAGCAAAAGATCTGAGCAAAACCATCCAGGATCTAAAAACAGAAGTAGAAACAACTAAGAAATCACAAAGGGAGACAACTTTGGAGATAGAAAACCTTGGAAAGAAATCAGGAGCCATGGATGCAAATATAAACAAGAGAATACAAGAAATAGAAGAAAGAATCTCAGATGCTGAAGATACCATAGAAACCATTGATTCAACAGTCAAAGAAACTGCAAAATCTAAAAAGCTTGTAACCCAAAACATCCAGGAAATCCAGTACACAATGTGAAAACCAAACCTAAGGATTATAGGGATAGATGAGAGTGAAGATTTACAACTTAAAGGGCCAGCAAATATCTTCTACAAAATTATGGAAGAAAACTTCCCAATCTAAAGAGAGAGATGCCCATGAATATACAAGAAGCTGACAGAACCCCAAACAGACTGGACCAGAAAAGTAATATCTACTGTCACATAATAATCAAAACCCCAAATGTACTAAACAAAGAAAGAATATTAAAGGCAGTAAGAGAAAAGTGCCAAGTAACATATAAAGGAAGATCTATCAAAATTACACCAGACTTCTCACCTGAGACCATGAAAGCTAGAAGATACTGGGCAGATATCATGCAGACTCTAAGAGAACACAAATTTCAGTCAAAACTACTATACCCAGCAAAACTCTCAATCGCCATAGATGGAGAAATTAAGGTATGCCAGGACAAAACCAAATTTGCAGGATATCTTTCCACAAACCCAGCCCTACAAAGGGTAATAAGGGGAAAACACCAACACAAGGAGGGAAACCACACCCCAGAAGAAGCAAGATAGAAACTGCCTCTCATCAAACCCAAAAGAAGATAATCCCTCAAATATAAAAAATAACTTAAAAAATGTCAGGAAGTAATAATTACTATTCCTTAATATCTCTTAACATTAATGAACTCAATTCCCCAATAAAAAAGACATTGACTAATAGACTGGATACGGAAACAGGACCCTACATTTTGCTGTACACAGAAAACACACCTCAGTGTCAAAGACAAACACTACCTTAGAGTAAAAGGCTGGAAGACAATTTTACAAGGAAATGGTCTCAGGATAAAAGCTGGAGTAGTCATCCTAATATCATATAAAATTGACTTTCAACCTAAAGTCCTCAAAAGAGACATGGAAGGTCACTTGTTGGTCAAAGGGAAAATCCCCCAAGAATAATTCTCAATACTGAACATCTATGCTCCAAATGTAAGGGCACCCTCATTCATAAAAGACAATTTACTAAAGCTTAAAGCACATGTCGCACCTAACACAATAATTGTAGGTGACTTCAACACTCCACTCTCTTCAATGGACCGATCAGGAAACCAGAAACTAAACAGGGGCACGGAGAAACTAATTGAAGCTTTGGACCAATTGGAATATATATATATATATATATATATATATATATATATATATATATGAAGATATATATAAAGGATGATATATATATATATAACATTTCATCCTAAAGCAAAGGAATATACCTTTTTCTCAGCACCGCATGGTACCTTTTCCAAAATCGATCATAGACAGAACTCAACAAATACAAGAAGACCCAACTAATCCCATGCCTCCTATCAGATCACTATGGAGTAAAAGTGGTCTTCAATAGCAAGAAGAACAACAGAAAGCCCACATACACATGGAAACTGAACAATACTCTACTCAATGATACCTTGGTCAAGGAAGAAATAAAGAAAGAAATCAAAGACTTTTTAGAATTCAATGAAAATGAAGGTACAACCTACCCAAATTTTGGGGACACAATTACACTGATACCAAAAGCACACAAAGATCCTACAAAGAAAGAGAACTACAGGCCAATTTCCCTTATGAATATTGATGCAAAAATACTAAATAAAATTCTTGCAAACCGAATCCAAGAGCACATCAAAATGATCCTTCACCATGATAAAGTAGGCTTCATCCCAGGGATGCAGGGATGGTTCAACATACAGAAATCCATCAATGTAATCTACTACATAAACTAAAAGAAAAAAACACATGCTCATCTCATTAGATGCTGAAAAAGCATTTGACAAAATTCAGCATTCTTTCATGCTAAAGTCCTGGAAAGAACAGGAATGCAAGGCCCATACCTAAACATAATAAAAGCTATATACAGCAAACCAGTAGCCAACATCAAACCGAATGGAGAGAAATTTGAAGCAATCCCCCTGAAATCAGGGACTAGACAAGGCTGCCCTCTCTCTCTCTCCATATCTTTTCAGTATAGTACTTGACGTTCTAGCAAGAGCAATTAGACAACATAAGGAAGTCAAAGGGATACAAATTGGAAATGGAAAAGAAGTCAAACTATCACTTTTTGCAGATGATATGATAGTATACGTATGTGACCCAAAAACTCCACCAGAGAACTACAGCTGATAAACAACTTCAGCAAAGTGGCTGGTTATAAAATCAACTCAAGTAAATCAGTAGCCTTCTTGTGCTTAAAGGACAAGCAGGCTGAGAAAAAAGTTAGGGCAATAACATCCTCCACAATAGCCACAAACAATATAAAGTATCTTGTTATGACTCTAACCAAATAAGTGAAAGATCTGTAAGATAGGAACTTCAAGTCCTTGAAGACCTAAGAAGATGGAAAAATATTTCATGCTCTTGGATTGGCAGGATCAATATAGTAAAAATGGCCATCTTGCCAAAAGCAATCTACAGATTCAATGCAATCCCCATCAAAATCCCAAATCAATTCTTCATAGATCTAGAAAGAGCAATTCTCAAATTCATCTGGAGCAACAAAAAACCCAGAATAACTAAAACTATTCTCAATAATAAAATCACTTCTGAGGGAATCAATATCCCTGACCTCAAGCAGTACCACAGAACAATTGTGTTAAAAAATGCATAGTATTGGCACAGCGACAGGCAAGTAGATAAATGGAATATAATTGAAGACCCAGAAATGAACGCACAGAGTTACGGCCACTTGATCTTTGATAAAGAAGCTACAACCATCCAGTGGGAAAAAAGATAGCCTTTTCAACAAATGGTGCTGGTTCACTTGGAAGTCAGCACGCAGAAGAATGTGAATTGACCCACTCTTATCTCCTTGCACTAAGATCAACTCTAAGTTGATCGAGGACCTCCACACAAAACCAGACACACTGAAACTAATAGAAAAGAAACTTGGGAAGACCCTGAAGGACATGGGCACAGGGCGAAAGTTCCTGAACAGAACACCAATAGCTTATGCTCTATGATCAAGAATTGACCAATGGGTACTCATAAAATTACAAAGTTTCTGTAAGGCAAAGGACACTGCCAGAAGGACAAAACAGCAACCAACACACTAGGAAAATATCTTCACCCACCCCACATCCAACAGAGGGGTAATATCCAATATACACAAAGAACTCAAGAAGTGATACTACAAAGAACCAAATAACCCTATCAAAAAATGGGGTACAGAGCTAAACAAAGAATTTTCCCCTGAAGAAATTCAGATGGCTGTGAAGCACCTTAAGAGATGTTCAACATCATTAGTCATCAGGGAAATGCAAATCAAAACAGCCCTGAGATTCCACCTCACATCAGTCAGAATGGCTAAGATTAAAAACTCAAGAGATAACAGGTACTGGTCAGGATGTGGAGAAAGAGGAACACTCCTCCACTGTTGGTGGGATTGTAAGATGGTGCAAGTGCTCTGGAAATCAGTCTTGTGTTTCCTCAGAATATTGGGCATGACACTTCCAGAGGACCCTGCCATACCACTCCTCGGCATATACCCAGAGGTTTCCCTTGCATGCAATAAAGATACATGCTCCACTATGTTCATAGCAGCCTTATTTATAATAGCCAGAAGTTGGAAGGATCCCAGAAGTCCCTCAAAGGAGGAATGGATACAGAAAATGTGGCATATTTATAGAATGAAATACTACTCAGCAATTAAAAATAATGAATTCATACAATTTGTTGGCAAATGGTAGGATCTGGAAAATAATATCCTAAGTGAGCTAACCCAATCACAAAAGAATACACATGAAATGCACCCACTGATAAGTAGATATTCATGAGCCCCGAAGTTCTGAATACTCAAGGCACAATTAGAAAATCAAAAGATTCCCAAGAACAAGGAAGGAGAGGACCCTTGTCCTGAAAAGACTGGATCCAGTTTTGTAGGAGAGTACCAGAACAGAGAAATGGTGGTGGAGTGATTGGGGAATGGGCGGGCTGAAGAGGACTTATTGGACATATGGTGAGGGGGGAACTGGAAAAGGGGAAAGCCTTTGGAATGTAAACAAACAATATAGAAAATAAATAAAAAAGAACTCTATTTCAAGCCCAGAGTCTCACTCTTTCCCTGTTGCCTGTGAATCTGGATGTAGGCACCTCAGCTACATCTTCAGTAGAATGTCTGCCTACAGATCACCATACTACCCACCATGACAATGGAACAATGCTCAGAAATAGTAAGCAACCCAATTAAATTCTTTCTTTCATTAGAGTCGCCGTGGTCATGGTGTCTCTTCATGGTAATAGAACATCAACTATGACAAATAGAAAATTATAATTAGGATATATTATGTGATTTTAACAATATATTTTCAATAAAAGGGAAGAAATATGAACTGAGAAGTAACACTTGAGCTCCTTTCTTTGCAGGGGTATGCATGTACTAAATGTATAAGAGCTGGGACTTTTCCTGCTGAGGCTGTCCTCATAAGTGTACAACACTTTCATTCCTCATGAACTATCAAACATCACTTACAAATTTGAATATTTGAAAATATGAATGAAAATTCATGTAAAATATCCCTGTTATTCCTTAAGGTTTGTATCATTGGCACTGCCTACATACTTGTTTTAGGAGCATCTTCAATTTGTTTACTTTCCAATAGATTTTACTTAAAATCAGAGAAAATTATAATATGTTAATGATCACTTTAATTATGTGACAACAGCCAACACATTTGCAGTTGTCATATTGCCTGCATGGGAGAGGACTGCATGAATTTAATATAGATTTAAGCTCACATATGTCTGACCTTCTTTGTTCTTACTCTTTTTCTAAAATTTGTAAAATTCAAAAATATTAGAATACTCTTCCTTCAAACCGTAGGAAAACATTAACTTCCTCTTTCATCTCCGTTTGTTTGCTTTTTAAAAGAGAACATATGGTTTTCTAGTATTTCTTTGGCCAAAATTCTATTCATTGTTTTATAACATGACTACTCTTCTGAACAGGATAACATGTTTAAGACAGAGCAAGACAAAAAAATCTAGCAATTAGTAAAGGATGTGTTTGCTAATAGCACCCATAGTATTTTGGTTAATTTAGTTATTGTCAATGAACCAGTTTCTCTTTAACGGCTTATTCTTAGAAAACTGTCCATGTTCTGGCCTTCATCTTATGATATTTACATACTTAATTGCTTTGCTTTCATAAGATCAAAAGCCTATAGTATATCCTTTATATCTTCATTGCTTTAAGATGAATTACACAAATTGTAAATCTTTAGGTGTATATATTCTTTCCATAAGCTTGTTTTCAGCTTTTGATTACTTTTTGATTTGTTGATTTGAATAACTTTTAATAATTATTTATACATATAATTATTTATACATACAATTATTTATACAAAATTGTATACATTTAAACCAACTCATATAGTCATAGATCCATCAGCTTAATTGTCTTAAGTCTGTTTAAAAATCTAGAGCCCTTTTAACTTTTTCAGACAAATCCTGCTGATAACACATAGGCTGTCCCTAAACTTTTGATGACTTTAAGTGCCTAGTCATCCTGCATTCATGTTTGGATTATTGAGACTATAAATTTCTGATGCTGCACCAGGCATACAGATTCCTTACTGAATGGCCTTCATAGTACTTGGAGATTCTATGTCATGGTTTGATAAAAATGAATTTAAATGTAAATATTGTATCTTCTTTAGTACCATCATACCATAGAAAATAATGAATTCCCAGAATAAAATGCTTTGTGCCTTATTTGTTCGATTGTTTGAGTGTTGGAACAGAATATCCCTTGGTAGCTGGCTAGTACATGATGCTCAAGCCTGAGCCTCCTGGGTGTTGGATTTACATTTCTGAAACACCATGGCAAATCAAATTATTTTCTTAAACATTATCAGATACTTAAAAAACAATCACAAACTGAGCTATGCTTTTGAATGAATTATCTCCCCCATGTCTATAGCTGCATGAAGTGTGAAATTGTATCTTCTTTGGTTCTTAATAGTTTTTGATTAAACAGTTTTTTGTTTATAAATGTCCATAGATTCTGTAACAGAATTATGTTGTGGTCCTGTTTAAGCTCTCTAATAATTTTTCCATGAAATAGCAAGCTTTATATTTTTCAATAACTCTGTATTTTATATTTATCTTGATATTTTCATCAGAACAAGACAGTCTGATCATAATACAATAACACACAAACTTGCATACCATATACAGCATGATTTACCACTTATGTCTAATTATGGCCAAGGCTTCTAATCTACTTTCATTACCTGGAAGTAGTTCTTTCTCGAGTATTTTCACTTTTGCTATTCCCTTTAAAAAATCTGTATGGAATCATGATTAAAACACTTATACAGTTGACCATTTCTATTAGCAACTGCAATTATCTCAAATATTTATACTTTGAAAGAAAATGCTATTAAAATGCTGTTTTAGTTATCTAAGAATAAACAAATTTAGAAGTTATGATTGGTGCAAATTAACAATAAGAGGATTTGCATTGTTTCACATATCACTGTCTCTATAATCTATTCACTATATGCATTACATTTTACAATATCTCTGACAGAGACAGCTGAGAGAATAATTAGCAAGAGAAATAGTATTTTTACAATTCCCAATAGGTATGCCTATGTTTTCTTGGTTACATGGTTGGCAGAAGAATATAACTACCAGCATAATAGCTATGGTGGCTATTTTAACCACACTGGACAGGCTGAAGAAATCATGCTCGCCAGGCTTAACACTTGCACAAACATGTGCCTTCACTAGTATACTTTCTCTAACCTAGCTTCATATTCAAAATTTCTTCCACATCCTTAGAGTACATTATTGACTGTAAGTTTATAAATGGGGCAATCCATCAATTAAATCAAGTATCTTATGGTATGATTATCTCTGGAAATATCTTTAAAAATACTCAGAGATTTCCTTACTTATCTTGTGGGAATTTCTCAGTCCATTAATTGACAATCAAGATTAACTTCCACATATATAGAAAACTGTATTTGCATTGTTGCAATTGACTGAGATACTATATGGAATTATAAATATGTAAAGTGATTATTGGTAACAATTGGTAGAACCATTGAATGATCTTTCTAATTTTTGAACCCTTACACTTAAGGCACAAAGCCTCTGTATAGCTCAGTTTCTCAGCTGCAGGTAATGAAGAACAAATGCTCATTAAGCCAGTTAAAGTTATTTCACAACTGAAATGATAGAAAGATACATGAAATGCTTGCTAAACTTAAATAATAATTAAGATGGAGGAAAAAAAACAGGGTTTCTAAAAGAATTGCTACAAGCCAAAGCTTTTAGGTTGTAGTTTGAAAGGTTATGCAGATGTAATTCCCACATTATAATTACCATTTGTAGAGTGTTTTCAAGTATAAATTGCTATCATTAATATTCATTTTCACATTATTGATTAAGGCCAAAATTATTGTCATTTAATGTTTAATCAGACAAAGATTAAAAAACAGCTTGGAGGAAAATACCACTTTAATTAATTGGCGGCTTTACTATTATATCATAGGATAATCATGGCATGGTACAACAAAAGTGATAAAAAATATTAATAATTATCAAAGAAAAAGTGAGTGAAATTCACAAAATGTCATATTAGCAGTACCACCTGATGGTTTCATGAATTTGATTGTCTCCTGGTTCAAACTGTTAAATCTAGAATGTAGAGACTGATATGGTCTTTTGGCATTTCAAGTTGAATGCAATACATTTTAGAGTGAAAAATCTTAATCTTCATGTTTCCTAATTGAGTGCTTAAGATAAACAAAAGTCAAGTATGAGAATCAAATTTAAAAGCTTTCAGGATAAATATGAAAGCTTAGATATCAGGTGACCCCACTTTTTTTTAGGATTACATGTATTGAGGAGAGTTGCTTCATAAATGCACCACACTGAAAAGTTAGCCAAGATTTGTACAGTAATTCAATATTTTGAAAACATAAATCCTGGCTTTCTTCTCAAGCTTGGTCCTAGGAAATATCTTTGTAGTTGATTGAGGCTGAGATGTTTGATCAATGTGCTCTTTTAAGGATGAAGTTAAGGCATTTTAAGGTCTTATAAAAATAAGTGCCATACTGCTGAATTTTTGGATTAAATTAAAACTTGAGAATATTTTGAGTTTCTTAGAGATAGTTACAGTGCTTAAATATTAGAAAAATATTTGTAGCCATATTATAAACAATATTGGTAAATTATAGAAACATTTTTGTTTAAAAACATAAATGATAACCTCCACATATATCAGTTACAGTGAAACTAATATAAAAGAAAGTGGTGAAGAGCCTTAAGCACATGGGCACAGCAGAAAATTTCCTAGACAGAACACCAAAAGCTTATGCTCTAAGATCAAGAATTGACAAATTGGCCCCCATAAAATTTCAAAGATTCTGTAAGGTAAAGGACACTGTCAATAGAACAAAACAGCAACCAACAGATTGGGAAAAGCTCTTTACCAATCCTACATCCAATAGAAAGCTAATATCCTATATATACAAAGAACTAAAGTAGTTAAACTCCAGAAAACCAAATAAACCTATTAAGATGGTGTAGAGAGCTAAACAAAAAATTCTTAACTGAGGAATAGCAGATGGCTGAGAAGCACCTAAAGAAATGTTCAACATCCTTAATCATCAGGAAAATGCAAGTCAAAACTACCCTGAGATTCCACCTCACACCAGTCAGAATGGCTAAGATCAAAGCCTCAGGTAACAGCAGATGCTACTGAGGATATAGAGAAAGATGAACACTCCTCCATTGCTGGTGGGATTGAAAGCTGGTATCACCACTCTGGAAATCAATCTGGCAGTTCCTCAGAAAATTGTACATAGTACTATCTGAGGCCCCAGCTATCCCACTTCTGAGACTGTACCTGGAAGATGCTCCAACATGTAAAAAGGACACATTCTCCACTATGTTCATAGCAGCCTTATTTACAATAGCCAGAAGCTGGAAACAACACAGATGTCCCTCAACAGAGGAAAGGATTCAGAAAATGTGGTACATTTACACAATGGAATACTACTCATCTATTAAAAACAATGAATTTATAAAAATTTTAGGCAAAGGGACGGGACTAGAAAATATCATCCTGAGTGAGGTAACCCAATCACAAAAGAACACACATAGCATGTACTCACTGCTAAGTGAATATTAGCCCAGAAGCTCAGAATACCCAAGATAAAATTCACAGACCATCTGAAGCTCAAGAAGAAAGAAAACCAACATCTGGATACTTTGGTCTTTAATAGAATGGGGGCAAAATACCCATTGAAGGAGATACAGAGACAAAGTGTGGAGCAGAGACTGAAGGAAAGGCCATCCAGAGAGTGCCCCACCTGGGATCCATCCCATATACAGTTACCAAACACAGACACTATTAGTGATGCCAGCAAGTGCTTGCTGGCAGGAGCCTGATATATCTGTCTCCTGAAAGGCTCTGCCAGTACCTCACAAATATAGACGGGTATGCTTTGAGCCAACCACTGCACTGAGCACAGGGTCCCCAATGAAGGATCTAGAAAAGGACCCAAGGAGCTGAAGGGCTTTGCAAATCCATAGGAGGAACAACATTTTTAACCAACCAGTATGCCCAGAGTTCCCAGGGACTAAACTACCAACCAAAGAGTATGTATGGAGAGACCCATGGCTGCAGCTGAAAATGTAGCAGAGGATGGCCTTGTTGGACTTCAATGAGAAGAAAGGCCCTTGGTCCTGTTAAGGCTTGATGCCCTAATGTAGGGGAATGCCAGGACAGGGAATAGTTGGTGGGTTAGTGAGTAGGGGAGGGTGGGATGGGGGAATTTAAGAGAGGAAATGAGCAAAGGGATAACATTGTAAATTAAGAAAATATCTAATAAAAACCATAGCTGGGCGGTGGTGGCGCATGCCTTTAATCCAAGCACTTGGGAGGCAGAGGCAGGTGGACCTCTGAGTTTGAGGCCAGCCTGGTCTACAAAGTGAGTTCCAGGACAGCCGGAGCTACACAGAGCAACCCTGTCTTGAAAAACCAAAAAAAACAAAACAAAAAAAAACAAAAAAACAAAACAAAACAAAAACAAAAACAAAAAAACCCAAACAAACAAAAAACAAACAAATAAACACCAACAACAAAAACATAAGTAATTATTCATTAAATGATAACAGATTACGATCTGAAGAGCTCAGTTTTCTACAAATGAAAATAGGCAATCTTTAAATTAAAGAAACAAACAAAACAAAACAAATGTAGACTACAATTTTCAGTAAATATATTTTAAGATAAAAAAATAAAGTGTCTTAACAAAGTAATTTATTCCTAATAAAGTCATAGTTTGTCTTTACAACAAAAATGGATTTCTTTAAATAACAAACTTGTTTAAAGTCTTATATAAAATATAAAGTCTTATTTAAAATTTACGTAAGTATACATAAACTAAAATGTATAATGAGTATTATATGAAATCTAGTGGGCATCATATTTAATTCCTAGTAGAGCGCAACATGAAAGATACCTATTCCTCAGATGTCATGAAGAAATGGCATCCATCATAGAGTCCAGAATGACTGAAGCTAATACAGATACATTTAGGTGATCAGCTGTACCTTAAGCACTGCCTGAATACTGTATGAAAAGTACCTTTCATGGCACTTATGGTCTTAGGAATGAACATTTAATTTTTGAAATTAGACATCTATGAGAAAGTACCCACCTGATTATATAATAAATATATGTAGCTAGAATCATATTAAAATGTGTTATTTAAACTAGTGTTTGATGTATAATTAGAAATTATCTCAATAATGATAAATCATGTTGGTAAGAAATTCACTAATTTTTATAAACTCACAAAAAATAATAACAACAATAATGATTGATGATGATGATGATTGATGATGATGATGATGAAGATGATGACAATGGTGATGATAATAAAACAGAGCAGCCAGTATTCCCGGCCCAAGAATATATAATACACACTATCTGTAGACGATGGCTTAAGTATATGGTAGATGGTTTTGTAAACTTAAAAACTGTTCATTTCCAGATTTTTTATTTATACAAAATGGCTGAAAATAGTAGTGTCTAAGTCATAGCTTTGGTATGAGAAGCTAATGTCAGATTTTAGATTTTAGGAATACTGAAATTGTCTGTAATACAGTAAATAAGAGCTATTATTATAACTATAATTATTGTAATTATTTTAAAAGAGATGTGTTTTTGCTTTTGTTTCAAAGAACAGTAAAAGATAATCATAGTTGTAAATCAAATATTCTACTAGATGCCTCATTATGGCAGCTGCATGAGCTCATTAATTAACACGGAAAGAATTTCAAATCAATATACTCAGAACATTTTTATTTATTAGATAATCATTACATCAAACTAAAAATGCTTCTCCAGAGTTTCTCTAGATGTTGATATTCTATGAGATGCCTGATGTGAATTAAATATTCAAACATACTCAGTATCCAAATATTTTTCCAGTGTTGATACATTGTTATTGATTTAGAAAGAAACACCTAATATAAAATTACATTTGTGTATTGAAATCTCCTAGCTCACATAAAAGAAACTTTAAGATTAAAAAGAGTTGAAATTATGAATGTAGAAACACATCATAAGCTACTTTTCATGAATTATAGCAAGCAGGTAATCACAGAAGTATAAAATTTAATACCAAAATGACTATATTAGGTAATATAAGAAAGTATAATATAGAAGTTATCCCTTAATTATAATGCATCCAGGAAATATATAAAATTGATTCCTGAGAGTAAAACAATAAATAACTGAATCTATACACTGAAACCAAACCAATCTTCTTTCATTATATGCTGATGAATTGGCCTCCATCCAGAAGCCTATCACAAATAAACTTATATTTGTTTCAATTATTTGGTTTTCTAGTTAATTATTGAAGGATTTCCCATATTTTTATCCAGCATTATATATTGTATTAAAATTACTTCAAATTACTAAATTATAGATTGGGGAAAATAATCAAAAAAAATTAGCCACAGCTCAAAATACACCCGTTTAAAAAGAAAAATCTAACTATGACATTTTGAAAGACATAAGGGCACAGAGCAGATACTGCTGAGACATTATTCTTTATATAAAAAGAAAATTAATATTGCTAATAAGAAGAATGCTAAGGAATTTGTATTACATTATCAAAGAATTTTATTCCAAATATTCAAACCCAGCAGGTCATACTAAAAGATAGCGTAACCCAGGAATAGAAGGCTCTGTCAAGGATAGTTTAAACTTATTAATTTAAACTTTGAAAGAATTAAAGATTGAAATACCTTATCTTAATAAAGAATAAGATACTTAAAACCTAAGTAATGAGAGGATCCTTTTCTGGCTTAGTATGGTACTATGTCCTTCTTTCATTAATGCAAGAAGCCTTTGGAATGTAAACATAGAATATAGAAAATAAAAATTTTAAAAAAGAAACAAAATATATGGATAAAAAATGAACTAAGAAGAGATTTGAAATATACTAGTAAAGATGTATGGATTTTCCTTAAGATTGTGGTATGTTTATGAAATATACCATTGTAAAATAACTGTCCCTTAATAGCTTGCCTCAGAATAATGTTATGTTGTACAGTTGTTCAATCCAATACCTGTTAGGGACCCTGAAGTAGATCTGCTCAAGAAAACACACTGTGTATCAGAAAGCAAAATGTTCACATCTCAAGTATAAGCCAAGAGGTATAAAGATAAATGCCCACAAGACATCAGCTGAAGTGAAAACTCAGTACAAATGCACAGAGAAAGGACCAAGGTAAAGTAAGACTTTACTGCAACTTGCTATGCTTTCCTCTAGATGACACAGCATATAACTAAGTGTCTTTTAAATTTGAAAGGAAGACCTTAGTTCACACTTTCCCACATCTTTTGGTATTTTAATTGAACTCTGTGGAGTCATCAGATCTTAACAAGCTGAGAATGCACTGTTAAAGGTACACACACTAAGATTACATAGTCTTCTAAATCTTTATGAAATATTTTGTATGGATTCATTTGTATCCAATATTGTCTCCCTTAAAGGAACTTTTCTTCTTAGAAAAACAGTGGACTTAATAAGAAAAGTGTCCAAGATGAAAGCAATCAAATAATTTTCTTTAAATTCAAATAGCCATAGAGCTTTAGTAAGTTGTATATTTAGTCATACTCAGAACACTGTAAAATTGTTGTAATTTCATTCTACCTGGTGAGATAAATGCTATCAATATCCTCACATCCTTAAAATAATGAGTGTAATATTACTGGAAATCAGTATGTCATAATGATATAAAAAAGAGGGAAGTTTGGAAAGGTTTCTTGAACCTAGTAATTAACCAAGATTTCCAGGACATGTCACCAGTACATTGCTTGAATTCTTTACCAACACATAACACTGATGGTCTTCTTTTCTTTCCAGGAAGAGATGGTTGAGCAGGTAAAAAGCAAAATGACAAAAACTGGTTAGTTTTATTCACTTTGAAGGAAACCTCATAGAAATAAGCTGAAAGTTACATTATATGCATGATAAATAATGCAATATGAGTAAAATCTAAGTAACTTGAATAGAATTCTACTTCTTTGGAATGAAATATTTTTTAAAGTAGAGATATAAAATATTTCATCTATATAATCCAAACATAATAATACCTTGATAAGAAGATAAAAGTGAGCAAGATACCAACATGGGTTACATAAATAATAGAACAATGCTGCTGATCCTCAGAAATATTAGAGGGGATCATTAGCAATGTACAACGTCAGTTTCAGTGGAGATCCTATCAAGATCCTATCAAGATTATACAGCAGCAGATTCAGAGTATAGTCGACCTGACTTATCATATAAATTGTATTGCAGGTGGCAGGATGGAATAGGCTGAACCATCCATATCTCTTGGAACCCAGAAGATCCAGAGTGAGTTCCATATATCAGAACTTGAGATTATTTCACAGCTGGATTTTGGCATTGATGTCATCTCATTGTTAACTAGTTCTTTGTTTGTAGAGCTAAAAAGTTAAGTAACATGTCTTTCATTTTATAGGGGTCCATGGTTAAAAACACTGAACTTTCAAAAGAAATGTTAGATCTTTCATTGTTGATTTTTTTTAATTTTTATTTCCTATATTCTATGTTTACATTCCAAAGGGTTCCCCCTTTCCCAGTTCCCCCCCCACCATACGTCCCATAATTCCTCTCCCCCCAACTATTCCCCAATCATTCCCCCTCCCCCCACGGTTTCTCTACAAAACTGGATCCAATTTTCTTTTTTAATTTTTATTTTCTATATTCTATGTTTACATTCCAAGGGCTTTCCCCTTTCCCAGTTCCCACCCACCATAGTTCCCATAGTTCCTCTCCCCCCCAACTATTCCCCAATCATTCCCCCTCCCCCCTCAGTTTCTTTACTAAACTGGATGCAATCTTTACATGCCCAGGGTCCTCTCCTTTCTTCTTCTTGGGAATCGTTTGACTTGCTATTTGTGTCTTGAGTATTTAGTGCTTCTGGGCTCATTAATATCCACTTATCAGTGATTGCATTTCATGTGCATTCTTTTGTGATTGGGTTAGCTCACTCAGGATGATATTTTCCAGGTCTAACCATTTACCTACAAATTGCATGAATTCATTATTTTTAATTGCTGAGTAGTATTTCATTGTATAAATATACCACATTTTCTGTATCCATTCCTCCTTTGAGGGATATTTGGGCTCCTTCCAATTTCTGGCTATTATAAACAAGGCTGCTATAAACATAGTGGAGCATGTGTCCTTATTGCATGCAGGGGAATCCTCTGGGTATATGCCCAGGATTGGTATGCCAGGGTCCTCTGGGAGTGACATGCCCAGTTTTGTGAGGATCCGCCAAACTGATTTCCAGAGCGGTTTTACCATTTTGCAATCCCACCAACAATGGAGGAGTGTTCCTCTTTCTCCACATCCTCGCCAGCACTTGTTGTCTCTTGAGTTTTTAATCTTAGCCATTCTGACTGGTGTGAGGTGGAATCTCAGGGTTGTTTTGATTTGCATTTCCCTGATGACTAATGATGTTGAACATCTTTTAAGGTGTTTCTCGGCCATCTGAATTTCTTCTGGTGAAAATTCTTTGTTTAGCTCTGTGCCCCATTTTTTGATAGGGTTATTTGGTTCTTTGGGGTCTAACTTCTTGAGTTCTTTGTATATATTGGATATTAGCCCTCTGTCGGATGTGGGGTTGGTGAAGATCTTTTCCCACTTTGTTGGTTGCCGTTTTGTCCTTCTGACAGTGTCCTTTGCTTTGCAGAAACTTTGTAATTTTATGAGGTCCCATTTGTCAATCCTTAATCTTAGTGCGTACGCTATTAGTGTTCTGTTCAGGAACTTTTCCCCTGTGCCCAAGTCCTCCAGGGTCTTCCCAAGTTTCTTTTCTAATAGTTTCCGTGTGTCTGGTTTTATGTGGAGGTCCTTGATCCACTTGGAGTTGATCTTAGTGCAAAGAGATAAGAGTGGGTCAATTCGCATTCTTCTGCATGTTGACCTCCAGTTGAACCAGCACCATTTGTTGAAAAGGCTATCTTTATTCCACCGGATGGTTGTGGCTCCTTTATCAAAGATCAAGTGACCATAAGTCTGTGGGTTAATTTCTGGGTCTTCAATCCTGTTCCATTGATCTGCTTGCCTGTTGCTATACCAATACCATACAGTTTTTAACACAATTGCTCTGTAGTACTGCTTGAACTCAGGGATATTGATTCCCCCAGAAGTCCTTTTATTGTTGAGAATAGTTTTAGCTATCCTGGGTTTTTTGTTGCTCCAGATGAATTTGAGAATTGCTCTTTCTAGATCTATGAAGAATTGAGTTGGGATTTTGATGGGGATCGCATTGAATCTGTATATTGCTTTTGGCAAGATGGCCATTTTTACTATATTGATCCTGCCAATCCAGGAGCAAGAAATATTTTTCCATCTTCTGAGGTCTTCTTCGATTTCTTTCTTCAAGGACTTGAAGTTCCTGCTGTACAGATCTTTCGCTTGTTTGGTTAGAGTTACGCCAAGATACTTTATGTTGTTTGTGGCTATTGTGAAGGGTGTTATTTCCCTAATTTCTTTCTCAGCCTGCTTGTCCTTTGAGTACAAGAAGGCCACTGACTTGCTTGAGTTAATTTTATAACCTGCCACTTTGCTGAAGTTGTTTATCAGCTGTAGAAGTTCTCTGGTGGAGTTTTTTGGGTCGCTTAGGTAAACTATGATATCGTCTGCAAATAATGATAGTTTCACTTCTTACTTTCCAATTTGTATCCCTTTGACTTCCTTATGTTGTCTAATTGCTCTTGCTAGAACTTCAAGTACTATATTGAAAAGATATGGAGAGAGAGGGCAGCCTTGTCTAGTCCCTGATTTTAGTGGGAATGCTTCAAGTTTCTCTCCATTTATTTTGATGTTGGCTACTGGTTTGCTGTAGATTGCTTTTACTATGTTTAGGTATGGGCCTTGAATTCCTGCTCTTTCCAAGACTTTTAGCATGAAAGGATGCTGAATTTTGTCGAATGCTTTTTCAGCATCTAATGAGATGACCATGTGGTTTTTTTCTTTCAGTTTGTTTATGTAGTGGATTACCTTGATGGATTTCCATATATTGAACCATCCCTGCATCCCTGGGATGAAGCCTACTTGATCATGGTGGATGATCGTTTTGATGTGCTCTTGGATTCGGTTAGCAAGAATTTTATTTAGTATTTTTGCATCTATATTCATAAGAGAAATTGGCCTGAAGTTCTCTTTCTTTGTTGGATCTTTTTGTGGTTTAGGTATTAGTGTAATTGTGGCTTCGAAGAATGAGTTGGGCAGTGTCCCTTCTGTCTCTATTTTGTGGAATAGTTTGAAGAGTATTGGTGTTAAGTCTTCTTTGAAGGTCTGGTAGAATTCTGCACTAAAACCATCTGGTAAAAGAAACCTTACTAAAGCTTCAAGCACACATTACACCTAACACAATAATTGTGGGTGACTTCAACACCCCACTCTCCTCAATGGACCGATCAGGAAAGCAGAAACTAAACAGGGACACAGTGAAACTAATTGAAACTCTGGACCAATTGGATTTAACAGATATATATAGAACATTTCATCCTAAAGCTAAAGAATATACCTTTTTCTCAGCACCGCATGGTACCTTCTCCAAAATAGACCATATAATCGGTCACAAGACAGATGTCAACAAATACAAGAAGATCGAGCTAATCCCATGCCTCCTATCAGATCACCATGGAGTAAGAGTGGTCTTCAATAACAACAAAAACAACAGAAAGCCCACATACACATGGAAACTGAACAATACTCTACTCAATGACACCTTGGTCAAGGAAGAAATAAAAAAAGAAATCAAAGACTTTTTAGAATTTAATGAAAATGAAGGTACAACCTACCCAAATCTATGGGACACAATGAAAGCAGTGCTAAGAGGAAAACTCATAGCTCTAAGTGCATCCAAAAAGAAACTGGAGAGAGCATACACTAGTAGCTTAACAGCACACCTTAAAGTGCTAGAAGAAAAACAAGTTAACTCACCCAGGAGGAGTAGAAAACAAGAAGTCATCAAACTCAGGGCTGAAATCAATCAAATAGAAACAAAGAGAACCATACAAAGAATCAACAAGACCAGGAGCTGGTTCTTTGAGAAAATCAACAAGATAGATAAACCCTTAGCCAGACTAACCAAAGGACACAGAGACAGTATACAAATTAACAAAATTAGAAATGAAAAGGGAGACATAACAACAGAAACTGAGGAAATTCAAAAGATCATCAGATCCTACTACAAAGGTCTATACTCAAAACAACTGGAGAATCTGGAGGAAATGGACGATTTCCTAGACAGATATCAAATACCAAAATTAAATCAGCATCAAGTAGACCAGCTAAATAGTCCCATAACCCCTAAAGAAATAGAAGGGGTTATAGAAAGCCTCCCAACCAAAAAAAGTACGGGACCAGATGGATCCAATTTTTACAGGTCCAGGGTCCACTCCTTTCTTCTTCTTGGGAATCATTTGACTTGCTAATTGTGCCTTGAGTATTTAGGGTTTCTGGGCTCATTAGTATCCACTTCTCAGTGATTGCATTTCATGTGTATTCTTTTGTGATTGGGTTAACTCACTCAGGATGATATTTTTCAGGTCTAACCATTTACTTACAAATTGCATGAATTCATTATTTTTAATTGCTGAGTAGTATTCCATTGTATAAATATACCACATTTTCTGTATCCATTCCTCCTTTGAGGGATATTTGGGCTCCTTCCAATTTCTGGCTATTATAAACAAGGCTGCTGTAAACATGTACTAAATAAAGAAAGAATATTAAAGGCAGCAAGAGAAAAAGGCCAAGTAACATATAAAGGAAGACCTATCAGAATAACACCAGACTTCTCAACTGAGACCATGAAAAGCTAGAAGATCCTGGGCAGATATAATGCAAACTCTAAGAGAACACAAACTTCAGCCAAAACTAATTTACCCAGCAAAACTCTCAATCGCCATAGATGGAGACATCAAGGTATTCCATGACAAAACCAAATTTGCATGATACCTTTCCACAAATACAGCCCTACAAAGGATAATAGGGGGAAAACACCAAGACAAGGAAGGAAACTACACCCGGGAAGAAGCAAGATAGAAACCTCCTCTCATCAAACCCAAAAGAAGATAAACTCTCGAATATAAACATAAATAAATAAAATAAATAAATAAATATAATTTCAAAATGTCTGGAGGTAATAATTACTATTCCTTAATATCTCTTAACATCAATGGACTCAATTCCCCAATAAAAAGACATAGATTAACAGACTGGATACGGAAACAGGACCCTACATTTTGCTGCATACAGGAAACACATCTCAGTGTCAAAGACAAACACTGCCTTAGAGTAAAAGGCTGGAAGACAATTTTACAAGCAAATGGTCTCAGGAAACAAGCTGGAGTAGCCATTCTAATATCAGATAAAATTGACTTCCAACCTAAAATCATCAAAAGAGACTCAGAAGGTCACTTCTTGCTGGCCAAAGGGAAAATCCACCAAGAAGAGCTCTCAATACTGAACATCTATGCTCCAAATGCAAGGGCACCCTCATTCATAAAAGAAACCTTACTAAAGCTTAAAAGCACACATTACACCTAACACAATAATTGTGGGTGACTTCAACACTCCACTCTCCTCAATGGACCGATCAGGAAAGCAGAAACTAAACAGGGACACAGTGAAACTAATTGAAACTCTGGACCAATTGGATTTAACAGATATATATAGAACATTTCATCCTAAAGCTAAAGAATATACCTTTTTCTCAGCACCGCATGGTACCTTCTCCAAAATAGATCATATAATTGGTCATAAGACAGATGTCAACAAATACAAGAAGATCGAGCTAATCCCATGCCTCCTATCAGATCACCATGGAGTAAGAGTGGTCTTCAATAGCAACAAAAACAACAGAAAGCCCACATACTCATTGTTGATATTTTTTAGGACTATGGGAATATGTTTTTATTGTAATTAACTTAAGAATTTGGAAACACATAAGAAAGGAATAGATGTGGTTTATCAGTAATAGTGTAGGTGTACTGATCATAGCTTATCTGGCTTTCAACTTGACATACCTTAGAAGAAAGAACCTCGTTAAGGAATTCCTTATATCCATTCCATCTGTAAGCATTTCTGTGGGGAATTTTCTTGAGTGCTAGTAGATGATGGTGAGCTCAGCACATGGAGGATAGTACCATATCTATCTTTAGTGGGTGAGCTTGGACTGTACAAGAGAAGTAGCTGAACAGGCCAAGGGATGCCATACTATAAGTATATTTTATGTGCCTGACTTCTTTTTTCAGTTTCTGTCTTGTCTTCCCACAACCATGAACCTGTAATCCAAGCAACACTCTTCTACACTCAGATTCCTTCCTTCCTTCCTTCCTTCCTTCCTTCCTTCCTTCCTTCCTTCCTTCCTTTCTTCCTTTCTTTCTTTCTTTTTCTTTCTTAGTGTCTTATCAGAGGGGCAGTAGCCAAGGGCCATGTTAATAGCCTGTATCATTGTGGGAACTTTATACTTCCTGACGAAGAACTCATAGGGTTAATCCCTTGCTTTGTACTACAATTTTCATTTAATTATGTTTTTTTTTTCTGGGAACACCATTGTCTAGATCAACAGAGGAATTCTAATCAGGCTTTTCAATTTGTTACATTTTGAAATCATATCACGAATTAATGAGTTTCCATAAGACATTTTATGCAATTTTAGTTCTGGTTGACTGACTCACTATCCTCTCCTGTCCTTAGTACATGACCCTGCTTTAGGTTGTTTGTGTTCAGTAGTCCTCCATCTTCTTTCATTTCACTTGTATTTTTATACTACCCCTCCAATCCTTTATTTTTACATTGTGAAACATGGTAGTGAGTTTCTGATGACTTTTCATGACCCTTTCTTTTAGGTTAGCCCTCTTCTTCACTACCTGATTTTCCCTATACTACTATTGCCCTCCTGATTAAGCATTATACTAGTGGGGTGATGTGACTTTATTTAATCTTGGAAGTTATTAAAAATCTTAAGGTGATTGTTTCAATGTACAGTGTAAGCAACATGTGGGATACTGCATTTCATTAAAAAGTTCACAGTATAGTAGAGTGCACCTTATAGTGAGATTGAGAGTCTCACCCAAGAGCTTTTTACCTACACATCTTTGCTGATGCAAACACCATAACTTTCCATGTCTATACTGTTTATTTCTTGACAGAAAATTTGGTAGCAGATCTCTTTCTACTGGGGTCTTTTGTTATTCTCTGTCTCTATGGGACTTGTGTATTTGCTCATCATCTGAGGATAAACAGATTTTCCTCTTAGATAATCACATTCTTTTTTACTGAAATACAGAAGTACTGTGTGATTGTAACATAGCCACAACACATTAAAAATAAAAGCGGATTTCCAGAGGTTTGAGCACCCTGTAGGGAATCGTGCCAAAAAAGCAGTACCACATATTTTTGTTATGATCCAAACAACTGAATAAACATTTCATTATACATTCACTGCATCATTTACCCCACAGTAGTTTAATAGATTATATTCAGAGGGAAAAAAGTAGTCAAATAAGCATGACATTTTTTGTCTTAGAACATGTTGGAAAATCTGTTAGACATCTGAGTAAAGTTAACATTTGCCATAATCATATTATATAATTGGCAGTAAAAAACTATTTACTCAATTTTTATACATTTCTTTATTGTTACATAAGAATAATCTTTCAACACTAATGAGAAAAGTTAGACTTTTACTACAGAAACATAAGCTTCACCAGACAGTGTGGCTCATGTAATCCTTGCATTTCAAGGTCTGAAGCAGTATAACAATGCAGGTAAGTCCAGTTTGTGCAAAAACCATAAAAATAGTATTTAAAGAAATTCAGTTGTAAATGTTTATTCACACTATGCACAGGGAAACACTGAGAGTCATAATGAATCTACTTTTAAAATGATATTTCTAAGTCTGGTGAGAAGACTCCATGTTTAAGCTTATTTAGGATAAGCCTGTTGACCAAACCAGATCCTATGAGGAAGGAGTGAACCAACGCATGAAGTTGTCCTCTACACTGCATGTACATGTCATAAAACATCTGTGTCTCCCCCACAATAACAAGTGTGTTAAAATTACAACAAACAGCTGTGCTCATCTTATGCTTAGCAACATGAGAAAAACAGACATATAAGTAGAATAAATATGGATACAACTGAAACTTTAAAACATCCATATTACTTTTAACAAACTGTTGGTATTTTATGAATATCCTTAGTAGTTTCTATGCATTGTATTAATTAATCTCACTTAATTTTTACAGGAATATTATGTAGAAGAATCAACTTTTAAAATCTGGGTACAGGAATCGGAGACACAGTAATACTGTGAGCCTATGGTCAAGGACCTAGCAGCTCCATCACTGCTTTCCCAAATTAACATCCTACATGGTAATAAGTAGCTTTACTGAAGACAATAATTTAGATGTACCTACTCAAATAATAATTTCCAAACACTTTTGACCCAGTAACATTATGTATATTCTGAAAGATCACAACAATTATAGAAAAGGAAAAATATTAATATTTATAGGTGGCCTTCATTCACATTGTATTAAGACATGTCTCTGTATTTTTGATTGTTAATTGCTGAGACAGCAGTGAACTAAATGCTGGCAGACTACTTGTATTTGTCTTCTCAACTGCCCAGTCCAGCCTTCTATCATATGAAAGCCTGTCCTTTCTTACCTTTCCAAAATATGATTCTCTGAGATTATCATGTTAAAACAAGCTGCCTTGAAGGAGGTCACATAGTCCTCATTCCAGCCAAAGGCAAGCCAAAGAGATGGAACTGGTGTTGGCCTTCTGTTAACTGGTTTCAAACTACAATGTGGATTTTTGTAGAATAAAGCCTAATGGCCAATGTCTGAGCAGTAAAATGGGATTTCCTGGTAGGGAAAAAAAGGACCCTGAGAAGAAAAAGAAGTAGAGATCTCGTCACCAGGATACAGGGGGAAAAAGGCAGACTAACTATAAGCATGGAAAGTATAGCTAGGCATGAGGAGGGGTGAGCTAGGTGAGTTAACGTAAATGAGCTAGTTAGAAGTCTACCCAGATAAGGCCTAAGCTAATAAATATTAGCAGTTCTTGATGTCTTTATATTTGGCTTGTGGGTTATAAGGATTATAGTCATGCAGCAGTAAAATATATGTATCAATTTCATATAAAAGGTTTTATTTGTTCAAATAATAGAATAAACCAGCAGATATTTAAAGAATCAAATAAGATATGTATATGTTGTATGGATAAAATTGAATATATATATACATATGCAAAGATAACAATTAAATGTATATATGCTTTTTTCTAAAGCATTATTGAAAAGTACATATTAATTTATTCATAAGTTCACAGTTGAGAAAGTACTATTATGGGGACTACAGGAAATTGTTTTTCTTTAGAAAGTATTAGGAATATCTAATAAGCATATATGATTTCTCATATCATTTAACATTGTTATATATGAGTACCATTTATAAGGATTCATACACAGAAAACATTATTTTAGTTTCTATGTCAATTAATGATAAAAGGAAAATAAATTCAAATCATTACTTTCATTAAATTTCTGGGAAAATATTCTTATAAAAACTGATGCAAATTCTCAAAAAGTCAAGGATATTCAGAGATATAACATTCAAAGTAATACTCATATGAAATGAGAAGAATAACCATGACTGTGTCTACTCTAGAGACTTCTTCAATAGAGAACATTCATATGTTTGCTCTTAGGATGACCTTGTGGCATGTGCTGCCTCAGAAAATGGTGTCTGCAGTGTCTTCATTCTGTGAATAATGAGAGTAAGACATACACAATTTATATGCTCCTGTGGATTTAGTGACATCTCAATGAAGATTTAAGAGTGAGTAGAAAGGAGAATGGAAATCATTATGTCCTTTTTAGTGTTCTTGTCAGGGCATGTGAATGTGCTTAGTCCTTTATCTGCCTAATATTCTCATGAATTAGAGTTCCTCAAAGCCTGCTGCTCAGTCCAGAGGGCTAGTATTATGCAGTCTTGCTGCCGGTTCATATCACACAAACCTCGCCAACATACTGCACTGCTGGACTTTGGTAATAGACAGTAGACTGTAAAAGCATAGACATAATTTAAGTTATGTCCACAGTAGTGATAGTGTGAATTTATCCTTTACTTTTTTTGTATTCCCATGTGAATAAAATAGAAATAGGACAGAGAAATGAAAAGAACAAGCCAGAGAGAAACATAGATTGATTGAAAATATGAAGACTCAGTTTATAAAGAAACTCAGAGTAAGACAAGTTAGAAGAGAAAATATCCACAGTGATGCATCAATAACTTATAAAGAAGACATATTTAATTAGGTTGAAAAGAAGACCATATCTATGAGGGAGGTGAGAAATCAAAGATCAAATACAAAATCACAGTGATTTTCATCTAATACACTAATAATAGGGAGTAAATTGAGGAATATAGATATAAATATAAAATGAAAGTAATGAGTAAAGGCCATAAAATTTTAGAGTGGGAACCAAATATTAAAATCACCTGCTGTAATATTTATATTAAGTAAGACAATTACACATTTTAATACTCTGAAATGTATTACAGTATTAAAAGAAACCATTTAAAGTCTTGAACCTAAAAAATCTATCAATGCAGCAAGGTCATAAGACAATTGAATATGTTCAAATAACAAAGATGTTGAAGAGAGGAAGATAAAGGACCTTTGCCATATAAATGAAGATTTAAATAGTTCATTTTAAGTATGAAAAGTCTATCATGAAAATTGTATTTTCTCCTGATAAAAAGGAGCCTAGCATACTTACCATTAGAGAGAATTCATCTAGCAACTGATGGAAACAAATTCAGAGACCCACAAACATTGGGTAGAGTTCAGGGAATCAGGAGCAAAATCCACAGAATCAACTAAGATGGGCTCACAGAGACTGAGTCAACAATCAGGGAGCCTCCATGGGTTTGACCTAGATTCTCTGTCTATATGTTATGGCTGCTTAGTTTTGTTTTATTGTGTGACTCCTATCAGGAAGAGCAGGGGCTGTCCTTGACTCTTGACTGATTTGTGGAACAATTTCTTCCTACTAGATTGCTTCATCCAGCCTTAACATGAGAGGAGGTGCCTAGTCTTTTCAAAACTTGATCTGCCATGTTTGGTTAATATCCCTGGGAGGCGTTTCCTTTTCTGAAGGGAAAGGAGAAATAGTGGATGGAGTAGGTGGGGCTGAGAATGAGGGAGACTGGTATAGGCTGCTGTTTATTTGCTGCCACGCCATCCCTTCGACTGTAGAGGTTCATTTACCTTCCAGGAAAACTTTGCCACACAGTTTGCAGAAATTGTTATGTTGATAGATTTGGTGTTTTAAGTAAGCCTCCTGTGTTCATTTGGAATTTCAGAATTGAGTAAGTCCTGTGCAATTAATATATGATTACAAGGTCATCTTTTGAATAATATCCACATTCTTAGGAGGGTCAAATTGGAATGTGAGAAAAGGCAGTAATGGTTAGTGATGAATGATCTGCTTAGCATTCTCAAGGCTCTTGAGTTTGATATGAAGCAAGACAGAAGTGGAAATGAACAGACTGAGGAGATGGCTCAGCAGTTAAGAGCGCCTGTTCCCTTTGACAATACTGGGATATAGTTTACAGCATCCAAGTCAGCAGCTGTCTATTTCTGATGCAGCATAAAGAGCTAGGACAAAAGGACCACAGTGATCTCACCAAATGAGGCTGTGCTTCTTATCACATACAAGGAAGGACAGCCTCTCTCCCATGGAATGGATCTCCAAAGTGGTAGAGGCTAGCTTTGATCCTTTATAGGGGTAAGGCTTGGGAATGATAAAATTGTTGCAGGCATGAGGACTGGGTGTTAGTCTACAGTCTTTCTTTCTTGGTTTTGGTTGGGAGACAGGCTGTCTCAACAAACATTTTGAGCTCAACCAATAATGGTTGACCAAGGTAATCAATAATCTCATAGGAATCCTGTTTTACCCCTGAAAAACTCTATACAAACAACCACCTGTAATCCCCACTCCAGGGGATCCAATAGCTGTGGTGATTTCCCCTGTAGGTTTTACAGCAAGCAGGGAAAACTCATCACATCAGCCTGAAATTTTGGAACTGGTGCTGGACAAGGACATCTAGAGTCTGGCCCAGATCATTTTACTTTAGGCAAAATTATGTACAACATGATGTTGGAAAAAAATATTCAGATAATAATTAACTCAATCCTCAGTGCATAACAATTTAAGGCATATTTGCATTAAGATTCTTTATAAATTATATCTTGTTTTTTTTTTTAAACAAGAATGGCTACTGTTAACTCAGAGATGGTCTCCAAGATTTAGGGTCTAGAGATCTTGACTGAGGTAACTATAATGATTGTGGGTGTCAGGATTCATCTGAGCCCACGATAACATAGCAGTCACTTAGAATGTTGTAAAGGACAAATGCTATAACTCATAAGAACAAGTTTTATGGCCTAAAAGCAGTCTTGAAGATTTAGGAGCAAAGGATCTGAGATAAGTAAAATCAAAAAGTTTTGGAAGATATTAGAAGAGCAAAGGAGCACTAGGTTGTAAAACTTGATCCTTCCTGGCATTCCAAACTTGTCTAAGCACCTCATCCATTGAAGAAGTAAGCTGTGTGCTCTTCTGGCTTCTCCAGTGTTTATCTGAATGTACAAGGATTTTTGACCTCTACAAATGTTCTCCTGTGGCCTCTTTTGTCCTAGTATCCATAAACTGATAAATACAGGTACGCATAGTAAAGAAGACTAAATTGTATTTATTTCATTTATTCTTCTCATAAAATAATCCGAAGCTCAGATGCCATTCCTCCCCCTCCTCCCAACTCCACCAATCTACCTCCATCACCCCCAAATCCATTTCCTGCTCTTCCATTTCCCATCAGAAAAGAGCAGACCTCCTAGTGACATCAATGGAACAGGGTATAACTAGATAAAAGACTAGGCAAATACCCTTATCTCAAGGCTATACAAGGCAACCCATTAGAAAGAAAACAGTTCCATGAGCAGGCAAAAGTGTCAGAGACATCCTCACTTCCACTGTTAAGAGTACAACAACATCAACAAAAACAACAACAGCAATAAAACTAAAGAACCCACACACATATGCCAGAAGGCCTGGTGCAGACCCCTGTAGGCTCCATGATTGCTGCTTCAATCTCTGCTAGCCTCAATGAGCCCTGCTTAGTTGATTTTCTGTGCAATGTTCTCCAGATGTCTTGGACCTCTCTAGTTCCTACAATATACCCCCCCACACACACACTTCTAAGGGCTCCATCTAATGATAAGCTGTGTGACATTGTATCTGCTCCCATCAGCTGATAGAGGAATCCTCTCTGGTGATAACTGGGCTAGGCACAGATCCTAAAAAATATAGCAAAATAGCTTTATGAATGATTTCATCTACTTTTGCCCCATTAGCCTTATCAAGGGGAGATACATGGATCTCCCTGGAAAGATAAAATGGAATAGATTTTGTGGATTGACAGAGGTCAGATGGGAATGGGAACAGAAAGTATCAGGTGGGGAAAAGAGGGACAGAGGAAGAGAATATAAAGAAAAACAACTGAAATAGTTGGGCACTTATGGGCCAATATAGAACTCTAGTGCAGAAGAAATTTCTGGGAACCAAGGAGTTTAACCAAAGCAACCCAATAGAAGGAAAACAGTCCCAGGAGCAGGCAAAAGAGTCAGAGGCTTCTAGGGTAGAAGAAACTTCTGGGAACCTATGAGTTTATGTCATGATATAGATATCATGATAATATTTGGTATTTATATGCCATTTTTTTCTTGACTTTTTTTATTTGAATTTTCTCTAGGTAGCATATATTGTGTAATTCCATGAATACTGAGAATTTATTTTCTTAAGGTGATGTCACTAATAATTATCATGATATTAATTAGCATAGGACTCAATTAATCAAGTAAGGACTCAGTAATGGGGGATATGAAGCCTAAACGAACCATCTTTTGTAACCCGGTTAGGTTCCGAGTGGTGGGATGGGCCAAGATCCAAATTACAAAATCTATGACCCACACACTGCTCTGCCTGCAATATGAACTGGGAAATGGTGGCTCAGAGTTTGTGGGAGTGGCCACCCAATGCCACTAATCTGAGGCCCATACTATGACAGGAAGCCCATGTCCAACACTGCCTAGATGGCCACAATCCAGAAGCTGGACAGCTAGGAAAGCCAATCAAAATAAATTCTTTAAAAGTTGAAAAAGTAAAGTGTATCAGTAACAATGGTGATCCAAATTGGCTCTGACCAATCAGCCTTGGAATGACTCCCTCTAGGCACTATTATATCATGAAACAAAAGCAGAAATACAGAAGAACATGGGCCAGCAAGTAGAAGCTATGAAAGAGGAAACACAAAAATCTATTAAAGAAATACATGAAAATACAATCAAGCAAGCGAAAGATCTGAGCACATCCATCCAGGCACTAAAAACAGAAGTAGAAACAACTAAGAAATCGCAGAGGGAGACAACATTGGAAATAGAAAACCTTGAGAAGAAATCAGGAGCCATAGATGCAAATATCAACAATAGAATACAAGAGATAGAAGACAGAATATCAGAAGCCGAAGATACCATAGGAACCATTGATTCAACAGTCAAAGAAAATACTAAATGCAAAAAGGCTGTAACCCAAAACATCCAGGAAATCCAGGACACAATGAGAAGACCAAACCTAAGGATTATAGGTATAGACGAGAATGAAGATGTACAAGTTAAAGGGCCAGCAAATATCTTCTACAAAATTATGGAAGAAAACTTCCCCAACCTAAAGAGAGAGATGCCCATGAATATACAAGAAGCATACAGAACCCCAAACAGACTGGATCAGAATAGAAATACATCCCGTCACATAATAATCAAAACTCCAAATGTACTAAACAAAGAAAAAATATTAAAGGCAGCAAGAGAAAAAGGCCAAGTAACTTCTAAAGGAATACCTATCAGAATAACACCAGACTTCTCACCTGAGACCATGAAAGCTAGAAGATCCTGGGCAGATATCATGCAAACTCTAAGAGAACACAAACTTCAGCCAAAACTACTTTACCCAGCAAAGCTCTCAATCACCATAGATGGAGACATCAAGGTATTCCATGACAAAACCAAATTTGCACGATATCTTTCCACAAATCCAGCCCTACAAAGGATAATAGGGGAAAAACACCAAGACAAGGACGGAAACTACACCCGGGAAGAAGCAAGATAGAAACCTCCTCTCATCAAACCCAAAAGAAGGTAACCTCTCGAATATAAAAAATAAATAAAAATAAATAAATATAATTTCAAAAATGTCTGGAGGAAATAATTACTATTCCTTAATATCTATTAACATCAATGGACTCAATTCCCCAATAAAAAGACATAGATTAACAGACTGGATACAGAAACAGGACCCTACATTTTGCTGCATACAGGAAACACATCTCAGTGTCAAAGACAAACACTGCCTTAGAGTAAAAGGCTGGAAGACAATTTTACAAGCAAATGGTCTCAGGAAACAAGCTGGAGTAGCCATTCTAATATCAGATAAAATTGACTTCCAACCTAAAATCATCAAAAGAGACTCAGAAGGTCACTTCTTGCTGGCCAAAGGGAAAATCCACCAAGAAGAGCTCTCAATACTGAACATCTATGCTCCAAATGCAAGGGCACCTTCATTCGTAAAAGAAACCTTACTAAAGCTTAAAGCACACATTACACCTAACACAATAATTGTGGGTGACTTCAACACTCCACTCTCCTCAATGGACTGATCAGGAAAGCAGAAACTAAACAGGGACACAGTGAAACTAATTGAAACTCTGGACCAATTGGATTTAACAGATATATATAGGACATTTCATCCTAAAGCTAAAGAATATACCTTTTTCTCAGCTCCACATGGTACCTTCTCCAAAATAGACCATATAATTGGTCACAAGACAGATGTCAACAAATACAAGAAGATCGAGCTAATCCCATGCCTTCTATCAGATCACCATGGAGTAAGAGTGGTCTTCAATAACAATGAAAACAACAGAAAGCCCACATACACATGGAAACTGAACAATACTCTACTCAATGACACCTTGGTCAAGGAAGAAATAAAAAAAGAAATCAAAGACTTTTTAGAATTCAATGAAAATGAAGGTACAACCTACCCAAATCTATGGGACACAATGAAAGCAGTGCTAAGAGGAAAACTCATAGCTCTAAGTGCATCCAAAAAGAAACGGGAGAGAGCATATACTAGCAGCTTAATGGCACACCTTAAAGCCCTGGAAGAAAAACAAGTTAATTCACCCAGGAGGAGTAGAAGACAAGAAATCATCAAACTCAGGGCTGAAATCAATCAAATAGAAACAAAGAGAACCATACAAAGAATCAACAAGACCAGGAGCTGGTTCTTTGAGAAAATCAACAAGATAGATAAACCCTTAGCCAGACTAACCAAAGGACACAGAGACAGTATACAAATTAACAAAATTAGAAATGAAAAGGGAGACATAACAACAGAAACTGAGGAAATTCAAAACATCATCAGATCCTACTACAAAGGTCTATACTCAAAACAACTGGAGAATCTGGAGGAAATGGACAATTTCCTAGACAGATATCAAATACCAAAATTAAATCAGCATCAAGTAGATCAGCTAAATAGTCCCATAACCCCTAAAGAAATAGAAGGGGTTATAGAAAGCCTCCCAACCAAAAAAAGTACGGGACCAGATGGTTTTAGTGCAGAATTCTACCAGACCTTCAAAGAAGACTTAACACCAATACTCTTCAAACTATTCCACAAAATAGAGACAGAAGGGACACTGCCCAACTCATTCTTCGAAGCCACAATTACGCTAATACCTAAACCACAAAAAGATCCAACAAAGAAAGAGAACTACAGGCCAATTTCTCTTATGAATATAGATGCAAAAATACTAAATAAAATTCTTGCTAACCGAATCCAAGAGCACATCAAAACGATCATCCACCATGATCAAGTAGGCTTCATCCCAGGGATGCAGGGATGGTTCAATATACGGAAATCCATCAATGTAATCCACTACATAAACACACTGAAAGAAAAAAACCACATGGTCATCTCATTAGATGCTGAAAAAGCATTCGACAAAATTCAGCATCCTTTCATGCTAAAAGTCTTGGAAAGAGCAGGAATTCAAGGCCCATACCTAAACATAGTAAAAGCAATCTACAGCAAACCAGTAGCCAACATCAAAATAAATGGAGAGAAACTTGAAGCATTCCCACTAAAATCAGGGACTAGACAAGGCTGCCCTCTCTCTCCATATCTTTTCAATATAGTACTTGAAGTTCTAGCAAGAGCAATTAGACAACATAAGGAAGTCAAAGGGATACAAATTGGAAAGGAAGAAGTGAAACTATCATTATTTGCAGACAATATGATAGTTTACCTAAGCGACCCAAAAAACTCCACCAGAGAACTTCTACAGCTGATAAACAACTTCAGCAAAGTGGCAGGTTATAAAATTAACTCAAGCAAGTCAGTGGCCTTCTTGTACTCAAAGGACAAGCAGGCAGAGAAAGAAATTAGGGAAATAACACCCTTCACAATAGCCACAAACAACATAAAATATCTTGGCGTAACTCTAACCAAACAAGCGAAAGATCTGTACAACAGGAACTTCAAGTCCTTGAAGAAAGAAATCGAAGAAGACCTCAGAAGATGGAAAAATATTTCTTGCTCCTGGATTGGCAGGATCAATATAGTAAAAATGGCCATCTTGCCAAAAGCAATATACAGATTCAATGCGATCCCCATCAAAATCCCAACTCAATTCTTCATAGATCTAGAAAGAGCAATTCTCAAATTCATCTGGAGCAACAAAAAACCCAGGATAGCTAAAACTATTCTCAACAATAAAAGGACTTCTGGGGGAATCAATATCCCTGACCTCAAGCAGTACTACAGAGCAATTGTGTTAAAAACTGCATGGTATTGGTATAGCAACAGGCAAGCAGATCAATGGAACAGGATTGAAGACCCAGAGGTTAACCCACAGACTTATGGTCACTTGATCTTTGATAAAGGAGCCACAACCATCCGGTGGAATAAAGATAGCCTTTTTAACAAATGGTGCTGGTTCAACTGGAAGTCAACATGCAGAAGAATGCGAATTGATCCAATCTTATCTCTTTGCACTAAGATCAACTCCAAGTGGATCAAGGACCTCCACATAAAACCAGACACACTGAAATTATTAGAAAAGAAACTTGGGAAGACCCTGGAGGACTTGGGCACAGGGGAAAAGTTCCTGAACAGAACACCAATAGCTTATGCTCTAAGATCAAGAATTGACAAATGGGACCTCATAAAATTACAAAGTTTCTGCAAAGCAAAGGACACTGTCAGAAGGACAAAACGGCAACCAACAAAGTGGGAAAAGATCTTCACCAACTCCACATCCGACAGAGGGCTATTATCCAATATATAGAAAGAACTCAAGAAGTTAGACCGCAAAGAACCAAATAACCCTATCAAAAAATGGGGCACAGAGCTAAACAAAGAATTTTCACCAGAAGAAATTCGGATGGCCGAGAAACACCTTAAAAGATGTTCAACATCATTAGTCATCAGGGAAATGCAAATCAAAACAACCCTGAGATTCCACCTCACACCAGTCAGAATGGCTAAGATTAAAAACTCAAGAGACAACAAGTGCTGGCGAGGATGTGGAGAAAGAGGAACACTCCTCCACTGTTGGTGGGATTGCAAAATGGTAAAACCGCTCTGGAAATCAGTTTGGCGGTTCCTCAGAAAATTGGGCATGTCACTTCCAGAGGACCCTGGCATACCACTCCTGGGCATATACCCAGAGGATTCCCCTGCATGCAATAAGGACACATGCTCCACTATGTTTATAGCAGCCTTGTTTATAATAGCCAGAAATTGGAAGGATCCCAAATATCCCTCAAAGGAGGAATGGATACAGAAAATGTGGTATATTTATACAATGGAATACTACTCAGCAATTAAAAATAATGAATTCATGCAATTTGTAGGTAAATGGTTAGACCTGGAAAATATCATCCTGAGTGAATTAACCCAATCACAAAAGAATGCACATGAAATGCAATCACTGATAAGTGGATATTAATGAGCCCAGAAGCCCTAAATACTCAAGACACAAATAGCAAGTCAAATGATTCCCAAGAAGAAGAAAGGAGAGGACCCTGGGCCTGTAAAGATTGCATCCAGTTTAGGAAAGAAACCGAGGGGGGAGGGGGAATTATTGGGGAACAGATTGGGGGGAGAGGAACTATGGGAACTATGGTGAGTGGGAACTGGGAAAGGGGAAAGCCGTTGGAATGTAAACATAGAATATAGAAAATAAAATAAAATAAAAAAAAGAAAAAAAAAGAGAGGATTTTGTGCAGGGGACCACAGGCTTACAAAGCTTTGATAAAGGTTGGGCGCTCCAAGAGTCAAGAAGAGTGGAAGCCACAGAAAGCCACCACCGTAGACCTGTGGTGTGCACAGGTGACATACGGGGCTGCCATAAGGAGCATCTGGCAGAGCCCACTTAGCCTTCAGTGACCCCAAACTTCACAGCATCACATGGTTAGCTTCCCACCCTGTCTGGCTCTGGATCTTGAGGCTGATTTCACTCCAGAAGTGAATTAATGGATTCCCCCGCTGAGGAAAGACTGTGGGGAATGTACCCGGGCTCTGACTCCTGCACTAGAGGCCTATGCCCAGAGAAGACAAATGATAAGAAGAGAGGATTAGACCACACAGATGTGTTCACCGGGTCACGGCAGGAACCAAAGAGGAAAGCAATGGGATGCTTCTTGCTGGTTTGCACAAGCTCCTGTTTGGCTTTCTCATACATCCCAGGACCACTTACCCAGGGAATGAGACCACCCACAGTGGGCTGGGACCTCCCACATCAACCATCAATCAAGATAATCTCCCATAGGCGTGGTCACAAGCCAATCTAATTTGGCAATTCCTGCATTAAGGGTCCCTCTTCCCACAATTGTTAAGTGTGTTTCTCTAACAATAAAAACTAAGGAGCAAAAAAAAAAAAAAAAAAAAAAAAAACTTTACATGTCGTCTTTGATGCTTGCCACTGAATGTTTAAATATGAATAGAAAAGCAATAATCATATATTAGTTTACTCATTTTATAATAAAATATTTTAATTAAGAATATGAGCATGAATATTATGAGCTGCTTATTAAATCACAGAATTTTTTGGTGTTTCACATAAATTTTAAAACTACACCAAAATTACTTCAGTAAAATTAGATATTAAGTTTTTATACATTAATAAAATATAACAATTAAAATCAACCAAAGATATTCAAAATTTTTCTACAGGGAATTTTAATAAAGTTATTTCATATATATATTATATATATTATATGTATATTATATATAGAGAAATAAATAGATATAGATATCATGACAATATTTAATAGAAATGTCATTTATATGCAATTTTTTTCTTGACTCATTTTATTTGCATTTTCTCTAGGTAGTATATCTTGTGTAATTCCATGAGTACTGAGAATTTATTTTCTTAAGGTGATGTCAGTAATAATTATCATATAACCTTATAATAAACCAAACTGGTTTTGAGAAATAAATTAACTGTGAAGTATCTTACACAAACCAACTAACAAGTATTTTCTGGTTCCACCTTCTTCCTTCCATTCCTCCTTCCCCTTCCTGTTCCTTTGTTCTTTTCTAAAACTCTTTAAAATGATTCTTTATAATACTGTTTCTTATACTGAAGTATTGAAACTATTCACTTAAATGAATCAGTGTGTGTAGTCTTTATGTACATAGTAACTCTTGTCTTTACTTACAAAATCCACATTTTTAATGATAAAGTAAGGCAGTCTTCTTTGAAGCTTTTAAAGTGAAATACATTAAAGCCAGTACAGGAGGCAGTAAGAAAGAAAGAAAAATTTTACTGATTTAAATTGTGCTAGAATAGCAAATAGTAGTGATAATTATATGAGTATCTGACCATAACATCTGGAGTAGATAGAAACTAAAAGTCATGTACACTAAAAGTGCTAAACAACCTGATGCTGCTTAAAATATTTCTTGTTCACTATAGTTTAATGCAAAAACCTTTACTGTTGACTTATCTATAGTGATACACACACATATATATACAAACATATATGCCATGTTCATATATATATATGAAGCCACACAAGATTTTCAGAGTCTTGTGTCCCCAGACTTCCTGTTCCATGACAGGACACATGAAAGTGGAAAGCCACTGCTCAGTACAAAAATGAAGAGTTTTTAAAGCTACATGTATACTGTTACACCAGACATACATACATACATACACACACACACACACACACACATACACACACAGAGAGAGAACTTAGAGTTTGAAGAATTTCGTTAACACATTGAGATTAAAATTCTAGTCTGCTGTGAATTATAGAACTAATAAATATATATGTATATATATAAAATATAATAATATAATCATTATACACACATACATATGCATATACATATATGGGAACACGTGCATGCCTATGTATAAATAACACAATAGTAAAAAGGGGGTTATCTCTTTGCATTTAGAATATATGGGGAGGCTTCAGGAGAGAAGGCACATTGAAGGGATTGGAGGGTAAAGAAGGAAAGAAATGATATAGTTAAATTTTAATTTAAAATGCATTTTAAATAGAAAACATCTTCATGGAGGCCTGTATGAATGGGGCAATGATCCATGTATCTTCTTGAAGAAGAATGTTTCAGTCAAAGGGAATGGCACATACAAGGCTTTACAGTAGACTTGTGAGTAAAAGCATGAACTCAATGTGGAGAGTCAGAAAACAAGTAAATTGGGAAATGCTAGTAGCTATTCTTATCTAGTGTCAATTCCTATAGAATCATTTAATACATAATACTATATTGCTAAAATTTTGAATCCAATTCATCAGAAATAAGAAATTCATACATTTTAAACAATTTTATTATTATGCTTTATTTTTATAACTACATTTTATAATTATGTATCAATGTTATTAATTTACAATGCTTAATATATAAATTAAGTTATGATAGGTATGCATGTATATAGAAACAGAGAGCAACATGGGTATCACATATTTAATACTGTCTCTTTAATACTACATCTTTTCCGAATGTTGGGATATCAAGATATTATGTAAAAACAATACATGCTTTAAAATGAATGTTTCATTAACATTATGTAATAATGTAAGATATTAGAATATATTTATGACAATTAAGGCAGCAAACCATGACACAAAACTAGCAAAAACGGGGAACTTTACTAACTTAAGGACTTGGATTTACATCAACCAATACATATGATTCAATTCATGGAAACAGTTATGGTAAGTATTTAAAAATAAATACCTTCTGGATACCAAAGACATACATAATCTTTAAAAATAATAATAATCTTGATAAATAATGTCCATTGCATAAATATTCCCTATAAAGAAATATTCCACTTCTATGTAGGATATCTCCAGTGAGTTGTTAATCAAGGAACACTCAGAGGACTCAGAGATCCCAAATAGTATAGTAAGTACTCTCAGTTTGGTTGGACATCAGAACTACATAAGACAAATAGTATGAGGATATTGCTGAAGACATCACATATGGAGAAATTAAGCTGAAACTGAGCTGGAAGCCTCTTCTCTGATGATGGTCATAGTTCAAGAAGACTTTCTCAAGGGAGAGAAAATTCATCAGTGCCTATTCTTCTGAAGCCTATGAGCTACAATATTAAACTTCCATGCAATGAATGTCCAATAATACAATAGTGACATAAGGATTATGGCATGAGTAACCATTTTCTGATTGTATCTGAAGTCTGCTTCTTGTGCAGGAATACATGCCTGGAAGTGTAGCTTGTGGCTCAACTGATAACAGGTCCTGTGATGTTTCGCTAAATGGATATGTGGTCAAATTGCCCTATAAATATGTACATTTATACCAATAGATAATGCTATCAGACATGATAAGCAAAGATTTTTTTTCAGATTGGTTATGATTAATACAAAGTCTTATAACTGGTCAAAGTGGCAAAAGTGTCCAATGAGTCACTAGATCTAGAAGGGATAGTATAGGACCCATCCATCCAGAAACATGTAAGAAGGAAAGGCAGAAAGACAGAATCCTCAAATGGGCATGGATGATGAGAAGCTGTCTTCTGGACAGAGCTTAGCAGTTTTCCTCATGAATAAAACAGCAGTCATAATTCAATGCACAAAGGAAAATCTGAAAAGTAAGAGAGGACTGATCAGGAGATAGAAGGATAAGAACATGAGGGGAATGGGGATGAGAGCAAGTGATGAGAGGTAAATATAGATACAACAGCAAATTAATTATGCTTCCTGTTCTTCAACAATTTTATGCAATCATTTGTCAAACATAATTTGTCAAATATTAGAATCACTCAACATGTTTATAATATAATGTTAATGAAAAATGCACTTTAAATTGTGTGTGTGTTTGTGTGTGTGTACTATTTTAGCATACTGGCACCTAGAAAGGACATTCTTACTATTACTAATTTCATTGGCATAAAATAGTAGAAACTTTCATAAAGAAAAACTTAAAGTCACATCATTATGGATACAAATGAAGTGTTTTCCTGTATTTCATATGCTAAGGGAGATAACTGTGGTTAAAATTTGGCCTCAAATCCTTTGCAAGATATTCCCAACTGTTCTGGACAGCATTCAGGTTAGCTTGTATTTGGCCTAAAAGGCACTTCTCTTTTGTTGTCAGGTAAATATATGCTTATTATTTATTACTTTGTATATAATTGTTGCCAGAGAAAAATTTCCTCAGGCACAATCTCAAAAATGTTATCCATTTCTTTTTAAACATTTGTCTGTAGACCTACCTACATCATACTTCACTCATTATCAGCCAATTATTTTTTAAAAGAAAAACAGATAAAGGCATGTTGCAGGAAATATTAAAAAAGACTAGCAATATCCCATGCTATAGGTTGGCCACATGACACCCACAGAGTTTTCTCATCTCAGCAGACTCTCTGACCCAGAACTCCCAAAAAACATCTCCATATGACTTGTTAAGTTACCATGGCAGTTCTCTGACATGTCAGCTCCATGCAATGACCAACCACCTCCTGGTTATCTGTCAAAATACCCAGTAACCTGATAAAAATCAAAACTCAAGAATCTTGTAATTAATCAGTCAAATGTATATGGCAATAAATTCTCAATTTATAAGATGCCCACACAATAATTTCAGAGCCAATTGATAATGATACAAGCTGCCTACCTAGATAAGACAAGTTATTCCAATTATTCTATCCCTATAGGATAGTATAGCTACCTGTGGCTATTTAAAGCTATGCAGAATCTGAATTTCCCTGTTCATCCTCCATTTTCCTCCATCTCCTTCTTCCTTCTCTTCCATCCCTTTCTCTGAAAACTCTTCCCTCTGCCGCCCTTTTCCCTGTCCAACCACAAGCTTCTTGTATTAATATTTAAAGTGATTGTACAAGGAAAATTCTGCTACGAAGGCATTTAAAAGTGTCAAATCCACACATGTTTACTGATATGTTTACTGTCTGGAATGCTATCAATTGGTCACAGTTGAGCTTTTATCTTTAGCTGCCATTGCTTTGTAGGCCTCCCTCAGTCTTATTCTTTCCACTCACTATGGATGTGACCATTATTCTTAAGATATTTTTTAAGGATTAACTAAATATATAATGGGTCTCCAGACACAGCATATACTCTATAGGACTTAATGATTTTAACCCAAACAATAAAGTATAGTACCTGGTAACTTGGGATGCCCAGATGACCTAGAATAAAACCAAAACCTTGTTTTTATTTAATTTAAAAATATGAAAAATGTTTCTTTAATTCAAATGCTCCTTCTCTGGAGAAGGTGTGAGGGCAAGCTTAGCTCATACACAAACCTGACAGGAACAGCTACCTCAATTTTACCCTTTTCTGTCCTTTTCTCCAGCTTGTTCATTCTTGGTATACCCCTAATTTGATTTTTTTTTTTACTGTTAATTATCTTCCCAATTACCTTCTATCCCTTGGCTTCATTTTCCTCATCTACTAAAAACAGAAATATAAATCAGGATTAGCTCTGGCTTGTAGACTACTAAGGTATGGGCTCAACAATTCACTGTTTACTCAAGTATGGGTAAATCAGAATGACTCATGAATTATCATTTATAAGAGCAATAAAGTATGAGGTATAGATTATAAGTTTAATAAAAATTTGGAGGTACATGAAACAAAATAACTATTACTCAAGTTTGAATTTTGTTATGAATTTCCTTTTACTTAAATCATCTTGTTTGTCTTATGTTAACTCTGAGTTCATTGGATATTTATATTACTGATAAATAGAGCAGAAATGTGGATATTTTCCCTCTTAATTTCAACTTTACTATTTTAATTCTGCCCTTCATTGCATATAAATTATAATAAATGTTCAAGATTTGGATATAAAATTATCAGCAAAACATATTTTGACACAGTAAAAATAAGTTACTTTAGAAGAAAATTTAGGGGATAGGAAGATGCCTCTTATTAAGAGATTGACGGGAAAAAATGAGAACCTGAATACACACCTCAGTACCCATTCAAAAAGTTAGATGAAGTGGTATACACCTCTGATCTCAGTGATAGGGATGTAGAGACAAGACAATTATATGGGTCAGTGAGTTTTCCAGCATGGGTGAGCTCTAACTTTAATAGATATTCCTTTAACATAAAGTAGACAGCATTGAGTTACTTGTTGTCCACTTCTTACTCTCTCTCTCTCTCTCTCTCTCTCTCTCTCTCTCTCTCTCTAATACAATAACAAACAATAACCACACATATACATGTTAAGAAATTAAAATAAGTTTATTGTGATTCAATAATGAAAATTATAAATTCTAAAGTAGTCTCCGCAAGGTTTGATATAACTAGCCTTCAAGACAACTTAGCTGATCAGTATCTCTAGAAATATAACACTAAGAGTCAAAGTAGAGGGATCTATACTACATTCCCTATCTACTTCCCAGTCACAGCTTAACCTGCTCCCTGGAGGCTCATAACTAAATTGTACATCCTGGTAAGATACCCATTCAACAATTCCCCTCCTGCTGAAACTCCATCAAGCTCAATAGGCATGAGTTCAACCCAATCCCATCTTTGTTCCATCTTCTGGTCTACACCTCTACTTGTAATGCTCGATCTGCACTCTACTCCCTGAACCACAGCTCAGCCTGCCTATTTGGAGCTCTGTTGCCACCCAGAAAATCCAGGACAATTATTTCTACCTGCTTTCCTAGAGGCCTCCTGTGACACAAGACAGAGGCTTGTTGCCAATAAGGACTACCAACTATACCTACAGTCCTAGAGGCCTGCTACCACCAGAAACTATCAGGGCAGCAAACATCAGAGAAAAGCAGATGGCTGAGGCTTTCACCAAAAGGCCAGCTCAAGAAAGGAATCAGCAAAAGTCAGGTCAAATGGCACTATGAGAAACCACTTCTACTACATCAAGCCATGGATAGCCAAAAAAAACCTGAAGAGCAAAAAAATAACCTTAAATCTCATCTTTTTTATTTTATTTTCTATATTCTTTGTTTACATTCCAAAGGCTTTCCCCTTTCACAGTTCCCCCCTCACCATGTGTCCCACAAGTCCTCCCCACACAAACCGTGCATTCCCCACTCACCCCTCAAACCTTTCTCTGTTCTGGTACTCTCCTGCAAGACTGGAACCAACCTTTTCTGGATCACTGTCCTCTCCTTCCTTCTTCTTGGGAATCTTTTGATTTGCTAATTGTGCCTTGAGTATTCAGAGCTTCTGGGCTCATTAATATCCACTTATCAGTGATTGCATTTTATCTGTATTCTTTTGTGATTGGTTTAACTCACTTAGGATGATATTTTCCAGATCCAAACATTTGCCTACAAATTGCATGAATTCATTATTTTTAATTGCTGAGTTGCATTCCATTGTATAAATATACCACATTTTTGGTATCCATTCCTTCTTTGAGGGGCATCTGGGCTCCTTCTAGCTTCTGGCTATTATAAATAAGGCTTCTATGAACATAGTGAAGCATGTGTCTTTATTGCATGCAGGGGAATCCTCAGGGTATATGCCCAGGAGTGGTATGACAGGGTCCTTTGGAAGCGTCATGCCCAATTTTCTGAGGAACCCCCAGACTGATTTCCAGAGCGATTGAACCATCTTGCACTCCCACCAACAGTGGAGGAGTGTTCCTCTTTCTCCACATCCTCTCCAGCATCTGTTGTCTCTTGAGTTTTTTTTCTATATTCTATGTTTACATTCCAAAGGCTTTCCCCTTTCCCAGTTCCCACCCACCATAGTTCCCATAGTTCCTCTCCCCCCCAACTGTTCCCCAATCAATCCCCCTCCCCCCTCAGTTTCTTTACTAAACTGGATGCAATCTTTACAGGCCCAGGGTCCTCTCCTTTCTTCTTCTTGGGAATCATTTGACTTGCTATTTGTGTCTTGAGTATTTAGGGCTTCTGGGCTCATTAATATCCACTTATCAGTGATTGCATTTCATGTGCATTCTTTTGTGATTGGGTTAATTCACTCAGGATGATATTTTCCAGGTCTAACCATTTACCTACAAATTGCATGAATTCATTATTTTTAATTGCTGAGTAGTATTCCATTGTATAAATATACCACATTTTCTGTATCCATTCCTCCTTTGAGGGATATTTGGGCTGCTTCCAATTTCTGGCTATTATAAACAAGGCTGCTATAAACATAGTGGAGCATGTGTCCTTATTGCATGCAGGGGAATCCTCTGGGTATATGCCCAGGAGTGGTATGCCAGGGTCCTCTGGAAGTAACATGCCCAATTTTCTGAGGAACCGCCAAACTGATTTCCAGAGCAGTTTTAATTGCTGAGTAGTATTCCATTGTATAAATATACCACATTTTCTGTATCCATTCCTCCTTTGAGGGATATTTGGGCTCCTTCCAATTTCTGGCTATTATAAAAAAGGCTGCTATAAACATAGTGGAGCATGTGTCCTTATTGCATGCAGGGGAATCCTCTGGGTATATGCCCAGGGGTGGTATGCCAGGGTCCTCTGGAAGTGACATGCCCAATTTTCTGAGGAACGGCCAAACTGATTTCCAGAGTGGTTTTACCATTTTGCAATCCCACCAACAGTGGAGGAGTGTTCCTCTTTCTCCACATCCTCGCCAGCACTTGTTGTCTCTTGAGTTTTTAATCTTAGCCAATCTGACTGGTGTGAGGTGGAATCTCACGGTTGTCAACATGCAGAAGAATGCGAATTGACCCACTCTTATCTCTTTGCACTAAGATCAACTCCAAGTGGATCAAGGACCTCCACATAAAACCAGACACACTGAAACTATTAGAAAAGAAACTTGGGAAGACCCTGGAGCACTTGGGCACAGGGGAAAAGTTCCTGAACAGAACACCAATAGCTTATGCTCTAAGATCAAGAATCGACAAATGGGACCTCATAAAATTACAAAGTTTCTGCAAAGCAAAGGACACTGTCAGAAGGACAAAACGGCAACCAACAAAGTGGGAAAAGATCTTCACCAACTCCACATCTGACAGAGGGCTAATATCCAATATATACAAAGAACTCAAGAAGTTAGACCGCAAAGAAACAAATAACCCTATCAAAAATGGGGCACAGAGCTAAACAAAGAATTTTCACCAGAAGAAATTCGGATGGCCGAGAAACACCTTAAAAGATGTTCAACATCATTAGTCATCAGGGAAATGCAAATCAAAACAACCCTGAGATTCTGTCTCTTGAGTTTTTAATCGTAGCCATTCTGACTGGGTTGAGGTGGAATCTCAGGGTTGTTTTGATTTGCATTTCCCTGATGACTAACGATGTTGAATATCTCTTAAGGTGCTTCTCAGCCATCCGAATTTCTTCTGGTGAAAATTCCTTGTTTAGCTCTATACCCCATTTTTTAAGAGGGTTATTTGGTTCTTTAGGGCCTAATTTTTTGAGTTCTTTGTATATATTGGATTTTAGCCCTCTGTTGGATGTGGGGTTGGTGAAAATCTTTTCCCAATTTGTTGGTTGTCATTTTGTCCTTCTGGCAGTTTCCTTTGCCTTACAGAAACTTTGTAATTTTATGAGGTCCCATTTGTCAATTCTTGATCTTAGAGCATAAGCTATTGGTGTCCTGTTCAAGAACTTTACCCCTGTGCCTATGTCCACCAGGTTCTTCCCCAGTTTCTTTTCTATTAGTTTCAGTGTGTCTGGCTTTATGTGGAAGTCCTTGATCCACTTGGAGTTGATCTTAGTACAAGGTGATAAGAGTGGGTCAATTCGCATTCTTCTGCATGTTGACCTCCAGTTGAACCAACACCATTTGTTGAAAAGGCTATCTTTTTTCCACTGGATGGTTGTAGTTCCTTTATCAAAGATCAAGTGACCATAACTCTGTGGGTTCCTTTCTGTGTCTTCAATGCTATTCCATTGATCTACTTGCCTGTCGTTGTACCAATACCATGCAGTTTTTAACACAGTTGCTCGGTAGTACTGTGTGAGGTCAGGGATATTGATTCCCCAAGAAGTCCTTTATTTTTGAGAATAGTTTTAGCTATCCTGTTTGTTTTGGTTTTTTGTTGTTGTTGTTGTTGTTGTTGTTGTTGTTGTTGTTACTCCAGATGAATTTAAGAATTGCTCTTTCTAGATATATAAAGAATTGATTTGGGATTTGGATAGGGATTGCATTGAATCTGTAGATTGCTTTTGGCAAGATGGCCATTTTTTATTATATTAATCCTGCCAATCCAAGAGCAAGAAATATTTTTCCATCTTCGTTTTCTTCTTCAAGGACTTGAAGTTCTTTTCATATAGATCTTTCACTTGTTTGGTAAGAGTCACACCAAGATACTTTCTATTGTTGGTGGCTATTATGAAGTGTGTTATTTCCCTAACTTCTTTCTCAGCCTGCTTGCCCTTTGAGTATAGGAAGGCTACTGATTTGCTTGAGTTCATTTTATAACCAGCCATTTTGCTGAAGTTGTTTATCAGCTGTAGTAGTTCTCTGGTGGATTTTTTGGGTCCCTTAAGTATAATATCATATCATCTGCAAATAATGATAGTTTGACTTCTTCCTTTCCAATTTGTATCCCTTTGACTTCCTTAGGTTGTCTTGAAGATCTAGCAGATCTTCAAGTACTATATTGAAAAGATATGGAGAGAGAGGGCAGCCTTGTCTAGTACCTGATTTTAGTGGGATAGCTTCAAGTTTCTCTCCATTCAGTTTGATGTTGGCTACTGGTTCACTGTATATCGCTTTTATTATGTTTAGGTATGGGCCTTGAATTCCTGTTCTTTCCAGGACTTTTAGCATGAAAGGATGTTGAATTTTGTCAAATGCTTTTTCAGCCTCTAATGAGATGACCATGTGGTTTTTTTTCTTTGAGTTTGTTTCTGTAGTGGATTACATTGATGGATTTCTGTATATTGAACCATCCCTGCATTCCTTGGATGAAGCCTACTTGATCATGGTGAATGACTGTTTTGATGTGCTTTTGGACTCAGTTGGCAAGGATTTTATTTAGTATTTTTGAATTGATATTCATAAGGGAAATTGGCCTATAGTTCTCTTTCTTTGTTGGATCTTTGTGTGGTTTTGGTATCAACGTAATTGTGGCTTCATAGAATGAGTTAGGCAGTGTTCCTTCTGTTTCTATTTTGTGGAATAGTCTGAAGAGTATTGGTGTTAGATCTTCTTTGAAATTCTTATAAAATTCTGTACTAAAACCATCTGGTCCCGTACTTTTTTTGGTTGGGAGACTTTCTATAAACCCTTCTATTTCTCTAGGGGTTATGGGACTGCTTAGCTGATCTAATTGATCCTGATTGAATTTTGGTATTTGGTATCTGTCTAGGAAATTGTCCATTTCCTCCAGATTCTCCAGTCGCGTTGAGTATAGGCTTTTGTAGTAGGATCCGATGATTTTTTGAATTTCCTCAGTTTCTGTTGTTATATCCCCCTTTTCATTTCTAATTTTGTTAATTTGGATACTGTCTCTGTGCCCATTGGTTAGTCTGGCTAAGGGTTTATCTATCTTGTTGATTTTCTCGAAGAGCCAACTCTTGGTTTTGTTGATTCTTTGTATGGTTCGCTTTATTTCTACTTGATTGATTTCAGCCCTTAGTTTGATAATTTCCTCTCTCCTACTCCTCCTGGGTGAGTTAGCTTCTTTTTGTTCCAGGGCCTTCAGGTGTGCTGTTAAGTTGCTAGTGTATGCTTTCTCCAGTTTCTTTTTGGAGACACTCAGTGTAATGAGTTTTCTTCTTACTACTGCTTTCATTGTGTCCCATAGATTTGGATTGGTTGTACCTTCATTTTCATTGAATTCTAAAAAGTCTTTGATTTCTTTCTTTATTTCTTCCTTGACAAGGTGTCATTGAGTAGAGTACTGTTCAGTTTCCATGTGTATGTGGGATTTCTGTTGTTTTTGTTACTATTGAAGACCACTTTTGCTCCATAGTGATCTGATAGGAGGCATGGGATTAGTTCAATATTCTTGTATTTGTTGACATCTATCTTGTGACCAATTATATCATTGATTTTGGAGAAGGTACCATGCTGTGCTGAGAAAAAGGTATATTCTTTTGCTTCAGGATGAAATGTTTTATATATATATATATATATATATATATATATATATATATATACATATATATGTTAAATCCAACTGGTCTAAAGCTTCAATTAGTTTCACTGTGTCCCTGTTTAGATTCTGGTTTCCTGATCAGTCCCTTGAAGTTAGTGGAGTGTTGAAGTCACCCACAATCATTGTGTTGGGTGTAATATGTGCTTTAAGCTCTAGTAGAGTTTCTTTTACAAATGAGGGTGCTCTTACATTTGGAGCGTAGATGTTCAGTATTGAGAGTTCTTCTTGGAGAATTTTTCCTTTGACCAGCAAGAAGTGACCGTCTGTGTCTCTTTTGATGACTTTAGGTTGGAAGTGAATTTTACCTGATATTAGAATGGCTACTCCAGCTTGTTTCCTGAGACCATTTGCTTGTAAAATTGTCTCCCAGCCTTTTACTCTAAAGTAGTGTTTGCCTTTGACACTGAGATGTGCTTCCTGTATGCAGCAAAATGTAGGGTCCTGTTTCTGTATCCAGTCTGTTAGTCTATGTCTTTTTATTGGGGAATTGAGTCCATTGATTTTAAGAGATATTAAGGAATAGTAATTATTACTTCCTGACATTTTTGACGTTATTTTTTTATATTAGCTTGGTTATCTTCTTTTGTGTTTGATGAGAGGGGGTTTCTATCTTGATTCTTCTGGGGTGTGGCTACCCTTCTTGTGTTGGTGTTTTTCCCCTATTATCCTTTGTAGGGCTGGGTTTGTGGAAAGATAATGTGCAAATTTGTGTCTTGGAATACCTTGGTTTCTCTATCTATGACGATTGAGAGTTTTGCTGGGTGTAGTAGTTTTGGCTGAAGTTTGTGTTCTCTTAGAGTCTGCATGATATCTGCCCAGGATCTTATAGCTTTCATGGTCTCAGGTGAGAAGTCTGGTGTAATCCTGATAGGTCTTCCTTTATATGTTACTTGGCCTTTTTCTCTTACTGCCCTTAATATTCTTTCTTTGTTTAGTACATTTGGAGTTTTGATTATTATGTGACAGGAGGTATTTCTGTTCTGGTCCAGTCTGTTTGGTGTTCTGTAGGCTTCTTGTATATTCATGGGCATCTCTCTCTTTAGGTTGGGGAAGTTTTCTTCCATAATTTTTTAGAAGATATTTGCTGGCCCTTTAAGTTCTACATCTTCCCTCTCATCTATGCCTATAATCCTTAGGTTTGGTCTTCTTATTGTGTACTGGATTTCCTGGATGTTTTGGGTTACAAGCTCTTTGCATTTTGTATTTTCTTGGACTGTTGAATCAATGGTTTCTATGGTATCTTCAGCATCCGAGATTCTTTCTTCTATCTCTTGTATTCTAATGTTGATATTTGCATCTATGGCCCCTGGTTTCTTTCCAAGGTTTTCTATCTCCAAAGTTGTCTCCCTTTGCAATATCTTAGTTGTTTCTACTTCTGTTTTTAGATCCTGGATGGTTTTGGTCAGATCTTCCACTTGCTTGTTTGTATTTTCATGTATTTCTTTAAGAGTTTTTTGCGTTTCCTCTTTCATGACTTCTACTTCTTGGCCCATGTTCTCCTTTATTTCTTTAAGTGATTTTTGTGCTTCCTCCTTATTGGCTCCAAATTTTTGATTCATATTCTCCTGAGTTTCTTTAAGTGATTTTTGTGATTGCCCTGAAAGGTCTTCATATTTTTGATCCATTTTCTCCTGTATTTCATTAAGAGATTTATCTATGTGTTTTGCTATCAGCATCCTGACCAGTGATTTTAGTTCCAAATCTTGTTTTTCTGGTGTGATGATGTATCTGGGACATACTGCATGGTTTGGATGCTGCCATATTGCCTTGATTTCTGTTAGTAACGTTCCTACGTTTCCCTTTTGCCATCTAGTTATCTCTGGCCTTAGATGGTCTTGTAGTCACAAGCTGGTGCTTGAACCTCCTGTGGGCTCAAAAACTATTTCCCCACCACTGGATGACTGGGTTTCCCCTGGTATAGATTTCTGATGTGTTGTTCTCTTGGGTGCTGTTGGACCACTGGTGTATCTTGCTCTATGCAATGTTATATTCGTTTATCTCTGTGGACCTGATGCTGCTTGTCTTCTGTGGTTGTGTTTGCTTAGTTCAGTCAGTAGCAAGAATGCTGTCTGTGGCCTCAGGGAGTGGGGAGTGCAGTGGGGAGTGCAGGGACTCCCAGAAGGCGGGGAACCCAACCCCTGCTGGAACACAGGAACTGCTGCTCTGACAAGCTCTAGTTCTTAGATGACTGGCTGGCGACCTGGGTCCCCTGAGATCTTAAGCTTGGGATATCTTGGGTATCTGGTTCTGTCTGCTCAGTCTAAGCACCCAGCACCAAGATGGCTGCAGTTGAACAGAGTGCAGGGTTCCTCTCAGAGTGCAGAGCCCACTCCTGTTTGGGGCCCAGGAACCCTGCTCTGCCCGGTTCCCTGCCAGGCAGTCTTGAGCCCCCAAAGATCCCAAGTTCTGGATATCACAGGTACCTGGCTCAGCTCTCCTTAGTCTGGACCACTGTAAGGATGCCACTGATGGCCGCTGGATGTGGGAGGCCTTAAATCTCTTCTTATGAAGAGGAAATAAATAAATCTCTTAAAGAAACATAGGAAAATACAATTAAACAGGTGAAGGAAATGAACAAGACTGTTTAAGACCTGAAAGTGAAAATAGACACAATGAAGAAAACACAGACACAGGTATCCCCGGAAATGGTATATCTTTTAAAAAGAACAAAAACTACAGACATAAGCATCACTAGCAGAATTCAAGAGATGGATGAGAAAATCAAAGGCATAAAAGATAATATAGAAGAAATTGATACATTGGTCAAAAAAAATGACAACTCTAAATTGTTTCTAACAGAAAACACCCAGGAAATTTGGGACACTATGACAAGATTAAAACTAAGAATAATGGGAATAGAAGGAAAAGATTCCCAGATTAAAGGCCCAGTAAATATCTTCTACAAAATCATAGAAGAAAATTTCCCTAACCTAAAGAAAAATATGCCTACAAACATACAGAAAGACTACAGAACATCAAATATATTGGACCAGAAAAGAAAACCTTTCCTCCATATAATAATCACAACATTAAATATACAGAATGGAGAAAGGATATTAAAAGCTGTAAGAGGAAAAGACCAAGTAACATATTAAGGATGGCATATCAGAATTATACCTGACTTCTCAACCAAGACTCTAAAAGTCAGAAGGGCCTGGACAAATGTCTTATTAACTCTAAGGGACCACAGCTGTCAGTCTTCACTATTCTCCTCAGCAAACTTTCAATCACCATAAATGGAGAAACCAAAATATTCCATGAGAAAACAAAATTTAAACAATATACCACCAGTAATCCAGACCTACAGAGCATACTAGAAGGAAAATTCCAATGTCAGAACAGTTAGCTACACACAAGAAACACAGGCAATCAATGATCTTACAACAAAACCAAAGGAAAAGAATCTCATACACACACACACACACACACACACACACACATATTCACACACAGTACTATCACCAACATCAAAATAACAGGAACTAAAACTTGTTGGTCATTAATATCTCTTAAAACCAACAGTCTTACTTCCCCAATCAAGAGAAACAGGCTAACAGAATTGGTTGGTGAACAAGATCCATCATTCTGTTCCGTATAAGAAACATACCTCAGCAACAAAGATAGCCACTACTTCATAGAAAAGGGCTACAAAATGATTTTCCAAACAAATAAACCCAGAAAACAAGCTAGAATAGCCACCCTAATATCTAATAAAATAGACATTTAATCAAAAGTAATAAAAAAGATGGGAAAGGATATTTCATACTCATAAAAGGAAAAGTCCAACAAGAGAACATCTCAATTCTGAACATCTATGTGGAAAATGCAAGGACATGCAAAAAGAAACATTATTAAAGCTTAAATAATATATCAAACCCACATACAAACATTAATGATAGAGGACTTCAACACTTACCAAGGAACAGGTCATTGAAAGAGAAACTAAACAGAGAAAAATGAAGCTAATAAAGGTTATGAATTATATAGACCCCACAAATATCTACAGAATAGTTTGCCCAAACCCAAAAGAACATATCTTCTTCTTGTCACCTCATGGAACTGTCTCAAAAATTGACTTTGTGCTTGGCAAAGAGAGCCTCAACATATATAAGAAAATGAAATATCTCCTTGCTTCCTATCAGATCACCATGCAATAATAAAGCTGGATATCAATGACAACAGAAACAACAGAAATCTACAAACTCATGGAAATTGAACAATTTGATACTTAATGATCATTGCATCAGGAAAGATATACAGAAAGAAAGTTAAGACTTTCTAGAATTCAATGAAAATGAAGGCAAAATATAAACAAATTTATGGGACATAGTGGAAGCAATGCTAAAAGCTCATAGGACTGCATGCCTTCATAAGGAATTTGGAAAGCTCTCATACTAATGATTTAAAGTACACCTGAAAGCTCTAGAAAAAGGAAGAAAACAGACACCCAAGAGGAGTAGACAGCTGGAAATAATCAAATTCATGTCTGAAATCAATCAATTAGGAACAAAGAGAACAAATACAAAGAATCAACAAAACCAAAAGCTAGTTATTAAAAAAAAATTAACAAGATAGAGAAACCCTTTGCCAAAGTAACTAAAAGGCAGAGAAACAGTGTCCAAATTAACAAAATAAGAATGGAAAGGAAGATATAACAGAATATACTGTGGAAATTTTAAAAAATCATTAGGTCTTACTTCAAAAGCCTGTACTCCACAAACTTGAAAAATCAAAATGAAATGAATGTTTTATATAGATACCACTTACCAAAGTAAAATCAAGATCAGGTAAATGTTAAACAGCCCTATAACCCCTAACGAAATAGAAGCAATCATACAAAGTATCCCAATCAAAAAAGAGCAGCCCAGGCCAGATGGTTTTAGGGCAGAATTCAACTAAACTTTCAAAGAAGAACTTGTACCAATACCCCTTAATCTTTTTCAAAAATTAGAAACAGAAGAAACATAACAAAACTGACTGTATGAAGACATAGTCACCCTGATACCTAAAACACAATGACTTAATCAAGAAAGAGAATTTTAGATGGATTTCTCTTATGAATATTGATGCAAAAATACTAAAATACTCAAAATACCAAATGTTAGAACACATCACAAACATCATCCATATGATTAAGTAAGCTGTTTCTCAGGGATGCTGGGATGTTTTAATATACAATAATTCATCAACATATTCTAAAATATAAAAAAACTGAAAGAAAAGAAAATCACATTATCATTTTATTAGATGACGAAAAATCCTTTGACAATCCCATCACGCCTTCATGTTATAAGTCTTGGAGAGATCATGGATACCAGGCACACCTCTAACAATAATAAGAGCAATATATAGCTACCCAACAGACAACATCAAATTAAATGCAAAGAAATTTAAAGCAATTGCAGTAAAATCAGGTACAAAAAAAGGATATCAACTCTCCCTAGCTCTTCAGTATAGTATTTGAAGTTCTAGCTAGAGCAATCAAACAACTAAAGGAGATCAAGGATATACAAATTGGAAGGGAAAATGTCAAAGTATGGATAGTCACATATGATATGATAGTATATATAAGTGACCCCTAACACTCTACGAAAGAAATCCTATATCTGATATACCTTCAACAAAATGGCTGGATACAAAATTAACTTAAAATTACAGTAGTCCAGCTTTATATAAACAACAAAGGGGCTGAAAAAGAAATCAGGTAAACAACACCTTTCACAACAATCACTAATGATATAAATTATCATAGGTTAAACTCTAACCAAGCAAGTATAAGAACTGTATACCAAAAGTTTCAAGATTGAAAATGAAAACTGTAGAAGATATCAGAAAATGGAAAGGAATGATTTGATATGTGAATTGTGTCTTAGGTATTCAGAGCTTCTGGGCTAATATCCACTTATCAGTGAAAGCATTCCATGTGTGTTCTTTTGAGAATAGGTTAACTCACTTAGGATGATATTTTCCAGTTCCAACCGTTTGCCTAAGTATTTCATGTATTCATTGTTTTTAATTGCTGAGTAGTATTCCATTGTGTAAATATACCACATTTTATGTATCCATTCCTCTATTGAAGGACATCAGAGTTCTTGCCAGCTTCTGGCTATTATAAATAAGACTGTTATGAACATAGTGGAACATGTGTCCTTATTGCATGCAGGGGAATGCTCTGGGTATATGACAGGAGTGGTATGTCAGGGTCCTCTGGAAGTGTCATTCCCAGTTTTCTGAGGAACTGCCAGACTGATTTCCAGAGTGGTTGTACCAGCTTGCATTTCCACCAGAAGAGAAGGAAGGAGAGGGCCCTGGTCCCGGAAAGGCTTGATGCAGCAATGTAGGGTATTATCAGGACAGAGAAATGGGAGGGGGTTGATTGGAGAATAGGCAGAAGAAAGAGGGCTTATGCAACTTATGGCGAGGAGGAGAACCAGGAACGGGGAAATCATTTGGAATATAAACAAAGACTATAAAAAATAAAATAAAATAAAATAAAATAAAATAAAATAAAATAAAATAAAATAAAACAAAACAAAACAAAACAAAACAAAACAAAACAAAACAAAATAAAATAAAATAAAATAAAAATGGAAAGGACTCCCATGCTTGTGAATTGATTGGATTAACATAATAAAAATTGTCATCCTACCAAAAGCAATCTATAAATTTAATGTAATTGCCATCAAAATTTCAACACAATTCTTTGTAGACTAAAATAACCACTGGACTGAGCACAGGGTCCCCAATGGTGGAGTTAGAGACATGACTGAAGGAACTGAAGGGGTTTGGAACCCCATAGGAAGAACAACAATATCAACCAACCAGATGCCCCAGGGCTCCCAGAGATTAAGCCACCAACCAAAGAGTACACATGGAGTAACCTATGGTTTCAGCCACATCTGTAGCACAGGATGGCCTTGTTGGGGCATCAATGGGAGGAGAGGCCCTTGGTACTGTGAAGGTTCGATGCCCCAGTGTAGGGGAATTCCAGGGCAGGGAGGTGGGAGTTGGGAAGTGGGTAAGGGAGCATCCTCATAGATGCAGGGGAAGAGGGCATGGTAGAAGTGTTTTCCAGAGGAGAAATCAGGAAATGGAATAACATTTTAAATGTACCTAAATAAAATATCCAACAAAAAATACTCAACTTCACATGGAAAAATGAAAAACCCCGGATAGCTAAAACAATCCTATATAATATTAGAACCACCAGAAATATGACCATAGCTATTTACAGCTGTACTACCGATCTCTAGTAATAAAAAGTGCATAGTTTTAACATAAAAATGGACAAGATTATTAATTCAATCAATTCAAAACCCAATATCACATTCCACAAGTCTTTGTACACCTAATTTTTTTTTGTGTGTGTGTGTGAAGAAGCTAGAATTCACAATGGTAAAATGAATGCATCTTCAACAGTTAACCTGATCTACCTGAATGTCTGCATGGATTGCAAGCTGGTACAACCACTCTGGAAATCAGTCTGGCGATTCTTCAGAAAACTGGGCATGACACTTCTGGAGGACCCTGCTATACCACTCCTGGAAAATATACCCAGAGGATTCCCAGGCATGCAATAAGGACACATGCTCCACTATGTTCATAGCAGTCTTATTTATAATAGCCAGAAGCTGAAAAGTACCCAGATGTCCCTCAATGGAAGAATGGATACATAAAATGTGGTATATTTATACAATGGAATACTAGTCAGCAATTAAAAGCAATGAATTCATGAAATACTTAGGCAAATGGTTTGAACTGGAAAATATCATACTAAGTGAGGTAACTCATTCACAAAAGAACACACATGGAATGCAGTCACTGATAAGTGGATATTAGCCCAGTAGCTCTGAATACCCAAGACACATCACATATCAAATCATTCCTAAGAAGAAGGAAGGAGAGGGCCCTGGTCCTAGAAAGGCTTGATGCAGCATTGTAGGGGATTGCCAGGATAGAGAAGAGGGAGTGGATTGATTGGGGAACTGGCAGAAGGAAGCAGGCTTATGAGACTTAGGGGGAGGGGGGAACCAGGAAAGGGAAAAGCATTTGGAATGTAAAAAAAGAATATAGAAAATAATAATAAAAAAGAAGAATGCAAATAGATCCATTTTGACACCCTACAACTCAAGTTCAAGTGAATTAAAAATCTCAACATAAAACCTGATAAAAGAGAAAATGTGGAACAGTCTAGAATGCATTGGCATAGGAGATAACTAACAGAACAACGATAGTGCAGGTACTGAGATCAAAAATTAATACATGGGACTCTTTGAAACTGCAAAGCTTCTGCAAAGCAAAGAGCATCATCAATAGGTCAAAATGGCAGCCTACAGAATGGGAAAAGATTTTTACCAATTCCATATCTGAGTGCTAATATCCAAGCCATACAAGCAACTCAGGAAATGAGACATCGGCAAAATGAATAATCCAATTTAAAATGGACTACATATATAAACAGAATTATCAATGGAAGAATCTCAAGTGGCTAAGGAACATTTAAAGAAATGTTCACCATTCTTACTAATCAAAGAAATTCAAGTCAAAGATCCTTTGAGATTTCATATTACACCAGTCAGAATAGGTAAGATTAAAAACACAAGTGACAGCTCATGCTGGCATGTGGAGCAAGGGTGAACAATTCTCCACTGCTGGTAGAATTGCAAACTTGTACAACACTATGGAAATCAATATGGCAGTAAACTCAGAAAACTGTAATGAATCAAACTCATATCCAAGCTATACTACCTTTGGGCATATATGATGAAAGGACATTCCATCTTACCACAAGGAAACTTTTGCAACTATGTTCATAGTAATTTTATTCATAATAGCAATAAGCTGGAAAATGAGATGTCCCTTAGCAAAAGAATGGATAAAGAAAATGAATTATATTTACAGAATGGAATATTATTCAAGATTTTTAAAATGGTATCATGAAATATATAAGCAAATGGTTGGAACTAGGGAAAAATCATTAAGCATTAGGTAACCCAGACAAAGAAAGACAAACATGGCATTTACTCACTTATAAGTGCATATTAGCTGCTATGTAAAGGATAAGCACACTAAAATGTAGAAGCACAGAGAGGCTACAGTATAAGCAGAGTTCTAGGATAGATGTATGACATTTCCTAGGAAAGTGAAATAGAATAAATTTTGCAGGTAGACTGGGATGGGTGGAAATGGGATCATGAAAGATCATATATGTAATGGAGGATTGTAGGGAGAGAGTGGTAGAATTAAGGGAAGGGGATAATGAAATTGAAAGACATTTGAGAGTAGTGTGGAAGCCCAGGTTAGTAGGAACTACCTGGAATCCATAAGGATGACCCTAGCAAGGACTCCTAATTGTGAAGGATTCATAGTCTGAACAGGCCATTTCTGTAACCAGGCAAGGCTTCCAGTGGTGGAATTGGGATACCAATCTGTAAAGAGCCATGTAGATAGCCTAAAAACTATCAGATTACTTTTATGAAATGGCCCACCATTTTTGCATGCACTGCAATACATGAGATCTAGAAGGCAAGACCCTGAGAAACTTTACCTCGGGATTTATTCTTGCAGCTGATATGACTTTCCTTTCATTATTAAATTTATAAAGTAACCCCTGGGCATCAGTCCACCATATTGGGCAAATTCTCTGCAGATTAACAAAGATATCTAATCTTGTAGTAATGATTTATCGATAAATAGATGATTTTCTAATTCATAATATTGACTATAAATATCTAAATTTGTACTAGTAATTTTCAAACCATTTACAGAAAGGGCTATATTTAGGGCTCTGCAAATCTTCATGTGTCACAATCTAATTGTGCTAAGATAGAGAGCAGACATATTTATGATCAGGGAAAACATTCCATTTAGGCTGGTTGTAAAACCATTGTCTAATAATTGAAGACCATAAACCATGAATGAACAATATATTATAGGTGCTAGAACCAAAACTAAAATAGTGACTGAGTTTATCTATATAACACTTCAATACTAATGAGAAACTACTCAGATGATTTGTCTTTTGATTGAGCTGTACTAACTTAGACATAAGAATTATTGTTTTAGATTCTGGATGAACTTCTGAAGTGAATAACAGACAGACAATGAATCTTTAGTTAGGTAACTAGTCTTAATAACTAGTCTTAATGGAAACACATGCAAACATTTCTGTTGTTAATTCTTTTCCAATTTATGATTTGAATTTCTGTTTGAATTTGTTGTGAATTTTGTAAAAGATGCTTGGAATACCATGTGATCATGTATCCTAAAATGTACAAGAACTAGGAGCTATGAATGTAGAAACGAAGAACACAGGAAGAAGAAGTAGCTGGAGAGAGAGAGGGAGGAAGAGAGAGAGAGAGAGAGAGAGAGAGAGAGAGAGAATGAATGAATCTGAGAAAAGAGCAGAAGGAACAAATAGAGTAGAGACAGCAGAACAAACACAGCACAGCAAAGAGAGTAGGCAGGCTTTTCCTTACCATGAGACATGTTTTTTTTTTCTTAACATCAGGTTTCTTCTCACCAGCAAGAACAGGGATTTTTCTTACTCAATAAAAAGGTAGAAAGTTTTCTATCTCTAAGCAAGAAAGATTGGAGCTTATTTTTCATCCAGAATGAGTTCTTTCTGCACTAGTGCTTGTTTTACAGAGCTTGCTCATGAGGGCTTTTGCTTTATCTACCATGTATATGTATCTGTAAATGTATATGTATGTGTATGTGTACACATACACACAATATGCAAGTATATGTGTGTGCATATAAATGTATATGTTGATGAGGCAGTTTCTGGATCAGGCAAAAGTATGTGTCTGTATAAATGTGTGTAGGAATGTTTCTGTATATGAATATTGGTTGTGTAAAAGTCCTTCTTTCTTGCCTGGTGGTAGTGGCACATGCTTTTAATCCCAGCACTTATGAGGCAGAGGCAGGCAGATTTCTGAATTTAGGGCAGCCTGGTCTACAGTGTGAGTTCCAGGAAAACCAGGGCTACACAGAGAAACCCTGTCTGAAAAAAAAAACAAAAAAGCTTCTTTCTGAGACTTTCTATAACTCTCAAGGAGTTAATAAACTCCTACCTTCAGAGCCTAGGGCTGATAGGGCTTGTGGGTTAGGGGTGGAAGGAGAGCAAAGAACCACTTTACTTAACACCCTAACTTAACACTTAACCACTTTACTTAGCTTAATTGAGTGTTAATTTGCCAGAGGCCTACAGGTTCTGGCTTCAGAATAACTTAGAGTCAATAGAGGTAAATATTATGTTATAGTAGGCAAACTTTATTCTTGCAAAACCAAGCTTCTTCAAACTATTCCATAAAATAGAAACTCAAGGAACAATACCCAATTCATTTTATGAAACCACAATAATGCGTAAACCTAAACCAAACAAAGACCAAACAAAGAAATAGAACTTTGGACCAATTTCCCTTATGAACATTGAAGCAAAAACTCAACAAAATTCTGGCCAACCAAATCCAAGAATGCATCAAAACGATAATTCACCACGATCAAGTAGGCACCATCCCAGGGATGCAGGGATGTATCAATATATTGAAATCCATCAATGTAATCCACTACATAAATAAACTCAAAGATAAAAACCACATGGTCATTTCATTGGATGCTGAAAAAGCTTCTGACAAAATTGAGCATTCCTTCATGATGAAAGTTTTGGAGAGATTAGGAGTTCAAGACCCATACATAAACATGGTGAAAGCAATATAGTGCAAACTAGTAGCCAACATCAAACTAAATGGAAGGAAACTTGAAGCAATCCCACTAAAATCGGGACCAGACAAGGCTGCTCACTCTCCCTATATTTTCAACATAGTACTTGAAGTCCTAGCCAGAGCAATTAGACAACAAAAGGAGTTTGAAGGTGTACAAATTGGAAAGGAGGAAGTCAAAATTTCACTATTTGCCAATGATATGATCATATCTTAAGGGACCCCAAAAATTCCACCAGAGATCTCCTAAAGCTGATAAACAACTTGAGCAAAGTGGCTGGATATAAAATTAACTCAACCATATCAGTAGTCTTCCTCTACTCAAAGAACAAACAAGCTGAGAAAGAAATTAGGGAAATGACACCCTTCACAATAGTCACCAATAATATTACATGCCTTTGGTGTGACTCTAACCAAGTAAGTGAAAGATCTATATGACAAGACCTTCAAGCCTCTGAAGAAAGAAATCAAAGATCTCAGAAGATGGAAAGATCTCCCATGCTCATGGATTGACAAGATATAGTAAAAATGGCCATCTTGCCAAAAGCAATCTACAGATTCAATGAAATACCCATCAAAACCCCAAACCAAGTCTTCATAGATATAGAAAGAGCAATTCTCAAATTCATTTGGAATAACAGAAAACCCAGAATAGAGAACACTATTCTCCAAAACAAAAGATCTGGAGAAATCACCATCCCTGACCTCAAGCTCTACTACAGAGCAATAGTGATAAAAACTGTATGACATTGGTATGAAAACAGGCAGGAAGATCAATGAAATAGAATTGAAGACCCAGAAAAGAACCCACACATATAAGGTCACTTGATATTTGACAAAGGAGCTAAAAACATCCAATGGAAAGAAAGACAGCATTTTTAAAAAAAAAATGGTGCTGAATCAACTGGAAGTCAGCATGCAGAAAAAATGCAAATTGACCCATTCTCATCTCCTTTATCTCCTTGTACAAATCTCAAGTCCAAGTGGATCAAGGACCTCTGCATAAAACCAGATACACTGAAGCTTATAGAGGAGAAAGTGGAGAAGAACCTTGAACACACAGGCACAGAGAAATTTTCCTGCATAGAATACCAGTGGATTATGCTCTAAGAACAGGAATCTATAAATGGAATCTCATAAAACTGCAAAGCTTCTGTAAGTTA